>CM077558.1:26742755-28070334 GCA_039657345.1 Stephania japonica | reverse complement strand
CATTACATGCATGAATAGATAATAGTTAAAGCTCAAAGTGTGTTCCTAGAGCCTAAGGTCGACTACCACCATACTTCAAACTCTTCCACATAATACCGTCATCGAGTATGACTCAGCAGGCGAATACGGATTTGCTCGATGGTCGACGTTACACCAGCGGCACAGCACGACCGCGTTGCACAACGTGACACTTTCAAGGTCTTTTCCTATTCACGGCTTGATCAATAGCAGCATGCTATGGTGTAGTGGACACCTATGACAGAGGCCTGGCCTGGAGAGGCAAGGCTCAACATCCGTCCATATATTGGCGGAGTAGAATATTGAAATGAAAGAAATTGAATTCAAAATGTCAAAAGAAGTAAATACTAAAGTAATTTTAGTTGGGATACTACACACATCAAACCGTACTTGCTCAACTAACTTGAGCATTGTAAAGCGAATCATAAACATGATGTGTGTGCAATCTCTAGATAAATCAACTTTAAAATCATCAATTCCCACGATAAATCAAATAAATTCTTAAATATTGTAAATTGTTATTAAGTCACCCAAATTATCAATGAAATTACCCTTTGAACTCTCCAAATAGACCATATAGATCCCTAAGTTAAACCCCGATCGGTAAATTTATTTTGAATATTTTAGTTGTGACATCTAATATTTATCGGGACGCAAATCTGACCCCAGTTCTCCACAACACCACCCTGAATCAAAATGACGATGTCGTCACGTTCATTTCCTCCAAGTAAAACCATACAAACGCCACTCCTCATTTTCACAATTTAGCCTGCGCCTAAAGCGCCGTGAGTGAGCGTTGTGAGCACTTTAAGCTCTGCCGGCGCGCTTTGTGTGTCTAAAGCGATATAGGATTTTCTTGAGTTTTGGAGACCCCTTAGCTCATTGTCGTGCTTGCTCGTCCCAACAACATTAAACCTTAACCAAACTCACACAGCCAACTACCCTCGACCCGAGGAATTCATCCAAAACTAAAACCACAATGAAAACCATTCCAAAACATAGTTTTATCCCAAAGAAATTCCATAACCCATATAAACTTAATAACAAAACCCTATTCCAATACTAAAAACCAAATCAAAAAATCCATAGCAACACCTTCCTGCAGCTTATATCGAGTATGCTCCAAATCGATTCTCAAACCCACATCACAACACCCGGCAGAAGTACCTCCGAATCGTAGAAAAGATGTGGATAAAAAAGATCTAACCTTCATTTTCACACTTTCCTCGAGTTCTTAAGCTCCCAAATCACCAATCCAAACTCACAAAACCCTTGCACACCACCACCATTTTCGTCCAAGTGTGTGAGAGGAGAGAGAAAAGTCAGGGTGAGAAATGAGAAATTTTGATGACTTATAGACCACGATTCATCCTTCCACCTAGTACATCTGAAGACTTGATCCCATGGACACTGGAAATGGGTCAATAAGTCCATCTTAATGTGACTCTATATGTGCGACACCCCCACTCTTTTGAACAGCTTTTGTTCAATAAAACAATTAAAACCCTCTAGGCATTCCAGCTACTGGAGTCCCGCACGTAACCTCGCGTCCCTCGCGTACTCCTTGCACCACGAACGCATATACGACGTTATTTAATTAATTATTTAATGAATTTTATGATTTATTATGTGTATTTACGAGTTTTCCAACCTAGTGCACTATCATTTGCTACCTCGTTCCACGCATTGCACACGCTATTCGAATGAATGCTCATCACTGACAACCTCAGCACTTCGTCAATTGCTCCCAATGAGTAACACACATCGCGAGGCCAATAACCTATTTACCAATAAACATATGCAAACTAAAACACAATAGTCTTTTAAAAATTTTACTATTTACACTTAGCTCTGTGAGTCATTCCCGACTCTCTCTCACTTGGGTCATACGTGAGCATCTTAGTTGTTCGCTACGATACCCGCATAAACACGTCATTAATAAAGACGAATTATCTTTAAAGCCATTACGATTCCTCCCTACTAGGTTAAATTTTGTCCCGAACATTCTAATATTCAATAATTGCACTTTGGGATCTCCCTGTTCCTCGACATTTGCACTCTACGATCTATAATCCTAAATTGCTGGCACCTTCCTGCGTATGTTCCATCGGGCCCAGTACTGCCTCTACACTCCGCCCGACATCAGCCATAGGTCTCTAGCTGAACCTGACCGATCACTCGACATCGAAGCATGGAATACCTGGATGTACCCCGAATTAAGCAGTAATGGTAACTTTCTAGCTACATCACTCTACACTACCGCACGTGGAGATCCACACCTATATGGTACAATTGGCAAATCCTCGATTGCAGTTTCCCCTTAATGCCGAATCTCTGTTGCCTTTTCTACTGAGAAACCTTCAAATACACCATATCACCAACCTCATAGCATTTCAGAGGATCCTCAGTGATACCTGTACTGCGTATTTAATACATGCGGCTCATCCCGTGCCGCTCGAAGTTTGTGTCTAATCACAACTTCCGCCTTACTCGCGTGCGATCCCCCAGTGCATAGCCTCAGGTCCTATGGCCGCTGTAGGGATCCTCGAAGGCTGCCTAACATGCCGATGACTTACATGAGGCCTACCATATAAGCTGCCTCGAATGGTGGCATAGGTTGTTGTTGTATGCAAACTTGCACGACGTGAGATGATCCTCTACCCGGTCCATTAAACTACGTAGAATATACACCACGAAAGGCATATCCTCGAGTAATTCGAATCAACTACTACGACTGCCCGTCGATCGGAAGATAGTACGCAAGCATCTTGAAATCGTGGCCGAGCTGCGAAACTAAACCTACGTGCCTCCAAAGCCTCAAGTAAACCTCAATCTCTCACGAAAAAAATGAAGAGCCAGGTACTGCGTGCAATCTAACAATCTATCTCTCAAAAATAGTGCTCAACCGTGTAACCCGAATATCTCATAGCGGCGATAAAATATAAAGTGTGTCGACTTCAATCTCCCGACCCGGTCGACAACTACCCACAGGCGCATCGTGTACTCGTCGTGATGCAGCCGCGTAGGCCGGCTAACTTAAGTCCCCGTAGTCATGTGTTCCCATTTCCAGCACGAAAATGAAGCGTAACTGATAGGCAACCTAACCTGGTTTCCTCAGTGCTCAGCCCTTCAGCACCGGCAGCAGAGCATGACAACCCGCTGCGAGCATATCTCCCCACGATAGCTTTCATGCTCGCCGGAAAAACAATCACTTTGTAAAGTCGTGATACATTTTGGTCCGACCCGGGATGAATCAGAATTAAGTAATTGCGGCAAGGTGTGCATCCTCGAGAATGGTTGTCCACGAGCTTGACGGTACTTGGTAAGATCCACGAAACACAGTTTCTTGTATACTCAGAAGCACAAGTTTGAATCTTGAAGACCAGACTGCCTTGCATCCCCCGATCTGGAAGCCCAGTCCAGCGACCCCATAAACATCGGCTTCGACACTTTTTTACAACTCAGAGTAACCATTTCACTAGAGATCAAGAGTAGGGAACTCGTATCAAACCGCATGTGTAGCTCAACAATACACTATGTCACATATAACACCGACGCAACCTCAAACATGTGCTCATGTGTCATATGTTGTAATCCGTCCGATTCTCGATCCCGCTCCCGATTAGCACATTAGCTACGACATTTGCCTTACCCGGATGATACTTAATAAGGAAGTCACAATTTTCTTCACTAACTCGAGTCATCTTTGTTGTCCCATGTTCAACTCCCTCTCGAGTGAACATGTACCTCAAACTTTGGTGGTTGGTAAAATCTATGAATCTCTAACCATACAAGTAATGCCTCCATGCTCTCAATTGCAAAACACGACCGCCGTAAGCTCCAAGTCATGCACTCGGATAGCTCTCCTAGTAAAGATCTTAATCGTCGTGATAAATAGGCCACTTCGGGTGTCCATCCCGCATTAACACACATTGACCCAACCCTGCCTTAACGTCACGTATAAACCGAGAAACTTCTTACTTTTGCACCATGTTAGTGTACGCCAAAGCTGGGCAGGATAATTCAACTCGTCTCTTTCAACTCCCAGATGCATCCTCACACTCTTGCGACCAGTCAAATACGACATCCTTCTTGGTAAACCTCATCATCAACGCTCAATAAGTGAGAAATCATGTACCTAAGCACTGTAATATCCCGTAAACCCAGAAACTCTATATATCGAAAACAGACTCAGTGTGTCCTCTAGTCAATGATAGCTTAAATCTTGTCACCATCAACTCCGATGTACCACTCGATTGTTGATGACGTGCCCCAAAACTTGACTTCACTAAACCAAAAACTCACACTTCTTTGGAACTTGGCGTAAAAGCTACCTGACTATCTCGGTGTCATGCCAACACCTCCTCGAGATGCCTCCTCTCATGTTCCACACGAGTCCCTACTGTAAATCAAGATGTCGTCGATTAAAACTTTGATGTATCGATCAAAAAATGGCTCCTCGAGCACCCCTGTGTATCCAGATCTATGAAGATCAACGACGAGTTAGTCAACCCAAATGACTATGTGACTCGTAAACTGCGTACAACTAGTAACATGTGTTGAAAGTGATATTCTCAATATCTCCTCTCTCGAATCCTCAATCGTAGTGGTATCCTCGATTTTAGGTCAATCTTCAAGAAGAATTTGGCTCATGCCAACCGATCGAACAAGTCATTAATCCTTTATAAGTGGAGCAGCGTGTTCCCAATCGTCACCCGATTCAACTCCCCGTAATCCACACATTCGCATCGAGCAGTCCTTCTGGCGTAAAAAGAATTGGAGCTCCCAAAGTTGACATGCTAGGGTGAATGAATCCCTTCCATAGTAACTCCTCTAACTAGGTCCTCAACTCCTCCCCGCTCCGATACTGAGATCTTATACGACTGCTGTAAATTCGTTGAGTCCCCGAAATCACCAATGATAAACTCAATGGCTACTTCTATGGTGGAAATCCTAAAAATTTTCAAGAAACACGTTTGAAAACTCACAAACCACTGAGGACATCCTTAATCCTAATCACCGTCCTAAACTTTGGCTCCACTATATGGCGGCGTACGGCTCCATCTCACGTAATGTCTTAGCCTGTCCATTTCCTCGAGTGATAGGTAATGCCGAAGCAACTCACGGCAAATGAAAACTTCTAATCCCCTACGACATGAAATGTCACTTTGTCTTACAAAAAACAGTTTTCGATCTGTCGTGATAAGAAGATAACTAATCCATACAAGAACATCGCATCGAATTCCGTGTGTACTCTGCTACAATATACAGGTAGGTACCGATGTCCCTCTATTTCAAGCACATAATCTCTAGCAAATTCGATTAGGTAAATCTTATCCCCAAAATGCCGTCTTTGAGAACAAGATGTGTATCTAAGGTCTCTGGCACATAAACTTGACAATCCTACGATGTGTCTAGATATAAAATAAAGAGTTTTGCCGGCCGTGTGAATCAAACATGAGCATGCCATAAAAGTACCACTTGCATTGTATAACATACCCTCAACAAGCTATCTCGGTTACTTTTCGGTCACTCATTCTGCAACCCTAAAATCAGTCAAGCTTGGGCCCTATCTCTCGGCCTCGATCAATCGCGATGGTGACGCCGGCGCCGGGTCCGGGTATACTTCGCCACAAGATATCCCACCCCCGACCACATCGATAACATGTGCAGACCTCTCGATTTGCCAATAGTCCTCGATCTCTTAGCTTGACTACGGGCTCGTGCTTTCCTACCTCTCGCTATTGTCTTGGCCGATCATCGGTGTAGAGCCTCGCAGATAAACTTCCTCACGATCATCATCGTCCATCCTCGATCATCCCGATCGCATCTCATCGCCTCTATGACCATGATCGTATCGCCAATCACCTCGACGAGATCTTTGGCCCTATCCTTCATTGGCTCCCATTCTCTACTGCGTCTCTTCTGCCTTTGATTAATTTCAGGTAACTCTCAGCTGGATGACTATGCTTGACCACGTAGCGCGGGGCCCAAAGAGCTGATCTACCATCCGCTCTATACAATATATTGTCTATGTTGTTGAAAAGAGACCTGTCATAAACTTGAGCCAAAATACTCACTCCATTTGGAAACAACTTTAGTAGCTATCCTCTCATCTAGTCCTTTGGGACAAATAATATATCGCAACCCGTCGGGTCGCCGCTGCATCCATAAAATAGGACAATCGAGATATATGTATCTCTCCATGTACTCAATAAAACATATCACCCTAAACTAGTGTTAAGAACTCCTCTCTCAATCGAATCTTCGACCTCCATAGGTATCATACTCATCCATGAATAACACTCGAAAATCTATCCAGGTAGTAACCATAGATGTATCGCTCTATAAATGGTCCACCACACAAAGAATAGCGTATCTCGAGCGCACTAAGCTAGCCAATCTAGGTATATCAACCTCCTCAACCAGACAACATCTCATGTAATCTTTCATGAGCCAACAACCATCTCCCACTCGACTTTGATTTCCGCTCCATAGAAGATCATGGAGAGAATATAAGGTAATCCTTCAACTTCTCCTCGCTCTCCACAGATCATCAAACTCCAGCTGAAGATTCATTTGAGACTACGTTAGTTGTGACTCCACGATCCCATACCGATGGCTGTAAATAGCAACAGCCTCATGTAGTCGGCTAAGGAGTCACAACTAACGTAGTCTCCAAATTCTCGAAATGCATTATTGACCGGTATAGACCTCTCTCGCATGTGTCTCGACATCTTTGCAGCCTTCTGGCCTGAGTCCCAACAAGAGTGAGAGCAACAACTACAGGAGTAATAACCATCGGTGCAACTACAACTATAGTAGGAGTTTTCGCAGTCTCACGAGCTCTCAACAAATCCAACAACTCATGCAAACCTATCTATCAACTATCCACGCTAATGACACTAACGTCAATGTCCTGTCTCAGTCGGATCACTAGTATCCTCGACCTCAGACTCGATCATATATAAGGCTCGCCCGTCCATCGATATCTGCATTGAAGAACGTGTTCAATACGAATATACGTGTATCGTATGTAATATATAACAAAAAACGTAACACGTATAATTCCCCGATTTTTACTCATTTCACATCGTTTCCCACGTAACTAGGACTTCAAGCAAGTCTTTTGGGTTTCCTCATCTAAAGCTTATTCAATAGGTTTATAATCGAGTTTTTTTCCCAAATTTTAACCTCTTCCAAATTTAAGTCTAGAAAACCTAGAAATCCATCGAGCCTCACTTCCGCTACCAAAATGTAATGACCCATTTTCCAAACAAACCGCACAGACGCAAATAATGTATACCTACAACTGCTTTACCAACGACAGGATAGGCTTTACATTGGATTATATCCTTCATTTTATCTTTAAACCTTATTAATTAACAATTTACTTGATTTAGTTGTATTGAAATCAAATTATATTAGAAGTCATCATATAATTCCTCTAATTAACGCAACGAAAGCCTTACTTAACACATTTATTCCTATAATAATACCATAAATGTGTATCATAAACCATAAACCTAATGTAGAAAACCCATATAAAACCATAAATACCTCTGATGTCACAAAAGATCAATATATATAAGGTATCTCACAAATCCCAAAGTCCAAAATGAAAACAAAATATATAATACAAACGTACGAGTCGTGCACTTTGTCTCTCGAGCGCCGATACTCCGGAAGCTTGCCTTTAACCCTACTCGTACTAGGATCTACACTTAATCCATCAGAAAAGTGCTGCGAGATGATGAGTCCAGAGAGCGAGTAATCCCAAGGAAATTAAGTGACACATACCTAAAGTAAAATACAAGAATTTAAATAAAGCAAATAAATAAACATGCGAGAATAAATACAGTAAATCGCACTAAAGTTGCATGAATAGATAATAGTTAAAGCTCAAAGTGTGTTCCTAAAGCTTAGGGTCGTATTACCGCCATACTTCAAACTCTTCCCTACGTCATCACTACCGACGCAGTCCGAGCTCAAGCAAGGCCGATTATCTGGATCCACTCGATGTCCGGTGTTACACCAACGACGCATCTGACACGTTAAACGATTGACACTCGGTCGTCCTATTCACCGAGCTCGATCATTGGCAACATGCTATGGTGGTAGTGCACATACACATTAAGAAACGGCACGGAGGAACCCACTAGCTTCAACGATGTTTGTCCCATATAACCACAAACTGACAGTAGAATATTGAAATGAAAGAAATTGAATTAAAAATGCCAAAAGTTAAGTAAATACTCAAGTAATTTCGCTTAGGGATACTACTCACCTTAAGCCTACACTCCATCTAACCCTAAACGTCTCAATACCCAAATTATTGACAGAAATTACCCTTTGAACACCCCAAATTGACCATATAGGTCCCTAAGTCAAACCTTAATCGAGCCAAATTTATTTTAAAAATTTTAGTTGTGAAATTGTTCCAGATGCCGCCTAGGATGCCATCTGTTCTTGGGCTTTCTCCACGAGCATGTCCACGACGTCTCCTGGAAGCCGTGGCAGCCTTCATCACGTTCATTTCCTCCCACGACGTCACTCAAAACACCACTCCACTCATTTTCATCATTTTGTCTCGCTTTCTAGACGCCGCGAGTGGCACCGTGGGCTTTAAACCCCATGGCGCGCTTGCCGCGCGTTTGAGGCAAGAGAGGGTTTTCTTTTGGTTTTGAACTCCCTATGCCTTTCGTCATGCTTTTTCGTCCAACAACTTGTTAAACCCTATAACAAAACTCACACAACAACCTCCCTTGACCAAATTCATCCAAAACCAAAACCCCCACAAAAACCATTAAAACCTTTTTTTTCCAAAATTTCATAACCTATACAAACTCAATAACCAAACCCATTCCAATGCTCTAAAACAAATAAAAATCCATACCAACACCTTCCAAAACTGGTGTGCTCAAATCGATTCTCAAAACCCATGTCAACACCTAAGAAAATTACTCGAATCGTAGAAGAGATAATTAGATCTAAGATCTAACTCTTGTTTTCGCTTCCTCGAAGTTTTTTGAGCTCCAAATCACCAATCCAAACTCACAAAACCCCTTCACACCTCACTACCATTTTCTGTCAAGTGTGTGAGAGGAGAGAGAAAAGTTGGAGAGAAATGTGAGAAATCTTGATATTTATAGGCTACAATTCATCCTTCTCACTTGTATATCCCAAGACTCAATCCCATGGACACAAATGTGTTAACAAACCAACTCTTTGACTTGTTTTGTTCAATAAAACACTAAAACCCTGGAGCAATCCAATACCTTTTGAGTTCCGCACTTAACCTCACATCCCCATGTACTCTCGCACTATGAACGTATATATGACGTTATTTAACTAATTATTTAATGAATTTTATCATTTATTGTTTGTATTTAGTTTCCCAACCTAGTGCACTATCATTCGGTACCCGATTCCCTGAATTTACATACTAATCGGAGCGAATGCCCATCACACAACCCTCACACATGTCAATTATAAAATCACTAATACACATCGCGATGCCAATAACCTATTTGCCAATAAACATCGTAAATTAAAGCATAACAACACAAATTTTATCTATTTACTAAGCTCCAAGCGCGCGACATATTTCAAGTGGTCCTACGAGCATATGAGAGCTATCCGCCACGATCGCAAACACGTCATTAATAATGGCTAATTAACTTTGGGCCGTTACATAATGAACACTAGAATCTGGATAGTGATGAGTGTTTGCCCAATTTGCATAAAACTACAACGCTAGAATTCTCGAGATTCAACTAGACGAAAGCTCGAGCATATTTAAAAAAAAGGCTTGTTTTAGCAAAAATATCTACAAATTGTCCATAAAATTTACGAAGGGAATGTGCGAAACTAGAAAGTGATAAGTTTTTGCCCATTTCATCAAACTACATCGTTAAAATTTTGAAATTCAACAGTCATAATCAGCAAATTCAAAGTATTACCATATAGGGCTTGGTTTAGCCAAAAATGGATAAAGTGTGCAATCCATGTGTAGGAGATGTGCAAAATTGGGCGTTAATGAGTTTTGCCCATTTTACTTCAAACTATATCATTGGAATTGTAAAATTCAACCTGGTTGAAAATCAACATGTTTATAATATTAACCTTCAAAGGTATTTTTTAGCAAAACGTTAACTTTAACCGTGCCTAAAAATACGCGTAGTGAATGTGTTAAATAGGCTAGTAATGAAATATTACCCATTTTGCATCAAACTACATCAACAAATTCTAAAATTCAACCTACGAATAATCAACATATTTACCATATTGATCCGGTACTTATTTTAGAAAAATTGACGAATTGTGCCTAAAATCCACGTTCGAAATATGTGAATATGGACGATAATAAGTTATTGCTCATTTCACATCAAACTACAAATAAACTCAACAAGAATGAGTTTTAGCATATTTTGCATCAAACTAGATCGGTCAAAATTTCGAAATTCAAGCTCGGCCAGAAAATCGCCTTTTATTTACAAAATTGACCTTCCAGGGATTATTTTATAAAAAATTTGACGAATTGAACCGACCCTTTGTTTGGGAATGTGCAAAGCTAGGCGGTAATAAGTTTTTGCCCAATTTACATCAAAATACGCTCAATGCAATTATGAAATTCAACTCTGGATTAGAAAATCAACATATTTCAAATATTGACCTTTTAAGGCTTGTTTTAGCAAAACATCGACGAATTGTGATTAAAATCCAAATAGGAAAATGCGAAATTAAATAGTGATTAGTTTTTGCCCCTTTGCATCAAACTACATCTTCAAAATTTTGAAATTAAGCCGACTAAAATTAGTATATTTATAATATGGCCATAAATCGACTTAGATTTTAGCAAAAAAATTGATGAATTGTGCTTAAAATCCATATAGAATGTGCATAAATCGAATGATAATAAGTTTCAAACCATTTTGCATTAAACTATAAACAACTCAATCCAGTAATGAGTTTTTGCCCACTTCTAATCCAAACTACTTTATTAGAATTATGAAATTCAATCATTTGTAAAATAAACATATATACAATAATGAATTTCAAGGCTTATTTTAGCAAAAATTCGACAAATTGCGCTAAAATCAATGTAGAGAACGGAAAACCAAACGATAATGAGTTTTTGCCTATTTCACATCAAGCTATATCATTAGAATTCTAAAATTCAACCGATTGAAAATCAAAGGATATTTTCAAAATATTGACCTTTTAAGTGCTTATATAACAAAAAATTGATGAATTTTGCATGAAATCCTCCTAGGGATCATGCAACCTGAATAAGAATGAGTTTTTACCAATTTCTCATCAAACTACATCGTTAGAACTTTGATATCCAATCGGCAAAAATTAACATATTTACAATATTGGACCTTCAAAGCTTATTATTGCAAAAATTCGAGTGAAATTTTGCCTTAAAATCCACATAGGGAACGTCCATAACGGGGATTCGAGTGAATGAGTTTTTTTCCCATTTCACACCAAACTTCATCATTAGAATTTTGAAATTAAAGCAACAAAAAATTAGCATATTTAAAATGTTGTCTATTTTAGCCTATAATTGACTTCCATTGATCCTAAAAACCATGTAGGGAACATGCAAAACTAGACAACAATGAGTTTTTACCCATTTCGGGGTCAAGTGTTAAATTGTATCAAAATTCTGAAAGTCAACTGTACCCAAAAATTAGCATATTTACGTATACCAAAATGCTAGAATGACCTTGGCCCGGGCACTTGTCGGGCGCACCGCCGATGTGTCCCGGTCGGTTCTACTCGGTCTAAACCATAAGCCGGAGTTGATCAAGTTTTTTAGTTTTTGTCTTTTTTTTAAATTGTCGGCCTTGGGCCGCACCTTACTGCGAGATGCTGATCATGCGTAGTGTACTCTGGATTGTCGGGGATGTTTGTCGTACGAGACTAGGCTATTTCATATCAATTTTTCACCAATTTTTTTTGAGCAAAGAGATCTTAATTTTGGCGCCAAATTCGACACCGCTATACAACAAAAACCACCCACTCACCCCTTTCTAGCACATGTAGTCCCGTTCCTCATCTTCACCGAAGCTCATTTGCATCACGAGAGAACTAGTTTTTTAGGACCATCATTAAAGGTGGACATTACACTACCGATCGAAGTGAAATCCAAGGAAGAACTACAAATGAGTCCAAGAAAGAACCATAGACGACGGTGCCGCAGGTAATGGTACGTAAATTCCTTTTCGTTTCCTCACTTTATTGGTTCAGGAATGTGCGGTGATTAAATGTAATGCCACCTTAATGTCGGGATTGTATGTTATAGTTACATGGGGTTAGCAAATAGGTTATGAAGCACATTTTTTTATGGAAATGCATTTACTCTTGGTGAATATGTATACACAAAAGGTTTACTTACATTTAGGTTCAAAAAATATTTACCGAGTTAGGTTTAGCAGGTGTTCAAATTGGGTCTTATCTTGAGCTAGGTTTAAGAAATTTCAATAAATTTCCTGAACCAACTTTGTATTTTCTTAGACCATAGCCAATAACAATTGTGTATGATGATACAATTTTATTTTCATTAGGTCATTGCATAGTCGAATCCATTTTCACAAGAAACAATTGAAGTGAATTTCCGAAGATGAGATTAGTGATGTTGAAGGTGATGGTAAGGAGGATGAGGATGTTGAAGTTGTTGTCCCTCAAGTTGGAATGACCTTAGCAGTCATGATGACACGCATTTAGCATTTAAGAGATATGCAAAGAGTAAGGCAATTAGAATCAAAATAAGGTCCTCTAAAAGAAAAGACGACATTATTGTCAAGCATGTATTTACATGTTGTAAGGAAGGGTACATCGATGACAAGAAATATACTGAAAGTTTATATTCACTAGGACCGTATACAAAACAAGAATGGTTGTACGTTTATTCCTCGATGATGGTGAGTGGCACGTGACATGGTGTTTCCTAGAACACAATCATGCAGTGAGCCCAAGGAAGTCTAGATTCTACCAGTGCAACAAATTTATTAGCAATACAATAATGAAAAGGCTGGTGGTTTATGATAAAGCAGGAATTTATGTGTGCAAGTCATTTATGGCAGAGTCATTGCGTGCTGGTGGGATTGGTCAATTTTCATACAAAGAAAAAGATATCAGAAATCACATTGACGTAGAAAGAAGACTTAGACTTGGAGATGGTGATGTGAAGGCAATATTCAATACTTCCTACAAAGATAGAAAAACAATGAGTTTTTCGACGCAATCGGAGTTGGTAAGAATAATCAACTCATGCATGTTTTTTGGGCTGACTCGTGGTCTAGAACGCTTACAAGTACTTTGGAGATGTGATTACATTTGATACAACTTACCTAACCAATAAGTTTGACATGCCATTTGCACCATTTGTCAGGGTAAACTATCATGGCCACTCGATTTTATTGGGTTGTGCCCTTCTTGCAGATGAGGCCATGGATAGTTATGAATGGTGATTTAAAACTTGGTTAGAGTGTATGGGAAAGGATCCACCAGCCATTATTACAGACCAGTGCCCATCTATAGGTGGTGCTATTGCAAAAATATTTCCCAATGCGAAAGCATAGGATCGTGGCTTGTGGCATATCATGAAAGATGTTGCTTGATAAACTTGCAGACTTAAAGATTGAGAAAAGATCGCCTTTCGGATTATGAAGAATGCGATGTAATATGACTCATAACTACAGGTGAATTTAAAGAATCTTGGACTCTCATGATGGAAGAATGTGAATTTAGGGAGTGTAGTCCTGAAGTGTCACAATGACTCTATATGAAATAAGGCACAAATGGGTTCCGATTATGTACGTGAAGGATACATTTTGGGCATGTGGATGTCTACAACTTAAAGGAGCGAGAGCGTCAATCAAAGCTTTCTTTAATGGGTATTTGAACGTGGGGACCTCATTGAAGCAATTTATATACGAGTATGACTTGGCTATAGAAAGAAAAAGAAAAAAGAGGAGAAGCATGACATTATCTCGCTATAATAAGGATCGTGGCACATTGTCGACGTCCGATATATTAACCAAATTCATGCCATGTATGCCGATGTTTAATTTTTCATAAATTTCAAGAAGAAGAGAAGAAAAGACTGAGTGTAAGGTGAATAAGGATATGGATTACCCCAACTTTTGTACATACGATGTGAGAGAACCTCACTTATTCCTCTAGGATGTCATAGTAGCAACCCCCCGAATGTTTATGGTAACTCACAACAAGGAAAAGGAAGAGTTTTATTACATGAGTCGGGGTTTGAGTTTAGAGGCATTTTTTGTAGTTACGTCACTAAGAGCTAGACATTATGATGATTCCTAAAAATACATAATGGACAGGTAGAGAAAAATTTCACACATATCTACGCTCCCACGAGAGAAATGCATAGAAGAGTTGGATTGCACCGCCAAGTCTGAGTTGGACCGTTATGATGCAATATTATCTCTATTGTGCAACAATGGCTGATTTTGGTAGCACAAGTGTTAAGAAGATGAAGTTAGCTTTTAGGACAATTAAGAGGTTGCAAGAGTGACTAATGGAATTTGGAAGATGAAGTAGAGAATATTGCCTGTCTTATCAAGGTTGTTGGTGAGGGAACCCTACCATTGAAAAGACCCAACGCCTCATAAATGAAAGGGGTGTCCTAGAAGTAGAAAGAAAGGAGGTGGAAAGATAGCTATAAAGAAGGAACAAGCAAAGAAGGTAGAGTGTTACCGTAGTTAAATGAGACTTGTTCAATTCTATTAATTAATATCACATGTTGTTTAACTTTTTATTGTAATTGCATCGCTAACAAGGCAATCAAGTACAGGTGAAGAAATACAATGACAAAGATGGAGAAAAGAAGATATGCGTGCGAGAAAAAATGTAGTCATAGTGAGTGTATTTATGCATTACTTTAATATTAGTACTTACACATTTTTGTCGGTCTTTTAACATATACATGTTGACATTCTTTCGTATTGACATGGCTATTATAAAGGAGCACCCCATGTTTGTAAACACCAAAGATTGGGGCGATGCCAATGGCTTCATAGGATTATGTTCGAGGCGTGAGCCAACAACCACCATTTGACGAATCAAGCTAAGTTTTTTGTTAGCTTAGTTAAGTGATACTATGAAGGCTCTATATTTTTATCGAGGTTAAGTCACATGTTACTTTTCTTTTTGATGGATAGTCACATGTTACTTAGCTTCAATCCTCACGACTTTTAGTGTACAAATTAGTTACTTTTAAGTAGTATAGGCTTTCTATTTTTTGTCGAGGTTAAGTCACATGTTACTTTTTCTTTTCGAAGGATAGTCATATGTTATTTAAACTTCAATCCTCACAAATTAGTGCACAAATTAGTTACTTTTCAGTCGTATAGGCTCTATATTTTTTGTCGAGGTTGAGTCACATGTTACTTTTCTTTTTGAGGGATAGTCACATCTTACTTACCTTTAACCCTATGCACACATTTTTCTTTTCAAGGGATAGTTACATTTTACATTAGTATATAATACAATTTATTTTGAGCACTTTTGTTCATGCGTGATACCTCTTTTCATGCAATCTATTTCTTCAAGTTGATAATGAAAACAATGTTTCTATAGTTATGTGTGTAACATGTGTGTGACATGTAATCCTTAATAAATTTTACTGGGTTAATTAGGTGGATAATTAGTGTGATTAAAGTGGTTAAGTTTAAATTTCAAATTTTGAATTTAAGTGAGATAGGGTAATCGGGCGGATAATTAGGGTGCTTAAAGTGGATTAGTGGGTAGTCGTAGTTGAATTTTGAAGTTAGTGATGGTGGGGTGGCAACGGAGACCCATTAACTCCTCACTAGTCCTCATAACTCCTCACCAACCAACCCTAAACCATCATCATCGTTCTCCACCAACCCGATCGTTCTCCACCAACATAACTTGATCTACTCACAAGACCCTAATAATTTTGAAAACCCTAAGAAGATGAATAGCACATACAATGCATCCAAATCTACATCTTAGAAAACCCTAAGTCTATTGCGTCAAAAGGGAAGAAGGAAGTGAGACATTCGACTCCATTAGCGAGATCCACCACACAACCAACTCCATTATCCATATCCACCACACAACCGAGCTCCATTAGCCATATCCACCACCCAATCTATGCCCAATATAGTGGGAAATAGGGATCTGGCACAGGAAGATGAAGCCAAAAACACTACTAGCCACAACATCAAGCAAAACCCAGCAATCCACTTTGCTTTGACAAAGGCCAAATCTACATCAAGCACACACCGATCACACCATCACTAAAAGATCGGACCTATTGTGTTGTTGTCTTACATCTCGCACCTTTTGAAGGCACAAACAAAGAAGTTTTTTTCCCTAGCAAGAAGGTTGAAAGTAACTAGTAGGAGGCCCAAAGAAGAAGGAAACCCCGAGATCTAATACTTCCTACGAAAAAGCAAGTATTGGTCCCAAAGCTTAAAAAAAAGACTACCACTGACAAAGGCCCCATTAAGAAGGTTAGGAAAGTGACTCGTTCTAGCACTAGGGCTAAAGACTATGAAATATAAAGCAACCACCATTACCCTACCAAAGACAACTTATGAAAACCCTTTCATTCTTGAAAATGATGGAGATGTAGAATCCGGGCTATCAACATGCATAAGAAGGCCCTTGAAATTGCAAAGACCATCACAATAAAGGCTGAAGCATCATTCATGTTAAAGGACTTACATTGATTACACATAGGTTAGACTTTGATTATTTTGATAAGGCAAATTTTCGTGTCGAGTAGTATGTTTGAAGAAATTGGTTGGTTTGATTTTGTATTTGAAGCCGCCTATTCATGAAAATTATGCATGTCTACTTTATGCACACTTGCACTGGGTCAATGAAAACCATACTGCTTTTTGAGTTCATACATATATGCGTGGCAATTTACGATTGACTTGCATTTGATTAGAAAAGTGTATGACTTGCTCCGTAGGAAAGTATTGCATCGATGACTCTCATTGCGACCTAGTGAAAATGGTTAGAAGTTATAACCCTACGAAGCTGAAAGACGTGCGATTGTGTGGAGGTAGATACCCTACATCGAGAACAAATCACTGTATTTTCTAAGCTAACATTGAAGCGTGTATAGTGCAATGACAAGTTGTCTACATCCTTATTCCTAGAATTGAGGGTTGGACATGCATTAGCCATTTTGACATATTCTTTGTTTAGGCAAAGATGCTTGAATGGGGTCTTAGTTGATTTAGCACATGTTATTTTTTGAACATAATTTATAAGACTACTGCCACAAGATATGTCGAGGGTCTGCTATGGGAACCATTTGTACAAGTTGTGGATAGAAGGTGGAGGCCTCATCTCCAACTTACAAGAAAGAACAACAAAATACTTTGGATGATAGGCATGATGCTATTAGTGAGTTTCACTTAACGTAGATGGGGTACAAGAGAATGCATGGAAAATGGGTATATGTCCTAACTAAGAGTAATTCATGAAAAAGGAAGAGATTGGTCGGACAATCTTGTCCCCAAAAAAGAAAAACGGAAAAGGATTGTTAATTAATGATGACCAAAATGAGAACGATAATGAATTGGAAGGCACAGAGGGACCTACGTTGTTTGGTTTCTGAGGATCAGCGCGCATAATTTTTGAATCTTTCAAAATATTCTTGAACACAGGATGCTTATTGATTCTATTAAACTCTGATATATCAAAAAAGAAAAACCATACCTTAACAAACACAACTCCATGTCTCTGTCCGCCATTACCAAGTGTTGATCAATTCCTTCAAGATCTTGCCGCTGCAGCGGGTCTTCCTATCATAAATCCATACACGAACGGATGATCATGATCCAAAGTGCTAGCTCCAAAATTCTAGGGAAAATTCTCACAAATACTCTCTAGAAAAGTCTCGAGACACATACAAGCTTGTGACCATAATGTCTTATTTATAGTTTAATAGGTCGAGTTGTAAAAGAACTTCATCTCATAGTCGTACTCTTAAATAGAGTCTTATATAAAGTCTAACTCTAAATAATCTAATAAGAATTATAATTTATGTAAAACTTCAAATAAGAATTAAAGTCATACTTTAATTCCAATTAGAGTTCTATTCAAAATATGATTTACTAAGAGACTAGCTTTCTAGTCACACTAAAAATGTAAGAGAGTTTTGAATCCTAGTCAAACAAGGACATTTAATTAGAATCTTCAAAATTGAATTTTATCAAATAAAAATTCATCGACCTAGATAATATTAAATCACGCAAGTCCATTCTTTGTGTGCAACCTAATAGGTTCATACAACGTGACAAAGCGATGAACCAAAACCCTTTTCTGACGTACGCAAGTCATAAGCGGCTCTAGCAAGACATTATGACTACCCGAGATGCATGAAGATCAATAGATCGATACAACCTAATAGATAGTGTATATCATATCATTTTGTCATGCGATATCTTTTAATTGAACTTAAGACATGGAATGTCATCTCTTTATAGTTCAATCTACTAGTCTCGATCTTCAAGTAGATTGAAATTATCAAATGAAATTAATCCAATCAATTCACTACATGACAATTTGTCATCAGCAACATATCAAGGGACCCAATCGGACGAGGAAGTGGTGTTTCCAAAGGGCGAACTAGGTGAGTAAATACGTAAGAACCTCCTTGGGAAATATCTTATCTTGATCACATACTTCCAATACATTAAATTGACAATGACCAATCATAATCTTTATAATCATCTCAAGTTAAAGACAATGTTTAATTGTGTCAAATCATTGTGCTCCTAATGTTGGAGTCATTGGTGATCTCGAGTCAAAGGATTAAATGATTTAACTATCATGAGAATCACTTATGACATTGATCATGTAGCGTTCTCATAACGAGGACGGTTCCAATATTTGTTCCCAACAAATACTCGTGATCTTGATCCGTATCGTATACACGCATAATCATCACATGACTATCAATCAAGACTCATACTAGTCTTAATTTATTATTGTTCCCTACAATCATAACTGACTACGGTAAATTTAGAATAATACAATAATTATTCATGCATACTATTATAAAAGAAACATGTATCTATTTATAATAGTTGAACAATATTTACGTAATTGGCCTAGGGCATATTTTCCAAGATTTTTCACTTGCACAATGGTCCAATCCTACACTTATCCAATACTTGTGTGACACTTAATGCATTTTTAGTGGAAGAATTTTATTTATGTATCTCGTACATTGTTTAATATTGTTGTTACTCGCTAATCTTTGTGTTCTTTCTTTAATAAGACAAAACGCTCAAGTGATTGTTTAGATCTATAATATGATTTAGGTTCCATAACCTAAAGTTGTGTGTTGGTTTTGCAAATAAAATTCAACGTTGCTTCCAACACTTGGAATCACACCTTATTCAATCATTAACCTTATGATCTAAACATTTGCTTTTGGTTGCATCAAATGCCGCTAAAACTCAATTTATATTGTAGAATTTTGTTAGAGTGAGTTTAGAACATTTCCAACTGTTGCATCTTCTATGAAGTTAACACATATCCATATTACGTTCATTAATAATTAATATTAGCTTGAAAGTTTGCATTTTGTAAACATTTACAAAA
The DNA here is from genome assembly GCA_039657345.1 of Stephania japonica. Taxonomy (NCBI): domain Eukaryota; kingdom Viridiplantae; phylum Streptophyta; class Magnoliopsida; order Ranunculales; family Menispermaceae; genus Stephania; species Stephania japonica. The sequence continues at coordinate 28,050,684 of CM077558.1, read as the reverse complement.
CTCACATCTTTTAAACCTCTATAAAGACAATAACATTTCTCAAGTGCTTTCAAAGCACTTAAGAATGTTATCAATAGATATCTGTGACCTCATTAAAATGTTTGAGATATATGTATGTTTTGACGAAAGCATAGATGCATATCAACTTCAATGCAAAGTATGTAACGGCCTAGCCTGCACTCCCAGCTCAGCGCCATCAGGAACACCACTGGACCACTTGGCTCCATGGGGACGCACCCCACTATGCCCGGCACGGCACCGTAGTCACGTGCAGCAGGTGGTACCAAGCCCTTCTGCTCCATCTCCTGTCCCTCCACATGGCGTATTTCGCCTCCTCGACTCAAACCTCGGGTCCCGAGGATAAGATTCCGTGATTTCACGAGTCGAGTACCACCGAGCTGGGAGGACTTCCCGAGGTCACCCATCCTAGTACTACTCTCGCTCAGGCACGCTTAACTCATGCGCAGAGTTCGATGGGATCCGGATGCTTCCGTCTTTGAACCCTCCCACTCGGTTCATGCTCGACTCGTGAAATCTGAAATCTTATCCCTTAAGACCCAGGTTTGAGTCGAGGGAGGCGAAAAGACCGTATGGAGGGACACGGGATGGGGTAGGGCTTGAGTACCACCCTACCCAGTAACTAGCGTGCCAAGTGCTAGTACGTTGGGGTGCGCCCACGTGGAGCTGAGCGGTCCAAATGTGGTAACTGTAGCGTAAGCCTGGTCCGTTACATAAAAGGCATATGTGATGATTCCCATAGCTAATGCATATAAAATCATACTCACATTGTCCCACTCATCATTAGTCATAAGACTTTGAGTCTTCTTGAGACTTATGTTATAAGACATAAGTATGAGTTCTTTTAAAGAATCTCGCACTACCGAAACCTTTTCTCGTTATTTGTCTATTTAAGCATTACATTAGACCAATTAGCCTATTAAATCTATCTCTAAAGACCTATATCACAAGGATATATACCTAATTGTCTAAGAATTTCATTAAAAAACTTTTCCTCAACCAAGACTTGGCATTCTTCAAGGTTAGGACATTGTTTTTAATGAATAATATATCATCAAACATATAGATTCAAAGTATAATTGTGCTCCCACTAACCTTTATGTATACACAAGGTTTACCTTTGATTCAATGAACTTAATTCATTAATTATTTTATCAAAACAAATATCCAACTCCTGATAACCTTAGTATAATCCAAAAATGGGATCCTTTAAGCTTGCACACATTTCTAATATTCTCAAGATAATCAAAGCCCTTAAGTTGCACATTAATCTTTCTAAAATTCTCAAGATAAATAAAATTCATTATCCTAAAAAACATAAAGATTATAACAAATGGAATAGTAAACCTTATTATTCAAAACGATCTCTTGTAGATATGATTTTAGAAGAAAAAAGTGAGAAAAAAAATTAAATATGATGGTGATTCAATTTATGAATGGAATATCGACGGATTATCGAATATAAGATCATGCAAGTAATGCAACAAATGTTAGCTTATTCAATAGCATGTAAATTAAAAAATCATCCGAACCTAATATAGTAGGGGAGCCATATCTCAGTAGGTTTTACAGGCCAATTACATGGATGGTGGAATAATTCTTTATCTAGAGCTGAAGTGAGAGAATTGAAGTTCTAAATTCTATATCAGAAGAGACGATAATAATAATCCTATGTTACATGACCATGGAAGAGAACAATTCAATGGTGTACTCTAACTTTAATAACTAATATCATTTGGCATTTTATAGGAACTTTAGTGACATATAGAAGAAAAATTAGAGATCAATTACAAAATCTAAGATGCGAGAACATTATCGTATTTATGATGGTATAAAGATACATTTTTAACTAAAACATATGCATCATCTCGACAATGCCTGCATTCTATAAATAAAGATTTGTATCCTAGGATTACCTTATTCTTTCTATCGCGAGAGAAAGGTTAGACAAATATTAAGAAACAAGTGCCCTGGTAGAAATTTAGATAACAATATATTCACATATGGTGAATATAATTCAAATAATACGAGATAATAGGAATGTCAATATGTAATGATCTCAAATTGAAAAGACAATTAGATAAAGAAAAAAAAGACTAGTCGAAGAGAATTAGGGGATTTTTTGTTATCAATTCTTGGTCATTATAGAAGAAAAGAATACAAAGATTTAATAATAAAAGAAAAAGAAAAAGAATACGAAGATTTAATAATAAAACTAATATATCAAGAATTTTATTATAAAAATAATAAAAGAAATAAATTTAAGCACCAAAAGAGAAATTATAAATTTACTAAAAAATAAAACTAATAAATATTTTAAATGTGGAAAACCAAAGTCATTATGCAAATAAATGTCATTTAAAAAACTATAAAAAAGAAAAGTCAATGAAATAATAGAAAATGAGAGCTCTTTGCTCTTCGAAGCTTGTAAATGCGTTGAAAATATACAAAATACAAAATCAAACAATAACTCCTATCAATAGAGTTATAGAGAATTTGCAAATAAATTTCTTGATCAATTAGCGAGATAAAAAACAAAGCATTTACAAAAGAATTTTTAGGTTGTTTAAATTATTTATCATATTTTTATAAAAATACGCAATAGATAAAAAATGTCTTTTAGAACTTCTTAAAAAGATAATCAATTTATTCGGACCCTAATCATAAATGAAGCTATACAAAAGATCAAGTTAAAAGTAAAAGCTTTACCATGTTTACATTTAACCAATTCTATTTATCCAAAAATCATTCAAGCAGACGCTCCGACATAGGTTATGGAGGAATATTACTTCAAAAAACCCCCGAAGGAAATGAACTTGTTTGCTATACATCAAGACTTTGGAATAACACCCAAAGAATTATGCTACCGTTAAAAGGAAATTCTTGCAATTGTTTTATCTAGTTCGGAAATTTCAAGGCTTGAGATATTTTGAATCAAAAATTTTTAATAAGAGTTGATTGTAAGTCGTACAAAGAAATACTTTTGAAAGATATAAAAAATCTTAGTTTTAAAACAAATATTTGCTCGATGGAAAGTTATTTTGAGTATTTTCGATTTTTATATCGAATATATAAAAGGAGAAAATAACTCCCTTCATGATTTCTTATCCAGAGAATTCCTTGTAACCTTTATAAATTAATTCTTTGTTTCAAGCCTATAAATTAATTCTTTGTTTCAGATCATCATGGATAAAGGGGTAAATCTCTTTACACTTATCAAAAGAAAAATAAATTCTCTCCATTATTTAGCCATGGTAACAATAATCTAGCAAACAAGACAATAATCCAAATTCCTTCAATTCTAATCAAAGATCCAGTTATCAATTGAAAAGTTATTTCTCAGTTTATCTTCTAGATGCTCATCATCATAGCCTCAATTTAGAAAAATCAAGTCAATGCCATAATTTCTAATCTTCATAATTTCATCCCAAAAAGGCCAAATATTTCAATAAAGTTTTATGAAGCTATACTTTCACAAATAGGCTCGAGTTATTCTTGATCATTTCAAAAAGCCCAATTCGAAGAAATTGCCTATTCAAAATTCAAAATTCAGAAAAGTCTTATCAAGTAATGATTAGTCTAAGCAACATGGCTTAGTTACAATGCCTGTCACATTTTCATCAACAATTGTTCTAAAGAATATCGTAAATTCTAAGAACAGACTACAATACCATGAAGTTACAATGATTATATTGAAGCTTGGAAAGTCATACTATTTTATAAAACTAGCCATATAAAGGTCATTCATGGGTATATTATGTATAAAAAACCATATTATGTAAACTTTCCTTCCTGGATTCATCACGAGTGTCTACCTCGATTTGGCCCGTATTGAAGCAATTCTTCCTCCTTATGTCAAAGCATTTTACAAAAGGAAGGGTTAAACTTATTCTTGTTCATGTCTAAGTATACAATATACCTTGGATATTAAAATGGAATTACAATACCACATCAATGAAAAATATTGAAGGAAATTCCATTCCCATCTACGGTTAGAGAAATTTATGTCAAATGGTGGGATAAGTTTGACATTACTTCTCTTAAAAAGAAGTCTCGACATACCGGCTCTCTCCATCATTTGGTATAATGCCCCCTCCAAAAACTTATAAAGAAGCATCTTTAAAGATTAATGAAAAGAAACCAGGAATCGACCTAAGAATGAAAATCCAGGTTCAAGTTTCATCATCATCGAAGCTTTCACATTACGCCATTAATGGGAGTCACATCACATCTTTCGCATCGATCTTCTTATCTCAATAGTATGTATTCTCGTAATGACTTCATTTTAACTCCATTGGAACCTCAACTTATGCTTCTACAAAAAAAAAAAGCAAGCAAGAAAACATTTCAAAAATATAAAATGGGTCTTTGTTCATAGAAAAAAAATTACATTCTATTTATTCACTTGATTGCATCTATTTATTCACATCGACATTCAGTGCTAACGCACATCGATGCAAGATGGATAGACATCAACATAGAATATCTATCTCGAGTGCCTCTAAAAAGATTATCTTAATATTTTTTATTTCATAAATTATAAACCCTAATTTAATTTCTTATTTTAAGTCTTTTTTTTGAAGCCTTCTTATTTATGATATATTTACACAGAATTCATGCATCCATAACTATTCAAAAATAAACGTATGCTATTTAATGAACTCTTAGAATCCGCCTTTCTATGGAGTTTTTGAAATTTTTATTTAAAGTCATCCTCAATCAATAAATGATTTTAAAATAACAACTTATAACTCTCCTTTAATATTTGTAAAAAAATAAAAAATCTTTATATAAATTGCAGACTCTAAAGAGTCAAAACAGATTTTTGAAAAAGGATTCATGCATCGATTTTTAGTATAGACTTAATCACACGCATCTACTCCATGATTAGTTGTGACTTGTGTGATCTTCGCATGGATCAATCGCTCTAACCTTGATTAGTTGCTTGAAACTAAAGAAAGAGAGTTGAAACGAGTTGACAAAAATGTTGGGTTTTGGGGTTCATGCGCAATGAGATTACAAAACAATTTTTGAGAAAAACCCCAACAGATCCGAATCTCGATTCCATTAAAACATGTTAAACTATGAAAACTTAATCATACCTCGCCGCAATGTACCTTCTCTCGAAGGTTAATCGATCTCTAAGGCGCCGCCAACAACGAACGCCTCTATCAAGTAGCCGTCACACACGAACGGCGGCCGAGATTTGAAGTGCTAGCTTCGAGAGAATACCAAACCTTTTTGTTTCTCTCCAAAACGATCCAGAAAGCATACCAAAAACCTCTAAGTCGTTTCTTAAACAAAATAGAGTTTCGACCTTTTAAAATCTTTCGTACTTGTATTCTAACTCAAAGCGTCTATTTATACAACCCTTGTATATAGATCGGTTAAGTAAATTACACATATACCCCTACTTAAAGAAGTATAAGTGTAATACACTACAAGGATCGTTTATCATGAATTTTATCATATAAAATTCATTTTTCTCAACCATCTTAAAATCTCGCAAAACCATTCTCAAGGTGCGACCCAATAGGCTCATACAACGTTGTGCAATGTACCAAAACACATTTTGGTATACAAGTCATAAGCGCCTCTAGCAAGACATTATGACTACCCAAGTTGTACGAATATCAAATCATATAACCTAATCAATAGTGTATATAACATCCTTTTGTCACACGATATCCTTTTGATCAAACATAAGGCATGGAATTGTCATCCAACATGTTCAATCGTACTAGTCTCGATTTCTAGGTAGATCTGAAAACATCTAAGTGACATTGATCAATATCAATTCACTTAGACTAGGCCTTTTAACAGCCTAACACATCGAGGATCCACTGATATCTCTCTTTATATGAGAGGGACAAATTCTATCTCGATTACACAACTTCACCACATTATTCACACAAGAACCAATCACAACCTTTATAATCATCCGTTAAAAGACAACGTTTGATTGCGTCAAAATCATCAGATTCCTAATGTTGAAGTCTCTGTAATCTCAAGTCGAGGACCGAAAAATATACCTATCATGAGAAACAACTATGACTTAATCCATGTGATGTTCTCATAGCGGCTCATCCAAGATTTGTTCCCTAACAAGTACTCATGATCTTGATTCGTATTCTATACGTGCATGATCATCGTATGATCATCAATCAAGACTCACACTAGTCTTAATTCATTATAGTTCCCAAAGATAATAATCGACTAGGGACATTTAGGATATTTCTATAAATACCCATGGATCTTATTATAATGTAAACATGCAAATCAATTATAATAAACAAAAATGAAATCCTCTATTTTATTAACTAAAATGTATTCATAAAGACTGTTAATGGATTGACCTAGGGCACATTTCCAACATCTCCCACTTGCTCTAGGGCCAATCATTCATGCATCTAATGCCTAATGATCTAACATGACCATCATGTTTCGCTTGTGGAAGAGCCTTTGTCAATGGATCCACAACGTTGTCTTTAGTAGGTACTCGCAAATCTTTACGTCTCCTCTCTCAATAATTTCTCTCGATGAGATGAAAACGCCCGAGTATATGTTTGATCTCGTGGTGTGATCTAGGTTCCTTGGCCCGTGCTATTGCCCCATGTATTGTCACAATACAAACAAACAGGGTTAGCAATACTTGGAACCACACCTAGTTCAAAATGAACTTTTTGATCCAAATCGCTCCTTTCTTTGCATCACGGACGCCGCAATATACTCACTTTCGTTGTAGAATCGCCACAGCCTCTTACTTCGAACTTTTCCACTTACCGCATCCCCATTCAAAGTAAACACATATCCGATCGCGATCTAAAATCATCTATATCGCTTTGAAAACTTGCATCTCGTGTAACCATTTACAACTAGATCATTTTCAAAACCTCCATAGACCAAGAATACATCCTTAGTCCTTCTTAAGTACTTAAGGATGTTCTTTACCGCTATCCAAAGACTCTCACCTGATCTGACCGATATCTCTTTGTAGTGCTCAAAGCATATGATACATCAAAGCAGAGTGCATAACATGGCGTACATGATAGATCCAATAGCGTATGCAAATGGAATCTTATTCATACGATCCTCGCTCATCATTTGTCCTAGGACATTGATTCTTGCCGAGACTTATGCCATAAGACATTGGCAACAATCCTCTTTTAGAGTCTTGCAAACGAACCTATTCAACATCTTGTCTATGTAAGCACTCGACTTAGGACCGATTAGCCTCTTAGATCTATCCCTATAGATCCTTATCCCTAGGATATAGGCCTTCGCATCTCCTAAGTCTTTCATTGAGAAACACTTCCTAACCAAGACCCGACACTCGCAATGTTGGGATGTCATTTCCAATGAGTAATATATCATCAACATACGCACTGTAAAAACAACTACACTCCCACTCGACCTTCTTGTATACACAAGGCTCATCTTCGTTCTTAATAAAACCAAAATCCTTGATTGCTTCATCAAAACGAAGATTCCAACTCCGAGAAGCTTGCTTTAATCCATAAATGGATCTTTGAAGCTTGCATACCTTCCTAGAATTCTCGTGATGTGCAAAACCTTCAGTTGTGTCATATACACGTCCTCAAACAGCTTTCCATTAAGAAATGTTGTTTTTACATCCATTTGCCATATCTCATAGTCATAATATGCAAAGAAATGACAATTAAAATTCTTATAGATTTAAGCATGGCCCTATCGCTAAAAGTTTCATCATAATCAACACCTTTGAGTCCGCTCAAACCTTTTGCTACAAGTCTTGCTTTGAAAGTATGCACTTTGCCATCCATGTCGGCTTTTCTTCTTGAAACCCATTTACATCCAATGGTCTTACCACCTTCAGTAAATCAACCAAGTTCCAAACTTGGTTATCGTATGGATTGCATCTCGAGTTCATGGCACTTAGCCATTTATTTGAGTCTGGTCCAGACATAGCCTCCCGATAAGTGGTGGGCTCATTTTGATCTATAAGCAACACATCACGATTATCGCAATGAGAAATCCGAATCTCTCTCGGCTCATGTCTCACCCTACCAGATTTACGTGGGCTCAGTACTTCACTTAAGTGAGATTCAACTCGGTTCGAACGTTGTTGAACTTCCAAAGAGGTGTCAAAGTTTATTTGTGATTCTTGAACTTCTTCAAGATTTATTTCTCTCCCACTAAGTGTCTTTTGAAATAAACTGTTTTTCCATAAAGGCACCATACCGAGCAACAAACACTTTGTTCTCGGCGGATAATAAAAGTAATATCCTTTTGTTTCCTTAGGATACCCTACAAATAAACACTTATCGTTGATTTAGGTGTTAGTTTTTTCTAAGGCTTGTCGCTTTACGTAAGCCTCATAACCCCAAATCTTAAGAAAAAGACAAAACTAGGTCTCTTCCAGAGTACCATATCTCATATGGTGTTTTATCAACCGCTTTAAGGAACTCGATTTAGAGTGAAAGTTGCGCTTGTAATGCATAACCCAAAAGGATATAGGAAAATCCGCATGACTCAATCATAGATCGAACCATATCTAATAAGGTTCGATTTCTACTTTCGAAACTCCATTCCTTTTCTTTTGGGTGTTTTAAAGCAGGAACAGGTTGGGGCTTGACTTGTTCCACAGGCTTTGCGACAAGTGCGGGAGAGCAGCCTTGGCAACTTTAGCCTTGCCTTTGCCTTTCTTCTTCATTCCCTTTTTCTTTTGGACCATCAGCACATTACTAGGGGTTTCTTGATATTTTGTTCAGTAGTTTTGAGCATCAAATGCAACTCTGAAATTGATTTCTCCATATTATTCATACTGTAATTCATCACAAATTGTGAGTAACTTTTCGGTAATGAATTTAGGATCAAATCCGTAGCCAACTCTTGGCTTATGAGAAATCCAAGTCTATCAAGTTGGTCAACATAGCCCTTCATCTTCGTAACATGAGGACTAATCGACGCACTCTTCACCATCTTACAAGAATGCGGAGTTCTTGACTGCTCTCAACCTTTCTTGCCTAGCTTGCTATTGGAGCATTTCTTCAAGTTACAGCCATGTCGTAGGCTTCCATTAGTTCCATGTCCTTCTGAAGTTCAGGAACCATAGTTGCCAACATAATGCATGCAACATCAGTAGAATCGTTGACATGCTTATTATGCGCATCCTTCACAGCTTTCGTAACATTGACTGGTGGGTCCTCAGGGATCGGAGCATCTAAGACATACAACTTATGCGTTCATGCTTGAGAACGATTCTCAAGTTTCCCGAACCAATCAAGAAAGTTAGTCCTGATAGCTTATCCTTCTCAAGGATAGATCGCAAGGACAGGGATTATTGTTACTTGAAAGAGGCCATTAATCTACAATAAAGATTATGCGTAGTTTATTTTAGAATAGAGGAGGACAGACTCCCACTAAATTAACAACCCTCGTAAAACATACTTGTTTATTTAGGGACTAAAATCCATATTTCACCTAATTCTATGACAAATATGGCATGAAACACGAAATCTAGATTATTTAGGTAGGTAAAGCAATTACAATTACATCTTATGTAATTTTTAGATCTTTTTATGAGATATGAGATACATCTTATGTATTAGCATGTTTTTATCTCATCATATGCCTAAAGCCCAAAACTATTTTGATAGCTTTATTAAGTCGAACCAATTTAAACATTTAGGTAACTCTACCTAACTTATCTCACCAAGATAACACAATACACCCAACTATGGTCTGAAACTATATTAGTGTTGATCGAGGCCTTGACAAGTGTTTAAAATTGGATGGCACAAGACTTAAGATTTAATAGAGGGATTTTATTCAGCTTTTAGTGATTTTAATTAAACAATGAAATATCATATATTTTATTGATTTGTAGAACCACTAAACAATTTACTGTAAATTTTTATGCTATTCACTAATAGAAGAATTTCCTGCGCTAGGATTAGTTAGATTGGCTTATCCCACTGGCGGTCGTCGACGGGCGTAAATGGAGGGGCAAGGTCTCTTTTTTTTTTTTTTTTTAGAAGACAAATCTCAATTCCAAAATTGAAATTTGCTATAGAAAATCATATTTTTTCGCTGATTTTACTATACTAAATTTACCCCTTAATTTATCCAAAATTAAGTCAATTAAAACATTTTTAATTAACCCAGGCCCACATCTAACTAATCATCTTATCCTAATCCAATTAGGACTTTAGATATTAGAATCCTAGCATATCACCAATAACAAGATTCTTGATATTTATCTCCTATTCTAATTTGTTATCTATCTTTATCAAATAAAGACTTCATAACAAAATAGATATAACAACATAAATAAATAATTTCAAAATTAATTATTTATTTTTTTTGGATTTAAGATATTTGAATCCTAGTATATCACTAATAACAAGATTCTTGATATTTATCTCATATTCTAATTTGTTATCTATCTTTATCAAATAGAGACTTCATAACAAAATAGATAAAACAAGATAAATAAATAATTTCGAAAATTAATTATTTATTTTGGATTTAAGATATTTGAATCCTAGTATATCACTAATAACAAGATTCTTGATATTTATCTCCAATTCTAATTTGTTATCTATCTTTATCAAATAGAGACTTCATAACAAATTAGATATAACAAGATAAATAAATAATTTAAAATTAATTATTTATAAATAAATTATTTCGAAAATTAATTATTTATTTTGGATTTAAGATATTTGAATCCTAGTATATCACTAATAACAAGATTCTTGATATTTATCTCCAATTCTAATTTGTTATCTATCTTTATCAAATAGAGACTTCATAACAAATTAGATATAACAAGATAAATAAATAATTTCGAAAATTAATTATTTATAAATAAATTATTTCGAAAATTAATTATTTATTTTGGATTTAAGATATTTGAATCCTAGTATATCACTAATAACAAGATTCTTGATATTTATCTCCAATTCTAATTTGTTATCTATCTTTATCAAATAAAGACTTCATAACAAAATAGATATAACAACATCAATAAATAATTTCAAAAATTAATTATTTACAATTTCGATCTTCATCCAAATAACCACAAACATGTAATTGAATCATGAACTACTATCCCAATCGAACCTAATGGTGTCATGGATCATAGAACACGAAACTCAATTCATTAAAATTATTCAAATTAACCTAACATGGTTACTAGCATGTACGAAACTAATTTCAATTAAATCGTGAATATATGTATCATATACACAAAACATGATAATGAATCTCATAGAAAACTTATGTATATCACATATACATCAACTATGAACATGCTTTCAATCATATATCATAAGAAAACATGCAATGAGTTTAATGGAATCAAACTCGAAGGCTCTGATACCACTGTTGGGTTTTGGGGTTCATGCGCAGCGGAGATTACAAAACAATTTTTGAGAAAAACCCCAACAGGATCCGAATCTGATTCCATTAAAACATGTTAAAAACTATGAAAACTTAATCATACCTCAGTCGCAATACCTCTCTGAAGGTTAATCGATCTCTAAGGCTACGCCTAACGTAATGAACGCCTCTATCGCAGTCCACACACGAACGTACACCGAGATTTGAAGTGCTAGCTTCGAGAGAATACCAAACCTTTTTGTTTCTCTCCAAAACGATCCGAACATACCAAAAACCTCTAAGTCGTTTCATCAAACAAAATAGAGTTTCGACCTTTTAATAATTCTTTTGTACTTTGTATTCTAACTCAAAGCGTCTATTTATACAACCCTTGTATATAGATCTTAAGTAAATTACATATACCCCTACTTAAAGAAGTATAAGTGTAATACACATAGAATTACAATAAAATTTCTTAAAATCATGAATTTTATCATATAAAATTCATTTTTACGAACCATCTTAAAATCTCGCATGTTGTAATTACCATTCTATAACTAATAACCAATAATATAAACTCCTACACGATACATCGTTAAGAAGAATGTAACATGTTCAAAACACATTTTGGTATACAAGTCATTGAAGCGAATTCCTCTAGCAAGACATTATGATCTACCTCTTTAGTTGTAATTTGATTATCAAATCTCAATATAACCTAATCAATAAAGTGTATATAAATCATCCTTTTGTCACACGATATCCTTTTGATCAAACATAAGGCATGGAATTGTCATCCAACATGTTCAATCAAGTACTCATGTCTCGATTCTCTAGGTAGATCATCGAAAACATCTAAGTGACATTGATCAATATCAATTCACTTAGACTAGGCCTTTCTATAAATAAGCCACTGGATCTAACACATCGAGGGATCCACTTAGATATCTCTATTTTATATGAGAAGGGACAAATTCTATCTCGATTACACAACTATCATTATTACTGACACTATTCACTGACACTATTCACTACTATTTATTGACACTATCATTAATATCGACACTATTCACAACTATTACAACAATTTATACGACTCGTCAACTGACAATCATAAAGACACCTAATAATTTACATAATAAGACAAAATTTGTGACTTCTTTTGTCACATCAGCTTTATTAGCTGGATGATTCTGGCTTGATGATGTCTGATCTTGATAAAATTTTCACTGCATTATTGGGTTTCTTTGGATGACTTGATGACTTGATTTGAGTTGATGCTGATCTTATCGGTATGAGTGAGGATTTCTCCTGACTAGATAATTCTCGATGGTATCAGACTATTTTTGATAATCTTGAATAACGATTGTTGATAAACTTGATTGACGACTGACTGTTGACAGGCAAAAAGGGCCTGGAGGCATGGGCCTAGAGTCTGAATTGGTATGTCCCTGAGGCAGGCATAAGCCTAGTGATGGTAGGCGTAGGCATGGAGGCATGGGCCTGAATAATGAATTTGCATGGGCCTGAATTCTGAATTAGTAATATAGAGGCATGGGCCTGAATAAGCTTTATTGGAATGGGCCTGAATAAACACTGAATTAATATAGGTCGATGATATACTCAGGGGCTCGTGAGCTTCCTTCATGATCTGAATTATTTCTTGATGAGGCAGACTGAGATTCTTCAATTTTCTGAAGTCATGCATTTATTTTCTTGGATTCTTCTTGCATTTTCTTCAATTCTTGAAGAATAAGACTTGATGTGTCTAATGTGGCTTTTGATGATGATGGTATTTGAACTGGATTTTCATTCTTGGTTGATTCTGGTTTTCATTTATTTTTAAATAAACATAGTTATCTGAAAATATAAAGATAGAAACTAATTGTTTAGAGTCCTCCAAAGTGCTTCGTAGACATAAGTGTTATCAATTCTATTGATGTCTATGAAGATTTTTATTTTTGGGCACCCAAATAAAGTCCAAAGAGTTATAAGAGCCTTTTCTTCGTCGGTGGACCAATTGAAAGCATGATTAGCATAAAACTTTATTGGCTTGTCGATTTGGACATCTGGCTGAAGACCAAAACTATACAATTCATCCACAAACCTATTTATAAGGGGATCGCAAATTCCGGGATCCATTAATTTTAACAAGCTGGTCGAAAGATAAGCTTTTTAAAAATTTCTTAAAGAATGGGAAAGGCGGAGATGAGAGAGATGGTGGTGATGATAATAGGGATAACTAGATGATAACTGGATAATGGAGAGAAATAGAGATAACTGGATGATAACTGGATAATGGAGAGAATCTATTGTCTTTGATAAGTGTAAAGAGATTTACCCTTATCTATGATAATCTGAAACAAAGAATTAATTTATAGGGTTACAAAGAATTCTCTGGATAAGAAATCAGGAAGGGAGTTATTTTCTCCTTTTATATATTCGATATCAAAATCGAAAATACTCAAAATAGCTTGCCATCGAGCAAATATTTGTTTTGAAACTAGATTTTTTATATCTTTCAAAAGTATTTCTTTTGCTGACTTACAATCAACTCTTATTAAAAAAATTTTATTCAAAATATCTGCTTGAAATTTCTGAACGGATAAAATAATTTCAAGAATTTCATTTTTAACCATAGCATAATTCTTTTGGGTGTTGTTCCAAAGTCTTCATGTATAGCAAACAAGTTGTTCATTTCCTTCAGAGATTTTTTGAAGTAATATTCCTCCATAACCTATGTCGGAGGCGTCTATTTGAATGATTTTTGGATAAGTAGAATTGGCTAAATGTAAACATGGTAAAGCTTTTTTTTTAACATGATCTTTTGTATTGCTTCTGTATGATTAGGGGTCAAGATCAATTGATTATCTTTTTTCAGAAGTTCTAAAAGACATTTTTTATCTATTGCAGAATTTTTATAAAAATCTGATAAATAATTTAAACAACCTAAAAATCTTTGTAATTGTTTTTTATCTATTAATTGATCAGAAAATTTATTTGCAAATTCTATAACTCTATTAGTAGGAGTTATTGTTTGATTCTGTATTTGAAATCTTAAGAAGTTTATAGTTATTTTAAAAAGTTTTATTTTTCTTTAAGACAATACTAATCCATTTTTAATTATTATAGATTGAAATGTATACAAATGTTTCCAATGTTCATCAATTGATTTAGAAAATATAAGGATATCATCTATATATACTAAGATATATTCATAATAAAGATGGAATACTTCATTCATCATTTTTTCAAATTCTGATGGGGCATTTTTTAGACCGAATGGCATAACATTCCAATGATACTGTCCGAATGGAGTGTTGAATGCTATTTTATATCTATCTTTATTTGTAATTTGTATTTGTCAAAATCCTAACTTTAAATCAAATTTTGAAAAGATAACTGAATTAGTTATTCTCTTTATTAAATCATTATTATTTGGTAATGGATATCTTATAGTTTTTAAAATATTATTTAGTGGTTTATAATTTATAACAAGTCTTGGGGCTCCTCGTTCTAATTCTGCTGCATTTTCCACATAAAAAGCCATACAGCTCCATGGAGATTTAGATAGGGTTATTAATTTCTTTTGTAACAAATCTTTTATTTTTTGATTACATAATTTTAATAATCTTTCATTCATTTGTGAAGGATTGGTTTTTGTGGGTATTTTATCTTCATTAAAATCATTAATAAGGTAAAGAAACTTGATAAGTTTTTCTATCCCAAAATGCTGATGGGATTTCAGAACAACATTTGATAATTAATTGATCTTGAAACATCTTAATTTTCTGTTGAAATGATGGAGTATTTATTATTTGTTCTATTTTTAAATTTTTAATTTCTGATTTTAATTGTCCTATAAAAGTTTGTTTACGTTCTACCAAATTAATTAATTGATTTAAATATATGGTTTTTGTTTTATTAATAAAATTAAAGTTAACTTCTTTATTTTCTATTCTTGATTTTATACCACTTGATGTTACCGAAAATGGTTGGATTTTTTGTAAAA
The DNA here is from genome assembly GCA_039657345.1 of Stephania japonica. Lineage (NCBI taxonomy): Eukaryota > Viridiplantae > Streptophyta > Magnoliopsida > Ranunculales > Menispermaceae > Stephania > Stephania japonica. The sequence continues at coordinate 28,035,290 of CM077558.1, read as the reverse complement.
ATGGAGTTCCTAATAACATATCATATTGTAAATCTTTAACTATTATAAAGGATGTTGGTATACAAACATTATTTTTACATATGTGAGCAAGAGGAATTTTTAATTTAATTATTGATTTATTTCCTTCTGCTATTGAAATTCGACTGTTTGTTTTTTCACAATATTGTAAAGGAATTAAACCTTCTCTTATACAATTTAGATATGCACTTGAATCTATTAAAACTGGTAATGAGCATTTAAAATTTTTTATTTTTAATATTATTGGAGTAAACCATCGTTGATGCGTATAAGTCGTAAGTGTTTCTATAAATACATTATTATCATAAACTGAAAAATTTTCTGAATTTACATTTTCTTCTTCTATTTTAATTATTTTTTCTTAAAGAATTTTTATTTCTTCTTTCAGCTGATTTATTTCATGTTGTAATGAATTTATAGTTGGTCCTGTAAAAGATTTAGATTTTGTATTTACATCTTTAATTATATCTTTCATAGTATGATAAGTTTTATGCATATCTATTTGATTTTCTAATTTTATTTCATTTTCATTTTCTTTTAGTCTTGATGTTTGAGAAGTATTTTCAATATCATTTTTATTTAAAATTTTTGTATAATATTTATATTTTAATATTGGGTCATCAATTTGTTCACCTATTTCTAATATTAATTGTTCATCTGCTGTTAATACATTTATTTCATCTTCTGATTCTGAGGTAAATGTATCTGTATTTGTATTTTGTATATTTTCAACGCATTTACAAGTTTCTAAAGAGCAAGAGCTCTCATTTTCTATTATCTCATTGACATTCTTTTTATAGTTTTTTAAATAACATTTATTTGCATAATGGCCTGGTTTTCCGCATTTGAAACATTTATTAGTTTTATTTTTAGTAAATTTATAACTTCTCTTTTGGTGCTTAATTTTATTTTTTCTATTATTTTTGTAGTAAAATTCTTGATTAGTTTTATTATTAAATCTTTGTATTCTTCTTCTTCTATAATTTGGTTTATTAATTGGTGTTTGTGCAACTTCATGACCGAATTGATAACAAAAATCCCCTAATTTTCTTCGACCGTCTTTCTTTTCTTTATCTAATTGTCTTTTCAATTTGAGATCATTACATATTGACATTCCTACTATCTGTATTGTTTGAATTATATCACCATATGTGAATATATTGTAATCTAAATTTCCACTAGGGCACTTGTTTCTTAATATTTGTCTAACCTTTTCTGCAAAAAAATAAGGTAATCTCGATACAAATCTTTCTTTATAGAATCGTGCATTGTCAGATAATGCATATGCTTTAGTTAAAAATTTATCTTTATACCATCGAAAATCTGATAATGTTCAGCATCTTAGATTTTGTAATTGATCTTTAATTTTTTCTTCTATATGTCCTAAAGTTCGTATAAAATGCCAAATGATATTGGTTATTAAGGTTCTTACACCATTTAATTGTTCTCTTCCATGGTCATCTAACATAGGGTTATTATTATCTTCTCTTGATATAGAATTTAGAACTTCAATTCTTTGTTCAGCAGATAAAGAATTATTCAACCATCCATGTAATTGGCCTGTAAATCATACAGATATGGCTCCTACTATATTAGGTTCTAGATGATTTTTTAATTTGCATGCTATTGAATAAGTTAACATTTGTTGCATTACTTGCATGATCTTATATTCTGATAATCCGTCTATATTTCATTCATAAATTGAATCACCATCATATTTAATCTTTTTCTCACCTTTTTCTTCTAAAATCATATCTACAGGAGATGGTCTTGAATAATAAGGTTTACTATTCCATTTGTTATAATCTTTATGTTTTTTAGGATAATGAATTTTATTTATACCCAAATCTGATGATATCTTTATATCGGTTTTAGCTATTTTTAACGGATTTAAGTTTAATGAATTTTCAGACAAACTTTCAGTAATTTCTGATAGATTTTGGTCTAAAGTATTTATTTCAGGTAATTTTCCTGTATTTTCTAATAACTTTTCTATTTTATCTTTTTGATTTATTTGTATGGTACTTAATTTTAAAGCTATTGCTTGTAATAATTCCTCTGAATGATTAGGTTTTATTAAAGGTAGATTTTTAAAATTATCTTTCATCATAGGTTTCTTTAATATTGTATCAGTCTCTGTATTTGATTTTGTATTACTTGTAGAAGGAGTATTAGAAGTATTTTTTGCTAAAGAAGATAAATAAATATTTGTATAATTATTTTGTTATATTAAATGATTTAAATCGTTTCTTGATATGGGTTTTTCTTCTTCAAAAGTAGTTTTTAATGGTACTGCCTTAATGTTTTCATTTATTTTGATAGAAGTTAATGGAGGATGAGTCTGAATGTATTTTTCACTTTTTGTTCCTTCCCACACTGTATTTATCTTATGTATTATTTTTGGACAGGATTGTGTTAAATAATAAAAAAACTGAATGTTTTGTTTATTATTTTTAATATAGGCAAAATATTTTTCTCTAATGATTGCTTGTTGAGATTTTGAACAAAATTTACAGAATATTGGCGTCAATGGATGTTTAAGAAATTGTTCTTTCAAATTTTTATAATCTATTTCAAAATCTTCTTCATAATCTATTTTAACCATATTAACTAATTTAAATCATTTATGGAAACGTTATTTTCTATTGGTGTAACAGGATAAGCTCTATGTGTTGGTGATTTTGTTGTTGATGCATAAAGAGGTTGGGTTTTGTAATAATTCTATTATTTGATGAAGATGGAATTGTAGAACAGGATTTTCTTGATGCAAAATTTATTTCAACTAGTCCGTCATCATGAGCTATTATAGTATGAATTTGATCATTTGTCTTATCTACAGGATTCTCTTTTTTATTTGTATCTTGAATTAACCATGTTTTTGGTATATATCTTTCCAACTTAATTGTTTTCTAGTTATTACTTTATTTGTTAAATTTGTTAAACTAAAGTTGATGTTCCTTTTCGTAAATTTATGTATGCAACTGCAGGGATTATTGTATGCATTTATTTATAATAAATTCGATAAACTACTGCAACATTTGAACATATTCCTTTCATTTCAAATCCTTGTGTATATAAAGTTAATATTGATGCTTCATGTGCGAATTGATCGTGTAAACTAATTGTAAGATTAGGAAAACAATTAAAGAAAATAAGTCCTTCTGACAAACTTCCTTCAATTATTTCTAATAATGAATCATTAAACTTTATGTGTCTTTTATCTCTTATGGATGGTAATACATAAGTATTTAGTCCTGAAGCAGTTAATGGCTTTATTGCAACTTGTATTAATCCTATATGCAAATATTTGTATTTTTCTTTATAGGTATTTATTTTTCTGGAGAAATTAAAAGTATTTCTTGGCCTTCTGCATTTATTGATTTAGTTTCCTCTTCTAATTTAACTATAAAATCTTGATTTTTGGAGAAAGTTCCATGAGTATATATCTGTTTTGGATCTATAGTTGGCAAATTCCAATTTTGCCGTGATTGTCCTATATCTACATATGATATTTCACTTATATTTCTTAAATCTAATTTTGATTTCATTTTTTTGGCTTTATGATTGATTGATGATCAGATTTTGATGTCGAGGTGGATGATTTAAACTTAGGACTATATTTTCTTAATGAAAGAGAAGATTTCATTTTTTTCATTAATTTAATGATGAATAATGTCAATGCATAGTGTCGATGCATTGTGTCGACGTTAATATCAGTCAAGTCTGAATAGTGTCAAGCAATAATGTGTAATAGTGTCAGTTTTGTCTCTACTCTCTTTCTTTAGTTTCAATTCTTCATCATAGATTACTCCTATCACTCTCTCTATAATCACAATCCAATTTATCAATTTTCATTTGAATCCGATCCTGCCCTATTGGTATCAGAGCCTAGTTCATCTAAAAATCCAGTGCCCTATTCAATAAATCAAGTTCTCCCATCTCATCTCCTGTAAGTATTTAATATTGGTTTTAAGTTTTGATTATGATTTCAATTGTGATTTTGAAAAGGATTTGAAAAACTTATTTCTATGAAATTCCTTTTGAAAGTTAAAATTTTGTTTTCTTTCTGTTAATTTATCTTGTGTTTAACCTTCGCCATTGGAGTTATGAGCTTTCCTAGTCACGTGGTAAGTCTAGCAGAAGGAGCGTAAGTCTAGCAGTAAGCCGTTGACGAAGCTAGAACTCTAAGAACCCAGGTGAGAAATGAGTGAATTAATGAAGAAAATGAAGTCTTCTCTTTCATTAAGAAAACATAGTCCTACCAAAGACAACTTATAAAATATAAAGCAACGACCATTGCCCTACCAAAGACAACTTATGAAAACCCTTTCATTCTTGAAAATGATGGAGTTGTAGAATCCAGTGCTATCAACATACATAAGAAGGCCCTTGAAATTGCAAAAAAGACCATCGCAGCAAGGGCAACATTATTCATATTAAGGACTTCATTGATCACACATAGGTTAGACTTTGATTATTTTGATAACGCAAATATTTGTGTTAGTAGTATGTTTGAATAAATTAGTTGGTTTGATTTTGTGACTATGAAGCTGCCCATTCATGAAAATTATGCATGTCTACTTTACGCACACTTGCACCCAGTCAATGAAAACCATACTGTTTTCAGTTCATACATATATGCGTGGCAATTTACGATTGACTTGCATTTGATTAGAAAAGTGTATGACTTACCTGATGGAAAGTATTACGTTGATGACTCTTGCGACCTAGTGAAAATGGTTAGAAGTTATAACCCTATGAAGGCAGTAAGGCAGTTGTGTTGAGGTAGATACCCTGCTGAGAACAAATCTATTTTTTCTGAGCTAACTGTTGAAGCGCGTCTAGTGCATTGACAAGTTGTCTACATCCTTACTCCTAGAATTGAGGGTAGGACATGCATTAGCAATTTTGACATATTCCTTGTTTAGGCAGTACTGAATGGGGTCTAAGTTGATTTAGCACATATTATTTTGAACATAATTTATAAGACTACTACAGATATATCGAGGGGTCTGGCTATGGGAACCATTTGTACAAGTTGTGGATAGAGGGTGGAATCCCATCCCCAATACAAGAAGAACAACAAAATACTTTGGATGATAGGCATGATGTTATTAGTGAGTTTCACTTAACGTAGATGGGGTACAAGAGAATGCATGGAGAATGGGTGTATGTCCCAACCAAGAGTAATTCATGAAAAAGGAAGAGATTGGCTGGACAATCTAGTCCCCAAAAAAAGAAAAAGGGAAAAAGATTGTTAATTAATGATGACCAATCTATTAAACTGATGATCATGATCCAGAGTGCTAGCGCCAAAAATTCTAGGGAAAATTCTCACAAATACTCTCTAGAAAAATCTCTCTAGACAAGTCTCAGACACAAACAACTGTGACCCTAATGTCTTATTTATAGTTTAATAGGTCGAGTTGTAAAAGAACTCCATCTCATAGTCAGACTCTAAATAGAGTCTTATATAAAGTCTTACTCTAAAAAGGATAGAGTCATAGATAGTCTATAATTACTAATTCAGTAAGAATTGTAATTTATGTATAACTCAAATAAGAATTAAAGTCATACTTTAATTCCAATTAGAGTCCTATTCAAAATATGATTTACTAAGAGACTAGCTTTCTAGTCACACTAGAAATGTAAGAGTTTTGAATCCTAGTCAAACTAGGACACTTAATGAGAATCTTCAAAATTGAATTTTATCAAATAAAAATTCATCAACCTAGATAATATTAAATCACGCAAGTCCATTCTTTATGTGCAACCCAATAGGTTCATACAACGCTGACAGTGAACCAAAACCCTTTTCGGTACGCAAGTCATAAACAGCCTCTAGTAAGACATTATGACTACCCAAGATGCATGAAGATCAATAAATCGATACAACCTAATAGATAGTGTATGCCATATCCTTTTGTCATGCGATATCTTTTAATTGAACTTAAGACATGGAATGTCATCCTTATAGTTCAATCTACTAGTCTCGATCTTCGAGTAGATTAAAATTGTCAAGTGACATTAATCCAATCAATTTACTACATGACAATTTATCAGTCTAACATATCAAGGGGCCCAATCGGACGGGAAGTGGTGTTTCTAGCGGTGAACAAGTGAGTAACACGTAAGAACCTGCCCTTGGGACATATCTTATCTTGATCACATACTTCCACACATTAGTCAGACAATGACCAATCACAATCTTTATAATCATCTGGTTAAAGACGATGTTAATTGTGCCAAATCATTGTGCTCCTAATGTTGGAGTCGTTGGTGATCTAAAGTCGAAGGATTAAATGATTTAACTATCATGAGAATCACTTATAGCATTGACCATGTAGCGTTCTCATATCGAGACGGTCCAGTATTTGTTCCCAACAAATACTCATGATCTTGATCCGTATCTGTATACGCATAATCATCACATGACTATCAATCAGGACTCATACTAGTCTTAATTTATTATTGTTCCCATAATAATAACTGACTAGGGTCATTTAGCATAATACAATAATTATTCATGGATACTATTATAAAAGAAACATGTATCTATTTATAATAGTTGAACAATATTTACAGAATTGGCCTTGGGCACATTTTCCAAGATTTTCCACATGCACTTGGTCCAATCCTATACTTATCTAATACTGTGTGACCTTAATGCGTTTTTAGTGGAAGAATTTTATTTATGTATCTGCTACATTGTTTAATATTGTTGTTCTGCTAATCTTCACATTCTTTCTTTAATAAGACAAAAACGCTCGAGTGATTGTTTAGATCTATAATATGATTTAGGTTCCATAACCTAAAGTTGTGTATTGGTTTTACAATAAAATCCAACGTTGCTTCCAACACTTGGAATCATACCTTATTCAATCATGAACCTAATGATCTAAACATTTGCTTTGGTTGCATCAAATGCTGCTAAAACTCAATTTATATTGTAGAATTTTGTTAGAGTGAGTTTAGAACATTTCCTACTCACTGCATCTTCCTACGAAGTTAACACATATCCATATTGCGTTCATTAATAATTAATATTAGCTTGAAAGTTTACATTTTGTAACCATTTACAAAACTCACATCTTTTAAACCTCTATAAAGACAATAACATTTCTCAAGTGCTTTCGAAGTACTTAAAAATGTTATCAATAGATATCCAGTGACCTCACTGAAATGTTTGAGATATATGTATGTTTTGACCAAAGCATAGACATATCAACTTCAATGCAAAGTATAACATATGTGATGATTTCCATAGCTAATGCGTATAAAATCATAATCACATTGTCCCACTTATCATTTTTCATAAGACTTTGAGTCTTGCTGAGACTTATGTTATAAGACATAAGTATGAGTTCTTTAAGAATCACGCACACTGAAACCTTTTCTGTTATTTGTCTATTTAAGCATTCTAATTAGACTAATTAGCCTATTAAATCTATCTCTATAGATCTATATCACAAGGACATATACTTAATTGTCTAAGAATTTCATTAAAAAACTTTTCCTCAACCAAAACTTGGCATTCTGTAAGGTTAGGACATTGTTTCTAATGAATAATATATCATCAGCATATAGATTCAGAAAGTATAATTGTGCTCCCACTAACCTTTATGTATACACAAGGTTTATATTTGATTCAATGAACTTAATTCATTAATTATTTCATCAAAACAAATATCCAACTCTGATAACCTTAGTATAATCCAAAAATGGATCCTTTAAGCTTGCACACCTTTCTAAAATTCTCAAGATAATCAAAACCCTTAAGTTGTGTCATACACATTTTTAAAGAGCATGGAACAATGCTATTTTTATACTTGTTTGTCATATCTTATAGTCAAGCTATGAAGTAATGACATTAAGAATTCTAGAACTTAAGCTTAGATACCAGTGAAAAATCTTATCATAATCAACACCTTAATTTAGATTGAAATTTTTCTATAAGCTGTGCTTTTAATATGCACATTTTTTAATGTCATTTTAAATCATTTACATCCAATGATCATACCACTTTCAAGTAAATAAATAAAGTTCCAAACTTGAATAACATACATGAATTAAAATTTAGAGTTCATTAACACTTAGTCTCTTCATCCAATCTAGACAAGATATATCTCTTGATAAGTAGTGATTTATTCTGATCCAGTGTCAAAAAATATATCACAACTATCAATAATAAGAAATTCCAGATTTCTTTAACCAATTTCTTATTATTCTATATTTTTAAGAGATATATATTACTTGTGTATACTCAACTAATTCAAAACTTGTTGATCATCCTAAAGTGGTTCAGTTCTCATTTGTGGCTTTTGAACATTTAAAGATTTATTTTACTCCCAATAGTGTCTTTGAAATAAACTCTTTATTTAGAAAGACATCATTTTGAGCAACAAACAATTTGTTCTCATTTGAATAAAATAGTATCATAATATTCAACCACAATTAGACACAAAATGAATTAGGCATCAAACTTTATGTGACTTAGCGTCTTATGCAAGTCTCGCCACCTCAAGTCTCAAGAAAAGACAAACTAGATTTTTTTATTCCATATCGTATATTGAGTTTTATCAACCACTTTAAGGAATGTAAGGTTTAGTGCGAAGTGCAATGGTTTCTAAAGTATAGCCTTAATAGGACATCATAGGAAGATCTGTGTGACACATCATAAATCGAATTATATTATATATAGTTTGATTTCTCCTTTTAAAATATTATTTCCCAAATGACGTTCCTAGTGGAGTTCATTGCAAAACTATCCCACAATTTCGTAGATGGTCATTTAAACTCTTGGCTCAAATTTCATCCACCTTGATCTCATCAAAGTATGTTAATAGTTTTCTAAGTGTTTCTTTATATGATTATTTTTGATATGTTCGTAACAATTCAAAATTTTATCTTCCTGATAGGATTTGTAATTCGCTATAAAATGAACAATTTTATTATATGAATAACTTAATCCATCCTTTAAGGCTTATCTTTATAACCAGACAAAGTCTAGCTCACAACTAAGGTTTATGTGTCCGACACAAACACCTTTGGTAGCATTTACCTTCCCTTTATCCATTCTATATTGATTAGTTCCTTTGTGTTACGTACCATCATATACATGTCAAAGGCTTTTGTAATATTTTGTCTTACAGATTTTAATTGTATCGAATGCAACTGCAAACAGATTTCTCCATGTCATTCATATTATATAGTTCAAAATAATTTTTGATGAATTATATATCAAATCTATTGCCAATTTTCGCACATAAAGATAAAAGACCTTTTTGAGATAATCAATTTATAGCCCTTTGTGTTCCAAACATAAAACATATTGATATGCTCCCAATTATTTTACAAGAATCTAGGAATTTTGTAATCTAATACTTTTCCTAAGTGACATATTGTTGGAACATTTCCAAGAAGATCAAGGCAATTGTCATGTCATTAGCTTCCACCATCCTAAATCTTTCCAAAAGTTCAGTTTCATAGTTGCTAACATGACATATAATTCTTGCAATAGTAGATGGTAGTTCTAAGGGAACAAATTAGTCTAGGACATATATCCTTATTTTGATGGTTGATAACATTTATCAATTTTTAATCAAATCAAAAAAAATTAGTCTTAGACATTATTTTATCCTTCTTAAGGATTGAACGCAGTTGCTATGGATTACTTTCACTAGGAATTTAAAATATACAACTCGAAGATTATGTCGAACCATTTATCATGAGTAATTAAACCCCCACTAAATTCAATAACCCTCGTACATATCAATTTAGTGGACTAGGACCCATAATTCACCTAATTTTGAGACTACTAAGGCATGACACTCAAAATCAAGTAATTTAGGTAGGTAACCTATACCAATTGCATCACATACAACTCTTAGGTCCTTTATGAGACTTAGACATCGTATGTCACAACATATTGTGTCTCATCTATGTCTAAAGCCAGTAACCGTTTTGATAGCTTTATTAAGTCAGACTAATTTAAAACATTCAGGTAACCATTACCCAACTTGTCTCACCAAGATAACACAATACACCGTGCGGAGGCAGACCCATATTGATGTGATTGGGGCCTTGATAAGTGTTTAAAAATTGGGTGACATTAACTTAAAATTTTAATTTAGGGATTCTTATTTAGTTTTATGATTATTTCTTATATTAAGACCTATAATTCTAGCATCGAATCATGAAATATCCAATATATCAAATCATGTATAGAATAAAAATCATAAATAAATAGGAAACAATTTTACATATAGGTAAAGCATCATAAAACAAATTTAAGAAATTAAATGCTATTCATTAATAGTAAAAATTTCCTTGATATGTTAAAACAACAATCTTGCATATCGTAGGTAGTAGTCCGCAAATATAAATTCAAAGCATATTAATTGAAACTATTTTAATTAACAGAATTTAACCAATATTAGCCACAAATACATTAATTGAAATTAAGATATTAAGATCTCTTTTAATTAAAATAAATCAATTAATGTCCCTATTGGGATTTTATCAAGTAAAATGTCATCATTATTGTGCACATTATTAACTAGTTAATCCAATTAACTAATTTATGAGTTGACCCGTCCCATGACACATCACACATATATTTGGAGCCATATGCTTATATCACTTGTATACATTGCTGCTATATACTATGAAATGGTTTTGGCAATGAAACCGTAAGAGTCGATAATCGTCAAACAGTTTTTCCTTGAGAATAGTTCCACGATCATTATGATCAAATTTGAATAAATCTTTTACAAGTTTATTAGATATCACAAGATCGGTGATAGTGTTATAAAATATTGAATCCAATCCAATAATCTTAAATATGTGACCACCTGCCACCGCCTAATATATACAAGGTCCATCATCGCTCAATTCTGATCATGTCTTGATTCACACATTAATCTTTACTATGAGAACCAATATAGGTCATGTGCCCTTTTTTATTATTATTTAATACAAATAAACCATGCACCATTAAATGGCAGTAAAAGGTAATGACTCTTCCATTGCCATACAGAAGAATCTAGAGTCCTAGTTAACTCATATTTCGATAGTGCGCACGATATATCTAGGACATACGCATTGTAATGGATTAAGTATCTTAAGCCACATGAACTATAATTCTCTTTGAGACCATTCGCGTGAGATTGTTCTCATAGTCTAGTCATGCAATCTAATCATATGGACTACCAAAGATAAAATCCAAATATAAATCTAGCGTTCCTTTCGATGAATACATCATATATATATATATATATATATATATATATATATCATGAGAAGGTGTGCATTGAGTTTAATGAAATCGAATCATGACTATGATACCACTGTTGGGTTTCGGGGATCAAGCGCAGCGAAATTTTTCAAAACCTTTTCAAAATATCCCCGAACCAGGATGCTATCGATTCCATTAAACTGATATATCAAGAGAGAAAAACCATACCTTAACAAGCATAACTTCATGTCTGTGTTGTTTGGTGTTGATCGATTCCTTCAAGACGTTGTCAGAGACGAACATACTTTATCAGAAATCCACACACGAATGGATGATCACGATCTGGAGTACTAGCGCCAAAAATTCTAGGGAAGAAAATTCTCACAAATACTCTCTAGAAAAGTCTCACACATATACAACTGTGACCGTAATGCCTTATTTATAGTTCAATAGGTCGAGTTGTAAAAGAACTCCATCTCATAGTCAGACTCTAAATAGAGTCTTAGATAAAGTCCAACTCTAAAAAGGATAGAGTCATAGATAGTCTATTATTACTAATCCAATAAGAATTGTAATTTATCAAACTCAAATAAGAATTAAAGTCATACTTTAATTCCAATTTGAGTCCTATTCAAAATATGATTTACTAAGAGACTAGCTTTCTAGTCACACTAGAAATGTAAGAGAGTTTTGAATCCTAGTTAAACTAGAACACTTAATGAGAATCTTCAAAAATAAATTTTATCAAATAAAAATTCATCAACCTAGATAATATTAAATAGCGCAGGTTCGTTATTTGTATGTGACCCAATAGGTTCATACAACGTTGGCAGTGAACCAAAATCCTTTTCGGTATACAAGTCATAAGCAGCCTCTAGCAAGACATTATGACTACCCAAGTTACATGAATATCAATAAATCGATACAACATAATAGATAGTGTATATCACATCCTTTTTTTATCTTTTATTTAAACTTAAGACATGGAATGTCATCCTTATAGTTCAATCTACTAGTCTCGATCTTCGAGTAGACTGAAATTGACAAGTGACATTGATCCAATCAATTCACTAGACATGGTCATTTATCAATCTAACATATCGAGGAGCCCAATAGATATCTCTCTAAAAGAGAGGGATAAATCCTATCTTGATCACACAACTTCCACATATTAGTCAGAAAATAACTAATCACAATCTTTATAATCATCCTGTTAAAGACGACGTTTAATTGTGTCAAATAATTGTGCTCTTAATGTTGGAGTCGTTGGTGATCTTAAGTCGACGGACTAAATGATTTAACTATCATGAGAATCACTTATGACATTGACCTTGTAGCGTTCTCATAATCGGGAATGGTCCAAAGATTTGTTTCCAACAAATACTCATGATCTTGATAGCTTTAAAATTAAGTACCATACAAATAAATCAAAAAGATAAAACAGAAAAATTATTAGAAAATAAGGGAAAACTACCTGAAATAAATACTTTAGACCAAAACCAATCAGAAATTACTGAAAGTTTGTCTAAAAATTCATTAAACTTAAATCCATTAAAAATAGTTGAAACCGATATATAAATATCATCAGATTTAGGTATAAATAAAATCCATTATCCTAAAAAACATAAAGATTATAACAAATGGAATAGTAAACCTTATTATTCAAGACCATCTCCTGTAGATATGATTTTAGAAGAAAAAAGTGAGAAAAAGATTAAATATGATGGTGATTCAATTTATGAATGGAATATCGACGGATTATCAGAATATAAGATCATGCAAGTAATGTAACAAATGTTAACTTATTCAATAGCATGTAAATTAAAAAATCATCCAGAACCTAATGTAGTAGGAGCCTTAGCTGTAGGATTTACAGGCCAATTACATGGATGGTTGAATAATTCTTTATCTGTTGAACAAAGAATTGAAGTTCTAAATTCTATATCAAGAGACGATAATTATAACCCTATGTTAGATGAACATGGAAGAGAACAATTCAATGGTGTAAGAACCTTAATAACCAATATCATTTGGCATTTTATAGGAACTTTAGGACATATAGAAGAAAAAATTAGAGATCAATTGCAAAATCTAAGTGCAGAACATTATCAGATTTTCGATGGTATAAAGATACATTTTTAACTAAAGCATATGCATTATCTGACAATGCAAGATTCTATAAAGAAAGATTTGTATCTGGATTACCATATTCTTTTGCAGAAAAGGTTAGACAAATATTAAGAACTAAATGCCCGGGTGGAAATCTAGATTACAATATATTCACATATGGTGATATAATTCAAACAATACAGATAGTAGGAATGTCAATATGTAATGATCTCAAATTGAAAAGACAATTAGATAAAGAAAAGAAAGACGATCGAAGAGAATTAGAGGATTTTTGTTATCAATTCGGTCATGAAGTTGCACAAGCACCAATTAATAAACCAAATTATAGAAGAAGAAGAATACAAAGATTTAATAATAAAACTAATCAAGAATTTTATTACAAAAATAATAGAAGAAATAAAATTAAGCAAAAAAAGAGAAATTATAAATTTACTAAAAATAAAACTAATAAATGTTTCAAATGCGGAAAATCAGGTCATTATGCAAATAAATGTCATTTAAAAAACTACAAAAGGAAAGTCAATGAGATAATAAAAAGTGAGAGCTCTTGCTCTTCAGAAACTTGCAAATGCATTGAAAGTATACAAAATACAGATACAGATACATTTACCTGAGAATCAGAAGATGAAATAAATGTACTAACAACACATGAACAATTAATATTAGAAATAGGTGAACAAATTGATGACCCAATATTAAAATATAAATATTATACATAAATTTTAGATAAACATAATGATATTGAAAACACTTCTCAAATATCAAGATAAAAAGAAAATGAAAATGAAATAAAATTACAAAATCAAATTGATATACATAAAGCTTATCATACTATGAAAGATATAATTAAATATGTAAATACAAAATCTAAATTTTTTATAGGACCTACTATAAATTCATTACAACATGAAATAAATTAGCTGAAAGAAGAAATAAAAATTCTTAAAGAAAAAATAATTAAAATAGAAGAAGAAAATGTAAATTCAGAAAACTTTTCAGTTTATGATAATAATATATTCATAGAAACACTTACGACTTATACGCATCAACGATGGTTTACTCCAATAACATTAAAAATAAAAAATTTAAAATGCTCATTACTAGTTTTAATAGATTCAGGTGCAGATCTAAATTGTATAAGAGAAGGTTTAATTCCTTTACAATACTGTGAAAAAACAAACAGTCGAATTTCAATAGTGGAAGAAAATAAATCAATAATTAAATTAAAAATTCCTCTTACTCACATATGTAAAAATAATGTTTGTATACCAACATCCTTTAAAATAGTTAAAGATTTACAACATGATATGTTATTAGGCACTCCATTCTTACAAAAAATTCAACCATTTTCGGTAACATCAAGTGGAATAAAACCAAGTATAGAAAATAAAGAAGTTAAGTTCGATTTTATTAATAAACCAAAAACTAGATATTTAAATCAATTAATTAATCTAGTTGAACATAAGCAAACTTTTATAGGACAATTAAAATTAGAAATTAAAAATTTAAAAATAGAACAAATAATAAATACTCCATCTTTTCAACAGAAAATTAAGATGTTTCAAGATCAATTAATTATCAAGTGTTGTTCTGAAATCCCATCAACATTTTGGGATAGAAAAACTTATCAAGTTTCTTTACCTTACATTAATGATTTTAATGAAGATAAAATACCTACAAAAGCCAATCCTTCACAAATGAATGAAAGATTATTAAAATTATGTGATCAAGAAATAAAAGATTTGTTACAAAAGAAATTAATAACCCCATCTAAATCTTCGTGGAGCTGTACGGCTTTTTATGTAGAAAATGCAACAGAATTAGAACTAGGAGCCCCTAGACTTGTTATAAATTATAAACCATTAAATAATGTTTTAAAGACCATAAGATATCCATTACCAAATAAGAATGATTTAATAAAAAGAATAACCAATTCAGTTATCTTTTCAAAATTTGATTTAAAGTCAGGATTTTGGTAAATACAAATTACAAATAATGATAGATATAAAACAACATTCAACACCCCATTCGGATAGTATCAATGGAATTTTATGTCATTCGGTCTTAAAAATGCCCCATTAGAATTTCAAAAAATGATGAATAAAGTATTCCATCCTTATTATGAATGTATTTTAGTATATATAGACGATATCCTTATATTTTCCAAATCAATTGATGAACATTGGAAACATTTGTATACATTTCAATCTATAATAATTAAAAATGGATTAGTATTATCCCAAAAGAAAATAAAGCTTTTTCAAATAACTATAAACTTTTTAGGTCAAATACAAAATCAAACAATAACTCCAATCAATAGAGTTATATAATTTGCAAACAAATTCCCTGATCAATTAATAGATAAAAAACTGTTACAAAGATTTTTAGGTTGTTTAAATTATTTATTAGATTTCTATAAAATTCTGCATTAGATAAAAAATGTCTTTTAGAACTTCTTAAAAAAGATAATAAATTTATCTGACCCCTAATCATACAGAGGCAATACAAAAGATCAAGTCAAAAGTAAAAGCATTACCATGTTTACATTTAGCTAATTCTACTTATCCAAAGATAATTCAAATAGATGTCTCAGACATAGGTTATGGTGGGATATTACTTCAAAA
This sequence comes from Stephania japonica, assembly GCA_039657345.1. NCBI lineage: Eukaryota > Viridiplantae > Streptophyta > Magnoliopsida > Ranunculales > Menispermaceae > Stephania > Stephania japonica. The sequence continues at coordinate 28,019,282 of CM077558.1, read as the reverse complement.
AACCCCTGAAGGAAATGAACAACTTGTTTGTTATACATCAAGACTTTGGAATAACACCCAAAAGAATTATGCTACGGTTAAAAAGGAAATTCTTGCAATTGTTTTATCCGTTCAGAAATTTCAAGCAGATATTTTGAATTAAAAATTTTTAATAAGAGTTAATTGTAAATCAACAAAATAAATACTTTTGAAAGATATAAAAAATCTAGTTTCAAAACAAATATTTGCTCAATGGCAAACTATTTTAAGTATTTTTTATTTCGATATCGAATATATAAAAGGAGAAAATAACTCCCTTCTTGATTTCTTATCTAGAGAATTCCTTGTAACCCTATAAATTAATTCTTTGTTTCAGATCATCATGGATAAGGGTAAATCCCTTTACACTTATCAAAGACAAAATAAATTCTCTCCATTATTTAGCCGAAATAATCCAAATTTCTCCAATTTTGATCAAAGATCCAATTATCAATTGAAAAGCTATTTCTTTGTTTATCTTCTCGATGCTCAGCATCTTAGCCTCAATCTAGAAAATCAAGTCAATGCCATAATTCCGAATCCTCATACTTTCATCCCAAGAAGGCCAAATATCACAATGAAATTTTATGAAACTTTACTTTCTCAAACATGCTCAGTTATTTTGATCATTTGAAAATGCCCAATTCAGAAGAAATTTCCTATTCAAAATTCAAAATCCATAAAGTTTTATCAAGTACTGAATGGTCTAAGCAACACGGCTTAGTTACAATGCCTTGTCACTTTCATCAACCAATTGCTCTAAAAAATATCAGAAATTCAGAAGAACAGACTACAATACCGGTAAGCTACATTGATTATATTGAAGCTTGGAAAGTCATAATGTTTTATGAAAAGCCAGCAGAAGGTCATTCATGGTATATTACGTATATAAAATCAATAGGATATAATTGTCCTACATGGTTTTTTCATGAATGGTTACCTCGATTCAGTCCAATTGAAGCAATTCTTCCTCCTAAAGTCAAGGCCCTTTATAAAAAAGAAGGGTTAAACTTATTCATGTTTGTATCAAAGTATATAATCCCTTGGATATTAAAATGGAAATACAATAACACATCACTCAAAGATATTGAAGGAAATACAGCTACTCATTTGGTCAGAGAAATTTATGTTAAATGGTGGGACAAGTTTGATGTTAGTTCTCTAAAAGAAGAAGTTGCATATCAACTTTCTCCATCATTCGGCATAATTCCTCCTCCTCAAAAGACTTATAAAGAAGCATATTTAAAAATAAATGAAAAAGAAATCAGAATCAGCCAAGAATGAAAATCCAGTTCAAGTATCATCATCATCAGAAGCTACATTAGACATATCAAGTCTCATTCTTCAAAAATTGAAGAAACTGCAAGAAGAATTCAGAAAGGTTAATGCGAGACTTCAAAAAATTGAAGAGTCTCAGTCTGCCTCATCAAGAAATAATTCAGATCATGAAGGAATCTCAGGCGCCCTTGAGTATATCATCGACCTATATTAATTTAGTGTCATCAAATAAAACTTATTCAGCTCATGCCACTATATTCGAATTCAAGCCCATGCCAATTAAGTTATTCGTGCCCATGCCTCCCATCACCAGCTTATGCTCGCCTCAGCCCATGCCAACTCGAATCTAGGCCCATGCCTTCACGCCCTTTTACCTACCAATAAAATCAAGCCAATAGTCAATCAAGCTTATCAAGAATCGTCTTATCTCAAGCTTATTAAGAATCGTCTTATCTCAAGGACCGACCGACCCGTTATGAGAACATATAGATTAAGTCATAAGTGTTACTCTTGATAGGTATATCATTTAGTCCTTCAACATAAAATTACCATAGACTTCAATAATAGGAGCATGGTTATTTGACACAATCAAACGTTGCCTTTAACCGAACGATTATAAAGATTGTGATTGGTTATTATGTGAGAAATATGTAAAGGTGTGTAATCAAGAAAGAATTTGTCACTCACATAAAGAGAGAGATATCAGTGGATCCCTCGACGTGTTAGATTGTTAAATGGCCAAGTCTAAATAAATTGATATAATTAATGTTACTTAGATGTTTTCAATCTATCTAAAGATTGAGACTAGTACGATTGAATATTAAGGGTGACTTTCCATGCCTTATATTTAATTAAAAGATATCGCACGACAAAAGGATATGATATACGTTATTTATTAAGTTATATCGTTTTTGATATTCATGCTACTTGGGTAGTCATAATGTCTTGCTAGAAACCACTTATGACTTGTGTACCAAAATGGTTTTGGTTCAATATCAACGTCGCATGAACCTATTGGGTCGCACACAAAGAATAGCTTTACGCAATTTCAAATGGTCCAGAATATTAAATTTTATAGGATAAAATTCATAATATAGAAGCTCTTATGATTCGTTATATGATAACTTATTAATAGGGGTATATGTGTAATTTGCTTAAACAACGTAAATATAATAGTTGTATTTCGAATGTACTTAAACATCGTAAATACAATAGTTGTATTACGAATAGGATTTTAAGTGAGAATTTATCTACACATATAAATAAAAGGTGATACCCAAAACGTAACATAAGAATTTCGTTTTTCCAATTTTCATATTCTCTGGATTTTGGGAGAGAAAGAAAAACATTTTCAATCTCTATTAGGGCTAGCACTCCAAATTGTAATCACCATTCGTGTGTGGATTTCTTATAGAGGAAGTGCGCTTGAACATCTTGAAGATCGAACAAACAGAGAAGGAAATCACAAATTAAGGTATGGTTTACTTTTGTAGATCTTATTTAATAAAACTTATTTGTGATGTTGTTGGGGCTTTTCAAAATTGTTTTGAATTTTTCGCTTCGTATGAACCCAAAAACCCAACACATCAACGTTACGACATCACTGTTGTGGATTTGTTGTGGAATTTAGACCACTTATGGCCTCTCTTGACTCGTACAACACACATGTTTTGTTGCTATCATTTCAGTATGCTTATCATGCTCTTAAGATCTATTTAAATTCCTATCATTTATTTACCGCATGATATTTAGACTGCCATGCTTGATAATTCATGAATTACTGTTATATTCTTCTGGCATTACTTTTGATTTCTCTCAGTTACTTACTGTCTAGTTTGTGATGGTGGGTGCAGATAGAGTAGAGTGCAACAAGGGCAAGGGGCCCTATCTTGGCGATTTCCTCTGAGGACCTCTCATTGCCGGAGTAGTTCACATTAGAGTAGGATTTCACTGTTTTTGTTGATTGTATGACCTTTTTGCTATATTATGTTTTTTGAAGGCATATTTGGGATTTGAGAGTTAGAATATCATGTATTCCCTTATTTTGATCCACATCTGATTGTACATGAATATTTAGTGTTTTAAGGTTTCATGGAGTTGGTTTAGTGAATTATATGAGTTGTGGTATCAGTTTTGGGTGTGTGTGTGCTCAAATTTGAGGCCGTGAGCATTGGTGTGTCTGTGCGATGTGGAGTACATGTATGTATATTTCATGTCGTGCAAGAGCAGTTTATGTTGTGTAACTCATGGCGTGGTATGAGTGTTTGTTTTATGTTTCGATTTTATGGTCGTATATACTGTGGTTCATGTTTGTTAATTGGTTGTAACGTCGTGGTCATGCCACCGGTCCTTGAGTCCATGGCGTAACACACGTACGATTGAGCCAAGAGCCTACTACTCAATAAATGGGGCCTATATTTGCGTGGTTTCAATACCTAAGAGAGTCGTTGTGTTTTTGATTGATTTATCGAGGTTTCTGTGTCACTAAAACATTGAAAAAACAAAAAAGAATAACTAAACCATTAACTAGGGTTTTACAACCTTATCAGGTAGTCAAGTACTTGCAGGGAACGTGTTAGAGTTGTGAAGTGATACTAGGTTGCGATAGTTAGGTAAGTACACTAGCCCACAAGTTTGTGTATGATTAGTAAGCAAGTAAGGAAATACCATGTGATTCATTATCATTTATTCTTATTTGCTATGATTTATTGTTGGCATTCCGTTCTATTCCTTGTTGTGTGTTCTTGGCGTAAGTGTGTTGTCTCGAGAGTACTCGATCCTGCAATAGTAGGGCAATACGGGCACTTTTATACAGAAGTGTGGGACCACCTATAGTGAACATGTAACACCAAGTACTGGGTTGGAGGGCTTGTGTCCCTCCCATCATGGATGTGCTTTTGCTTGTATCGATGCCCAGGGAAACCTCGCGCGGTCTTCGTCGTTATGCCATGATTTAGACCACTTATGGGCCTCTTTTGAATTCTTGGAACACGCATGTTATCAATTGCTATGTATTAGTCTGTTTATCATGCACTTGATCTATTTCAGTTTTTGCCTTTCTATTACCGCATGATATTTATACTGCCTTACTTTTTGAATCGTAAATTACTGTATATTCTTCTAAACTTTCCATTTCTTTCAAGTTACTCACCGTCTAGTTTATGATGGTAGGTGCAGATAGAGTGGAGTGCAGTAGAGGCAAGGAGCCCTGCCTAGGTGACTTCTTATGAGGATAAGCGGCTGGATTTTGGAGACCTTAGAGTATGTTTATTATCTGTTTTTGCTTGATTGTATGACACTTTATCTATATGTTTTTGACCATTGAACTACGGATCATTTCGATTTGGATATCATGTACACATTATTCTTGTCCACATTTGATTGTACATGAATATTTTCGGGTTTTCCACATAATAGATACCTGATTTCCTTTGATTGAGTTATTTCTCACATATTGTTTAGTTTATTTATTTTCTGCTTCGTTAAACTTGCAATGACTTTTTCATAAATTGTATAATTAATCGATTGGAGGCTGACTAGGCTTGCCAGGTTCGTTGAGTATTGACTTGGGGACCTGTACGAGTCTAGGCGGGGCATACCAAAATGTATTGAGAATTTGGGGCCGTCACAGTTGGTATCAGAGAGTAAAGTTCTACGACTCTGTGGCCAGAAAAATTGTGATACCAACACACTTAGTATCAGAGCGCAAGATTATATAGGCCTGACTCTTGATTTAAAACACAAGCCATTAAGACAGCGAAAGTTAGGAACTATTGAACTTAGAGTAGAAACCGTATGATCCTGTTTAGAAACTTAGATGGGGGAGTTTGGGATTAGTCAGATTTAACTTTGTACATGTTATGCTTGTTGTGTGTATTATATGGTATGTGGTAGCTATGGATTAATCCGAAGTATTCGCTCTCTTAGTTCAGACAGCTAAGGTGGATCAGACAGGTCTAAGCAACGACAACGGGATGGCTAATTCTCGGTTCATTACTTCGGAGGAGTTTTAAGCTTGGACACAGAGATTTGAGGATTTAGTGCGGTTGCTAACAACACCTACACCAGCTACCATGATGCCATCGACCCCCGACTACACCCATGCTGCCTATCACTACTCACGGAGCAAAGACTCCAATTGTTGCGGAATCTACGGCTTCGATTCCTTTGACGATGATACTTGACGGAGTTGTCATTGAGCCAGTTGTGCAAACTGAGGTTGAGACACCTCTGATGCAAACTAAGATAGTACCGGCTGAGATGATTGAGGAAGTGCCTGTTACCATTACTACGTTAAAGAAACGTCTAGGGGCTACTGCTGAGGCGAGGCAGTGGCGTGAGTTCAAGAGGCACGATCTAGCAATGTTCTACAAGGGTACTGATATTATTGTGGTAGAGGCTTTCCTAAAGAGCCACGAGAAGATACACCGCATTATCGCCACGGAGGACCATATGAGAGTTACGATATCATCCTCGATGCTACGAGGAGAGACTGACGATTGGAGGATAACCATCATCATGACTAGAGCTGTTCCGAGACACTGAATGACATTAAGACCCAATTTAATCAGAAGTACTTTCTGCCGACAGTTTGTCGAGTGAAGGGGAATGAGTTCATGGCACTGTGGCAGAGCATAGATGAGTTAGTGATGGACTATATGAGAAGGTTCATTTCATTGCTACCTTATGTTGGAGGATCCGCATATACTAAGGCTGATCGAGTCTACTACTTTATCGAGGGTATGTTACCCTCGTTGGAGGATTTGTTGTTACGACTGAACCAGAGAGCTTTGCAGAGGGCTAATGAGCGCAGTTTAGCGAGAGAAAGCTATTTGCTCACGCATCCGGAGGAGGCTAGGACGGATAGAATGGAGGCACGATCATATAGCCACTACTAGCAGGATAGGAATAGAAAAAGGAGCAGATGGGTTCATCGTGATCATAGGGCTCAGAGTGTGGGGTCTGTTGCACATCAGACAATGCGTCCGACACAGACTGTTCCACCAATGCCGAATTTTGCCAGTCATCCATCGCAGCCTAGTTGACCAGGACAGTAGTCCCAGAGGAAAACTACAGAGAGTAGAGGTACTGATCAAGGAGACAGGCAGAGGAAGACATAGAGGTCTGGATCAGACCCAGACTCAAGGTTCCACACAAGGGACGAGGCCAGAGTTAGACACAGAGATCACAGGATAACCCCATGTGTTACCAGTGGGAACAGGGCAACCACATTTTGAGGGAGTGTCCTTAACCAGCGAGAGCACGCCTCAGCATCACCAACACCAAAGGGAGCGTGTTCAGGCAACTATTGAGCCAGACTAGGGGGCGTCCCGAAACCTAGATGAGGGTATGGTTTCTATTTATGGTACTTGTGACGGCCCCAAATTCTAAAATTCTAAAATCGGGAGTCGCCCGACCTAGACCCACGCTAACCTCAAGCAAATCCCGCCGAGTCGTGCGGGGCCAGTGAGCCTCTCCTTACCGTTCAACCAATTATCAATCATTTAAATGTTAAGTCAATTAATTAGTGAGTTATCAAAGTAATAAACAGAAGCAATTAACCTCAACTAATCAATCAACTTTGAAAGCTTTAAGTTAGGACAAAAACCTAGGGCGTGGGAACTTCGTATATCATATATACCATGTAAAGCAAGGAGAGTATCATGAAGGTCATACAATCTAAAACAATCTTTCAACCCATAACCCTATATACAAAATAATATAAGTAGCTAATACACAAAAAAGTTACCTATAACAGCAGAGGATGGCCGCTCAAAGTATGTCGCTTAACTGCATGGCCTTTCTTTTGGCTGACTGCGGATCTGCACTCGGTCAAACACAAGAATGATAAGCCAAGAAAAGTAATGCCAAGCAGAAACAACAATAAATACAACATTTCGAATTAGATAAATGAACAGTCAATTCATGCAGATAGAAAGAAAGGATAGGGAGCGCATGAATATATAAAGACTGTGGATAAATAAATAAACAATCAAAATTGAGTCCCGGAATACAAGGGAAAGGCACAAGTGGTCTCGACCAATCAAAGTCGTTAAGCCGAGGACAAAATCTCCTCAAAGGCTATGAGTCGAGGACAAAATCTCCTCTGACCCCTACGCGAGTGCAGAGTCCCCAGCAATCTGGTGGAGAACTCTCACCCTGTACATATCATCACAACCAATCACGTACCCTCAAGCGTAAACCCGGTATAATACACCGCGAGCCCAAAATTCTGCAAGGATCACGCTTAACACATTTGCCTAAAGACAACTCAAAAGGAATGGAATGACAAGATAGCATTATTTTTGAAATATCCCAACATTTTTTAAATAGCCCAAAATTCTGCAAGGATCACACTTTAACGTACCCACTTTCAAATTTTTTTACTAAACGGACCCCAACATTTTTTGAAATATCCCCAAAATACCCCCATCCCCAACCAAGAAACTTAACCTTCCCTAACCGATTCATCCCACTCATAGCCCAAATCAAAACTCAACGAAACATAGAAAACACCCCAAATACTTCATCAATTTAGGTCACTGGGGCCGTAGGAAGGTTATTTTGAGGCAAAGCTCGACAGATCAGGTGTCACAGATCACGAGGAGTGAAGGAGCACCGTGACATTCTTCGTATCCATCGTGGCTGATTTGGTAAGTTTTGACACTATAATCTAGTGGGTTTTGTTCATAATGAAATTACGCGTCATTTTGATGTATTTTTGTAGCATTTGGTTCGATATAATGAGGTTAGGGTTTCTGGGTTTGAGCCATTCATTCCCCGAACTGGACGACCACTCAGAGCCGATACACTTAAAAGGCTATCGGCCATGTTGAACCGTAAGGTTTGATTTAGTAACGGAAAAGTAAGGTAGTAATATTTATTACATTACGGTGCATTCAAACCATAAGTTCTACTGTTGGTGACGACTACGTTGGGCCGACGTATTTGATATGAATGTTGGTGTGACAAAACCATTACTATATATGTATCCCACAGTTTGACTAATTATGCCCTATTTATGTTGAATTACTTTTTGTACCCCACACTTTTAGTTCATGTACCCCAATATTGTTTGCATTTTTTATGTTTGTTGAGTACTGGAATGGGGTACAGTTAGTAAGTGGATGGGGTATATGACGCATTGCGATGCAACATGTTCGTAACATATTGTTTCTTTCAGTCATGATAGTTCGATATGGAGTTTTTATAACGGTTTGTTACAGTCGCTATCCAATCTGTACCCCACATAATTACTTCGTGTACCCAAACAATGTTGTAAGTACTTGGTATACCCCACGTTTTTGCTTTAATTACCCTACATATTTACTTCATATACCCCACATTTTGCCTTCCTGTACCCCAATTATGTTGAATTACTATTTCTACCCAACATATTTACTTCATGTACCCCACTATTGTATGCATTTTTTTTTGTATTTACTGTGTTTAGGTATATGATGTGATGCATTGCACTACAACATGTTTGTAACATACATGTACGTTATCCCATTTATGATGACATTTTTTTGGTTGATTTATTTTCTTTAGGTATAGCGAAACCTAAAACTAGAGCACCTCCCCAAGGTGGGAGGCTCAGGAGGGGTGGTGAGAGGGGTGATCAGCCGAGGGATACTAGCACATCAGGTTCTTAAGTGCAGGAGGGGGTGCTGTAGTGCAGGAGGTGCTTGTAAGGAAACATTCCACTACCTCTAATCGAAAGCAAAGGGACATTAAAACCAAAAACCGTCGAGCGAAGAAATCGAAGGATGATGAGCCGAATTTCAAAGAGGATGAAGTCGAGGCTGCGTCTTTTGTAGGTGGGAGGCGCAGAGGGGCACTTGGAGGAGCAGATGAAATTTGGTGGGTAAAGGGTAGTAAAGGGAGTCATACCACATTTGGTGAATCTGGGGATAGTGAGGATGCAGAGGACTCTTTTGACATATCGACCGATGCCCACGACGCTGAAGCCACTAGTTTTCCTGGTGGTCCCTCTTATTTAAGTCTCCTACCCTCGTTCAGACACCACGCGTTGGATATTTGGAGGAACAAGGTATCGTAAATTTGGTTCGATTATATGTATAATCCTTTTATTTTATATATATTTATTTTAATATGTTATATATGCTTTGTAGGGTCGAGGACTAATGAAGTGCACAAACCATGGTTATCAGATCTCCACATGGGAGACAATCGAGCATCACCCCGAGAAGGAAAGGGTGGAGAAGCTGATGAACGATTCTGGTTTGGCACCATTGGGCTTCATTTCATACGATGGAAGTAATAGGGTCTATATTTTTGGCATTGCTAAGAGATGGCAGCCTGAAACAAACATGTTCCACTTACCATTTGGGGAGATGACAATCACACTTGGAAGATGTACGTGTCCTTCTCAGTATTCTGGTCATTGGTAAGACCGTTGTTGCACCTTTCAAGGATTGTAAAGCTTTAACTGCGAAGGTTAATAGACTATTGGGGGTGTCAGTTACTGATGCTGACAAGGAGATTAGGACTAGGGCAGGCCTTACTGTTAGTTTGTTATGGTTGAAGGATCGATTCGCAGTGCTGACGAAAGGAGAGGAACAACCCAATTAGAAAAGATCTCCCGATGTATATCCTAGTCCCGAATGCTTGATCTGAGTGTACCTCTTATACCTTCTTGGAACAACCCTATTATCTAACAAGTCGGGTACAAGAGTCTCCCTTTCACTCCTTCAACTTTTAAAAAACGTAGATAAGATTGGTTCCTATGCATGGGGGGCTGTAGCACTTGCATTTTTATACCGTCAATTGGGCATTGCCAGTTGTACCAAAGTCACAAAGATTTCTGGATATATGACATTATTAGAGGTAAACTATTGAGTTTCAATGAATGATTGATCTTCATAGTAAATTTTTTTTCCATAATAAATTTTGTTTTCATAATAAATGTGGTTTGTGTAGGGGTGGATGTACGATCGTATGCCATTTATTCAACTCATTTTGCGTAGTGACTACAAGACGGATAAGCCCCGTGCGATGAAGTGGCACCATAAGAAGGGGGAGAGGCTCTACAAGAAGGACACTAGGATGTTGATGGATCATCTTCTCTCTTTTAGGAATCAACTCGACAGGCTGAGAGCATATAATTTTGTTCTCCTATACACTTATGTTTAATGACAAATATATTAAGTTTTGCTAGGTTGTTTGGAATACTACTTTGAAGGGTGCACCGCCTGTCCATGATATTGCATTCTACAATGGGCCCATGAAGAACATGGATATTGTTGAACCACACAACCTCATCAGGGTGTTGAGGTAACTTGGATACATTCAACGTATTCTAAGAGACCCTTACCGACCTATGGATTGTGATAGGAGCTGCCTAGCATAATCGTACTCTGTGAAGTACTCGTATGATCCCCAATATTGGGAGGATTGCGAGGGGCACCTTGAGTCTATTGAGTGACGACGCAGTAAGAATGCAAAATACCCATATCAAATGTAATCCGACTATACGGATTAGTACCTTAGATTCAGCCACCCATTTGCAGTGAATCCCGAACACTTAACGGAGGTCCATGAAAAGGATGAGAACTCTTTGGTGAGAATTTTCAATTAAGTTTGTTTTCCCTATTTGTACATGCATTCATTTGTTAAGTTTATTGATGTGACAAATTTGGAAACAGCGCAACCGTCGGGCCCTCGATGCATCGTTGCATTTCAGGTGCACGCTGAGGGAAAATGTTACAGTGGATTATGCGTTTGAAATGGTAGATCAAGTGATCGCATTTCTTTCGGGTGGTGATGATACTTATCAAACCATCATGACTGGCAGTCATAGTGAGGGAGGAAGTACATCCATCGAGTATGTTCGTCAATACCGTCGTGGTAGAAAACAACCACTTGTGGATCCTGATACCCAACCCCTTCAAGCACTTCAGACATGGCGGATGAAGTGGACCATCAATTTGGATCCTTTAAACAATTTAATCATTTGTTGTGTAGTGTGGCATGTTAAACTTATAATAATGTGTTTATGTATTAATTTTCAACCTTGTTGCTTGCTTGCCCTTTATATGATTTGTGCTATACTTATTACTTTTTCTGTATGGCAGATGAAGTGGACCATCAATGTTGAGCCCCCCGAGGTATCTTGCAACATACTTTTTTGTCGGTTAAAAAGTCCGTCAGAAATGCGTGATTAATTACAGTAACATTCTGCCGTAATTAGTGAATACACAGATTAAATATGTGGGGTGTACAAAGTAAAAACATTAATCATGCGGTGTATCAAGTAGTAATGTGGGGTATGTTAAGTTTTGGGGTTCATGCACAGCAGAGATTACAAAACAATTTTGACAAAAACCCTAACAGGATCCGAATCTAATTCCATTAAAACGTTTAAACTATGAAAACTTAATCATACCTCGGTCGTAATATACCTTTCTGAAGGTTAATCGATCTCTAAGGCACTGCCAACGACGAACGCCCTCTATCAATAGTCCACACATGAACGACGGCTGAGAATTGAAGTGCTAGCTCCGAGAGAATACCAAACCTTTTTGTTTCTCTCCAAAACGATCCAGAGCATACCACAAATCCTAAGTCGTTTCTAAAATGAAAATAGAGTTTCAGCCTTTTTTTTCGTTGGTGTATTCTAACTCAAAGCGTCTATTTATACAACCCTTGTACATAGATGGTTAAGTAAATTATACATATACCACTACTTAAAGAAGTATAGGTGTAATACACTACAAGGATGTTTCTATCATGAATTTTATCATATAAAATTCGTTTTTCTGAACCATCTTAAAATCTCGCAAAACCATTCTTAGTGTGCGACCCAATAGGCTCATACAACGTTGGTAGTGTACCAAAACACATTTTGGTATATAAGTCATAAGCGATCTCTAGCTAGACATTATGACTACCCAAGTTGTACAAAGATTAAATGGATACAACCTAATCAATAATGTATATAACATCCTTTTATTACACGATATCCTTTTGATCAAACATAAGGCATGGAATTGTCATCCAACATGTTCAATCGTACTAGTCTCGATCTCCAAGTAGACTGAAAACATCCAAGTGACATTGATCAATATCAATTCACTTAGACTAGGCCTTTTAACAGTCTAACAGATCGAAGGATCCACTGGATATCTCTCTCTATATAAAAGGGACAAATTCTATCTCGATTACATAACTTCACCACATTATTCACATAGTAGCCAATCACAACCTTTATAATCGTCCAGTTAAAGACAACGTTTGATTGCGTCAAATCACTGTATTCCTAATGTTGAAGTCTCTGGTAATCTCAAGTCAGAGGACTGAATAATATACATATCATGAAAACAACTATGACTTAATCCATGTGATGTTCTCATAGCGGGTCGGTCCAGTACTTTGTTTCCTAACAAGTACTCATGATCTTGATTCGTATTCCTATACGTATGATCATCGTATGATCATCAATCAAGACTCACACTAGTCTTAATTCATTATAGTTCCCAGTACAATAATCGACTAGGGACATTTAGGATATTTCTGTAAATACCCATGGATCTTATTATAATGTAAACATGCAAATCAATTATAATAAACAACAAATGAAATCATCTTTTTTATTAACAAAAATGTATTCATAAAGACTATTAATGGATTGACCTAGGGCACATTTCCCAACAGGGTATGTATGGAGTAATGATCAAGGACATTAGATATCTTGCAAAACTTACAACTCATTTAAACCAACATCTACTAGGACATAAATTGTATTAATACTGGGGTACATGAAGGCAAAAGGTGGGGTATGAGGAGTATGTTATTAATACAAGGGTACATATAGTATAATGGTGGGGTATACAAAGTGCTACGGTTGAAACTAACCGTAACTAATCAGTCGTTTATTCTCCTTCGTGCCGTAACATATGAGTACATAAAGTAAATTTGTGGGGTATACAACGTACTAAAATAAATATTGGGGTACATTAAGTAGATAAGTGGGATACATATATTATGTCGATGATTTCAAACCGACTATTGTAGCTTTCTTATGGTTTGAGAATATGCCTGTAGGAAAGAAATTATGGCCATACTACTCCGACAAATTCAATATTTGAAATGGTAATTCTTATGGGGTACATGAAGTAAAAAGTGGGGTATACAAAGAAATAAAATTTATAGTTGGGTACATGACGTAAATCAATGGGGTATAAATATTATGTTGACGATTTCGAACCGACAATCGGACATTTCACGGTTCGGTAATATGTCTACAGTTATAAAATTGCGGTAATGTTACTCCGCTAATTCCATAATTTGAAATGTTAATTCTTTTGGGTACATGAAGTAAGAAAATGGGGTACATATCTACTGTCGATATTAAAAAGTGTAACTTCAGTACTATTTACAACCTAACTAAATCGAAATTCGTTTCTCTGTTACGGTAATATTCGTTCGAAAGTTAATTTAAAAAGTACTTTGTAAGTTAAGTGGGGTATATGACAAAATAAGGTGGGGTACGGTTGTATGACGGCTAATATGCATCGTCATTATGTAAAAGTTTCGGCTCTTCTGCACCAAAATTTATGAAACGAATTTATTATATCCATTACGCTGGGGTATACTGAGTATTCCTTTGGGGTACATGAAGCATTACGGTGAGGTAAGTCTGTAACAGAAGTGTTGCTCTCAGCCATCTTGGACCATGACAGGCATGTTGCTCTCGGTTGAATTGGGCCAACAATATTTACAATTGACTGTTTTGATTAAATCAATACTTCTAATGATTTACAGATTAATTGTCATATATGTGTAGGCAAATAAGTGAGCAAATACATAAAAGAAATTCCTACACATACTTAAAATAATATTAGGACATCAAAGACAATCAATTTACATTCGACAAAATGAATGTCAAATTACATTTCCATATTAGATAAGTTAAAGAAATTAACCAATATCCATCAGAGAACACAAAAAAAATACAACATATCCATTTTGCTATACCCATATACACCCACACATTTATGGAAAGCCAACGTTGCAACATGAACACTTAAAAAAATGGGTGAATGTTGCATCCTAATTAAGAGTAACCACGGGGGTTTTTCCATATTTGATTGTAGTCGTGGAAGAATGTTGACTCCTACTGCCCATTCTTTGCTATCTCCATCAGTGAACACATCCCATTGTCGTGAAGTTGGTGGTAGAGGAACGTCGTGTATCATTAGAAGCTACAAATGATAACAAAATATGTAAATGTTAGCTGGTAAACATCACAAAAAATGAAATAAAAATTTGGATTATGGGAAGTAACTCACATTAACAAAATGATTTCTATTGACAAGCAACAACCAAACTATTCTTCTCTCAGAGACAGGTAGGGCTGCATGTCTGCTAGGGAGCCATATAGCGGATCCTTCCTTGGCCAACACCACAAAAGCCACCTTGTAACAGTTTGCCACAATTATCCCCATATCTGGTAATGATAGCCAATATTTTCCTTCAGCGGGGTTGTCATAGAAATTGATTGCATCTCTAATTTTACCATACTCGATGCTTGAAACACATTCATGTACATGGCATCATTCCTAATCAACTCTTCAAACATTTCCAGCCACACCTGTCTCCATGCCTCATCAAATCCATAGCCTACAACATCGGCTATCATCTGAAATCCACAATTTCCATCGAGTCGCATTTCAAGAGTGTTAATACAATAAGTGCGCCACAATAGTGGTATCTCAACAATGTATCCCTCACCTACCTGAGTTCGGGTCCTATTCGTCTCAATGCGTTGGTTTTGATTACTTTTCCCTTTCCACGACCCCTTCCACATGCAGGTTTTGAAGATGAAGGTCCTTGACTTGGCTGACTTGGTTGACTTGGTTTACTTGATTGGCTCGTTGTAGAAGCCTGCGCCACGGACTCTTGAGTTGCTTTGGTCTCTACGTACTCAAAACTAAAAGGATTTCTCTTGGTGGAATTGTCAACTGTGGACTTCTTGCTTTTCAACATCTTCATTTTCAAGTTCATGCCTTTCTTCTTGGGTCGACCCTTAGTTGCAAGTTCTTCTTTCGATACAGAAAGGAGAGTCGATGCAGGGCCAGTGATCTCCCTTAGCTTCTGCAAAATCTTCGCCCACATGTCAGGACCGCAGCTCTTATACTTAGCCTTTACACCATCCATTTCAACTCGGTAAAGGTTGTCTAACTCACCATCACTTGCGGGCTCAATGGGCATCATGTTCAGTTTCTTCCAATACGGGTGGATTTCATCAAGCCCGATAGGGCTACCATCAAGCATATGTATAGAGATCTCATGCGCACATGGCAATCCATGAGTGACCCGAAGCTGACAACCATAAAGTGAAGAATCATGACCAACCCCACCTTCACTAACTAATCTTGTATCCCTGCTGATTACATCCAATGTATGTTTGGACACAAAGCCTACAATGTTGCTGTACATGCGGTGCTGAAATTCGTGTGCCACTATGTGCATGGATTGATTGATGCCTCCAAGTTATTCTGCTGGTGTGTGAGAACCTTGTGAATAGCGTTGAAAAGATCCTCAAAGTGTCCCCATGATGTCCCAAGCTCTTTCTTCAGTACATTATGAGCACCTTCATCACGATTGGTAGTGGCATTCCCAATGTATAGTACCTTGTTTGTCCAAGCATACACGAACTTCTCCTTTTGCCACAACCACGTGTCCCTAACAAAGTCATACAACCCCGCGACTCCAGCATATTTTTGGAATTGCACCAAGTTCATCCACATGCCATACCAACAGTTAAAGTCTTCTTGGAGAGTGAATAAATCCATTGTCTTTGCAACAATGTTCTTGTTTACGTGCCATGAACAAAGTAAGTGCGTAGCCGCAGGGAATACCTCCTCCACTGCCACAACCAAACCCAAGTTCATATCTGTCAAAATAACACCCGAGAGTTGCCACCCATCTACTACTGACTTCAACTGCCAGATGGCCCATGAATAGTCATTCATAGTCTCATTACCTAGGAAAGCATGTGCTACTAGGAAGGTTTTGTGTGTGGATGTGACCGCAACAATCTCAAGGAGTGGGTACTTGTACCAATTTGTCTTGATATGCAATCCGTGATTAATACATGAGGGAAACAACAAAACATCTGCACTAAATTTGAGTGAGCAAAGAATAGAGATCTCACACTGTAAGTGCCTTTGAAGTAATCATGTTGCTCAATGTAATTGAGCTCGTCCTACTTGTGGAGTAATAATTGCATCTTGCTTTTGCCATCGACTTCAATCCTTCTCAACGTAGCTCTTTCATTGTAAATTGTCCTGATAGTAGTGACATTGTCGAGGTTCTGGGTCTTGATATGACTTAAAATGTCCTTTGGCCTCGTACTCGTATTGCTCAAGTCTCAAACAATGTATTTCTCATGTACTGTGAGCCTCTCAACTACAGCGGGCCCAACTAAAGAATTACTGAAGCGTTAATTATATATCCCATACATTACTCGAACATGCCAAGACCTATCGAGTTCATGCTTCACATTGATCTCGAATTGACAACCACACTTCTTCGTTTTGGATACTTTTTTGATGTCCTCACTGCCTTTGTTCTCTTCATCTATCAATACTTGTTTTTCCTTTCCTATTTTGACTTCAAATCTCCCATACCTCTCACAACCAAGTGATAATCTCACTCGTCTGCCTTGATCGAAGCCAGAATCTAACTTCAATATAATCAAAAACAAACCCACATTATCTGGTAGTCGCTTGAGCCCAACTGATAACAACCTCTCTAGTCTTGAATTGTGATGCCGGTGTAAAATGCTCCGTCAAGTCTGGGAATGACTCCATAAAAGATGTACCTTTTGTGACATGAGCACTAGTTTACACGAACAAACAAAACAAAATTTAGTCGAGAAACAATGAGAAAACAATAATCAGACAAAACAAATTTTTGTGGCAAAGTAACATGGCCGACATCCCAATGTAGGTGTCGGATATACATAACCGCAAATACGGTATGAATTACGGAGTAAATGCTTCGTAACCTAAAGCAAAAGTTTTGGTATTTATAGACCGATAACATTCTATAAGTTGCGGAGTAACAGAGCCGAGAGGTGTACTATACATCTCGGCTCAGTTACTCCGCACGACACATGATTGTTAGCAATAATGGAGGTTATTCCTTTAAGCAAAAAAATCAGCTATAAATGCAAAAAAATACCTCTTCATCGTTGGGGTGGATTCGTTTTGATGATTCCATCGATAGTTTGTAACAACAAACAACGATTCAACAAAAACTCTCAAGCCCTAGAATCGCACAAACCATGAAGACCATCAGTAAAATGATGCTCAAATACTTAGAAAAAACGACATACCAAGTCGATATCAAGTGAAGAACAAACTTACAAAGTCGATTTGGTGTGTATTTGGCCAGCTGGAGACAATGGAATGAAGTGTCAGTGGAGCGGGAATGGGGGTGACGAGGAGATAAAACGATAAAGAAGGTAGTCGTTGGGGTATGCTGAACAAATTTCTTATTTATATGAAGGGTATTTTGGACATTTCTACATAGGGCAAAATTGGAAGCAAAATAACGGGCCGTTTAGTAAATTAAGGGGTTCATTTAGCCGTTCCCTTTAAAAAACATCCTCGGCAAACTCTAAAACGTCCGGAAACCTCAACAGAAAACCCTAAACGAAAATCCTTTGAAAAATCCCTAAAAATTATAAAAAAATCCCAAAACCCTCCAAATAAAAAACAACCTTCACAAATCTTGTAGTGATTGTCGAGAGGATCGCCAAAACGTCGAGAGTTTCGATTGAGTTTGAAATCTCGACATGGTGTCCAAATTTCATCTTGACGAACATGGGTAAAACTTATACCAATGCGAAGAGGGTGGTGAGGAGATTAAGGATCTTACCTCGGATCGCTTGGAACTGCCATCTTCGCGCAGCACTGGCCACCACAGTCCGTCGATAGCTTGAAGAATACGTTAGGGAAGAGGAGGAAGAAAGAGAAGAGAGAAGGGAGTGGGTGGGGTTGACATACCTTCACCCAAAATCTTGTCCCAACACTTATCCCTAGGTCCATCAAGTGGTTCATATTCACTCAAACCCACCAACTTGTGTGACTCCATTGAGTGACTCTAGTTAGCTTGCTTCTCAATGTAGCCTATCAGTGTTTTTAACTCATTTTGTCCACTGGACCACTAAACATTGCCTCATACAACTAACACTTGCACACAAAAGTCCTCACGCGTTTGGACATTAAAATAAATGTTAAAACTATACAGTATAATACGAACACCAACCAAATATAACATACTTTAGTATCGACGCCCGAGAATTAATGACTATACCACAACGCGGGCCCACATGCCACCTATATTAACACGTGGCATAGATTAAATTTTTAGTGTCATTACAATCTTCCCAACTAACTGGAATTTCTTCCTTGAAATTAATGAAACTAAAGGAAAGACTCACCGATTTCAAAAGAGGTAGGGGAAACACTCGCGCATATAGGACTCCAGCTCCCACGCCAACTCTTCGTCACCATGGTGGTGCCACTTGACAAGGACTGATGGAGTTTCCTTGTTCCGCAATATCTTGACCTTGCAATTTAAAATCTGGATAGGTTGCTCATCGTAGGTGACATCCTCCCTTAGGTCTATTTGGCTCAAATCCACTGTCGGTCGTCTGCCCTCTCTGGACCTATCCAATCGTAGCAACGATATGTGAAAAACAGGATCAATCCCTGACATCGGAGGTGGCAACATTAGCTCGTACGCGACCTTGCCTTCCCGCTTCACCACTCTGAACGACCAATGGATCTTGGCGCGAGTTCCCCTTTAATCCTAAACCTCTTGTGACCCTTCAATGGAGACACTTTCAGATATACCAAGTCCCAGACCTAGTACTCCAACTCCCCGTGGTACAAGTCATAGTAATTCTTTTGCCGCTCCTGCGCATCCTTCAATCTTAAACGAATTTGGCATATCTTCTCTGTGTGATCTACCACAATTTTTGGCCTAATCACTGCCACACTCCACCTAACAAGATGGAAATCTGCAAAGCCTCTCATATAATGCCTCAAATGGCGCCATGCCAATACTGGCCTGATAACTGTTATTATAAGCAAATTTACACAGATGAAGGTACTCCTCCCAGGATTCACTGTACTCCAACACAGACATCCTCAGCATATCCTCGAGGGCCTGGATCAAACTCTCTTACTATCCATCAGTCTACGGGTGATAGGCGGTACTGAGATTTAACCTCGTGCCAAACTGTGCCTACATGCTTTGCCAGATCTACGATGTGAACTGTGCTCCTTTGTCTGACACGATCGATAACGGTACGCCATGAAGTCGAACTATCTCCCGTTTGTACAACTCTGCCAACCTATCTACCCGATGTGTGGTCAAGATTGGTATGAAGTGTGCGAACTTTGTCAATCAGTCCACAATCACCCAAATGCTATCATGTCCCTACCGAAATCGAGGTAGCCCACTGACAAAATCCATGGAAATGTGCTCCTACTTCCACCGAGGAATGAGAAATGGCTGTAATAACCCCCCAGGTCTACGATGCTCAGCCTTAATATGCTGACAAATGTCGCACCCTCGAACAAAATCTGCAACATTGGTCTTCATCCCTGGCCACCAGAAGAGACAACGCACCTCTGCGTACATCTTAGTCCTACCCGATGAACCATAAATCGTGAGCGGTGTGCCTCATATAGTATCTCATCACGTAGCTCAGCCACTTATGGAATCCACAGTCGTCCTTTAAATCTCAGGCATGAGTCTGTCAACTGACTCCAATCTGGATTATTTGAACTCTGTGCCAGCTCTAAGAACTTTTGATACTATTCGTCTACCTGCTGACCCTCGAGTACACTCTGAATTGACATTGTCTGAGTCCTCATCTGCCCGTAAGTCATCACTTTAGTATCGGTCGGAACATCATAAGAACAAATCCTCTCAACAAATCAAGCAAATTGTAATCGTGCGTCATATGGCGGTAACAACCTCTCGAGTCGAGCCCTCTGCACAATGCGTTGGCAACCACATTAGCCTTCCCCGATGGTACTCCAATGAGAAATCATAGTCTTTGAGGAACTCAAGCCATCGCCTCTGTCACATGTTCAGCTCCGTCTGAGTGAAGCGGTACTTCAAACTCTTGTGGTAAGTGAATAGAACGAATCTCTCCCCATAAAGATACTGGCGTTAGATCTTCAATGCAAAAACCACTGCCGCCAACTCGAAGTCGTGTGTAGGGTAGTTATTCTCATGAATCTTCAGCTGTTAGGATGTGTAGGCAATAACTTTACCCTCCTGCATCAGAACACAACCTAAACCGATCTTGAAAGCATTAGTATTCAACTCAAAACCCTTCCCTAACTTGGGCAAAACCAAAACTGGTGCGGTATTCAATCGTTCTTTCAATGTCCTGAATGCCTGCTCACAGTCATCGTTCCACTAAAATCTTACATCCTTCTTCGTCAACTGTGTCATCAGTGTCGCGATCTTCGAGAAGTCCTACACAAAATGTCGATAATACCCTACCAAGACCAAAAAATTATGGATATGTGACACTGATCTCGATGTAGGCCAATCGCTAACTGCTTGACCTTTGCGGGGTCCACTGATACTCCACCGATCCCAACAATGTGACATAGAAATCCTACCTCTGTTAGCCAAAACTCACACTTACTGAACCTAGCGAACAATTGGTGCTCTCTCAGTGTTCACAAAACCAACCTGAGGTGCTCCTCGTGCTCCTAGCGAGTCTGGAATATATCAAAACGTCGTCAATGAACATAATGACAAATCTGTCCAACTACTGTCTCAATACTCGATGCATCAAATCCATGAACATCGTTGGGGCATTAGTCAACCCAAATAGCATGGCTGTAATCCTTAGTCATGTAATCCTCGTGCATTAAATCCATATCGAGTGCGAAATACAGTCTTCTCCATGTCCTCTACTCTAATCCATAGCTAATGGTACCCAGATCTCAGATCAATCTTTGAGAAACACTGCGAACCTATCAACTGGTCAAACAAATCGTCGATGAGGGGAAGTGGATACTTGTTCTTCACCGTTGCCTTGTTCAACTGTCTGTAGTCGATGCATAGTCTCAAGCTGTCGTCTTTCTTTTTAACAAACAAAACTGACGCTCCCCAAGGCGACATACTCAGGCAGATAAAGCCCAACTCTAGCAACTCATCAAGCTGTCCTCTCAGCTCCTCTAGCTCTCTTGGAGCCATGCGGTACAGCGGAATGGAAATGGGTTTGGTCCCTGGGACCAAGTCACCTATGAAATCGATCTCCCTAGGTGGTAGTAAGCTTGGTAACTCCGCTGGGAAGACATCAGGGAACTTACAAACTACTAGCATATCCTCTAACCTAGTCTCCACTCTCCCCGTCGTACTCAACACGCCAGCGAATGTCTCTACATCCACTCTAGTGGACTCTACCCCTGGTGATCGGTAAACTAGTGAAAGTCCCTTAAAAGCTAAACTCTAGATCTCCAAGAATCTGAAATTTGATCCCCTTACCATAGAAGTGAATCTGTGCATGATAAGCACCCAACCAATCCATGCCTAGTAGTGCATCGAACTCTAGGAACTCCAACACTCTTAGGTCTGCAGGTAAGGTGTGACCCTCTATCTCTGTCGAACAGTCGATACATACTAGGTTCGGGTAAATCTTATCCCCAGCAGTCGTGCTGAGGATCAAGGGTCTCTCTAATCAAATAGGTCTAAACCCTAACTCATCAACCATACGACCCGAAATAAAAAAAACTATAGAACTAGAGTCAAACATAATATTCATGCAATGACTGCAAATGTAAATCGTACCCTCAATCAGGTTCCTTGTGGCAGTCGTGTCTGGTGCGGCTATAACATGTACCTACTCCCTGCCTTGTGGGTGCCCTCGACCCAGTCGTGGACAAGCGCTGACAAAGTGGCCCAACTATCTACACTCGAAGTATGCTCCCCTTTGAGACCTTGAACTAGACGGACCACGCTGTCCCCGCCTCGGTGCTTGACCAGAACTCTATCCCTAGCCCGGATCGCATCGTTGTCCCTGTTAGTATCTCTACTCGTGACCGCCGCCCCCGCCCTTTCTGGGTGTTTTATCTCTGTGTCGGACTAAGTCTACAGTGGTTGAACACTAGCATAGCTCTGTGCCGGGGCGGATGGTACAACTACTGCGGTGGGTGGAGATGATATAGATGCTACACTCTAAGCTCGGTCTCTCTACGACCATTGCCTGAATCTCTTCTTCCTCCTACCATCCACTAAAGGCCTCCCCAACTGGGAAGGTGTCGAGGAAGTAGCCCGTGCCCCAATACGTGTACTAATGAAGCCTTCACTGGCCATAGCTTTCTCATACGCCGCTTGTAGTGTGCTCAAAGCCGTCGTCACCACCATCAAACATATCGAATCGAGTAGCCCATGCACAAAATAATACACTTGGTCGGCATCAGTATCTGGTGCTCCATAGGCATACTCCATAAGTCATAAATATCGGTCCATGTACTGCATCACAGACTCATCAACCCTCTGTTGGATATTCTAAAACTCGGTCCTCTTCAAGTTACGAACCGTAAAAGGAATGTACTTATGCTCGAACCTCCCCTTGAACTCAGCCCAATCTCAGGGCTTCCCTTCTCGGCCACTATAGTACGCCACCAAACATCTGCATCTTCGAATAGTGAGGCGGTTGAAATACTCGGCTGCATGTGGGCCGGCGTAGCAAGGATGTCATGAATCTTCTCGTGGCTCCTCAAGGAGATCTCTGCTGCCTCAAGATCCATTCCCCCGTAGAACTTCTCGGGTTGATGCCTCTGAAACTCAATGGCTTGCCTCGCCTCTAGTGTAGCCTTAGTTCTAACAACCCCTAATTTCAATTAGAGAATGTCCAGCCTGAAACCCTAATTAAGCCCTAATAAACCAGATCGGACCTAATTAGAGCCAGCAGCCTTTTACTAATTCCTGACAACAACCTGTATATCTTGATATTAAAGGACAAAATAAATCAAACACAGCAAAAATTTAAAACTTTTTCTATAAAACACAAGATATGCAATACCGGCATTAACATCGGTATTGAGCTCGTATTCCCACCCTAATTATTTGCAAAATCATAAAGCAACACAATTTATATATAATAGAAAACTCATCGCACTGTAGAGAAGATACTAAACCCCTGGTCTTCTCCTTTTCCTGAGTTTTAAGTCCTAACGTACATTCATACTTAGAAATGTTATTGTGGGTGAGCTCCTACGTGCTTAGTAAGCGACTCACATACAGACTATCAATTATCAATTACTATAAAGAGATAATATATAGCAATGTGCAACAAATGCATATTTAAAGGACATTTGAATCAATATAATCAATACATAAACAAAGGCAAGTTCATTGGTCTATTGCAATGTACCCATGATTTGTACTTTTAATTTCAGTATCTGCATTGAGTCGCTCTCTCACATTTTCAAGAATTAATCACTAGGCATTTAACCAGTTCTTGTCAATGTGCTACCAACTCATAAAACATAGAGTCACACTCCCTCATCATCATTAAACTAATCACTGCTCATCTGATTGGTTTATGACTGATGAGTTGCCAACTCAAATGGAGTGCATTGTTTGGGATAATTCCCAAGTCACTGGGGGCGCGGTGATGGTTAGCAACTCCACCACTGTTTCAAACCCCAGGCCGATCCATCCCGTCAAACCTCTTTCCGAATTCATTTTTCATTTCAAAACAATGTGTAAAACAAAACTAAATCATGGTACATTGCCCCATCCCCAATCCTGAACACTACGTGCTCTAATAATACAAATTTACATTGCATAATTGATAAAAACTACGAGTTCCACTTACTTGTCTTGAGCTTTCTATGTTTTACCGACTTGTACGACTCCGCGGAGTCCTCAAACCATTCCACATCGGTCCATTACCTAAAATAGACCAATTGTCATCAACTTAAGTCCCATACTTATTTACTAACATTCCTAAACTAGTCTCATTCGAATTCGAATCTCAAGACCCAATTTCTAACCTATTTTTACCATTTCACGCTTTTCGAAGTAAAACCCCGATATAAAGTCTCCTCCGACTTTTGAATTTCACATTTTCTATTGAAAATTCCTCAATTTCTATTTGTTTGGTCAAAATACTATTTTTTCATATTTTTTCCTATTTTTTTGAATTTTCTTTTCCTTTTTTTTATATTTATTTGCCCCTGAACAGGGCCGATCCAACCCGGTTCAGGGGTCATTCCCCACCTCTCGCGAACAGAGCAGCATGTCTGCTTCTGTTTTTTTTTCTTCACCTTCTTTGATTAGGGTTAGCTCCCAACCCCAACCCCAACTCGATTTTGGCAAGGGAGACTACTCCGTTGCCGTCTCCACCCTCAGATTGATTTCGATTCTCGGTCATGGCTCCACCATGGCCGAGCTTATCATCACTCACTATATCAACAATACTTCAACAACAACCAATGACCACAAGAACAACAATAGCAAGCTTACCTCGGCGACTCGACCACACGATCTCCCCGAGCTCCCCTCCGTTACCCTCTCTTTCTTCCTCCTCATCCTCTCGGCTCTCTCTCTCTCTCTCTGTTCTCATCTTATCCAAGAAGAAGGCGGTTGATTGGAGGGAAAAGACCAAAATGCCCTTCCAATTTTATCTCATCTTTAACAACTTCACTACCCTTAATGGTAATTTTATATTTTTTTGATTTATTATATATATTTATATATACTAATTTATATATAAATATATATATATATATATCGATATATTGCGCCTAAAATTCTAGTTGGCACGCCAATAAGAACTCTCGGGTGTGCACACCACCATACGTCCTACGCGTGTCACTCATTACCTCGCGTATCACTCTACGCCTGACCATTCACTCTTTATTTATTAATTTTCCATTTTAATATATATTTATATATACCCATAATATATAAATATATATTTATGCCTATATATACGTAATTTACTCCAACAAGTACAATCGGACATCAACGCTATCTCGCGCCTCATGTATATCCACATAACCCACATATGGTATTAGGCGTCTCATCATTGGTCCGATTATTCATTTATACATACTAGTACACACAAAACAAACACAATACGTCACGCAATTCCACACACCCGTTAATCGTGATGATTCGAGCATAATCACGAGCCTAACTCAGATTAATTATTATTTGGATTAACACTAATCACCTGCTTAAAGTAACGAGTCGTTACAGTCTCTCCAATTTAGCAACAATTTCCTCCTCGAAATTAAGGGTACGTACAAGTCACCAATAATTTTGAAGAGTAATGGGGTTCATTATTCTATTATAATTTCCATTCCTCGCTTGTCTAGTATATGTAATTGCACCATCATAATAGTAGCACCAAGCTTATCTCAACTTTCATTGTTCTCTTTCAGTTTAATGAAATATGAATTACACTATTCCGTTAATTTCACTTAATCCGAATCTCTTAGCCCGTTCATTGGTGAGATTCCCAAAAGATCCCATTTATTTTTTGGTACCTCCAATAACCTATAATATTTGTCATATTTTCTCTTTTTCTTAAGGATTGTTGTAGCTCAAGCATTGATGAGTCCACTAAGGATCGACAGTATCGTGTCTCCTACCTTCATTCATCCCATGACTGAACAGCAAGGTCGACAATCATCATGTTTCCTACCTCTGTCTACCACAAATGAACAGCAAGGTCAACATATATGTGCATCATGTCTCCTACCTCTGTCCACCACAAATGAATAGCAAGGTCAACATAAGTGTGTCTCTTACCTCCATTCCATCCATCGGTGAATGGCAAGGTCAACCACACAACATTCTTATCATTTTCTTTCGATACTTGTTTGAAACTTATAGATTTCGTCAATCTATACACTACAACTTTATCTTTTTATTATTTGTTTCCTTTATATTATAGTTATACTTTACTTAGTCTGCTCTATTTCTTCTGTGTAGTTCTTTATTACTTTATTCACTCTAGTAGTATGTCTCCCATTCTTATCTCTCACCCCCATGGTAGGATAAGAAAGAACATACTTCATTCTGTAACCCCTCGTATTACTAAAATCATTAAAGAACTTACATATATAAATCAATTCTTTCAGTGATTATCATGGTGAGACACAAGCTCAATCATATTCATTGAATTATGATTAATAACACAATCTCTTTGTCAACACGAAGGAAATATATTGTATCGAGATTGAGACTGGTTTTCATTTTATATCAATAACTTCTTCCCTTAGTGGAAGCAAGTCTCGGATCTCTATCCGGAATATTTTTAATATTCTACCATCTTTCATCTCCCATACAACTATTTTGCTCAATCCTTTCGAGCATAACATATGCTTTCACTGACAAGAATCTTACAGACTAGATTCCCTCATCAACTATAATTCATTATGCTGACGTCTATTTCACATTACAAAATTTATAATCGTATTTCGTTTCTCTTATCAGGTATAGACAAGAATCTACCTAACTCTTTAGGTTTCACAACTCAATATCACATACTGAATCCGTCTCATATCTCTTTATAATCTCTATATATATAATCATCTCAACCCATTTATAATTCGTTCATACATCCAAATATGATATGGCATCACATATATCAATAATATAAAGAGATTCCTGAGATATTCAGAATCATTCTTGCCTAACTTTCCACCTGAATCAAATTTTCATTTCAAAATTTAATACGTCCAGCACAATTTCCATTAAAACACCTAATATAGACACTACTCATTCATAATCAATCTCTAACACATTGAGTAGTTCCAATTATATTTCTTAATCAATCCCATCACTATTGATTCATTCATTTACTGAGTTCAGTCTCATTCTGAACTTCAAAGAAATGACAGGTAATTATCAATTCCAACCTCTCAATTGATTATATGCCTGCACATGACTTCTCTTATTCATCAATTTTATCTATCTCTCTGATGAGATAATACTGAGAAGTTCCTATTATAATTACAACTCATGCCCTTTTCTTTCATTCAAGTATTAATCATCGTCAATCACTTTATATGAGTAATTCCTCAGAGTGAATATATCATCTTTCACATTCTGGTGACTAATTACATCTCCGATTTATTTCACTCTGGCAAAATTATACTCTTCAAACTCTCATTGTTTGAATCTTTCCTTAAATCACACTCGACCGGTTTCACTGAGTTTCCAAAACTTTCATATATCATTTAGTAATTCCTCTAAGATATTCTAATCTTAGTAATACTAAACGACATTCATACCCTTGTACATGATACAACTATACTTCAAAACCCCTCAATGAATGAATGAACTTGTACGTTCTATCCAATCAACTAAATTTATACTAATACTGGGATCATCATCCCTATCTTATCATTTTTCAAGTCTTTCCTCTAAGACTTTTTCTTGCAATTAATTCCATTCATCATTTGAAGTACATATTCTCAACTTTTCATTATCAGTTAATGCCTTACAATAGTTTGGTACTCTTACCAACACCCTTGTTTCATATTAGTTCCTCTAAATTATATCAAATGTATTTACTACAATCCCTTACTTCATTGTGTCAATAGATAACTACTTGGATAAAATATTGGATTTACCTTCAACTTTTCCATATTCCAAGTATAATTAAGCAACTATTGTAGTCAAACTATATTTCAATTTCCTCAAGACATCCTTTGTATCATGTACAACTTATCCTCATTCCATTATAGTGTTAATTGAATATACAATACAACTATATCACAGTTATTTGTATAAGTTGTTTATACCCTTCAATCATTTCACGTTTCATAACTTTTCTATTTCTGTGTTGAATATAAGACAACTTTTCAATTGTCTTAATCCCAGTCAAATCCTTTGACTCATAATTTAATATTCAACACATATCTTAAGAATTTATAGTTGAAACTTATCCATTGCACCTACAACTTTTGGTATACCCCAATCTATTGTCAGAGTTCACATAACTCTACGATAGTATTTTGTGCTTTTGATACAGTTTCAACTATTTTTCACATTCTTCATCATTGTAAACTTAATGATGATCTTATCTCAATAGAGTTCAACAACTCTACATCTTTCTATTATTAAACATAACATGAGCTCTAGTGAGTTTCTATGGTTTACACCATAATCTTTCATATATTATCAAGATATCGCTTGATCATATACTCCAAGATTCTGATCTTTACTTCATGATAACTAAATCTCAATCAACTTTTGAGAACTATTGGTTTCATTTAGTTAAACACTTGAATTGTCAATTCTGAAATATCACTATTCTTTTGGAATTCACTTCAAATTAATTTATCACTCAAATTAAGTTCTCAAACTCATACAATTTTTCATAATACCTCAAAGTAAAAATAGAATTGATCATTGGTTTGGTATCAACCATTCAAGTAATTTGATGAACTCCTAACTTATATTGTGATAAGATTTCAAGCAATTCTAATAAACTCATTACTCGAAACCTTAAATTCACAATCTTACATTCATCAAGCTTGTTTTTCCATTACTGACCTATTACTCTTTACCCCAAACCATTTGAATTTCAAGTGATTACTGACTTTCCACCAATTATTATTCGTAGAATTTATAAATTTTAACATTTTCCATCGTAGATCGCAATTAATACCATCCTCTTGATCTACTGCTTACTTATTCATTCCCATTATTGTACATCATTCTCTGAATTCTCAATCCTTAACTTTATTGACAACTTATTCTCCCCAATTTAGACTGTACCAGTCCAAATGATCAAATTATATACCTCACTAGCTCACTGCTATGTTTTTCTCAACTTACCTAAGTGGTACACTTCTTATCTACATCAGATATCTCTGATAGTAAGAGTGTCATATCTGTAAATCTTTTTTCTCCATCCCCAGAAAGTTCCTAAATGAGTTGATGCTTAAGCCTCTATCTCTAACCTTACTAATCGTTTGGCTTACGCAGTTGTTATCCTTCACTTCCACTTTCGATTTTCCTTATCATCTCAACATTGAGCTATACCTCAATCTAGTATCCTCACATTTCATTTCTTTATGTATGTTCTTCCACATCATCATTCCTTTCTCTGTATTGTTCTATTAGTGAGTGCGGTTATCCACAACAACTTTAATAAGCCCTTTCTATTCCGCCTTCAGTATGTGCAACTATATCCCTACTATACTGATAGGCTTCCATATTACCATATTATTAGTGCATGCAATTACATCACAACAACACTAATAAACCTATTTCTTACCTTACTTTCTCACTATTTCAATATAGACTACCATTATATTTAGAATTTTATACTTCACTATCACTCATGAAATATGAATAATTGGTGATTACCTAACCTCAACAAGGTTCTTATCATCATTCATCACTATTTTCCTCATTAAATAACTTTCCATCCAACTCCACTAGTCTCAACACTAGTACATTTTCTAATCATACTGACTCATCACCTTTGAGTTTCATTATCTATCATTTCATATTTCCTTCATCTTTTAATGTTACTTCATTTGACTTTTGTCTCTAAGTCCAGGACCTATCGTTTCTTCTACACTGACTAGTTCTCATCAGACAATATCAGTGAGAATAAAGACCATTAAAGACTACTCAATGAGAGAGTTATTTATAACTCATCTATTTTTCATATCTATGTTATTAGTATTCAGGGTTCCACAAACCCTAACCCTCAATATATATACTTTCTCATTTAATGAGAAATAGATGGATACAAACCATCTTATTATCATTTCACTGTCTTCCTTTATCTTGTTTTCTATGAAATCCAGGTTCCCAAGAACCTTCACCATCCCTTTTCTTTTGACTTACCAAGTCATAGATGTGAGATAAGACTTTCAGATTCATTCATAGGCAAGACAGTATAGCTATATCAATCGCATAAATATAATATCAACTTAAAAATACATGTCTCAAGCTTTTATCTTTCATTACCCCCCAAAACATCGATAAAACCATTTATTTAGTCCTAAGTTATCCCTAACTTGAGAACTAATCTCCAAGTTAGTTAACCTAAATTTTTATTTTAATATATAGGTACAACTTTTAGGCAGCAATCCTTATGTATCAGACTTATCACACCATTCGAAACCAATTCAAAAGTGATAACTTCGGTCTATGATACTCACTGTATCAAAATTATTCCATCAACTGATTAGTGAAATAATTATGCCAAGCTTTACTAACCAATCTCTGATATCACACTATATCAAACCTATCTTTTACTTCGAGACCAATTGTAATGGCCCGTAATTAATTAACGTCATTATTTAAATTATTTCAGATTAGGATGCCAGCTCGGACTACACGTAGACGCCGCAGATAGGCTAGGCATGATACTAATATAGGGTACAGACTTTGTGCTACTTCTTTTCCTGTTCTGTGATGTATTTATATCATTCTTTATTATTCATCACAGGTGTGTATTTATATTATCTTATCAGGCAAGAGGGAGAGTCGGGGTTTCGTTTCGTAGAACATGCCAACGCAAGGGCTCAGGAGCTGTGAGGCCGGATGTTGGGGTTAGATTAGAATATAACATGACTATGGTTGAGGATTAAATATAATGAAATTTAAATATAATCTTAGACTAATCTAAGTAAATCAATTAGGTACACTAAGAGTGGGACCGCCTTGGGATTTAGTGTTACCCTATTTACAAATTTACGAATTTATTTGATGGTTTAGATAGTATATATAAGTGAAATCAATTGGAATTAATCAAGTCATATAGTTTGAACTGATAAATCAGCACACCTTGGATTGTTCTCGAGATGCACAACAGGGAGATTCAAGACAGATTGTGTTAGGATAAGGTGTCTAAGAATTAAGTGACACAAGCTTAATAAGGGTTGTTCAATTAACCTCAAGATGCGTGTGAACGCCAGATTAGAACAACATATATATATACAAACTTGATCATGAGCATGCAAATCAAAGCATTCTCTCAACAACAATTTGAGGTTATAAGGGGAGAAATTTTGGATTAGGGAACACAACTGAGGGTTTGGAGGCTGGATTGGGCGATCAAACAACAAGATCTAAGGTAATCTACCTATAAATTCTTTGAATTTACTGAAAATAGAAGCTTTGGGTGTGTTAAAGTTTAAACAATTTTTGAGGGAATTTGTTGAATTTGGTGTCCTTGAGGTTGATTTGATAAATCATTTCAATTAGAATCAAATTTGTGGGAAATTGAGGTGAAATTGGTGATTTTGAATTTCAAACATGCACACTTTAATTTTCGATTTTTGCGAGGAAACCATGTTTAATTGGTGTTTTTGATAGTAAATTGATGCTATTTGAGTGTGTGTATGGATTATATGATGTTTGTGATGGGTTTAGGAACTAGAAATACCCAGAATTAGTTTCTGGATTTTTTGGGCAACGTGCAATTAGTGCGCTAGGTGATGAACACTAGCGCTAATCACGCTGGGGAAGATGATGAACAGTGTCGAAGATCAATTAGCGCGTTAATTGATCTGACTAGTACGCTAATACCACCCTAAAGTTTAATTAAAACATGAAATCGAGTTAATTGATTACAAACCCACCTAATTAACCAATAAACACCTGGAATGAGATCTCAGGAGTCACGGGACAGTAGTCAATCAGGGACTAGTCAGGGGTTAGACCGAGGGTATTTTCGGGACTTTTGAACACGGTTTGAGGTATGTAAAACTCAACTGAACACCACTACTGCATTTACTTATTGTTATTTCATTTGAGCTGTAAATTATGATATTCTACGAGTCCATTCTTTACTGGGACGGTGGAGTTTTCCAGTCTACGTATCCGAGGGTTGTGTGGTCGCTTACTATGTGTGGTCTAGGACACAGTCGTAGGGTCGATGGTGTAGGCCATGATAGGGCTCCTGGTCCTAAGTGCACATCTAGGATTAGCTGATTCACACCCATTTGTATATCTTTGTGTTATACTCATGCGATGAGCTTTGAGCAGTTGTCTACATTTTTCCTTTTTTCCCCATGTTTATTCAACACTATTTATTGATTCTCATTTACATTCTTTAAATATGATGCACGGTGGTTTTCCATGGGATTTTACTTACTGGGCTCATCATCTGCCTTTTGTGATAGCTGAGCGCAGATCTTAGTACTAGCAAGGGTAAAGGGATACTTGGCGATTACATCTGACTTATCTACGCTGAGGCCTGTTGGTATGTGTGTTGATATCTATACTTTTGATATTTTGTATTATATTTTGGGAATAGGAGACTATATTTCACTACTGTACCTATATATATATATAACTGTTATAGTTGATCACATATATGTACAGTACTTACGGGATTTCCACTATAGGTTAAATAAATTAACTTCATATAATGTTTCTTTTGATAATACTAAGAGTTCCGATGTAAATTGTAACTATTAAATTCAATGGCACGAAATTAAAGAGTGATAGGTAAAATAGATAGACGAGTGACGTGACACAGGTTTCCGGTGCACGAGTAGGGGAAGTAACTAGCCACGGGGCGGCCTCAGATTTGGAGCCATCACAGTTTGGTATCAGAGCAAGGTCGATAAGGCCTTAAATTAAATAATTTAAGGAAAGAGCATAAACTTTAAACAAAATTAGATGTGGAAACCCGATGAAATTGCCTAGAATTTTTAGTTGGGAAGCAATGGAAGCGGGTAGAGTTAGGATTGTTATGTGATATATGTATTGTTGTATATATATATATATATACTATACGCATACGTATATTGGAAACTGATTCGGACACAAAAATCGATGCAGACCACTATGGACGGACAGACTCCTACTACTACCCCGCCGACTACTCAGCAGGAGGTTGGGGAGACCAGTGATCACACTACTAAAGAGGTAGCTGATTTGCGGGCCATGGTACAGAGAGTTACGGATCAGCAGTTATTGCTGCAGGCACAGATGGTAGAGCTCATGGAGTATATACGAGGCTCGAGGATACCTGCAGCAGCACCGACTACTGAGTTAGCTACACCTACCACTTTAGCCGCGTTAGCACTAGCAGTTGACACACATGCAACAGGGGCTAAGACATTGATAGAGAGAGCTGAGCCTGTTGTGGTACTAGCAGATACTACCGAAGTGACTACTACTACTACAGAGCAACAAGTAGTTGTTTCGACCGCCAGGAGTAGGATGTCAGAGGCAGCGAAGATGGTGAAGGATTTTATGAGGCTCAACCCCACCTACTTTACTGCGGTTAGTGATCCAGAGATTGCGGGACGTTGGTTGATGATGCACCGGCGCTTACACCAATTGTTATAGGTACCAGAGACAGATCAGGTATGTATTTCGGGGTACTATTTGAGAGGCCAGGCAGCAGTTTGGTGGATGACCTACACTGATACTCATTCCATACCGTCTACGTGGGCCGAGTTTCGATAGTTGTTTCTTGATGAGTATATTCCCATCGAGGTGCAGTTGAGGCTTAGAGTGCAGTTCCTAACACTGAGACAGGGTACCATGATAGTATCACAGTACATGAAGAGATTTAAGTACCTTATGATGTATGTCATGGACGTGGCGAACACCGAGAGACTCCAGATCTACTATTTCATAAGGGGATTTGATGAGAGGATTGGTGGTGTGATTGTTGCGAGTGGAGCCGAGACTTTACAGGCGGTATATGATAGGGCGTTGGCTCGTGAGACATTTTTACGACATAGGGGTGAGATGATGGACAGGTCTAGGAAGAGTTTTCGGTCTGATCAGAGGCCGAAGAGATAGAGGGATTAGTCTAATCGACAAAGGCAGGATCAGGATCGACGAGATAGGCGTCTTGAGTAGCGGAGACGAGATGAGAGGCAGGTGGTGTATGCTACTACATCTGCACCTGTCGAGCAACATAAACGACAGCCTCAGTAGCAGTACCAGGATAGGGATCAGGGTGGTCGTGACATGGTCAGAGGGACTAGGGTCAGGGTTAGAGATCGGATGATAGGCAGACTGGGAGGCGAGAATCGCGCAGATGTTTTAGGTGCGGTCAGAGGGGACACTTGAGGTTTGAGTGTCGAGCACCATCGCCACGACGGGATCAGGGTCCCGATAAGGACAAAGTGCATGCAGTGGCACAGCCAGACTAAGGAGCTATCAGGCAGCTAGTTGAGGGTACATTATTTATTCACATTAGACTTATTCATGTCATGTTTGACTCGAGTAGTACGTTATCTTTCATTGTTGGACGTTTAGTTGGGGAGTTATGGTTAGACATACACCACTGGAGACCCATCTTGTTCTTAGGACGGCTGCTGGGGATAAGATTTACCCTAACCGGATAGTTCAGAATGTCATGATTGAGGTTGTCGGACATCAGTTGCCAGCTGATCTAAGAATTTTGGAGTACTTAGAGTTTGACGCACTCTTTGGGATGGATAGGCTGTCGGCTTATTGTAACGACCCTTAAATTTTAACTCGACTTGTGTCGCACTTATTAGAACCTTGAATCGGCTACGTGATAGACAATATTTCGAGCCTCGGGAGTCGACACCGAGGTGATTTTATGCTTCTATGATGTGTGTATTAGTATTATAGTCCATCACGTGTCTCGAGCCGTTAAGGCAAATACTAGTCGGAGTGAGGCTTCGCGTAGTTAAACGGGGGAGTAAAATACTGTCAAAATACAATTAAAAATTTTTGTAGAATTTAAATAATTATTTGGCAAAATGAGGCGAGACTACGCGCATAACGAAAAAATACGGATCGAGGAATACAAGGTTTACGCAGGAGTTGGTTAACTAAGTGGTTTACGAGTAAATTTTTGGATCACATACAAGATATTGCTAAAATGACACAACACTAAATTAAAGGGCCTTCGCCTTAGCCTCGAGATGTGTGGGTGTTTTAAGATGAAAAGTGGAGGAAAATATAATAAAGACCAGGGGTATAATAGTCATTTTAAACAAATAAGGTATATATATACACTTTTAAAAAAATCCTACCATAACCCACACTCACCACCGCCACTCTCTTCTTCTCCCCCCTCTTCATCTCGGTCTCTCTCTTCTTCCTCCCAACTCTCCTCTCCCTCCTCTCCATCACTCTCGGCCTCCCTCTCGGTCACTCGATCTCTCATCTCTCCACTCTATCTCACTCTCACTCACGGCTTCACCCTCTTCTCTCCCATTCACTCATGGCCTCACTCTCCTCATTTTCCGTCACCGTCACCGCCACCCTCCACTCGCGGTTGACGAGTTCATGGTCCCCGGAAGCCAAACTTGCCAAAGGTAACTCTCTCTCCTTCTCTCGGCCTCACGCACCTCCCACCTTGTAGTCTCTTTTTTTCTCTCTCTCTCACGGCCAGTGCTCTCTGTTCTCTTTACTTTGGGTTGTCATGGCTGGTGGGACCATCCCCAGTTATGGAAAAACGGAGGCGTCGATGCCGCTGGCCGGAGGTAGCTCACTTTCATGGTGAAGACCGTGACGGGGTGTGTGTGGTATGGAGTTTTGGTGAAAATTGTTGGGGTGTGCTGTTGGTGTGCGTGTATGTGTGTGTGTGTGAATGGTGGGGTGCATGATGGGGGTACTATTGGACTGTGTGTATGGTGTGGGTGTGTGTACACCCACTGGTGGGGTGTGTGATGATGATGTGGGGTGGACAGCCAACTGGTGGCGTGGGAGTGTATGTGTATGGCTGGTGGGGTGCATACTGGTGTGTGGTGTAGACAATCATGCATGTGTGTGTAGTGTGTAAATGGGATGTAAAATAATGGGGTGCACATAACAGTGGGGTGTTGTATGCACATAACAGTGGGGTGTACCATGTTTATATTGAAATAATAATAATTAAAAAAATAGATTAATAAAACAGTAAAAAAAAGGAAAGTTATGGACAAATATATATATATATATATATATTTGTATATAGGGATTTTGGGCTTGTGTCAAGGCCCAATAAGGGCCCATAACCCTTATAAGTGATGCAAATGAGTTGTGTTAAGGCCCAAATGAGAGCCCAATAAGATAGCTACAACTTGAGGCCCAAGACAAAGACAAAAAAATATAAAAAAATGGGCTTAAGTATTTGGGTCCAACAAGGGCCCAACAAATAAAATATTTAAATATTTGTGGAGTTAGTGTTTGGGCTCAACAAGAGCCTAAAGAGGGACAAAATGATGTTAAAGCTCATAACCTATGAAAGTAGGAATGTATTCAACGTATCGGGGACTTTTCCCAACAGTTCGAGTCGCCTAAACAAACGACCCTAAAACAAATTTATAAAGGATCACCCTAAGACTTAAGCTAATATTTGCGAATTAAATTATTATCAGGTAGTCGGGAAATTGCAGGAGACGTGCTAGAGTCTCAGAGTTTATTTCGTGGGTCGCGATAGTTCAGGTAAGTGCACTTGCCCTAAAGCTTGTGTAAGAAAGTAATCCAGTAAGAACATTACATGTAATTCGTTTTCATTCATTGTTGCTTGTTGATTCCCTTTGTTGGCATTCCTATCTTGTCAATTCTTTGGTATGTATGTTCTTGGCATGAGCGTGTCGATGTGATTCTTGAGGCCTGTGTCCCTCATTTATCAAGCTGTGCTAGTGTCGTAACATTGCTCGGGAAGAGCCAGCATCCTCTTTCTGAATGCTAGGAGGCCTGTGTCCCTCTGATGTTGTGCTAGTGTTGCGACATTGCTCGGAAAGAGCCAGCGTCCTCTTTTCGAATGCTATGGTTTTACCGCTTGCTGCCTCTTTTGTTTCTTTTGAACATGCATGTTTTCGATTGTTATTTCCTCAGTCTGCCTATCATGCACTTTGATCTATTTATTGTTCATGTCTTTTAATTACCGCATGATATTTAGACTACTTTATTTAATATTTATGGATCACTGTTATTTTCTTCTAGTATTAATTTCAATCTTTCTCAGTTGCTCACCGTCTAGTTTGTGACAGTGGGTGCAGATTTATCATATAGAGTGGAGTGTAGTAGGGGCAAGGGACCTTGCCTATGAGACTTCTTTTGTGAACTGCTGGATTTGAGGTACTGAGATATAGACTCATGTTTATTTCTGTTTGTATGACGTTTTATATATATAATTGTTTTCAAATTTGGGGATAGGTTATGAGGTGGATTCCATTAGTCCATTTTGTTGACTTGGATTTGAATATATCGGGGTTTTCCACATTATTATAGATTTCCTAATTTTCGTTTGATTGAGTTATTTCCCAATACTTGTTTAGTTTTTTCTTTGCGTATAATTGCAATAACTCTTTCATAAACTTTAAATTGATTAATTGGAGGTTGACTAGGCTCGTCAGGCTCGCTGAGTATCGACTCGAGACCTGTACGGGTCTAGGCTGGGCGTACCCAAATGCATTGGGAATTTAGGCCGTCACAGTTGGTATCAGAGCATAGCTTTATAACTTTAAGGTCAGAGTTTAGAGTTAATTAAAAACTGCGATACTAACATCACAGTTGGTATCAGAGCATACTACGTTTAGATTCATAAAACACAAGCCATTTAAACCAACAAAAGTTAGGAACAGTTGAACGTAGAAGTGGAAACCCTTGATCCTGTAGAAACTTAGCTGGGGTAGCAATGTGTTGATTCGAGTAATTTTATACATGTTATGATTGTTGTGTATAAATATGATATACGGTAGCTACCGACTGATCCGCAAAGTTTGCTCTCTTAATCAGATGTGGATGACGGATCAGTCAGGTCCGAGCGATGACAGCGGGGCACCGAATACTCGTGCCATCACCGCAGAGGAGTTTCATGCTTGGACGCAGCGAGTTGCGATGCAGGACTTACAGCTACAGGAGATGTTGCGATTACTTAGGACGCTCGCGCCGACTACTATTACGACACCATCGACCTCGACTACACCATTGCCGCCTACGACTATTCGAGGAGCAGAGACTTCGATTGCTGCTATATCTATGCCACCGATTTCGGCGATGCTTGAGAGAGCTGTAAATGCGCCAGTTGTGATGACTGAGGCTGAGACACCGCCGATAGCACAGGCAAAGGAGACACCTACTACACTAGCCATACCTGTGGCCACTGCTGAAACTACTTCGGTTATAACTCCAGTGAAGAGTGCGAGCCACTACCGAGGCTAGGCAATGGAAAGAGTTCAAGAGGCACGACCCATTGAAGTTCTATGGTGGTACCGATGTTAGAGCGGCAGAGCTATTCTTGAAGAATCACTAGAAGATTCACACCATCATCACTACTGAGGAACGCATGAAGGCGACTATCTCTTCATCAATGTTGCAAGGGGAGACGGACAATTGGTGGATGGGGAGACGGACGATTGGTGGACGACAATTGTTGCTACCCGAGGCATCCCGAGTGATTGGATCGACTTCAAGACCCAATTTAGTCAGAAGTATTTTCCGCCAACTATCCTTCGAGCTAAAAGGAACGAGTTCATGACGTTAAGGCAAAGCGCAGGCAAGTCCGTAATAGAGTATATGGGTAGATTTATATCGTTGTTGCCTTATGCTGGAGGATTTGCAAACACCGAGATCGATCAAGTCTATTACTTTACTGAGGGTTTGTTACCTGTAGTCGGAGGATTTGTTGTTGCGACTGTGCCGGAGAGCTTACAGAGAGCATATGAGCACGCAGTCTAGTGAGGGAAAGTTATTTGCTCACTCACTCTGAAGAGGAAGCTAGACCGACCAAATCAGAGGTTCGATTAGAGGATCAGCATCGGGACAAGAGACGGAGGATGAACCGATTCCATCACCGAGACTCTGAGACACTGAGTGTTGGATCAAATTTATAGTAGGTCACCAGGCCAGCCGAAACGATTCTGCCGGTATCGACCGTTGCGAGCCATCCTACCCAGCCTACTTGGCCAGTGCAGCAGACACAGGCGCATACACAGAGATAGACACGAGAGACTCGTACTTGCTATCGATGCAGACATAGGGGTCACATCCAGAAGAATTGTACTCAGTCAGAGTGAGTCTAACCATAACACCACTAGCACTGTATGAATGCGTGCAGGCTACTGTTGAGACGAACTAGAAGGCGTCCAAATACGTTACTGAGTATGTGAGTTTTGTTTAGAGTAATTTCATGTATACCATGTTTAAATTCAAGTTATGTTGATTCTTGATTATTGTATGCATGGTAGACATGGTATGATTGAAATGCCATTAGACTTGGCAAACACTAAAGTCCTTGACACGTATTGGATAATATGTACTCGAACGCAATGTGTATTGATATTTTGTTATAAATAGGGGTTACGAGTTGTCAGTAAACATGAGAATACTGGAGTTTAGGGTTCAATGTTTTGTTTGGTACGAACTGGTTTGGTGCATTTCATGCTCGAATTGTGATATGAGAAGATGAAATTGAGACCCTTGTGGGTAGCGTATGTGGTAGAGCGAAACAAGATGTCGACGCTACTAAGGTATTGAATCGCGTACGAGTATTTGTTACCCAAGGTTAGATTTTAGGACATGTGTTTAGAGCGAACGATGATGCAGTTGATTTCAAGAAGATTTAAGCTGTGTGATCGCTTATGCATTCGAGATCTGAAAGTTTGCGAGAAGAACTGATCAACCCACGACCTGGAGTGAACTGCGATCGTGTTCGCGCCGAGGATATGAGAACATCACCGGTACGATGCTCGTTCGAGTTACGTAATGATCCTGAGAGCTTGAAACACCTATTCATTCAGAGGGAGTTGAACCTGACACAAAAGTGTTGGCCTAAGTTTGTGAAAGACTACGACTTTTCATTTTGCGTAGCATCCGAGGAAGACCAACATTATTGCTGATACTTTGAGCTGCAAAAGATTTGATGCCGAGGTAATCGTGTATCAGAGGACCATTAGTGTGGTTTACGTGTGGTGGCGAAATTGATGAATTTAGTAGATGTGTCGACAATTATCATGACATAGATACGTGACTAGATGATGTTGCAGATCGTTTCATTTGGTGTTATGTGCGAGGAACATCAAGATGATGCGTCATACGAGCGGTGCAACAAATGGCGGATAGTTCATATTTTCAAAATGAGTCGGTCGACAGACTCATGCTAGAGGTCCTACGGGTGACTGGGGTTTTCCATTGAGGTCTATGATGATTTCCGAGGTGTCGAAGTTGTTCGAGCGTGTGTTATGCCAACGCGTAGAGGTTGGGCGATCAATGACCTGAAGGACTACTACACCACCTACCCATTCCTCACTGGAAGTGGGAACATATAAATATGGATGTCGTCAGAGGTTATCCCGATCTTCTCATGGATACGATGGCATCTGGGAAATTGTGGACAAGTTGCGGAATCTGCAGTACCTTTACTTGTGCGAGGTTGTGCACGACAACAGTTGTCAGTCAAGTATCGGTATGTCACCGATTGAGGCGCTCTATAATAGGCCTCATAAATTTCTTCCTTGCTAAACTGAACCAGAGGATATGGTGGCGAATAGATTGGGAACTATTGATGATCATGATGAGAAAGTACGGTAAATTCCTTTAAAGCTTTTGAGTGCCCGGAGTGGCAGAAGAAATACATGTCGAGTATCACGTTGTAGAAAGACTAAGTAGACCTGAAGGTCTTTATGTTAAAAGGATCACGACCGGTTCAAATGCAAGAAAGGCTCAATTTGAGGTTTAATGATCTCTTCAAGATGGTGAAAAGGTTTAGTGTAACCGTTAATTTTTAATGTACTTATTAGCGAAATTTGAGAGGACGAAATTCTAATAAGTGGGGGAGACTGTAATGACCCTCAAATTTTAACTCGACTTGTGTCGCACTTATTAGGACCGTGAATCGGCTACGTGATACTAGACAATATTTTGAGCCTCAGGAGTCGACACCGAGGTGATTTTATTCTTCTATGATGTGTGTATTAGTATTATAGTCCATCACGTGTCTCGAGCCGTTCAGGCAAATACTAGTCAGAGTGAGGCTTCGCGTAGTTAAACGGAGAAGTAAAATATTATCAAAATACAATTAAAAAGGGTTTTTTGTAGAATTTAAATAATTATTTGGCGAAATGAGGCGAGACTACTTGCACAACGGAGAAATATGGATCGAGGAATACAAGGTTTACACGGGAGTTGGTTAACTAAGTGGTTTACGAGTAAATTTTTGGATCACATACATGATATTGCTAAAATGACACAACACTAAATTAAAGAGCCTTTGGATTAGCCTCGAGATGTGTAGGTGTTTTAAGATGAAAAGTGGAGTAAAATATAACAAAGGCCATGGGTATAATAGTCATTTTAAGCAAATAAGGTATATATATACACTTTAAAAAAAAACCTACCATAACCCACACTCACCGCCGCCACTCTCTTCTTCTCCCCCCTCTTCATCTCGGTCTCTCTCTTCTTCCCCCCAACTCTCCTCTCCCTCCTCTCCATCACTCTCGGCCTCCCTCTCGGTCACTCGATCTCTCATCTCTCCACTCTATCTCACTCTCACTCACGACTTCACCCTCCTCTCTCCCATTCACTCACGGCCTCGGCTCCTCATTCGCCGTCACCGTCACTGCCACCCTCCTCTCGCTGTTGATGAGTTTCATGGT
Source organism: Stephania japonica (assembly GCA_039657345.1). NCBI lineage: Eukaryota > Viridiplantae > Streptophyta > Magnoliopsida > Ranunculales > Menispermaceae > Stephania > Stephania japonica. The sequence continues at coordinate 27,977,397 of CM077558.1, read as the reverse complement.
CCAAGGGAAGCCGAACTTGCCAAAGGTAACTCTCTCTCCTTCTCTCTCTCAGCCTCACACACCTCCCACCTCACGGTCTCTCTTTCTCTCTCTCACGGCTAGTGTTCTCTATTCTCTCTGTTTTGGGTTGTCGTGGCTGGTGGGACCGTCCCCAGTCACGGCAGAACGGAGGCGTCGATGCCGCTGGCCGGAGGTAGCTCACTTTAATGGTGAACACCGTGACGAGGTGTGCGTGGTATGGAGTTTTGGTGAAAATTGTTGGGGTGTGCTGTTAGGGTATGCTGTTGGTGTGTGCGCGTATGTGTGTGTGTGTGTGAATGGTGGGGTGCATGATGGGGGTACTGTTGGACTGTGTGTATGGTGTGGGTGTGTGTACACCCACTGGTGTGGTGCGTGATGATGATGTGGGGTGGACAGCCAACTGGTGGTGTGGGAGTGTGTATGTGTATGGTGGTGGGGTGCGTGCTGTGGTGTGTGGTGTGGACAAATCACGCATGTGTGTGTAGTGTGTAAATGGGATGTAAAACAGTGGGGTGTTGTGTGCACATAATAGTGGGGTGTTGTGTGCACATAACAGTGGGGTGTACCATGTATATATTGAAATAATAATAAAAAAAAAGAGATTAATAAAACAGGTAAAAAAAGGAAAGTTATGGACAAATATATATATAAATATATATATATATGTATATAGGGATTTTGGGCTTATGTCAAGGCCCAATAAGGGCCCAACATACACATTTCCTAATAAGGGCCCATAACCCTTATAAGTGATGCAAATGAGTTGTGTTAAGGCCCAAATGAGAGCCCAATGAGATAGCTACAACTTATGGCCCAAGACAAAGACAAAAAAATATAAAAAAATGGGCTTAAGTATTTGGGTCCAACAAGGGCCCAACAAATAAAATATTTAAATATTTGTGGACTAAGTGTTTGGGCTCAACAAGAGCCTAAAGAGGGACAAAATGATGTTAAAGCTCATAACCTATGAAAGTAGGAACGTATTCACCGTATCGGGGACTTTTCCCAATAGTTCGAGTCGCCTAAACAAACGACCCTAAAACGAATTTATAAAGGATCACCCTAAGAATTAAGCTAATATTTGGGAATTAAATCATTATCAGGTAGTCGAGAAATTGCGGGAGACGTGCTAGAGTCTCAGAGTTTATTTCGCGGTCGCGATAGTTCAGTAAGTGTACTTGCCCTAAAGCTTGTGTACGAAAGTAATCCAGTAAGAACATTGCATGTAATTCATTTTCATTCATTGTTGCTTGTTGATTCCCTTTGTTGGCATTCCTATCTTGTCGATTCTTTAGGTATGTGCGTTCTTGGCATGAGCGTGTCGATGTGATTCTTGAGGCCTGTGTCCCTCATTTATCAAGCTGTGCTAGTGTCGTAACATTGCCCGGGAAGAGCCAGCGTCCTCTTTTCGTATGCTAGGAGGCCTGTGTCCCTCTGATGTTCTGCTAGTGTTGCGACATTGCCCGGAAAGAGCCAGCGTCCTCTTTTCGAATGCTATGGTTTTACTGCTTACTGCCTCTTTTGTTTCTTTAGAACACGCATGTTTTTTATTGTTATTTCCTCAGTCTGCCTATCATGCACTTTGATCTATTTATTGTTCCTGTCTTTTAATTACCACATGATATTTAGACTGCTTTATTTGATATTCATGAATTACTGTTTTTTTCTTCTGGTATTACTTTCAATCTTTCTCAGTTGCTCACCGTCTAGTTTGTGATGGTGGGTGCAGATTTATCATATAGAGCGGAGTGCATTAGGGGCAAGGGACCTTGCCTATGAGACTTTTTTGTCAACTGTTGGATTTGAGGTACCGAAATGTAGACTCATGTTTATTTCTATTTGTATGACGTTTTATATAAATAATTGTTTTCAAATTTGGGGATAGGTTATGAGGTGGATTCCATTAGTCTATTTTGTTGACTTGGATTTGAATATATCGGGGTTTTCCACATTATTATAGATTTCCTAATTTTCATTTGATTGAGTTATTTCCCAATACTTGTTTAGTTTTTCCCCTGCGTATAATTGCAATAACTCTTTCATAAACTTTTAAATTGATTAATTAGAGGCTGACTAGGCTCGCCAGGCTCGCTGAGTACCAACTCGGGACCTGCACGGGTCTAGGCCGGGCGTACCCAAATGCATTAAGAATTTGGGGTCGTCACACTTATCATGCACGGATAGACTATTTTTGGAAGAGGGTAGAGTTTAGTATTTCGGGTTTGCCAGTCTTTACATTGAGCGGGACTGCATTTGTGTTACTTATTACGAGGGGTAGATTAGCGACTACTCAGGAGATGGAGGAGTTTGCAACGTTTGTTGAGTCCGAGACAGGAGTACCTGTTAGGATTGAGGATGTACCAGTAGTCCAAGATTTTGTCGACGTCTTTCCAAATGACTTACCCGGATTACCACCACCACGGGCGATAGAGTTCATTATAGAGTTGATACCAGGGACACAGCCTATATCTAGTAGATCTTACTGGATGTCACCGATGGAGCAGGAGGAGTCAGGAGACAGTTAGAGGATTTGTTGTCGAAGGGATTCATTCATTCGAGTATGTCAATGTGGGGAGCGCCAGTGTTATTTGTGAGGAAAAAGGATGGATCGAGGAGGATGTGTGTAGACTATCGGAAGCTGAATCAGGTGACAATCAAGAACCGTTACCCACTTCCAGGATCGATGATTTGTTTGACCAGCTGATGGGTGCACAGTTCTTCTCGAAGATCAATTTATATTCGGGATATCACTAATTGCGAATTCGAGAAGAGGACATCAAGAAAACTACTTTCAGTACCAGATACGGGTTGCTCGAGTTCACGATATTACCGTTTGGATTGACGAACGCTCCAGTAGTTTTCATTGATTTGATGCACCGAGTGCTGAGACCCTATTTGGACAGATATGTGATAGTCTTCATCGAAGATATATTAATATACAGCCGGACGAGAGAGGATCACAAGAGTCATCTTCGATCAGTCCTGACGACGATGAGGGAGCATCGACTGTATGCGAAAATTAGCAAGTGTAAATTTTGGATGAGAGAAATGAAGTTTCTGGGACATGTTATCAGCGGTCAAGGCATCTCTGATGAGGGAGACAAAATTAGAGCGGTGATCGACTAGAAGACACCAAAGACTGTTTCTGAGATACGAAGTTTCTTGGGTCTAGTAGGATACAACCGTCGATTTGTACAGGATTTCTACACGATTGTAGCACCAATGACGAGGTTGAAGAAAAGGATGTTCCTTTTGAGTGGTCTGCAAGTGTGAGTGGGCATTTCTGGAGTTGAAGAAGAGATTTACTTCTGCACCAGTGTTGACATTACCTGAGCTAGGGAAGAGTTTGATAGTTTACACTAATGCTTCGAGACTGGACTGGGGTGTGTTCGATGCGAGAGGGATGACCAGTGGCTTACTTATCTAGGCGATTGCGACCACATGAGTATAACTACTCCGTACACGATTTAGAGCTTGCAGCAGTTGTGTTTGCGCTGAAGGCTTGGAGACACTACCACTACGGAGAGAAGTTTGTTTTGTACACAGATCATCAAAGCTTACGCTACATCTTTACGCAAAGAGATCTGAATATGCGTTAGAGGATATGGTTAGAGTTGTTGAAGGATTATGATTTTACAATCGAGTATCATCCTGGTAAGGCCAATGTGGTGGTGGATGCTTTGAGTAGATGCGGAGTTGACATTAGACTGGTACTCGAGATATGGTACAGTTGGACACAACATCAGTTATGAGCATATCTAACATTGCAGGCGACGATGCACGATGTTCAGATTTGTGGTCAGATATACCAACAGTATCACTAGAGCGGGTATCGGAGTGTCAGAGGACTGATGGGCTTTATGAGCGGTTCAGTGGTTTAGCATGGGATCCCGAGTGTACTGATTGGACAGAGACAACAGATCGATGTTTGCAGCACAGAGGACGACTTTGGGTACCAGCAGTGTCAGAGATCCGAGATAATATATTAGAGGATGCTCACCGGTCACGTTATATAGTTCATCCGGGCAGAACCAAGATATACCACGACTTACGGAGATTGTTTTGGTGGGCGGGAATGAAGGCTGATGTCGGCGAGTATGTTCAAGGGTGTCGTATATGTCAACAGGTGAAGGCGAAGCACAGACAACCAGGCAGATTATTACAGCTGTTACCCATTCCTCGGTGGAAATAGGAACACCTTACCATGGATTTTGTCAGTGGGTTACCGCAGACGTCTAGGTGACACAATGCGATTTGGGTAGTGATTGACGATTGACGAAATCGGCGCATTTCATACCAGTTTCGATGCGATATACGTTTCCCAGTTGAGTAGATTATTCGAGCAGGAGATTGTCAAACTGTATGGGGTGCCAGTCTCCATAGTATCAGACAGGGATCCCAAGTTCACTTTGAGGTTCTAGGGAGCGATGTAGGAGCAGTTTGGCACTAGATTGCAGTTTAGCATGGCTTATCATCCTCAGACAAATGGCCAGCCAGAGAGATTGATACGGATTTTAGAGGATATGCTGAGAGCTTGCATCCTGCAGTTTGGAGGTTCGTGGGAGGACTATTTACCACTGTGTGAGTTCACCTACAACAACAGCTATCAAGCAAGTATCGGGATGCTGCCATTTGAGGCACTATATGGGAGGCCCTGCAGGTCACCAGCGTGTTGGGCAAAGCCAAAGGATATAGTTACGATAGGGCCGGAGATAGTTATTGATCACACAAAAAAGATTTGACAGATTCGTCAGAGGCTTCGAGCGACAGAGGACAAGCAAAAGAAATACGCGGATAGATACCACAAGACTCTGAGCTATGAGGTTGGCGATATGGTTTATCTGAAGGTTTCTCCTTGGAAAGGCCAGCAGAGGTTTGGGATTAAGGGGAAACTGGCGTCGAGATTCATTAGACCTTACCGAGTCACAAAAAGGGTTGGCAGGGTGGCGTATAGATTAGACTTACCGGGGGAGTTAGCAGGGACTCATCCTACCTTCCACATTTCGATGTTGCGATTGGCTAGGATAGGGCCACGGCCCATGGTTGATGTGCGACAGGTTGATGTTCAGCCTGACACAACTTACGAGGAGTGACCATTGGCAATATTAGATTGTAAGATCCAGACTCTCAAGAATAGGGAAATATCCAAGGTACTCATACAGTGGCAACATTACGGTACGGAGGGACTTACCTGGAGTTGGAGTTGACCATGCGAGAGCGTTATCCCCAGTTCATTCCATGGTATGTCTTATATTAACCTAAATTTCGGGACAAAATTTCTTTTAGTTGGGAAAGAATTGTAACAACCCGTTATTTATTAACGCCGTTATTTAAATTATTTCAGATTAGGACGCCAGCTCGGACGACACATGGACGTCGCGGTTAGGCTAGGCATGATACTGATATAGGGTATTAATTTTGAGTTGCTGTTTTTCCTGTTCTGTGATGTATTTATATCATTCTGTATTATTCATCACAAGTGTGTATTTATATTATCTTGTCGGGCAAGAGGGAGAGCCGGGGTTCCATTTCATAGAACACGCCAACGCAAGGGTTCAAGAGCTGTGAGACCAGTGTTGGGGTTAGATTAGAATATTATATGACTATGGTTGAGGATTAAATATAATGAAATTTAAATATAATCTTAGACTAAGCTAAGTAAATCAATTAGGTACACTAAGAGTGGGATCACCTTGGGATGCGTGCTGGATGCGGGGCACGGGGTGCCGGGTAGTCGAGGAGTTAGTGTGACCCTATTTAAAATTTATGGAATTTATTTGATGGTTTAGAAAGTATATATAAGTGAAATTAATTGGAATTAATCAAGTCCTATAGTTTGAAATGATAAATCAGCACACCTTGGATTGTTCTCGAGATGCACAATAGGGAGATTCAAGACAGATTGTGTTAAGATAAGGTGTCTAAGAATTAAGTGACACAGGCTTAATAAGGGTTGTACGATTAACCTCGAGATACGTGTGAAAGCCAGATTAGAACAAAATATATATATATATATATATATATATATATACAAACTTGATCATGAGCATGCAAATCAAAGCATTCTCTCAACAACAATTTGAGGTTCTGAGGGGAGAAATTCTAGACTAGGGAACACAACTGAGGGTTTGGAGGCTGGATTGGGCAATCAAACAACAAGATCTAAGGTAATCTACCTACAAATTTTTTGAATTTACTGAAAATAGAAACTTTGGGTGTGTTAAATTTTAAACGATTTTTGAGGGAATTTATCACTGTTTTTGCTAAATTTGGTGTCCTTGAGGTTGGTTTGATGAATCATTTCAATTAGAATCGGATTTGTAGGAAATTGAGGTGAAATTGGTGATTTTAAATTTCAAACATGCATACTTTGATTTTGGGTTTTTGCGAGGAAAACATGTTTAATTGGTGTTTTTAATAGTAAATTGATGCTATTGGAGTGTGTGTATGGATTATATGATGTTTGTGATGGGTTTAGGAACCAGAAAAATCCAGAATTAGTTTCTGGATTTTCTGGACAACACGCAATTAGCGCACTTGGTGATGAACACTAGCGCGCTAATCACTTTGGGGAAGATGATGAACAGTGCCGAAGATCAATTAGCACGCTAATTGATTTGACTAGCACGCTAATACCACCATGAAGTTTAATTAAAGCATGAAATCGAGTTAATTGATTACAAATTCACCTAATTAACCAATAAACACCCGAAATGAGATCTCAGGAGTCACGAGACAGCATTTGGAGTCGGGACTAGACGGGGGTCGGACCGAGGGTATTTTCAGGACTTTTGAGTGCGGTTTGAGGTATGTAAAAAGCAACTGAACACCACTACTGCATTTACTTATTGTTATTTCCTTTGAGTTGTAAAATATGATATTCTACGAATCCATTCTTACTGGGATGGTGGAGTTTTCCCGTCTATGTATCCATGGGTTGTATGGTCGCTTACTATGTGTGTGGTCTAAGACACAGTCGTAGGGTTGATAGTGTAGGCCACGACAGGGCTCCTGGTCCTCAGTGCACATCTAGGATTAGCTGGTTCACACCAATTTGTATATCTTTTTGTTATATTCATGCGATGAGCTTTGAGCAGTTGTCTGCATTTTTCCTTCTTTCCGCATGTTTATTTAACACTATTTATTGATTCTCATTTACATTCCTTAAATATGATGTACGGTGGTTTTCCTTGGAATTTTACTTACTTGGCTCGTCATCTGCCTTTTGTGATGGCTGAGCGCAGATCCTAGTACTAGCAAGGATAAGGGGATACTTGGCGATTACATCTGACTTATCTATGCCGAGGCCTACTGGTACGTGTGTTGATATCTATACTTTTGATATTTTGTATTATATTTTGGGAATGGAAGACTATATTTCACACCTGTACCTGTATATATATAACTTTATAGTTGATCGCCAATATGTACAGTACTTACGGGATTTCCACTATAGATTAAATAAATTAAATTTATATAATGTTTCTTTTGATAAGACTAAGACTTCAAATGTAAATTGTAACTATTAAATTAAATGGCACGAAACTAAAGAGTGACAAGTAAAATAGATAACAAGTGACGTGGCAAAGGTTTCCGGTGCACGAGCAGGGGAAGTAACTAGCCACGGAGTGGCCTCGGAATTTGGGGCCGTCACACTAATAATAACTTAAGTTTGTAAAGCTTTAGCTATGATACTAACTGTAACAACTCCTAATCTCAATTAGAGAATGTTCAGCCAGAAACCCTAATTAAGACCCGGTAAACCAGATCGAACCTAATTAGAGCCAACAGCCTTTTACCAATTCCTGACAACAACCTGTATATATTAATATTAAAGGACAAAATAAAACAAGTGCAGCAAAAAATTTAAAAAATTTTCTATAAAACACAAAATATGCAATGTCGGCATTACCATCGGTATTAAGCTCGTATTCCCACCCCAATTATTACAAAATCATAAAGCAATATATATATATATATATATATATATATAACAGGAAACTCACTGCACCGTAGAGAAGATATTAAACCCTTGGTCTTCTCCTTTTCCTGAGTTCCAAGTCCTAACATACATTCATACTTGGAAATGTTAATGTGGGTGAGCTCCTACATGCTCAGTAAGCGACTCCCATACAACTATCAATTATCAATTACTATTAAGAGATAATATATAGCAATGTGCAACAAATGCATATTTAAAGGACATTTGAATCAATATAATCAATACATAAACAAATGCAAGTTCGTTGGTCTATTGCAATGTACCTATGATTTGTACTTTTAATTTCAATATCTGCATTAAGTCGCTCCCTCACATTTTCAAGAACTATCACTTGGCATCTAACCAATTCTTTTCAATGTGCTGCCAACTCATAAAACATAGAGTCGCACTTCCTCATCATCACTAAACCAATCACTGCTCATCTGATTGGTTTATGACTGATGAGCCGCCAACTTAAATGAAAAGCATTGTTCGGGATAATTTCCAAGTCACTGGGAGCGCGGTGATGGTTAGCAACTCCACCACAATTCCAAACCCCAGGCCGATCCATCCCGTCAAACCTCTTTCCAAATTCATTTTTCATTTCAAAACAATTTGTATATAACAAAACGAAATCATGGTGCATTGCCCCATCCCCAGTCCTGAACACTACGTGCTCGAATAATACTAATTTACATTGTATAATTGTTAAAAAGTAAGAGTCTCACTTACCTATCCTGAGCTTTTTATGTTTTACCGACTTGTACAACTCCGCAAAGTCCTCTAACCTTTCCGCATCTGTCCATTACCTAAAATAAACAAATTGTCATCAACTTAAGTCCCATACTTATTTACTAACATTCATAAACTGGTCTCATTCGAATTCAAAATCTCGGGACCCAATTTCTAACCTATTCTGACCATTTCACGCTTTTCTAAGTAAAAACCCTAGTATAAAGTCTCCTTCAACTTTTGAATTTCTCATTTTCCATAGAAATCCCTCAATTTCTATTTGTTTGGTCAAAATACTATTTTTCCATATTTTTTCCTATTTTTTTGGATTTTCTTATCCTTTTTTTATATTTATTTGCCCCTGAACCGGGCCAAACCGAACTGGTTCAGGGGTCATCCCCTACCTCTTGCGAACAGAGCTGTAGCTCTGCCTCTGTTTTTTTTTTCTTCTTCTTCGATTGGGTTGGCTCCTATCCCCAACCCCAACTTGAACTCGGTTTGGTAAGGGAGACTACTCTCTTGCCGTCTCCACCCTCGGATTGATTTTGATTCTCGGCAATGGCTCTACCATGGCCGAGCTCATCATCACTCACTATATCAACAATACTTCACTAACAACCAACGACTATAAGAACAACAATAGCAAGCTCACCTCGCCGACTCGACCACACGATCTTCCCGAGCTTTCATTCTTCCTCCTCTCCCTCTCGGCTTTCTCTCTCTCTCTCTCGCTCTCTCTCTCTCTCTATTCTCATCTTATCGAAGAAGAAGGCGGTTGATTGGAGGGAAAAGACCAAAATACGCTTCCAATTTTATCTCATCCTTAACAACCTCACTACCCTTAATGGTAATTTTACATTTTTTTGATTTATTATATATATATATTTATATATACTAATTTATATATAAATATATATATTTATCAATATATTGCGCCTAAAATTTCGGTTGGCACGCCAAAGAGAACTCTCGGTGTGCACACCACCGTACGTTGTACACGTGTCACTCGTGACCCTGTGTATCACTCTGCGCCCGACCATTCACTCTTCATTTATTAATTTTCCATTTTAATATATATTTATATATACCCATAATATATGCATAAATATATATTTATGGCTATATATACGTAATTTACTCCAACGAGTACAATTGGACGTCAATGCTATCCCGCGTCTCATTTGTATCCACATAACCCACATATGGTAGTAGGCATCTCGTCATTGGTCAGATTATTCATTTATACATACTAGTACACACCAAACAAACACAATACGTTACGCAATTCCACACATGCATTAATCGTGACAATTCAGGCGTAATCACGAGCCTATCTCGGATTAATTATTATTTGGATTAACACTAATCACCTGTTTAAAGTAATGAGTCGTTAAATTAGTACTCGGAGTAGTCGATGTACTAGTCGTCTCTGAACTGGTGTACTCGGCGTCGATGGTATCACCTCTGTCTGAGTAGGCGGTACAATCTCTGTTTATGCTATCGGAGCTACTGCGGTCTTTGGCATCACTGCAATTGGAGTAGGAGCTGTCGATGTCGCCGTTGTAGCGGTGTACCAGTCTCCTGTGTAGCAGGCAACTGGGAAGTAGTTGACGTAGATGGTGTCGTTGTATGGGGTGCTCTCAATAGTCTTAAGATCTCTTCAAGTCGATGATTCTGACTCATAATCCTCTGAGTCCATATCTAGAACTCCTCCATACTAACTCCTCTGGGACCTGGCGCCATACTATCATCACTAGAACCCGACTGATCCACTATCGTTGTCTGCTATTAGGCGAATCCCCGAATTAGTGAATAGCTAATCCATATCATAATAATACACCATGTCAAACATAACATGTACGTTACCAGTTTCAACTTTTCCCCAACTTTCCTCACTTCCCAACTAAGACTTAAGTTAGGTTCATAGGGTTCCATTCTAATTTCAACAAATATCCTAACTTCTGCTTTCCTATGTCTTAGTGGATTGTGAACTAAATTTAAGAGTTTTTATTTAACCTTAACGCTCTGATACCAACTATGATGGCCCCTCAACTAATCAATCAACTTCGAAAGGTTTAAATTAGGATAAAAACCTAGGGCGTGGGAACCTCGTGTATCATATATACCATGTAAATCAAGGAGAGAATCATCAAGGTCATACAATCCAAAACAATCTCTCAACCCATAACCCTATGTACAAAACAATATAAGTAGTTAATACACCAAAAAGTCACCTATAACGTCAGAGGAGGGCCGCTCAAAGTATGTCGCCTAAATGCACGGCCTTTCCTTTGTTGGATTGTGGATCTGCACTCGGTCAAACACAAGAATGACGAGCCCAGGTAAGTAACGCAAAGCAGGAACAACAATAAATATAGCATTTCAAACTAAATTAATGAACAGTTAATTCATGCAGATAGAAAGAAAGGACAAGGAGCGCATGAATATATAAAGACTGTGGATAAATAAATAAACAATCGAATTTGTCCCGAAATACGAGGGAAAGGCACAAGTGGTCCCGAACAATCAAAGTCGTTAAGCCGAGGATAAAATCTCCTTAAAGGCTAGGAATCGAGGACAGAATCTCCTCTGAGACCCCTACGCGAGTGCAGAGTCCCCAACAATTTGGTGGATAACTTTCACCCCGTACATGTCATCACAACCAATCACGTATTCCCAGCCATAAACCCCGGGATAATACACCGCGAGCCCAAAATTCTGCAAGGATCACACTTGATACACTTGCCTTAGACAACTTAAAAATGAATGGAATGTCAAGATAGCATAGAAACAATATCAATAAATAATTCAAAGCTCAAAAAATAACTGTAGTGTTCCTCACTGGTTTACTTACCTTGATCCAAGCTAATCGCACTCACGTGGACTCCGACTCGTCCCTGCTAATACTCCTGATAATACAATTCATTGTGGTTTCCCATTAACTCTTATCCAATTTTCCTTATTTATGTTTATTGTGTTTTTAGGTCGAATTCTAGGTTATTGGGTCGTATTTGGACTCGTTAGATACCCCGAGAAGACCCAAATTCATTTCGAAGATTCTACAAAAGTTGGGAATTTTCTATGATCAGGAGCCTAGACACCGTGAAGTTTTACCCTCGACGGCATCTCCATGGCGTGGGGCAGATCGACTCTGCCCCAAGCGTACGTGGCCAGCACCGTGGGGTTTTATACCCGACGGTGCCTTCACGGCGTGGGGCACGTTGTAAGGGTTTATCCCTCACGGTGTCCCCACGGCGTGGGGACAGATAGATCCCTTTTTGTCCTCAACGTCGTGCAAGGCGCCGTGGGGTGTTAGCGATATGGCGTCCATCACGGCGCCACTGTATATGGGTCTTTTTGGGTGTTTACTACTCTCGACTCGCGCCACTTTACGCCGATTTAGTCCATATCTCATTGGGGATGCAACATGTAACAACCCTCAATTTTAATTTAACTAGTGTTGCACTGGTTAGGAACGTGACCCAGCTACGTGATACTAGACAGTATTTTGAACTTTGGGAGTCGGATTCTTTGATTGTATGCATTAGTATTTTAGTCTTTTACGAGTCTCGAGCCGTTCGGGTGATTTTTAGTTGAGTGAGGCTACGCCTAGGTAAACGGGGGAGTAAAACATACAAATAATGAATTTTCTAATAATTTAATTAATTAGTTGAAGGGATGTAGCAAGAAAATGGGCGCGACGAGCCAATTTACGAAGAAATACTAACCTAAGAAATGCAAGATTTATGTGGGAGTTGGATAGTCTCACAACATACGGACTATGGGATGGAAATTGTTAAAGTGACACAGCTTAATGAGAAGAGCCACGAGATTGGCATCGAGATTTGTATGTATGAGGAGATGTGATAAAGGAATAAAAGATCAATAAGGGCAACTGTGTTAAAATGTACAAGTAGTAACTTAAAGGGTAAAAGAGTCATTTCACACTTGTTCCATATATATAAACAAACAAAAACCCTACTATTCACCCATCTTCTCCGCATACACACCCGAGTCTACTATTCTTTCTCACCGCCGCCCCTCTTCTTCTCTCTCTCTCGCTGGTGACCGGACCTAGAGACGCCGGAGTTGTTGTCGACCGGAGGTACGCATCTCCTCTTGTCTCTCTCCCTCTCGGTAATGATCTCTCTCGAGCTCTCTCGTATCAGTCTCCCTCTTTTCTCAGCCATGCTCTACAGCCTCACTGCACCACCGGCTCTGACCGAGCTAGTAGTAGTGGCTAGGGTTTACTCTCTCACCGGAGATCTCAATTTCTCTCTCTCTATCTCTCTCTCTCTCTCTCTCTCTCGGTTTCTCTCTATTTCTCACTCTCTCTCTCGATTTGGTCATTACCATCGTGACTGTCCGACTGGGGGGAGCCAACTGTTGTCGTTGGAGATAACCCTACGAGGTCACTGGAGCCTCTTAACACCCCCTCGTGATGGATCAGAGGTGAGGTTAGAGTTTTTATTCTTATTTCTATGTGAAACTATTGTGTGTGTGTGTGATCCCATCTTCACATCTGGTCAGCTTATGGGGCATTGCTATGACCAAGGACCAGTCAGGGACGACTTCACGGTGGTCTACCAGAGTCCCCGACAGTCCCAGAGCACCCCATCGCCATGGTCGTTGTGTACATGGTCGAGATTCACTAAAACCCTATTTTTCTACTATTTTCTATTGTTTTACTATTTGGGTTTTAGGCGACTGCCGGAGTTGCCGCCGGTTGTCGAGGACGGTCGTGGATGGGCCCTCCTGGCCTACCAGGGATCCTAAATCCTCAAAGTGTCGCTGGAATAGTGTATATACGTATATGAGTCGTGGTTTGAGCAAGTGTTTGTTGTTGTGTTCATATGGACTGTTCTGGTTTGCCTCGCCAAAATCCGTTGCCGTGGGTGACGCCATCACTGTGCCACCGTGACCGGGGATGTCGGGGACCAAGCTAAGTTCATGCTTGTGTCTCACAACTCTCGGAGTGGCCTAAAAACAGTGAAGGCAAAAAAGAGTTGTAGTGTTTAAATAATTTCCTTTATTTTTGTTATCATTTCATGTGAACTTCAACGTCAAGTTCGTAATCGTATGTACGGTGGGAATACGATCTGGTTGAGGGGGGTTTTCCGGCTACTCAATGTCGTGGTGACCCCTCCCCAATGTTGAAGAACATCAACATGTTACTACAATAGTTTTTCGGTCTCGATTGGTGTTTGGTCTTGGTTATGTCTCGAGAATATGTTGTGTTGAAGTTTGAGGTCGTAGGGACATTGGTATGTGTGTGCGGCGTAGTATGTGTACATGTATACTTCACGCCGAACAGTGAGTTTTTGTGTCATAATTTCGTGGCAAATTGTATGGTGTGAGTGTTTCCTTGTATTTCGACCCTATGTTGTGTATAACTTGGTCCATGTGTGTTTGAACGTCGCATGCTAAGGGTTTATGTATTACGAATGGTTATGACATCATGGTCACGTCGCTGGTCCTCGAGGCCATGGCATGACCTAATTATGACTGATCTTGAGCCTATGATGTGTGATTAGGAGTACATATATTATGATTTTCAACCTGAGATAGAGTATTCAGTTTTCTATCGATTTGTCGAGTCGTTTGAGTCCTTAAAAACGTAGGGAAAACACTAAGGAATTAACCTAGGGTTAGTTGATGACTTGAACCATTAATTAGAGTTTCCGAACTTATCAGATAGCGGAAAACTTGGGGATGCGCGTTAGGACTCACGGGAGTGTTGTTATTCACGGGTTGCGATTCGTCACGTAAGTGCACTTGTCTTAAAGCTTGTGTATGATTTGTAAGCCAATAAGAAAATGCCATGTGATTCATTATCATTTATTTAAAATCGTTATGCTTTGTTATTGGTATTCCATTCCATTCCTTGTTGTGTGTTTCTTGGCGTAAGTGTTTCGTCTCTAAAGTACTAGGACCTGCATTAGAGGGATAAAACGCGGGCACTCTTGTACAGGAGTGTGTGACCACCCTTAGTGACCATGTGACACCGAGTACTAGGTGGGTGGGTTGTGTCCCTCCCATCATAGCTGTGCCTTCGCTTGTGTCGATGCCTGGGAAGACCTCGCGAGGTCTTCGCCGTTATGCTATGATTTAGACCACTTATGGGCCTCTTTTGATTCTTTAGAATACACTTGACTTTCAATTGATATCTATTAGTCTGTTTATCATGTACTTAATTTATTTAAATTCCTATCTTTCTATTACCGCATGATATTTAGACTGCTTTACTTGTTATATCATGAATTACTGTTATCTTCTTCTGGCATTACATTCAATTTTCTCAAGTTGCTCACCATCTAGTTTGTGACGGTGGGTGCAGATAGAATGGAGTATAGTAGAGGCAAGGAGCCCTGCTTAGGCAACTTTTATTGAGGATTAGCGACTAGACTTGGAGACTATTTAGTAGGTTTTATGTTTTGCTTATTTGTATATCATTTCATACTTATGATTTTGGGATTATTGAATTTGGCATTTTTGGTGAGACTGGTATCATGTATATATGCTTATCGAATTGCACATGAATACTTGGGGTTCTCCACATTTATAGAATTCCTATATTTCCCTTGTTTGAGTTATTTCCCCTTATTGTTAGTTTATTTACTTTTCACTGCGTAAAATTTGCAATAACTCTTTCATAAATTGTATAATTGAATGATTGGAGGCTGACTAGGCTCGTCAGGTTGCTGAGTAATGACTTGGGGCCTGTACGGGTCTAAGCCGGGTGTACCCAATTGTACGGAGAAATTGGGGCAGTCACAGTTGGTATTAGAGTGCAAGGTTACATAGACATGACTCTTGATTTAAAACACAATCCATTTAAAACCAGCGGAAGTTATAAACGGTTGAACTTAGAGTGAAAACCCTATGATCCTTTTTGAAACTTAGATGGGGAAGTTGGGGATGAGTTGGATTTAACTTCGTACATATTATGCTTGTTGTGTGTACTATATGGTATGCGGTAGCTATATATTGATCCGAAGTATTCGCTCTCTTGGTTTAGACAGCGATGGAGGATCAGGCAGGTCCGAGCAACGATATCGAGATGGCTGATTCTCAATTCATTACTTCGGAGGAGTTTCGTGCTTGGACACAGAGATTCGAGGACTTAGTGCGGTCTCTGACGATACCCACACCAGCTTATCATGAACACTATCGACCCCAACCACACCTATTCCACCCATTTCGACTACTCAGGGGATGGAGACGCCAGTGGCTACAGCTTCCACTGCGCCGATTCCGTTACAGTGATGCCAGGGACAATAGTTGCACATATAGCCCAGACGGAGGTTATTACAAATCTGATCCAGACTGAGGAGACACCAGTGACACCCGTAGGTGCTGCTGCAGAGACTACTCCAATCACTACTCCGGAGAAGAATCCTAGAGCCACTGCTGAGGCGAGGCAGTGGAGAGAGTTCAAGAGGCACGACCCAGTTAAGTTCTTTGGTGGCACAAACATAGCCGCGGCAGAGCTATTCCTGAAGAATCATGAGAAGATTCATACCATTATCGCGACTGAGGACTACATGAGGGCGACGATCTCTTTATCTATGCTTACAGGGGGAGGCAGATGATTGGTGGACAACTATTGTTACTACCCGAGGCATTCCGAGAGATTGGATCGACTTCAAGACTCAATTTAACTAGAAGTACTTCCGCCGACTATCTTCGGGCGAAAAGGAACGAGTTCATGGCACTAAGGCAAAGCACCGATGAGTCAGTGATGGACTATATGGGCAGGTTTATTTCACTGCTACCTTATGCTGGAGGATTCGCAGATACTAAGGTTGATCGAGTCTACTACTTTACCGAGGGTCTACTACCCGTAGTCAGAGGATTCGTTGTTACGACTGAGCCAGAGAGCTTGTAGAGAGCATACGAGCGTAGTTTAGCGAGGGAGAGTTACTTGCTCACGCATCCGAAGGAGGTTAAGGCGAACAAAGCAAAGATCCAATCAGATAGCCACTATCAGTAGGACAGGAACGAGAAAGAGGAGCAGATAGGTTACTCGTGAGTACAGGACGCAGAGTGTAGGATCTGTTGCATAGCAGACCACAAGTCAGGTACAGACCATTCCACCCGTGCCAAGTTTTGCTAGTCATCCACCACAGCCTAGTCGGCATGACCAACAGTCCCAGAGGCAAACTACTGATAGCAGGGATATTTGTTGGGAAATGTGACCTAGGTCAATCCATTAACAGTCTTTATGAATACATTTTAGTTAATAAAATAGAGGATTTCATTTGCTGTTTATTATAATCGATTTGCATGTTTACATTATAATAAGATCCATGGGTATTTACGAAATATCCTAAATGTCCGTAGTCGATTATTATACTTGGGAACTATAATGAATTAAGACTAGTGTGAGTCTTGATTGATGATCATACGATGATCATACGTATAGGAATACGAATCAAGATCATGAGTACTTGTTAGGGAACAAAGTACTGGACCGACCCGCTATGAGAACATCAAATGGATTAAGTCATAGTTGTTTCTCATGATAGGTATATTTTTCAGGTCCTCGACTTGAGATTACCGTAGAGACTTCAACATTAGGAATACAAGTGATTTGACGCAATCAAACGTTGTCTTTAATCGGATGATTATAAAGGTTGTGATTGGTTACTGTGTGAATAATGTGGTGAAGTTGTGTAATCGAGATAGAATTTGTCCCTCTCATATAAAGAGAGATATCCAGTGGATCCCTCGATGTGTTAGATCTGTTAAAAGGCCTAGTCTAAGTGAATTGATATTGATCAATGTCACTTAGATGTTTTCGATCTACCTAGAAATCGAGACTAGTACGATTGAACATGTTGGATGACAATTCCATGCCTTATGTTTGATCAAAAGGATATCGTGTGACAAAAGGATATTATATACACTATTGATTAGGTTATATTGATTTGATATTCGTACAACTTGGGTAGTCATAATGTCTTGCTAGAGGCCGCTTATGACTTGTATACCAAAATGTGTTTTGGTACACTGCCAACGTTGTATGAGCCTATTGGGTCGCACACTGAGAATGGTTTTGCGAGATTTTAAAATGGTTCAGAAAAATGAATTTTATATGATAAAATTCATGATAGAAACGTCCTTGTAGTATATTACACTTATACTTCTTTAAGTAGGGGTATATGTGTAATTTACTTAACCGTCTATATACAAGGGTTGTATAAATATACGCTTTGAGTTAGAATACAAGTACGAAAAATTTAAAAAAAGGGCCGAAACTCTATTTTCGTTTTAAGAAACGACTTAGAGTTATTGGTATCCTTTGGATCGTTTTGGAGAGAAACAAAAAGGTTTGGTATTCTCTCGAAGCTAGCACTTTGAATTTCGACCGCTGTTCGTGTGTGGACAGCTAGTAGAGGGCGTTCGTCATTGGCAGCGCCTTAGAGATCGATTAACCTTCAGAAAGGTATTGTGACTAAGGTATGATTAAGTTTTCATAGTTTAAACATATTAATGTAATCAGATTCGGATCCTGCTTTGGGGTTTTTCTCAAAATTATTTTGTAATCTCCGCTGCGCATGAACCCCAAAACCCTTCAGTGGTATCAGAGCCTTCGAGTTTGATTCCATTAAACTCATTGCATGTTTTTATGATATATGATTGAAAACATGTTAATAGTTGATGTATATGTGATATACATAAGTTTTCTATGAGATTTATTATCATGTTTTGTGTATATGATACATATATTCGTGATTTAATTGAAATCAGTTTCATACATGCAAGTAATCATGTTAGGTTCGAACAATTTTAATGAATTGAATTTCGTATTCTATGATCCATGACACCATTAGGTATAATCTTTATTTTTTGTGTATTGATGCATGGATGAAATCTCTGTAATTCAGTATGCATATTTAGGTTACATTAATTTAAGTTTCTTAAATTGTATAAGTCTGAATGTTAATTCGAAACTAATATGATTAGGTTCGATTGAGATAGTAATTCATGATCCAACTAAATATTTGTGATTATTTGGATGAAGATCGAAATTGCAAATAATTAATTTTTGAAATTATTTATTTATCTTGTTATATCTATGTTGTTATGAAGTTTTTATTTGATAAAGATAGATAACAATTAGATTAGGAGATATGCAAAATCGGCTTAATTATCCCTATTGGATAGGAGATAAATATGGAGAAGTTTATTATTTGTGAAATGCTAGGATTCAAATATCTAAAGTCCTAATTGGATTAGGATAAGATGATTAGTTAGATGTGGGCCCAAGTTAATTAAAACGTTTTAATTGACTTAATTTTGGATAAACTAAGGGGTAAATTTGGTATAGTAAAATCAGCGAAAAATATGATTTTTATAGCGAATTTCAATTTTCGGAATTGAGATTTGTCTTCTAAAAAAAAAAAAAAAAAAAAAAAAAAAAAAAAAAACGGGCGCGCCCCCTGTTTCCTCATTGACGGCAATGGGGGGACCGCTGTCTAACTAATCTAGCGCACGGAAATTCTTCTATTAGTGAATAGCATAAAAATTTCCTAAATTGTTTAGTGGTTCTACAAATTAATAAAATATATGATATTTCATTGTTTAATTAAAATCACTAAAACCTGAATAAAATCTCTCTATTAAATCTTAAGTCTTGTGCCATCCAGCTTTTAAACACTTGTCAAGGCCTCGATCGCACTAATATAGTTTCAAATTTGCTAGTTGGGTGTATTGTGTTATCTTGGTGAGATAAGTTTGGTAATAGTTACCTAAATGTTTAAATTGGTCCGACTTAATAAAGCTATCAAAATAGTTTTAGACTTTAGGCATATGATGAGATAAAAACATGCTAAGACATAAGATGTCCCGTATCTCATAAAAGTATCTAAAATTACATAAGATGTAATTGGTAACTGTTACCTACCTAAATAATCTAGTTTTGTGTTTCATGCCATAGCTGTCATAGAATTAGGTGAAATATGGATTTAGTCCCCTAAATAAATAGTATGTTTTAGGAGGGTTGTTAATTTAGTGGGAGTCTATTCCTCTATACTAAAATAAACTCTGCATAATCATTATTGTAGATCAATGGCCTCTTCAAGTAACAATAATCCCCTGTCACTGTGATCTATCCTTGAGAAAGATAAGCTATATCTCGGGACTAACTTTCTTGATTGGTTCGAAACTTGAGAATCGTTCTCAAGCATGAACGCAAGTTGTATGTCCCGGATGCTCCGATCCCCGAGGACCCACCGATCAATGCTACGAAAGTCGTGAAGGATGCGCATAATAAGCATGTCAACGATTCTACGATGTTGCATGCATTATGTTGGCAACTATGGTTCCCGAACTTTAGAAGGACATGGAACTAATGGAAGCCTACGACATGGCCGTAACGCCAAGGAAATGTTCCAACAAAGAAGCTAGGCAAGAAAGGTTCGAGACAGTCAAGAACCCGCATTCTTGTAAGATGACCGAGGTGCGTCGCTTAGTCCTCATGTTCTGAAGATGAAGGGCTATGTTGACCAACTTGATAGACTTGGATTTCCCATAAGTCAAGAGTTGGCTACGGATTTGATCTTAAATTCATTACCAGAGAGTTACTCACAATTTGTGATGAACTACAATATGGAGAAATCAATTTCAAAGTTGCATTTGATGCTCAAAACTGCTGAACAAAATATCAAGAAACCCTCTAGTAATGTGCTGATGGTCCAAAAGGGAAAGGGAATGAAGAAGAAAGGCAAAAGCAAGGCTAAAGTTGCCAAGGCTGCTGCTACACCTATTGCAAAGCTTGTGGAACAAGTCAAGCCCCAGCCTGTTCCTGCTTCAAAGCACCAAAAGGAAAAGGAAGGAAATTGTCATTTCTGCCATGCACCTGGACATTGGTTCAGAAATTGCAAACTCTATCTGGAAGATTTAAAGAAGAAAAAGGGTAGTGCGACTACCACCTCAGGTATTTATGTTATTGAAATTAATTTATCTACTAGTGATTCCTAGGTATTGGATACCGGATGTGGATCTCACATTTGTATAAATGTACAGGGACTCACCAGAAGTAGAAAGTTGAAGAAAGGAGAAGTCATCCTCCGCGTAGGGAATGGAGCAAGAGTTCTTTATACCCTGGTCGTTGGATCATATGACTTAGTTTTATCTAGTGGACTTATTTTAACTTTAAATAATTGTTATTATGTGCCTGCCTTGAGCAGAAACATCATTTCGGTTTCATGTTTGGATATGGATGGTTTTGATTTTATTATTGCGAATAATAGATGTTCAATTTCTCGTAAAGGCATTTTTTATGCAAATGCTGATTTGTGTGATGGTCTTTATATTTTAAGCATGAAAAAGTCCACAGATACTCCGCCTTTAACAAAATACAAAGAGATCCAAGTCAAATGATTTGAATCAAACCTATCTTTGGCATTGTCGTCTTGGCCACATAAATGAGAAACGCATAACGAAACTCCATAAAGATGGACTTCTAGATTCATTTGATTTGGAATCATATGAAATGCGCGTATCTTGTTTACTAGGCAAGATGACTAAAAGTCCCTTTACTGGACATAGTGAAAGGGCAAATGATTTATTGGGTCTAATACATACTGATGTATGTGGTCCTATAAACACAATGGCTAGAGGAGGTTACCAGTACTTCATTACATTTACTGATGATTTCAGTATATATGGTTATGTATATCTTATGAAACATAAAGCCGAATCATTTGAGATGTTTCAAACATTTCAAAATGAAGTGCAGAATCAACTTGGTAAAACTATTAAAGCACTTCGATCAGATCGAGGTGGTGAATATTTGAGCCAAGAATTTGATGATCATCTTAGAAATTGTGGGATTGTCTCACAATTAACTCCACCAGCCAACTCCACAATGGAATGGAGTTTCGAAAGGAGAAATCGAACCTTATTAGATATGGTTCGATCTATGATGAGTCATGCGGATCTTCCATTATCCTTTTGGGGTTATGCATTACAAACTGCAGCTTTCACTCTAAATCGAGTTCCTTCTAAAGCGGTTGATAAAACACCATATTAGATATGGTACGGTAAGAGACCTAGTTTGTCTTTTCTTAAGATTTGGGGTTGTGAGGCTTACGTAAAGCAACAAGTCTCAGAAAAACTAGCACCTAAATCTGATAAGTGTTTATTTGTGGGGTATCCTAAAGAAACAAAAGGATATTACTTTTATAATCCCGCTGAGAACAAAGTGTTTGTTGCTCGATATGGTGCCTTTATGGAAAAACAGTTTATTTCAAAAGACACTAGTGGGAGAGAAATAAATCTTGAAGAAGTTCAAGAATCACAAATAAACACTGAACCGCTACTAGAAGTTCAACAACATTCTGAACCAGTTGAACCTCCGCAAGTGACACAAGGCCCACGTAAATCTGGTAGGGTAAGACATGAGCCAGAGAGATTCGGATTTCTCATTACTGATAGTCGTGATGTATTGCTTATAGATCAAAATGAGCCCACCACTTATCAGGAGGCTATGTCTAGACCAGACTCAGATAAATGGCTAAGTGCCATGAACTCTGAGATGCAGTCCATTTATGATAACCAAGTTTGGAACTTGGTTGATTTACCTGAAGGTAGTAAGACCATTGGATGTAAATGGGTTTTTAAGAAGAAAACTGACATGGATGGCAAAGTGCATACTTTCAAAGCAAGACTTGTAGCAAAAGGTTTCAGGCAGACTCAAGGTGTTGATTATGATGAAACTTTTTCGCCAGTAGCCATGCTTAAATCCATAAGAATTTTAATTGCCATTGCTGCATATTATGACTATGAGATATGGCAAATGGATGTAAAAATAGCATTTCTTAATGGAAAGCTGCTTGAGGATGTGTATATGACACAACCTGAAGGTTTTGTACATCCTGAGAATTCTAGGAAGGTATGCAAGCTTCAAAGATCTATTTATGGATTAAAGCAAGCTTCTCGGAGTTGGAATCTTCGTTTTGATGAAGCAATCAAGGATTTTGGTTTTATTAAGAATGAAGATGAGCCTTGTGTATACAAGAAGGTCAGTGGGAGTGTAGTTGTTTTTCTGGTACTGTATGTTGATGATATATTACTCATTGGAAATGAATCCCAATATTGCAGAGTGTCAAGTCTTGGTTAGGGAAGTGTTTCTCAATGAAAGACTTAGGAGATGCAGCCTATGTCCTAGGGATAAGGATCTATAGGGATAGATCTAAGAGGCTAATCGGTCTAAGTCAGAGTGCTTACATAGACAAGGTGCGAATAGGTTCGGTTTGCAAGACTCTAAAAGAGGATTGCCGCTAATGTCTCATGGCATAAGTCTCAAAAGAATCAATGTCCTAGGACAAATGATGAGCGAGACCGTATGAATAAGATTCCATATGCATCTGCTATTGGATCTATCATGTACGCCATGCTATGCACTCGGCACGATGTATCATATGCTTTGAGCACTACAAGCGAGATATCGCCGATCCAGTGAGAGTCACTTGGATAGCGATAAAGAACATCCTTAAGTACTTAAGAAGGACAAAGGAAGTGTTCTTGGTCTATGGAGGTTTTGAAAATGATCTAGTTGTAAATGGTTACACGATGCAAGTTTTCAAACTGATATAGATGATTTTAGATCGCATCTGGATATGTGTTTACTTTAAATGGGGGTGCGATAAGTTTGTAAAAGTTCGAAGCAAGAGACTCGTGGCAGATTCTACAACAAGCCGAGTATATTGCAGCGTCCGTCCGATGCAAAGAAAGGAGGCGCTTTAGATCAAAAAGTTCATTTCGAACTAGGTGTGGTTCCAAGTATTGCTAACCCCGTTTGTTTGTATTGTGACAATAACGGGGCAATAGCACGAGCCAAGGAACCTAGATCACACCACGAGATCCAAACATATACTCAGCGTTTTCATCTCATCGAGAAATTATTGAGAGGGGAGACGTAAAGATTTGCAGAGTACCTACTGAAGACAACGTTGCGGATCCATTGACAAAGGCTCTTCCACAAGCGAAACATGATGGTCATGTTAGATCATTAGGCATTAGATGCATAAATGATTGGCCATAGAGCAAGTGGGAGATGTTGGGAAATGTGCCCTAGGTCATTCCATTAACAGTCTTTATGAATACATTTTAGTTAATAAAATAGAGGATTTCATTTGCTGTTTATTATAATCGATTTGCATGTTTACATTATAATAAGATCCATGGGTATTTACAGAAATATCTAAATGTCCCTAGTCGATTATTATACTGGGAACTATAATGAATTAAGACTAGTGTGAGTCTTGATTGATGATCATACGATGATCATACGTATAGGAATACGAATCAAGATCATGAGTACTTGTTAGGGAACAAAGTACTGGACCGACCTGCTATGAGAACATCACATGGATTAAGTTATAGTTGTTTCTCATGATAGGTATATTTTTCAGTCCTCTGACTTGAGATTATCAGAGACTTCAACATTAGGAATACGGTGATTTGACGCAATCAAACGTTGTCTTTAACCGATGATTATAAAGGTTGTGATTGGTTACTTGTGTGAATAATGTGGTGAAGTTGTGTAATCGAGATAGAATTTGTCCCTCTCATATAAAGAGAGATATCCAAAGGATCCCTCGATGTGTTAGACTTGTTAAAAGGCCTAGTCTAAGTGAATTGATATTGATCAATGTCACTTAGATGTTTTCAGTCTACCTAGAAATCGAGACTAGTACGATTGAACATGTTGGAGGACAATTCCATGCCTTATGTTTGATCAAAAGGATATCGTGTGACAAAAGGATATTATATACACTATTGATTAGGTTATATTGATTTGATATTCGTACAACTTGGGTAGTCATAATGTCTTGCTAGAGGCCGCTTATGGCTTGTATACCAAAATGTGTTTTGGTACACTACCAACGTTGTATGAGCCTATTGGGTCGCACACTGAGAATGGTTTTGCGAGATTTTAAAATGGTTCAGAAAAATGAATTTTATATGATAAAATTCATGACAGAAACATCCTTGTAGTATATTACACTTATACTTCTTTAAGTAGGGGTATATGTGTAATTTACTTAACCGTCTATATACAAGGGTTGTATAAATAGACGCTTTGAGTTAGAATACAAGTACGAAAGATTTAAAAAAAGGGCCGAAACTCTATTTTCGTTTTAAGAAATGACTTAGAGTTTTTGGTATCCTTTGGATCGTTTTGGAGAGAAACAAAAAGGTTTGGTATTCTCTCGAAGCTAGCACTTTGAATCTCGGCCGCTGTTCGTGTGTGGACAGCTAGTAGAGGGCGTTCGTCATTGGCAGCGCCTTAGAGATCGATTAACCTTCAGAAAGGTATTGCGACTAAGGTATGATTAAGTTTTCATAGTTTAAACATATTAATGGAATCAGATTCGGATCCTGTTTTGGGGTTTTTCTCTAAATTGTTTTGTAATCTCCGCTGCGCATGAACCCCAAAACCCTTCAATATTGACCGAGGAGACAAGCAGAGGAAGTCACAGAGGTCTAGTCAGACCCAGACTCATGGTTCTGCACAGGGACGAGGCCAGAGCCAAACTCAGATCGCAGGATACCCGTATGTGTTATAGATGCGGACAGGTAGGCCACATTTACAGGGAGTGCCATCAGCCAACAAGAGCACCACCACAACATTACCAGCACCAGATGGAGCGTATTCAGACTACTGTTGAGCCAGACTAGGGGGCGTCCAGACACAGTGTTGAGGGTATGATTTTCATTTACGGTACTTGCATACATATCATGTTCATTCAAGTTATGTCGATTCCTTGATTATTGTGCTCTTGGTAGACATGTTAAGGTTGAAAACCCGTTAGATGTAACAAACCTTAATCCTAGTCACGGTTGCCAGGATGCAATATATCTGAATGTGCATAGGCTTTACATTTCGGTAGAGTTAGAGGGTTACGAGTCACCAGTAGACATGCGAGTACGGGAGTCGTTAGATTTCGAGGCCTTAGTTGGTGCGAACTGGTTATGAGCATTACATGTTTGGATTGGTTGATATGAGAAGACGAATGGGAGATCTTCGTGAGTGTCATGCATGTTGGAACGAGACAAAGGCGTTGGCTAGAATTCTTGAAAGACTACAACTTCTTGTTTGAGTACCATTCGAGGAAGACTAACGTTGTTGCTGATGCTTTGAGCCACAAAGGATTTGATGCTGAGGTAGTTGTGTCAAAGGACCTACGAGCGTGGTCTACGTAAGGCAGCCGAGTTGATGAGTTCAGCGGACGTGCCAACGACTACTAGGACACAAATACATAGTCAAACGATATTGCATACCATCTCATTTGGCACTATGCGCGAGGGACAGCAAGACGATGCGTCATCCCAGCAGTGCGGTGAGATGGTGGATAGTTGAGATTGCCCAGACAAGAGTCGGTTGATATACTCATGCTAGAGGTATTACGAGCGACTAGGGTTTCCATTGGTGGCTGATGTGCGTGACGAGGTACTTTAGGAGATTCACCGTTCCTATTTTGTTGTATATCCGGGTACACTTAATATGTGTGCTGACATGCGGCATCTCTTTTGGTGGCTAGGTATAATTTTTGAGGTGTCGGAGTTATTCGAGCGTGTGACATGCTAGCGCGTAGAAGCTGGGCATCGACGACCTGGAGGACTACTGCTGCCCCCACCCATTTCTCGATGGAATTGGGAACATATTGATAAGGATTTCGTTAGTGGTTGCTCGATCACCTTGTGGTCACGATAGCATCTGGGTAATTGTGGATAGATTTGCTCAAGACTTAGGAGTTCCCATTAGTGGCAGAAGAAATACTTGACGACTATCACGATGAGCTTCAGTACGATTAGGGGGAGACTATGTATACCTGAAGGTCTCTCCACTGAAGGATTACAAACTATTCGGAGTCATGGAATGACTCACTCCGAGTGTTATCGATCTCTTCAGGATTTGTGAAGAGAAACAATAAAGTTGTTAGCTTAGTTTACTAATTAGGTAAATTTTGAGGACGAAATTCTAATAAGTGGGGGAGACTATAACAACACTTAATTTTAGTCCGACTAGTGTTGCACTGGTTAGGAACGTGACCCAGCTATGTGATATTAGACAGTATTTCGAACTTTGGGAGTCGGCACTGAAGTGATTTTATGATTCTTTAATTGTGTGTTTTAGTATTTTAGTCTTTTACGAGTCTCAAGCCGTTCAGGTGATTTTTAGTTGAGTGAGGCTACGCCTAGGTAAACGGGGGAGTAAAACAAACAAATAATGAATTTTCTAATAATTTGATTAATTAGTTGATGGGATGTGGCGAGAAAATGGATGCGACGACCAAATTTAGGAGAAATACTAACCGAAGAAATGCAAATTTTATGTAGGAGTTGGATAGTCTCGCAACATACGGACTATGGGATGGAAATTGTTAAAGTGACACAGCTTAATGAGAAGAGCCACGAGATTGGCATCGAGATATGTATGTATGTGGAGATGTGATAAAGGAATAAAAGACCAATAAGGGCAACTGTGTTAAAATGTACAAGTAGTAACTTAAAGGGCAAAAGAGTCATTTCACACTTGTTCCATATATATAAATAAACAAAAACCTACTATTCACCCATCTTCTCCACATACACACCTGAGTCTATTATTCCCTCTTACCGCCGCCCCTCTTCTTCTCTCTCTCTCGCTGGTGACCGGACCCAGAGACACCGGAGTTGCTGTCGACCGGAGGTACGCATCTCCTCTTCTCTCCCTCCCTCTCGCCAATGATCTCTCACGAGCTATCTTGTCTCGGTCTCCCTCTCTTCTCAACCATGCTCTATGGCCTCACTGCACCACCGGCTCTGACCGAGCTAGTGGTGGTGGCCGGGGTTCACTATCTCACTAGGAGATCTCTCTTTCTCTCTCTTTCTATCTCTCTCTCTCTCTCGGTTTCTCTCTATTTCTCACTCTCTTTCTCTCTCGATTTTCTCACTGCCGTCGTGACTATCCAACTGGGGGGAGGCGATTGTCGTCGTTGAAGACGACCCTTCGAGGTCACCGGAGCCTCTGAACAACCCCTCGTGACGGAGCAGTAGTGAGGTTAGAGTTTTTATTCTTATTTATTTGTGAAATTTTTATGTGTGTGCTCCCATCTTCGCGTCTGGTCGGCGTGTGGGGTGCTGCTATGACCAGGGACCAGTCGGGATGACTTCACGGTGGTCTACCGGAGTTCACGATAGTCCAAGAGCACCCCCATCGCCGTAGTCATTGTGTACATGGCCGAGATTCACTAAAACCCTATTTTTCTACTATTTTCTACTATTTTACTATTTGGGTTTTAGGCGATGCCGGAGTTGCCACCGATCATCGGGGACGGTCGTGGGTGGGCCCTCCTGGCCCACCAGAGATCTAAATCCTCGAAATGTCATTGGAATAGTGTATATACGTGTATGAGTCGTGGTTTGTGCAAGTGTTTGTCGTTATGTTCATATGGACTATTTTGGTTTGCCTCGCCGAATCCGTTGCTGTGGGCGACGCCATTACTGTGCCACCGTGACCAGGGATGTCGGGGACCAAGCTAAGTCCATGCTTGTGTCTCACGACTCTCGGAGTGGCCTAAAAATAGTGAAGGTAGAAAATAGTTGTGGTGTTTAAATAATTTCCTTTATTTTTGTTATCATTTCATGCAAACTTCAACATCAAGTTCGTAATCGTATGTATGGTGGGAATACGACCTGGTTGAGGGTTTTTCGGCAACTCAATGTCGTGGTGACCCTTCCCCAATGTCGGAGAACATCAACATGTTACTACAATAGTTTTTCGGTCTCGATTGGTGTTCGGTCTTGGTTATGTCTCAAGAATATGTTGTGTTGAAGTTTGAGGTCGTAGGGACATTGGTATGTGTGTGCGGCGTAGTATGTGTACATGTATACTTCACACTGAATAATGAGTTGTTTGTGTCATAATTTCGTGGAAAATTGTATGGTGTGAGTGTTTCCTTCCGTTTCGACCCTACGTTGTGTATAACTTGGTCCATGTGTGTTTGAACGTTGCATGCTAAGGGTTTATGTATTGCGAATGGTTATGATGTCGTGGTCACATCGCCGGTTCTCGAGGCCATGGCGTGACCTAATTACAACTGAGCCGAGCCTAAGATGTGTGATTAGGCTTACATATGTTATGATTTTCAACCCGAAAGAGAGTATTCAGTTTTCTATCGATTTGTCGAGTTGTTTGAGTCCTTAAAAACGTTGGGAAAATACTAGGGAATTAACCTAAGGTTAGTTGATGACTTGAACCATTAATTAGAGTTTCCAAACTTATTAGATAGCGGGAAACTTGGGGATGCGCGTTAGGACTCACGGGAGTGTTGTTATTCACGAGTTGCGATTCATCACGTAAGTACACTTACCTTAAAGCTTGTGTATGATTTGTAAGCCAATAAGAAAATGCCATGTGATTCATTATCATTTATTCAAATTCTTTATGCTCTATTATTGGTATTCCATTTCATTCCTTGTTGTGTGTTTCTTGGTGTAAGTGTTTCGTCTCAAGAGTACTAGGACCTGCACTAGAAGGATAAAACGTGGGCACTCTTGTACAAGAGTGTGTGACCACCCTTAGTGACCGTGTGATACCGAGTACTGGGTGGGTGGGCTTGTGTCCCTCCCATCATAGCTATGCCTTCGCTTGTGTCGATGCCCGGGAAGACCTCGCGAGGTCTTCGCCGTTATACTATGATTTAGACCACTTATGGGCCTCTTTTGATTCTTTAAAACACACTTAACTTTCGATTGATATCTATTAGTCTGTTTATCATGCACTTGATTTATTTAAATTCCTGTCTTTCTATTATCACATGATATTTAGACTGCTTTACTTGCTATATCATGAATTACTATTATCTTCTTCTGGCATTACATTCGATTTTCTCAAGTTGCTCACCGTCTAGTTTGTGACGGTGGGTGCAGATAGAACGAGTGCAGTAGAGGCAAGGAGCCCTGCTTAGGCGACTTTTTGTGAGGATTAGCGGCAGGACTTGGAGACTATTTAGTAGGTTTTATGTTTTGCTTATTTGTATATCGTTTCATACTTATGATTTTGGGATTATTGAACTTGCATTTTTGGTGAGACTGGTATCATGTATATATGCTTATCGAATCGTACATGAATATTTGGGGTTTTGCACATTTATAGAATTCCTATATTTCCCTTGATTGAGTTATTTCCCCTTATGTTTAGTTTAGTTACTTTCCGCTGCGTAAAATTTGCAATAACTCTTTCATAAATTGTATAATTGAATGATTGGAGGCTAACTAGGCTCGTCAGGTTGCCGAGAGATGACTCGAGGCCTGTACGGGTCTAGGCCAGGCGTACCCAATTGCACGGGAAAATTGGGGCCCTCACACATTACCATTCCAAAAACATCATCGACATACTCTAAAATGTCCAAAAACCTCAAAGGAAAACCCAAAACGAAAATCCCTTGAAAAAATCTCCAAAAATAATCAAAAATCCCAAAACTTTCCAAATCAAAAACCACCTTCACAAATCTCGTAGTGATCATCGTGAGGATCACCAAAACGTTAAGAGTTTTGATTGAGCTCAAAATCTCGACATGGTGTCAAAATTTCATCGCGACGAATATGAGTAAAACTTATACCAATGTGTAGAGGGTGGCTGTGACGGCCCCAATTTCCCCATGCAATTGGGTACGCCCGACCTAGACCCATTCAAGTCCCAAGTTATCACTCGGCAACCTGACGAGCCTAGTCAGCCTCATATTTACTCAATTTAGCTGTTTATGAAAGAGTTATTGCAATAATACACAGCGGAAGACTAAATAGTAAATAACAAGGGGAAATAACTCAATCAAAGGGAAATTAGGAATTCTATAATTGTGAAAAAACCCCGGGTATTCATGTACAATTCGATAAGCATATATACATGATACCAGTCTCACCAAAACACCAAGTTCAATAAACCAAAACAATATAAGTATAAAACGATATACATCAACAAAAATTATAAACACCTATATATACTCCTATCCCTTGCCTCTATACTCAGCTATATCTGCACCCACCGTCACAAACTAGACGGTGAGCAACCGAGAGAAATCGAAAGTAATGTCGAAGAATATAACAAGAATTCATGAACTATCAACAAGGCGATCAAATATCATGCAGAATTGAAAGACAGGATGTTAAATAAACAAGGTGCATGATAGGCAAACAATAACGATCGAAACATGCATGTTCTACGAGTAAAAGAGGCCATAAGTAGTCTAAAATCTACAACAATACCACAAATCCACAACAATCCATATGGTATCACACAATCACTAGGGGTGGTCAAACACTCGTGCGCACGAGTGCCCGCATCCCTTCTACAAGACACACATTTATGCCAAGACACACATTTATGCCAAGAACACACAAATACAACGGAATGAAAATAAATCACATGGTATTTTCTTAATCACACACCTCGCTTACTAACGTACAAATGCTTTTTAGGGCAAGTGTACTTACCTACACCCCTACATCTACCGTGACCCGCTTTAACGCGCTTCCCGTGTTTCTCGACTACCTAACAACGATTTAAGTCCCGAAGATTTGTTTAGGATTAGAATTTAGTTTTAGAATAATTCTCCTAAACTTTGTTTCAATTCATTCAATTAATGGAGCCCATATTATCGTTGAACACACACTTAGGTGCATATGAGCTATTCCTTTCATTTTGTGTATGTATTTAGGCTTTAAGTTGTACCTTTTCCGGTAGGATCATTGTATTGTGCAAGGAATACCGAATGGAATTTCCAACAAGTAGATAATAACAAATACAACGGAATGAAAATAAATCACATGGTATTTTCTTAAAGAAAAACGAATTTTCTCGGATCAATGCGTATAAACATCACATCCGCTTACTAACGTACAAATGCTTTTTAGGGCAAGTGTACTTACGATCTATAATTGTGAAAAACCCCGGGTATTCATGTGACCCGGTACTCACTCCAAAACAATATAAGTATAAAATGATATATACATCAACAAAAATTATAAACACCTACTATACTTTAACGCGCTTCCGTGTTTCTCGACTACCTAACAACGATTTAAGTCCCGAAGATTTGTTTAGGATTAGAATTTAGTTTTAGAATAATTCTCCTAAACTTTGTTTCAATTCATTCAATTAATGGAGCCCATATTATCGTTGATGTCCTTTATACACTTGGTTAGGCTCTTGTTGGGTTCTTGCATTAAGCCTATATTCACCTAAGTGGGCTTAATAGGCGGACACCTGGTTGTTGGACTTAGGTGCATATGAGCTATTCCTTTCATTTTGTGTATGTATTTAGGCTTTAAGTTGTACCTATTGTATTACACTAAATATCTTACCTCGAATCGCCTAGAACCACCGCCATCACGTCGCTTCGGCCACCACAATCCATCGATAGCTTGAATAAGACGTTAGGGAAGAAGATGAAGAAAGAGAAGAGAGAGAGAGAGAAGAAGAAGAAAGAAGGAAGTGGGTGGGTTAATATACCTTCACCGTAAATCTTGTCCTAACACTTATCCCTAGGTAATCAAGTGGTTCATATTCACTCCATCCCACCAACTTGTGTGACTCCATTGGGTGACTCTAGTTATCTTGCTTCTCAATCTAGCCTATATCAGTGTTTTTAACTCATTTTGTCCCCTGGACCACTAAACATCGCCTTACACAACTAACACTTGCACACAAAAGTCCTCATGCATTTGGACATTAAAATAACTGTTAAAACTATACAATATAATACAAACACCAACCAAATATAACATACCTCTGTATCGACGCCCGAGAATTGATGACTGTACCATAGCACGGGCCCACGTGCCACCTATATTGACACATGGCATATATTAAATTTTTATGGTCGTTATAGTACTTTCATGCATACCATGTTCGATTCAGGATCTACTGTTTCTTTTATTGCTGGTCGCATTGTAGACAAGTTAGGTTTGAAACCTATTAGGCTTAGTAGACCCTTGATCCTTAGCACGGCTGCTGGGGACAAGATATACCTAAACCTTTATGCCTTGATTGTTCGGTAGAGATAGGGAGCTACGAGCTGCACGCTGACATAAGAGTACTAGAGCTTCTTGAGTTCGATGCACTGTTAGACATGGATTGGTTGGGAGTGTATCATTCTCATATTTGTTGGTACGAGAAGAAGATCACGATTCCGTTAGCAGATGGTATGGAAATCAGCATCCAGGATACGATAGCGCTACTTTTAATAACCAGAGGCAGAGAGTCCACGAGTAGCAGATCGAGACTATTGCGAGCTTCATGAGTACTGGTGTGAGACAGGAGATCAACGTATTCGATGTACTGATCGTGTGTGAGTTCACTGCATATTTCCAAAAGATTTTCCAAGATTACCATAGAGAGTGATCGACTTCAACATTGAATTAGTCCTAGGGCTAAACCAATTTTGATACCACCGTATAGGATGGCACCTTGAGAGCTGGAGGAGTTACGGACTCTGCTAGACGACCTATTGGAGTTAGGATTCATCAGTCCTAGTATGTCACCTTAGAGAGCTCCAATATTGTTCGTGAAGAAGAAAACGCCAGTATTAGGTTGTGTATCAACTAAAGACAGCTGAACCGAGTTTCCATGAAAAACAAGTACCGTTACTGCGCATTAACGATCTGTTTGATCACCTGACAGAAGCGCAGTGGCTTTCGAAGATTGATTTAAGATCAGGCCATCATCAGCTCAGGATCAGGGATGAAGATCGAGAGAATATAACGTTCAACACGAGATATGGCCATTATCAGTTCACAATCATGCCGTTCAGTTTGACTAACGCGCCAGTTATGTTCATGGACCTCATGCACCGAGTGATAGGAGAGTACTTAGATAGATTCGTGATTGTATTCATCAAAAACATCCTTATCTATTCCAGGACTCATAAGGAGCACGAGGGACATCTTTGCGCAGTGTTGCAGACTCTGAGGGACCACCGACTCTATGCCAAGTTCAGCAAGTGCAATTTTTGGCTGCCAGATGTTAGATTTTTAGGGCATGTAATGGGAGCTAACGGTGTTGCCGTTGATCCAGAGAAGATTAGAGTCGTGATGGAGTGGCATACTCCGACTACCGCGATGCAGATCCACTATTTTCTGGGGTTGGCAGGGTACTACTACAGATTTGTGCAAGACTTCTCCAATATCGCTGCACTGATGACTAAGTTGACCCAGAAAGATGCAAAGTTCGTGTGGAGTAATAAATGTGAGTAGGCGTTTACCACATTAAAAGAAAGGTTGACAACCGCACCAGTATTATCGTTACCCGAGACCGAGAAGAACCTAGTCATGTATACCCATGCATCAAAGATTGGTTTAGGTTGTGTGCAGATGCAGGAGGCCAGAATTATCGCTAATGCATCCCAAAAGCTAAAGGTTCATGAGAGGAACTACTCGACACACGATTTAGAGTTAGCTGCGATCGTGTTTGCATTGAAGATTTGGCGACACCATCTGAATAGTGTACGGTTCGAGTTATTCACAGACTATAAGAGCTTGAAGTACCTATTCACTCAAAGAAAGCTGAACCTAAGACAAAGACATTGGCTGGAGTTCCTGAAGGACTATGACTTCTCGCTAAAGTATCATCCAGGAAACGCTAACATTGTTGCTAATGCTTTGAGCTGCAGAGGATCTGATGTTGAGGTAGTTGTATGTCAGATGACCCATGAGCATGGTTTATTTGAGGTAGTCAAGTTAATGAGTTCAGCGGAGGCGTCGACGACTACCAGGACACAGATTTGTGGTCAGATGAGGTTGCAGATCGTTTCACTTGACATTGTGCAAGATGGACAAATAGGGCGATGCGTCATACCAGCGGTACAGTGAGAGGGTGGACAGTTTAGAACATCCAGATTGGAGTCGGTCAACAGAATCTACTTGAGGTATTGTGGGCGACTGTGGATTCCATTGGCGGCTAACTTCCGCACCGAGATACTTCAGGAAGCTCACCGTTCTCATTTTTGTGTACATCGGAGTAGGACCAAGATGTATGCCGACATGCGACGTCTTTTTTGGTGGTCGGGGATGAAGTCCGATGTGTCGGAGTTCATTAGAGCGTGTGAGATATGCCAGTGCGTGAAGGTTGAGCATCTACGACCTGGACGATTGCCACGAGGGGATCGAGGCAAACCACTAACGTGCATAGATTGAAGAAATTAGCTCATTCCATACCGGTATCCACTACACACCGAGTTAACGGACTGAGCATCCTCTACGAGTGCCAGATTATTAGATTGCACGGAGTTTCGTTGTCGATTATGTTAGATCGAGGGGCGCAGTTCACTTTTTTGTTATGGTAGAGCATGTAAGCTCAGTTTGGCATAAGATTGGAGTTGAGTACGACATTCCATCCACAGACAGATGAACAGTCCGAGAGGTTGATCCAAGTGTTGGAAAAATACTTAGGATGTGGCATTGGAGTACGGAGGGTCATAGGAAGAGTACCTTCATTTGTGCAAGTTTGCTTATAACAACAGTTATCAGGCGAGTATTGGTATGGCACCGTTTGAGGTACTCTATGATAAGCGTTGAAGATCACCTTTTTGTTGGGCTAAGCCAGAGGATGTTGTGACAGTTGGAGTCCTTGGAGTTAGAGTCCTACATGCGCGAGCACTTTCCCTACCTGTTTGATTACGTGAATTTATAGTTTAGTTTACTTATTAGTTTAATTTTGGGGACGAAATTCTAATAAGTGGGGAGACAGTAACAACCCTCAAAAAATTAACCCTACTTGTGTTGCACTTGTCAAGACCGTGACCCAGCTACATAATACTACACACTATTTCAGACTTCAGGAGTCGACACCGAGGTAATTTCATGATTCTGTGTTGTTTGTATAGTATTGTATTCAAATATGAGTCTCGAGCTATTTGTGCGACTGTTAGTCTGATTGAGGCTTTGCCTAGGTAAATGGGGGAGTAAAAACACGGTAAAATATAAATAAATGAATTTTTAGATAATTTAAATAATTATTTGGCAGGACAAGGTGAGACTACGCGCGTGACAAGAGAAATTACAAGGCAATGCGAGTCGAGGAGCGTTGATTTGGACACGGGGAGCCATTTAATCAAGTAACACTCGAGTTTCTTTATAAGAACTAATTGAAGAGACAAGGTTGATGACTTTGCTTTAAGGGTAACCAAGGATATGCCTCGACATGCATGCGTGCTTGGTGATGAAGTTTGGTTTATAAAAGGAGACCCCACCATATAATACACTTTCCTTTCTCTCTCTCTCTCTAATCGATTCTCTTACTTTTCTCCTCTCCCTCTTCTCTCTCCTTTCCTTGGTGGGCAAGCCACTGACCCATAGTGGTCCTGGGGTGGCCGGATCTCGCTAGAGGTCCCTCAGCTCGCTAGAGTTAGGGTAGGTTATCTTTTTTTTCTCTCTCTCTCTCACTTTCTCTCACTGTTTTCACGCTAGTGTCTTGCTATTTTTGTTTTTTTCGCTGTTGTGGGTGGGCTGTCGTGATTGGGAGTTGTCGGAGATT
This sequence comes from Stephania japonica, assembly GCA_039657345.1. Classification (NCBI taxonomy): domain Eukaryota; kingdom Viridiplantae; phylum Streptophyta; class Magnoliopsida; order Ranunculales; family Menispermaceae; genus Stephania; species Stephania japonica. Next base: position 27,941,134 of record CM077558.1, on the reverse strand, counting down.
ATCTCCGGTGGTTCACCAAATTTTGTACTGTCCTAGAGCACCCAACCTCGTTGTGTATGCATGGAGGCGCTGTTTTGTGTCGTATATGTTTTCACATTTGTGTCGCATCTAGTGGTGGCTGTCGTGACTTAGGTCTGGTAGGAGGCGATGCACGATGGTCCCGAACCACCCCATCGCGGCGAACGTGGAGGTTCTAGCTTGTGTCGAGTGTTTTTGTTAGTTGTGCGAACTGTGCATTATATATGCGCTGTTTTGGTTTTCGCCGGAAACGCCTGATTGGGTGGCGTTGTTGGTTGGACTACTGTGACTTTGGGGACATTAGAGACTTTACCATGCTCTTGCTGTTGTCTCACAATTCTCCGGAGCGTCCAAACTAGCAGTGGTAACTTGAATTGTTATGATTTCATGTTGTGTTAATGTCAAGTTCTTATTTGCGTGTATGGTGGATTTTTGATTTAGTCGAGATGTTTTTCGGCTTCCCCATGCCGTGATAACCTTTCCTCTAACGTCGAAAAGTATCAACATGTAGCCATGAAGGTCTCGATTATGGTGATTAGTCAATTTTTGTTGTTATTTCATGGCCGTTGCCGAATTGTTTGTGAGGTTTGGCCTTGATTATTATTCAATCTTGCGATTGTTTTCCTTGCAAAGTCGAACTGTTTTGAGGTTTCATGGAGTAGGTTTGGTGAATTATATGAGTTGTGGTATCGGTTTTGGGTGTGTGTGCTCAGATTTGAGACCGTGAACATTGGTGTATGTGTGCGATGTGGAGTATGTGTATATATATTTCATGTTGTGCAAGAGTAGTTTATGTTCTGTATCTCACGGCGTGGTGTGAGTGTTTGTTTTCCATTTTGATTTTACGGTCGTGTATACTTTGGTCCATATGTGTTTGAACGTCGCATGCAATAGGGTTTTGCATGCTAAAGGTTTAAATATTGTTAATTAGTTGTGACGTCGTGGCCACACCGCTGGTCCTTGAGTCCATGGCGTAACCCACATATGACTGAGCCAAGAGCCTATTATTGAATGGAAGGTCCTATATTTGTGTGGTTTCAAAATCTAAGAGAGTCGTTGTGTTTTCGATTGATTTATCCAGGTTTTCGAGTCATTAAAATGTTGGGAAAACACTAGGTTTCAACCTTATCAGGTAGTTGGGTAACTTGTCAGGTGGTTGGGTACCTGCGGGGAACGCGTTAAAGTCGCGGAGTGATACCAGGTTGCGATAGTCAGGTAAGTACATTTGCCACAAGCTTATGTATGTTAATAAGCCAGTAAGAAAATACCATGTGATTCATTATCCATTTATTCTGCTTTACATGTTGATCTATTGTTGGAAATCTATTATATTCCTTGTTATATGCGTTCTTGGTGTAAGTGTTATGTCTCGAGAGTACTCGACCCTGCACTAGTGGGGTAATGTGGGCACTTTTGTACAGAAGTGTGGGACCACCCATAGTGAACGTGTGACACCAAGTACTATGTTGGAGGGCTTGTGTCCCTCCTATCATGGTCGTGCCTTCTCTTATGTCGATGCCCGGGAGACCTCGCGGGGTCTTCGCTGTTATGATATGATTTAGACCACTTATGGACATCTTTTGAATCTTTAGAACACGCATGTTTTCGATTGTTATCTTTTAGTCTGTTTATCATGCCCTTGATCTATTTACATTTCCTGTCTTTCAATTATTGCATGATATTTAGATTGTTTTGCTTGATAAATCATAAATTATTGTTATATTCTTCTGGCATTACTCTCGATTTCTCTCAAGTTACTCACCATCTAATTTGTGACGGTGGGTGCAGATATAGCGGAGTGCAATAAAGGCAATGAGCCCTGCCTAGGTGATTTCTTGTGAGGATTAGCGGCTAGATTTGGAGACCTTAGTGTAGGTTTATTATCTGTTTTGCTTGATTGTATGATGTTTTATATATATGTGTGTGTTTTTGATCATTGAACTGGGGATATTTTGATTTAGATATCATGTCACGTTATTCACGTTCACATTTGTTTATCATGAATATTTCAAAATTTTCCAAATTATAGATTCCTGATTTCCCTTTGCCTGAGTTATTTCCCATATTGTTTAGTATATTTATTTTTCGTTGCGTTAAACTTACAATAACTCTTTCATAAATTGTATAATTAATCGATTGGAGGCTGACTAGGCTCGACGAGTATTGACTTAGAGACCTGTACGAGTCTAGGCCGGGCGTACCTCAATGCATTGAAATTTGGGGTCGTCACAAGGTTAATATAGATAATATGTTGATTTTCAACCAGTTGAATTGTAGAATTCTGACAATCTAGTTACGTTAGAGGTTGGCAAAAACTCGTTTACACCGAGTTTCTCACGTTCCCTTCAATGATTTTAGGCAAACTTCCTCAATTGTAAATATGCTGATTTTCGGCTCGTTGAATTTCAGAATTTTGATAATGTAGTTTTATGCAAAATAGAAAAAACCTCATTACTATCTAGTTTCGCACTTCCCCTACGTGCATTTTAGGCACAATCTGTCAAGTTTTACTATAATAAGCCTTGAAGGCCAATATGTAAATATGCTGATTTTCGGTGGTTGAATTTTAGAATTCTGACGGTAATTTGTTGTGAAATGGGCAAAAACTTGTTACTGTCAAGCTTCGCTGTAGTTTGATGTGACATTGGCAAAAAATTTTTGCCATCTAATTTTGCACGTTCCCTACGATGATTTTAGTCACAATTCGTCGATTTTTTTCTAAAATAAGCCTTAAAAGTCAATATTGTAAATAGGCTGATTTTTAGCAGGTTGAGTTTCATAATTCTTACAAAGTAGTTTGATGCGAATTAGGCAAAAACTTTTTACCATCCAAAATTTTGCACGTTCCCTATCTAGATTTTAGGCTCAATTTGTCAAAATTTTTTATAACAAGCCTTGAAGGTCAATATTGTAAATATGTTGATTTTCAGCTGGTCGAATTTTACAATTCTAATGATGTAGTTAGATGCGAAATGGGAAAAACTTATTACCATCCAATTTCACAATTTCTTCATGTGGATCAGAGGCACAATTCATCAATTTTTAGCTATAATAAGCCCAATATAGCAATACTATAAATATAGTGATTTTCGGTAAGTTGAATTTCAAAATTCTAATGATTTAGTTTTATAAAATAGGCAAAAACTCTTGATCATCCAATTTTGTTGTAGTTTGATAGAAAATAGGTAAAAACTCATTACTGTCAAGTTTCGAACGTTCCCGATTTGGATTTTAGGCAAAAATTATCAATTTTTTTGCTAAAATAAGCCTTTGAGGTCAATATTGTAAATATGTTGAGTTTTGACCAGTTGAATTTCACAATTCGGACAATGTCGTCAGATGTGAGCTTGGCAAAGCTTATTACCTTCTAGTTTCGCACGTTTCCTACATGAATTTTTGGCACAATTGGTCGATTTTTTGCTAAAATAAGCCTTGAAGGTCAATATTTGTAAATATGCTGATTTTTGGCTAGTTGAATTTCAGAATTCTAACAATTTAATTTGATGCGAAATGGAATAAAACTCATTACTGTTTAGTTATGCACGTGGAGTTCAGGTACTATTCTTCAAATTTTTGCTATAATACACCTTGAAGGTCAATATCGTAAATATGTTGATTTTAGTCTTGCTGAATTTTATAATTCTTACGATGTAGTTTGATGAAAAATGGGCAATAACTCATTATTGTCCAGTTTTACTATAGTTTGATATGATATGGGCAAAAACTCATCACTGTCAAGTGTCGCAAGTTCCCTACATAGATTTTAGGCATAATACATCGATTTTATTGCTAAAATAAGCCTTGAATGTTAAAATTGTAAATATGTTTATTTTCGGTTGGCTAAATTTTACAATTTTCATGATGTAGTTTAATGTGAAATTTGCAAAAAACTCATTACTATCTAGTGGATTTTAGGAACATTTCGTCGATATTTTGCTCAAATATGCCTTGAAAGTAATTATTATAAATATATTGATTTTCGCCTAGTTGAGTTTCAGAATTCTGACGGTATAATTTGATTTGGAATGGCAAAAAATTTAATACCGTCCAATTACACACATTCCTTAGGTAAATTTTAGGCACAATTCGTCAAATTTGTGCTTTTGTAAGCCTTGAAGGTTAATATTATAAATATGTTGATTTTTGGAAAGGTTAAATTTCAGCTGGTTGAATTTCAGAACTCTGACGATGTAGTTTGATATGAATGGAGAAAAACTCATTTCCGTCAAGTTTTGCTGTAGTTTTGTGAGAAATTGGAAAAAGAAATTCACTATCGTCTAGTAACGTTCCCTAATTGGAAGTTAGTTACATTTCGTCGATTTTTCGCTAAAATAAGCTTTAAAGGTCAATATTGTAAATAGGTTGATTTCTGCAATGTTTAATTTCGAAATTCTTACAAATGTAGTTTGATGTGAAATAGGCAAAAACTCTTTATGGTCCAGTTTTACATGTTCCCTACTTAGATTTTACCACAATTTGTTGAATATTTGTTAAAATAAGCCTTGAAGATCAATATTATAAATATGCCAACTTTCTGTTGGTTGATTATTACAATTATAACGACGTAGTTTGATGCAAAATAGGCAAAAACTCATTACTATCCAGTTTTGCACATTCAATACGTGAATTATAGATAAAATTCATTGATTTTTAGCTATAATAAGCCCAATATGGCAATATTGTAGATATATGATTTTCGGCCAATTAAATTTCATAATTCTGACTTTGTAGTTTGTTGTGAAATGTGTGTAGTTTAATGTGAATTGGGCAAAAACTCATTAGCATCCATATTAGTTGTACTTTGATGCAAAATGAGCAAAAACCACTTAACGATAAGTTTCACACGTTCCCTATTTGGATTTTTGCCACAATTCGTCAATTTTTTTTGCAAAAATAAGCCTTAAAAGTCAATATTGTAAATATGTTGATTTTTGACCTGTTGAATTTTACAATTTTGACAATGTAATTTGATGTGAAATTGGCAAAAACTCATTACCGTCTTGTTTTGCACTTTCCGTACATGGATTTTAGGCAAATTCACCGATTTTTTGCAAAACATAGCCTTGAAGGTCATTATTATATATATGTTGATTTTTGGCTAATTAAATTTCAGAATTCTGACGATGTTGTTTGATGTGAAATGTGCTGAAACTTATTATCGATTAGTTCCACTATAGTTTGATCTGAAATTGGCAAAGAATCATTCTATTCTAGTTTTGCTAAGAATCATTATTGGCTACTTGAATTTTAGGCACAATTTGCTAATGTTTGGCTAAAATAACTCTTGAAGGTCATTATTGTAAATATGTTGATTTTTGGTGGTTCAATTTCATAATTCTGACGATATAATTTGATACAAAATGGGCAAAAATTAATTACCGTCCAGTTACGTACGTTTCCTATAGGGATTTCTAGCACAATTTTTCAAAAATTTTCTATAATAAGCCTTTATGGTCATTATCGTAAAACATGTTGATTTTTGCTCGGTCAATTTTTAAATTCTGACGATGTAGTTTGATGCAGTATGGGTATTAATATCAATGTTCGCTGTAGGTCGATGTGAAATTTGCAACAACTCATAAACGTCTAGTTTTGCACGTTCCCTACGTGAATTTTTGGCATAATTCATTGATTTTTTGTTAAAATAAGTCTTAAAGGTCAATATTGTAGATAGGCTGATTTTTGGTAGTTTGAATTTAAGAATTCATACAATGTAGTGTGACGAGAAATATGAAAAACTATTTACCATTCAATTTTGCACATTCCCTACCTAGATTTTAGGCATAATTTTTCAATTTTTTGCTAAAATAAGCCTTGAAGTTGACATTGTAAATACTATGATCTTCGGGTGGTTGAATTTTATAATTTTTACAATATAGTTTGAGGCGAAATGAGCAAAAATTCATTATCATCTAGTTTGGCACGTTCCCCAGGTTGATCTTTTGCACAATTCGTCGATTTTTTGCTATAATAAGTCATGTATGGAAATATTGTAAATATGATGATTTTTTACCAATTAAATTTCAAAAATCTGACGATGTTGGTTGATGTGAAATGGGAAAAAACTCGTTATCGTCCAGTTTTGCTGTAGTTTGATACAAAATAGGCAAAAACTTATTAGCATCAAGTTGTGCATGTTCCCTTTTTGAATTTTAGGCACAACTCATCAATTTTTTTGTTAAAATAAGCTTGGAGGTCATTATTGTAAATATGTTGAGTTTTGACCAGTTGAATTTCATAATTCGATAATGTTATCAGATGTGAAATTGGCAAAACTCATTACCTTCTAGTTTTGCACGTTTTCTACGTGGATTTTCGGCACAATTGGTCGATTTTTTGTTAAAATAAGCCTTGAAGGTCAGTATTTGTAAATATGCTGATTTTTGGCTAGTTGCATTTGAGAATTCTAACGATGAAGTTTAATGCGAAGTGGGCAAAAACTAATTAATGTCCTATTACGCACGTACCGTAGTGAATTTTAGGTATAATTCCTCAAGTTTACTGCGGAATGGTGAAAATATGCTGATTTTTGTCCTGACGAATTTCAAAATTCTGACGATGTAGTTTGATGAGATATGGGAAAAACTCATTACCGTCTAGTTTTGTTGTAGTTTGATGTAAAATATGCTAAAACTCATTACCGTCAAGTTTCGCAAGTTACCTACATAGATTTTATGCACAATACGCCAATTTATTTGCTAAAATAAGCCTTGAATGTCAATTTTATAAATATGTTGCCTTTTGGTCTGTTGAATTTTACACTTCTCTTGATGTAGTTTGATGTTAAATTGGCAAAAACTCATTACCTTCTAGTTTCGCACGTTCTTTACATGGATTTTAGGCACAATTATTTATTTTTTTGCTAAAATAAGCATTTAAGGTAATTATTGTAAATATGTTGATTTTCATTTAGTTGAATTTTAGAATTCTGACGATGTAGCTTGATGTGAAATTGGCAAAAACTCATTGCTGTCCAGTTACACAATTCCCTACGTGGATTTTAGGCACAATTCATCAAATTTTTGCTATAATAAGCCTAGAAGGTCAATATTGTAAATATGTTGATTTTTGTCTGGTTGAATTTCAATACTATAACAATGTAGTTTGATGTAAAATGGGCAAAAACTCATTACCGTAAAGTTTCGCTGTAATTTAATGAGAAATTGAAAATTTTCATTACCGTCTAGTTTCGCACGTTCCCTATGTAGATTCTAGGCACGATTCTTCGATTTTTTTGCTAAAATAAGCTTTAAATGTCAATATTGTAAATATGCTGATTTTTGCACGATTGATTTCCAAAAATCTTACATTTTTGTTTGATGCGAAATAGGCAAAAATTCTTCGTCGTCCAATTTTCATGTTCCCTACCTAAATTTTGCATAAAAGTTTTTGAATTTTTTCTAATATAAACCTTAAATATCAATATTATAAATATGCTTATTTTTCATTGGTTAATTTTTACAATTCTGACGATGTAGTTTGATGCGAAATGGGCAAAAATCATTACTATCTAGTTTCGCACGCTCAATACGTAGATTTTAGGCAAATTCATTGATTTTTTGCTATAATAAGCCTAATATAACAATATTATAAATATGTTGATTTTCGGCCAATTGAATTTCAGAACTCATTTCGCTCCAGTTTTGGTGTACTTTGATACAAAATGGGTAAAAATTCATTACAGACAAATTTTGAACGTTCCCTATTTAGATTTTTGGCACAATTCGTCAATTTTTTTTTGCTAAAATAAGCCGTGAAGGTCAATATTGTAAATATGTTAATTTTCAACCACTTAAATTTTACAATTCTGACGATGTAATTTGATGCGATATTGTAACAACTCATTACCATTTAGTTTCGCATGTCCCTACATTGACTTTATGGACAATTCGTCGATAATTTGCTAAAATAAGCCTTGAAGGTCATTATAGTAAATATGTTGATTTTTGGCTAGTTGAATTTTTGAATTTTGATGATGTAGTTTGATGTGAAATGGGCTGAAACACATTATCGACTAGTTTCACTATTGTTTGATGTGAAATTGGCAAAGAATCATTAGCGTTTAATTTCGCAAAGAATCCTTATCGTCTACTTGAAGTTTAGGCATAATTTGTTGATTTTTGGTTAAAATAAGCCTCGATGGTCATTGTTATAAATAAGCTGATTTTTGGCTGGTTGAATTTCTGAATTCTAACAATGTAGTTTGATGCAAAATGGGCAAAAACTCATTATTGTCCAGTTACGCACGTTCTCTACGTGGTTTTTTGGCACAATTTGTTAAATTTTTGCTATAATAAGCCTTGACGGTCTATTATAAATATGTTGCTTTTTAGGCAGTTGAATTTCATAATACTAACGATGTAGTTTGATGCGGTATGGGCCAAAATTCTTTACCATCAATTTTCGTTGTAGTTTGATGTGAAATTTGTAAAAACTCATTACCATCTAGTTTCACAAGTTTCCCAAATAGATTTTAGGTACAATTCGTTGAATTTTTGTTAAATAAGCCTTGAAGATCAATATTTTAAATATGCAAGTTTTTGACGGTTGACATTCAGAATTTTGACGATTTTGTTTGATATGAAATGGGCAAAAACTCATTACCATAATCTAGTTTCACATGTTCCATATGTGTTTTTAGGCACAATTCATCGACTTTTTGCTAAAATAAGCCTTAAAAGTTAATATTATAAATAGGATGATTTTTAGTAGGTTCAATTTCGAAATTCTTACAATTTAGTGTGATGTGAAATATGCAAAAACTCTTTATCGTACAGTTTTGCACGTTCGCTACCTAGATTTTAGGCACAATTTGTAAAGTTTTCATTAAAATAAACCATGAAAGTCAATATTGTAAATATTCTGATTTTTGACTAGTTGAATTTTATAATTCTGACGATGTAGTTTGTTGTGAAATGGAAAAAATTCATTATCATCTAGTTTCGCACGGTCCCTACGTGGATTATAAGCACAATTCGTAAATTTTTTGCTATAACAAGCTTAGTATGGCAATATTATAAATATTTTTATTTTCGGCCAGTTGAATTTTAAATTTCTAATGATGTAGTTTGATGTGCAATGGGCAAAAACTCATTACTGTCCAGATTCACTAAAGTTTAATGCTAAATGAATAAAAACTCTTATCGTTAAGTTTCACATGTTCCCTACTTAGATTTTAGGCATAATTTGTCAATTTTTTTGCTAAAATAAGCTATGAAGATGAATATTGTAAATATGTTGATTTTCAACCTGTTGAATTTTACAATTTTGACGATATAGTTTGATGTGAAATTGACAAAATCTTATTATCGTCTAGTTTCCCACATTCCCTATGTGGATTTTAGAAACAATTCGTTGATTTTATTGCTAAAATAAGCCTTAAAGGTCATTAATGTAAATATCCTGATTTTTGGCTAGTTAAATTTCAAAATTATGATGATGTAATTTGATGCAAAATGGAAAAAAAACTTATTACCGTCTAGTTATGTACATCCCCTATGTCGATTTTAGGTACAATTCATCATATTGTTTCTATAATAAGCCTTGAAGGTCAATATTGTAAATAAGCAGATTTTCTTCTGTTTGAATTTCTGAATTCTAACGATATAGTAGATGCGAAATTGGCAAAAAATCATTACCATCAAGTTTCAAGGTAGATTGATGTGAAATTGGCAAAAACTTATTATCGTCTAGATTCGTACGTTCTCTATAAGGATTTTACGCACAATTCGTCGATTTTTTGCTAAAATAAGCATTGAATGTCAATATTATAAATATGGTGATATTCGTCTTATTGAATTTCAGAATTCATAAAATATTGTTTGATGCGAAATGGGAAAAACTCATTATCGTCTAGTTTCGATGTAGTTTGATGTGAAATTGACAAAGACTTGTTATCGTATTGTTTCGCACGTACCATGCTTGGATTTTAGGCACAATTCACTGATTTTTTGTTAAAATAAGCCTTGAAGGTCATTATTGGAAATATGTTCATTTTTTACTTGCTGATTTCATAATTCTAACAATGTAGTTTGATGCGAAATGGGCAAACATTCATTATCGTTTAGCACAAATTGTCAAATTTTTGCTATAATAAACCTTGAAGTTAAATATTATAAACATGTTGATTTTCGGGCAGTGGAATTAATTTCTGACGATGTAGTTATGTGAGAAATTGGTAAAAACTTATTACGAACTAGTTTGCATGTTCCCTATATGAATTTTAGGTATAATTTGTCGAGTTTTTGAAAACTAGGCCTTAAAGGCCAATATTTTAAATATGTTGATTTTCTGCAGGTTGAACATCAAAATTTTAACGATATAATTTGATGCGAAATGGGCAAAAACTTTTTCTGTCTAGTTTTGCACATTCCCTACGTGGATTTTTCTCACAACGTTGAATTTTTGCTAAAATAAGTTTTGAAGGTCATTATCATAAATATGTTGATTTTCGTCTTGCTAAATTTCAAAATTTCTGATGATGTAGTTTGATGAGGAATAGACAAAACTCTTTACCATCCAATTTTCCTATAGATTGATTCGAAACGGACATAAATTCATTACTGCCAAATTTTGCACTTTCCTTACAAAGATTTAGGCCCAATTCGTAATTTTTTTTGCAAAAATAAGCCTTGAATGTTAATATTGTAAATATGTTGATTTTCAGTCGATTGAATTTTACAATTCCGACGATGTAGTTTGATGTGAAATTGACATAAACATTCTACTATCTAGGTTCGCACGTTCCCTACATGGATTTTTGCACAATTTGTCTATATTTTGCTAAAATAAGCATTGATGGTCATTATTTTAAATATTTTGATTTCCGCCTGGTTAAATTTCAGAATTCCGCAATATAGTTTGATGTGAAATGGGAAAAAACCTATTATTGTCTAGTTATACACGTTCCCTACATGGATTTTAGGCACTATTTGTCAATTTTGTACTATAATACACCTTGGTGGTTAATATTGTAAATTTTCTGCCTTTCAAACGGTTGAATTTCAGATATCTAACGATGTAGTTAGGTAAGAAATTGGTAAAAGCTAATTACCGCCTAGTTTCGCACGTTTTGTTCGTGGATTTTAGGCACAATTCATCAATTTTTTGCTAAAATAAGTCTTAAAGGTCATTATTATAAATATGTTGATTTCATCTAGTTGAATTTTAGAGTTTTGACAATGTAGTTTGATGTTAAATCGGCAAAAACTCATTATTGTCCAGTTACGCACGTTCCCTATGTGCATTTTTGGCACAATTCATTAAGTTTTTGCTATGATAAGCCCAGTATGGCAATAATGTAAATATGTTGATTTTTAACTGGTTAAATTTTACAATTTTGACAATGTAGTATGATGTGAAATGGGAAAAAACTCATTACCATTCATTTTCGCACGTTCCTACGTGATTTTTAGGCACAATTCGTTATTTTTTACTACAACAAGCTTAGTATGTCAAAATTGTAAATATGCTGATTTTTGACCTATTAAATTTATGAATTCTGACGATGTAATTGGACGTAAAATGGTCGAAAGCTCATTGCCATCGAGTTTCACTATAGTTTGATACGAAATAGGCAAAAACTCACTATTGTCAAGTTTCGTACGTTCCTTGAATTCTAGGCACAATTCGTCAATTTTTTTTTTTCTCTGAAACAAGCTTTATAGGTCAATATTGTACATACATTATCAGTCGACCAGTTGAATCTTACAATTCTATGGTTGTAGTTTGATGTGAAATTTGCAAGAACTCATTATCGTCAAGTTTCACACATTCCCTATGTGGATTTTAGGCACAATTCGTCAATTTTTTGCTATCATAAGCCTTGAAGGTCAATATTGTAAATATGTTGATTTTCAGAATTCTCTCAATGTAGTATGATAAAAAAATGGCAAAACTCATTACCGTCTGGTTTCACTATAGTTTGATATGAAAGAGGTAAAAATTTTGCCATGTTTCACACGTTCCCTACATAGATATTTGGTACATTTCGTCAATTTTTTTGATAAAATACAGTTGATTGCCAATATTGTAAATATGTTGATTTTTTGTCTGTTGAATTTTATAATTCTTACGTTGTAGTTTCATGTGAAATTTACAGAAACTCATTAATATCTAGTTTTGCATGTTTCCCTTTGTATATTTTACGCACAATTCGTCAATTTATTTCTAAAGTAAGCCTTGAAGGTCAATATTATTGTAAATATGTTGATTTTCACCTAATTTAATTTCATAATTCTGACTATGTAGTTTTATGTGACATGGGAAATAAATCATTATCGTCCAGCTTACACACGTTCCCTATTTGGGTTTTAAGCAGAATCTGTCAATTTTTTGTTATAATAAGCCTTGAAGGTCAATATTGTAAATATGGTGATTTTCAAGCGATTAAATTGCAGAATTCAACTACCTTGTTTCACACGTTCCCTCAATCTAGTTAGTTGAGAAATTGGTAAACACTCATTAATGCCTTGTTTTGCACGTTCTCTTCATGGATTTTAGGCACATTTCCTCAACTTTTTGCTAAAATAAGCCTTGAAGGTCATTATTGTAAATATGTACATTTTTGGTTGGTTGAATTTAAAAATCTTGATGCTGTAATTTGATGCAAAATGGGCATAAACTCATTATCGTTCAGTTACACACGTTCTCTGAGTGCATTTTAGGTACAATTCGTCAATTTTTTCTATAATAAGCCTTGAAGGTTAATATTGTAAATAGGAAAAACCTCGTTATCGTCAAGTTCCGTTTTAGTTTGATGTAAAATTGATAAGAATTTATTACCATCTAGTTTTTCACGTTCCCTACGATGAGTTTTGGCACAATTTGTCGATTTTTTCTAAAATAAGCCTTAGAGGTTAATATTGTAAATAGGCTGATTTTTTAGCAGGATGAGTTTTAATTTCTTACAATGTAGTTTGATGGGAGATAGGTAAAATCTCTTTACCGACCATTTTTGCACGTTCCCTACCAAGATTTTAGGTACAATTTGTCGAATTTTTGCTATAATAAAATTTAAAGATCAATATCGTAAATATGTTGATTTTCGTCTGGTTGAATTTTACAATTCTGAAGATGTAGTTTGATGCAAAATGGATAAAAACTTATTTCTATTAAGTTTCACACATTCCCCTGTGGACCTTAAGCACAATTGGTTGATTTTTTGCTATAATGAGCTAGTATGACAATATTGTAAAAATGGTGATTTTCGGCCAGTTGAATTTCTAAATTCTGACGATATAGTTTGATGTGAAATGAGCAAAAACTCGTTATCATCAAGTTTCAATGTAGTTTGTTGCAAAATTGACAAAAACTCATTACCGTCAAGTTTTGCACTTTCCCAACTTGAATTTTAGGCACAATTCATAAATTTTGTTCATTAAAGTAAGCATTAAATGTTATTGTAAATAGGTTGAGCTTCAACCAGTTGGCTTTTAAAATTCAGACGATGTAGTCTGATATGAAATTGGCAAAAACTCATTACCGTCTTGTTTCGCACATTCTCTACGTGGATTTTTAGCACAATTCGTCGATGTTTTGCTAAAATAAGCCTTGAAGGCCATTATTGTAAATAATCTGAATTTTGGCTATAGAAATTTCAAAATTCTAATGATGTAGTTTGATGCGACATAGTCAAAAACTCATTTTTGTCCAGTTAAACATGTTATGTACGTGGATTTTAGGCACAATTTTTTAAATTTTTGCTATAATAAGCCTTAAGGTCAATAATGTAAATATGTCGATTTTTGTCCTACTGAATTTAAGAATTCTGATGATGTAGTTTTATAAGAAATGGGCAAAAACTTATTACCGTCAAGTTTCGTAAGTTCCCTAAATAGATTTATGCGCATTACGTCAATTTTTTGGTAAAATAAGCCTTGAGTGTGAATATTGTAAATATGTTGATTTTCTGTCAGTAGAATTGTACAATTCTCATGATGTAGTTTGACGTAAAATTGGAAAGATGGCATTATCGTCTAGTTTCACGCGTTCCATACTTGGATTTTGGCACAATTTGTCGATTTTTTGCTAAAATAAGCCATGAAGGTAATTAATGTAAATATGTTGATTTTCGCCTTGTTAAATTTCAAAATTCTAATGATGTAGTTTGATGTGAAATGGACAAAAAAACTCATCATCGTCCAATTACACATGTTCCCTCCGTTAGTTTTAGGCACAATTCGTCAAATTTTTGCTTTAATAAGCCTTGAAGGTCAATATTGCAAATATGCTGATTTTCGGCCGGTTGAATTTCATAACTCTAACAATGTAGTTTGATGTGAAATGGGAAAAAACTTATTATTTTCAAGTGTCACTGTAGTTTGATGTGAAATTGGCAAAAACTCATTACCGTCTAGTTTCACACGTTCCTTATGTGAAACTTAGGCACAATTCGTCAAGTTTTTGCTAAAATAAGCTTTAAATGTCAATATTATAAATAGGTTGATTTTTGCAAGGTTGAATTACAAAATTCTTTTAATGTAGTTTTGATGCGAAATAAGTAAAATCTCTTTACTATCAAGTTTTGCACATTCCCTACCAAGATTTTTACACAATTTGTCGAATTTTTGCTAAAGTAAGCCTTGAAGTTCAATATTGTAAATATTTTGATTTTCGACTAGTTAAATTTTACAATTCTGATAATATAATTTAATGTGAAATTGGCAAAAAAAAACTCATTACCGTCTAGTTCCGCACATTCCCTACGTGGATTTTAGACACAATTTATCAATTTTTTTTTATCTAAAATAAGCCTTGAAGGTCATTATTGTAAATATGTTGATTTTTGGTTTGTTGAATTTCATAATTCTGTAGATGCAATTTGATGCGAAATGGACAGAAACTCATTATCGACTAGTTTCGTTGTAGTTTGATGTGAAATTGGCAAAGAATTATTACCGTCTTGTTTCACAAAGTATCTTTATCGTCTACTTGGATTTTTTACATAATTCACTGTTTTTTTGCTAAAATAAGCCTCGAACGTCATTATTGTAAATATGATGATTTTTGGCTGGTTGAATGTCAGAATTCTGACGAGGTAGTTTGATGCGAAATGGGTAAAAACTCATTATCGTCTAGTTATGCATGCTCCTTACATGGATTTTTGGAACAATTCATTAAATTGTTGCTATAGTAAGCCTTGAGTGTCAATATTGTAAATATGTTGATTTTCGGCAGTTAAATTTTATAACTCTAACGATGTAGTTTGAAGCGATATGGACAAAAACTCAATACCATCAATTTTTACTGTAGTTTGATGTGAAATTAGTAAAAACTCATTATGGTCTACTTTTACACCTTCCCTACTTACAATTCGCTAAATTTTTGTTAAATAAGCCTTGAACATCAATATTATAAATACTAGTCACCGAGGGCACATGCTCCGCACGTGAGGTACATATATTATTTTCTCGGAATATATTGACATAAAATTAAATATTTTTCCTCCTCCTTTTCTAGGCTTGGGACCGTCAAATGAATTATACATGTTCAATGAGGACAAAGTTAACGGTTTGTGTAGTTATTCAGCAACAGGTATGTTTGATCTTTATGCTGTAAATTTATTGATTTTTTTGCTATTTTTTAGTTCATTTTTTAAAATAAGTATATGTTGTGGTTTATTGAGTGGCTTCCCCAGTTTTGTTTCATTTTTTATTTACAGGGGGATGAAGATGCTCCTTAAGACAAAGGTCAATTGATTTATAAACCATCAATTGATATGAGAAGTTTGATGAGACGGACCATACTAAACTACTACAAAAACTGTTTATAGTTTCAAAAGAAATATAGAGTTTCTAACACATCAATCTCCCTCCCTTCATCGTGTTGCTTTAACAGTATGTAACCCGCGGTGATGCAACTAACTTATACAAAAAAAATGTGAACTGTTAACAATATTTTATGGGGTCATATTAAAAAAAGGTAGTGATTCATTTGTGCGTATGGGTATTTTGGGTACGTTGTCGAAACGAACCATAACTATAATTTGTTTCCAATGACAACTTGACCATCATTATCTCGTCTTCCTTAGATAGTGAAAAGAAAAAATACCCTAATTTGTCTTTCAAAGAAGTTTTTATCTAATAAAATATTAGCATTTAAGATGTGAACATTCTTTAGCTCTTATGGGTTTATAAAAAAAATTTAAAAATGTCAAAATAATATTGTGATATGATATCCTTAATATCATATCTTTTTTTAAAAAAATCTTGATATCGTATCTTAATGTATTAATTATTACATGAAATTACTACATAAATATATTTCTATATCGAGACTTTTAAAAATAAATAAATTAAATTTCAATTTATTTATTTTTAATTACTTTGAAGATTAAAAGGAAATAAAAAAGAATTTCAAACGTTGCTATGTGTTTGGTATGTGCACTTTTTGTTGTTAATTTAGCAAAAAAAAAGTACGGTAGCAATAATGACAAATTTGGGAGAATTAAAGAAAATGTAATTAATCAACCACCATTAAACAAAAGCTAATTAATTAATTAATGGGTTACACAAATCAAACAATAACTAACTTCCAAAAAGAAATGAAAAAAAAAAATCAGTGTGATTGACATTGATGTAAACAAATAGTGGTGAGAGTATGTATCTCTAAAACACCAAGTTTTAAAGAATCCAACCCTACTGCCTTCCAAAAACAATCAAACCCTACTTAAATCGATCCAAACATCTGCACAAAAATGCGTCCACTGCTAAAGACATACTTGATGAGACATCTCTGTCTACCATTTTAACCACCAAATCTCTATTGCATTCAACATGCAACCCCATGTTGTTCTCCGATGCAGGCAACAACCCATTGTTCTCTGCTGCACTCAACAACCCTCGTTCTCAACCTATGTACCAGAGGAATATTTTGGTCCTGAAAATCCAAAACAAATATATAACTAAATTAATAAAAAATCCCTCAATTAATCACAACAGAGACCAAAAAATATTTAAAAGCATTAAACTCACATTAGTCCTGCAAATCCAAAACTAAAAACAAAGCCAACAAAAACTCCTTAATCAATCACAACTTAAAATAGGAAAAAAATGCAAAATAATATCCGAGAGGGAGGCTGCGTTCTAATCTTTCTTGTTATATTAACTACCCACCACGTTTCCATGTATGTATTAGGGAGATCTTTCTTTTATTTTAAAAAAATGTGAATTTCCCAAAATACCCTCAAAGTAGTTTTTTATTTATTATAGCCAATGACAAAATTCTAAGTAAGGGCACATTAGGAAATAAAACAAATTCGCCTTTAATAGGGTAATAGGAGGATTGGCATTATATATAGTATAGATATAGATATAGATGCTGATTTTCGGTGGTTGCATTTCATTATTATGACAAATGTAGTTTGATGCAAAATGGCAAAAACTCATTACTGTCAAGTTTCACTGTAGTTTGATGTAAAATTACCAAAAACTCATTATCGTCTAGTTTCGCACGTTCCCCATGTGGATTTTGGGCACAATTCATCAATTTTTTACTGAAATAAACTATAAAGGTCAATATTTTAAATGAATTGATTTTTAGTAGGTTGAATTTAAGAAATTTTACAATGTAGCGTGATGTGAAATATGCAAAAACACCTTATGGACAAGTTTTGCACGTTCCCTATCTAGATTTTAGGCACAATTTGTCAATTTTTTGCCAAAATAAGCCTCGAAGGTCAATATTACAAATATTCTGATTTTCGGCTAGTTGAATTTTATAATTTCGATACTTTGGTTTGTTGCAAAATGGGCAAAAACTAATTACCATCAAATTTACACCTTCCCTATGTGGATTATTGGCAATATTCGTTAATTTCTTTCTATTATATTCCTAGAATTGCAATATTGTAAATATACTAATTTTCGACCAGTTGAATTTCTGAATTATTATGATATAGTTTGTTGTTAAATGGGCCAAAACTCATTACCGTTCTGTTTTACTGTAGTTTGATACGAAATGGACAAAACTCATTATCGTCAAGTTTGACACATTCCCTACTTGAAATTTAGGCATAATTCATCAATTTTTTTGCAAAAATAAACCTTAAACTTTCAATATTGTAAATATATTGATTTTTGAACAGTTGAATTTTACAATTTTTACGATGTAGTTTGATGTAAAATTAGAAACAACTAATTATCGTCTTGTTTCGCATATTCACTGCTTAGATTTTATGAACAATTCGTCAATTTTTTCTAAATTAAGCCTTGAGGCTCATTATTGTAAATATGATGATTTTTGGCTATTTGATTTTTAGAATTCTATAGATGTAGTTTGATGTGAAATGGGCAGAAACTCATAGTCAACTAGTTTCGCTATAATTTGATGTCAAATTGGCAAAGAATCATTACCGTCTAGTTTCACAAAGAATCATTATAATCTACTTGGATTTTAGGCATAATTCGTTGATTTTTGGCTAAAATAAGCCTTGAGGTCATTATTGTAACTATGATGATTTTTGGCTGGTTGAATTTTAGAATTTTAACGATTTAGTTTGATGCGAAATGGGTAAAAACTCATTATCGTCTAGTTATGCACACACCCTAAATTGATTTTTGGCACAATTCGACAATTTTTTGCTATAATAAGCCTTGACGGTTAATATTGAAAATATGCTGATTTTCAGCCGATTAAATTTTAAAATTCTATAATGTAGTTTGATGAGATATGGGCAAAAACTTAGTACTATCAATTTTCGTTGAAGTTTGATGTGAAATTTGTAAAAACTTAGTACCATCTAGTTCTGCATTTTCCCTACATGGATTTTACGCATATTTCATCAATTTTTTGTTAAATAAGCCTTGAAGATCAACATGTTAAATATGTTGATTATCAATAGTTAAATTTAAGAATTCTGACGATGTAGTTTGATGCGAAATGGGCAAAAACTCATTACCGTCAAGTTTCGTTGTAGTTTGATGCGAAATTGGCAAACACTCATTACTGTTTAGTTTTACACGTTCCCTTTGTGGATTTTAGGCACAATTTGTCGATTTTTAGTTAAAATATGCCTTAAAGGTCAATATTGTAAATAGGTTGGTTTTTAATAGGTTGAATTTCATAATTCTTACAATGTAGTATGATGCAAAATATGCAAAAACTCTTTACCATCCACTTTTACACGTTCCCTACCCAGATTTTCAGCACAATTTGTCAATTTTTCATTAACATAAGCCTTGAAGGTCATTATTGGAAATATGTTGATTTTTGACTAGTTGAATTATAGAATTCTGATAATGTAGTTTGATGTGAAATGGGTAAAAACTCATTATCGTCCAGTTATGCACATTCCCTACGTGATTTTAGACACAATTTGTCAAATTTTTGCAATAATAAGCCTTGAAGGTAAATATTGTAAATATGTTGATTTTCAGTCGGTAGAATTTCATAATTCTGACGATGTAGTTAGGTGAAAAATTGGTAAAAACTCATTACCGCATAGTTTTACATGTTCCCTACGTGAATTTTAGGCACAATTTGTCGAGTTTTTGATAAATTAGTACTTAAAGAACAATATTATAAATATGCCAATTTTTGACATGGTGAATTTGAAAATTCTGATGATGTAGTTTAATGCGAAATGGGAAAAAACACTTTCTCGTCTTGTTTTGAACGTTCCCCATATGGATTTTTGTTACAATTCGTCCAATTTTGCAAAAATAAGCCTTAATGGTTTATATTGTAAATACGCTACTTTTTGTCCTGCAGAATTTTCAAAATTCTGATGATGTAACTTGATGAGAAATAGGCAAAACTTATTACTATCTAATTTCATTGTAGTTTGATGCGAAATGGGCAAAAACTCATTACTATCAAGTTTTGCACGTTCCCTAAACAAATTTTAGGCATCGCCAATTTTTTTGCTAAAATAAGCCTTGAATGTCAATATAATATATTTGTCAATTTTCTGTAGGTTGAATTTTAAAATTCTCATGAAGTTTGATGTAAAATTGAAAAAATCTCATTACTGTCTAGTTTTGTCATTCCTTACGTAGATTTTGGAACAATTTGTTGATTTTTTGCTAAAATAAGTTTTGAAAGTAATTATTGTACGTATGTTGATTTTTGCCTGGTTGAATCTTAGAATTCTAACTATGTAGTTTGATATGAAATGGGCAAAAACTCATTACCGTCTAGTTACACACGTTCCCACGCAAATTTTCAGCATAATTCGTCAAATTTTTGCTATAATAAGCCTTGAAGGTCAATATTGTAAATATGTTAATTTTTAGTCAGCTAAATCTTAGAACTCTGACGATGTAGTTTGATGGGAAATTAGCAAAAACTTATTACCATCAAGTTTCATTGTAGTTTGATGTGGAATTGACAAAAACTAATAACTGTCTAGTTTCGCATGTTCCCTATGTGGATTTTAGGCACAATTCGTCAAGTTTTTGCTAAAATAAGCCTTAAAGGTCAATATTGTAAACATGCTAATTTTTGCAAGGTTGAATTTCAAAATTATTACATTGTAGTTTGATGCAAAATAGGCAAAAATTCTTTACTATCCAGTTTTGCACGATCCCTACCCTAGATTTTACCTACAATTTGTTGAATTTTTGCTAAAATATGCCTAAAATGTCAATGTTGTAAATATATAGATTTTCGTTTAGTTGATTTTTACAATTCTAACTATTTAGTTTGATGCAAAATGGGTAAAAACTCACTACTCTCTAGTTTCGCACGCTCAATAATTGGATTTTAGGCAAAATTCGTTGTTTTTTTGCTATAATAAGCCTAATATGACTATTGTAAATATGACAATTTTTGACCAATTGCATTTCAGAATTCTGACTTTATACTTTGATATGAAATGGGCGTAGTTTGATGTAAAATAGGGAAAAACTCATTGCCGACAAGTTTCGCATGTTCTCTACTGGAATTTTAGTCACAATTCATTATTTTTTTTGTTAAAATAAGCCTTAAAGGTCAATATTGTAAGTATGTTGATTTACGACGAATTGAATTTTACAATTTTGACAATTTAATTAATGTGAAATTGGCAAAAACTCATTAATGTCTAGATTTGCACATTCCCTACGTGGATTTTAGTCACAATTTATGGATTTTAGGCACATTACTAATCTAAAATAAGCCTTAAAGGTCATTATTGTAAATATGTTGATTTTTAGCTAGCTGAATATCAGAATTTCGTAGATGAAATTCGATGCAAAATGGGCAAAAACTCATTATCGATTAGTTTCGCTATAGTTTATTGTGAAATTGGCAAAAATCATTACCGTCTAGTTTTGCAAAGAATCAATATCGTCTATTTTAACTTTAATCACAATCTGCTGATTTCGGGCTAAAATAAGCCTCGAATGTCATTATTTGTAAATATGGTGATTTTTGGCTAGTTAAATGTCATTATTTTGACGATGTAGTTTGATGCAAAATGAGCAAAAACTCATTAGTGTCTAGTTACGCACGTTCCTTACGTGGATTTTGGCACAATTCATTAAATTATTACTTATAATATGCCTCAATGATCAATATTGTAAATATGCTGATTTTCAACAGGTCAAATTTCATAGTGCGATATGGTCAAAAACTAATTACCACCAATTTTCACTGTAATTTGATGTGAAATCAACAAAAACTTATTTCTGTCTAGTTTCACACGTTACATACTTGGATTTTAGGTGCAATTCGTCGATTTTTTCTTAAATAACCCTTGAAAATCAATATTCTAAATATGCTGATTTTCGGCGACGGAATTTCATAATTTTGACGATGTAGTTTGATGCGAAATGGGCAAAAACTCATTACTGTCAAGTTTTGTTGTAGTTTGATGTGAAATTGGCGAAAACTCATTACTATCTAGTTTTGCACGTTTCCTATGTTGATTTTAGGCACAATTCGTCGTTTTCTTGCAAAAATAAGCCTTGAAGCTCATTATTGTAAATATTTGGATTTTTGGCTAGTTTATTTTCTGAATTCTGTAAATAAAGTTTGATGCGAAATGGGCAGAAACTCATTATCGACTTGTTTTGCTATAGTTTGATGTCAAAATAGCAAAGAATTATTACCGTCTAGTTTCGTATGTTCCTTATGTGAATTTCAAAATTCCTATAATGTACTATGATGCGAAATATGCAAAAATGCTTTACCATCAAGTTTTACACATTCCAAACCTTTATTTTAGGCTCATTTTTCATTTTTTTGCTAATATAAGCCATTATGATCAATATGGTAAATATTTTGATTTCGACAGGTTTAATTTTATAATTCCAACACTTAGGTTTGTTGCGAAAGGGCAGTTTCGCACGCCTAAAATCTATAATAAGCCCAGTATTACAATATTGTAATTAAACTGATTTTCAACTGGTTGAATTTCAAAATTCTTACGATGTAATTTGATATAAAATGGGCCAAAACTCATTGTCGGTTGATTTTACTATAGGTTGATATAAATGGACAAAAGCTCGTTGTCATCAACTTTCACGCATTCTATACTATGATTGAAGCCATAATTCGTCAATTATTTTGCTAAAATAAGAAATGTGAATTTTCGACTGGTTGGATTTTTCAATTTTGACGATGAAGTTTTATGTGAAATTAGCAAAACCTTATTACCGTCTAGTTTCGCATATTCCTTACGTGGATTTTAGGAACAATTCATCAATTGTTTGCTAAAATAAGCCTTGAATCTCATTATTGTAAATATTTTGATTTTGGCTATATTATTTTCAGAATTCTATAAATGAAGTTTGATGCGAAAAGGGAAGAAACTCATTGTCGACTAGTTTCACTATAGTTTGATGTAAAATTAGCAAAGAATCATTACCATCTAGTTTTGCAAATAATCATTGTCTACTTCGATTTTAGGCACAATTCGATGATTTTTTGCTAAAATAAGCTATGAAGGTCATTATTGTAAATATGCTGATTTTTTGCTGGATGAATTTCAAAATTTTGAGAATTTAGTTTGATGAGAAATGAGCAAAACTCATTACCGACCGATTTCATTGTACTTTGATGTAAAATTGGCTAAAAATCATTACTGTCAAGTTTCACACGTTCCCTACTAAGATTTTAGGCTCCATTCGTCAATTTTTTTTTGCAAAAATAAAACTTGAATTTCAATATTATAAAGATGTTGACTTTCTTTTAGTTGAATTTGACAACTCTCATGATGTAGTTTAATGTCCAAATGAAAAAAAACTCGTTATCGTCTAGTTTCGCGTATTTGGGCAAAATTTGTTAATTTTTTGCTAAAATAAGCTGTGAAGGTAAGTATTGTAAATATGTTAATTTTCGCCTGGTTCAATTTTGAAATTTTGAAGATGCAGTTTGATGTGAAATGGGCAAAAACTCATTACTGTCTAGTTACACACATTCCCTTTGCGGATTTTTGACATAATTAATCAAATTTTTGATATAATAAGCATTGAAGGCCAATATTGCAAATATGTTAATTTTTGGCTGGATGAATTTCAGAACTCTAACAATGTAGTTTAATGAAAAATGGGCAAAAACTTATTACCATCAATTTTTGTTGTAGTTTGATGTGAAATTGGCAAAAACTCATTACCGTCTAGTTTTGCACATTCCCTATGTGGATTCTAGGCATAATTCGTCGAGTTTTTGATAAAATAAGCTTTAAACGTCAATATTGTAAATATGCTAATTTTTGTAAGGTTGAATTTCATAATTCATACAACGTAGTTTGATGTGAAATAGACAGAAACACTTTACTGTCCAGTTTAGCATGTTCCCTACCTAGATTTTACCCACAATTTGTTGAATTTTTGCTAAAATACGCTTAAAAGGTCAATATTGTAAATATGTTGATTTTCGATTGGTTATTTTTAAAATTCTGACGATGTAGTTTGATGCAAAATGGACAAAAACTCACTACTATCTAGTTTCGCATGCTCAATACTTGGATTTTAGGCAAAATTAAATGATCTTTTGCTATAATAAGCCTAAAATGGCAATATTGAAAATATGATAATTATCGGCCAAACGAATTTCAGAATTCTGACTTGTACTTTGATGTGAAATGGGCGTAGTTTGATGTGAAATGGGAAAAAAGTAATTACTGACTAGTTTCGCACGTTCCTTGAATTTTTGGCACAATTCGTCAATTTTCTTTTTTGCTAAAATAAACCTTGAAAGTCAATATTGTAAATATGTTAATTTTTTACCAGTTAAAATTTACAATTCTCATAATGTAATTTAATGTAAAATTGGCAAAAACTCATTACCGCATAGTTTCGACATTCAATACGTGAATTTTGGGCTCAATTTGTCGATTTTTAATCTAAAATATGTTAATTTTTGGCTAGTTGAATTTCATAATTCTATAAATGTAATTTGATGCGAAATGGGCAAAAACTCATTATCGACTAGTTTCGGTTCAGTTTGAGGTGAAATTGGCACATAATCATTATCGCCTAGTTTCACAAAGAATCATTATCGTCTACTTTGATTTTAGGCACAATCAGCTGATTTTTTGCTAAAATAAGCCTTAAAGGTCATTATTTGTAAATATGGTGATTTTTGGTTGGTTCAATGTCAATATTCAAATGATGTAGTTTGATGCGAAATGAGCAAAAACTCATTACCGTCTAGTTACACATATTCCTTACGTGAATTTTTGGCACAATTCGTCAATTTATTACTATAATAAGCCACGACGATCAATACGGTAGTTATGCTGATTTTCAACTAGTTAAATTTCAGAATTCTAGCGATGTTTTTAATGCGATAAGGGCAAAAACTAATTACCCTTTAATTTTCGCTGTAGTTTGATGTGAAATTAACAAAAACTCATTACTATCTATTTTCACACGTTATCTACTTGAATTTTAGGTAAAATTCGTTATATTTTTCTTAAATAAGCCTTGAAAATCAATTTTGTAGATATGTTGATTTTTGGCGGTTGAATTTTATAATTCTAACGATGTAATTTGATGTAAAAGAGGCAAATACTCATTATCGTCAAATTTCACTGTAGTTTGATGTGAAATTGGTAAGAACTCATTACAATCTAGTTTCACACGTTCCCTATGTGGATTTTAAGCACAATTCGTCGATTTTTTTGCTAAAAGAATACATAAAATTACAACATGATATATTATTAGGCACTCCATTTTTACAAAAAATTCAACCATTTTCAGTAACATCAAGTGGAATACAATCAAGTATAGAAAATAAAGAAGTTACTTTCAATTTTGTTAATAAACCAAAAACTAGATATCTAAATCAATTAATTAATCTAGTTGAACATAAACAAACTTTTATAGGACAATTAAAATCAGAAATTAAAACTTTTAAAACAGAACAAATTATAAATACTCCATTTTTTCAACAAAAAATTAAGATGTTTCAAGATCAATTAATTATTAAGTGTTAAGTGTTGTTCAGAAATACCGTCAGCATTTTGAGATGGAAAGACTTATCAAGTTTCTTTACCTTATATTAGTGATTTTAATGAAAATAAAATAACTACAAAAGCCAATCCCTCTCAGATGAATGAAAGATTATTAAAATTATGTGATCAAGAAATAAAAGATTTGTTACAAAAGAACTTAATAAACCCATCTAAATCTCCATGGAGTTGTACAACTTTTTATGTAGAAAATGCAGCAGAATTAGAACGAGGAGCCCCTAGACTTGTTATAAATTATAAACCACTAAATAATATTTTAAAAACCATAAGGTATCCATTACCAAATAAGATTAATTTAATAAAGAGAATAACCAATTCAGTTATTTTTTCAAAATTTGATTTAAAGTCAGAATTTTGGCAGATCCAGATTACAAAGGAAGATAGATATAAAACAACATCAACACTCCATTCAGACAGTATCAATGAAATGTTATGGCATTTGGTCTTAAAAATGCCCCTTCATAATTTCAAAAAATGATGAATGAAGTATTCCATCCTTATTATGAATATATCTTAGTATATATAGACGATATTCTTATATTTTCTAAATCAATTGATGAACATTGGAAACATTTGTATACATTTTAATCTATAATAATTAAAAATGGATTATTATTATCCCAAAGAAAAATAAAACTTTTTCAAATAACTATAAAATTTTTAGGATTTCAAATACAGAATCAAACAATAACTCCTATCAATAGAGTTATCGAATTAGCAAATAAATTCCCTGATCAATTAATAGATAAAAAACAGTTACAAAGATTTTTAAGTTGTTTAAACTATTTGTCAGATTTTTATAAAAATTCTGCAATAGATAAAAAAATGTGTTTTAGAACTTCTTAAAAAAGATAATAAATTTATCTGGACCCCTAATCATACTGAAGCAATACAAAAAATTAAGTTAAAAGTAAAAGCTTTACCATGTTTACATTTAGCCAATTCTACTTATCCAAAGACTATTCAAACAGATGCCTCGGACATAGGTTATAGCGGAATATTACTTCAAAAAACCCCTAAGGGAAATGAACAACTTGTTTGCTATACATCAAGACTTTGGAATAACACCAAAATAATTATGCTACGGTTAAAAAAGAAATTCTTGCAATTGTTTTGTCAGTTCAAAATTTCAAGCTGATATTTTAAATAAAAATTTTTAATAAGAGTTAATTGTAAGTCAGCAAAAGAAATACTTTTGAAAGATATAAAAAATATAGTTTCAAAACAAATATTTGCTAGATGGCAAGCTATTTTGAGTATTTTCGATTTTATATCGATTATATAAAAAGAGAAAATAACTCCCTTCTTGATTTCTTATCCAGAGAATTCCTTGTAACCTTATAAATTCTTTGTTTCAGATCATCATGGATAAGGGTAAATCTCTTTATACTTATCAAAGACAAAATAAATTCTCTCTATTATTTAGCCAGTACAATAATCCAGCTTCCAATTCTGATCATAGATCCAGCTATTAATTGAAAAGCTATTTTTCTATATATCTTCTTGACGCTTATCATCATAGCCTCAATTTAGAAAATCAAGTCAATGTCATAATGCCTAATCCTCATAATTTTATCCCAAGAAGGCCAAATGTCTCAATTAAATTTTATGAAGCTTTACTTTCACAAATAGGCTCAGTTATTTTTTATCATTTCAAGAAGCCAAATTCTGAAGAAATTGCCTATTCAAAATTCAAAATTCAGAAAGTTCTATCAAGTGATGAATAGTCGAAGCAACATGGCTTACTTAAAATGCCTTTTCATTTTCATCAGCCAATTACTCTAAAGAATATCAGAAATGCAAAAGATCAAACAACAATACCAGTAAGTTATAACGATTATATTGAAGTATGGAAGATTATACTGTTCTATAAAAAGCCATCAGAAGGTCATTCATGGTATATCACGTACAAAAAATCAATAACATGTAATTTTCCTTCATAGTTTCATCATGAATAGTTACCTCGATTCGGTCCAATTGAAGCAATTCTACCTTCTGAAGTCAAAGCCCTTTACAAAAAGAAGGGTTAAACTTATTCTTGTTTATATCTAAGTATACAATCCCTTGGATATTAAAATGGAAATACAATACCGCAGCACTCAACGATATTGAAGGAAATCCAGCTACCCATTTGGTTAGAGAAATTTATGTCAAATGGTGGGACAAGTTTGATATTAGTTATCTCAAAGAAGAAGTTGCATATCAGCTTTCTCCGTCATTCAGACTAATTCCTCCTCCAAAAGACTTATAAAGAAGCATCTTTAAAAATAAATGAAAAGAAGCAAGAATCAGTCAAGAATGTAAATCCTGTTCAAGTATCATCATCATCATATGAAGCTAGACGCATCAAGTCTTATTCTCCAAGAATTGAAGAAAATGCAGGAAGAATCTCGAAAAATGAGTGAGAGACTTCAAAAAATTGAAGAAGTACATTCAGTATCATCAAAGAATAATTCAGAACACGAAGGAAGCTCAGGTGCTCCTAAGTATATTATTGACTTATATTAATATTAATTTCATCCAGGCCCATGCCAATAAAGCTTATTCAGGCCCCTGCTTGCCATCACCAAGCTTATGCCTGCCTCAGACCCATGTCAATTCTTAAATCCAGGCTCATGCCTCCAGGCCCAATGCCTGCCCATGTCATTGCTCATACAGATAAGATCATCGCAAATCAAGTCGTATCCAAGCCAAGCCAATAATTCATCCAAGCTTATCAAGAATAGTCTGACATCCAGAGATATCTAGAATCATTCAATTAAAGTGATGTGACAAAAGTAGTCACAAATTTTTTCTTCTTATGTAAATTATTGTGTCTTTATAGTTGTCGGTTGTCGTCTTTTATTTATGACAAGTCG
The DNA here is from genome assembly GCA_039657345.1 of Stephania japonica. Lineage (NCBI taxonomy): Eukaryota > Viridiplantae > Streptophyta > Magnoliopsida > Ranunculales > Menispermaceae > Stephania > Stephania japonica. The sequence goes on along the minus strand of CM077558.1, from coordinate 27,912,859 downwards.
TGTCATCTATAAAAATTATTGCAATAGTGAATAGTGTCAGTGAATAGTAGTGAATAGTGTCAGAATATTATCGACAATAATTTGGTCAATGAATAGTGTTCGCAATAATGTTGAATAGTGTCAGCATTAATGTTGAATAATAATAACAATAATGTTTAATAGTGTCAGTTTTGTCTGTATGTACAAAGTTTTCTCTATAAATAAAAAGCTCGAATGAAGAAGTATTCATTCAAAAGTTTGAGCTTCTAAAATTTCTTAACTCTTTCCCTCCATTCCAGTCTCTCTTTCATTTCAATCTACATCTCATCATAGATTATTCTTATCATTCAGTTTATAATCGCAATCCCATTTACTTCCTTGATTTTGAGTTCGATCCTGTCAAATTTATCTCATCATAGATTATTCTTATCATTTACTTTATAATCGCACAAAAATCACCTATAGGTTGATATAAAATGGGCAAAAGCTCGTTGTCATCAACTTTCACGCATTCTATACTATGATTGAAGGCATAATTCATCAATTATTTTGCTAAAATAAAATATGTGAATTTTCGACTGGCTAGATTTTTCAATTTTGACGATGAAGTTTTATGTGAAATTAGCAAAACCTTACTACCATCTAGTTTCGCATATTCCTTACGTGGATTTTAGGAACAATTCATCAATTGTTTGCTAAAATAAGCCTTGAATCTCATTATTGTAAATATTTTGATTTTTGGCTATATTATTTTCAGAATTCTATAAATATAGTTTGATACGAAAAGGGAAGAAACTCATTATCGACTAGTTTCACTATAGTTTGATGTAAAATTAGCAAAGAATCATTACCATCTAGTTTCGCAAATAATCATTATCGTTTACTTCGATTTTAAGCACAATTCGCTGATTTTTTGCTAAAATAAGCTATGAAGGTCATTATTGTAAATATGCTGATTTTTGGCTGGATGAATTTCAAAATTTTGAGAATTTAGTTTGATGAGAAATGAGCAAAACTCATTATCGATCGATTTCATTGTACTTTGATGTAAAATTGGCTAAAAATCATTACTGTCAAGTTTCGCACGTTCCCTACTAAGATTTTAGGCCCCATTCGTCAATTTTTTTTTTGCAAAAATAAGACTTGAATTTCAATATTATAAAGATGTTGACTTTGTTTTAGTTGAATTTGACAATTCTCATAATGTAGTTTAATGTCAAAATGGAAAAAAACTTGTTACCGTCTAGTTTCGCATATTTGGACAAAATTTGTTGATTTTTTGCTAAAATAAGCTGTGAAGGTAAGTATTGCAAATATGTTAATTTTCGCCTGGTTCAATTTCGAAATTCTGAAGATGCAGTTTGATGTGAAATGGGCAAAAACTCATTACCGTCCAGTTACACAAGTTCCCTTTGCGGATTTTTGACATAATTCATCAAATTTTTGATATAATAAGCCTTGAAGGCCAATATTGCAAATATGTTAATTTTTAGCTGGATGAATTTCAGAACTCTAACAATGTAGTTTGATGTGAAATGGGCAAAAACTTATTGCCATCAATTTTCATTATAGTTTGATATGAAATTGGTAAAAACTCATTACCGTCTAGTTTTGCACATTCCCTATGTGGATTTTAGGCATCATTCGTCGAGTTTTTGATAAAATAAGCCTTAAAGGTCAATATTGTAAATACACTTATTTTTGCAAGGTTGAATTTCATAATTCATACAATGTAGTTTGATGCGAAATAGACAAAAACACTTTACTGTCAAGTTTAGCACGTTCCCTACCTAAATTTTACCCACAATTTGTCGAATTTTTGCTAAAATACGCTTAAAGGTCAATATTGTAAATATGCTTATTTTCGGTTGCTTATTTTTAAAATTCTGACAATGTAGTTTGATACAAAATGGACAAAAACTCACTACTATCTAGTTTCGCATGCTCAATACTTGGATTTTAGGCAAAATTAATTGATTTTTTTATAATAAACCTAAAATGGCAATATTGAAAATATGATAATTATCGGCCAATCGAATTTCAGAATTCTGACTTTGTACTTTGATGTAAAATGGGCGTAGTTTGATGTGAAATAGGAAAAAACTAATTACTAACTAGTTTCGCACATTCCTTGAATTTTTGGCACAATTCGTCAATTTTCTTTTTTGCTAAAATAAACCTTGAAAGTCAATATTGTAAATATGTTGATTCTCGACCAGTTAAAATTTACAATTCTCATAATGTAATTTAATGTAAAATTGGCAAAAACTCATTACCGCATAGTTTCGACATTCAATATGTGAATTTTAGGCTCAATTTGTCGATTTTTAATTTAAAATATGTTAATTTTTAGCTAGTTGAATTTCATAATCCTGTAAATGTAATTTGATGCGAAATGGGCAGAAACTCATTATTGACTAGTTTCGATTCAGTTTGAGGTGAAATTGGCACATAATCATTATCGCCTAGTTTCACAAAGAATTATTATCGTCTACTTTGATTTTAGGCATAATCAGATGATTTTTTGCTAAAATAAGCCTTAAAGGTCATTATTTATAAATATGATGATTTTTTGTTGGTTTAATGTCAATATTCAAATGATGTAGTTTGATGGGAAATGAGTAAAAACTCATTACCGTCTAGTTACACACATTCCTTACGTGAATTTTTGGCACAATTCGTCAATTTGTTACTATAATAAGCCACGACGATCAATACGATAGTTATGCTGATTTTCAACTAGTTAAATTTCAGAATTCTAACGATGTTGTTTAATGCAATAAGGGCAAAAACTAATTACCCTTTAATTTTCGCTGTTGTTTGATGTGAAATTAATAAAAACTCATTATCATCTATTTTCACACGTTATCTACTTGAATTTTAGGTACAATTCGTTATATTTTTCTTAAATAAGCCTTGAAAATCAATTTTGTAGATATGTTGATTTTTGGCGGTTGAATTTCATAATTCTAACGATGTAGTGAAAGAGGCAAATACTCATTATCGTCAAATTTCACTGTAGTTTGATGTGAAATTGGCAAGAACTCATTACAGTCTAGTTTCACACGTTCCCTATATGGATTTTAAGCACAATTTGTCGATTTTTTGCTAAAAGAAGCATTAAAACTCATTATTGTAAATATAATGATTTTTGGCTAGTATATTTTCATAATTCTGTAAATATAGTTTGATGCGAAATGGACAGAAACTCATTATCGACTAGTTTCGCTGTAGGTTGAGTTGAAATTGGCATAGCATCATTACAGTCTAGTTTCATAAAGAATCATTATCATTTACTTTAATTTTAGGCACAATATACTGATTTTTGGCTAAAATAAACCTCGAAGGTCATTATTTGCAAATATGGTGATTTTTAGCAGGTTCAATATTAGTTTTCTAACATTGTAGTTTGATTCGAAATGGGCAAAAACTCAGTATCTTCCAGTTACACATATTCCCTATGTGGATTTTTGGCACAATTCGTCAAATTGTTACTATAATAAGCCTCAATGATCAATATGGTAATTATGCCGATTTTCAGCCAGTTAAATTTCATAATTTTGACGATGTTTGATGCGATAAGGACAAAAACTAATTACCCTTCAATTTTCGTTGTAGTTTGATGTGAAATTAGCAACAACTTATTACCATCTAATTTCACGCGTTACCTACTTGGATTTAAGGTACAATTCGTTGAAATTTTATTAAATAAGCCTTGAAATTCAATAATGAAAATATTTTGATTTTCAAAGGTTGAATTTCATAATTCTGACGATGTAGTTTGACGCAAAATGGTTGAATACTGATTACCGTCAAGTTTCGCTATAACTTTATGTGAAATTGGCAAGAATTCATTACCGTCTAGTTTTGCACGTTTTATATATGGATTTTAGGCACAATTCATCGATTTTTTTGCTAAAATAAGCCTTGAAGCTCATTAGTGTAAATATGTGAATTTTTGGCTAGTTTATTTTTAGAATCTATAGATGTATATTGATGCGAAATAGATAGAAACTTATTATCTACTAGTTTCATTGTAGGTTGAGGGAAAATTTGCAGTGAATTATTACAGTCTAGCTTCACAAAGAATCATTATCATCTACTTTGATTTTAGCACAATCTACTGATTTTTGGCTAAAATAAGCCTCAAAGGTTATTATTTATAAATATAGTGATTTTTGGCTAGTTAAATGTAAATATACTAACGATGTAGTTTGATGTGAAATGGGCAAAAACTCATTACCATCCAGTTACAGACACACATTCCCTTCGTTTATTTTTTGCACAATTCGTCAAATCGTTACTATAATAAGCCTCAACGATCAATACGGTAATTATGCTGATTTTCAACAGGTCAAATTTCAAAATTTCTGACGATGTTGTCTGATGCGATAAGGGCAAAAACTAGAGTTAACCTTCAATTTTTGCTGTAGTTTCATGCAAAATTAGCAAAAACTCATTACTGTCTAGTTTCACACTTTACCTACCTGGATTTTAGGTACAATTCGTTGAATTTTTCATAAATAAGCCTTGAAAATCAATAATGTAAATATGTTGATTTTCAGTGGTTGAATTTCATAATTTTGACAATGTAGTTTAATGTGAAATAGGCAAATACTCATTACCGTCAGGTTTCGTTGTAGTTTGATATGAAGTTGGCAAGAACTCATTACCGTCTAATTTCGCATGTTCCCTATGTGGATTTGAGACACTATTCTTTGATTTTTTGCTAAAATAAGCTTGTATGCTTATTATTGTAAAAATGTTGATTATTGTCTAGTTTATTTTAAGAATTATGTAGATGTACTTTGATACAACATGGGCAGAAACTCATTATCGATTAGTTCCGTTGTAGGTTGACGTGAAATTGGCATAGAATCATTATCCTCTACTTTGATTTTAGGCACAATCTGCTGATTTTGGGCTAAAATAAGCCTCGGAAGTCATTATTTGTAAATATGGTGATTTTTGTCTGGTTCAATTTTGGGTTTAGGGTTTTGTTAGTATTCTGACAATGTAGTTTAATGTGAAATAATCAAAAACTTATTACCCTCCAATTACATGCAATCCTTATGTCGATTTTTAGCACGATTCGTCAAATTGTTACTACCATAAGCCTGGACGATCACTATGGTAATTAGGCTAATTTTTAGTCAGTTAAATTTTATAATTTTGACGATGTTGTTTAATGCGATAAGGGAAAAACTAATTGCCCTTCAATTTTCGTTGTAATTTAATGTGAAATTAGCATAAATTCATTACTGTCTAGTTTCAAACGTTACCCACTTGAATTTTATGTATAATTCGTTGAATTTTTCATAAATAATCCTTGAAAATCAATAATGTAAATATGTTGAATTTTTGGATGTTGAATTTCATAATTATAATGATGTAGTTTGATGTGAAATAGGCAAATACTCATTGCCGTCAAGTTTCGTTATAGTTTGATGTGAAATTGGCAAGAATTCATTACTGTGTAGTTTCAAACGTTTCCTATGTGGATTTTAGGAACAATGTCGATTTTTTGTTAAAATAAGCCTTAAAGCTCATTATTGTAAATATGTTGATTATTGCCAAGTTTATATTAAGAATTTTGTAGATGTAGTTTTATGCGAAATTAACAGAAACTCATTATCGACTCGTTTCGTTGTAAGTTGACGTGAAATTGGCACATAATCATTACCATCTAGTTTCACAAAGAATCATTATCGTCTACTTTAATTTTAGGCCCAACCCGCTGATTTTTTTGCTAAAATAAGCCTCGGAGGTCATTATTTGTAAATATGGTGATTTTTGGCTAGTTCAATTTAGGGTTTAGGGTTTTTGTCAGTATTCTGACAATGTAGTTTGATGCAAAATATGCAAAAACTCATTACCGTCCAGTTACACAAATCCACTACGTGGATTTTGGCACGATTCGTCAAATTGTTACTATTATAAGCCTCAACGATTAATATGGTAGTTATGCTGATTTTTTAGCTAGTTAAATTTCAGAATTCTGATGATGTTGTTTGATCGATAAGGGCAAAAACTAATAACCCTTCAATTTTCGCTCTAGTTTGATATGAAATTAGCATAAATTCATTACTGTCTAGTTTCACACATTACTTACTTGGATTCTATGTACAATTCATTGAATTTTTCTAAAATAAGGCTTGAAAATCAATCATGTAAATAAGTTTATTTTCGGAGGTTGAATTTCATAAATTTCACTGTATTTTGATGTGAAATTGGCAAGAACTCATTTTCGTGTAGTTTCGCACGTTCCCTATGTTGATTTAATACACAATTCGTCAATGTTTTGCTAAAATAAGCCTTGAAGCTCATTATTGTAAATATGTTGATTATTGGCTTCTTTATTTTAAGAATTCGTTAGATATAGTTTGATGCGAAGTAGGCAGAAACTCATAATCGACTAGTTTCATTGTAGGTTGACATGAAATTGGCACATATTCATTACTGTCTTATTTAACAAAGAATTATTATCCTCTACTTTGATTTTAGATACAATCTGTTGATTTTTTGGCGAAAATAAGCCCCGGAGATCATTATTTGTAAATACGGTGATTTTTAGCTTGTTCAATGTTAGTATTCTGACGATGTAATTTGATACGAAATGGGCAAAAACTCATTAGCGTCCAATTACATACATTCCCTACGTGAATTTATGGCACAATTCGTCAAATTGTTACTATAATATGACTCGACGATCAATATGTTAATTATGTTGATATTCAGTCGGTTAAATTTCAGAATTCTGACGATGTTATTTGATGTGATAAGGGCAAAAACTAATTACCCTTCATTTTTCGTTGTAGTTTGATGTGAAATTAGCAAAAACTCATTACCGTCTTTTTTCACACATTACCTATTAGGATTTTAGGTACAATTCATTGAATTTTTCTTAAATAAGCCTTGAAAATCAATATTGTAAATATGATAGTTTTCGACGGTTGAATTTCTTAATTCTGACGATATAGTTTGATGCGGAATGGGCAAATACTCATTACCGTCAAGTTAAGTTGTAGTTTGATATGAAATTGGCAAGAACTCATTATCGTCTAGTTTCGTACGTTCCCTATGTGGATTTTAGGCATAATTCGTCAATTTTTTTTCTAAAATAAGCCTTGTATTTCATTATTGTAAATATGTTGATTATTGGCTAGTTTGTTTTCAGAATTCTTTAGATACAGTTTGATGCGAAATAGCAGAAACTCACTATCGACTAGTGAGTTGTATGTTGACATGAAATAGACATATAATCATTACCGTCTAGTATCAGAATGAATCATTGTTGTCTACTTTGATTTTAAGGACAATTTGCTGATTTTGGCTAAAATAAGCCTCCGTGGTAATTATTTGCAAATATGCTGATTTTTTGGTTGGTTCAATGTCAGTATTCTGACGATGCAGTTTGATGTGAAATGGGTAAAAACTCATTACCGTACAGTTACACACATTCCCTACGTAGATTTTTGGCGCAATTCGTCAAATTATTTTTGTAATAAGTTTCGACGATTCATAAGGTAATTATGATGATTTTCAGCCGATTATATTTCATAATTCTAACGATGTTGTTTGATGCAATGAGGGCAAAAGCTAATTACCCTTCAATTTTGGATGTAGTTTGATGTGAAATTAGCAAAAATTCATTACTCTTTAGTTTCACACGTTTCGTCCTTGGATTTTAGGTAGAATTCGTTGAATTTTTCTTAAGTAAGCCTTGAGAATTAAAATTGTATGTATATTGATTTTTGGAGGTTGAATTTCATAATTTTTATGATGTAATTTGATGCAAAATGGGCAAATACTCGTTAACGTCAAGTTAAGTTGTAGTTTGATGTGAAATTTGGAAGAACTCATTGCCATCTAGTTTCGCACGTTCCATATGTGGATTTTAAGCACAATTAGACTATTTTTTTGCTAAAATAAGCCTTGAAGCTCATTATTGTAAATATGTTGCTTTTTGGCTAGTTTATTTTAAGAATTCGGTAGATGTAGTTCGATGCGAAATGAGCAAAACCTCATTACCGACCAGTTACACACATTCTATACATGGATTTTTGGCACAATTCGTTAAATTGTTACTATAATTGCCCTTCAATTTATGCTATAGTTTGATGTGAAATTTGAAAAAAAACTCATTACCGTCTAGTTTTACACGTTAAGTACTTTGATTTTTGGTACAATTCATTGAATTTTTCTTAAATAAGCTTTGTAAATCAATATTATAAATATGTTAATTTTCGACGGTTGAATTTTATAATATTGGCAATGTAGTTTGATGCGAATTGGGAAAATACTCATTACTGTCAAGTTAAGCTGTAGTTTGATGTGAAATTGGCAAGAACTCATTACCGGTTAGTTTTGCACATTCCTTATGTGGATTTTAGGTATAATTTGTCGATTTTTTGATAAATAAGCCTTGAAGCTCATTATTGTACATATGTTGATTTTTGACTAGTTTATTTTTAGAATTCTGTAGATGTAGTTTGATGCGAAATGGGCAGAAACTCATTATGGACTACTTTTGTTGAAGGTTGACATGAAATTGGCTCATAATCGTTATCGTCTAGTTTCACAAAGAATCTTTATCGTCTACTTTGATCTTAGGCACAATCTGCTGATTTTTGGCTAAAATAAGCCTCGATGGTCATTATTTGTGAAAATGGTGATTTTTTGCTAGTTTAATGTCAGTATTCTGACGATGTACTTTGATGCAAAATGGGCAAAAACTCATTACCATCCAAGTATACACATTCTCTACATAGATTTTTGGCACAATTCGTTAAATTATTACTATAATAAGCCTCGATGATCAATATGGTAATTATGTTGATTTTCGGCCAGTTAAATTTTAAAATTCTGAGGATGTTTGATGCGATAAGGGCAAAAACTAATTACCCTTCAATTTTCACTGTAGTTTGATGTGAAATTAGGAAAAACTCATTACCATCTACTTTTATATGTTACGTACTTCGATTTTAGGTACAATTTGTTGAATTTTTTTTATATAAGCCTTGAAAATCAATATTGTAAATATGTTAATTTTCGGTTGTTGAATTTCAAAATTCTAACGATGTATTTTGATTCGAAATGGGCAAATACTCATTACCGTGAAATTAAGCCGTAGTTTGATAAGAAATTGACAAAAACTCATATCATATATTTTCGCACGTTCTCTATGTGGATTGCAAAATTCATTAAATTTTTGCTAAAACAATCCTTAAAGCTCATTATTGTAAATATGTTGGTTTTTTAGCTAGTCTAATTTAAGAATTCTGTAGATGTAGTTTGATGCGAAATGGGCATAAACTCATTATCGACTAGTTTTGTTGTAGGTTGACGTGAAATTGGCACAAAATCATTACCGTCTAGTTTCGCAAATAATCATTATCGTCTACTATTATTTTAGGCACAATATGCTGATTTTTTTTCTAAAATAAACCTCGAAGGTCATTATTTGTAAATATGGTGATTTTTGGTTGGTTCAATGTCAGTATTCTAATGATGCAGTTTGATGCGAAATGGGCAAAAGCTAAATACCGTCCTGTTACACACATTCCCTACTTGGATTTTTGGCACAATTCGTCAAATTGTTACTATAATAATCCTCAACAATCAATATGGTAATTATGTTGATTTTCAGCCGGTTAAGTTTAAGAATTCTGGCGATGTTTTTTGATGTGATATTGGCAAAACCTAATTACCCTTCAATTTTCATTGTGGATTAATGTAAAATTAAAAAAAAAACTCACTACCGTCTAGTTTCACACATTACTTACTTGGATTTTAGTTACAATTGGTTGAATTTTTCTTAAATAAGCCTTGAAAATTAATATTGTAAATATGTTGATTTTCGGTGGTTGAATTTCATAATTCTGACGATGCATTTTAATGCGAAATGGGCAAATACTCATTACCGTCAAGTTTTGCAGTAGTTCAATGTGAAATTGGAAAGAATTTATTACCGTCTTGTGTCGCACATTCCCTATATGCATATTAGGCACAATTCGTTATTTTTTTGCTAAAATAAGCCTTTAGGCTCATTATTGTAAATATGTTGATTTTTGGTTAGTTTATTTTCGAAATTTCGTAAATATAATTTGATGCAAAATGGACAGAAACTTATTATCCACTAGTTTTACTGTAGGTTGAGGTGAAATTAGCACAGAATCATTACAGTCTAATTTCACAAAGAGTGATTATCATCTACTTTGATTTTAGGCACAATCTACTGATTTTTAGCTAAAATAAGCCTAAGAGGTCATTATTTGTAAATATGGTGATTTTTGGCTGGTTCAATGTTAGTATTCCGATAATGTAGTTTGATGCGAAATGGGCAAAAACTCATTACCGTCTAGTTACACATATTTCCTACGTGTGTTTTTGGCACAATTCGTCAAATTTTTATTGTAAAAAGCCTCAACGATCAATATGGTGATTATGCTGTCTTTTAGCTTGTTAAATTTCAAAATTATGACAATGTTGTTTGATGCGACAAGGGCAAAAACTAATTACCCTTAAATTTTGATAGCAGTTTGGTGTGAAATTAGTGAAAACTCATTACCGTCTAATTTCACACGTTACGTACTTCGATCTTAGGTACAATTCGTTGAGTTTTTCTTAAATAAGCGTTGAAAATCAAAATTTTTAATATGTTGATTTTCGGCAGTTGAATTTCATAATTCTTACGATTTACTTTGATGCGAAATAGGCAAATACTCATTATCGTCAAGTTAAGCTGTAGTTTGATGTGAAATTGTTAAGAACTAATTATCGTCTAGTTTCGCACGATCCCTATGTGAATTTTAGACACAATTCGTCGATGTTTTGCTAAAATAAGCATGGAAGATCATTATTGTAAATACGTTTATTTTTGGCTAGTTTATTTTCAGAATTCTGTATATGCGAAATGGGCAAAAACACATTATCGACTAGTTTCGCTGTAGGTTGACGTGAGATTGGCACAAAATTATTACCATCTAGTTTTACAAACAATCATTATCGTCTACTTTGATTTTAGGTACAATCTACTGATTTTTGGCTAAAATAAGCCTCATAGGTCATTATTTGTAAATATGGTGATTTTTGGCTAGTTCAATGTTAGTATTCCGATAATGTAGTTTGATGCGAAATGGGCAAAAACTCATTACCGTCTAGTTACACATATTTCCTTCGTGTATTTTTGGCACAATTTGTCAAATTGTTACTGTAAAAAGCCTCAACGATCAATATGGTAATTATGTTGACTTTTAGCCAGTTAAATTTCAAAATTATGACAATGTTGTTTGATGCGACAAGGGCAAAAACTAATTACCCTTAAATTTTGATAGCAGTTTGGTGTGAAATTAGTGAAAACTCATTACCGTCTAATTTCACACGTTACGTACTTGGATCTTAGGTACAATTCGTTGAGTTTTTTCTTAAATAAGCGTTGAAAATCAAAATTTTTAATATGTTGATTTTCGGCGGTTGAATTTCATAATTCTTACGATTTACTTTGATGCGAAATGGGCAAATACTCATTATCGTCAAGTTAAGCTGTAGTTTGATGTGAAATTGGTAAGAACTAATTATCGTCTAGTTTCGCACGATCCCTATGTGAATTTTAGACACAATTCGTCGATGTTTTGCTAAAATAAGCCTGGAAGATCATTATTGTAAATACATTTATTTTTGGCTAGTTTATTTTCAGAATTCTATATATGTGAAATGGGCAAAAACACATTATCGACTAGTTTCGTTGTAGGTTGACGTGAAATTGGCACAAAATTATTACCATCAAGTTTCACAAACAATCATTATTGTCCACTTTGATTTTAGGCATAATCTGCTGATTTTTGGCTAAAATAAGCCTTAGAGGTCGTTATTTGTGAATATGGTGATTTTTGGCTGGTTCAATGTCAGTATTCTGACGATGTAGTTTTATTAGAAATAGGCAAAAACTCATTACCGTCCACTTACACATATTGCCTACATGAAGTTTAAGCACAATTCATCAAATTGTTACTATAATAAGCGTCAACGATCAATATGGAAATTATGCTAGTTTTCAGCCAGTTAAGTTTCATAATTATGACGATGTTGTTTGATGCGATAAAGGCAAAAACTAATTACCCTTCAATTTTCTTTGTAGTTTTATGTCAATTTAGTAAAAACTCATTACTATCGAGTTTTACACGTTACCTACTTGGATTTTAGGTACAATTCATTGATTTTTTCTTAAATAAGCCTTGAAAATCAATATTGTAAATATGTTGATTTTCAGCGGTTGAATTTCATAATCCTGACGATGTAGTTAGATGCGAAATGGGCAAAAACTCAATACCGTCCAGTTACAAATATTTCCTACGTAAAGTTTTGGCACAATTCATAAAATTGTTCATGTAATAAGCCTCAATAATCAATATGGTAATTATGTTGATTTTCAGTTGATTAAGTTTCATAATTCTGACGACGTTGTTTGATGCGATAAGGGCAAAAACTAATTACCCTTCAATTTTCTATGTAGTTTAATGTAAAATTTGCAAAAAACTCATTGTTGTCTAGTTTCACACGTTACCTGCTTGGATTTTAGGTATAATTCGTTGAATTTTCTTAAATAAGTCTTGAAAATCTATATTGTAAATATGTTAATTTTTGGCGGTTGAATTTCATAATTCTGACAATGTAGTTTGACGCGAAATGGGCAAATACTCATTACCATCATGTTCAGCTGTAGTTTAATGTGAAATTGACAACAACTCATTACCGTCTAGTTTCGCACCCTATGTGGATTTTAGGTACAATTCGTCTATTTTTCGTTAAAATAAGCCGTGAAGCTCGTTATTGTAAATATGTTGATTTTTGGCTAATTTATTTTGGAATTCTGTAAATGTAGTTTGATGCAAAATGAGTAGAAACTCATTATCAACTAGTTTTACTGTAGGTTGAGGTGAATTTGGCACAGAATCATTATAGTCTAATTTTACTAAGAGTCATTATTGTCTACTTTTATTTCAGGCACAATCTTCTTATTTTTGGCTAAAATAAGCCTCGAAGGTCATTATTTGCAAATATGGCAATTTTTGGCTGGTTTAATGTCAGTATTCTGAAGATACAGTTTGATGTGAAATAGGCAAAAACTCATTACTGTCCAGTTACACATATTCCCTACGTGAATTTTTGGCACAATTTGTCAAATTGTTACTATGATGTGAAATTAACAAAGCTCATTACCGTCTAATTTCACACGTTACGTACTTGGATTTTCAGCCAAGTAATTATGCTGATTTTCAGCCAAGTAAATTTTAATATTATGATGATGTTGTTTGATACTACAAGAGCAAAAACTAATTACCCTTCTATTTCTTTTGTACTTTGATGTGAAATTAACAAAACTCATTACCGTCTAATTTCACACGTTACATACTTGATTTTAGGTACAATTCGATGAATTTTTCTTAAATAAGCGTTAAAAATCAAAATTGTAAATATGTTGGTTTTTGGCAGTTAAGTTTCATAATCCTGATGATATAGTTTGATGCGAAATGGACAAATACTTATTACCATCAAGTTAAGTTGTAGTTTGATGTGAAATTGGCAAGAACATATTTCCGTCTAGTTTCGCACGATCGTTATGTGGACTTTAGACACAATTCGTCAACTTTTTGCTAAAATAAGCCTTGAAGCTCATTATTGTAAATACGTTGATTTTTGGCTACTTTATTTTTCGAATTCTGTAGATGTAGTTTGATGCGAAATTGTCAGAAACTCATTATCGACTAATTTCATTGTAGGTTGACGTGTAATCGGCACAGAATCTTTTTGGTCTAGTTTCACAAAGAATCATTATCATCCACTTTGATTTTAAGCAAAATCTGCTGATTTTTGGCTAAAATAAACCTCGGAGGTAATTATTTGTAAATATGATGATTTTTGGCTGGTTCAATGTCAGTATTCTGACAATGTAGTTTGATGCGAAATAGGCAAAAACTCATTACCATCCAGTTACACATATTCCCGATGAGAATTTTTGACACAATTCGTCAAATTGTTACTATAATAAGTCTCGAAGATCAATATGGCAATTATTCTAATTTTCAGCTGGTTAAATTTTTGAATTTTGACAATGTTATTTGATGCGATAAGGGCAAAATCTAATTACCTTTAATTTTGCCTGTAGTTTGATGTGAAATTTAAAAAAACTCATTTTTTTCTAATTTAACACGTTACCTACTTGATTTTAGGTACAATTCATTGAATTTTTCATAAATAAGCCTTGAAAATAAATATGGTAAATATGTTGATTTTTTGCGGTTGAATTTCATAATTCCGACGATATAGTTTGATGCGAAATGGGCAAATAATCATTACCGTCGAGTTTCGCTATAGTTTGATGTGAAATTGGAAAGAACTCATTACCGTCTAATTTCGCACTTTCCTTATGTGGATTTTAAGCACAATTCATCTATTTTTTTTCAAAAATAAGCCTTGAAGCTCATTATTGTAAATATGTTAATTTTTGGCTAGTTAATTTTAAGAATTCGGTATATGTAGTTTGATGCGATATAGGTACAACTCATTATCGACTAGTTTCATTGTAGGTAGATCTGAAATTGGCCCAAAATCATTACCGTCTTGTTTGACAAAGAATCATTGTCATCTACTTTGATTATAAGCACAATCTGCTGAGTTTTTGCTTAAATAAGCCTCTAAGGTCATTATACGTAAATATGGTTATTTTTGGCTGGTTCAATGTCAGTATTCTGACGATGTAATTTGTTGTGAAATGGCAAAGCACATTACTGTCCAGTTACACACATTCTTAGTTGGATTTTTGGCACAATTCGTCAAATTGTTACTCTAATAAGCCTCGTCGATCAATATAGTAATTATGCTAATTTTCAGCCAGTTAAGTTTCAGAATTCTGACGTTGTTTTTTATTAGACAAAGGCAAAAATTGATTATCCTTCAATTTTTTCGTAGTTTGATGTAAAATTAGCAAAAACTCATTACAGACTAGTTTCACACGTTACCTACTTCGATTTTATGTACAATTTGTTGAATTTTTCATAAATAAGCCTTGAAAATCAATATTGTAAATATGTTGATTTTCGATAGTTCAATTTCATAATTCTGGCGATGTAGTTTGATGCGAAATGGGCAAATACTCATTACCGTAAAGTTAAGCAGTACTTTGATGTGAAGTTGGCAAGAACTCATTACCGTCTAGTTTCGTTCGTTCTTTATGATTATTTTATGCACAATTCGTTGATTTTTTGCTAAAATAAGCCTTGAAGCTCATTACTGTAAATATGTAGATTTTTAGCTATTTTATTTTCAGAATTATGTAGATGTAGTTTGATGTAAAATAGGTTGAAACTCATTATCAACTAGTTTGGCTGTAGGTTCACTTGAAATTGGCACAAAATCATTATCATCTAGTATCACAAAGAATCATTATCGTCTACTTTGATTTTAGGCACAACCTGCTGATTTTTGGATAAAATAATCCTCGGAGATCATTATTTGTAAATATGGTGATTTTTTTGCTGGTTCAATGTCGGTATTCTAACGAAGTAGTTTGATGCGAAATAGGTAAAAACTCATTACCATCTAGTTACACACATTTCCTACGTAGACTTTTGGCACAATTCGTCAAATTGTTACTAAAATCATCCTCGATGATCAACATGGTAATTATGTTGATTTGTAGCTGGTTAAGTTTCAAAATTCTGACGACGTTGTTTATTGCGATATGGGCAAAAACTGTATAGCCTTCAATTTTCGCTGTGGTTTGATGTAAAATTAACAAAAAAACATTATCGTCTAGTTTTACACGTTACTTGTATTTTAGGTTTAATTCGTTGAATTTTTCTTAAATAAGCCTTGAAAATCAATATTGTAAATATGTCGATTTTCGACAATTGAATTTCATAATTTTGACTATGTAGTTTGATGCGAAATGGGCAAATACTCTTTACCGTCAAGTTTCGCTGTAGTTTCATGTGAAATTGGAAAGAACTCATTACTGTCTAGTTTCGCACGTTCCCTGTGTGAATTTTTGTCACAATTCGTCGATTTTTTGCTAAAATTAGCTTTAAGCTTATTATTATAAATATCTTGATTTTTGGCTAGTTTATTTTTAGAATTCTGTAGATGTTGTTTGATGCGAAATGGGTAGAAACTAATTATCGACTAGTTTCATTGTAGGTTAAGGTGAAATTGGCATATAATCATTATAGTCTAGTTTCACAAATAATCATTATCGTCTACTTTGATTTTAGGCGCAATCTGCTGATTTTTTGCTAAAATAAGTGTCGGAGGTCATTATTTGTAAATATGATGATTTTTGGCTGGTTCAATGTTAGTATTCTGACAAAGTAGTTTGATTCGAAATGGACAAAAACTCATTACTGTCCAGTTACCAACATTCCCAATATGGTAATTATGCTGATTTTCAGATGGTTAAATTTCAGAATCCTGACAATGTTGTTTGATGTGAAAATGGCGAAAACTAATTACCCTTCAATTTTGGCTATAGTTTGATGTGAAATTAGCAAAAATTCATTACCTTCTAGTTTCACACATTACCTACTTGGATTTCAAGTACAATTCGTTAAATTTTTGTTAAATAAGCCTTGAAAATCAATATTTTAAATATGTTGATTTTTGGCTGTTGAATTTCATAATTCTAACGATTTAGTTTGATGCGTAATGGGCAAATAATCATTACCATCAAGTTAAGCCGTAATTTGATGTGACATTGGCAAGAACTTATTACTGACTAGTTTCGCACATTCTGTAGTGGCTTCCAATCCATCGGCAGCTATGGCGTGCACCGTGGGCCCACAGCCCTGCCAACTCATTATCCAGCTGTGTCCCACGGCCACTCGTAAACTCAATATAATCAAATTCTTGCTAACTTTAAGTTATGTATTAATAATTATTGATTTAAGTTAGCTTTGGATTCGTTATTATCATTTTACCTCAAAGTACACAGCGGATAATTAAAATCATCAAAGTGTTTTATGAGCATACCTAAGGTGGAAACCATCTCGAAATATACATCATATACATATCAACTGAGATCCTCAAAATATCAAAAATATAACCTACAAGTTATATACAAGTCATATCTATCTCTCATACCCCAAAACCCAGCATAAAACAAGGAAATAAAAACAAACGTACGAGTAGGGTAAATGCAGTCAATCAATGTAGTCCTCAAGCTTTCCTTTCCCTCGGCTCGTACTAGGATTTGCACTCAAGCCATCACAAAAAGGCAGATGATGAGTACATGTGAGTAATCCCAAGGAAATTCACCAAGTAAATACGCAAATAAACTGCTGAATTTAAAATACTATAAATAAACATGCGGAAAAAAGAATACAGACAATTGTGAAAGATCATCACATGCATAAGTATAGCAATGAAACAAAGTGCGTGCACAATCAAAGTCAGACTAAGCCATACTTCGGGCTATCTGCCAGGCATGGTCCGTGAGGATACCTCTAACGGGTGACCCTAGACCCTCTAGGTAACTGGTGTATATCCACGGCACACCCAAACATGCCTATCATATCCAGGTAGCATATTCATCGGCGCATGCCTACACATATGTTATATGGCTTAGTGGACCCTTTGCCCTCACAATGAATAAACACCAAGTGGGGAGTGATTTCAACACCGTACAGACACCAGGTAGGAGTAAACTCAACTACCGTAAAGTCACCAGGTGAGAGTACTCAACCACTGTAAAGTAATAAGGAAATAGAGTAGTAAATAAACAGTACTAAATTCAAATAAATCAAGCAGTAATTACTAAAGTGAATTTCAGTTGGGTTACTATACACCTCAAACCGCACTCCTCGTCTCATAAAATAAACCCCGGTCCAGCTCTAATAATGCCCGACAATCAAAATTATCACCCAAATGTACCTAACATCATTTGTCATTGAATTAGCTTCAATTGAATTATATAAATTTTATGTTTCACGAGGTAAAAACCCTGACCACATCTCGCCAAAATTTCGAGAAAGTCCTAAATTCATTTATGAACCCTTTTTCTAATTTTCATATTTTTCTGAATTTTTCATAATTTTCCATAATTTTCTAGCTATTTTTCCATATTTTCTGTATTTTATTTTATTTAAAAATGTTTTAATTTATTTAAATAAAATAATAAATATTATTTAAATAATATAGGGGTGGGTCCCCCGAACCGGGTTTGACCTGACCCAACCGGGTCAGACTTGGTTCGGCCCACCTAGACCGGGTCCGGGTCGGGCTCGGCCCAAGGTGCACGCACTTTGCTTCACTGCTATATTTATGCATGCGATGATCTTCCACAGTTGCCTGTATTCTTTTGTTTCGCATGTTTATTTATAGTATTTTAAATTCCAGCGGTTATTTACGTATTTACTTGGTGAATTTCCTTAAAATTACTCACTCTGGACTCGTCATTTGCCTTTTTGTGATGGCTTGAGTGCAGATCCTAGTACGAGCCGAGGGAAGGGCAAGCTTGAAGACTACATTGATTGATTGCATTTGCCCTGCTCGTACGTTTGTTTTTATTTCCTTATTTTATGCTGGGTTTTGGGGTATGAGAGATAGATATGACTTGTATATAACTTGTAGGTTATATTTTTGATATTTTGAGGATTTCAGTTGATATGTATATGATGTATATTTCGAGATGGTTTCCACGTTAGGTAATATGCTCATAAAACACTTTGATGATTTTAATTATCTCCTCCGTACTTTGAGGTAAAATGAAAATAAAGAATCCAAAGCTAACTTAAATCAATAATTATTAATACATAACTTAAAGTTAGCAAGAATTTGATTATATTGAGTTTACGAGTGACCGTGGGACACAACTGAATTATGAGTTGGCAGGGTAATGGGCCCGCGGTGCACCCCATAGCTGCCGATAGATTGGAGGCCTCTATATTTGGTATCAGAGCCTAGGTTTATTAAACCTTAGGCTTGATTTGAGGATTTAATTAGAGCATAAAATTTAATAAACCTAAATGTAGAAACCAAAGTTAATGACTTAAACTTTAGTTGGAAAGTGATGTGAGATAGGTAGAATCAGGAATATATATATATATATATATATATATGTATGTATGTTTTGATTGTAGAATAAATAATATACGTGTACACATTGAGTCTGATCCAATGCAAGTTGGTTGTGCAGTTTACGATGGACGGACAGACTCCTAATAATACTCCGTCGACTACTCAGCAGGAGGTTGGGGAGACCAGTGACCCCACCACTAGAGAGGTAGCTGATCTACAGACTATGGTATAGAGAGTTACTGACTAGCAGTTGTTACAGCAGGCACAGATGGCGGATATTATGGAGTATGTACGAGGCTCGAGAGTACCTGCAGTGGCACCGACTACTGAGCTAGCTGTACCTACTACTTAGGCAGCATTAGCACAAGCTGTTACCACATAGGCGGCAGGGTCAGAGACATTGATTGAGAGGGATGAGCCTGTTGTGGTGCCAGCACAGACTACCGTTGTGATACCCACTACGACAAAGCAATAGGTAGTTGCTTCGACCGCCAGAGTAGGATGTCAGAGGCAGCGAAGATGGTAAAGGACTTTATAAGGTTCAACCCCACTTTCTTTAATGGGGTAAGTGATCCAGAGATTGCGGGGCATATTGGTTGATGACGCACCGAGGACTACACCAGTTGTTAGAGGTACCAGAGGCAAATTAGGCGCGGATTTTAGGGTACTGTTTGAGAGGCCAGGCAGCAGTTTGGTGGATGACTTACACCGACACACATTCTGAGCCGTCTACTTGGGCAGAGTTTCTACAGTTATTCCTTGACGAGTATATCCCCACTGAGGTACAGTTGAGACTTAGAGAGGAGTTTCTTGCACTGAGACAGGGTACCATGTCAGTATCACAGTACATGGAGAGATTCAGGTATCTTATGATGTATGACATGGATGTGACAAACATCAAGAGACTCCAGATTTACTACTTCATCAGGGGATTGGATGGGAGGATTGGTTATGTGATTGTTGCGAGTGGAGCTGAGACTTTACAGGCTATATATAATAGGGCTTTACATCGCGAGACATATTTACGACATAGAGGTGAGTTGATGGATAGGTCTGGGCAGAGTTCTCGGTCTGATCAGAGATCGAAGAGACAGAGAGATCAGTCTAACAGACAGAGACAGGATCAACAGGGTCGATAGAGAGATTGGCAGGATCAAGGTCGACAAGATAGGCGTCCCGAGCAGTAGAGAGGAGATAAGAGGCAAGTGGTGTATGCTGCTGCATCTGCTCCTGTTGAGTAGCCGCGACAGCGTATTAGGGATGGAGGAGGTCGTGGCAGAGGACAGAGAGGTCAAAGCCATGATAGAGCTCAGGTTCAGACAATGTCACAGTCTGGTTGGTAGGAGAGACGATGATGTTTTAGATGTCATCAGGTCATACATGTGCATGCTGATTGTCCGATGGCACCTTCTTCATCACAGTCTAATTTCACAATCTGTTGATTTTTGGCTAAAATATGCCTTGGAGGTCATTATTTGTAAATATGGTGATTTTTGATTGGTTCAATGTTAGTATTCTGATGATAAAATTTTATTCGAAATGAGCAAAAACTTATAATTGTTCAGTTACATACAGTCCCTATGTAGATTTTCGGCACAATTCGCCAAATTATTATTATAATAAGCCTCAACGATCAATATGATAATTATGTAGATTTTTAGCTAGTTAAAGTTCGGAATTCGAACGTAGTTGTTTGATGTGATAGGGGCAAAAAATAATTACACTTCAATTTTCGCTGTAGTATAATGTAAAATTTACAAAAACTCATTACCGTCTAGTTTCATACGTTACCTGCTTGGATTTTAGGTACAATTCGTTGAATTTTTCTTAAATAAGCCTTGAAAATCATTATTTTAAATATGTTGATTTTTTGTGGTTGAATTTCATAATTTCGACGATGTTGTTCGATGCGAAATGGAAAAATACTCATTACCATCAAGTTAAGCTGCAGTTTAACGTGACATTGACAAGAACTCATTACCGTCTAGTTTTGCACATTCTCCATATTGATTTTAGGCATAATTCGTCGAATCTTCGCTAAAATAAGCCTTGAAGCTCATTATTGTAAATATGTTGATTTTTGGCTAATTTATTTTTAGAATTCTGTAAATGTAGTTTGATACAAAATGGGCAGAAACTCATTATCAACTAGTTTCGTTGTTGGTTGAGGTCGAATTGGCATATAATCATTATAGTCTAATTTCACAAAGAGTCATTATCGTATACTTTTATTTTAGGTACAATTTGATGATTTTGGCTAAAATAAGCCTCGGAGGTCATTATTTGCAAATGTGGCAATTTTTGGCTAGTTCATTGTCAGTATTCTGACGATGTTGTTTGATGCGAAATAGGCAAAAACTCATTACCGTCCAGTTACACATATTCCCTACGAGAATTTTTGGCACAATTCGTCAAATAGTTACTATAATAATCCTCAACGATCAATATGATAATTATGCTGATTTTTCGCCAAGTAAATTTTAAACTACGATGATGTTGTTTGATGTGACAAGGGCAAAAACTAACTACCCTTCAATTTTGTATGTACTTTGTTGTCAAATTAACAAAAACTCATTACCGTTTAATTTCACACGTTACGTACTTGGATTTTAGGTACAATTCATTGAATTTTTCTTAAATAAGCGTTGAAAATCAAAATTGTAAATATGTTGATTTTTGGTGGTTGAATTTCATAATTCTGATAATGTAGTTTGATGCGAAATGAACAAATACTCATTACTGTCAAGTTAAGCTGTAATTTGATGTGAAATTGGTAAGAACTCATTACTGCCTAGTTTCGCACGATCCCTATATGTATTTTAGGCACAATTCATCAATTTTTTACTAAAATAAGCCTTGAAGCTCATTATTTTAAATACGTTGATTTTTGGCTAGTTTATTTTCAAAATTTTGTATATGTAGTTTCATGCGAAATGGACAGTAACTCATTATTGATTAGTTTCACTGTAAGTTGACGTGAAATTGGCACATAATCATTACCGTCTAGTTTCACAAAGAATCATTATCGTACACTTTGATTTTAAGCAAAATCTGCTAATTTTTTGCTAAAATAAGCCTCGGAAGTCATTATTTATAAATATGGTGATTTTTGTCTGGTTCACTGTCAGTATTCTGACGATGTAGTTTGATGCAAAATGGGTAAAAACTCATTACTGTCCAGTTACACAAATTCGCTATATGAATTTTCCGCACAATTCGTCAAATTGTTACAATAATAAGCCTCGACAATCAATATAGTAATTAAGATGATTTTCAGCTGGTTAAGTTTCATAATTCTTATGATACTCGATGCAATATGGGCAAAAACTAATTACCTTTCAATTTTCTTTAGAGTTTGATGTCAAATTAGCGAAAACTCAATCACGTTTCTCACATTACCTACTTGGATTTTAGGTACAATTCTTTGAGTTTTCTTAAATAAGCCATAAAAATTAGTATTGTAAATATGTTTATTTTCTGCGATAAAATTTCATAATTTTAATGATGTAGTTTGATCGAAATGGGCAAATACTCATTATCGTCAACTTAAGATGTGATTTGATGTGAAATTGGCAAGAACTTATTACCGTCTAGTTTTGCACGCTCCCTCTGTGGATTTTTAGCACAATTCGTCGATTTTTTACTAAAGTAAGCCTTGAAGCTCGTTACTGTAAATATATTGATTTTTGGTTAGTTTATTTTCAGAATTCTGTAGATGTAGTTTAATGCAAAATGGGTAAAAACTCATGATCGACTAGTTTTGCTGTTGGTTGAGGTGAAATTGGTACATAATCATTGCAGTCTAATTTCACAAAGAAACATTATAGTCTACTTTGATTTTAGGCACAATCTGCTGATTTTTAACTAAAATAAGCCTCAAAGGTCATTATTTGGAAATATGGTGATTTTTGGCTAGTTTAATGTCAGTATTCTGACGATGTAGTTTCATGCGAAATGACATAAACTCATTACTATCTAGTTACACGTATTCCCTACGTGAATTTTTGGCACAATTTGTCAAATTGATACTATAATAAGTCTCGACGATCAATGTGGCAATTATTCTGATTTTCAGCTGGTTAAATTTTAGAATTCTTACGACGTTGTTTGATGCAATAAAGGAAAAACTAATTACCCTTCAATTTTGGTTGTAGTTTGATGTGAAATTTGTAAAAACTCATTATTGTCTAATTTTACACATTAACTAGTTGGATTTTATGTACAATTAATTGAATTTTTCTTAAATAAACCTTAAAAACAAGTATTGTAAATATGTTGATTTTTGGCGGTTGAATTTCATAATTTTGACGATGTAGTTTGATGCGAAATGGGCAAACACTAATTACCGTCGAGTTTCACTGTAGTTTGATGTGAAATTGCAAAGAATTCATTACCGTTTAGTTCCACACGTTCCCTATGTGGATTTTATGCACAATTCATTGTTTTTTTCTAAACTAGGCCTTGAAGCTAATTGTTGTAAATATTTATATTTTTGGCTTGTTATTTTTAAGAATTCGGTATATGTAGTTTGATGAGATGGGCAGAAACTCATAATCGACTAGTTTCACTATAGGTTGAAGTGAAATTAGCACATAATCATTACCGTCTAGGTTCACAAATAATTATTATCGTCTACTTTGATTTTAGGCACAATCTGCTGATTTTTTGCGTAAATAAGCCTTGAAGGTCATTATATGTAAATATTGTAATTTTTGGCTGGTTCAATGTCAGTATTCAGACTATGAAGTTTGACGTGAAATGACAAAACCTCATTACCGTCCAGTTACACGCATTCCTTATGTAGATTTTTGGCACAATTCGTCAAATTGTTATTATAATAAGCATCGACGATCAATATGGTAATTATGCTGATTTTCACTGGTTAAGTTTTAGAATTCTGACGTTGTTTTTTATTAGACAAGGGTAAAAACTAATTACCCTTCAATTTTTGTCGTAGTTTGATGTAAAATTAGCAAAAACTCATTACTGTTTAGTTTCACACATTACCTACTTAGAATTTAGGTACAATTCGTTGAATTTTTCATAAATGAGCCTTGAAAATTAATATTGTAAATATGTTGATTTTCGGTAGTTCAATTTCATAGTTTTGACGATGTACTTTGATGCGAAATGGGCAAATACTCATTACCATCAAGTTAAGCTGTAGTTTGATGTGGAATTGACAAGAACTCATTACCTCCTAGTTTCCTACATTCCTTATGATAATTTTATGCACAATTCATCGATTTTTTGCTAAAATAAGCTTTGAAGCTCATTATTGTAAATATGTTAATTTTTAGCTAGTTTATTTTCAGAATTATGTAGATGTAGTTTGATGTGAAATAGGCTGAAACTCATTATTGACTAGTTTTGTTGTAGGTAGACATGAAATTTACACAAAATCATTACCATCTAGTTTCACAAAGAATCATTATCAACTACTTTGATTTTAGGCACAATCTGCTGATTTTTGGCTAAAATAAGCCTCATTGGTCATTATTTGTAAATATGGTGGTTTTTTGGCAGGTTCAATGGCAGTATTCTGACGAAGTAGTTTGATGTGAAATGAGCAAAAACTCATTACCATCCAATTACACACATTTCCTACGTGAATTTTTGGCACAATTCATCAAATTGTCACTAAAATAAGTCTCGACGATCAATATGGTAATTATGTTGATTTGTAGCCAGTTAAGTTTCATAATTCTGACAATATTGTTTGATGCGATAAGGGCAAAAACTAATTACCCTTTAATTTTCACTGTAGTTTGATGTAATATTAGCAAAAACTCATTACTATTTAGTTTCACACGTTACTTACTTGTATTTTAGGTACAATTCATTGAATTTTTCTTAAATAAGCCTTGAAAATCAGTATTGTAAATATGTTGATTTTCGGCAGTTAAATTTTATAATTCTGACTCTGTAGTTTGATGCGAAATGGGCAAATACTCTTCACCGTCAAGTTTCGTTGTAGCTTCATGTGAAATTCGAAAGAACTCATTACTATCTAGTTTCGCACGTTCCCTATGTGGATTTTAGTCACAATTCATCGATTTTTTGCTAAAATCAGCCTTGAAGCTTATTATTGTAAATATCTTGATTTTTGGCTAGTTTATTTTTAGAATTTTGTAGATGTAGTTTGATGCGAAATGGACAGAAACTCATTATCGATTAGTTTCGTTGTAGCTTAAGGTGAAATTGGCATATAATCATTATAGTCTAGTTTCGCAAAGAATTATTATCGTCTACTTTGACTTTAGGCACAATCTGCTGATTTTTTGCAAAAATAAGTCTCGGAGGTCCTTATTTGTAAATATAATGATTTTTGGCTGGTTCAATGTTAGTATTCTGACGATGAAGTTTGATTCAAAATAGGCAAAAACTTATTACCGTCAAGTTACCAACATTCCCAACGTGAATTTTTGGCACAATTCGTCAAATTGTTACTATAATAAGCCTCGACGATCAATATGGTAATTATGCTGATTTTCAGCTGGTTAAATTTCAGAATCCTGACAATGTTGTTTAATGTGATAAGGGCAAAAACTAATTATTCTTCAATTTTGGCTGTTGCTTGATGTGAAATTAGCAAAAACTCATTACCGTCTAGTTTCACACATTACCTACTTAGATTTTAGGTATAATTCGTTAATTTTTTTTAAATAAGCCTTGAAAATCAATATTGTAAATATGCTGATTTTCGACGGTTGAATTTCATAATTCTAATGATTTAGTTTGATGTGAAATGGGTATTTACTCATTACCATCAAGTTAAGCCGTAGTTTGATGTGACATTGGCAAGAACTTATTACTGTCCAGTTTTGCACATTCCCTATATGGATTTTATGCACAATTCGTTAACTTTTTTGCTAAAATAAGTCTTGAAGCTCATTATTGTAAATATGTTGATTGTTTGGCTAGTTTATTTTCAGAATTTTGTAGTTGTAGTTTGATGCATAATGGGCTGAAACTCATTATCAACTTGTTTCGTTGTAGGTTGAGGTGAAATTGGTATAGAGTGATTACAGTCTAGTTTCACAAAGAATCATTATCGTCTACTTTGATTTTAGGCACAATCTGTTGAATTTTTGCTAAAATAAGCCATGGAAGTCATTATTTATAAATATGGTGATTTTTAGATGGTTCAATGTTAGTATTCTGATGATGAAACTTGATGCAAAATGAGCAAAAACTCATTACCGCCCAGTTATCAACATTTCGAAAGTGAATTTTTGGCAAAATTCATCAAATTGTTACTATAATAAGCCTCGATGATCAATATGGTAATTATGCTGATTTTCAGCTGGTTAAATTTTAGAATCCTTACAATGTTGTTTGATGTGATAACCGCAAAAACTAATTTCCCTTCAATTTTGTCTATACTTTGATGTGAAATTAGCAAAAACTCATTACTATCTAGTTTCACATGTTACCTGCTTAGATTTTAGGTACAATTCATTGAATTTTTCTTTAAATATGCCTTGAAAATCAATATTGTAAATATTTTGATTTTTGGTGTAACGGCCCCATATTCTACGACCATAAATTTGGGCTCCTCTCGGCCTAAAATTACGTAGAGCTCGAGTCAACACCCATGCCACCTACATAACCCTAGTCAGCCTTCCTTGTTTATGTCCATTTATTTCATTAGTGAGTTGAGTTATTTTATATTAGTGAGTTATGCAACTTATCAGTATATAGCGGAAGCAAACTAACTCCAACTAATATAAATACTCTTAAGACACCGGTCAGGACGACCTAGAATGTGGAAATCCCATATATGTATACCAACATTTAGTCTGAAGAGATATAACATAGCATACATATTCAACCCTTTCTCACAGACCCATACCTTGTATTTTCAAAACATATACATATAATACAGGAAAACCTACCTAGTAGGCTAGCATACAGCTGCTATGCTCTTCACCTCAACCATTCACTCCGGGCCTTTCCCTTTATCGATCCTAAAACATGATAAGTCTTCACCCACCATCAAAAAAAGGACAGTGAGTACAGAAGGAAAATAGTAATATCCAAATGCATATTCAATATCATTTCAACGTCGAATAAAAAACTAATCAACATCATGCGTAAAGCCAACACAGATAATGAAATAGCATGATAAGAAATTATGGAGATATTAACGATAAAAGAGTGTCCAGATAAACAAAGGATAGGCGCAAGTAGCCCCGACTTTGTGAAACAGTCGTTTAAGCCAAGGAATAAAATACCCCACATAACTCGGAGTTTAGGATGTTGCCAACTCACACCATACCAAAGTCCACGTGAATAGGAACTCCTTAGCAATCTAGTAAAGTAAGTCCCATTATGTATAGAACCACAAACCATATCGTGCATCCTAAGTGCCTGGCCTCTAGTTTATAGCACCAGCTTAACCCGCAACTCTCAAGGATCACGTTGACTCACTTACCCTTAGACCACTCAATCAAAAGAGAGTTCTAAACTAGGATATAGCAAAACAATAACAATTGCAACTGCTCAATAACAAGGATATTAGCCAAATGAATGCACAAATGAAATAATATGAAAGTTCCATTAGTTTTACTCACCGTACTCCCAGTCTAACACGACAGCTCGTGTTCGCCACTCTTGTACGTTCCAAAACTAGCCCCATAAGCCTATCACTAGTCTCCTAAATACCTGTTAATCATTTTAGTATGTTTGGGTTACTTTAGAGCTCTAATATCATTTCCCATTTTTCATAATTTTATCTATTTTCTTTGTATTTTAAGTAAATTTTCCCGATATTTGGGTCATAGTCGAACCTATTTAAATACCAAAGAAACTCCCGAATACACGAGTTTTTATAGAAAACTCATAAATCCCCATTTCTTTGGTCAAAATATAATTTTCCTTAAATTATACCTATTTTTTGGATTTTCTAGTAATTTTATGAATTTTTTCTC
This sequence comes from Stephania japonica, assembly GCA_039657345.1. NCBI lineage: Eukaryota > Viridiplantae > Streptophyta > Magnoliopsida > Ranunculales > Menispermaceae > Stephania > Stephania japonica. Next base: position 27,884,876 of record CM077558.1, on the reverse strand, counting down.
TTTTTTATTTGTCCCTGAACCGCCCCTGAACCGAATTGAACCAGGTTCGGCTCAATCCGAGCCGAATCGACCCGGTTAAGGGGTCGTCTTCCCCACCTCACGAGCACTATTCTGCTCTGTTTTTTTTTCTTTTCATTTCTTTTCTCTCAGCTGGGATTCGGCTCCCAACCCAACCCTAGTTGGTCGGGCGAGCATCTCCAACCTCGGTCATGGCTTCCGCCATGGCTGAGCTCCTCACCACCTGAGTTGGACATCGGAATCAACAACAACATCCCAACCAAACTCAACACAACTCAAGAACAACAAAAATCGCGGCTCACCTTGATCTCGCCATCGCGCCTTAACGCTCACGAACTCTTCTCCTCTTCCTTCTCTGTCGTGTCGAGAGAGAACTTTGAGACGAGAGAGAAATTTGAGACGAGAGAGAAATGAGTGAACTGTGAGATGAGAGAGAAAACCATTATATATGTTGCCTCCTTCATCTCCCCATGAACGTGGATCTCGAGACCAATCCATCGACTCCTATCTTCTCCACCGCTTCCACTGTTTTAGCCTACTACGGCTAAGTGACACAAATATGTGACTCACTAGGGTGACTTCACGTGCCACAGTTTCGCTTCAAAATCGCACCACAACTCACTGCGTCGCACACAAATTTAATAGCAACGACCCGAACCCTATATCGGGTTAATTATTTAGTGTATTTAACTTGTCGGATGCCCACAATTATCGTTTCCCCGACACTAATTACCCATACCTAGTTCGCCCGACCACCGTTCAACATATTTCTCGAGCCGAACCTTACTCGTATATTGACTCATCGTCAATATACCCAGACACGAGTAATAATAGGTATTACATCAAACCATATAATAACATCACATTTTTCCGAGTCGTTACATTCGGCGGTTTAATTTCGTAATTCTGACGATGTAGATTGGTGCGAAATGGGCAAATACTCATTACCATCAAGTTTCACTGTAATTTGATGTTAAATTGGAAAGAACTCAATACCGTCTAGTTTCGCACGTTCCCTATGTGGATTTTATGCACAATTCGTCGATTTTTAGCTAAAATAAGCCTTGAAGCTCATTATTGTAAATTTCATGATTTTTGGCTAGTTTATTTTTAGAATTCTATAGATGTAGTTTGATGTGAAATGAGTAGAAACTCATTATCGACTACTTTCACTTTAGGTTGAGATGAAATTGGCACATAATCATTTATGTCTAATTTCACAAAGAATCATTATCCTCTACTTTGATTTCAGGCACAATCTACTAAATTTTGGCTAAAATAAGCCTCAAAGGTCATTATTTGTAAATATGGTGATTTTTGTCTAGTTCAATGTCAGTATTCTAACGATGTAGTTTGATTCGAAATGAGCAAAAACTCATTACCATCCAGTTACACACATTCCCTACGTGAATTTTTGGCACAATTCGTCAAATCTTTACTATATTAAGCCTCGACGATCAATATGGTAATTATGCTAATTTTCAACCAGTTAAATTGCAGAATTATGACGATATTGTTTGATGCGATAAGGGCAAAAACTAATTACCCATCAATTTTCGTTGTAGTTTAATGTGAAATTAGCAAACATTAATTACCGTCTAGTTTCACACGTTACCTACTTGTATTTTAAGCACAATTCGTTGAATTTTTCTTAAATAAGCCTTGAAAATCAATATTGTAAATACGTTGATTTTCGGCAGTTGAATTTCATAATTATTGTGACGGCCCCAATTTTCAAACCTTAAATTGGGCCCCGCCCACCCAAGTCTTTCGTGAAACTCCGAGCCCATCCCGATAAATCACGCAAGGCTAGTCAACCTTTCCTTAGCAATTAAAATTCCTTTACCAATTTATAACATTGATTAGTGAGTTATCATCAAAATAGCGGAAACAAAAGCTGAATCTAATCACACAATCACAACCATATTAAAAATAAAACATCCTAGAGTGTAGAAACCCCGTATATGTATATCATCATAAGTGATCAGTCAAAAGAGAACAACCCAATAGATATACATGCCCAGAATCTCTCACATACCCAAACCCATGTTTCAAAACTTCATATATATATGCATTAATACAAAAATCACCTACTCAGCCAAGTGGAAAGGCGTGCTCTAGTATCCAAAAAGTAAATCTCTAAGCTCTGGTGCCTTCCCCTTGCTAGACTGTGGATCTGCACTCCGTCAAACACAAGAATGACGAGCCCAGTTAAGTAACGCCAGCCCTAACCCTTGCGACTATGAGATATCCATAGACCTGGATAAGAGCCTCAAGTGTATACTCAACCGGTAGATATCAACAACATCTAGATAAGAGCTCACATCGCAGGTAAAAGTAATAATAACTCCCTTGCAATGGACCACTAAACCAACAGAGATTCCAAAGGATATAATGATAAACATAGTAATAACAACAAATTAAAGCTCAAGAAATAACTGTAAAAGTTCTCACTAGTTTTATTACCTGTAATCCAACTAATACGCACTCAACGGACCCTCGACACGTCTCCTATAACCTCCCTTGTCTTGTCGATGCTCAAAATCCCTAATTTACATTTAAATTGAAATTCCCATTAATTACCTTCATTCTATCCAATTTTCCAAAATTTTATTCGTTCACTCATTTCAATTGGGTCGATTACCCAGGTATTAGGTCATATTCGGACCCATTGAGATACCCGAGAGATCCCTTAAAGTTTTTGAAAATTTTATAAAATTTTGCCACTATGAACGGCGTCATGCCACCCGGACGTCTTGGTGTCCATTGGCTTGGGCGGCATCTCCATGACGTGGAAATGAGGCTCTCTGTCCAACACGTACATGAGTGACGTTGTGAACTTATTGGTCGTGGAGACATCCTCGCGGCATGAGCCCTAAAGCTCCTGCCCATGACGTACGTAGGTGACGTCGTGGGCATTAGCGCATGTCACCACGACGTCTGACCCAGAACACCCCTGTACCCCCAAGTCGCTTTGCCGAGCTTCGAGCCTATCCCAACTTCGACTAAACATCTCATACAACGCCAAGCCACCCTCGGCTTGCATCAAAACTCGACCAAACCATCGATTTTCATAAATTCATTAAAAATTTCCTAAAAATCTGAAAAATTCAGAAAAACCTTCTAATTCAAAAACCACTTTACAATTCCCTTATTGATCTTTCTAATAGACTCCTAATCCATCAAAACTAGTCATAAAAATCAATTTCCCAAAATTGTTGTACAAAATTATCACGACGAAAACACGCAAAACTACTGCCAAAATGTAGATAATCCCGTGGAGAATTGGACTTTTACCTTATAATTCGTGATTGGTCGATCCCATGGTGTCAAACTACGTCGAGAACCCTCGGAACACACCATTTTTGTTGTTGATCGGTGAAGAGAGAGAGAGATGAGAGAATGAGAGAACGAGATGAGAGAGAAAAGTTGGTGGGGTAGGCTTATATACCCCTCTCTCATCCACCCATGCATACGACTCTCGAGGCACATCCTTAAGCCTCTACTTAATCCATCCACTAACCTTGACACTCATGGATGACTCCAATAGGTAACACAATCACTCTTCTTTGTGATTTCTCGCACAATGCTCTCGTTTTTGGACCTGTTCCATAGTATGACACGCTCGTCGCATCGTCCCGAATATACCAACGTATCGAATGCATTTTGCAACTTTTATTTATCATTTATTTTGTATTTTGTCAGTGTTTTTAATTCAATTAAGTCCCCCGAACTACTAATTACCCAACCAGCATTCGCCCGAAACCCAGTTATTTCACATAATACTCGATCTGAACCATACCCTGTACCAACGCTCACACTCAAATGTCCTTGCACGTTTGGGACATTGAAATTAAACATATAGGTAATAACATATAATACAAAACACCGAACACAAATAACATACCTCGGCATCGACGACTGAGAATTGGACTCTGTATCATAACAAATGGGCCTACGTACGACTTAAATTGACACATGACACAAGTTAGAATTTAGGGTCATTACAATCTTCTCAACTAATTGAAATTTCGTCCTCGAAATTAAAACGAACATACGGAAAAACTTACTGAATCAAAAGAGGTAGGGAAAATACTCGCGTATATAGGACTCAAGCTCCCACATCAGCTCTTCATTACACCGTGATGCTGCCACTTGACTAGAATTGACGGAATCTCCTTGTTCCTCATAATCTTCACCTTCCTGTCCAGTATCTGAATAGGTTGCTCGTCATAAGTGATGTCCTCCCTCAAATCTATCTGGCTCAGGTTCACCATCGGCCTCCTGCCCTCTCTCGACCTATCAAGTCTGAGCATAGAGATTTGAAACACAGGGTGAACTCCAGATAACTGAGGTGGCAACTCCACCTCATACAAAACTCTGCCTATCCGCTTCCCAACTCTGAATTTACCAATAAGTCTCGGTGCAAGCTTCCCTTTGATCCTTAACCTTTTGTGACCCTTCATCGGAGACACCTTCAAGTAAACATAGTTCTCGACCGTATACTCTAACTCCCCATGATACAAGTCATAATATCTCTTCTGTCTCTCCTACGCATCTTTCAGCCTCAATCTAATGAGGCGTATCTTTTCTGTGTGATCCAAAACAACCTCTAGCCCAATAGCTGCCACACACTTTAGCTCTGCCCAGCAAGATGGAGATCTGCGCGGCCTCTCGTATAATGCCTCGAACAGTGCCATACCAATACTGGCCTGATACTTGTTGTCGTTGGCAAACTCACACAAAAAAATTTACTCCTCCCATGAACCACTATATTCTAACACACACATCCTCAACATATCCTCGAGTATCTGTATCAGACGCTCTGACTATCCATTAGTCTATGGATGATAGGCGGTGCTGAGATCCAACCACGTGGCGAACTATGCCGGCACACTCTACCAAATATGTGAAGTGAACTGTGGCCTTCTGTTAGACATAATCGATAAAGATACACCGCACAGTCAAACTATCTCATGCTTAGGGGTGGGCACGAAACCCGAGAACCCGACTCGGGTCGGGTCACCGAATCGGGTGGCGGGTGGCGGGTCGGGTAAGATGAGTTGAGAAAATGAGTCGGGTCATCAAAACCCGACTCGTTGGGTGTCGGGTCGGGTTCGGGTGGGATTATATTAGTGTCGGGTAGGGTTCGGGTCGGGTCGGGTTCGAATGTCATCATGGTTTTTATAGAATTTTTGTGGTTTTTGAACCTATGGGTCCGGTTGGGTCGGTTCGGGTCGGGTTCGGGTTCGGGTATCTTGTCTAGCAGGTCGGGTGATGGGTCATTTTTATACCGACCTGACCCGAGTCGGGTCGTCGTGCATCGGGTCGGGTTGACCCAAACCCGACCTGTGCCCACCCTTACTCATGCTCGTAGAATAAAGCCAACCTATCCACCCGATGTGTGGCAAAACCGATAAAAAGTGAGCAGACTTCATCAACCTGTCCATAATCACCCAAATGCTATCATGATCGCGTTGAGATCAAGGTAAACCATTGATGAAATCCATAGCTATATGCTCCCACTTCTATCGAGGAATGGGAAGTGACTGTAGTAACCCTCTAGTTCTGCGATGCTCAGTCTTAACTCGTTTACAAATCTCACACCCTCGAACGTAATCAGAAACAACGGTCTTCATCCCTAACCACCAAAGTAGACGACGCACATCAGCATACATCTTGGTCCTACCCGGATGAATTGTAAAACGTGAGCGGTGTAGCTCATAAAGTATCTTATTGCGTAGCTCAGCCACTGATGGAATCCGCAGTCATCCTCTAAACCTAAAGCATGAGCTTTTCAACTGACTCCAATCTAAATGATCTCAACTCTGAGCGAACTCCAAAAATCGCCATACTGCTCATTAATCCGCTGACCATCCAGTGCACTCTGAATAGAGAGAGTCTAAATCCTCAACTGGCCATAAATCAATACTCTAGTGCTGGTCAGAATATTAACTGGAAACAACCTCTTGACTGCTTCAAGTAATACATACTCATGTTATGTGGCAAGTAACAACCTTTGAGTCTGACCTTCTACGGGTCAACGCGTCTGCAACCACATTGGCCTACCCTAGGTGGTACTCCAAAGAGAAATCATAATCCTTGAGGAACTCCAAACAATGTTTTTGTCTTATATTCAGATCCTTCTGAGTAAACAAGTACTTCAAACTCTTGTGGTCAGTGAACAGTACAAACTTCTCTGCGTAAGGTTGTTCTTCTCGTGAACCTTCAGCTGTCGCGACACGTAGGCAATCACTCTATTGTCCTGCATCAAAACACAGCCTAAACAGACCTTCGAAGCATCGGTGTTCACCTCTAAACCCTTCTCTAATTCAGGCAATATTAGCACTGGCGTGGTAGTCAAACGTTCCTTCAAGTTCAGAAATGTTTGCTCACAACTGTCATTCCGCTGAAATCTCATGTCCGTCTTTGTCAACTGTATCATAGGTGCTGCAATCTTCGAGAAGTCACATACAATTCGCTTGGAAAATCCCGCCAAGCCAAGGAAGTTATGAATATCTGACATTGTTCTCAATGTAAACCAATCTATAACTGCTCTGACCTTAACGGGGTTCACTGACGCTCCGCCTGCTTTGACGATATGTCCTAGAAATTCGATCTTCGAAAGAAAATACTCACACTTACTGAACTTGGCAAATAATATGTGCTCTCTCAGAATCTGCAACACCAATCTGAGATGCTCCTCGTGATCCTCACGAGTTTTGGAATAGATCAAGATATCGTCAATAAACATAATGACGAAACGATCCTAGTACTGTCTCAACACACGATGCATCAGATCCATAAACATCGTTGGGGCATTAGTCAGCCTAAAAGGCATGACTGTAAACTGATAATACTCGTATCAAGGTGAAACACTGTCTCCTCCCTATCTTCCGCTTTAATCCTCAACTGATAGTACCTAGATCTCAAGTCTATATTCGAGAACCACTATGCTCCTGTCAGCTGATCAAACAAGTCGTCGATGCACGGAAGTGGATACTTGTTCTTCATTGTCACCCTGTTCAACTATCGGTTGTCAATACACAATCGCAGGCTGCTGTCTTTCTTCTTGACAAACAGAACTAGCACTCCCCAGGGTGACATGCTCGGGTAGATAAAACCCAACTCTTGTAACTCATCTAACTCTCTTCTCAACTCCTTTAGCTCTCTTGGAGCCATTTGGTACGGTGGGATCGAAATAGGTTTGGTCCCCAGGACCAAGTCGATAATAAAGTCAATCTCTCTAGGCGGTGGTAACCTTGGTAACTCTGCTGGAAAGACATCAGGAAACTCGCATACTACTGATACCTCCTCCAACCTAGTCACAACTCGCTTCGTCGTACTCAATACACTAGCAAACGTCTCAATATCTATGCTAGTGGCGACTCTACCTCTAGTGATAGTCAAACTGGTCGAAGTCCCCTGAAAACTAAACTATGGATGCTCTGGAATATGAAATATGACTTCTTACTGAAGCAGTCGATCTGTGCATTATATGCACCCAACTAATCCATGCCGAGTAATGCATTAAACTCGAGGAACTCCAACACTCTCAAGTCTGCTGGCATGACTGACCCTCTATCTCTACCGAACAATCAACACACAACAAGTTCGGGTAAATCTTGTCCCCAGCAGCTGCGCTAAGGATCAAGGGTTTCTCTAGTCTAATAGATCTCAAACCTAAATAATCCACCATAAGACCTAAAATAAAAGATATGGTAGAGCCGAAATTAAACATAACATGCATGAAATGACTGCAAATGAAAATCGTACCCTCAATAAGACTATGGCTTGCAGCCGGATCCGGTGTACCAACCACGTGAACCAGCTCCCAGCTATGATGCTACTACTACTGTCCTCGACCTAGTCATGGACACGCATTAATAAAATGATCCAATGAACCACACTCCCAACAGCCTCTCTGAGATCTTAACCCAGACTGTGTTTGCGATCTCTGCCCCTAACTGGAACTCTGACCCTATCTCTGGCCACTGCCTCTACCATTAGTCCTCTGATAAAACTGCTGTTGAGGACCTGACTGTGCTGGCTATTGAGGTGAATTAACGTAACTCCTCACTGGAGCAGTTGGTAGTATTGCTATAGAAGTGGGAGACGCACGCTCTGCACTCAACCACCCTACTTCCACTGCCTAGCTCTCTTCCTCCTCCTATCACCTCAAGCCTCCAACTGAAAATGAAGGTGCTGACGACGTCACCTGTGTCCTAGTGCACGTGCTCCTAAAGCTCTCACTAGCCATAACCCTCTCATACACATCCTATAACGTGCTCGGAGCAATCGTCACTACCATAGAACCGATCAAATCTAGTACACCATGTATGAAATAGTAAGCCTGGTCAATGTCAGTGTTAGCTGCGCCATCGGCATACTCCATTAGACTCAAGTACCGATCTATATACTGTATAACAGACTCTCCTGTCTGCTGTCTGATCGTCTGAATCTCGACCCTCTTTCGATTACGGACCGTAGGAGGAAAATACTTCTTGTGAAATCTCTCTTTAAACTCAGCTGAGTCCTTGGGCTTACCCTTTGACTCCACCGTCGTGCGCCACCAAACATCTGCTTTGCCAAATAGACATGCTGAGGAAATACTCAGCTACATTTGTGCTGGTGTAGCCAAGACCTCGTGGATCTTCTCGTGGTTCCTCATAAATTTCTTTGCTACCTCTAGATTAGATCCACCGTGGAACTTCACCGGATGATGTATAAACTTTCGAGCCTGCCTCATCTCAGGCGTCTTTTTTACACTACTATCAGTCAGTGTGCTCGGCGTATCCTCTGCTGGTGTCTTTGGTGTATGAGGTACTATCTCTGTCTATTCAGGTGCCTCCTTAGTCACTACGGGTCCTATAGTAATTGTGGGTGTTGCTGGCCTATCCTGAACTTCGGAGCACTCCTAAGCTGAACAATTGGAACTGCTGATGTACTAGATGATCCTATTGCTTGAGCTCTCAGCAGTTTGAGAATCTCCTGTAACTGATGATCATGAGACAAAAACATCTTCGACATGCCATCTAACTGGCACTATACATCACCCGTACTAGTCTCGCCTGTACTAGGCTGATCGGCCATCACTATTTGGAAAGAAAGTGATTCTCACGATCAGGACATAGCTATCGAAAATAAACTATACAAAAATCAAATTGAATTTCCCCAACTCTCCTCACTTCCCAACTAAGACTTAAGTTAGGTTCATAGGGTTCCACTCTAAGTCAACCATTCCTAACTTTCGGCTGATTACTATCTTAATGGCTTGTGATTTAAATCAAGAGTCGAGTATTTGAAACTTCGGTTCTAATACCAACTGTGACGACCCTAGTTTTCACAACTTTAACTGGACCCCGCCCAGCCTAGTCTTACATGAAACTCCGAGCCCATCGTGATGAATCACGTAAGGCTAGTTAGCCTTTCCTTACCAATTAAAATTCCTTTACCAGTTTATGACATTGATTAGTGAGTTATCATCAAAATAGCGGAAGCAAAAGCTCAAACTAATCACACAATCACAACCATATTAAAAATAAGACATCCTAGAATGTGGGAACCCCGTATATGTATATCATCATAAATGATAAGTTAGAGGAGAACAACCCAATAGATATACATACCCAGAATCTCTCACATAACCAAACCCATGTTTCAAAACATCATATATATATAATAATACAAAAATCACCTACTCAGCCAAGTGGAAAGTCGTGTTCTGGTATCCTCAAAGCAAATCTCTAAGCTCTAGTGCCTTCCCCTTGCTAGACTATGGATTTGCTTTCCGTCAAACACAAGAATGACGAGCCCAGGTAAGTAACGCCAAGTAGAACAATAATACAACATTTCAAAATAAATAAACATTAGTCCACATTCATGCTGATAGAAAAAAAGGAATAAGGAACGCATGAACGTATAAGACTGTAAATAGATCAATTGAAAGGTCAGTGTTCGAGTTACAAAATATTATAGAAAGGAGTCTCGACAATAGTCGTTGAGTCGAGGTAAAACCTACAAGACTCAGGTTCACAACAAAAACACAACCTACCAACCTTAACCCTTGTGACTATGAGATATCCATAGACCCGGATAAGAGCCCCCAGTGTACACTTAACCGGGAGATATCAACAACATTTAGATAAGAGCTCACACTGCAGGTAAAAGTAACCATAACTTCCTTGCAGTGGACCACTCAACCAGCAGAGATTCCAAAGGATATAATGATAAACAGAGCAATAACAACAAATTAAAGCTCAATAAATAACTTTAAAAGTTCTAACTAATACGCACTCAACGGACCCCTGAACAACAAATTAAAGCGCAATAAATAACTTTAAAAGTTCTAACTAATACGCACTCAACGGACCCCCGACACGTCTCCTATGACCTCCCATGTCCTGTTGATGTTCAAAATCCCTAATATACATTTAAATTGAAATTCCCATTAATTACCCTCATTTTATCAAATTTTCCACAATTTTATTCGTTCACTCATTAGGGTCGATTACCCAGGTATTAGGTTGTATTCGGACCCATTGGGATACTCGAGAGATCCCTAAAAGTGTTTGAAACTTTTATAAAATTATGCCCTTGTGAACAATGTCACGCTGCCGAGACGTCGTGGCGTCCATTGGCTTGGGCGGCATCTCCACGGCGTGGAAATGAGACTCTCTACCCAACACGTACGTGAGTGATGCCATGACCTTGTTGGTCGTGGCAGCGTCCTCATGGCACGAGCCCCTGAAGCTCCTACACAAGATGTACGTGAGGCCCTGAAGCATGCCACGACGTCTGACCCAGAATGCCCCTGTAACGAGGTTTTTCATACCCCGACTCGTGTCGCCGTGCTTCGAGCCTATCCAAACTTCGACTAAACATCCCATACAACGCCAAGCCACTCTTGGCTCGCGTCAAAACCTGACTAAACTATTGATTTTCCGAAATTCATTAAAAAATTCTCCAAAAATCTGAAAAATTCAGAAAAACCTTCAAATTCAAACAACATTTTATAATTCCCTTATTGATCATTCCAATACACTCCAAATCCATCAAAACCAGTCATAAAAATCAATTTTCCAAAATTGTTGTCCAAAATTATCATGACGAAAACATGCAAAACTACCGCTAAAATGTAGATAATCACGTGGAGAATCGATCTCTGACCTTATAATTCGTGATTGGTCGATCCCGTGGCGTCAAATGGCATCGAGAACCCTGGAACCAACACCGTTTTTGTTGTCGATCAATGAAGAAAGATAGAGCTGAGAGAACGAGATGAGAGAGAAAAGTTGGTGGGGGAGGGCTTATATACCCCCTCTCATCCACCTACACACAAATCTCGAGGCACATCCTTAGGCCTCTACTTAATCCATCCACCAACCTTGACACTCATGGATGACTCCAATATGTGACACAATCACTCTTCTTTGTGATTTCTTGCACAATGCTCGCGTTTCCAGACCCGTTTCATACCACAACTCGTTCGTCACGTCGTCCCAAATATACCAACATAACGAACGCGTTTTACAACTTTTATTTATTATTTATTTTGTATTTTTTTAGTGTTTTTAATTTAATTAAATCCCCCAGACTACCACTAATTACCTAACCAGCGTTTGTCCGAAACTCAGTTATTTCACATACACACTCGAGCTGAACCATACCTTATACCAACGCTCACACTCAAACGTTCTCGCACGTTTGGGACATTGAAATTAAACATTCGGGTAATAACATATAATACAAAACACCGAATAGAAATAACATACCTCGGTGCCGATGAACGAGAATTGGCTTTATATCACAGCAAATGGGCTCACGTACGACGTAAATTGACTCGTGGCATAATAGAATTTAGGGTCGTTAGCATGTTTAGGTTATTGGAATAACACATTCGAGTAATAACATATAATACAAAATACCGAATACAAATAACATACCTCAGCATCGACGACCGAGAGTTGAACTCTGTATCACAGCAAATGGGCCCACGTAAGACCTAAATTGATATGTGGCACAAGTTAAAATTTATGGTCGTTAAAATTATAGCGATGTAGTTTGATGCAAAATGTGAAAATACTCATTACCGTCACGTTTCGTTGTAGTTTGATACGAAATTGGAAAGAACTCATTACCGTCTAGTTTCGAACGTTTCCTATTTGGATTTTAGGCACAATTCGTCAATTTTTTGCTAAAATAAGCCTGAAAGCTCATTATTGTAAATATGTTGATTTTTGGCTAGTTAATTTTAAGAATTCTTTAGATGTAATTTAATGCGAAATAGACAGAAACTCATTATCGACTAGTTTTGCTGTAGGTTGAAGTGAAATTGGCACATAATCATTACCGTCTAGTTTCACAAAGAATTATTATCGTCTACTTTGATTTTAGGTGCAATCTGCTGATTTTTTGCTAAAATAAACCTCGGAGGTCATTATTTGTAAATATGGTAATTTTTGGTTAGTTCAATATTAGTATTATGAGGATTTAGTTTGATGCGAATGGGTAAAACCTCATTACCGTCCAGTTACACACATTTCCTAGGTGAATTTTTGGCTCAATTCGTCAAATTGTCACTATAATAAGCCTTGACAATCAATATGGTAATTATACTAATTCTCAGCCGGTTAAGTCTCAGAATTTTGACAATTTTTTTTGATGTGATAAGGGCAACAACTAATTACCCTCAATTTTCGTTGTAGTTTGATGTGATATTAGCAAAAACTCATTACCGTCTAGTTTCACACGTTACCTACTTGAATTTATGTACAATTCGTTGAATTTTTCTTAAATAAGCCTTGAAACTCAATATTGTAAATATGTTAATTTTCGACTGTTGAATTTCAAGTTCTAACGATGTATTTTGATGCGAAATGGCCAAATACTCATTACCATCAAGTTAAGTTGTAGTTTGATGTGAAATTGGCAAGAACTTGTTACCGTCTAGTTTCGCACGTTCCTTATAAGGATTGCACAATTCGTTAATTTTTTGCTAAATAAGCCTTGAAGCTCAATATTGTAAATATGTTGGTTTTTGGCAAGTTTAATTTAAGAATTCTGTAGATGTAGTTTGATGCGAAATGGGCAGAAACTCATGATCGACTAGTTTCGCTGTAGGTTGATGTGAAATTTGCACAAAATCATTTCCGTCTAGTTTCAAAAAGCATCATTATTGTCTACTTTTATTTTAGGCACAATACGCTGATTTTTTCTAAAATAAGCCTCGGAGGTCGTTTCTTGTAAATGTGATGATTTTTGGCTAGTTCAATGTCAGAATTCTGATGATGTAGTTTAATGTGGAATGGGCAAAAGCTCATTACCGTCCAAAAATGGGCAAAAGCTCATTAGCGTCTAGTTACACACATTCCCTACGTGAATTTTTTGCACAATTCGTCAAATTGTTACTATAATGAGCCTCAACGATCAATATGGTAATTATGCTGATTTTCAGCCAATTAACATTCAGAATTCTGGCAATATTGTTTGATGTGATAAGGGCAAAACCTAATTACCCTTCAATTTTCGCTGTGGTTTGATATAAAATTAACAAAAACTCACTACCGTCTAGTTCCACGTGTTACCTACTGGGATTTTAGTTACAATTTGTTGAATTTTTGTTAAATAAGCCTTAAAAATCAATATTGTAAATATGTATAGGATGATTATTTGATTTGAAATGGGAAAACTACATCATCGTCCGATTTTTCACGTTCCCTACATGAAATTTAAGGCTCAAAACAACGATTTTTATTCACAATAAGTTTTGTCATATAATTATGATTATTATTGTCTCGTAGAATTTCAAAACTATTAGGATGATTATTTGATACAAAATGGCTAAGACTTCATTATCGTATAATTTCCCACGTTTCCTATATTAGTCAAGGCTCAAAACAACGATTTCTTGTTATATTGAGCTTACTAACATAATTATGATTATTCTTGGCTTCGTGAATTTCAAAACTCTTGGAATGATGATTTGATAGAAAATAAGTAAAACTCCGTTATCTTCCGATTTTCCATGTTCCCTACGTGAAGTTAAGGTTAAAAACGACAATTTCAATTAACAATAAACTTTATAATAGAATTATGACTATTCACGGCTTGTTGAATTTTAAAACTTTTAGAATGATGAATTTGGTATAAACGGTTTAAAACTTTATTGTCGCCCGATTTTCCAAGTTCCTACATGAAGTTAGTGTTCAAAACAACGATTTCTATTCACATAAGCATTGGAAGTGAAATTTGATTATTTTCGGCTTGTTGAATTTCAAAACTCATAGAATGATGAATTAGATACAAAATGGATAAAACATCATTGTCATTCGACTTTCCATGTTCCCAACATGAAGTTTAAGTCTCAAAATAACGATTTGTATTCACAATAAGCTTTGTAATAGAATTATGATTATTCTCGACTTGTTAAATTTTAAAACTCTTAGACCGATTAATTTCTACAAAATGGGTAAAACTTCATTATCGTGTGATTTCCCACACACCCTACGAGGCTCAAAGCAACGATTTGTAGTCACATTAAGCTTAAAAACAGAATTATGATTATTCTCGACTTCTAAAATTTAAAAACTGTTAGAATGTTGATTTTATGCAAAATAAGTAAAACTTCATCATCGTCCGATTTACCATGTTCCTAAGTGAAGTTAAGGTTGAAAACAACGATTTTTAATAACAATTAGCTTTATAATGAAATTATGACTATTCTCGGCTTATTGAATTTCAAAACTCTTAGCTCAAAAAAACGATTTGTATTCACAATATGCATTGTAACAGAATTATGATTATTCTCGACTTCAAATCTGTCTCGTAGACCAGATAATTTATACAAAATGGATAAAACTTCATTATCGTTATTTCCCTATACGAAGCTTAAAACAACGATTAGTAGTCAAATTAAGCTTATTAAAAGAATTATGATTATTCTCCACTTCTTAAATTTCAAAACTCTTAAAATGATGATTTGATACAAAATAAGTAAAACTTCGTTATCGTCCGATATACCATGTTCCCTACGTGAAGGTAAAGTTGAAAACAACGATTTAAATTAACAATAAGCTTTATAATAGAATTATGACTATTCTCGCCTTGTTAAATTTCAAAACTCTTAGAATGATGAATTTGATACAAAATGGTTAAAACTTCATTGTCGTCCGATTTCCCACTTTCCCTACGTGAAGTTAAGGCAAAAAACAATGAATTCTATTCATAATAAGCTTTGTAATAGAATTATGATTATTATTGGCTTAATGAATTTGAAAACATTTAGGATGATTATTTGATACGAAATGGGAAAACTATATCATCATTTGATTTTCCAAGTTCCCTACATGAAGTTTAAAGCTCAAAACAATGATTTTTATTCACAATAAACTTTGGCATAGAATTATGATTATTATCAGCTCGTAGAATTTCAAAACTCTTAGGATGATTAGTTGATACAAAATGGGTAAAACTTTATTATTGTGTAATTTTCCACATTTCCTACCTGAGTTAAGGCTGAAACAACGATTTCTTGTTACATTGTGCTTAGTAACATAATTACAATTATTATCGGCTTCATGAATTGCAAAACTCTTAGAATGATGATTTGATAGAAAATAAGTAAAACTATGTTATCGTCCGATTTACCATGCTCCCTACATGAAGAAAGGTTGAAAACAACGATTTCTATTAACAATTAGCTTTATAATAGAATCATTACTATTCTCACTTGTTGAATTTTAAAACTCTTAGAATGATGAATTTTATACAAATTGGTTAAAATTTCATTGTCGTCCGATTTTCATGTTCCCACGTGAAGTTAATGCTCAAAACAATCATTTTTATTCACAATAAACTTTGTAAGTCAAATATGATTATTCTCGGCTTGTTTAATTTCAAAACTATTATAATGATTAATTAGATACAAAATGGATAAAACTTAAATGTCGTTCGATTTCCCATGTTCCTACATGGAGTGTTAAGACTCAAACAATGATTTGTATTCACAATAAGCTTTGTAACAGAATTATGATTATTCTCCACTTTTTAAATTTCAAAACTCTTAGATCGATTAATTTAAACAAAATGGGTAAAACTTATTATCGTGTGATTTCCCACATTTCCTACGAGTTAAGGCTCAAAAAAACGATTTCTTGTTACATTAGCTTAAACATAATTATGATTATTCTTGACTTCTTGAATTTCAAAACTCTTAAATTGATGATTTGATACAAAATAAGTAACACTTCATTATTGTCCGATATACCATGTTCCCTACGTGAAGTTAAGGTTAAAAACAACAATTTCAATTAACAACAAGATTTATAATAGAATTATGACTATTCTCGGCTTGTTGAATTTCAAAACTCTTAGAATGATGAAGTTGATACAAAATGTCTAAAACTTCAATGTCGTCTGATTTTCCAGTTTCCCTACGTGAAGTTAATGCTCAAAACAACGATTTCTATTCACATAAGCGTTAGAAGTGAAATATGATTATTCTCGGCTTGTTGAATTTTAATACACTTAGAATGATGAATTTGATGCAAAATGATTAAAACTTCATTGTCGTCGAATTTCCCACGTTCTTTACGTGAAGTTAAGGCAAAAAACAATGATTTCTATTAATAAATAAGCTTGTAATAGAATTATGATTATTATTGGCTTGTTGAATTTAAAACTTTTAGGATGATTATTTGATACGAAATGGGAGAACTACATCATCGTCCGATTTTCCACATTCCCTACATGAAGTTTAAGGCTCAAAATAATGATTTCTATTTACAATAAGCTTTGTCATAGAATTATGATTATTATCGGCTCGTAGAATTTCAAAATTCTGAGGATTATTATTTGATACAAAATGGGTAAAACTTCATTATCGTATGTTTTTCTACGTTTCCTACATGAGCTAAGGCTCAAAACAATGATTTCTTGATACATTGAGCTTAGTAACATAATTATGATTATTCTCGGCTCCTTTAATTTCAAAACTCTTAGAATGATAATTTGATAGAAAATAAGTAAAGCTTCGTTATCGTCCGAATTACTATGTTCCCTATGTGAATTTAAGGTTGAAAATGACGATTTTAATTATAAGTTAGCTTTATAATAGAATTATGACTATTCACGGTTTGTTGAATTTTAAAACTCGTAGAATGATGAATTTGATACAAATTGGTTAAAACTTCATTGTCATCCAATTTCCCACGTTCCCTACGTGAAGTTAATGCTCAAAACAACGATTTCTATTCACAATAAGCTTTGTAAGTGAAATATGATTATTCTCGGCTTGTTGAATTTCAAAACTCTTAAAATGATGAATTAGATACAAAATGGATAAAGCTTAACTGTCGTTCGACTTCCCATGTTCCCTACGTGGAGTTTAAGGCTCAAAACAATGATTTGTATTCACAATAAGCTTTGTAACGGAATTATGAATATTCTCAACTTGTTAAATTTCAAAACACCTAGACCGATTAATTTATACAAAATGGGTAAAACTTAAATATCGTTTGATTTCCCACGCATCCTATGCTAGTTAAGGCTAAAAAACGATTTCTTGTTACATTAAGCTTAGTAACATAATTATGATTATTCTCGACTTCTTAAATTTTAAAACTCATAGAATTATGATTTGATACAAAATAAGTAAAACTTCGTTATTGTTCGATTTACCATGTTCCCTACGTGAAGTTAAGGTTGAAAACAACGATTTTAATTAACAATAAGCTTTATAATAGAATTAAGACTATTCTCAGCTTGTTGAATTTCAAAACTCTTAGAATGATGAAGTTGATACAAAATGGTCAAAACATCATTGTAGTCCGATTTTTCACGTTCTGTATGTGAAGTAAAGGCACAAAACAACGATTTCTATTCATAATAAGCATTGTAATAGAATTATGATTATTATCAGCTTGTTTAATTTCAAAACTTTTTGGATGATTATTTGTTACGAAATGGGAAATCTACATCGTCGTCCGATTTTTCACGTTTCCTACATGAAGTTTAAGGCTCAAAATAACGATTTCTATTCCCAATAAGCTTTGCATAGAATTATGATTATTATTGGCTCGTAGAATTTTAAAACTCTAAGGATTATTATTTGATATAAAATGGGTAAAACTTCATTATCGTATGTCTTCCTACGTTTCCTACGTGAGTTAAGACTCAAAACAACGATTTCTTGTTACATTGAGCTTAGTAACATAATTATGATTATTCTCGGCTTCTTTAATATCAAATGATGATTTGATAGAAAATAAGTAAAGCTTCGTTGTCGTCTGATTTAGCATGTTCCCTATGTAAAGTTAAGGTTGAAAATGACGATTTCAATTAACAATTAGCTTTATAATAGAATTATGACTATTCAAGGCTTGTTGAATTTTAAAACTCTTAGAATGATGAATTTGATACAAATTGGTTAAAACTTCATGGTCGTCCGATTTCCCACGTTTCCTACGTGAAGTTAATGCACAAAACAACAATTTCTATTCAAAATAAGCTTTGTCATAGAATTATGATTATTTTCAGCTCGTAGAATTTCAAATCTCTTTTGATGATTATTTGATACAAAATGGGTAATACTTCATTATCGTATGATTTCCCACATTTCCTACGTGAGTTAATGCTCAAAACCACGATTTCTTGTTACATTGAGCTTAGTAACATAATTTTGATTATTCTTGGCTTCTTGAATTTCAAAATTATTAGAATGATGATTTGATAGAAAATAAGTTAAACTTTGTTATCGTCTGATTTACCATGTTCCCTATGTGAAGTTATGGTTGAAAACGACAATTTCAATTAACAATAAGCTTTATAATAGAATTATGACTATTCACGGCTTGTTGAATTTTAAAACTCCTAGAATGATGAATTTGATACCAACTAGTTAAAACTTCGTTGTCGTCCGATTTTTCACGTTCCCTACGTGAAGTTAATGCTCAAAACTACGATTTCTATTCACATAATCTTTGGAAGTGAAATATGATTATTCTCAGCTTGTTGAATTTCAAAACTCTTAAAATGATAAAGTTGATACAAAATGGTCAAAACATCATTGTAGTCCAATTTTTCACGTTCTGTATGTGAAGTAAAGACACAAAACAACGATTTCTATTCATAATAAGTATTGTAATAGAATTATGATTATTATCAGCTTGTTTATTTTCAAAACTTTTTGGATGATTATTTGATACGAAATGGGAAATCTACATCATCGTCCGATTTTCCACGTTTCCTACATGAAGTTTAAGGCTCAAAATAACGATTTCTATTCACAATAAGCTTTGTCATAGAATTATGATTATTATTGGCTCGTAGAATTTCAAAACTCTTAGGATTATTATTTGATACAAAATGGGTAAAACTTCATTATCGTATGTCTTCCTACGTTTCCTACAAGAGTTAAGGCTCAAAACAACAATTTCATGTTACATTGAGCTTAGTAACATAATTATGATTATTCTCGGCTTCTTTAATATCAAAACTCTTAGAATGATGATTTGATAGAAAATAAGTAAAACTTCATTATCGTCCGATTTACCATGTTCCCTATGTGAAGTTAAGGTTGAAAATGACGATTTCAATTAACAATTAGCTTTATAATAGAATTATGACTATTCATGGCTTATTGAATTTCAAAACTCTTAGAATGATGAATTTGATACAAATTGGTTAAAACTTCATTGTCGTCCGATTTCCAACGTTTCCTACGTGAAGTTAATGCACAAAACAACAATTTCTATTCAAAATAAGCTTTGTCATAGAATTATGATTATTTTCAGCTCGTAGAATTTCAAAACTCTTTTGATGATTATTTGATATAAAATGGGTAAAACTTCATTATTGTATGATTTCCCACGTTTCCTATGTGAGTTAAGGCTCAAAACCACGATTTCTTGTTACATTGAGCTTAGTAACAAAATTTCAATTATTCTTAGCTTCTTGAATTTCAAAATTATTAGAATGATGATTGGATAGAAAATAAGTAAAACTCCGTTATCGTCCAATTTACCATGTTCCCTATTTGAAGTTATGGTTGAAAATGACAATTTCAATTAACAATAATCTTTATAATAGAATTATGACTATTCACGGCTTGTTGAATTTAAAAACTCCTAGAATGATGAATTTGATACCAAAATAGTTAAAACTTCATTATCGTCCCCGATTTTTCACGTTCCCTACGTGAAGTTAATGCTCAAAACTACGATTTCTATTCACATAATCTTTGGAAGTGAAATATGATTATTCTCAGCTTGTTGAATTTCAAAACTCTTAGAATGATGAAGTAGATACAAAATGGTCAAAACATCATTGTAGTCCGATTTTCCACGTTCTGTATGTGAAGTAAAGGCACAAAACAACGATTTCTATTCATAATAAGCATTGTAATAGAATTATGATTATTATCAGCTTGTTTAGTTACAAAACTTTTTGCATGATTATTTGATACGAAATGGGAAATCTACATCATCGTCCGATTTTCCACGTTTCCTACATGAAGTTTAAGGCTCAAAACAACGATTTCTATTCACAATAAGCTTTGTCATAGAATTATGATTATTATTGGCTCGTAGAATTTCAAAACTCTTAAGATTATTATTTGATACAAAATGGGTAAAACTTCCTTATCGTATGTCTTCTTACGTTTCCTACGTGAGTTAAGGCTCAAAACAACGATTTCTTATTACATTGAGCTTAGTAACATAATTATGATTATTCTCGGCTTCTTTAATATCAAAACTCTTAGAATGATGATTTGATAGAAAATATGTAAAGCTTCGTTATCGTCCGATTTACCATGTTCCCTATGTGAAGTTAAGGTTGAAAATGACGATTTCAATTAACAATTAGCTTTATAATAGAATTATGACTATTCTATTTGCATGTTTACATTATAATAAGATCCATGGGTATTTATAGAAATATCCTAAATGTCCCTAGTCGATTATTATACTGGGAACTATAATGAATTAAGACTAGTATGAGTCTTGATTGATGATCATACGTATAGGAATACGAATCAAGATCATGAGTACTTGTTAGGGAACAAAGTACTGGACCGACCCGCTATGAGAACATCACATGGATTAAGTCATAGTTGTTTCTCATGATAAGTATATTTTTCAGTCCTCTGACTTGAGATTACCAGAAACTTCAACATTAGGAATACAATGATTTGACACAATCAAACGTTGTCTTTAATCGGATGTTTATAAAGGTTGTGATTGGTTACTGTGTGAATAATGTGGTGAAGTTGTGAAATCGAGATAGAATTTGTCCCTCTCATATAAAGAGAGATATCCAGTGGATCCTCGATGTGTTAGATCAAAAGACCTAGTCTAAGTGAATTGATATTGATCAATGTCACTTAGATGTTTTCAGTCTACCTAGAAATCGAGACTAGTACGATTGAACATGTTGGATGACAATTCCATGCCTTATGTTCGATCAAAAGGATATCATGTGACAAAAGGATATTATATACTCTATTGATTAGGTTATATCGATTTGATATTCGTACAACTTGGGTAGTCATAATGTCTTGCTAGAGGCCGCTTATGACTTGTATACCAAAATGTGTTTTTGTACACTGCCAACATTGTATGAGCCTATTGGGTCCACACTGAGAATGGTTTTGCGAGATTTTAAGATGGTTCAGAAAAATAAATTTTATATGATAAAATTCATGACAGAAACGTCCTTGTAGTGTATTACACTTATACTTCTTTAAGTAGGGGTATATGTGTAATTTACTTAACTGTCTATATACAAGGGTTGTATAAATAGACGCTTTGAGTTAGAATACAAGTACGAAAGATTTTAGACAGGGCTGAAACTCTATTTTCGTTTTAAGAAACGACTTAGAGGTTTTTGGTATGCTCTAGATCATTTTGGAGAGAAATAAAAGGTTTGGTATTCTCTCGAAGCTAGCACTTCAAATCTCGGCCGCCGTTCGTGTGTGGACTGCTGATAGAGGGCGTTCGTCATTTGCAGCGCCTTAGAGATCGATTAATCTTCAGAAAGGTACATTGCGATTGAGGTATGATTAAGTTTTCATAGTTTAAACATGTTTTAATGGAATCAGATTTGGATCCTGTTTTGGGGTTTTTCTCAAAATTGTTTTGTAATCTCCGCTGCGCATGAACCCCAAAACCCAACAATGGTATAAGAGCCTTCGAGTTTGATTCCATTAAACTCATTGCATGTTTTTATGATATATGATTGAAAGCATGATTATAGTTGATGTATATGTGATATACATAAGTTTTCTGTGAGATTTATTATCATGTTTTGTGTATATGATACATATATTCGTGATTTAATTGAAATCAGTTTCATACATGCAAGTAATCATGTTAGGTTCGAATAATTTTAATGAATTGAATTTCGTATTCTGTGATCCATGACACCATTAGGTATAATCTTTATTTTTGTGTATTGATGCATGGATGAAATCTTTGTAATTCAGTATGCATATTTAGGTTACATTAATTTAAGTTTCTTAAATTGTAAAGTCTGAATGTTAATTCGAAACTAATATGATTAGGTTCGATTGAGATAGTAATTCATGATCCAACTACATATTTGTGATTATTTGGATGAAGATCGAAATTGCAAATAATTAATTTTCGAAATTATTTATTTATCTTGTTATATCTATGTTGTTATGAAGTTTTTTATTTGATAAAGATAGATAACAATTAGATTAGGAGATATATGCAAAATCGGCTTATTTATCCCTATTGGATAGGAGATAAATATGGAGAAGTTTGTTATTTGTGATATGCTAGGATTCAAATATCTAAAGTCCTAATTGGATTTGGATAAGATGATTAGTTAGATGTGGGCCCGAGTTAATTAAAACGTTTTAATTGACTTAATTTTTGATAAACTAAGGGGTAAATTTGGTATAGTAAAATCAGCGAAAAATATAATTTTTTATAGCGAATTTCAATTTTCGGAATTGAGATTTGTCTTCTAAAAAAAAAAAGGGGGGGGCGCTGCCCCCTGTTCCCCCATCCTCTGATCAGCCAGCGGACCGCCGTCTAACTAATCTAGCGCATGGAAATTCTTCTATTAGTTAATAGCATAAAAATTTCAAGAATTGTTTAGTGGTTCTACAAATAAATAAAATATATGATATTTCATTGTTTAATTAAAATCACTAAAACTGAATAAAATCCCTCTATTAAATCTTAAGTCTTGTGCCATCCAATTTTAAACACTTGTCAAGGCCTCGATCGCACTAATATAGTTTCAGCCATAGTTGGGTGTATTGTGTTATCTTGATGAGATAAGTTGGGTAAAAGTTACTTAAATGTTTAAATTGGTTCGACTTAATAAAGCTATCAATAGTTTTGGACTTTAGGCATATGATGAGATAAAAACATGCTAAGACATAAGATGTCCTGTATCTCATAAAAGTATATAAAGTTACATAAGATGTAATTGGTAATCATTACCTACCTAAATAATCTAGTTCTCGTGTTTCATGCCATAGCTGTGTCATAGAATTAGGTGAAATATGGATTTAGTCCCCTAAATAAACAAGTATGTTTTAGGAGGGTTGTTAATTTAGTGGGAGTCTATTCCTCTATACTAAAATAAACTCTGCATAATCTTTATTGTAGATCAATGGCCTCTTCAAGTAACAATAATCCCCTGTCACTGCGATCTATCCTTGAGAAGGATAAGCTATTTGGGACTAACTTTCTTGATTGGTTCAGAAACTTGAGAATCGTTCTCAAGCATGAATGCAAGTTGTATGTCCTGGATGCTTCGATCCTTGAGGACCCACCAGTCAATGCTACGAAAGCTGTGAAGGATGCGCATAATAAGCATGTCAACGATTCTACTGATGTTGCATGCATTATGTTGGCAACTATGGTTCCTGAACTTCAGAAGGACATGGAACAAATGGAAGCCTACGACATGGCTGTAAAGCTGAAGGAAATGTTCCAATAGCAAGCTAGGCAAGAAAGGTTCGAGACAGTTCAGAACCTGCATTCTTGTAAAATGACTAAGGGTGCGTCAGTTAGTCCTCATGTTCTGAAGATGAAGGGTTATGTTGACCAACTTGATAAACTTGGATTTCCCATAAGCCAAGAGTTGGCTACGGATTTGATCTTAAATTCATTACCAGAGAGTTACTCACAATTTGTGATGAACTACAATATGAATAATATGGAGAAATCAATTTTAGAGTTGCATTTGATGCTCAAAACTATTTGAACAAAATATCAAGAAACCCTCTAGTAATGTGCTTGATGGTCCAAAAGGGAAAATGGAATGAAGAAGAAAGGCAAAGGCAAGGCTAAAGTCGCCAAGGCTGCTCTTCTTGCACCTATTGCAAAGCCTCGTGGAACAAGTCAAGCCCCAACCTGTTCTCGCTTCAAAGCACCAAAAGAAAAGGAAGGAAATTGTCATTTACGCCATGCACCTGGACATTGGTTCGAAATTGCAAACTCTATCTAGAAGATCTAAAGAAGAAAAAGGGTAGTGCGACTACCACCACAGTATTTATGTTATTGAAATTAGTTTATCTACTAGTGATTCCTGGTATTGGATATCGGATGTGGATCTCACATTTGTATAAATGTGCAGGGGACTCACCGAAGTAGAAAGTTGAAGAAAGGAGAAGTCATCCTCCGCGTAGGGAATGGAGCAAGAGTTGCTTACTGTTTCATTGGATCATATGACTTAGTTTTATCTAGTGGACTTATTTTAACTTTAAATAATTGTTATTATGTGCTCATTTGAGCGAAAAACATCATTTCTATTTCATGTTTGGATATGGATGGTTTTGATTTTATTATTGCGAATAATAGATGTTCAATTTCTCGTAAAGGCATTTTTTATGCAAATGTTGATTTGTGTGATGGTCTTTATATTCTAAGCATGAAAAAGTCCACGATACTCCGGTCTTTAACATAAATACAAAGAGATCCAAGTCAAATGATTTGAATCAAACCTATCTTTGGCATTGTCGTCTTGGCCACATAAATGAGAAACGCATAACGAAGCTCCATAAAGATGGACTTCTAGATTCATTTGATTTGGAATCATATGAAACGTGCGTATCTTGCTTACTAGGCAAGATGACTAAAATTTCCTTTACTGGACACAGTGAAAGGGCAAGTGATTTATTGGGTCTAATACATACTGATGTATGCGGTCCTATAAACACAATGGCTAGAGGAGGTTACCAGTACTTTATTACATTTACTGATGATTTCAGTAGATATGGTTATGTATATCTTATGAAACATAAAGCTGAATCATTTGAGATGTTTCGAACATTTCAAAATGAAGTGCAGAATCAACTTGGTAACACTATTAAGGCACTTCGATCAGATCGAGGTGGTGAATATTTGAGCCAAGAATTTGATGATCATCTTAAAAATTGTGGGATTGTCTCACAATTAACTCCACCAGCAACTCCATAATGGAATGGAGTTTCTGAAAGGAGAAATCGAACCTTATTAGATATGGTTCGATCTATGATGAGTCATGCGGATCTTCCATTATCCTTTTGGGTTATGCATTACAAACTGCAGCTTTCACTCTAAATCGAGTTCCTTCTAAAGCGGTTGATAAAACACCATATGAGATATGGTACGGTAAGAGACCTAGTTTGTCTTTTCTTAAGATTTGGGGTTGTGAGGCTTACGTAAAGCGACAAGTCTTAGAAAAATTAGCACCTAAATCTGATAAGTGTTTATTTGTGGGGTATCCTAAGGAAACAAAAGGATATTACTTTTATAATCCCGCTGAGAACAAAGTGTTTGTTGCTCGATATGGTGCCTTTATGGAAAAACAGTTTATTTCAAAAGACACTAGTGGGAGAGAAATAAATCTTGAAGAAGTTCAAGAATCACAAATAAACACTGAACCGCCACTTGGAAGTTCAACAACGTTCTGAACCAGTTGAATCTCCACAAGTGACACCAGGCCCACGTAAATCTGGTAGGGTAAGACATGAGCCAGAGAGATTCGAATTTCTCATTACTGATAGTCGTGATGTGTTGCTTATAGATCAAAATGAGCCCACCACTTATCAGGAGGCTATGTCTGGACCAGAATCAGATAAATGGCTAAGTGCCATAAACTCTGAGATGCAATCCATATATGATAACCAAGTTTGGAACTTGGTTGATTTACCTGAAGGTGGTAAGACCATTGGATGTAAATGGGTTTTCAAGAAGAAAACTGACATGGATGGCAAAGTGCATACTTTCAAAGCAAGACTTGTAGCAAAAGGTTTCAGGTAGACTCAAGGTGTTGATTATGATGAAACTTTTTCGCCAGTAGCCATGCTTAAATCCATAAGAATCTTAATTGACATTGTTGCATATTATGACTATTACATATGGCAAATGGATGTAAAAACAACATTTCTTAATGGAAAACTGCTTGAGGACGTGTATATGACACAACCTGAAGGTTTTATACATCCTGAGAATTCTAGGAAGGTACGCAAGCTTCAAAGATCTATTTATGCATTAAAGCAAGCTTCTCGGAGTTGGAATTTTCGTTTTGATGAAGCAACCAAGGATTTTGATTTTATTAAGAACGAAGATGAGCCTTGTGTATACAAGAAGGTCAGTGGGAGTGTAGTTGTTTTTTTGGTACTATATGTTGATGATATATTACTCATTGGAAATGACATCCCAACATTGCAGAGTGTCAAGTCTTGGTTAGGGAAGTGTTTCTCAATGAAAGACTTAGGAGATGCAACCTATATCCTAGGGATAAGGATCTATAGGGATAGATCTAAGAGGTTAATCGGTCTAAGTCAGAGTGCTTACATAGACAAGGTACTGAATAGGTTCAGTTTGCAAGACTCTAAAAGAGGATTGTTGCCAATGTCTCATGGCATAAGTCTCAGCAAGAATCAATGTCCTAGGACAAATGATGAGCGAGACCGTATGAATAAGATTCCATATGCATCTGCTATTGGATCTATCATGTACGCCATGCTATGCACTCGGCCTGATGTATCATATGCTTTGAGCACTACAAGCGAGATATCGATCGATCCAGTGAGAGTCATTGGATAGCAAAAAGAACATCCTTAAGTACTTAAGAAGGACTAAGGAAGTGTTCTTGGTCTATGGAGGTTTTGGAAATGATCTAGTTGTAAATGGTTACACGAGATGCAAGTTTTCAAACCGATATAGATGATTTTAGATCGCATCTGGATATGTGTTTACTTTGAATGGGGCGTGCAAGAAGCTGGAAAAGTTCAAAGCAAGAGATCAAGTGCGAGATTCTACAACGTAAAGTGAGTATATTGCGTCAAATCCGATGCAAAGAAGGAGAGCGATTTGGATCAAAAAGTTCATTTCTGAACTAGGTGTGGTTCCAAGTATTGTTAACCCTGTTTGTTTGTATTGTGACAATAACGGGGTAAGAGCACAGGCCAAGGAACCTAGATAACACCACAGATCCAAACATATACGCAAGCGTTTTCATCTCATCAGAGAAATTATTGAGAGGGGAGACGTAAAGATTTGCAGAGTACCTACTGAAGACAACGTTGCGGATCCATTGACAAAGGCTCTTCCACAAGCGAGACATGATGGTCATGTTAGATCATTAGGCATTAGATGCATGAATAATTGGCCCTAGAGCAAGTGGGAGATGTTGGGAAATGTGCCCTAGGTCAATCCATTAACAGTCTTTATGAATACATTTTAGTTAATAAAATAGAGGATTTCATTTGTTGTTTATTATAATTGATTTGCATGTTTACATTATAATAAGATCCATGTGTAATTTACTTAACCGTCTATATACAAGGGTTGTATAAATAGACGCTTTGAGTTAGAATATAAGTACGAAAGATTTTAGAAAGGGCTGAAACTCTATTTTCGTTTTAAGAAACGACTTAGAGGTTTTTGGTATGCTCTGGATCGTTTTGGAGAGAAACAAAAGGTTTGGTATTCTCTCGAAGCTAGCACTTCAAATCTCGGCCGCCTTTCGTGTGTGGACTCCTGATAGAGGGCGTTCGTCGTTTGCAGCGCCTTAGAGATCGATTAATCTTCAGAAAGGTACATTGCGATTGAGGTATGATTAAGTTTTCATAGTTTAAACATGTTTTAATGGAATCAGATTCGAATCCTGTTTTGGGGTTTTTCTCAAAATTGTTTTGTAATCTCCGCTGCGCATGAGCCCCAAAACCCAACATATTCATGGCTTGTTGAATTTCAAAACTCTTAGAATGATGAATTTGATACAAATTGGTTAAAACTTAATTATCGTCCGATTTCCCATGTTTCCTACATGAAGTTACTGCACAAAACAACAATTTCTATTCAAAATAAGCTTTGTCATAGAATTATGATTATTTTCAGCTCGTAGAATTTCAAAACTCTTTTGATGATTATTTGATACAAAATGGGTAAAACTTCATTATGGTATGATTTCCCACGTTTCCTACGTGAGTTAAGGCTTAAAACCACAATTTCTTGTTACATTGAGCTTAGTAACATAATTTCGATTATTCTTGGCTTCTTGAATTTCAAAATTATTAGAATGATGATTTGATAGAAAATAAGTAAAACTTCGTTATCATCTGATTTACTCCCTATGTGAAGTTATGGTTGAAAATGACAATTTCAATTAACAATAAGCTTTATAATAGAATTATGACTATTCACGGCTTGTTGAATTTTAAAACTCCTAGAATGATGAATTTGATACCAACTAGTTAAAACTTCATTGTCGTCCGATTTTTCACGTTCCCTACGTGAAGTTAATGCTCAAAACTACGATTTCTATTCACATAATCTTTGGAAGTGAAATATGATTATTCTCGACTTATTGAATTTTAAAACTTTTAGAATGATGAATTTGATATAGAATGGTTAAAACTTCATTGTCGTCCGGTTTCCCACATTCTTTACTTGAAGTTAAGGCAAAAAACAATGATTTCTATTCATAATAAGCTTTGTAATAGAATTATGATTATTATCAGCTTGTTGAATTTCAAAACTTTTAAGATGATTATTTGATATGAAATGGGAAATCTCTATGGTCGTCCGATTTTTCATGTTCCTTACATGAAGTTTACGGCTCAAAATAACGATTTCTATTCACAATAAGCTGTCATAGAATTATGATTATTATCGGCTCGTAGAATTTCAAAACTCTTAGGATGATTATTTGATACAAAATGGGTAAAACTTCATTATTGTGTGATTTCCCACGTTTCCTACATGAGTTAAGGCTCAAAAAAAATAATTTCTTGTTACATTGAGCTTAGTAACATATTTACGACTATTCTCGGCTTTTTGAATTTCAAAACTCTTAGAATGATTTCCCTACGTGAAGTTAAGGTTTAAAACAACAATTTTAATTAACAATAAGTTTTATAATAGAATTATAACTATTTTCGGCTTGTTGTATTTCAAAGCTCTTAGAATGATGAATTTGAAACAAACTGGTTAAAAACTTCATTGTCGTACGATTTTTCACATTCCCTACGTGAAGTTAATGCTCAGAACAACGATTTTTATTCACAATAAGCTTTGTAAGTGAAATATGATTGTTCTCAGCTTGTTGAATTTTAAAACTCTTAGAATGATGAATTAGACACAAAATAGCTAAAACTTCATTGTCATTCGAAAACTACATCATCGTCTGATTTTCCACGTTTCCTACGTGAAACTCTTAGTATGATTTTCCACGTTTCCTACGTGAGTTAAGTCTCAAACAACGATTTCTTGTTACATTGAGCTTAGTAACATAATTACAATTATTATTGGCTTCATGAATTTCAAAACTCATAGAATGATTATTCGATAGAAAATAAGTAAAAATTTGTTATCGTCCGATTTACCATGTTCCCTACGTGAAGATATGGTTGAAAACAATGATTTCAATTAACTATTAGCTTTATAATAGAATTATGACTATTTTCAGCTTGTTAAATTTCAAAACTCTATGAATGATGAATTTGTTACAAACTGGTTAAAACTTCATTGTCGCTCAATTTCTCATGTTCCCTACGAGAACTTAATGCACAAAACAATGATTTTTATTCACTATAAGCTTTGTAAGTGAAATAAGATTATTCTCGGCTTGTTGAATTTCAAAAGTCTTATAATGATGAATTGGACATAAAATAGATAAAACTTCATTGTCATTCGACTTCCCATGTTCCTTACGTGAAGTTTAAGGCTCAAAACAATGATTTGTATTCACAATAAGCTTTGTAACAGAATTATGATTATTTTTGACTTGTTAAATTTCAAAACTCTTAGACCGATTAATTTATATAAAATAGGTAAAACTTCATTATTGTGTGATTTCCCACACACCCTACGAGGCTCCAAACAACAATATGTAGTCACATTAAGCTTAAAATAAGAATTATGATTATTCTCGACTTCTTAAATTTCAAAACTGTTAGAATGATGATTTGATACAAAATAAGTAAAACTTCATTATTGTCCAATTAACCATGTTCCCTACGTGAAGTTAAGTTTAAAAACAACGATTTCAATTAACAATAAGATTTATAATAGAATTATGACTATTCTCGGCTTGTTGAATTTCAAAACTCTTAGAATGATGAAGTTGATACAAAATGGTTAAAACTTCATTGTCGTCTGATTTTTCAGTTTTCCTACATGAAGTTAATCCTCAAAACAACGATTTCTATTCACATAAGCGTTGGAAGTGAAATATGATTATTCTCGGCTTGTTGAATTTTAATACACTTAAAATGATGAATTTGATACAAAATGATTTCTATTCATAAATAAGGATTGTAATAGAATTATGATTATTATCGGCTTATTGAATTTCAAAACTTTTAGAATAATTATTTGATACGAAATGGGAAAACTACATCATCGTCCGATTTTTCACATTCCTTACATGAAGTTTAAGACTCAAAACAACGATTTCTATTCACAATAAGCTTTTTCATAGAATTATGATTATTATCGTCTCGTAGAATTTCAAAACTCTTAGGATGATTATTTGATACAAAATGGGTAAAACTTCATTTTCATGTAATTTCCTACGTTTCCTACGTGATTTAAGGCTTAAAAAACGATTTCTTGTTACATTGAGCTTAGTAACATAATTACGACTATTCTCGGCTTTTTGAATTTCAAAACTATTAGAATGATAAGTTGATAGAAAATATGTAAAAGTTCATTATCGTCTGATTTACCATGTTTCCTACGGGAAGTTAAGGTTGAAAACAACAATTTCAATTAACAATAAGCTTTATAATAGAATTATGACTATTCTCAGCTTGTTGAATTTCAAAACTCTTAGAATGATGAATTTGATATAAACTGGTTAAAACTTCATTGTCGTATGATTTCCTATGTTCCCATACGTGAAGTTAATGCTCAAAACAACGATTTCTATTCACAATAAGCTTTATAAGTGAAATATGAGTATTCTTGGCTTGTTGAATTTCAAAAATCTTAGAATGATGAATTAGATATAAAATGGATAAAACTTCACTGTTGTTCGACTTTCCATGTTCCCTAAGTAGAGTTTAAGGCTCAAAACAATGATATGTATTCACAATAAGCTTTACAACAGAATTATGAATATTCTCGACTTGTTAAATTTTAAAACTCCTAGACCGATTAATTTATACAAAATGGGTAAAACTTAATTATCGTCTGATTTCCCACGCACCCTACGAGGCTCAAACCAATGATTTGTAGTCACATTAAGCTTAGTAACAAAATTATGATTATTCTCGACTTCTTAAATTTCAAAACTCTTAGAATGATGATTTGAAACAAAATAAGTAAAACTTCGTTATGGTCCGATTTACCATGTTCCCTACGTGAAGTTAAGGTTGAAAACAACGATTTCAATTAACACTAGGCTTTATAATAGAATTATGACTATTCTCAGCTTGTTGAATTTTAAAACTCTTGAAATGATGAATTTGATACATAATGGTCAAAACATCATTGTCGTTCGATTTTCTACGTTCTGTATGTGAAGTAAAGGCACAAAACAACGATGTATATTCATAATAAGCATTGTAATAGAATTATGATTATTATCAACTTGTTGAATCTTAAAACTTTTGACATGATTATTTGATACGAAATGGGAAAACTACATCATCGTCCAATTTTTCACGTTTCCTACATGAAGTTTAAGGCTCAAAACAACGATTTCTATTCAAAATAAGCTTTGTCATAGAATTATAATTATTTTCAGCTCGTAGAATTTCAAAACTCTTATGATGATTATTTGATACAAAATGGGTAAAACTTCATTATCGTGTGATTTCCCACGTTTCCTACGTGAGTTAAGGCTCAAAAAACAATTTCTTGTTACATTGAGCTGAGTAATATAATTACGACTATTCTCGACTTTTTGAATTTCAAAACTCTTAGAACGATAATTTAATAGAAAATATGTAAAAATTCATTATCGTATGATTTACCATGTTCCCAACGTGAAGTTAAGGTTGAAAACAACAATTTCAATTAACAATAAGCTTTATAATAGAATTATGACTATTCTCGGCTTGTTGAATTTCAAAACTCTTAGAATGATGAATTTGATACAACTGGTTAAAACTTAATTGTCGTACGATTTTCCACGTTCCATACGTGAAGTTAATGCTCAAAATAATGATTTCTATTCACAATAAGCTTTGTAAGGGAAATATGATTATTCTCTGCTTGTTGAATTTCAAAACTCTTAGAATGATGAATTAGATACAAAATGGTTAAAATTTTCATTGTCGTCCTATGTCTTACGTTTCCTACGTGAAGTTAAAGCTCAAAACAACGATTTCTTGTCACATTAAGCTTAGTAAGATAATTACGATTATTCTTGGCTTGTTAAATTTCAAAACTCTTAAACTGATTATTTGATACAAAATAGCTAAAACTTCATTGTCGTCCGATTTCCCACTTTCCATACGTGAAGTTAATGTTCAAAACAACGATTTCTATTCACAATAGCTTTGTAAGCGAAATATGATTATTCTCGGCTTGTTGAATTTCAAAACTCTTAGAATGATGAATTAGATACAAAATGGATAAAGCTTCACTATCGTTCGACTTTCCATGTTCCCTACGTGGAGTTTAAGGCTCAAAACAATGATTTGTATTCACAATAAGCTTTGTAATGTAATTATGAATATTCTCAACTTGTTAAATCTCAAAAGTCCTGGATCGATTAACTTATACAAAATGGATAAAACTTCATTATCGTCTAATTTCCCACACACCCTATGAGGCCCAAAACAACGATTTGTAGTCAAATTAAGCTTAGTAACAGAATTATGATTATTCTCGACTTCTTAAATTTCAAAACTCTTAGAATGATGATTTGAGTAAAAATAAGTAAAACTTCTTTATTGTCTGATTCACCATGTGCCCTACGTGAAGTTAAGGTTGAAAAGAACGATTTCAATTAACAATATGCTTTGTAATAGAATTATTACTATTCTCGATTTGTTGAATTTCAAAACTCTTTGAATGATGAATTTGATACAAAATGGTTAAAATTTTCATTGTTGTCCGATTTCCCACGTTCCCTACGTGAAGTTTAAGCTAAAAATAACGATTTCTTGTCACATTAAGCTTAGTAAGATAATTATGATTATTCTTGGCTTGTTAAATTTCAAAACTCTTAGACTAATTATTTGATACAAAATGGCTACAACTTCATTGTCGTCCGATTTCGCACGTTCCCTACATGAAGTTAATGCTCAAAAAAACGATTTCTATTCACAATAAGCTTTTGTAAGTGAAATATAATTATTCTCGGCTTGTTGAATTTCAAAACTCTTAGAATGATGAATTAGATAAAAAATGGATAAAACTTCATGGTCGTTCGACTTCCCCTGTTCCCTACGTGGAGTTTAAGGCTCCAAACAATGATATGTGTTCACAATAAGCTTTGTAACGGAATTATGAATATTCTCGACTCGTTAAATTTTAAAACTCCTATACCGATTAATTTATACAAAATGGGAAAAACTTAATTATCGTCTGATTTCTCATGCACCCTACGAGGCTCCAACCAACGATATGTAGTCACATTGAGCTTAGTAACAGAATTATGATTATTCTCGGTTTACTATCATTATTATGATTATTCTCCGCTTCTTCAATTTTAAAACTCTTAGAATGATGATTTGATAAAAAATAAGTAAAACTTCGTTATCGTACGATTTACCATGTTCCCTACGTGAAGTTAAGGTTGAAAACATTGATTTCAATTAACAATAAGCTTTATAATAGAATTATGACTATTCTCAGCTTGTTAAATTTCAAAACTCATAGAATGATGAATTTGATATAAAATGGATAAAACATCATTGTTGTCCGACTTTCCACGTTCCATATGTGAAGTAAAGGTACAAAACAACGATTTCAACTCATAATAAGCATTGTAATAGAATTATGATTATTATCAGCTAGTTGAATCTCAAAACTTTTAGGATGATTACTTGATACGAAATGGGAAAACTACATCATCGTCCGATTTTTCACGTTTCCTACATGAAGTTTAAGGCTCAAAACAACGATTTCTATTCAAAATAAGCTTTGTCATAGAATTATGATTATTCTTAGCTCCTAGAATTTCAAAACTCTTATGATGATTATTTGATACAAAATGGGTAAAACTTCATTATCGTATGATTTTCCACGTTTCCTATGTGAGTTAAGGCTCAAAACCACAATTTCTTGTTACATTGTGCTTAGTAACACAATTTCGATAATTCTTGGCTTCTTGAATTTCAAAATTCTATGAATGATGATTCAATAGAAAATAAGTAAAACTTCGCTATCGTCCGATTTACCATGTTTACTATATTTTATGGTTGAAAACAAAAATTTCAATTAACAATAATCTTTATAATAGAATGATGACTATTCACGGCTTGTTGAATTTTAAAACTCTTAATATGATGAATTTGATACAAACTAGTTAAAACTTCATTGTCGTCCGATTTTCCACGTTCCCTACGTGAAGTTAATGCTCAAAACAACGATTTCTATTCACGTAAGTGTTGGAAGTGAAATATGATTATTCTCGACTTGTTGAATTTCAAAACTCTTAGAATGATGAATTTGATATAAAATGGTTAAAACTTCATTGTCGTCCCATTTCCCACATTCTTTACTTGAAGTTAAGGCAAAAAACAACGATTTCTATTTATAATAAGTTTTGTAATAGAATTATGACTATTATCGGCTTGTTGAATTTCAAAACTCTTAGGATGATTATTTGATACGAAATGGGAAAACTATATCATCGTCCGATTTTCTACGTTCCCTACATGAAGTTTAAGGCTCAAAACAACGATTTCTATTCACAATAAGCTTTGTCATAGAATTATGATTACTATCGGCTCGTAGAATTTCAAAACTCTTAGGATGATTATTTGATACAAAATGGGATAAACTTCATTATCATGTAATATCCCGCGTTTCCTACGTGAGTTGAGGCTCAAAAAACGATTTCTTGTTACATTGAGCTTAGTAACATAATTACGACTATTCTCGACTTTTTGAATTTCAAAACTCTTAGAACGATAATTTAATAGAAAATATGTAAAAATTCATTATCGTACGATTTACCATGTTCCCGACGTGAAGTTAAAGTTGAAAACAACAATTTCAATTAACAATAAGCTTTATAATAGAATTATGACTATTCTTGGCTTACTGAATTTCAAAACTCTTAGAATGATGAATTTGATACAAACTGGTTAAAACTTAATTGTCGTACGATTTTCCACGTTCCATACGTGAAGTTAATGCTCAAAACAATGATTTTCCACGTTCCATACGTGAAGTTAATGCTCAAAACAATGATTTCTATTCACAATATGCATTGTAAGTGAAATATGATTATTCTCTGCTTGTTGAATTTCAAAACTCTTAGAATGATGAATTAGATACAAAATAGATAAAACTTCATTGTCATCCAACTTCCCATGTTCCCTACATGAAGTTTAAGGCACAAAACAACGATTTGTATTCGCAATATGCTTTGTTACATAATTATGATTATTCTCGACTTGTTAAATCTCAAAACTCTTAGATCGATTAATTTATACAAAATGGACAAAACTTCATTATAGTCTAATTTTTCACGCACCTTACGAGGCTCAAAATAGCGATTTGTAGTCAAATTAAACTTAGTAAAAGAATTATGATTATTGTCGACTTTTTAAATTTTAAAACTTTTAGAATGATGACTTGATAAAAAATAAGTAAAACTTCATTATTGTCCGATTCACCATGTTCCCTACGTGAAGTTAAGGTTGAAAAGAACGATTTCAATTAACCATAAGCTTTGTAATAGAATTATAACTATTCTCGGCTTATTGAATTTCAAAACTCTTAGAATGATGAATTAGATACAAAATGGTTAAAATTTTCATTGTCGTCCTATTTCTTACGTTCCCTACGTGAAGTTAAAGCTCAAAACAATGATTTCTTGTCACATTAAGCGTAGTAAGATAATTACGATTATTCTTGGCTTGTTAAATTTCAAAACTCTTAAACTGATTATTTGATACAAAATGGCTAAAACTTCATTGTCGTCCGATTTCCAACGTTCCCTAATGAAGTTAATGCTCAAAACAACGATTTCTATTCACAATAGCTTTGTAAGCGAAATATGATTATTCTCGGCTTGTTGAATTTCAAAACTCTTAGAATGATGAATTAGATACAAAATGGATAAAGCTTCACTATCGTTCGACTTCCCATATTCCCTACGTGGAGTTTAAGGCTCAAAACAATGATTTGTATTCAAAATAAGCTTTGTAATGTAATTATGAATATTCTCAACTTGTTAAATCTCAAAACTCCTAGACCGATTAATTTATACAAAATGGATAGAACTTAATTATTGTCAGATTTCCCACGTACCCTACGAGGCTCAAAACAATGATTTGTAGTCACATTAAGCTTAGTAACAGAATTATGATTATTCTCGACTTCTTAAATTTCAAAACTCTTAGAACGATGATTTCATACAAAATAAGTAAAACTTCGTTATGGTCCGATTTACCAAGTTCCCTACGTGCAGTTAAGGTTGAAAACAACGATTTCAATTGACAATAAGCTTTATAATAGAATTATGACTATTCTCAGCTTGTTGAATTTCAAAACTCTTAGAATGATGAATTTGATACAAACTGGTTAAAACTTCATTATTGTCCTATTTCTGACGTTCCTTACATGAAGTTAATGCTCAAAACAACGATTTCTATTCACATAAGCGTTGGAAGTGAAATATGATTATTCTCGACTTGTTGAATTTCAAAACTCTTAGAATGATGAATTTGATATAAAATGGTTAAAACTTCATTGTCGTCCCATTTCCCACATTCTTTACTTGAAGTTAAGGCAAAAAACAACGATTTCTATTCATAATAAGCTTTGTAATAGAATTATGATTATTATCGGCTTGTTGAATTTCAAAACTCTTAGGATGATTACTTGATATGAAATGGGAAAACTATATCATCGTCCGATTTTCTACGTTCCCTACATGAAGTTTAAGGCTCAAAACAACGATTTCTATTCACAATAAGCTTTGTCATAGAATTATGATTACTATTGGCTCGTAGAATTTCAAAACTCTTAGGATGATTATTTGATACAAAATGGGATAAACTTCATTATCGAGTGATTTCCCGCGTTTCCTACGTGAGTTGAGGCTCAAAAAACGATTTCTTGTTACATTGAGCTGAGTAATATAATTACGACTATTCTCGACTTTTTGAATTTCAAAACTCTTAGAACGATAATTTAATAGAAAATATGTAAAAATTCATTATCGCACGATTTACCATGTTCCCAACGTGAAGTTAAAGTTGAAAACAACAATTTCAATTAACAATAAGCTTTATAATAGAATTATGACTATTCTTGGCTTATTGAATTTCAAAACTCTTAGAATGATGAATTTGATACAAACTGGTTAAAACTTAATTGTCGTACGATTTTCCACGTTCCATACGTGAAGTTAATGCTCAAAACAATGATTTCTATTCACAATATGCATTGTAAGTGAAATATGATTATTCTCTGCTTGTTGAATTTCAAAACTCTTAGAATGATGAATTAGATACAAAATAGATAAAACTTCATTGTCATTCAACTTCCCATGTTCCCTACATGAAGTTTAAGGCACAAAACAACGATTTGTATTCACAATATGCTTTGTTACAGAATTATGATTATTCTCGACTTGTTAAATCTCAAAACTCTTAGACCGATTAATTTATACAAAATGGACAAAACTTCATTATAGTCTGATTTTTCACGCACCCTACGAGGCTCAAAATAGCGATTTGTAGTCAAATTAAACTTAGTAACGTAATTATGATTATTCTCGATTTCTTAAATTTTAAAACTTTTAGAATGATGACTTGATAAAAATAAGTAAAGCTTCATTATTGTCCGATTCACCATGTTCCCTAC
This sequence comes from Stephania japonica, assembly GCA_039657345.1. Taxonomy (NCBI): domain Eukaryota; kingdom Viridiplantae; phylum Streptophyta; class Magnoliopsida; order Ranunculales; family Menispermaceae; genus Stephania; species Stephania japonica. Next base: position 27,846,387 of record CM077558.1, on the reverse strand, counting down.
GTGATGTTAAGGTTGAAAAGAACGATTTCAATTAACTATAAGCTTTGTAATAGAATTATAACTATTCTCGGCTTGTTGAATTTCAAAACTCTTAGAATGATGAATTAGATACAAAATGGTTAAAATTTTCATTGTCGTCCTATTTCTTACGTTCCCTACGTGAAGTTAAAGCTCAAAACAACGATTTCTTGTCACATTAAGCTTAGTAAGATAATTACGATTATTCTTGGCTTGTTAAATTTCAAAACTCTTAAACTGATTATTTGATACAAAATGGCTAAAACTTCATTGTCGTCCGATTTCCAACGTTCCCTAATGAATTTAATGCTCAAAACAACGATTTCTATTCACAATAGCTTTGTAAGCGAAATATGATTATTCTCGGCTTGTTGAATTTCAAAACTCTTAGAATGATGAATTAGATACAAAATGGATAAAGCTTCACTATCGTTCGACTTCCCATGTTCCCTACGTGGAGTTTAAGGCTCAAAACAATGATTTGTATTCAAAATAAGCTTTGTAATGTAATTATGAATATTCTCAACATGTTAAATCTCAAAACTCCTAGACCGATTAATTTATACAAAATGGATAAAACTTAATTATTGTCGAATTTCCCACGCACCCTACGAGGCTGAAAACAATGATTTGTAGTCACATTAAGCTTAGTAACAGAATTATGATTATTCTCGACTTCTTAAATTTCAAAACTCTTAGAATGATGATTTCATACAAAATAAGTAAAACTTCGTTATGGTCCGATTTACCAAGTTCCCTACGTGCAGTTAAGGTTGAAAACAATGATTTCAATTTACAATAAGCTTTATAATAGAATTATGACTATTCTCAGCTTGTTGAATTTCAAAACTCTTAGAATGATGAATTTGATACAAACTGGTTAAAACTTCATTATTGTCCTATTTATGACGTTCCTTACATGAAGTTAATGCTCAAAACAACGATTTCTATTCACGTAAGCGTTGGAAGTGAAATATGATTATTCTCGACTTGTTGAATTTCAAAACTCTTAGAATGATGAATTTGATATAAAATGGTTAAAACTTCATTGTCGTCCCATTTCCCACATTCTTTACTTGAAGTTAAGGCAAAAAACAACGATTTCTATTCATAATAAGCTTTGTAATACAATTATGACTATTATCGGCTTGTTGAATTTCAAAACTCTTAGGATGATTATTTGATATGAAATGGGAAAACTATATCATCGTTCGATTTTCTACGTTCCCTACATGAAGTTTAAGGCTCAAAACAACAATTTCTATTCACAATAAGCTTTGTCATAGAATTATGATTACTATCGGCTCGTAGAATTTCAAAACTCTTAGGATGATTATTTGATACAAAATGGGTAAAACTTCATTATCGTGTGATTTCCGGGTTTCCTACGTGAGTTGAGGCTCAAAAACGATTTCTTGTTACATTGAGTGAGTAATATAATTACGACTATTCTCGACTTTTTGAATTTCAAAACTCTTAGAACGATAATTTAATAGAAAATATGTAAAAATCATTATCGTACGATTTACCATGTTCCCAACGTGAAGTTAAAGTTGAAAACAACAATTTCAATTAACAATAAGCTTTATAATAGAATTATGACTATTCTTGGCTTATTGAATTTTAAAACTCTTAGAATGATGAATTTGATACAAACTGGTTAAAACTTAATTGTCGTACGATTTTCCACGTTCCATACGTGAAGTTAATGCTCAAAACAATGATTTCTATTCACAATATGCATTGTAAGTGAAATATGATTATTCTCTGCTTGTTGAATTTCAAAACTCTTAGAATGATGAATTAGATACAAAATAGATAAAACTTCATTGTCATTCAACTTCCCATGTTCCCTACATGAAGTTTAAGGCACAAAACAACGATTTGTATTCACAATACGCTTTGTTACAGAATTATGATTATTCTCGACTTGTTAAATCTCAAAACTCTTAGACCGATTAATTTATACAAAATGGACAAAACTTCATTATAGTCTGATTTTTCACGCACCCTACGAGGCTCAAAATAGCGATTTGTAGTCAAATTAAACTTAGTAACAGAATTATGATTATTCTCGACTTCTTAAATTTTAAAACTTTTAGAATGATGACTTGATAAAAAATAAGTAAAGCTTTATTATTGTCCGATTCACCATGTTCCCTACGTGAAGTAAAGGTTGAAAAGAACGATTTCAATTAACCATAAGCTTTGTAATAGAATTATAACTATTCTCGGCTTGTTGAATTTCAAAACTCTTAGAATGATGAATTAGATACAAAATGGTTAAAATTTTCATTGTCGTCCTATTTCTTACGTTCCCTACGTGAAGTTAAAGCTCAAAACAACGATTTCTTGTCACATTAAGCTTAGTAAGATAATTACGATTATTCTTGGCTTGTTAAATTTCAAAACTCTTAAACTGATTATTTGATACAAAATGGCTAAAAACTTCATTGTCGTCCGATTTCCAACGTTCCCTAATGAAGTTAATGCTCAAAACAACAATTTTTATTCACAATAGCTTTGTAAGCGAAATATGATTATTCTCGGCTTGTTGAATTTCAAAACTCTTAGAATGATGAATTAGATACAAAATGGATAAAGTTTCACTATGGTTTGACTTCCCATGTTCCCTACGTGGAGTTTAAGGCTCAAAACAATGATTTGTATTCAAAATAATCTTTGTAATGTAATTATGAATATTCTCAACTTGTTAAATCTCAAAACTCCTAGACCGATTAATTTATACAAAATGGATAAAACTTAATTATTGTCGGATTTCCCACGCACCCTACGAGGCTCAAAACAATGATTTGTAGTCACATTAAGCTTAGTAACAGAATTATGATTATTCTTGACTTCTTAAATTTCAAAACTCTTAGAATGATGATTTCATACAAAATAAGTAAAACTTCGTTATGGTCCGCTTTACCAAGTTCCCTACGTGCAGTTAAGGTTGCAAACAATGATTTAAATTTACAATAAGCTTTATAATAGAATTATGACTATTCCCAGCTTGTTGAATTTCAAAACTCTTAGAATGATGAATTTGATACAAACTGGTTAAAACTTCATTATTGTCTTATTTCTGGCGTTCCTTACATGAAGTTAATGCTCAAAACAACGATTTCTATTCACATAAGCGTTGGAAGTGAAATATGATTATTCTCGACTTGTTGAATTTCAAAACTCTTAGAATGATGAATTTGATATAAAATGGTTAAAACTTCATTGTCGTCCCATTTCCCACATTCTTTACTTGAAGTTAAGGCAAAAAACAACGATTTCTATTCATAATAAGCTTTGTAATAGAATTATGATTATTATCGGCTTGTTGAATTTCAAAACTCTTAGGATGATTACTTGATATGAAATGGGAAAACTATATCATCGTCCGATTTTCTACGTTCCCTACATGAAGTTTAAGGCTCAAAACAACGATTTCTATTCACAATAAGCTTTGTCATAGAATTATGATTACTATCGGCTCGTAGAATTTCAAAACTCTTAGGATGATTATTTGATACAAAATGGGTAAAACCTCATTATCGTGTGATTTCCCGCGTTTCCTACGTGAGTTGAGGCTCAAAAAACGATTTCTTGTTACATTGAGCTGAGTAATATAATTACGACTATTCTCGACTTTTTGAATTTCAAAACTCTTAGAACGATAATTTAATAGAAAATATGTAAAAATTCATTATCGTACGATTTACCATGTTCCCAACGTGAAGTTAAAGTTGAAAACAACAATTTCAATTAACAATAAGCTTTATAATAGAATTATGACTATTCTTGGCTTATTGAATTTCAAAACTCTTAGAATGATGAATTTGATACAAACTGGTTAAAACTTAATTGTCATACGATTTTCCATGTTCCATACGTGAAGTTAATGCTCAAAACAATGATTTCTATTCACAATATGCATTGTAAGTGAAATATGATTATTCTCTCGCTTGTTGAATTTCAAAACTCTTAGAATGATGAATTAGATACAAAATAGATAAAACTTCATTGTCATTCAACTTCCCATGTTCCCTACATGAAGTTTAAGGCACAAAACAACGATTTGTATTCACAATATGCTTTGTTACAAAATTATTATTATTCTCGACTTGTTAAATCTCAAAACTCTTAGACCGATTAATTTATACAAAATGGACAAAACTTCATTATAGTCTGATTTTTCACGCACCCTACGAGGCTCAAAATAGCGATTTGTAGTCAAATTAAACTTAGTAACAAAATTATGATTATTCTCGACTTCTTAAATTTTAGAACTTTTAGAATGATGACTTGATAAAAAATAAGTAAAGCTTCATTATTGTCCGATTCACCATGTTCCCTACGTGAAGTTAAGGTTGAAAAGAACTATTTCAATTAACCATAAGCTTTGTAATAGAATTATAACTATTCTCGGCTTGTTGAATTTCAAAACTCTTAGAATGATGAATTAGATACAAAATGGTTAAAATTTTCATTGTCGTCCTATTTCTTACGTTCCCTACGTGAAGTTAAAGCTCAAAACAACGATTTCTTGTCACATTAAGCTTAGTAAGATAATTACGATTATTCTTGGCTTGTTAAATTTCAAAACTCTTAAACTGATTGTCTGATACAAAATGGCTAAAACTTCATTGTCGTCCGATTTCCAACGTTCCCTAATGAATTTAATGCTCAAAACAACGATTTCTATTCACAATAGCTTTGTAAGCGAAATATGATTATTCTCAGCTTGTTGAATTTCAAAACTCTTAGAATGATGAATTAGATACAAAATGGATAAAGCTTCACTATCGTTCGACTTCCCATGTTCCCTACGTAGAGTTTAAGGCTCAAAACAATGATTTGTATTCAAAATAAGCTTTGTAATGTAATTATGAATATTCTCAACTTGTTAAATCTCAAAACTCCTAGACCGATTAATTTATACAAAATGGATAAAACTTAATTATTGTCGGATTTCCCACGCACCCTACGAGGCTCAAAACAATGATTTGTAGTCACATTAAGCTTAGTAATGAGAATTATGATTATTCTCGACTTCTTAAATTTCAAAACTCTTAGAATGATGATTTCATACAAAATAAGTAAAACTTCGTTATGATCCGATTTACCAAGTTCCCTACGTGCGCTTAAGGTTGAAAACAATGATTTCAATTTACAATAAGCTTTATAATAGAATTATGACTATTCTCAGCTTGTTGAATTTCAAAACTCTTAGAATGATGAATTTGATACAAACTGGTTAAAACTTCATTATTATCCTATTTCTGACGTTCCTTACATGATGTTAATGCTCAAAACAACGATTTCTATTCACGTAAGTGTTGGAAGTGAAATATGATTATTCTCGACTTGTTGAATTTCAAAACTCTTAGAATGATGAATTTGATATAAAATGATTAAAACTTCATTGTCGTCCCATTTCCCACATTCTTTACTTGAAGTTAAGGCAAAAAACAACGATTTCTATTCATAATAAGCTTTGTAATAGAATTATGATTATTATCGGCTTGTTGAATTTCAAAACTCTTAGGATGATTACTTGATATGAAATGGGAAAACTATATCATCGTTCGATTTTCTACGTTCCCTACATGAAGTTTAAGGCTCAAAACAACGATTTCTATTCACAATAAGTTTTGTCATAGAATTATGATTACTATCGGCTCGTAGAATTTCAAAACTCTTAGGATGATTATTTGATACAAAATGGGTAAAACTTCATTATCGTGTGATTTCCCGCGTTTCCTACGTGAGTTGAGGCTCAAAAACGATTTCTTGTTACATTGAGCTGAGTAATATAATTTTGACTATTCTCGACTTTTTGAATTTCAAAACTCTTAGAACGATAATTTAATAGAAAATATGTAAAAATTCATTATCGTACGATTTACCATGTTCCCAACGTGAAGTTAAAGTTGAAAACAACAATTTCAATAACAATAAGCTTTATAATAGAATTATGACTATTCTTGGCTTATTGAATTTCAAAACTCTTAGAATGATGAATTTGATACAAACTGGTTAAAACTTAATTATCGTACGATTTTCCACGTTCCATACGTGAAGTTAATGCTCAAAACAATGATTTCTATTCACAATATGCATTGTAAGTGAAATATGATTATTCTCTGCTTGTTGAATTTCAAAACTCTTAGAATGATGAATTAGATACAAAATAGATAAAACTTCATTGTCATTCAACTTCCCATGTTCCCTACATGAAGTTTAAGGCACAAAACAACGATTTGTATTCACAATATGCTTTGTTACGAATTATGATTATTCTCGACTTGTTAAATCTCAAAACTCTTAGACCGATTAATTTATACAAAATGGACAAAACTTCATTATAGTCTGATTTTTCACGCACCCTACGAGGCTCAAAATAGCGATTTGTAGTCAAATTAAACTTAGTAATGTAATTATGATTATTCTCGACTTCTTAAATTTTAAAACTTTTAGAATGATGACTTGATAAAAAATAAGTAAAGCTTCATTATTGTCCGATTCACCATGTTCCCTACGTGATGTTAAGGTTGAAAAGAACGATTTCAATTAACTATAAGCTTTGTAATAGAATTATAACTATTCTCGGCTTGTTGAATTTCAAAACTCTTAGAATGATGAATTAGATACAAAATGGTTAAAATTTTCATTGTCGTCCTATTTCTTACGTTCCCTACGTGAAGTTAAAGCTCAAAACAACGATTTCTTGTCACATTAAGCTTAGTAAGATAATTACGATTATTCTTGGCTTGTTAAATTTCAAAACTCTTAAACTGATTATTTGATACAAAATGGCTAAAACTTCATTGTCGTCCGATTTCCAACGTTCCCTAATGAATTTAATGCTCAAAACAACGATTTCTATTCACAATAGCTTTGTAAGCGAAATATGATTATTCTCAGCTTGTTGAATTTCAAAACTCTTAGAATGATGAATTAGATACAAAATGGATAAAGCTTCACTATCGTTCGACTTCCCATGTTCCCTACGTAGAGTTTAAGGCTCAAAACAATGATTTGTATTCAAAATAAGCTTTGTAATGTAATTATGAATATTCTCAACTTGTTAAATCTCAAAACTCCTAGACCGATTAATTTATACAAAATGGATAAAACTTAATTATTGTCGGATTTCCCACGCACCCTACGAGGCTCAAAACAATGATTTGTAGTCACATTAAGCTTAGTAACAGAATTATGATTATTCTCGACTTCTTAAATTTCAAAACTCTTAGAATGATGATTTCATACAAAATAAGTAAAACTTCGTTATGATCCGATTTACCAAGTTCCCTACGTGCAGTTAAGGTTGAAAACAATGATTTCAATTTACAATAAGCTTTATAATAGAATTATGACTATTCTCAGCTTGTTGAATTTCAAAACTCTTAGAATGATGAATTTGATACAAACTGGTTAAAACTTCATTATTATCCTATTTCTGACGTTCCTTACATGATGTTAATGCTCAAAACAACGATTTCTATTCACGTAAGCGTTGGAAGTGAAATATGATTATTCTCGACTTGTTGAATTTCAAAACTCTTAGAATGATGAATTTCATATAAAATGATTAAAACTTCATTGTCGTCCCATTTCCCACATTCTTTACTTGAAGTTAAGGCAAAAAACAACGATTTCTATTCATAATAAGCTTTGTAATAGAATTATGATTATTATCGGCTTGTTGAATTTCAAAACTCTTAGGATGATTACTTGATATGAAATGGGAAAACTATATCATCGTTCGATTTTCTACGTTCCCTACATGAAGTTTAAGGCTCAAAACAACGATTTCTATTCACAATAAGCTTTGTCATAGAATTATGATTACTATTGGCTCGTAGAATTTCAAAACTCTTAGGATGATTATTTGATACAAAATGGGTAAAACTTCATTATCGTGTGATTTCCCGCGTTTCCTACGTGAGTTGAGGCTCAAAAAACGATTTCTTGTTACATTGAGCTGAGTAATATAATTACGACTATTCTCGACTTTTTGAATTTCAAAACTCTTAGAACGATAATTTAATAGAAAATATGTAAAAATTCATTATCGCACGATTTACCATGTTCCCAACGTGAAGTTAAAGTTGAAAACAACAATTTCAATTAACAATAAGCTTTATAATAGAATTATGACTATTCTTGGCTTATTGAATTTCAAAACTCTTAGAATGATGAATTTGATACAAACGGTTAAAACTTAATTGTCGTACGATTTTCCACGTTCCATACGTGAAGTTAATGCTCAAAACAATGATTTCTATTCACAATATGCATTGTAAGTGAAATATGATTATTCTCTGCTTGTTGAATTTCAAAACTCTTAGAATGATGAATTAGATACAAAATAGATAAAACTTCATTGTCATTCAACTTCCCATGTTCCCTACATGAAGTTTAAGGCACAAAACAACGATTTGTATTCACAATATGCTTTCTTACAGAATTATGATTATTCTCGACTTGTTAAATCCCAAAACTCTTAGACCGATTAATTTATACAAAATGGACAAAACTTCATTATAGTCTGATTTTTCACGCACCCTACGAGGCTCAAAATAGCGATTTGTAGTCAAATTAAACTTAGTAACAGAATTATGATTATTCTCGATTTCTTAAATTTTAAAACTTTTAGAATGATGACTTGATAAAAAATAAGTAAAGCTTCATTATTGTCCGATTCACCATGTTCCCTACGTGATGTTAAGGTTGAAAAGAACGATTTCAATTAACTATAAGCTTTGTAATAGAATTATAACTATTCTCGGCTTGTTGAATTTCAAAACTCTTAGAATGATGAATTAGATACAAAATGGTTAAAATTTTCATTGTCGTCCTATTTCTTACGTTCCCTACGTGAAGTTAAAGCTCAAAACAACGATTTCTTGTCACATTAAGCTTAGTAAGATAATTACGATTATTCTTGGCTTGTTAAATTTCAAAACTCTTAAACTGATTATTTGATACAAAATGGCTAAAACTTCATTGTCGTCCGATTTCCAACGTTCCCTAATGAATTTAATGCTCAAAACAACGATTTCTATTCACAATAGCTTTGTAAGCGAAATATGATTATTCTCGGCTTGTTGAATTTCAAAACTCTTAGAATGATGAATTAGATACAAAATGGATAAAGCTTCACTATCGTTCGACTTCCCATGTTCCCTACGTGGAGTTTAAGGCTCAAAACAATGATTTGTATTCAAAATAAGCTTTGTAATGTAATTATGAATATTCTCAACATGTTAAATCTCAAAACTCCTAGACCGATTAATTTATACAAAATGGATAAAACTTAATTATTGTCGAATTTCCCACGCACCCTACGAGGCCGAAAACAATGATTTGTAGTCACATTAAGCTTAGTAACGTAATTATGATTATTCTCGACTTCTTAAATTTCAAAACTCTTAGAATGATGATTTCATACAAAATAAGTAAAACTTCGTTATGGTCCGATTTACCAAGTTCCCTACGTGCAGTTAAGGTTGAAAACAATGATTTCAATTTACAATAAGCTTTATAATAGAATTATGACTATTCTCAGCTTGTTGAATTTCAAAACTCTTAGAATGATGAATTTGATACAAGCTGGTTAAAACTTCATTATTGTCCTATTTATGACGTTCCTTACATGAAGTTAATGCTCAAAACAACGATTTCTATTCACGTAAGCGTTGGAAGTGAAATATGATTATTCTCGACTTGTTGAATTTCAAAACTCTTAGAATGATGAATTTGATATAAAATGGTTAAAACTTCATTGTCGTCCCATTTCCCACATTCTTTACTTGAAGTTAAGGCAAAAAACAACGATTTCTATTCATAATAAGCTTTGTAATACAATTATGACTATTATCGGCTTGTTGAATTTCAAAACTCTTAGGATGATTATTTGATATGAAATGGGAAAACTATATCATCGTTCGATTTTCTACGTTCCCTACATGAAGTTTAAGGCTCAAAACAACAATTTCTATTCACAATAAGCTTTGTCATAGAATTATGATTACTATCGGCTCGTAGAATTTCAAAACTCTTAGGATGATTATTTGATACAAAATGGGTAAAACTTCATTATCGTGTGATTTCCCGGGTTTCCTACGTGAGTTGAGGCTCAAAAAACGATTTCTTGTTACATTGAGCTGAGTAATATAATTACGACTATTCTCGACTTTTTGAATTTCAAAACTCTTAGAACGATAATTTAATAGAAAATATGTAAAAATCATTATCGTACGATTTACCATGTTCCCAACGTGAAGTTAAAGTTGAAAACAACAATTTCAATTAACAATAAGCTTTATAATAGAATTATGACTATTCTTGGCTTATTGAATTTTAAAACTCTTAGAATGATGAATTTGATACAAACTGGTTAAAACTTAATTGTCGTACGATTTTCCACGTTCCATACGTGAAGTTAATGCTCAAAACAATGATTTCTATTCACAATATGCATTGTAAGTGAAATATGATTATTCTCTGCTTGTTGAATTTCAAAACTCTTAGAATGATGAATTAGATACAAAATAGATAAAACTTCATTGTCATTCAACTTCCCATGTTCCCTACATGAAGTTTAAGGCACAAAACAACGATTTGTATTCACAATATGCTTTGTTACGAGAATTATGATTATTCTCGACTTGTTAAATCTCAAAACTCTTAGACCGATTAATTTATACAAAATGGACAAAACTTCATTATAGTCTGATTTTTCACGCACCCTACGAGGCTCAAAATAGCGATTTGTAGTCAAATTAAACTTAGTAACAGAATTATGATTATTCTCGACTTCTTAAATTTTAAAACTTTTAGAATGATGACTTGATAAAAAATAAGTAAAGCTTTATTATTGTCCGATTCACCATGTTCCCTACGTGAAGTAAAGGTTGAAAAGAACGATTTCAATTAACCATAAGCTTTGTAATAGAATTATAACTATTCTCGGCTTGTTGAATTTCAAAACTCTTAGAATGATGAATTAGATACAAAATGGTTAAAATTTTCATTGTCGTCCTATTTCTTACGTTCCCTACGTGAAGTTAAAGCTCAAAACAACGATTTCTTGTCACATTAAGCTTAGTAAGATAATTACGATTATTCTTGGCTTGTTAAATTTCAAAACTCTTAAACTGATTATTTGATACAAAATGGCTAAAACTTCATTGTCGTCCGATTTCCAACGTTCCCTAATGAAGTTAATGCTCAAAACAACAATTTTTATTCACAATAGCTTTGTAAGCGAAATATGATTATTCTCGGCTTGTTGAATTTCAAAACTCTTAGAATGATGAATTAGATACAAAATGGATAAAGTTTCACTATGGTTTGACTTCCCATGTTCCCTACGTGGAGTTTAAGGCTCAAAACAATGATTTGTATTCAAAATAATCTTTGTAATGTAATTATGAATATTCTCAACTTGTTAAATCTCAAAACTCCTAGACCGATTAATTTATACAAAATGGATAAAACTTAATTATTGTCGGATTTCCCACGCACCCTACGAGGCTCAAAACAATGATTTGTAGTCACATTAAGCTTAGTAACAGAATTATGATTATTCTTGACTTCTTAAATTTCAAAACTCTTAGAATGATGATTTCATACAAAATAAGTAAAACTTCGTTATGGTCCGCTTTACCAAGTTCCCTACGTGCAGTTAAGGTTGCAAACAATGATTTAAATTTACAATAAGCTTTATAATAGAATTATGACTATTCCCAAATTGTTGAATTTCAAAACTCTTAGAATGATGAATTTGATACAAACTGGTTAAAACTTCATTATTGTCTTATTTCTCAAGCGTTCCTTACATGAAGTTAATGCTCAAAACAACGATTTCTATTCACATAAGCGTTGGAAGTGAAATATGATTATTCTCGACTTGTTGAATTTCAAAACTCTTAGAATGATGAATTTGATATAAAATGGTTAAAACTTCATTGTCGTCCCATTTCCCACATTCTTTACTTGAAGTTAAGGCAAAAAACAACGATTTCTATTCATAATAAGCTTTGTAATAGAATTATGATTATTATCGGCTTGTTGAATTTCAAAACTCTTAGGATGATTACTTGATATGAAATGGGAAAACTATATCATCGTCCGATTTTCTACGTTCCCTACATGAAGTTTAAGGCTCAAAACAACGATTTCTATTCACAATAAGCTTTGTCATAGAATTATGATTACTATCGGCTCGTAGAATTTCAAAACTCTTAGGATGATTATTTGATACAAAATGGGTAAAACCTCATTATCGTGTGATTTCCCGCGTTTCCTACGTGAGTTGAGGCTCAAAAACGATTTCTTGTTACATTGAGTGAGTAATATAATTACGACTATTCTCGACTTTTTGAATTTCAAAACTCTTAGAACGATAATTTAATAGAAAATATGTAAAAATTCATTATCGTACGATTTACCATGTTCCCAACGTGAAGTTAAAGTTGAAAACAACAATTTCAATTAACAATAAGCTTTATAATAGAATTATGACTATTCTTGGCTTATTGAATTTCAAAACTCTTAGAATGATGAATTTGATACAAACTGGTTAAAACTTAATTGTCATACGATTTTCCATGTTCCATACGTGAAGTTAATGCTCAAAACAATGATTTCTATTCACAATATGCATTGTAAGTGAAATATGATTATTCTCTGCTTGTTGAATTTCAAAACTCTTAGAATGATGAATTAGATACAAAATAGATAAAACTTCATTGTCATTCAACTTCCCATGTTCCCTACATGAAGTTTAAGGCACAAAACAACGATTTGTATTCACAATATGCTTTGTTACAAAATTATTATTATTCTCGACTTGTTAAATCTCAAAACTCTTAGACCGATTAATTTATACAAAATGGACAAAACTTCATTATAGTCTGATTTTTCACGCACCCTACGAGGCTCAAAATAGCGATTTGTAGTCAAATTAAACTTAGTAACAAAATTATGATTATTCTCGACTTCTTAAATTTTAGAACTTTTAGAATGATGACTTGATAAAAAATAAGTAAAGCTTCATTATTGTCCGATTCACCATGTTCCCTACGTGAAGTTAAGGTTGAAAAGAACTATTTCAATTAACCATAAGCTTTGTAATAGAATTATAACTATTCTCGGCTTGTTGAATTTCAAAACTCTTAGAATGATGAATTAGATACAAAATGGTTAAAATTTTCATTGTCGTCCTATTTCTTACGTTCCCTACGTGAAGTTAAAGCTCAAAACAACGATTTCTTGTCACATTAAGCTTAGTAAGATAATTACGATTATTCTTGGCTTGTTAAATTTCAAAACTCTTAAACTGATTGTTTGATACAAAATGGCTAAAACTTCATTGTCGTCCGATTTCCAACGTTCCCTAATGAATTTAATGCTCAAAACAACGATTTCTATTCACAATAGCTTTGTAAGCGAAATATGATTATTCTCAGCTTGTTGAATTTCAAAACTCTTAGAATGATGAATTAGATACAAAATGGATAAAGCTTCACTATCGTTCGACTTCCCATGTTCCCTACGTAGAGTTTAAGGCTCAAAACAATGATTTGTATTCAAAATAAGCTTTGTAATGTAATTATGAATATTCTCAACTTGTTAAATCTCAAAACTCCTAGACCGATTAATTTATACAAAATGGATAAAACTTAATTATTGTCGGATTTCCCACGCACCTACGAGGCTCAAAACAATGATTTGTAGTCACATTAAGCTTAGTAACAGAATTATGATTATTCTCGACTTCTTAAATTTCAAAACTCTTAGAATGATGATTTCATACAAAATAAGTAAAACTTCGTTATGATCCGATTTACCAAGTTCCCTACGTGCAGTTAAGGTTGAAAACAATGATTTCAATTTACAATAAGCTTTATAATAGAATTATGACTATTCTCAGCTTGTTGAATTTCAAAACTCTTAGAATGATGAATTTGATACAAACTGGTTAAAACTTCATTATTATCCTATTTCTGACGTTCCTTACATGATGTTAATGCTCAAAACAACGATTTCTATTCACGTAAGTGTTGGAAGTGAAATATGATTATTCTCGACTTGTTGAATTTCAAAACTCTTAGAATGATGAATTTGATATAAAATGATTAAAACTTCATTGTCGTCCCATTTCCCACATTCTTTACTTGAAGTTAAGGCAAAAAACAACGATTTCTATTCATAATAAGCTTTGTAATAGAATTATGATTATTATCGGCTTGTTGAATTTCAAAACTCTTAGGATGATTACTTGATATGAAATGGGAAAACTATATCATCGTTCGATTTTCTACGTTCCCTACATGAAGTTTAAGGCTCAAAACAACGATTTCTATTCACAATAAGTTTTGTCATAGAATTATGATTACTATCGGCTCGTAGAATTTCAAAACTCTTAGGATGATTATTTGATACAAAATGGGTAAAACTTCATTATCGTGTGATTTCCGCGTTTCCTACGTGAGTTGAGGCTCAAAAACGATTTCTTGTTACATTGAGTGAGTAATATAATTTTGACTATTCTCGACTTTTTGAATTTCAAAACTCTTAGAACGATAATTTAATAGAAAATATGTAAAAATTCATTATCGTACGATTTACCATGTTCCCAACGTGAAGTTAAAGTTGAAAACAACAATTTCAATTAACAATAAGCTTTATAACAGAATTATGACTATTCTTGGCTTATTGAATTTCAAAACTCTTAGAATGATGAATTTGATACAAACTGGTTAAAACTTAATTATCGTACGATTTTCCACGTTCCATACGTGAAGTTAATGCTCAAAACAATGATTTCTATTCACAATATGCATTGTAAGTGAAATATGATTATTCTCTGCTTGTTGAATTTCAAAACTCTTAGAATGATGAATTAGATACAAAATAGATAAAACTTCATTGTCATTCAACTTCCCATGTTCCCTACATGAAGTTTAAGGCACAAAACAACGATTTGTATTCACAATATGCTTTGTTACAGAATTATGATTATTCTCGACTTGTTAAATCTCAAAACTCTTAGACCGATTAATTTATACAAAATGGACAAAACTTCATTATAGTCTGATTTTTCACGCACCCTACGAGGCTCAAAATAGCGATTTGTAGTCAAATTAAACTTAGTAACAGTAATTATGATTATTCTCGACTTCTTAAATTTTAAAACTTTTAGAATGATGACTTGATAAAAAATAAGTAAAGCTTCATTATTGTCCGATTCACCATGTTCCCTACGTGATGTTAAGGTTGAAAAGAACGATTTCAATTAACTATAAGCTTTGTAATAGAATTATAACTATTCTCGGCTTGTTGAATTTCAAAACTCTTAGAATGATGAATTAGATACAAAATGGTTAAAATTTTCATTGTCGTCCTATTTCTTACGTTCCCTACGTGAAGTTAAAGCTCAAACAAACGATTTCTTGTCACATTAAGCTTAGTAAGATAATTACGATTATTCTTGGCTTGTTAAATTTCAAAACTCTTAAACTGATTATTTGATACAAAATGGCTAAAACTTCATTGTCGTCCGATTTCCAACGTTCCCTAATGAATTTAATGCTCAAAACAACGATTTCTATTCACAATAGCTTTGTAAGCGAAATATGATTATTCTCAGCTTGTTGAATTTCAAAACTCTTAGAATGATGAATTAGATACAAAATGGATAAAGCTTCACTATCGTTCGACTTCCCATGTTCCCTACGTAGAGTTTAAGGCTCAAAACAATGATTTGTATTCAAAATAAGCTTTGTAATGTAATTATGAATATTCTCAACTTGTTAAATCTCAAAACTCCTAGACCGATTAATTTATACAAAATGGATAAAACTTAATTATTGTCGATTTCCCACGCACCCTACGAGGCTCAAAACAATGATTTGTAGTCACATTAAGCTTAGTAACAGTAATTATGATTATTCTCGACTTCTTAAATTTCAAAACTCTTAGAATGATGATTTCATACAAAATAAGTAAAACTTCGTTATGATCCGATTTACCAAGTTCCCTACGTGCGCTTAGGTTGAAAACAATGATTTCAATTTACAATAAGCTTTATAATAGAATTATGACTATTCTCACTTGTTGAATTTCAAAACTCTTAGAATGATGAATTTGATACAAACTGGTTAAAACTTCATTATTATCCTATTTCTGACGTTCCTTACATGATGTTAATGCTCAAAACAACGATTTCTATTCACGTAAGCGTTGGAAGTGAAATATGATTATTCTCGACTTGTTGAATTTCAAAACTCTTAGAATGATGAATTTCATATAAAATGATTAAAACTTCATTGTCGTCCCATTTCCCACATTCTTTACTTGAAGTTAAGGCAAAAAACAACGATTTCTATTCATAATAAGCTTTGTAATAGAATTATGATTATTATCGGCTTGTTGAATTTCAAAACTCTTAGGATGATTACTTGATATGAAATGGGAAAACTATATCATCGTTCGATTTTCTACGTTCCCTACATGAAGTTTAAGGCTCAAAACAACGATTTCTATTCACAATAAGTTTTGTCATAGAATTATGATTACTATCGGCTCGTAGAATTTCAAAACTCTTAGGATGATTATTTGATACAAAATGGGTAAAACTTCATTATCGTGTGATTTCCCGCGTTTCCTACGTGAGTTGAGGCTCAAAAAACGATTTCTTGTTACATTGAGCTGAGTAATATAATTTTGACTATTCTCGACTTTTTGAATTTCAAAACTCTTAGAACGATAATTTAATAGAAAATATGTAAAAATTCATTATCGTACGATTTACCATGTTCCCAACGTGAAGTTAAAGTTGAAAACAACAATTTCAATTAACAATAAGCTTTATAATAGAATTATGACTATTCTTGGCTTATTGAATTTCAAAACTCTTAGAATGATGAATTTGATACAAACTGGTTAAAACTTAATTATCGTACGATTTTCCACGTTCCATACGTGAAGTTAATGCTCAAAACAATGATTTCTATTCACAATATGCATTGTAAGTGAAATATGATTATTCTCTGCTTGTTGAATTTCAAAACTCTTAGAATGATGAATTAGATACAAAATAGATAAAACTTCATTGTCATTCAACTTCCCATGTTCCCTACATGAAGTTTAAGGCACAAAACAACGATTTGTATTCACAATATGCTTTGTTACAGAATTATGATTATTCTCGACTTGTTAAATCTCAAAACTCTTAGACCGATTAATTTATACAAAATGGACAAAACTTCATTATAGTCTGATTTTTCACGCACCCTACGAGGCTCAAAATAGCGATTTGTAGTCAAATTAAACTTAGTAACAGAATTATGATTATTCTCGACTTCTTAAATTTTAAAACTTTTAGAATGATGACTTGATAAAAAATAAGTAAAGCTTCATTATTGTCCGATTCACCATGTTCCCTACGTGATGTTAAGGTTGAAAAGAACGATTTCAATTAACTATAAGCTTTGTAATAGAATTATAACTATTCTCGGCTTGTTGAATTTCAAAACTCTTAGAATGATGAATTAGATACAAAATGGTTAAAATTTTCATTGTCGTCCTATTTCTTACGTTCCCTACGTGAAGTTAAAGCTCAAAACAACGATTTCTTGTCACATTAAGCTTAGTAAGATAATTACGATTATTCTTGGCTTGTTAAATTTCAAAACTCTTAAACTGATTATTTGATACAAAATGGCTAAAACTTCATTGTCGTCCGATTTCCAACGTTCCCTAATGAATTTAATGCTCAAAACAACGATTTCTATTCACAATAGCTTTGTAAGCGAAATATGATTATTCTCGGCTTGTTGAATTTCAAAACTCTTAGAATGATGAATTAGATACAAAATGGATAAAGCTTCACTATCGTTCGACTTCCCATGTTCCCTACGTGGAGTTTAAGGCTCAAAACAATGATTTGTATTCAAAATAAGCTTTGTAATGTAATTATGAATATTCTCAACATGTTAAATCTCAAAACTCCTAGACCGATTAATTTATACAAAATGGATAAAACTTAATTATTGTCGAATTTCCCACGCACCCTACGAGGCTGAAAACAATGATTTGTAGTCACATTAAGCTTAGTAACAGAATTATGATTATTCTCGACTTCTTAAATTTCAAAACTCTTAGAATGATGATTTCATACAAAATAAGTAAAACTTCGTTATGGTCCGATTTACCAAGTTCCCTACGTGCAGTTAAGGTTGAAAACAATGATTTCAATTTACAATAAGCTTTATAATAGAATTATGACTATTCTCAGCTTGTTGAATTTCAAAACTCTTAGAATGATGAATTTGATACAAACTGGTTAAAACTTCATTATTGTCCTATTTATGACGTTCCTTACATGAAGTTAATGCTCAAAACAACGATTTCTATTCACGTAAGCGTTGGAAGTGAAATATGATTATTCTCGACTTGTTGAATTTCAAAACTCTTAGAATGATGAATTTGATATAAAATGGTTAAAACTTCATTGTCGTCCCATTTCCCACATTCTTTACTTGAAGTTAAGGCAAAAAACAACGATTTCTATTCATAATAAGCTTTGTAATACAATTATGACTATTATCGGCTTGTTGAATTTCAAAACTCTTAGGATGATTATTTGATATGAAATGGGAAAACTATATCATCGTCCGATTTTCTACGTTCCCTACATGAAGTTTAAGGCTCAAAACAACAATTTCTATTCACAATAAGCTTTGTCATAGAATTATGATTACTATCGGCTCGTAGAATTTCAAAACTCTTAGGATGATTATTTGATACAAAATGGGTAAAACTTCATTATCGTGTGATTTCCCGGGTTTCCTACGTGAGTTGAGGCTCAAAAAACGATTTCTTGTTACATTGAGCTGAGTAATATAATTACGACTATTCTCGACTTTTTGAATTTCAAAACTCTTAGAACGATAATTTAATAGAAAATATGTAAAAATCATTATCGTACGATTTACCATGTTCCCAACGTGAAGTTAAAGTTGAAAACAACAATTTCAATTAACAATAAGCTTTATAATAGAATTATGACTATTCTTGGCTTATTGAATTTTAAAACTCTTAGAATGATGAATTTGATACAAACCGGTTAAAACTTAATTGTCGTACGATTTTCCACGTTCCATACGTGAAGTTAATGCTCAAAACAATGATTTCTATTCACAATATGCATTGTAAGTGAAATATGATTATTCTCTGCTTGTTGAATTTCAAAACTCTTAGAATGATGAATTAGATACAAAATAGATAAAACTTCATTGTCATTCAACTTCCCATGTTCCCTACATGAAGTTTAAGGCACAAAACAACGATTTGTATTCACAATATGCTTTGTTACAGAATTATGATTATTCTCGACTTGTTAAATCTCAAAACTCTTAGACCGATTAATTTATACAAAATGGACAAAACTTCATTATAGTCTGATTTTTCACGCACCCTACGAGGCTCAAAATAGCGATTTGTAGTCAAATTAAACTTAGTAACAGAATTATGATTATTCTCGACTTCTTAAATTTTAAAACTTTTAGAATGATGACTTGATAAAAAATAAGTAAAGCTTTATTATTGTCCGATTCACCATGTTCCCTACGTGAAGTTAAGGTTGAAAAGAACGATTTCAATTAACCATAAGCTTTGTAAATGAATTATAACTATTCTCGGCTTGTTGAATTTCAAAACTCTTAGAATGATGAATTAGATACAAAATGGTTAAAATTTTCATTGTCGTCCTATTTCTTACGTTCCCTACGTGAAGTTAAAGCTCAAAACAACGATTTCTTGTCACATTAAGCTTAGTAAGATAATTACGATTATTCTTGGCTTGTTAAATTTCAAAACTCTTAAACTGATTATTTGATACAAAATGGCTAAAACTTCATTGTCGTCCGATTTCCAACGTTCCCTAATGAAGTTAATGCTCAAAACAACAATTTTTATTCACAATAGCTTTGTAAGCGAAATATGATTATTCTCGGCTTGTTGAATTTCAAAACTCTTAGAATGATGAATTAGATACAAAATGGATAAAGTTTCACTATGGTTCGACTTCCCATGTTCCCTACGTGGAGTTTAAGGCTCAAAACAATGATTTGTATTCAAAATAATCTTTGTAATGTAATTATGAATATTCTCAACTTGTTAAATCTCAAAACTCCTAGACCGATTAATTTATACAAAATGGATAAAACTTAATTATTGTCGGATTTCCCACGCACCCTACGAGGCTCAAAACAATGATTTGTAGTCACATTAAGCTTAGTAACAGAATTATGATTATTCTTGACTTCTTAAATTTCAAAACTCTTAGAATGATGATTTCATACAAAATAAGTAAAACTTCGTTATGGTCCGCTTTACCAAGTTCCCTACGTGCAGTTAAGGTTGCAAACAATGATTTAAATTTACAATAAGCTTTATAATAGAATTATGACTATTCCCACTTGTTGAATTTCAAAACTCTTAGAATGATGAATTTGATACAAACTGGTTAAAACTTCATTATTGTCTTATTTCGCGTTCCTTACATGAAGTTAATGCTCAAAACAACGATTTCTATTCACATAAGCGTTGGAAGTGAAATATGATTATTCTCGACTTGTTGAATTTCAAAAC
Source organism: Stephania japonica (assembly GCA_039657345.1). Lineage (NCBI taxonomy): Eukaryota > Viridiplantae > Streptophyta > Magnoliopsida > Ranunculales > Menispermaceae > Stephania > Stephania japonica. The sequence continues at coordinate 27,825,702 of CM077558.1, read as the reverse complement.
TCTTAGAATGATGAATTTGATATAAAATGGTTAAAACTTCATTGTCGTCCCATTTCCCACATTCTTTACTTGAAGTTAAGGCAAAAAACAACGATTTCTATTCATAATAAGCTTTGTAATAGAATTATGATTATTATCGGCTTGTTGAATTTCAAAACTCTTAGGATGATTACTTGATATGAAATGGGAAAACTATATCATCGTCCGATTTTCTACGTTCCCTACATGAAGTTTAAGGCTCAAAACAACGATTTCTATTCACAATAAGCTTTGTCATAGAATTATGATTACTATCGGCTCGTAGAATTTCAAAACTCTTAGGATGATTATTTGATACAAAATGGGTAAAACCTCATTATCGTGTGATTTCCCGCGTTTCCTACGTGAGTTGAGGCTCAAAAACGATTTCTTGTTACATTGAAATGAGTAATATAATTACGACTATTCTCGACTTTTTGAATTTCAAAACTCTTAGAACGATAATTTAATAGAAAATATGTAAAAATTCATTATCGTACGATTTACCATGTTCCCAACGTGAAGTTAAAGTTGAAAACAACAATTTCAATTAACAATAAGCTTTATAATAGAATTATGACTATTCTTGGCTTATTGAATTTCAAAACTCTTAGAATGATGAATTTGATACAAACTGGTTAAAACTTAATTGTCATACGATTTTCCATGTTCCATACGTGAAGTTAATGCTCAAAACAATGATTTCTATTCACAATATGCATTGTAAGTGAAATATGATTATTCTCTCGCTTGTTGAATTTCAAAACTCTTAGAATGATGAATTAGATACAAAATAGATAAAACTTCATTGTCATTCAACTTCCCATGTTCCCTACATGAAGTTTAAGGCACAAAACAACGATTTGTATTCACAATATGCTTTGTTACAAAATTATTATTATTCTCGACTTCTTAAATCTCAAAACTCTTAGACCGATTAATTTATACAAAATGGACAAAACTTCATTATAGTCTGATTTTTCACGCACCCTACGAGGCTCAAAATAGCGATTTGTAGTCAAATTAAACTTAGTAACAAAATTATGATTATTCTCGACTTCTTAAATTTTAGAACTTTTAGAATGATGACTTGATAAAAAATAAGTAAAGCTTCATTATTGTCCGATTCACCATGTTCCCTACGTGAAGTTAAGGTTGAAAAGAACTATTTCAATTAACCATAAGCTTTGTAATAGAATTATAACTATTCTCGGCTTGTTGAATTTCAAAACTCTTAGAATGATGAATTAGATACAAAATGGTTAAAATTTTTCATTGTCGTCCTATTTCTTACGTTCCCTACGTGAAGTTAAAGCTCAAAACAACGATTTCTTGTCACATTAAGCTTAGTAAGATAATTACGATTATTCTTGGCTTGTTAAATTTCAAAACTCTTAAACTGATTATTTGATACAAAATGGCTAAAACTTCATTGTCGTCCGATTTCCAACGTTCCCTAATGAATTTAATGCTCAAAACAACGATTTCTATTCACAATAGCTTTGTAAGCGAAATATGATTATTCTCAGCTTGTTGAATTTCAAAACTCTTAGAATGATGAATTAGATACAAAATGGATAAAGCTTCACTATCGTTCGACTTCCCATGTTCCCTACGTAGAGTTTAAGGCTCAAAACAATGATTTGTATTCAAAATAAGCTTTGTAATGTAATTATGAATATTCTCAACTTGTTAAATCTCAAAACTCCTAGACCGATTAATTTATACAAAATGGATAAAACTTAATTATTGTCGGATTTCCCACGCACCCTACGAGGCTCAAAACAATGATTTGTAGTCACATTAAGCTTAGTAACAGTAATTATGATTATTCTCGACTTCTTAAATTTCAAAACTCTTAGAATGATGATTTCATACAAAATAAGTAAAACTTCGTTATGATCCGATTTACCAAGTTCCCTACGTGCAGTTAAGGTTGAAAACAATGATTTCAATTTACAATAAGCTTTATAATAGAATTATGACTATTCTCAGCTTGTTGAATTTCAAAACTCTTAGAATGATGAATTTGATACAAACTGGTTAAAACTTCATTATTATCCTATTTCTGACGTTCCTTACATGATGTTAATGCTCAAAACAACGATTTCTATTCACGTAAGCGTTGGAAGTGAAATATGATTATTCTCGACTTGTTGAATTTCAAAACTCTTAGAATGATGAATTTGATATAAAATGATTAAAACTTCATTGTCGTCCCATTTCCCACATTCTTTACTTGAAGTTAAGGCAAAAAACAACGATTTCTATTCATAATAAGCTTTGTAATAGAATTATGATTATTATCGGCTTGTTGAATTTCAAAACTCTTAGGATGATTACTTGATATGAAATGGGAAAACTATATCATCGTTCGATTTTCTACGTTCCCTACATGAAGTTTAAGGCTCAAAACAACGATTTCTATTCACAATAAGTTTTGTCATAGAATTATGATTACTATCGGCTCGTAGAATTTCAAAACTCTTAGGATGATTATTTGATACAAAATGGGTAAAACTTCATTATCGTGTGATTTCCCGCGTTTCCTACGTGAGTTGAGGCTCAAAAAACGATTTCTTGTTACATTGAGCTGAGTAATATAATTTTGACTATTCTCGACTTTTTGAATTTCAAAACTCTTAGAACGATAATTTAATAGAAAATATGTAAAAATTCATTATCGTACGATTTACCATGTTCCCAACGTGAAGTTAAAGTTGAAAACAACAATTTCAATTAACAATAAGCTTTATAATAGAATTATGACTATTCTTGCTTATTGAATTTCAAAACTCTTAGAATGATGAATTTGATACAAACTGGTTAAAACTTAATTATCGTACGATTTTCCACGTTCCATACGTGAAGTTAATGCTCAAAACAATGATTTCTATTCACAATATGCATTGTAAGTGAAATATGATTATTCTCTGCTTGTTGAATTTCAAAACTCTTAGAATGATGAATTAGATACAAAATAGATAAAACTTCATTGTCATTCAACTTCCCATGTTCCCTACATGAAGTTTAAGGCACAAAACAACGATTTGTATTCACAATATGCTTTGTTACAGAATTATGATTATTCTCGACTTGTTAAATCTCAAAACTCTTAGACCTATTAATTTATACAAAATGGACAAAACTTCATTATAGTCTGATTTTTCACGCACCTTACGAGGCTCAAAATAGCGATTTGTAGTCAAATTAAACTTAGTAACAGAATTATGATTATTCTCGACTTCTTAAATTTTAAAACTTTTAGAATGATGACTTGATAAAAAATAAGTAAAGCTTCATTATTGTCCGATTCACCATGTTCCCTACGTGAAGTTAAGGTTGAAAAGAACGATTTCAATTAACCATAAGCTTTGTAATAGAATTATAACTATTCTCGGCTTGTTGAATTTCAAAACTCTTAGAATGATGAATTAGATACAAAATGGTTAAAATTTTCATTGTCGTCCTATTTCTTACGTTCCCTACGTGAAGTTAAAGCTCAAAACAACGATTTCTTGTCACATTAAGCTTAGTAAGATAATTACGATTATTCTTGGCTTGTTAAATTTCAAAACTCTTAAACTGATTATTTGATACAAAATGGCTAAAACTTCATTGTCGTCCGATTTCCAACGTTCCCTAATGAAGTTAATGCTCAAAACAACGATTTCTATTCACAATAGCTTTGTAAGCGAAATATGATTATTCTCGGCTTGTTGAATTTCAAAACTCTTAGAATGATGAATTAGATACAAAATGGATAAAGCTTCACTATCGTTCGACTTCGCATGTTCCCTACGTGGAGTTTAAGGCTCAAAACAATGATTTGTATTCAAAATAAGCTTTGTAATGTAATTATGAATATTCTCAACATGTTAAATCTCAAAACTCCTAGACCGATTAATTTATACAAAATGGATAAAACTTAATTATTGTCGGATTTCCCACGCACCCTACGAGGCTCAAAACAATGATTTGTAGTCACATTAAGCTTAGTAACAGAATTATGATTATTCTCGACTTCTTAAATTTCAAAACTCTTAGAATGATGATTTCATACAAAATAAGTAAAACTTCGTTATGGTCCGATTTACCAAGTTCCCTACGTGCAGTTAAGGTTGAAAACAATGATTTCAATTTACAATAAGCTTTATAATAGAATTATGACTATTCTCAGCTTGTTGAATTTCAAAACTCTTAGAATGATGAATTTGATACAAACTGGTTAAAACTTCATTATTGTCCTATTTTTGACGTTCCTTACATGAAGTTAATGCTCAAAACAACGATTTCTATTCACGTAAGCGTTGGAAGTGAAATATGATTATTCTCGACTTGTTGAATTTCAAAACTCTTAGAATGATGAATTTGATATAAAATGGTTAAAACTTCATTGTCGTCCCATTTCCCACATTCTTTACTTGAAGTTAAGGCAAAAAACAACGATTTCTATTCATAATAAGCTTTGTAATAGAATTATGACTATTATCGGCTTGTTGAATTTCAAAACTCTTAGGATGATTATTTGATATGAAATGGGAAAACTATATCATCGTCCGATTTTCTACGTTCCCTACATGAAGTTTAAGGCTCAAAACAACGATTTCTATTCACAATAAGCTTTGTCATAGAATTATGATTACTATCGGCTCGTAGAATTTCAAAACTCTTAGGATGATTATTTGATACAAAATGGGATAAACTTCATTATCATGTGATATCCCGCGTTTCCTACGTGAGTTGAGGCTCAAAAAACGATTTCTTGTTACATTGAGCTTAGTAACATAATTACGACTATTCTCGACTTTTTGAATTTCAAAACTCTTAGAACGATAATTTAATAGAAAATATGTAAAAATTCATTATCGTACGATTTACCATGTTCCCAACGTGAAGTTAAAGTTGAAAACAACAATTTCAATTAACAATAAGCTTTATAATAGAATTATGACTATTCTTGGCTTATTGAATTTCAAAACTCTTAGAATGATGAATTTGATACAAACTGGTTAAAACTTAATTGTCGTACGATTTTCCACGTTCCATACGTTAAGTTAATGCTCAAAACAATGATTTTCCACGTTCCATACGTGAAGTTAATGCTCAAAATAATGATTTCTATTCACAATATGCATTGTAAGTGAAATATGATTATTCTCTGCTTGTTGAATTTCAAAACTCTTAGAATGATGAATTAGATACAAAATAGATAAAACTTCATTGTCATTCAACTTCCCATGTTCCCTACATGAAGTTTAAGGCACAAAACAACGATTTGTATTCGCAATATGCTTTGTTACATAATTATGATTATTCTCGACTTGTTAAATCTCAAAACTCTTAGATCGATTAATTTATACAAAATGGACAAAACTTCATTATAGTCTGATTTTTCACGCACCCTACGAGGCTCAAAATAGCGATTTGTAGTCAAATTAAACTTAGTAAAAGAATTATGATTATTGTCGACTTTTTAAATTTTAAAACTTTTAGAATGATGACTTGATAAAAAATAAGTAAAACTTCATTATTGTCCGATTCACCATGTTCCCTACGTGAAGTTAAGGTTGAAAAGAACGATTTCAATTAACCATAAGCTTTGTAATAGAATTATAACTATTCTCGGCTTGTTGAATTTCAAAACTCTTAGAATGATGAATTAGATACAAAATGGTTAAAATTTTCATTGTCGTCCTATTTCTTACGTTCCCTACGTGAAGTTAAAGCTCAAAACAACGATTTCTTGTCACATTAAGCTTAGTAAGATAATTACGATTATTCTTGGCTTGTTAAATTTCAAAACTCTTAAACTGATTATTTGATACAAAATGGCTAAAACTTCATTGTCGTCCGATTTCCAACGTTCCCTAATGAAGTTAATGCTCAAAACAACGATTTCTATTCACAATAGCTTTGTAAGGAAATATGACTATTCTCGGCTTGTTGAATTTCAAAACTCTTAGAATGATGAATTAGATACAAAATGGATAAAGCTTCACTATCGTTCGACTTCCCATATTCCCTACGTGGAGTTTAAGGCTCAAAACAATGGTTTGTATTCAAAATAAGCTTTGTAATGTAATTATGAATATTCTCAACATGTTAAATCTCAAAACTCCTAGACCGATTAATTTATACAAAATGGATAAAACTTAATTATTATCGGATTTCCCACGCACCCTACGAGGCTCAAAACAATGATTTGTAGTCACATTAAGCTTAGTAAAAGAATTATGATTATTCTCGACTTCTTAAATTTCAAAACTCTTAGAATGATGATTTCATACAAAATAAGTAAAACTTCGTTATGGTCCGATTTACCAAGTTCCCTACGTGCAGTTAAGGTTGAAAACAACGATTTCAATTGACAATAAGCTTTATAATAGAATTATGACTATTCTCAGCTTGTTGAATTTCAAAACTCTTAGAATGATGAATTTGATACAAACTGGTTAAAACTTCATTATTGTCCTATTTCTGACGTTCCTTACATGAAGTTAATGCTCAAAACAACGATTTCTATTCACATAAGCGTTGGAAGTGAAATATGATTATTCTCGACTTGTTGAATTTCAAAACTCTTAGAATGATGAATTTGATATAAAATGGTTAAAACTTCATTGTCCTCCCATTTCCCACATTCTTTACTTGAAGTTAAGGCAAAAAACAACGATTTCTATTCATAATAAGCTTTGTAATAGAATTATGATTATTACCGGCTTTTTGAATTTCAAAACTCTTAGGATGATTACTTGATATGAAATGGGAAAACTATATCATCGTCCGATTTTCTACGTTCCCTACATGAAGTTTAAGGCTCAAAACAACGATTTCTATTCACAATAAGCTTTGTCATAGAATTATGATTTCTATCGGCTCGTAGAATTTCAAAACTCTTAGGATGATTATTTGATACAAAATGGGTAAAACTTCATTATCGTGTGATTTCCCGCGTTTCCTACGTGAGTTGAGGCTCAAAAAACGATTTCTTGTTACATTGAGCTGAGTAATATAATTACGACTATTCTCGACTTTTTGAATTTCAAAACTCTTAGAACGATAATTTAATAGAAAATATGTAAAAATTCATTATCGTACGATTTACCATGTTCCCAACGTGAAGTTAAAGTTGAAAACAACAATTTCAATTAACAATAAGCTTTATAATAGAATTATGACTATTCTTGGCTTATTGAATTTCAAAACTCTTAGAATGATGAATTTGATACAAACTGGTTAAAACTTAATTGTCGTACGATTTTCCACGTTCCATACGTGAAGTTAATGCTCAAAACAATGATTTCTATTCACAATATGCATTGTAAGTGAAATATGATTATTTTCTGCTTGTTGAATTTCAAAACTCTTAGAATGATGAATTAGATACAAAATAGATAAAACTTCATTGTCATTCAACTTCCCATGTTCCCTACATGAAGTTTAAGGCACAAAACAACGATTTGTATTCACAATATGCTTTGTTACAGAATTATGATTATTCTCGACTTGTTAAATCTCAAAACTCTTAGACCGATTAATTTATACAAAATGGACAAAACTTCATTATAGTCTGATTTTTCACGCACCCTACGAGGCTCAAAATAGCGAGTTGTAGTCAAATTAAACTTAGTAACAGAATTATGATTATTCTCGACTTCTTAAATTTTAAAACTTTTAGAATGATGGCTTGATAAAAAATAAGTAAAGCTTCATTATTGTCCGATTCACCATGTTCCCTACGTGAAGTTAAGGTTGAAAAGAACGATTTCAATTAACCATAAGCTTTGTAATAGAATTATAACTATTCTCGGCTTGTTGAATTTCAAAACTCTTAGAATGATGAATTAGATACAAAATGGTTAAAATTTTCATTGTCGTCTTATTTCTTACGTTCCCTACGTGAAGTTAAAGCTCAAAACAACGATTTCTTGTCACATTAAGCTTAGTAAGATAATTACGATTATTCTTGGCTTGTTAAATTTCAAAACTCTTAAACTAATTATTTGATACAAAATGGCTAAAACTTCATTGTCGTCCGATTTCCAATGTTCCCTAATGAAGTTAATGCTCAAAACAACGATTTCTATTCACAATAGCTTTGTAAGTGAAATATGATTAGTCTCGGCTTGTTAAATTTCAAAACTCTTAGAATGATGAATTAGATACAAAATGGATAAAGCTTCACTATCGTTCGACTTCCCATGTTCCCTACGTGGAGTTTAAGGCTCAAAACAATGATTTGTATTCAAAATAAGCTGTGTAATGTAATTATGAATATTCTCAACTTGTTAAATCTCAAAACTCCTAGACCGATTAATTTATACAAAATGGATAAAACTTAATTATTGTCGGATTTCCCACGCACCCTACGAGGCTCAAAACAATGATTTGTAGTCACATTAAGCTTAGTAACAGAATTATGATTATTCTCGACTTCTTAAATTTCAAAACTCTTCGAATGATGATTTCATACAAAATAAGTAAAACTTCGTTATGGTCCGATTTACCAAGTTCCCTACGTGCAGTTAAGGTTGAAAACAACGATTTCAATTGACAATAAGCTTTATAATAGAATTATGACTATTCTCAGCTTGTTGAATTTCAAAACTCTTAGAATGATGAATTTGATACAAAATGGTCAAAACATCATTGTCGTCCGATTTTTCACGTTCCGTATGTGGAGTAAAGGCTCAAACAACAATTTCTATTCATAATAAGCTTTGTAATAGAATTATGATTATTATCGGCTTGTTGAATTTCAAAACTTTAAGGATGATTATTTGATACGAAATGGGAAAACAGCATCATCGTCCGATTTTCCACGTTCCCTACATGAAGTTTAAGGCTCAAAACAATGATTTATATTCAAAACAAGCTTTGTCATAGAATTACGATTATTTTCAGCTTGTAAAATTTCAAAACTCTTATGATGATTATTTCATACAAAATGTGTAAAACTTCATTATCGTATGATTTCCCACATTTCCTACGTGAGATAAGGTTCAAAAAACGATTTCTTGTTACATTGAGCTTAGTAACATAATTACGACTATTCTCGACTTTTTGAATTTCAAAACTCTTAGAACGATAATTTAATAGAAAATATGTAAAAATTCATTATCGTACGATTTACCATGTTCCCAACGTGAAGTTAAAGTTGAAAACAACAATTTCAATTAACAATAAGCTTTATAATAGAATTATGACTACTCTCGGCTTATTGAATTTTAAAACTCTTAGAATGATGAATTTGATACAAACTGGTTAAAACTTAATTGTCGTACGATTTTCCACGTTCCATACGTGAAGTTAGTGCTCAAAACAATGATTTCTATTCACAATAAGCTTTGTAAGTGAAATATGATTATTCTCAGCCTGTTGAATTTCAAAACTCTTAGAATGATGAATTAGATACAAAATAGATAAAACTTCATTGTCATTCGTCTTCCTATGTTTCCTACGTGAAGTAGAAGGCTCAAAACAATGATTTGTATTCACAATATGCTTTGTTACAAAATTATGATTATTCTCGACTTGTTAAATCTCAAAACTCTTAGACCGATTAATTTATACAAAATGGATAAAAAGTCATTATCGTCTAATTTCCCACGCACCCTACGAGGCTCAAAACTACGATTTATAGTCAAATTAAGCTTAGTAAGAGAATGTTGATTATTCTCGACTTATTAAATTTCAAAACTCTTAGAATGATGATTTGAGTAAAAATAAGTAAAACTTCTTTATTGTCCGATTCACCATGTTCCCTACGTGAAGTTAAGGTTGAAAAGAACGATTTCAATTAACAATAAGCTTTGAAATAGAATTATTACTATTCTTGGCTTGTTGAATTTTAATACTCTTAGAATGATGAATTTGATACAAAATGGTTAAAATTTTCATTGTCGTCCGATTTCGCACGTTCCCTACGTGAAGTTAAAGCTCAAAATTACCATTTCTTGTCACATTAAGCTTAGTAAGATAATTACAATTATTCTTGGCTTGTTAAATTTCAAAACTCTTAGACTGATTATTTAATACAAAATGGCTAAAACTTCATTGTCGTCCGATTTCCCACGTTCCCTACGTGAAGTTAATGCTCAAAACAACGATTTCTATTCACAATAACTTTGTAAGTGAAATATGATTATTCTCGGTTTGTTGAATTTCAAAACTCTTAGAATGATGAATTAGATACAAAATGGATAAAGCTTCACTGTCGTTCGACTTCCCATGTTCCCTACGTGGAGTTTAAAGCTCAAAACAATGATTTGTATTCACAATAAGCTTTGTAACTGAATTATGAATATTCTCAACATGTTAAATCTTAAAACTCCTAGACCGATTAATTTATACAAAATGGATAAAACTTAATTATTGTCAGATTTCCCACGCACCCAACGAGGCTCAAAACAACGATCTGTTGTTACATTAAGCTTAGTACCAGCATTATGATTATTCTCGACTTCTTAAATTTCAAAACTCTTAGAATGATGATTTGATACAAAATAAGTAAAACTTCGTTATGGTCCGATTTACCAAGTTCCCTACGTGAAGTTAAGGTTGAAAACAACGATTTCAATTTACAATAAGCTTTATAATAGAATTATGACTATTCTCAGCTTGTTGAATTTCAAAACTCTTAAAATGATGAATTTGATACAAAATGGTCAAAACATCATTGTCGTCTGATTTTCCACATTCCGTATGTGGAGTAAAGGCACAAACAACAATTTCTATTCATAATAAGCTTTGTAATAGAATTATGATTATTATCGGCTTGTTGAATTTCAAAACTTTTAGAATGATTATTTGATACGAAATGGGAAAACTACATCATCGTCCGATTTTCCATGTTCCTTACATGAAGTTTAAGGCTCAAAACAACGGTTTATATTCAAAATAAGCTTTGTCATAGAATTATGATTATTTCAGCTTGTAAAATTTCAAAACTCTTATGATGATTATTTCATACAAAATGGGTAAAACTTCATTATCGTATGATTTCCCACGTTTCGTACGTGAGTTAAGGATCAAAACAACGATTTCTTGTTATATTGAGCTTAGTAACATAATTACGATTATTCTTGGCATCTTGAATTTCAAAACTCTAAGAATGAGGATTTGATAGAAAATAAGTTAAACTTCATTATCATCCGATTTACCATGTTCTCTATGTGAAGTTAAGGATGAAAACGACAATTTCAATTAACAATAAGCTTTATAATAGATTTATGACTATTCACGGCTTGTTGAATTTTAAAACTCTTAGGATGATGAATTTGATACAAACTGGTTAAAACTTTGTTGTCGTCCGATTTTCCATGTTCCCAACTTGAAGTTAATTCTCAAAACAACGATTTCTATTCACATAAGCTTTGTAAGTGAAATATGATTATTCTCGGCCTGTTGAATTTCAAAACTCTTAGAATGATGAATTAGATACAAAATAGATAAAACTTCATTGTCATTCGTCTTCTCATGTTTCCTACGTGAAGTTTAAGGCTCAAAACAACGATTTGTATTCACAATATGCTTTGTTACAGAATTATGATTATTCTCGACTTGTTAAATCTCAAAACTCTTGGACCGATTAATTTATACAAAATGGATAAAACTTCATTATCGTCTAATTTCCCACACCCTACGAGGCTCACAACAACGATTTGTAGTCAAATTAAGCTTCGTAATAGAATTATGATTATTCTCGACTGCTGAAATTTCAAAATTCTTAGAATGATGATTTGAGTAAAAATAAGTAAAACTTCTTTATTGTCCGATTCACCATGTTCCCTACGTGAAGTTAAGGTTGAAAAGAACGATTACAATTAACAATAAGCTTTGAAATAGAATTATTACTATTCTCGGCTTGTTGAATTTCAAAACTCTTAGAATGATGAATTTGATACAAAATGGTTAAAATTTTCATTATCGTCCGATTTCCTACGTTCCCTTCGTGAAGTTAAAGCTCGAAATAACCATTTCTTGTCACATTAAGCTTAGTAAGATAATTACAATTATTCTTGGCTTGTTAAATTTCAAAACTCTTAGACTGATTATTTGATACAAAATGGCTAAACCTTCATTGTTGTCCGATTTTCCACGTTCCTTACATGAAGTTAATGCTCAAAACAACGATTTCTATTCACAATAAGCTTTTGTATGTGAAATATGATTATTCTAGGCTTGTTGAATTTCAAAACTCTTAGAATGATGAATTAGATACGAAATGGATAAATCTTCACTGTCGTTCGACTTCCCATGTTCCCTACGTGGAGTTTAGGGCTCAAAACAATGATATGTATTCATAATAAGCTTTGTAACGGAATTATGAATATTCTCGACTTGTTAAATTTTAAAACTCCTATACCGATTAATTTATACAAAATGGGTAAATCTTAATTATCGTCTGATTTCTCACACACCCTACGAGGCTCAAACCAACGATTTGTAGTCACATTAAGCTTAGTAACAAAATTATGATTATTCTCGGCTTAGTAACATTATTACAATTATTCTCGGCTTCTTCAATTTCAAAACTCTTAGACATTATTTGATAAAAAATAAGTAAAACGTCGTTATCGCACGATTTACCTCCCTACGTGAAGTTAAGGTTGAAAACAACGATTTCAATTAACAATAAGCTTTATAATAGAATTATGACTATTCTCATCTTGTTGAATTTCAAAACTCATAGAATTATGAATTTGATATAAAATGGACAAAACATCATTGTCGTCCGACTTTCCACGTTCCGTATGTGAAGTAAAGGCACAAAGCAACGATTTCAACTCATAATAAGCATTGTAATAGAATTATGATTATTATCAGCTTGTTGAATCTCAAAACTTTTAGGATGATTATTTGATACGAAATGGGAAAACTACATCATCGTCCAATTTTCACGTTTCCTACATGAAGTTTAAGGCTCAAAACAACGATTTCTATTCAAATTAAGCTTCGTCATAGAATTATGATTATTCTGAGCTCATAGAATTTTGAAACTCTTAGGATGATTATTTGATACAAAATGGGTAAAACTTCATTATCGTATGATTTCCCACGTTTCCTACGTGAGTTAAGGCTCAAAAGAACAATTTCTTGTTACATTGTGCATAGTAACATAATTTCGATTATTCTTGGCTTCTTGAATTTCAAAATTCTAAGAATAATGATTTGATAGAAAATAAGTAAAACTTCGTTATCGTCCGATTTACCATGTTCCCTATGTGAAGTTATTGTTGAAAACGACAATTTCAATTAACAATAAGCTTTATAATAGAATGATGACTATTCACGGCTTGTTGAATTTTAAAACTCTTAGAATGATGAATTTGATACAAACTAGTTAAAACATCATTGTCGTCCGATTTTTCACGTTCCCTACATGAAGTTAATACTCAAAACAACGATTTCTATTCACATAAGCGTTGGAAGTGAAATATGATTATTCTCGACTTGTTGAATTTTAAAACTCTTAGAATGATGAATTTGATAAAAAAAAAATGGTTAAAACATAATTACGACTATTCTCGGCTTTTTGAATTTCATAGAATTATAATTATTATCGGCTCGTAGAATTTCTAAACTCTTAGGATGATTATTTGATACATAATGGGTAAAACTTCATTATCATTTGATTTCCCACGTTTCCTACGTGAGTTAAGGCTCAAAAAATGATTTCTTGCTACATTGAGCTTAATAACATAATTACGACTATTCTCAGCTTTTTGAATTTCAAAACTCTTAGAACGATAATTTGATAGAAAATATGTAAAAATACATTATCGTACGATTTACCATGTTCCTAATGTGAAGTTAAGGTTGAAAACAACAATTTCAATTAACAATAAGATTTATAATAAAATTATGACTATCTCGGCTTATTGAATTTCAAAACTCTTAGAATGAGGAATTTGATACAAACTGGTTGCAACTTCATCGTCGTACGATTTTTCAAGTTCCCTACGTGAAGTTAAAGCTCAAAACAATGATTTCTATTCAAAGTAAGCTTTGTAAGTGAAATATGATTATTCTCTGCTTGTTGAATTTCAAAACTCTTAGAATGATGAATTAGATACAAAATAGATAAAACTTCATTGTCATTCGACTTCCCATGTTCCCTACATGAAGTTTAAGGCTAAAAAAACGATTTGTATTCACAATATACTTTGTTACAGAATTATGATTATTCTCGACTTGTTAAATCTCAAAACTCTTAGACCGATTAATTTATGCGAAATGGGCAAAACTTCATTATTGTCTGATTTTCCACGCACCCTACGAGGCTCAAAACAAGATTTGCAGTCAAATTAAGCTTAGTAACATAATTATGATTATTCTCGACTTCTTAAATTTCAAAACACTTAGAATGATGATTTGATCAAAAATAAGTAAAACTTCTTTATTGCCCGATTCACCATGTTCTCTACGTGAAGTTAAGGTTGAAAACAACGATTTCAATTAACCATAAGCTTTGTAATAGAATTATAACTATTCTCGGCTTGTTGAATTTCAAAACTCTTAGAATGATGAATTAGATACAAAATGGTTAAAATTTTCATTATCGTCCGATTTCTTACATTCCCTACGTGAAGTTAAAGCTCAAAACAACGATTTCTTGTCACATTTAGCTTAGTAAGATAATTGCGATTATTTTTGACTTGTTAAATTTCAAAACTCTTAGACTAATTATTTGATACAAAATGGCTAAAACTTCATTGTCGTCCGATTTCGCACGTTCCCTATGTGAAGTTATTGTTGAAAACGACAATTTCAATTAACAATAAGCTTTATAATAGAATGATGACTATTTATGGCTTGTTGAATTTTAAAACTCTTAGAATGATGAATTTGATACAAACTAGTTAAAACTTCATTGTCGTCCAATTTTTCACGTTCCCTACGTGAAGTTAATACTCAAAACAACGATTTCTATTCACATAAGCGTTGGAAGTGAAATATGATTATTCTCGACTTGTTGAATTTCAAAACTCTTAGAATGATGAATTTGATAAAAAAAAAATGGTTAAAACTTCATTGCCGTCCAATTTTCCACATGCTTTACTTGAAGTTAAGGCAAAAAACAACGATTTCTATTCATAATAAGCTTTGTAATAGAATTATGACTATTTTCGGCTTGTTGAATTTCAAAACTTTGAGGATCATTATTTGATACGAAATGGGAAAATTATATCATCGTCCGATTTTTCACGTTCCCTACATGAAGTTTAATGCTCAAAACGACGATTTTTATTCACAATAAGCTTTGTCATAGAATTATGATTATTATCTGCTCGTAGAATTTCAAAACTCTTAGGATGATTATTTGATACAACATGGGTAAAACTTCATTATCTTGTGATTTCCCACGTTTCCTACGTGAGTTAAGGCTCAAAAAACGATTTCTTGTTACATTGAGCTTAGTAACATAATTACGACTATTCTCGGCTTTTTGAATTTCAAAACTCTTAGAATGATAATTTGTTCGAAAATATGTAAAAATTCATTATCATCCGATTTACCATGTTCCCTACGAGAAGTTATGGTTGAAAACAACAATTTCAATTAACAATAAGCTTTATAATAAAATTATGACTATTCTCAGCTTGTTGAATTTCAAAACTCTTAGAATGATGAATTTGATACAAACTGGTTAAAACTTCATTGTCGTGCGATTTTCCACATTCCCTACGTGAAGTTAATGCTGAAAACAATGATTTCTATTCACAATAAGCTTTGTAAGTGAAATATGATTATTCTCGACTTGTTGAATTTCAAAACTCTTAGAATGATGAATTAGATACAAAATGGATAAAACTTCACTGTCGTTTAACTTCCCATGTTCCCTATGTGGAGTTTAAGGTTCAAAACAAGGATTTGTATTCACAATAAGCTTTGTAACGAAATTATGAATATTCTCAACTTGATAAATTTCAAAACTCCTAAACCGATTAAATTATATAAAATCGGTAAAACTTAATTATCGTCTGATTTCCCACGTACTGTACGAGGCTCAAAACAACAATTTGTAGTCACATTAAGCTTAGTAACAGAATTATGATTATTCTCGACTTCTTAAATTTCAAAACTCTTAGAATGATGATTTGATACAAAATAAGTAAAACTTCATTCTGGTCCGATTTACCAAGTTCCCAACATGAAGTTAAGGTTGAAAACAACGATTTCAATTAACAATAAACTTTATAATAGAATTATGACTATTCTCAGCTTTTTGAATTTCAAAACTCTTAGAATTATGAATTTGATACAAAATGGTCAAAACATCATTGTCATTCGATTTTCCATGTTCCATATGTGAAGTAAAGGCACAAAGACCGATTTCTATTCATAATAAGCTTTGTAATAGAATTATGATAATTATCGGCTTGTTGAATTTCAAAACTTTTAGGATGATTATTTGATACGAAATGGGAAAACTATATCATCGTCCGATTTTTCACGTTCCCTACATGATGTTTAAGGCTCAAAACAACGATTTATATTCAAAATTAGATTTTGTCATAGAATTATGATTATTTTCAGCTTGTAGAATCTCAAAACTCTTATGATGATTATTTGATACAAAATGGGTAAAACTTCATTATCGTATGATTTCCCACATTTCATACGTGAGTTAAGGATCCAAACAATGATTTCTTGTTATATTGAGCTTAGTAACATAATTACGATTATTCTTGGCATCTTAAATTTCAAAACTCTTAGAATGAGGATTTGATAGAAAATAAGTTAAACTTCATTATCATCCGATTTACCATTTTCCCTATGTGAAGTTAAGGAGGAAAACGACAATTTCAATTAACAATAAGCTTTATAATAGAATTATGACTATTCACGGCTTGTTGAATTTTAAACCTCTTAGAATGATGAATTTGATACAAACTGGTTATAACTTTGTTGTCGTCCGATTTTCCATCTTCCCTACTTGAAGTTAATTCTCAAAACAACGATTTCTATTCACATAAACGTTGGAAGTGAAATATGATTTTTCTCGACTTGTTGAACTTCAAAAATCTTAGAATGATGAATTTGATATAAAAGGGTTAGAACTTCATTGTCGTTTGATTTCCCACGTTCTTTACGTGAAGTTAAGGCAAAAAACAACAATTTATATTCATAATAAGCTTTGTAATAGAATTATGATTATTATCGGCATGTTGAATTTCAAAACTTTTAGGATGATTATTTGATACAAAATAGGAAAACTATATCATCTTCTGATTTTTCACGTTCCCTACATGAAGTTTAAGGCTCAAAACAACGATTTCTATTCACAATAAGCTTTGTCATAGAATTATGATTATTATCGGCTCGTAGAATTTCAAAACTCTTAAGATGATTATTTGATACAAAGTGGGTAAAACTTCATTATGGTATGATTTCCCACGTTTCCTACGTGAGTTAAGGCTCAAAAAAATGATTTCTTGTTACATTGAGCTTAGTAACATAATTACGACTATTCTCGGCTTTTTGAATTTCAAATCTCTTAGAATGATAATTTGATGGAAAATATGTAAAAATTCATTAGCGTCCGATTTACCATGTTCCCTACGTGAAGTTAAGGTTGAAAACAACGATCTCCATTAACAATTAGCTTTATAATAGAATTATGACTATTCTCGGTTTGTGGAATTTTAAAACTTTTTAAATGATGAATTTGATACAAACTGGTTAAAACTTCATTGTTGTCCAATTTTTCACGTTCCCTACGTGAAGATAATGCTCAAAAGAACGATTTCTATTCACAATAAGCTCTGTAAGTAAAATATGATTATTCTCGGCTTGTTGAATTTCAAACTCTTAGAATGATGAACTTGATACAAAATGGTTAAAACTTCATTTTCGTCCGATTTGCCACGTACCCTATGATGCGTGTCGAATGCGTCAAAATAAATATTTATCCCGATGAGATTACCAATAACCAAAAGAACTGCAGTAGTGGCAAGCACGGGGTCGAACCACAAAGACCAAGTTTTCAACTTAGAGTACTAACCTAAAACTAACCTAGAGTGTTCAAGAAAATATTTCTAATTTTGCTAAAAACAATAATTAAAATATAATGTAAATAAATCAATCAAAATGGAAAAGAACAATCCAAACCATCAGTTTCATAAATCTCTTCAATTTGGCATAATTTTACATATGGTCCTCAATCTAATTAAAGCATGCAAATCACAGTAATTTAGTGTAGCTATAGACCCGGTAATGTACGCGGGTCTTCGCGCTTCCAGATGTCGGCAGCCAAGGTACGACCGTTGACTACTTCCCTGACCAATTACGCAACCTGATCGCTAGTGCTCCAGATTTAACGCATTGGTCGCATTACTTCGATTAGTGAAGGCACTACACCTAGAAAACTGGATCGTTAGTGCTCCCGATTTAGCCTTGATTCCTAAGGTATTTGACCGGTCACAAAAGGGTCTAATCAATTGGCATGGTCAATTGCCACTAATGTGGTCTTATTGCATAAGCATGGGTGCTTACGACTCACTGGTATAAGAATTGAACTTTAAACTAGTGTTTAACTTCAATTGTTCAAATAATACTAAAGAAAATAAAACACTGTGAAAAACAAATTAAATAAATAATAAAATAGATCTCACATATGTTTTATGCCAAAAAGAATGATTTGATCCACTTCCGGTTCAGACTGATGAGTTTAGCCGGCCATCGACGTCATAAACTCCATTAAAATCCAAAAACAAAGTGTAGAAAAAGAGGAGAAAAAATACTAGAAAAACACTGAGAAAAGAAGAAAACAATGTCTCTCTGACTTTCCGTCAAAAACCCTAATTAATACTCATAAATTTGAGTCCCGGATGCCTATTTTCGAGTTTGGTGCTTGACACGTCCGCCGAGGAAAATCTGTGGCTATTTTTTGGTGTTTTTTTGGACTCTGCCACGTGTCACAGTGTGATTGACTGGAAAACTGGAGTGTGCTGACGTGGCGGGCGCAAATTGGAGGAGAGCTGATCGCGTGACGTGTTGGGAGTGTAGGCGCTGACACGTGGCACACTGTGATTCGCAGAGCGGCTGACGTGTGCCTTGCTGGATGAACCAGGAGCGGACACGTGGCAGCTGAACTGGCAGGGAAAATTGCACGATTATCACCGAAGTTTTGGGAGTTCGTACTGACGCGGATCACGAGGCAGATCAACGAGGATGGGAGAGAGGATGGCTGGAGCGTGACGTGGCGTGCGTTTGAAGAGTTGACCGACTGACGTGGCGGCGTCTGATTGGCTGAGCGGCTGTGTTTGACGCGGTCAGTCCAATGGGGACTCGACATGTGGCATTTTCGAATTCCACTTCACCTACTCTTGTGTACGCCCCAAAACAAACCCTCCGGTGTCTGATTTCTTCAAGCAAATACTCTATTTTGAGTATTTTTCCGCCCCGGATCCAACCGTGCACCCAAAAGTCCTGAAAATGACAAATAGAGATAATTAGACCCATAATTCGGAGAATCAACACTAAAATATATAAATAAACGATATATAATATGCATAAATAACAACTTATCAAATACCCCCAAACTTAGGACTTTGCACGTCCCGAGCAAAGGTGTAAATGACAAACAAATAAATTAGACTCTTAGTATAACTATGCACTGACAAACTAACCTATACCCGATTCAAAGGTTCATGGAGTTCCTCTTGTTTACATAGTCGCCAAGTCAACAAGTCACTCAAGAAATTTCGGAGTCATGATATGTCAAGAATCGCAACCCAAACACAACTAAGATCACACTTTCAAGACAAAGATCCAATCAAGAGAAAGGCCATCAACTACTCATGGGTTTTCTTGGTCTATACATTAAAGCACACAAGTTTAAAATCCCACTTAATTTTAGTGAAAGCACTCGAGCTATATCTTTTTTATTTGAGGAGTTTTCATAAACTTTCGCCTTTATTCATTTTTTTTCTATTCCTTTCTCCATTTTTTTTTCAAGTAAAACGGTCCCTGCTCCATTTCCTATGGACCGATTTTCTCACTTTTTCCCACCACAAGTTTCCCTACTCCATTTCCTATGGAAACTTGTGGGACTCTCAATATTAAGAAAACTCCTGATAGCCCTTCTCACTTTCACTATAATCAAGCAAATTCCTCAATGTGGGTTAAAATACTATTACTTGCACAATTTTGACCGTCTACCCATTTTGGTATCTAGCACAAGCTCAACCAACATACTAAGTCTCTAATCATGAATTCCTAAGAATGCTGCGCTACGACTTGATTGAGTGTTTCTCCTAATTTCTCCTAAGTTTCAAGTCAACAGGCAACCATAAAGTACTTATCCATAACCAAAGGCATGAAACAAAATCTCAGGCGACTCTAGACAATATAGACTATACTGAAAACATGCATGAACGTGTATCAACTCCTAATGGCATGAGAAAGTGTGATATGGAGTGAAAAGAAATAGAAGAAATGAATGAGCAATATATATCAAACACCACCAATACCATCCTACAACCGCATGTAACCGCATATATATAAAAAATTTAAACGATCTCACCTGTGGTCTTTCGCATAGAACACCATCCAACTTAATCCACAAGTACTAAAGTACCCCCAAACTTATTTCAAACCTTGTCCTCAAGGTTCAAAACAGGTTGTGAGGCATACATGAACATACAAGATGGTGAAAAGAACATAATAGATATAAAAGGAAATGATACAAAATCATGCATAAGACTGACACTAATCCTAAATCTACAAACGAAAAGAAGATGGGTAACCTTACCAGATCTCAATGCAACTAACCATACGTATAGACATGTGAGGAGCCATCAGAGCAATACCAAGCTCTCAAAATCCAGTGTGCAAGGCAGAGGTCGCACACCTGTAAAAAGTCACAAGGAGATAATAGTAAGAATACCACAGAAAAGGCTAAAATAAAATCAAAGAGATAGAAGCTTGGGGTGCCTCCCAAGAGCGCCTTTTTTTAACGTCGTTGGCTCGAATCAGTCTGACTCTCTCTCAGTCAAGGTACTCTACAACTGCTAGAGTCTCGCTCTCGATCTCGTGCTGTGGGAAGTTCTCATAGAACGGCTTCAGTCGGTGCCTATTTACCTTGAAAACTTTCCCTGTATCCTGGCTCCTGATCTCAACTGCACCATGTCCAAACACATTAGTAACAATAAAAGGTCCGAGCCATCGTGACCTCAACTTCCCTGGATGGAGAGTTAATTTAGAATTATAAAGCAAGACCTTTTGACCGACTACGAAAGTCTTACGAGATAAGTTGCGATCGTGGAACTCCTTGGTTTTATCCTTATAAATTCGAGCGGACTCATAGGCATCGTTCCGGATCTCCTCCAATTCTTGGAGGTCCAACTTTCTCTCTTTACCAGCTGCATCGAGTTCCATGTTGAGCTGTTTGACAGCCCATAGAGATTTATGCTCTAACTCGACCGGCAAGTGGCATGATTTGCCAAAAACTAAGTGATACAGAGACATTCCGATTGGCGTTTTAAACGTCGTTCGATAAGCCCATACTGCGTCATCAAGGCGCGTGCTCCAATCCTTCCGTGACGGGTTGACGGTCTTCTCCAAAATGGCTTTAATCTCCCTGTTTGACACCTCCACTTGGCCACTGGTCTGAGGATGATAGGCCGTAGACGTACGGTGTGTAACATTATACTTACGCAGGAGATTTTCAACCATGCGATTGCAGAAATGGGTACCTCGATCACTGATCAAAGCCCGTGGAGTGCCAAAAGTTGAAAAAATTCGTGATTTCAAGAAATCGCATACAACTGAGGAATCATTGGTGCGAGTGGCTTTGACTTCCACCCATTTGGACACGTAGTCCACCGCCAATAAGATATAAAGAAAACCATGTGACGGTGGAAATGGCCCCATGAAGTCGATCCCCCAAACATCGAAAATCTCACAGAATAGGATCGAGGTCTGTGGCATTTGATTCCTGTGACTCAGGGTACCGGTCGACTGACATCTAGCGCAGGTCTTGGAATATATGTATGAATCGTGAAAAATGGTGGGCCGGTAGAGCCCACTCTCCAAGACCTTCATAGCAGTCCTACGTGGACCGAAATGGCCGCCGTAGGCATATGAATGACAGAATGCCAATATAGATTGCGTCTCCGTCTGGGAAACACATCGACGAATAACCTGGTCTGAGCAAAACCTCCACAAGTATGGGTCATCCCATACATAGTATTTGGAATCACTCCAAATTTTATCCTTTTGGGCTCGTGTAAGATGAGGTGGAAACTCTCGTGTAACAAGGTAGTTTACCAGATCTGCAAAACAAGGGAGTTCCTCAGCAATTGCTAAGAGATGTTCATCAGGAAAATCATCTCGTAGCGGGATAAGTGCTTCACCATTCTCGATACGACTGAGATGGTCAGCAACAAGATTTTCGGCACCACTTTATCTTTAATGTCGATGTCAAACTCTTGTAACAAGAGTATCCATCGAATGAGACGAGGCTTAGCTTCCTTTTTGGCCATAAGGTGCTTTAAGGCAGCATGATCAGAGTAGACGACCACCTTAGTTCCTAAGAGATAAGGCCGAAATTTCTCCAAGGTGAAGACAACAGCTAGAAGATCCTTCTCTGTAGTGGTGTAATTCAGTTGGGTAGGATCAAGAGTTCAGGAAGCATAGTATATGACATGAGAAACGCGCCCGACTCGTTGCCCAAGCACAGCACCCACTGCGTGGTTGCTGGCATCGCACATAATCTCAAAAGGTAGCTCCCAGTTGGGAGCTTGAATCACTGGAGTAGAGATGAGAGAGTCTTTGAGCGCATCGAATGCACTCTTACATTCCTTATCAAGATCGAAAGGCACGTCCTTCTGAAGAAGGCGACAGAGGGGTTGTGCAATTTTAGAGAAATCCTTAATGAATCGCCGATAGAAACCGGCATGGCCAAGAAATGATCGGATTTCTTGCACAGTCGTGGGGTAAGGCAACTTTTGAATTACTTCAATTTTTACCGGGTCTACCTCCACACCCCAGGCAGATACGATGTGACCCAAGATAAGACCCTGATCCACCATGAAGTGACATTTCTCATAATTGAGGATCAAGTTCTTCTGGATACATCGGTGAAGAACCTTAGTCAAGTGACTAAGGCAAAGATCGAATGAATCACTGTAAACGGTGAAGTCATCCATGAATACCTCGATGAAATGCTCAACGAAGTCAGAGAAGATGCTCATCATACACCTTTGGAATGTAGCAGGTGTGTTACACAGCCTAAATGGTATGCGCCGGTAAGCATAAGTACCAAAAGGACAAGTGAAGGTGGCCTTTTCTTGATCCTCAGGTGCTACGGGAATCTGGTGAAAACCAGAATACCCATCCAAGCAGCAATAGTGAGACTTGCCTGCTAAACGCTCTAACATCTGATCGATGAAAGGCAATGGGAAGTGGTCTTTCCTAGTGGAAGCATTGAGTTTCCTGTAATCAATGCAAACTCGCCATCCGTTTTGGATGCGAGTTGGGACTAACTCACCTTGTGAGTTTGTGACCACTGTGATCCCCATTTTCTTGGGAACCACCTGAATGGGACTGACCCACTTGCTGTCGAAGATCGGGTAGATCATCCCAGTGTCAAGGAGCTTCAGATTCTCCTTTTTAACCACATCCATCATTGGTGGGTTCAGTCTCCGTTGTGCTTCTCGCGAAGGTTTAGACCCTTATTCCATATGTATCTGATGCATGCATGTGGAAGGGCTAAGACCTTTGATGTCAGCAACCGTCCACCCTAGGGCTTCTTTGAACTCTTGAAGCACATGAATCAACTTCTCTTCCTCTGGTAATGTGAGTTTGGTGGAGATGATCATTGGTAATGTATCATTCGCACATAAAAACACATATTTGAGGTGGGTGGGCAATGGTTTGAGCTCCAGTGTGGGTGCTCGCACCATAGAGGGGAGAAGTGTAGAGTTCGAAGTAGGTAAGTCGAGATAAGCTAGGGTGGGAAAATAGAGTGGAGCAGAGTCCAACTCAGAGATCAGCTCCTCAATCTCAGTATCGAGGATGAAACATTACTTTCGCAAGGAATTGGTGTCGAGATGATTCTCTAACACCACTTTCACGTCATCACCTTTCACGAGAAAGGTATCCTGGACAAGTGAGTCCACACTGTCCAAGGCAAGCACCATAGAAGAGGCATCGCAGGGATGGCGCATCGCATCATAGATGTTGAACTTAATAAGTTCACCATCAAACTCCATGGTTAGAGCACCACTGTGAACATCAATCTTGGTCTTAGCGGTCTTAAGGAAAGGCCTGCCAAGCAAGACTGAGGAGAAATGGGGGCATGGCTGAGTCTTCATATCGATGACATGGAAGTCAACAGGAAAGATGAGCTCACTAACCTTCACCAAGATGTCTTCCAAGACACCCACAGGACGAACGACAGATCGATCTGCCAAATGTATGACAATCCCAGTATCCTTTAGGGGGCCAGCCTTCAATGTCTCATATATGGATAGTGGCATGACATTGATAGAGGCACCGAGGTCGCACATAGCTTTCTGGATCTCAACTTCACCAATTGTGCAAGGGACAGTGAACATGCCCGGGTCCTCACACTTGGTTGGCAACTTTTTGCGTAGGATAGCTGAGATATTCTCACCTATAGTGATGTTCTCGTTGCCTTTGAGACAACCTTTGTTGGTGCATAGGTCCTTGAGTAGCTTAGCATATCGGGGCATATGTGCTAAAGCATCAAGAAGTGGGATGTTTATCGCCACTTTCCTCAAGATTTCTAGAATTTTCTTCTCTTCTCCCGCCTTTTTAGATTGAATGAGGCATTGAGGGAACGGGGGTAGAATCTTAAGAGAAGGTTGTGCTTCCTTATCCAAGTCTACCGTTTCAGTAGGAGACGGTTGAACCTCGAGTTTCAACACGACTTCCTTGGATTTAGGGGCGGCCTCTTTAGGCTTAGGGTCTTTAAGGGCTTCCTCCAACTCTCTACCGCTACGAAGTGTGACTGCATTGACATTCGCATTTGGATTCGGGAGCGTTTGAGAAGGAAACCTGCCTTTCTCATCCGTCCGCCCAACTTGTAGGGTCAATTGCCATAATTGCACCTCGAGACTTTTAATGCTAGAAGCATGACTCGTGATGGTTTCATTTTTGAGTTGGGTCAATTCTTTAGAGAATCTGTCTTGATTAGCAATGAGTGTCCTCATCATTTCCTCTAAAAACCCCGAATTTTGAGCGGGTTGGGGTTGTGGAGGGAGGGGTTGTCCCCTTGGAACATACTGTGAGAAGTTCTGATTTTATAGCCCATAACTTAAATAGGGGCTTTTAACGGCATGATTGTAAGTGTTATTGAAATTGTTGCCGTATTGATTCCTCGGTGGTCCTTGGAATCCGCCACCTAAAGCGTTCGCTTGCTCGTTCTCGAACAAGGTAGGACACGAGTCAGTAGAGTGGTCCTTGGTTGTACAGAAGCCGCAAGCTTTAACTTGAGCTTTTCCCGAGGTGAGGAATCGCTCCATGAGATCAGTGAGTTTATCAAGCTTGCTATTGGCAGAATTTGACCTTACTCCATCAGAAAGACTTCGTGAAGGTCCATCATCCTCGTCATCAATGTAATGACGTGACTGACTTGTTATAGAGTCGAACAGATCAAACATTTCCTCGGTGGTCTTACATCTGTAATCGCCTCCACAGGCATTGTCAATCATCCGTTTCTCCAGGGGTGTGAGTCCCATATAGAAGAAACGAATAATGGAGAGGTTGCTTTGGCCATGTTGGGGGCATTGCACAAGTAAGTGTTTATAACGACCCCAATAATCGCCAAAAGATTCGCCCCATTTCATTTTGATACTACATATCTCTCTAGTAAGTTGGGAAGCTCTAGATTCAGGGACGAACTCTTTGAGGAATGCAGAAATCATATCGTTCCAATTTGTAATGAAACCAGGGGGAAGATAGAAGAGCCAGTCTTGAGCTTTATCCTTTAGGCAGAAAGGAAAAGCTGAGAGTTTGACTTCGTCTTCATCGACTCGAGGGGGAATCATGGTCCTACATTTAGAATGGAAGTCCTTGATGAATATGACTGGATCCTCACGATCCAGTCCATGAAAGACGGGGAGCAGGTTAATGAAACCTGATCTGAGCTCAAAATTGCCCCTGTGGGCTGGATATGCGATGCAGTGTGGATGATGGGCTAGGAGATCCTGTATCCCATCATTCGCCATCCCAATGGTAATGCGATGGTCGGCCTGAGGTTGTGCCTAAGGATTAGCTTGTGGCCATTGTGGATGAGGATCAACCATTCTTTGGTCGAATGGTTGATAGCGATGTGCTGCAGGCCTTTGCTATTCCACTGGTGCATGTGGTTCAGCTGGTGCGTCAAACTGTTGGGGAGGAATAACTAGGGGTTCCTCCCGTCCCTCACGTGGTGCAACGTGTGCATGTGGGTTCCTAATATGGTTAGCCATCGGAGGGGTTTGCTCGTCGTTCAGTTGAACTCTAGAGGATTAGTTCCTCTTACTAGTTTCTTTTAAGTTCCGACGACAAGTCTTCTTGATCTCTGGATCAAGAAGGAGTAAAGATCCAGTGGACAACGATCGACGAAGACTGTGGGACATAAAAGTGAACACAAAAGAAATAAGAAAAAAGGAAAAAGAAAAAAAAAAAACTAAGTAAAAAAGAACTTGGTCCCCAGCAACGGCGCCAAAATTTGATGCGTGTCGAATGCGTCAAAATAAATATTTATCCCGATGAGATTACCAATAACCACAACAACTGCAGTAGTGGCAAGCACGGGGTCAAACCACAAAGACCAAGTTTTCAACTTAAGAGTACTAACCTAAAACTAACCTATAGTGTTCAAGAAAATATTTCTAATTTTACTAAAAACAATAATTAAAATATAATGTAAATAAATCAATCAAAATGGAAAAGAACAATCCAAACCATCAGTTTCACAAATCTCTTCAATTTAGCATAATTTTACATATGGTCCTCAATCTAATTAAAGCATGCAAATCACAGTAATTTACTGTAGCTATAGACCCGGTAATGTACGCGGGTCTTCGCGCTTCCTATTGTCGGCAGCCAAGGTACGACCGTTGACTATTTCCCTGACCAATTACGCAACCTGATCGCTAATGCTCCAGATTTAACGCATTGGTCACATTACTTCGATTAGTGAAAGCACTACACCTAGACAACCGAATCGCTAGTGCTCCCGATTTAGCCTAGATTCCTAAGGTATTTGACCGGTCCCAAAAGGGTCTAATCAATTGGCATGGTCAATTGCCACTAATGTGGTTTTATTGCACAAGCATGGGTGCTTACGACTCACTGGAATAAGAATTGAAGTTTAAACTAGTGTTTAACTTCAATTGTTCAAATAATACCAAAGAAAATAAAATACTATGAAAAACAAATTAAATAAATAATAAAATAGATCTCACATATGTTTTATGCCAAAAAGAGCGATTTGATCCACTTCCGGTTCAGACTGATGAGTTTAGCTGGCCATCGATGTCATAAACTCCATTAAAATCCAAAAACAAAGTGTAGAAAAAGAGGAGAGAAAATACTAGAAAAACACTGAGAAAAGAAGAAAACAATGTCTCTCCGACTATCCGTCAAAAACTCTAATTAGTACTCCTAAATTTGGGTCCTGGATGCCTATTTTCGAGTTTGGTGCTTAACACGTCTGCCGAGAACAATCTGTGGCTATTTTTTGGTGTTTTTCTGGACTCTACCACGTGTCACAGGTGATTGGCTGGAAAACTGAAGTGTGCTGACGTGGCGGGCGCGGATTGGAAGAGAGCAGATCGCGCGACGTGCTGGGAGTGTAGGCGCTGACACGTGGCGCGCTGTGGTTCGCGGAGCGGCTGACGTGTGCCTTACTGGACGAACCAAGAGCGGACACGTGGCAGCTGAACTGGCGGGGAAAATCGCACGATTATCACCGAAGTTCTGGGAGTTCGTACTGACGCGAATCTCGAGGCAGATCAACGAGGATGGGAGAGAGGATGGCTGGAGAGTGACGTGGCGTGCATTTGAAAAGTTGACCGACTGACATGGCGGCGTCTGATTGGCTGAGCGGCTGTGTTTGACGCGGTCAGTCCAATGGGGACTCGACATGTGGCATTTTCGAATTCCACTTCACATACTCTTGTGTACGCCCCAAAGCAAACCCTCCGGTGTCCGATTTCTTCAGTAAATACTCTATTTTGAGTATTTTTTCACCCCGGATCCAACCGTGCACCCGAAAAGTCCTAAAAATGGCAAATAGAGATAATTAGGCCCATAATTCGGAGAATCAACACTAAAATATATAAATAAACTATATATAATATGCATAAATAACAACTTATCACCCTACGTGAAGTTAAGGTACAAAACAACAATTTCTATTCATAATAAGCTTTGTAATAGAATTATGATTATTATCAGCTTGTTGAATTTCAAAACTTTTAGGATGATTATTTGATACGAAATGGGAAAACTACATCATCCTGCGATTTTTCACGTTCCCTACATGAAGTTTAAGGATCAAAACAACGACTTCTATTCACAATAAGCTTTGTCATAGAATTATGATTATTATCGACTCGTAGAATTTCAAAACTTTTAGAATGATTATTTAATACAAAATGGGTAAAACTTCGTTATTGTATGCTTTCCTACGCTTTCTACGCGAGTTAAAACTCAAAACAATGATTTCCTATTACATTGAGCGTAGTAGCACAATTTTGATTATTCTCGGCTTCTTGAATTTCAAAACTCTTAGAATGATGATTTGATAGATAATAAATAAAACTTCCTTATCGTCCAATTTACCATGTTCCCTACCTGAATTTAAGATTGAAAATGACGATTTCAATTAACAATTAGCTTTATAATAAAATTATGACTATTCACAGCTTGTTGTATTTCGAAACTTTTAGGATGATTCTTTAATAAGAACTGGGAAAACTACATCATTGTCCGATTTTCCATGTTCCCTACATGAAATTTTAGGCTCAAAACAACGATTTCTATTCACAATAAGCCTTGTAAGTGAAAAATGATTATTCTCGGCTTGTTGAATTTCAAAACTCTTAGAATGATGAATTAGATACAAAATGGATAAAACTTCATTATCATTCGACTTCCCATATTCTCTACGTGAAGTTTAAGGCTTAAAACAACGATTTGTATTCACAATATGCATTGTAACAGAATTATGATTATTCTCGACTTCTTAAATCTCAAAACTCTTAGACCAGATAATTTATACAAAATGGATAAAACTTCATTATCGTCTGATTTCCCTTGCACCCTACGAAGCTTAAAACAACGATTAGTAGTCAAATTAAGCTTATTAAAAGAATTATGATTATTCTCGACTTCTTAAATTTTAAAACTCTTAAAATGATGATTTGATACAAAATAAGTAAAACTTCGTTATCGTCCGATATACCATGTTCCCTACGTGAAGGTAAAGTTGAAAACAACGATTTAAATTAACAACAAGCTTTATAATAGAATTATGACTATTCTCGCCTTGTTGAATTTCAAAACACTTGGAATGATGAATTTGATACAAAATGGTTAAAACTTCATTGTCGTCCGATTTCCCACTTTCCCTACGTGAAGTTAAGGCAAAAAACAACGAATTCTATTCATAATAAGCTTTGTAATAGAATTATGATTATTATTGGCTTGTTGAATTTGAAAACATTTAGGATGATTATTTGATACGAAATAGGAAAACTACATCATCGTCCGATTTTTCACGTTCCCTACATGAAGTTTAAGGCTCAAAACTACGATTTCTAATCACTATAAGCTTTGACATAGAATTATGATTATTATCGGCTCGTAGAATTTTAAAACTCTTAGGATGATTAGTTGATACAAAATGGGTAAAACTTTATTATTGTGTAATTTTCCACATTTCCTACGTGAGTTAAGGCTCAAAAAAACGATTTCTTGTTACATTGAGTATAGTAACATAATTACGATTATTCTCGGCTTCTTGAATTTCAAAACTCTTAGAATGATGATTTGATAGAAAATAAGTAAAACTTCGTTATCGTCTGATTTACAATGTTCCATACGTGAAGTTAAGGTTGAAAACAAAGATTTCTATTAACAATTAGCTTTATAATAGAATCATTAGTATTCTCAGCTTGTTGAATTTTAAAACTCTTAGAATGATGAATTTTATACAAATTGGTTAAAATTTCATTGTCGTCCGATTTTTCACGTTCCCCACGTGAAGTTAATGCTCAAAACAACGATTTCTATTCACAATAAACTTTGTAAGTCAAATATGATTATTCTCGGCTTGTTTAATTTCAAAACTATTAGAATGATTAATTAGATACAAAATGGATAAAACTTAAATGTCGTTCGATTTCCCATGTTCCCTACATGGAGTGTAAGACTCAGAACAATGATTTGTATTCACAATAAGCTTTGTAACAGAATTATGAATATGCTCCACTTGTTAAATTTCAAAACTCTTAGATCGATTAATTCATACAAAATGGGTAAAACATTATTATCGTATGATTTTCCACATTTCCTACGTGAGTTAAGGCTCAAAAAAATGATTTCTTGTTACATTGAGCTTATTAACATAATTACGATTATTCTTGGCTTCTTGAATTTCAAAACTCTTAGACTGATGATTTGATACAAAATAAGTAACACTTCGTTATTGTCCGATATACCATGTTCCCTACGTGAAGATAAGGTTGAAAACAAAAATTTCAATTAACAATAAGCTTTATAATAGAATTATGACTATTCTTGGCTTGTTGAATTTCAAAACTTTGAGAATGATGAATTTGATACAAAATGGTTAAAACATCATTGTCGTCTGATTTTTCATGTTCCGTATGTGAAGTAAAGGCACAAAACAACGATTTCTATTCATAATAAGCTTTGTAATAGAATTATGATCGGCTTGTTGAATTTTAAAACTTTTAGGATGATTATTTGATACGAAATGGGAAAACTACATCATCGTCCAATTTTTTACGTTCTCTACATGAAGTTTAAGGATCAAAATAATGATTTCTATTCACAATAAGCTTTGTCATAGAATTATGATTATTATCGGCTCGTAGAATTTCAAAACTCTTAGGATGATTATTTGATACAAAATGGCTAAAACTTCATTATTGTATGCTTTCCTACGTTTCGTATGTGAGTTAATGCTCAAAATAACGATTTCTTGTTACATTGAGCTTCGTAACATAATTGCGAATATTCTCAGCTTCTTGAATTTCAAAACTCTTATAATAATGATTTGATAGAAAATAAGTAAAACTTTGTTATCATCTGATTTACCATATTCCCTACGTGAAGTTAAGGTTGAAAACAACGATTTATATTAACAATTAGCTTTATGATAGAATCATTACTATTCTTAGCTTGTTGAATTTTGAAACTCTTAAAATGATGAATTTTATACAAATTGGTTAAAACTTCATTGTCGTCAGATTTCTCACGTTCCCCACGTGAAGTTAATGCTCAAAACAACGATTTCTATTCACAATAAGCTTTGTAAGTAAAATATGATTATTCTCGACTTGTTGAATTTCAAAACCATTAGAATGATGAATTAGATACAAAATAGATAAAACTTCAATGTCGTTCGACTTCCCATGTTCCCTACGTGGAGTCTAAGGCTCAAAAACAATGATTTGTATTAACAATAAGCTTTTTAACGAAATTATGAATATGCTCGACTTGTGAAATTTCAAAACTCTTAGACTGATTAACTTATGCAAAATGGGTAAAACATTGTTATCGTATGATTTCCCACGTTTCCTATGCTAGTTAAGGCTAAAAAAATGATTTCTTGTTACATTGAGCTTAGTAACATAATTACGATTATTCTTGGCTTCTTGAATTTCAAAACTCTTAGACTGATGATTTGATATAAAATAAGTAAAACTTCGTTATTGTCCAATATACCATGTTCCCTACGTGAAGATAAGGTTGAAAACAAAAATTTCAATTAACAATAAGCTTTATAATAGAATTATAACTATTCTTGGCTTGTTGAATTTCAAAACTTTTAGAATGATGAATTTGATACAAAATGGTTAAAATTTCATTGTCGTTTGATTTCCCACGTTCCCTATGTGAAGTTAAGGCAAAAAACAACGATTTCTATTCATAATAAGCTTTGTAATAGAATTATGATTATTATTGGCTTGTTGAATTTCAAAACTTTTAGGATGATTATTTGATACGAAATGGGAAAACTACATCATCGTCCGATTTTTCACGTTCCCTACGTGAAGTTAATGCAAAACAACGATTTCTATTCACATAAGTGTTGGAAGTGCAATATTATTATTCTCGGCTTATTGAATTTCAAAACTCTTAGAATGATGATTTTGATACAAAATAGTTAAAACTTCATTGTCGTCTGATTTCCCACGTTCTTTACGTGAAGTTAAGGCAAAAAACAACAATTTCTATTCATAATAAGCTTTGTAATAGAATTATGATTATTATCAGCTTGTTGAATTTCAAAACTTTAAGGATGATTATGTAATACGGAATAGGAAAACTACATCATCGTCCAATTTTCCACGTTCCCTACATGAAGTTTGAGGCTCAAAACAAAGATTTCTATTCACAATAAGCTTTGTCATAGAATTATGATTATTATCGTCTTGTAGAATTTTAAAACTCTTAGGATATTTGATACAAAATGGGTAAAACTTCATTATCGTATGCTTTCCTATGTGAGTTAAGGCTCAAAATAACGATTTCTTATTACATTGAGCTTAGTAACATAATTGTGAATATTCTCGGCTTGTTGAATTTCAAAACTCTCAGAATGATGAATTAGAAACAAAATGGATAAAACTTCATTGTTGTACGACTTCCCATGTTCGCTATGTAAAGTTTAAGGCTCAAAACAACGATTTGTATTCACAATACGCTTTGTAACAGAATTATGATTATTCTTGGCTTGTTAAATTTCAAAACTCTTAGATCGATTAATTTATATAAAATGGATAAAACTTCATTATCGTCTAATTTTCAACGCACCCTACGAGGCTCAAAACAACGATTTGTATTCAAATTAAGATTAGTAACAGAATTATGATTATTCTAGACTTCTTAAATTTCAAAACTCTTAGAATGATGATTTGAACAAAATAAGTAAAACTTCGTTATTGTCCGATATACCATGTTCCCTACGTGACGTTAAGGTTGAAAACAACGATTTAAATTAACAATAAGCTTTATAATAGAATTATGACTATTCTCGACTTGTTGAATTTCAAACTCATAGAATGATGAATTTGATACAAAATGGTTAAAACTTCAATGTCGTCCGATTTCCCACGTTCCCTACGTGAAGTTAAGGCAAAAAACAACGATTTCTATTAATGATAAGCATTGTAATAGAATTATGATTATTATCGGCTTGTTGAATTTCAAAGCGTTTAGGATGATAATTTGATACGAAATGGGAAAACTACATCATCGTCCGATTTTCCACATTCCTTAATGAAGTTTAAGGTTCCAAACTATGATTTCTATTCAAAATAAGCTTTGTCATAGTATTATGATTATTTTTAGCTCATAGAATTTCAAAACTCTTATGATGATTATTTGATACAACATGGGTAAAACTTCATTATCGTATGATTTTCCGCGTTTCCTACGTGAGTTAAGGCTCAAAACAATGATTTCTCGTTACATTGAGCCTAGTAACATAATTACGATTATTCTTGGCTTCTTGAATTTCAAAACTCTTAGAATGATGATTTGATTGAAAATAAGTAAAACTTCGTTATCGTTCGATTTACCATGTTCCCTATGTGAAGTTAAGGTTGAAAACGATAATTTCAATTAACAATAAGCTATGTAATAGAATTATGACTATTCACGGCTTATTGAATTTTAAAACTCTTAGAATGATGAATTTGATACAAACTGGTTAAAACTTCGTTGTCGTCCGATTTTCCACGTTCCCTACGTGAAGTTAATGCTCAAAACAACGATTTCTATTCACATAAGCATTGGAAGTGAAATATGATTATTCTCAACTTGTTGAATTTCAAATTTCTTAGAATGATGAATTTGATTTAAAATGGTTAAAACTTCATTATCGTCCGATTTCCCATGTTCTTTACGTGAAGTAAATGCTCAAAACAATGATTTTTATTCACAATAAGCTTTGTAATAGAATTATGATTATTATCGGTTGCTTAAACTTTAAAAGTTTTAGGATGATTATTTGATACGAAATGGAAAAACTATATCATCGTCCGATTTTTCACGTTCCCTACATGAAGTTTAAGGCTTAAAACAACGATTTCTATTCACAATAAGCTTTATCGTAGAATTAAGATTATTATTGGCTCGTAGAATTTTAAAACTCTATGGATGATTATTTGATACAAAATGGGTAAAACTTTATTATCGTATGATTTTTCACGTTTCCTACGTGAGTTAAGGCTCAAAAAAATGATTTCTTGTTATATTTAGTTTAGTAACATAATTACGACAATTCTCGGCTTTTTGAATTTCAAAATTCTTAGAATGATAATTTGATAAAAAAAAAATATGTAAAAATTCATTATCGCCCGATTTACCATGTTCCCTATGTGAAGTTAAGGTTGAAAACAACGATTTCTATTAACAATTAGCTTTATAATAGAGTTATGACTATTCTCGACTTGTTGAATTTTAAAACTTTTAAAATGATGAATTTGATACAAACTGGTTAAAACTTCATTGTCCCCCAATTTTCCACGTTCCCTACGTGAAGTTAAAGCTCAAAACAACGATTTTTATTCACAATAAGCTTTGTAAATGAAATATGATTATTCTCGGCTTGTTGAATTTCAAAACTCTTAGAATGATGAATTAGATACAAAATGGATAAAACTTTATTGTCGTTCGACTTCCCATGCTCCCTACATGAAGTTTAAGGCTCAAAACAACGATTTGTATTCACAATATGCTTTGTAACAGAATTATGATTATTCTTGACTTTTTAAATCTTAAAACTCTTAGACTGATTACTTTATACAAAATGTATAAAACTTCATTATCGTCTGATTTCCCAGGTATCCTACGAGGCTCAAAACAACGATTTGTAGTCAAATTAAGCTTAGTAACATAATTATAATTATTCTCGACTTCTTAAATTTCAAAACTCTTAGAATGATGATTTGATAAAAAATAAGTAAAACTTTTTTATTGTCCGATTCACTATGTTCCCTTCGTGAAGTTAAGGTTGAAAACAACGATTTCAATTAACAATAAGCTTTATAATAGAATTATGACTATTCTAAGCTTGTTGAATTTTAACACACTTAGAATGATGAATTTGATACAAAATGGTTAAAACTTCATCGTCGTCCAATTTCCCACGTTCCCTACATGAATTTAAAGATCAAAACAACGATTTCTTGTCACATTAAGCTTAGTAAGATAATTACGATTATTCTTGGCTTGTTAAATTTCAAAACTCTTAGATTGATTATTTGATACAAAATGGCTAAAACTCCATTGTCATCCAATTTTCCACGTTCCCTATGTAAAGTTATGGCACAAAACAACAATTTCTATTCCTAATAAGCTTTGTAATAGAATTATGATTATTATCAACTTGTTGAATTTCAGGACTTTAAGGATGATTATTTGATACGAAATGGGAAAACTACATCATCGTCCAATTTTCCACGTTCCCTACATGAGCTCAAAACAACGATTTCTATTAACAATAGGCTTTGTCAAAGAATTATGATTATTATCGGCTCGTAGAATTTTAAAAATCTTTGGATGATTATTTGATACAAAATGGTCATTGTCATATGCTTTCCTACGTTTCCTACATAACTTATGGCTCAAAACAACGATTTCTTCTTACATTGAGCTTAGTAAAATAATTACAATTATTCTCGGCTTCTTGAATTTCAAAACTCTTAGAATGATGATTTGATAAAAAACAAATAAAACTTTGTTATCGTCCGATTTACCATGTTCCCTACGTGAAGTTAATGTTGAGAAAGACGATTTCAAATAACAATTAGCATCATAATAGAATTATGACTATTCACGGCTTGTTATATTTCAAAACTCTTAGAATGATGAATTCGATAAAAACTAGTTAAAACTTCATTGTCGTCCAATTTCCCACATTCCCTACGTGCAGTTAATGCTTAAAAAATGATTTCTATTCACAATAAGTTTTGTAAATGAAAAATGATTATTCTCGACTTGTTGAATTTCTGAACTCTTAGAATGATGAATTAAATACAAAATGGATAAAACTTCATTGTCGTTCAACTTCCCATGTTCCCTACGTGAAGTTTAAGGCTCAAAACAATGATTTGTATTCACAATAAGCTTTGTAATAGAATTATGATTATTCTCAACTTGTTAAACTTCAAAACTCTTAGACCAAATAATTTATACAAAATGGATAAAACTTCATTATCGTGAGATTTTCCACGCACCTTACGAGGCTCAAAAGAACGATTAGAAGTCAAATTAAGCTTAGTAACAGAATTATGATTATTCTCGACTTCTTAAATTTTAAAACTCTTAGAACAATGATTTGATACAAAATAAGTAAAACTTCGTTATTGTCCGATATACCACGTTCCCTACATGAAGTTAAGGTTGAAAACAACGATTTCAATTAACAATAAGCTTTATAATAGAATTATGACTATTCTCGGCTTGTTAAATTTTAAAACTCTTAGAATGATGAATTTGATACAAAACGGTTAAAACTTCATTTTCGTCCGATTTCCCACATTCCCTATGTGAAGTTAAGGCAAAAAACAACGAATTCTATTCATAATAAGCTTTGTAATAGAATTATGATTATTATCGGCTTGTTGAATTTCAAAACGTATAGGATGATTATTTGATACGAAATGGAAAAACTTCATCATCGTCCAATTTTTCACGTTCCCTACATGAAGTTTAAGGCTCAAAACTACGATTTCTATTCACTATAAGCTTTGACATAGAATTATGATTATTATCAGCTCGTAGAATTACTAAACTCTTAGGATGATTAGTTGATACAAAATGGGTAAAACTTCATTATCGTATGATTTCCCACGTTTCCTACGTGAGTTAAGGCTCAAAACAACGATTTCTTATTACATTAAGCTTAGTAACATAATTACGATCATTCTCTGCTTCTTGAATTTCAAAACCTTAGAATGATGATTTGATAAAAAAAATAAGTAAAACTTCGTTATCATCCGATTTACCATGTTCCCTACGTGAAGTTAAGGTTGAAAATAATGATTTCTACTAACAATTAGCTTTATAATAGAATCTTTACTATTCTCAGCTTGTTGAATTTTAAAACTCTTAAAATGATGAATTTTATACAAATTGGTTAAAACTTCATTGTCGTTCGATTTCCCACGTTTCCCACGTGAAGTTAATGCTCAAACAACGATTTCTATTCACAAGAAACTTTGTAAGTGAAATATGATTATTCTCGCCTTGTTGAATTTTAAAACTTTTAGAATGATGAATTAGATACAAAATGGATAAAACTTCATTGTCGTTCGACTTCCCATGTTCCCTACGTGGAGTGTAAGGCTCAAAACAATGATTTGTATTCAGAATAAGATTTGTAACAGAATTATGAATATTCTCGACTTGTTAAATTTCAAAACTCATAGACCGATTAATTTATACAAAATGGGTGAAACATTATTATCGTACGATTTCCTACGTTTCCTATGTGAGTTAAGGCTAAAAAAATCATTTCTTGTTACATTGAGATTAGTAACATAATTACGATTATTCTTGGCTTCTTGAATTTGAAAACTCTTAGAATGATGATTTGATACATAATAAGTAAAACTTTGTTATCGTCCGATTTATCATGTTCCCTACGTGAAGTTAAGGTTGAAAATGACAATTTCAATTAACAATAAGCTTTATAATAGAATTATGACTATTCACGATTTGTTGAATTTTAAAACTTTTAGAATGATGAATTTGATACAAAATGGTTAAAACCTCATTGTCGTCCGATTTTCCGTGTTTCGTATGTGAAGTAAAGGCACAAAATAATGATTTCTATTTAAAATAAGCTTTGTAATAGAATTATGATTATTATCGGCTTGTCGAATTTCAAAACTTTTAGGATGATTATTTGATACGAAATGGGAAAACTACATTATTGTCCGATTTTCCACATTCCCTACATGAAGTTTAAGGCTCAATATAATGATTCTATTCACAAGAAGCTTTGTTATAGAATTATAATTATTATCGGCTCGTACAATTTCAAAACTCTCAAGATGATTATTTGATACAAAATGGGTAAAACTTCATTATCGTATGCTTTCCTATATTTCCTACGTGAGTTAAGGCTCAGAAGAACGATTTCTTGTAACATTGAGCTTAGTAACATAATTGTGAATATTCTCGGCTTCTTGAATTTCAAAACTCTTAAAATGATGATTTGATAGAAAATAAGTAAAACTTCGTTATCGTCCGATTTACCATGTTCCCTACGTGAAGTTAAGGTTGAAAACGACGATTTCAATTAACAATTAGCTTTATAATAGAATTATGACTATTCACAGCTTGTTGAATTTCAAAACTCTTAGAATGATGAATTTGATACAAACTGGTTAAAACTTCATTGTCATCTGATTCCCAAGTTCCCTACTTGAAGTTAATGCTCAAAACAATGATTTCTATTCACAATAAGTATTGTAAATGAAATATGATTATTCTCAGCTTGTTGAATTTCAAAACACTTAGAATGATGAATTAGATACAAAATGGATAAAATTTCATTGTCATTTGACTTCGCGTGTTCCCTACGTGAAGTTTAAGGTTCAAAACAACGATTTGTATTTACAATAAGCTTTGTAACAGAATTATGATTATTCTTGACTTGTTAAATTTCAAAACAATTAGACCGATTAATTTATACAAAATGGATTAAACTTCATTATCGTCTGATATCCCACGCACCCTACGAGGCTCAAAACAACAATTTGAAGTCAAATTAAGCTTACTAACATAATTATGATTATTCTCGACTTCTTAAATTTCAAAACTCTTAGAATGATGATTTGATACAAAATAAGTAAAACTTCGTTATTGTCCGATATAACATGTTCCCTACGTGAAGTTAATGTTGAAAACAATGATTTTAATTAAGAATAAGCTTTATAATAGAATTATGACTATTCTCAGCTTGTTGAATTTCAAAACTTTTAGAATGATGAATTTCAAACAAAATGGTTAAAACTTCATTGTCTTTTGATTTCCCACGTTCCTTACGTGAAGTTAAGGCAAAAAACAATAATTTCTATTCATAATAAGCTTTTAATAGAATTATGATTATTATCGGCTTGTTGAATTTCAAAAGTTTTAGGATAATTATTTGATACGAAATGGGAAAACTACATCATCATCTAATTTTTCACGTTCCCTACATGAAGTTAATACTCAAAATAACGATTTTTATTCACATAAGTGTTGGAAGTGAAATATGATTATTCTCGGCTTGTTGAATTTCAAAACTCTTAGAATGATGAATTTGATACAAAATGGTTAAAACTTCATTGTCGTCCGATTTTTCATGTTCATTACATGAAGTTAAGGCAAAAAACAACAATTTCTATTCATAATAAGCTTTGTAATATAATTATGATTATTATAGGCTTGTTGAATTTTAAAACTTTTAGGATGATTATTTGATACGAAATGGAAAAACTACATCTTCATCCGATTTTCCACGTTTCCAACATGAAGTTTAAGGCTCAAAATAACAATTTTTATTCACAACAAGCTTTGTCATAGAATTATCGTATGCTTTCCTACGTTTCCTACGTGAGGTAAGGCAAAAAATAACGATTTCTTGTTACATTGAGCTCAGTAATATAATTGTGAATATTCTCGGCTTCTTGAATTTCAAAACTCTTGAATTGATGATTGATAGAAAATATGTAAAACTTCATTATCCTCCGATTTACCATGTTCCCTACGTGATGTTAAAGTTGAAAACGACGATTTCTATTAACAATTAGCTTTATAATATAATTATGACTATTCCCAGCTTGTTAAATTTCAAAACTCTTAAAATGGTGAATTTGATACAAATTGGTTAAAACTTCATTGTCGTTCGATTTCCCACGTTCCCTACATGAAGTTAATGCTCAAAAGAACGATTTCTATTCACAATAAGCTTTGTAAATGAAATATGGTTATTCTCAACTTGTTGAATTTCAAACTCTTAGAATGTTGAATTTGATACAAAATGGCTAAAACTTCATTTTCGTCTGATTTCTCACGTTCCCTACGTGAAGTTAAGGCACAAAATAACGATTTCTATACATAATAAGCTTTGCAATAGAATTATGATTATTATCACCTTGTTGAATTTCAAAACTTTTAGGATGTTTATTTGATACGAAATGGGAAACTACATCATCATCCGATTTTCCACGTTCCCTACAGGAAGTTTAAGGCTCAATATGGGTAAAACTTCATTATCGTATGCTTTCCAACATTTCCTACATGAGTTAAGGCACAAAACAACTATTTTTTGTTACATTGAGCTTAGTAACATAATTACAATTATTCTCGGCTTCTTGAATTTCAAAACTCTTAGAATGATGATTTGATAGAAAATAAGTAAAACTTTGTTATCGTCCGATTTACCATGTTCCCTATGTGAAGTTAAGGTTAAAAATGACTATTTCAATGAACAATAAGCTTTATAATAGAATTATTACTATTCACGGCTTGTTGAATTTCAAAACTCTTAGACAGATGAATTTGATACAAACTGAATAAAACTTCATTGTTGTCCAATTTCCCACGTTCCCTACGTGAAGTTAAGGCAAAAAATGACTTCTATTCATAATAATCTTTTTAATAGAATTATGATTATTATCAGCTTGTTGAATTTCAAAATTTTTAGGATAATTTTTTTACACGAATGGAAAAACTACATCATCGTCCGATTTTTCACGTTCCCTACATAAAGTTTAAGGCTCAAAACAACGATTTCTATTCACAATAAGCTTTGTCATAGAATTGTGATTATTATCGGCTCCTAGAATTTCAAAACTCTTAGGAAGATTATTTGATATAAAATGGGTAAAACTTCATTATCGTATGCTTTCCAACGTTTCCTACATGAGTTAAGGCATAAAACAAGGATTTCTTGTTACATTGAGCTTAGTAACATAATTACGATTATTCTCGGCTTCTTGAATTGCAAAACTCTCAGAATGATAATTTAATACAAAATAAGTAAAACTTCGTTCTTGTCTGATTTACCATGTTCCCTACGTGAAGTTAAGGTTGAAAACAACGATTTCACATATCAATAAGCTTTATAATAGAATTATGACTATTCTTGGCTTTTTGAATTTCAAAACTCTTATAATGATGAATTTGATACAAAATGGTTAAAACTTCATTATCGTCCGATTTCCCATATTCCCTATGTGAAGTTAATGGTCAAAAGAATGATTTATATTCACAAAAAGCTTTGTAAATGAAATATAATTATTCTCGGCCTGTTGAATTTCAAACTCTTAGAATGAAGAATTTAATACAAAATGGCTAAAACTGCATTGTCGTCCAATTTGCCACTTTTCCTACATGAAGTTAAGGTACAAAACAACGATTTCTATTCATAATAAGCTTTGTAATAGAATTATGATTATTATCAGCTTGTTGAATTTCAAAACTCTTAGAATGATGAATTTAATACAAAATGGTTAAAACTTCATTGTCATCCGATTTTTCACATTCCCTACGTGAAGTAAAGGCACAAAACAACGATTTCTATTCACAATAAGCTTTGTAAAAGAATTATGATTATTACCGACTAGTTGAATTTCAAAACTCTTAGGATGATTATTTGATACAAAATGGGTAAAAATTCTTTATTGTCTGTTTTCCCACGTTCCCTACGTGAAGTTAAAGCTCACAACAACGATTTCTTCTCACATTAATCTTAGTAAGAGAATTATGATTATTCTTAGCTTGTTAAATTTCAAAACTCTTAGACGAATTATTTGATGCAAAATGGGTAAAACTTCATTATCGTTCAATTTCCTTCGTACCATAGGAGGCTAGAAACAACTATTTCTTGTCACAATAAGCTTGTAATAGAATTCTGATTATTCTCAGCTTGTTAAATTTTAAAACTACGAGGATGATGATTTGATACAAAATAGGCAAAACTATATTATCGTCCGATTTCGTACGTTTTCTACCTGAAGTTAAGGCTCAAAACAACGATTTCTATTCACAATAAGGTTTGTAAATAAAATGTGATTATTCTTATATACTAAATGGGTAAAACTTCATTATCGTCTGGTTTCCCACGCACCCTACGAGGCTCAAAACAACGATTTGTAGTCACATTAAGCTTAGTAACAAAATTATGATTATTCTCGGCTTCTTGAATTTCAAAACTCTTAGAATGATGATTTGATAGAAAATATGTAAAACCTCATTATCGCCCGATTAACCATGTTCGCTACGTGATGTTAAGGTTGAAAACAACGATTTCTATTAACAATAAGCTTTGTAATAGAATTATGATTATTATCAGTTTATTGAATTTCAAAACTCTTAGAACGATCAATTTGATACAAAGTGGTTAAAACTTCATTGTCGTCCGATTTCCCACGGTCCCTATGTAAAGTAAAGGCACAAAACGATGATTTCTATTTACAATAAGCTTTGTAAAAGAATTATGATTATTACCGGCTCGTTGAATTTCAAAACTCTTAGGATGATTATTTGATACAAAATGGTTAAAACTTCATTATCGTCTGTTTTCCCACGTTCCCTACGTGAAGTTAAAACTCAAAACAATGATTTCTTGTCACATTAAGCTTAGTAAGAGAATTATGATTATTCTTAGCTTGTTAAATTTTAAAACTCTTAGACGAATAATTTGATGCAAAATGGGTAAAACTTCATTATCGTTCAATTTCCTTCGCACCATAGGAGCCTAGAAACAACTATTTCGTGTCACAATAAGCTTTGTATAGAATTTTGATTATTCTCAGTTTGTTAAATTTCAAACTCTGAGGATGATGATTTCTTACAAAATGGGCAAAACTACATTATCGTCCCATTTCTTACATTTTCTACGTGAAGTTAAGGCTCAAAACAACGATTTCTATTCACA
The DNA here is from genome assembly GCA_039657345.1 of Stephania japonica. Lineage (NCBI taxonomy): Eukaryota > Viridiplantae > Streptophyta > Magnoliopsida > Ranunculales > Menispermaceae > Stephania > Stephania japonica. Next base: position 27,782,522 of record CM077558.1, on the reverse strand, counting down.
ACATGGTTTGTAATTAAAATATGATTATTCTTATATATAAAATGGGCAAAACTTCATTATCGTCTGATTTTCCACGCACCTTACGAGGCTCAAAACAACGATTTGTAGTCACATTAAGCTTAGTAACAGAATTATGATTATTCTCGGCTTATTGAATTTCAAAACTCTTAGAATGATAATTTGATCGAAAATAAGTAAAACTTCATTATCGTCCGATTTACCATGTTCCCTACACGATGTTAAGGTTGAAAACAACTATTTCAATTAACAATAAGCTTTGTAATAGAATTATGATTATTATCCGCTTGTTAAATTTCAAAACTCTTAGAATGATGAATATGATACAAAGTTGTTAAAACTTCATTGTCGTCCGATTTCCACGTTCCCTACATGAAGTAAAGGCACAAAACAATGATTTCTATTTACATTAAGCTTTGTAAAAGAATTATGATTATTACTGGCCTGTTGAATTTCAAAACTCTTAGGATGATTATTTGATACAAAATAGGTAAAACTTCATTATTGTCTGTTTTTCCACGTTCCCTACGTGAAGTTAAAGCTCAAAACAACGATTTCTTATCACACTAGGTTTAGTAAGAGAATTATGATTATTCTTAGCTTGTTAAATTTTAAAACTCTTAGACGAATTATTTGATGCAAAATGGGTAAAACTTCATTATTGTTCGATTTCCTTCGCACCATAGTAGGCTAGAAACAACTATTTCTTGTCACAATAAGCTTTGTAATAGAATTCTGATTATTCTCAGCTTGTTAAATTTTAAAACTCCAAGGATGATGATTTGATACAAAATGGGCAAAACTACATTATCATCCGATTTCTTACATTTTCTACGTAAAGTTAAGGCTCAAAACAACAATTTCTATTCACAATAAGGTTTGTAAATAAAATATGATTATTCTTATATACAAAATGGGTCAAACTTTATTATCGTCTGATTTCTCACGCACCCTACGAGGCTCAAAATAACGATTTGTAGTCACATTAAGCTTAGTAACAGAATTATGATTATTCTCGACTTCTTAAATTTCAAAACTCTTTTAATGATGATTAGATATAAAATAAGTAAAACTTTGTTATTGTCCGATTTACCTTGTTCCCTATGTGAAGTTAAGGTTGAAAACAACGATTTCAAATAACAATAAGCTCATAATAGATTTATGACTATTCTCGGTTTGTTGAATTTCAATACACTTAGAATGATGAATTTGATAAAAATGGTTAAAACTTCATTGTCGTCCAATTTTTCACGTTCCCTGTGTGAAGTTAAGGCACAAAACAATGATTTCTATTCATAATAATCATATTAATAGAATTACGATTATTATTGGCTCGTTGAATTTTAAAACTCTTAGGATGATTATTTGATACAAAATGGGTAAAACTTCATTATCGTATGATTTCCCACATTCTCTACGTGAAGTTAAAGCTCAAAACAATGATTTCTTGTCACATTAAGCTTAGTAAGAGAATAATGATTATTTTTGGCTTGTTAAATTTCAAAACTCTTACACTGATTATTTGATACAAAATGGGTAAAACCTTTCATTATCGTCCGATTTCCCACGCACCCTAGGAGGCTAAAAACAATGATTTCAAGTCACAATAAGCTTTCTAATTGAATTATGGTTATTCTCAGCTTGTTGAATTTTAAAACTCCGAGGATGATGATTTGATAGTAATTAGGTAAAACTACATTATCGTCCGATATATTACGTTTCCTACATGAAGTTAAGGCTCATAACAACGATTTCTTTTACAATAAGGTTTGTAAATGAAATATGATTATTCTTGGCTTATTGAATTTCAAAAATCTTATGATGATTATCGTATACAAAATGGGTAATACTTCACTATCGTCCGATTTCCCTTGTACTCTACATGAAGTTAAGGCTCAAAACAATGATTTCTAGTCACAATAAGCATTATAACAGAATTATGATAATTCTCAACTGGTTGAATTTCAAAACTTTTAGGATGATTATTTGAAACGAAATGGGAAAACTACATCATCGTCTGATTTTTCACATTCCCTACATGAAGTTTAAGGCTCAAAACAACGATTTCTATTCACAATAAGCTTTGTCATAGAAATATAATTATTATCGACTCGTTGAATTTCAAAACTCTTAGGTTGATTATTTGATACAAACTAGTTGAAACTTCATTGTCGTCCGATTTTCCATGTTCCTTACGTGAAGTTAATGCTCAAAAGAACGATTTCTATTCACAATAAGCTTTGTAAGTGAAATATGATTATTCTCGGCTTGTTGAATTTCAAACTCTAAGAATGAAGAATTAGATACAAAATGCATAAAACTTCATTGTCGTTCTACTTCCCATGTTCCCTACGTGAAGTTTAATACTCAAAACAACGATTTGTATTTACAATAAGCTTTGTAACATAATTATGATAATTCTCGCCTTGTTAAATTTCAAAAAATTTAGGATAATTATTTGATACAATATGGGAAAACTATATTATCGTTCAATTTTCCACGTTCCCTACATAAAGTTTAAGGCTCAAAACAACGATTTCTATTCGCAATAAGCTTTATCATTGAATTATGATTATTATGGGCTTGTTAAATTTTAAAACTATTTTTATTTGAAAATGGGAAAACTACATCATCGTCTGATTTTCCTCGTTCCCTACATGAAGTTTAAGGCTCAAAACAATGATTTCTATTCACAATAAGCTTTGTCATAGAATTATGATTATTATTGGCTCGTAGAATTTCAAAACTCTTTGGATGCTTATTTGATACAAAATGGGAATAACTTCATTATCGTATGCTTTCCTACGTTTCCTACGTGAGTTAAGGCACAAAACAATGATTTCTTATTACATTGAGCTTAGTAACAAAATTACGATTATTTTCGGCTTCTTGAATTTCAAAACTCTTAGAAAGATGATTTGATTGAAAATAAGTAAAATTTCGTTATCGTCCGATTTACCATGTTCTCTACATGAAGTTAAGGTTGAAAACAACGATTTCTATTAACAATTAGCTTTATAATAGAATTATAACTATTCTTGGCTTGTTGAATTTTAAAACTCCTAAAATGATGCATTTGATACAAACTGGTGAAAACTTCATTGTCGTCCGATTTCCCACGTTCCCAACGTGAAGTTAATGCTCAAAACAACGATTTCTATTCACAATAAGCTTTGTAAGTGAAATATAATTATTCTTGGCTTGTTGAATTTCAAAACACTTAGAATGATGAATTAGATACAAAATTGATAAAACTTCATTGTCGTTCAACCTGCCACGTTCCCTACGTGAAGTTTAAGGCTCAAAATAATGATTTGTCTTCACAATAAGCTTTTTAACAGAATTATGATTATTTTCGACTTGTTAAATTTCTAAACTCTTAGATCGATTAATTTATACAAAATGGGTAAAATTTCATTATCGTGTGATTTCTCACACACCCTACGAGGCTCAAAACAACAATTTGTAGTCACATTAAGCATAGTAACAGAATTATGATTATTATTGACTTCTTCAATATCAAAACTCTTAAATGATGATTTGATGCAAAATAAGTAAAACTTCGTTATTGTCTGATTTACCATATTCCCTACGTGAAGTTAAGGTTGAAAACAATGATTTCAATTAACAATAAGCTTTATAATAAAATTATGACTATTCTCGGCTTGTTGAATTTCAAAACTCTTAGAATGATGAATTTGATAAAAAATGGTTAAAACTTCATTGTCGTTCGATTTCCCACGTTCCCAACGTGAAGTTAATGCTCAAAAGAACGATTTCTATTCACAATAAACTTTATAAGAGAAATATGATTATTCTCGGCTTATAAAATTTCAAACTCTTAGAAAGATATATTTGATACAAACTGGTTCAAACTTTATGGTCGTTCGATTTCCCAAATTCCCTATGTGAAGTTAAGGCAAAAAACAACGATTTCTATTCATAATAAGCTTTTTAATAGAATTATGATTATTATCGACTTGTTGAATTTCAAAATTGTTAGGATGATTATTTGATATGAAATTGAAAAACTACATCATCGTCCGATTTTTAACGTTCCCTACATGAAGTTTAAGGCTCAAAACAACGATTTCTATTCACAATAAGCTTTATCATAGAATTATGATTATTATTGGCTCGTAGAATTTCAAAACTCTTTGGATGATTATTTGATACAAAATGAGAATAACTTCATTATCGTATGCTTTCCTACGTTTCCTACATGAGTTAAGGCACAAAACAATGATTTCTTGTTACATTGAGCTTAGTAACATAATTGCGATTATTCTCGGCTTCTTAAATTTTAAAACTCTTAGAATGACAATATAATATAAAATAAGTAAAACCTCGTTATTGTCCGATTTACCATGTTCCCTACGTGAAGTTAAGGTTGGAAACAACGATTTCAACTAACAACAAGTTTTATAATAGAATTATTACTATTTTTGGCTTTTTGAATTTTAAAACTCTTAGAATGATGAATTTGATACAAAATGGTTGAAACTTCATTGTTATCCAATTTTTCACGTTCCAAATGTGAAATTAATGCTCAAAAGAACGATTTCTATTTACAATAAGCTTTGTAAGTGAAATATGATTATTCTCGACGTGTTAAATTTTAAACTCTTAGAAAGATGTATTTGATACAAACTGGTTAAAAATTCATTGTCGTCCGATTTTTCACGTTTCCTACGTGAAGTTAAGGCAAAAAAACAATAATTTCTATTCATAATAAGCTTTTTAATAGAATTATGATTATTATCGGCTTGTTGAATTTTAAAATTTTTAGGATGATTATATGATACGAAATTGGAAAACTACATCATCGTCAGGTTTTTAACGTTCCCTACATGAAGTTTAAGGCTCAAAACAATTATTTCTATTCACAATAAGCTTTGTTATAGAATTATGGTTATTATCGGCTCCTAGAATTTCAAAACTTTTTGGATGATTATTTGATACAAAATGGGTAAAACTTCATTATCGTATGCTTTCCTACGTTTCCTACGTGAGTTAAAGCACAAAACAATGATTTCTTCTTACATTGAGCTTAGTAACATAAGTACGATTATTCTATGGTTCATGAATTCCAAAACTCTTAGAATGATGAGTTGATACAAAATAAGTAAAACTTCGTTATTGTCCGATTCACCATGTTCCCAATGTGAAGTTAAGGTTGAAAATAACGATTTCAATTCACAAAAAGCTTTTATAATAGAATTATGACTATTCTCGGCTTGTTGAATTGCAAAACTCTTAGAATGATGAATTTGATACAAAATGGTTAAAACTTCATTGTCGTCCAATTTCCCACATTCCCTACGTGAAGTTAATGCTCAATAGAATGATTTATATTCACAAAAAGCTTTGTAAATGAAATATAATTATTCTCGACCAGTTGAATTTCAAACTCTTAGAATGATGAATTTGATACAAAATGGCAAAAACTGCATTGTCGTCCGATTTGATACGTTTCCTACGTGAAGTTAAGGTACAAAACAACGATTTCTATTCATAATAAGCTTTGTAATAGAATTATGATTATTATCAGCTTGTTGAATTTCAAAACTCTTAGAATGATGAATTTGATACAAAGTGGTTAAAACTTCATTGTCGCCCGATTTTCCACGTTCCCAACGTGAAGTAAAGGCACAAAACAACAATTTCTATTCGCAATAAGCTTTGTAAAAGAATTATGATTATTACCAGCTCATTGAATTTCAAAACTCTTAGGAAGATTATTTCATACAAAATGGGTAAAACTTCATTATCGTCTATTTTCCCACGTTCCCTACGTGAAGTTAAAGCTCACAACAACGATTTCTTGTCACATTAATCTTAGTAAGAGAATTATGATTATTCTTAGCTTAATAAATTTCAAAACTCTTAGACGAATTATTTGATGCAAAATGGATAAAACTTCATTATCGTTCGATTTCCTTCACACCATAGGAGGCTAGAAACAACTATTTCTTGTCACAATAAGCTTTGTAATAGAATTCTGATTATTCTTAGGTTGTTAAATTTCAAAACTCCAAGGATGATGATTCGATACAAAATGGACAAAACTACATTATCATCCGATTTCTAACGTTTTCTCCGTGAAGTTAAGGCTCAAAACAACGATTTCTATTTACAATAAGGTTTGTAAATGAAATATGATTATTCTTATATATAAAATGGGTAAGACTTCATTATCGTCTGATTTCCCACGCACCCTACGAGGCTCAAAACAACGATTTGTAGTCACATTAAGCTTAGTAATAGAATTTTGATTATTCTCGGCTTCTTGAATTTCAAAACTCTTAGAATAATGATTGGATAGAAAATAAGTAAAACTTCGTTATCGTCCGATTTACCACGTTTCCTACTTGAAGTTAAGGTTGAAAATAACGATTTCAATTAACAATAAGCTTTGTAATAGAATTGTGATTATTATCAGCTTGTTGAATTTCAAAACTCTTCGAATGATGAATTTGATACAAAGTGGTTAAAACTTCATTGTCGTTCGATTTCCCACGTTCCCTACGTGAAGTAAACACATAAAACAATGATTTCTATTTACTATAAGCTTTGTAAAAGAATTATGATTATTATCGGCTCGTTGAATTTCAAAACACTTAGGATGATTATTTGATACAAAATCGGTAAAACTTCATTATCGTCTGTTTTCCCACGTTCCCTACGTGAAGTTAAAGCTCACTACAACGATTTCTTGTCACATTAAGCTTAGTAAGAGAATTATGATTATACTTAGCTTGTTAAATTTCAAAACTCTTAGACGAATTATTTGATGCAAAATGGGTAAAACTTCATTATCGTTCGATTTCCTTCACACCATAGGAGGCTATAAACAACTATTTCTTGTCACAATAAGCTTTGTAATAGAATTTTGATTATTTTCAGCTTGTTAAATTTTAAAACTCCAAGGATGATGATTTGATACAAAATGGGCAAAACTACATTATCATCCGATTTCTTACGTTTTCTACGTGAAGTTAAGGCTCAAAACAACGATTTCTATTCACAATAAGGTTTGTAAATAAAATATGATTATTCTTATATACAAAATGGGTCAAACTTTATTATCGTCTGATTTCCCACGCACCCTACGAGGCTCAAAACAACGATTTGTAGTCACATTAAGCTTAGTAACAGAATTATGATTATTCTCGACTTCTTAAATTTCAAAACTCTTGAATGATGATTAGATACAAAATAAGTAAAACTTCGTTGTTGTCCGATTTAACTTGTTCCCTACGCGAAGTTAATGTTGAAAACAATGATTTCAAATAACAATAAGCTCTATAATAAATTTATGACTATTCTCGGCATGTTGAATTTCAACACCCTTAGAATGATAAATTTGATAAAAAAAAATGGTTAAAACTTCATTGTCGTCCGATTTTCCACGTTCCCTATGTGAAGCTAAGGCACAAAACAATGATTTCTATTCATAATAATCATATTAATAGAATTATGATTATTATCGGCTCGTTGAATTTTAAAACTCTTAGGATGATTATTTGATACAAAATGTGGTAAAACTTCATTATCGTATGATTTCCCACATTCTCTACGTGAAGTTAAAGCTCAAAATAAGGATTTCTTGTCATATTAAGCTTAGTAAAGGAATAATGATTATTTTTGGCTTGTTTAATTTCAAAGCTCTTACACTGATTATTTGATACAAAATGAGTAAAACTTCATTATCAACCGATTTCCCACGCATCCTAGGAGGCTAAAAACAATGATTTCAAGTCACAATAAGCTTTCTAATTGAATTATGGTTATTCTTAGCTTGTTGAATTTCAAAACTCCGAGGATGATGATTTGATAGTAATTGGGCATAACTACATTATCGTCCAATTTATTACGTTTCCTACATGAAGTTAAGGCTCATAACAACGATTTCTATTCACAATAAGGTTTGTAAATGAAATATGATTATTCTTGGCTTGTTGAATTTCAAAAATCTTATGATGATTATCTTATACAAAAGGGTAATACTTCACTATCGTCCGATTTCCCTTGTACTCTACGTGAAGTTAAGGCTCAAAACAATGATTTCTAGTAACAATAAGCTTTGTAACAGAATTATGATAATTCTCAACTTGTTGAATTTCAAAACTTTTAGGATGATTATTTGAAACGAAATGGGAAAACTACATCATCGACTGATTTTTCACGTTCCCTACATGAAGTTTAAGGCTCAAAACAACAATTTCTATTCACAATAAGCTTTGTCATAAAATATAATTATTATCGACTCGTTGAATTTTCAAACTCTTAGGATGATTATTTGATACAAACTGGTTAAAACATCATTGTCGTCCGATTTTCCACGTTCCTTACGTGAAGTTAATGCTCAAAAGAACGATCTCTATTCACAATAAGCTTTGGAAAAGAGATATGATTATTGTCGGCTTGTTGAATTTCAATCTCTAAGAATGATGAATTAGATGCAAAATGTATAAAACTTCATTGTCGTTCTACTTCCCATGTTCCCTACGTGAAGTTTAAGACTCAAAACAACGATTTGTATTTACAATAAGCTTTGTAACATAATTATGATAATTCTCGCCTTGTTAAATTTCAAAAAATTTAGGATAATTATTTGATGCAATATGGGAAAACTATATTATCGTTCGATTTTCCACGTTCCTTACATAAAGTTTAAGGCTCAAAACAACGATTTCTATTCGCAATAAGCTTTATCATTGAATTATGATTATTATAGGCTTGTTGAATTTTAAAACTATTTTTATATGAAAATGGGAAAACTACATCATCGTCTGATTTTCCTCGTTCCCTACATGAAGTTTAAGGCTCAAAACAATGATTTCTATTCACAATAAGCTTTGTCATAGAATTATGATTATTATTGGCTCGTAGAATTTCAAAACTCTTTGGATGCTTATTTGATACAAAATGGGAATAACTTCATTATCGTATGCTTTCCTACGTTTCCTACGTGAGTTAAGGCACAAAACAATGATTTCTTATTACATTGAGCTTAGTAACAAAATTACGATTACTTTCGGCTTCTTGAATTTCAAAACTCTTAGAAAGATGATTTGATTGAAAATAAGTAAAATTTCGTTATCGTCTGATTTACCATGTTCTCTACATGAAGTTAAGGTTGAAAACAACGATTTCTATTAACAATTAGCTTTATAATAGAATTATAACTATTCTTGGCTTGTTGAATTTTAAAACTCTTAAAATGATGCATTTGATACAAACTTGTGAAAACTTCATTGTCGTCCGATTTCCCACGTTCCCTACGTGAAGTTAATGCTCAAAACAACGATTTCTATTCACAATAAGCTTTGTAAGTGAAATATAATTATTCTTGGCTTGTTGAATTTCAAAACATTTAGAATGATGAATTAGATACAAAATTGATAAAACTTCATTGTCGTTCAACCTGCCACGTTCCCTACGTGAAGTTTAAGGCTCAAAATAATGATTTGTCTTCACAATAAGCTTTTTAACATAATTATGATTATTTTCGACTTGTTAAATTTCTAAACTCTTAGATCGATTAATTTATACAAAATGGGTAAAATTTCATTATCGTGTGATTTCTCACACACCCTACGAGGCTCAAAACAATTTGTAGTCACATTAAGCATAGTAATAGAATTATGATTATTCTCGACTTCTTCAATATCAAAACTCTTATAATGATGATTTGATGCAAAATAAGTAAAACTTCGTTATTGTCTGATTTACCATATTCCCTACGTGAAGTTAAGGTTGAAAACAACGATTTCAATTAAAAATAAGCTTTATAATAAAATTATGACTATTCTCAGCTTGTTGAATTTCAAAACTCTTAGAATGATGAATTTGATAAAAAATGGTTAAAACTTCATTGTCGTTCGATTTCCCACGTTCCTAACGTGAAGTTAATGCTCAAAAGAACGATTTCTATTCACAATAAACTTTATAAGAGAAATATGATTATTCTCGGCTTAAAAAATTTCGAACTCTTAGAAAGATATATTTGATACAAACTGGTTCAAACTTTATGGTCGTTCGATTTCCCAAATTCCCTATGTGAAGTTAAGGCAAAAAACAACGATTTCTATTCATAATAAGCTTTTTAATAAAATTATGACTATTATCGACTTGTTGAATTTCAAAATTGTTAGGATGATTATTTGATATGAAATTGAAAAACTACATCATCGTCCGATTTTTAACGTTCCCTACATGAAGTTTAAGGCTCAAAACAACAATTTCTATTCACAATAAGCTTTATCATAGAATTATGATTATTATTGGCTCGTAGAATTTCAAAACTCTTTGGATGATTACTTGATACAAAATGAGAATAACTTCATTATCGTATGCTTTCCTACGTTTCCTACATGAGTTATGGCACAAAACAATGATTTCTTGTTACATTGAGCTTAGTAACATAATTGCGATTATTCTCGGCTTCTTAAATTTCAAAACTCTTAGAATGACAATATAATATAAAATAAGTAAAACTTCGTTATTGTCCGATTTACCATGTTCCCTACGTGAAGTTAAGGTTGAAAACAACGATTTCAACTAACAATAAGTTTTATAATAGAATTATTACTATTTTTGGCTTGTTGAATTTCAAAACTCTTAGAATGATGAATTTGATACAAAATGGTTGAAACTTCATTGTCATCCGATTTTTCACGTTCCAAATGTGAAATTAATGCTCAAAAGAACGATTTCTATTTACAATAAGCTTTGTAAGTGAAATATGATTATTCTCAACGTGTTAAATTTTAAACTCTTAGAAAGATGTATTTGATACAAACTGGTTAAAAATTCATTGTCGTCCGATTTTTCACGTTCCCTACGTGAAGTTAAGGCAAAAAACAATAATTTCTATTCATAATAAGCATTTTAATAGAATTATGATTATTATCGGCTTGTTGAATTTTAAAATTTTTAGGATGATTATATGATACGAAATTGGAAAACTACATCATCGTCGGGTTTTTAACGTTCCCTACATGAAGTTTAAGGCTTAAAACAATGATTTCTATTCACAATAAGCTTTGTCATAGAATTATGGTTATTATCGGCTCGTAGAATTTCAAAACTTTTTGGATGATTATTTGATACAAAATGGGTAAAACTTCATTATCGTATGCTTTCCTACGTTTCCTACGTGAGTTAAAGCACAAAACAATGATTTCTTCTTACATTGAGCTTAGTAACATAAGTACGATTATTCTATGGTTCTTGAATTCCAAAACTCTTAGAATGATGATTTGATACAAAATAAGTAAAACTTCGTTATTGTCCGATTCACCATGTTCCCAATGTGAAGTTAAGGTTGAAAATAACGATTTCAATTAACAAAAAGCTTTATAATAGAATTATGACTATTCTCGGCTTGTTGAATTGCAAAACTCTTAGAATGATGAATTTGATACAAAATGGTTAAAAATTCATTGTCGTCCAATTTCCCACATTCCCTACGTGAAGTTAATGCTCAATAAAATGATTTATATTCACAAAAAGCTTTGTAAATGAAATATAATTATTCTCGACCAGTTGAATTTCAAACTCTTAGAATGATGAATTTGATACAAAATGGCTAAAACTGCATTGTCGTCCGATTTGCCACGTTTCCTACGTGAAGTTAAGGTACAAAACAACGATTTCTATTCATAATAAGCTTTGTAATAGAATTATAATTATTATCAGCTTGTTGAATTTCAAAACTCTTAGAATGATGAATTTGATACAAAGTGGTTAAAACTTCATTGTCGCCCGATTTTCCACGTTCCCAACGTGAAGTAAAGGCACAAAACAACAATTTCTATTCGCAATAAGCTTTGTAAAAGAATTATGATTATTACCAGCTCGTTGAATTTCAAAACTCTTAGGATGATTATTTGATACAAAATGGGTAAAACTTCATTATCGTCTGTTTTCCCACGTTCCCAACGTGAAGTTAAAGCTCACAACAACGATTTCTTGTCACATTAATCTTAGTAAGAGAATTATGATTATTCTTAGCTTGTTAAATTTCAAAACTCTTAGACGAATTATTTGATGCAAAATGGATAAAACTTCATTATCGTTCGATTTCCTTCACACCATAGGAGGCTAGAAACAACTATTTCTTGTCACAATAAGCTTTGTAATAGAATTCTGATTATTCTTAGGTTGTTAAATTTCAAAACTCCAAGGATGATGATTCTATACAAAATGGACAAAACTACATTATCATCCGATTTCTTACGTTTTCTCCGTGAAGTTAAGGCTCAAAACAACGATTTCTATTTACAATAAGGTTTGTAAATGAAATATGATTATTCTTATATATAAAATGGGTAAGACTTCATTATCGTCTGATTTCCCACGCACCCTACGAGGCTCAAAACAATGATTTGTAGTCACATTAAGCTTAATAACAGAATTTTGATTATTCACGGCTTCTTGAATTTCAAAACTCTTAGAATAATGATTGGATAGAAAATAAGTAAAACTTCGTTATCGTCCGATTTACCACGTTTCCTACGTGAAGTTAAGGTTGAAAATAACGATTTCAATTAACAATAAGCTTTGTAATAGAATTGTGATTATTATCGGCTTGTTGAATTTCAAAACTCTTAGAATGATGAATTTGATACAAAGTGGTTAAACCTTCATTGTCGTTCGATTTCCCACGTTCCCTACGTGAAGTAAACGCATAAAACAATGATTTCTATTTACTATAAGCTTTGTAAAAGAATTATGATTATTACCGGCTCGTTGAATTTCAAAACACTTAGGATGATTATTTGATACAAAATCGGTAAAACTTCATTATCGTCTGTTTTCCCACGTTCCCTACGTGAAGTTAAAGCTCACTACAACGATTTCTTGTCACATTAAGCTTAGTAAGAGAATTATGATTATTCTTAGCTTGTTAAATTTCAAAACTCTTAGACGAATTATTTGATGCAAAATAGGTAAAACTTCATTATCGTTCGATTTCCTTCACACCATAGGAGGCTATAAACAACTATTTCTTGTCACAATAAGCTTTGTAATAGAATTCTGATTATTTTCAGCTTGTTAAATTTTAAAACTCCAAGGATGATGATTTGATACAAAATGGGCAAAATTACATTATCATCCGATTTCTTACGTTTTCTACGTGAAGTTAAGGCTCAAAACAACGATTTCTATTCACAATAAGGTTTGTAAATAAAATATGATTATTCTTATATACAAAATAGGTCAAACTTTATTATCGTCTTATTTCCCACGCACCCTACGAGGCTCAAAACAACGATTTGTAGTCACATTAAGCTTAGTAACAGAATTATGATTATTCTCGACTTTTTAAATTTCAAAACTCTTGAATGATGATTAGATACAAAATAAGTAAAACTTCGTTATTGTCCGATTTAACTTGTTCCCTACACGAAGTTAATGTTGAAAACAATGATTTCAAATAACAATAAGCTCTATAATAAATTTATGACTATTCTCGGCATGTTGAATTTCAACACTCTTAGAATGATAAATTTGATAAAAAAAAAATGGTTAAAACTTCATTGTCGTCCGATTTTCCACGTTCCCTATGTGAAGCTAAGGCACAAAACAATGATTTCTATTCATAATAATCATATTAATAGAATTATGATTATTATCGGCTCGTTGAATTTTAAAACTCTTAGGATGATTATTTGATACAAAACGGGTAAAACTTCATTATCGTATGATTTCCCACATTCTCTACGTGAAGTTAAAGCTCAAAATAAGGATTTCTTGTCATATTAAGCTTAGTAAAGGAATAATGATTATTTTTGGCTTGTTAAATTTCAAAGCTCTTACACTGATTATTTGATACAAAATGAGTAAAACTTCATTATCAACCGATTTCCCACGCATCCTAGGAGGCTAAAAACAATGATTTCAAGTCACAATAAGCTTTCTAATTGAATTATGGTTATTCTTAGCTTGTTGAATTTCAAAACTCCGAGGATGATGATTTGATAGTAATTGGGCATAACTACATTATCGTCCAATTTATTACATTTCCTACATGAAGTTAAGGCTCATAACAACGATTTCTGTTCACAATAAGGTTTGTAAATGAAATATGATTATTCTTGGCTTGTTGAATTTCAAAAATCTTATGATGATTATCTTATACAAAAAGGTTACTTCACTATCGTCCAATTTCCCTTGTACTCTACGTGAAGTTAAGGCTCAAAACAATGATTTCTAGTAACAATAAGCTTTGTAACAGAATTATGATAATTCTCAACTTGTTGAATTTCAAAACTTTTAGGATGATTATTTGAAACGAAATGGGAAAACTACATCATCGTCTGATTTTTCACGTTCCCTACATGAGGTTTAAGGCTCAAAACAACAATTTCTATTCACAATAAGCTTTGTCATAGAAATATAATTATTATCGACTCGTTGAATTTCAAAACTCTTAGGATGATTATTTGATACAAACTGGTTAAAACATCATTGTCGTCCGATTTCCCACGTTCCTTACGTGAAGTTAATGCTCAAAAGAACGATCTCTATTCACAATAAGCTTTGGAAGTGAGATATGATTATTGTCGGCTTGTTGAATTTCAATCTCTAAGAATGATGAATTAGATGCAAAATGTATAAAACTTCATTGTCGTCCTATTTCCCATGTTCCCTACGTGAAATTTAAGACTCAAAACAACGATTTGTATTCATAATAAACATTGCAACATAATTATGATAATTCTCGCCTTGTTGAATTTCAAAAAATTTAGGATAATTATTTGATACGAAATGGGAAAACTACATTATCGTTCGATTTTACATGTTCCCTACACAAAGTTTAAGGCTTAAAACAACGATTTCTATTCACAATAAGCTTTATCATTGAATTATGATTATTATGGGCTTGTTGAATTTTAAATCTTTTAGAAGGATTATTTGATATTAAAAGGGAAAACTACATCTTTGCCTGATTTTCCTCGTTCCCTACATGAAATTTAAGGTTCAAAACAACGATTTCTATTCACAATAAGCTTTGTCATAGAATTATGATTATTATCAGCTCGTAGAATTTCAAAACTCTTAGGATGATTATTTGATACAAAATGGGTAACACTTCATTATCATATGCTTTCCTACGTTTCCTACGTGAGTTAAGGCACAAAACAACGATTTCTTGTTACATTGAGCTTAGTAACAAAATTACGATTATTCTCGGCTTCTTAAATTTCAAAACTCTTAGAAAGATGATTTGATTGAAAATATTTAAACCTTCATTATCGTCCGATTTACCATGTTCTCTACATGAAGTTAAGGTTGAAAACAACAATTTCTATTAACAATTAGCTTTAAATAGAATTATGACTATTCTTGGCTTGTTGAATTTTAAAACTCTTAAAATGATGCATTTGATACAAACTGGTTAAAACTTCATTGTCGTCCGATTTCCACGTTCCCTATGTGAAGTTAATGCTCAAAACAACGATTTTTATTCACAATAAGCTTTGTAAGTTAAATATGATTATTCTCATCTTGTTGAATTTTAAAACTCTTAGAATGATAAATTAGATACGAAATGGATAGAACTTCATTGTCGTTCGACTTTCCATGTTCCCTATGTGAAGTTTAAGGCTCAAAAGAACGATCTGTATTCAAAATAAGCTTTTTAACAGAATTATTCTTATTCTCGAATTGTTAAATTTCAAAACACTTAGACCGATTAATTTATATAAAATGGGTAAAACTTCATTATTGCCTGATATCCCACGCACCCTACGAGGCTCAAAACAAGGATTTGTAGTCACATTAGGTTTAGTAACAAAATTATGATTATTCTCGACTTCTTAAATTTCCAAACTCTTAGAATGATGATTTAATACAAAATAATTAAAACTTCGTTATTGTCCGATTTACCATGTTCCCTACGTGAAGTTAAGGTTGAAAATAATGATTTCAATTAAAAATAAGCATTATAATAGAATTATGACTATTCTCGGCTTGTTGAATTTCAAAACTCTTAGAATGATGAATTTGAAACAAAATGGTTAAAACTTCATTGTCGTCCGATTTCCCACGTTCCCTACGTGAAGTAAAGTCACAAAACAACGATTTCTATTCACAATAAACTTTGTAATAGAATTATGATTATTAACAGCTCGTTGAATTTCAAAACTCTTAGGATGATTATTTGATACCAAATGGGTAAAACTTCATTATCGTTTGTTTTCCCAAGTTCCCTACGTGAAGTTAAAGCTCGAAACAACGATTTCTTGTCACATTAAGCTTAGTAAGAGAATTTTGATTATTCTTGCTTGTTAAGTTTCAAAACTCTTAGACTAATTATTTGATACAAAATAGGTAAAACTTCATTATCGTTCGATTTACCATGCTCCCTACGTTAAGTTAAGGTTAAAATCAACAATTTCAATTAACAACAAGCTTTATAATAGATTTATGACTATTCTCAGCTTTTTGAATTTCAAAACTCTTTGTATGATGAATTAGATACGAAATAGATAAAACTTCATTGTCGTTCGACTTCCCATGTTCCCTATATGATGTTTATGGCTTAAAACAATGATTTGTATTCTCAATATGCTTTTGTAACAGAATTATTATTATTCTTGACTTGTTGAATTTAAAAACTCTTAGAATGATGATTTGATAAAAAATAAATAAAACTTCATTATCATCTGATTATCATGTTCCCTAAGTGAATTTAAGGCTGAAAATAACGATTTCTATTAACAATTAGCATTATAACAGAATTATGACTATTCTCGGCTTGTTGAATTTCAACACTCTTAGAATAATGAATTTGATACAAACTGGTTAAAACTTTATTATCGTTCGATTTCCCATGTTCCCAATGTGAAGTTAATGCTCAAAAATGCGATTTTTATTCACAATAAGCTTTGTAAGGGAAATATGATTATTCTCGGCTTGTTGAATTTCAAAACTCTTAAAATTATGAATTAGATACAAAATGGATAAAACTTCATTGTCGTTTGACTTCCAATGTTCCCTACATGAAGTTTAAGGCTCAAAACAACGATTCGTATTCACAATAAGCCTTGTAACATAATTGTTATTATTCTCGACTTGTTAAATTTCAAAACACTTAGATCAATTAAGTTATACAAAATGGGTAAAACTTCATTATTGCCTGATTTCTCACGCACCCTACGAGGCTCAAAACAACGATTTGTAGTCACATTAAGCGTAGTAACAAAATTATGTTTATTCTCCACTTCTTAAATTTCAAAACTCTTAGAATGATGATTTAATACAAAATAATTAAAACTTCGTTATTGTCCGATTTAACATGTTTCCTACGTGAAGTTAAGGTTGAAAACAACGATTTTAATTAACAATAAGCTTTATAATAGAATTATAACTATTCTTAGTTTGTTGAATTTCAAAACTCTTAGAATGATGAATTTGATAAAAATGGTTAAAACTTCATTGTCGTCCGATTTCCCACGTTCCTTACGTGAAGTTAAGGCACAAAACAATGATTTCTATTCACAATAAGCTTTGTAATTGAATTATGATTATTACCGACTTGTTGAATTTCAAAACGCTTAGAATTATTATTTCATACAAAATAGGTAAAACTTCATTATCGTATGTTTTCCTATGTTTCCAACGCGAGTTAAGGCTCAAAACAACGATTTCTTGTTACATTGAGCTTAGTAACATAATTACGATTATTCTCGACTTCTTGAATTTCAAAACTTATAGAATGATGATTTGATAGAAAATAAGTAAAACTTCATTATTGTCCAATATACCATGTTCCCTACATGAAGTTAAGGTTGAAAACAACGATTTCAATTAACAATAAGCTTTATAATAGAATTATGACTATTCTCGGCTTGTTGAATTTCAAAACTCATAGAATGATGAATTTGATACGAAATGGTTAGAACTTTATTGTCGTCCGATTTCCAATGTTCCCTACGTGAAGTTAAGGTACAAAACAACGATTTGTATTCATAATAAGGTTTGTAATAGAATTATGATTATTATCGGCTTGTTGAATTTCAAATTTTTTAGGATGATTATTTGATATGAAATGGAAAAACTACATCATCGTCCGATTTTTCACGTTCTCCACATGAAGTTTAAGTTTCAAAACAACAATTTCTATTCACAATAAGCTTTGTCATAGAATTTTAATTTTTATCCGCTCATAGAATTTCTAAAATCTTAAGATGATTATTTAATACAAAATGGGTAAAACTTCATTATTGTATACTTTCCTACGTTTCCTACGTGAGTTAAGGCACAAAACAAATTTCTTGTTACATTGAGCTTAGTAATATAATTATGATTATTCTCGGCTTCTTGAATTTCAAAACTCTTAGAATGATGATTTGATAGAAAATAAGTAAAACTTTGTTATCGTCCGATTTACCATGTTCCTTACGTGAAGTTAAGGTTAATAATGACGATTTCAATGAATAATAAGCTTTATAATAGAATTATGACTATTCAGGCTTGTTGAATTTCAAAACTCTTAGAAAGATGAATTTGATACAAACTGGCTAAAACTTCATTGTTGTCCGATTTCCTACGTTCCCTACGTGAAGTTAATGCTCAAAACAACGATTTCTATTTAGAATAAGCTTTGTAAATGAAATATGATTATTCTCGGCTTGTTGAATTTCAAAACTCTTAAAATGACGAATTAGATACAAAATGGATAAAACTTCATTGTCGTTCGACTTCCCATGTTCCCTACGTGAAGTTTAAGGCTCAAAAAAATGATTTGTATTCACAATAAGGTTTGTAACAGAATTATGATTATTCTCGACTTCTTAAATTTCAAAACTCTTAGACCGATTAATTTATACAAAATGAATAAAACTTCATTATCATCTGATTTTCCACACACCCTACGAGGCTCAAAACAACGATTTGTAGTCAAATTAAGCTTAGTAATAGAATTGTGATTGTTCTCGACTTTTTAAATTTTAAAACTTTTAAAATGATGATTTGATACAAAATAAGTAAAAATTCGTTATTATCCAATATACCATGTTCCCTACGTGAAGTTAAGGTTGAAAACAACGATTTCAATTAACGATAAGCTTTATAATAGAATTATGACTATTCTCGGCTTGTTGAATTTCAAAACTCTTAGAATGATGATTTTGATACAAAATTGTGAAAACTTCATTGTCGTCCAATTTTTCACGTTCCCTACTATGAAGTTAAGGCGAAAACAACGATTTCTATTCATAATAAGGTTTGCAATAGAATTATGATTATTATCGGCTTGTTGAATTTCAAAACTTTTAGGATGATTATTTGTTATGAAATGGGAAAACTACATCATCGTCCATTTTTCATGTTCCCTACATGAAGTTTAAGGCTTAAAACAACGATTTCTATTCACAATAAGCTTTTTCATAGAATTATGATTATTATCGACTCGTAGAATTTCAAAACTCTTCAGATGATTATTTGATACAAAATGGGTAAAACTTCATTATCGTATGATTTCCCACGTTTCCTACGTGAGTTAAGGCTCAAAACAACGATTTCTTGTTACATTGAGCTTAGTAGCATAATTACGACTATTCTTGGCTTCTTGAATTTCAAAACTCTTAGAATGATAATTTGATAGAAAATATGTAAAACTTCATTATCGTCCGATTTAACATGTTCCCTACGTGAAGTTAAGGTTGAAAATAACGATTTCTATTAACAATTAGCTTTATAATAGAATTATGACTATTCTCGGCTTTTTGAATTTCAAAACTTTTTAAATGATGAATTTGATACAAATTAGTTAAAACTTCATTGTCGTCCGATTTCCCACGTTCCCTAGGTGAAGTTCATGCCCAAAAGAATGATTTCTATTCACAATAAGCTTTGTAAGTGAAATATGATTATTCTCGGCTTGTTGAATTTCAAACTCTTAGAATGATGAATTCAATACAAAAAGGCTAAAACTGCATTGTCGTCCGATTTGCCACATTCCCTAATTGAAGTTAAGTTACAAAATAACGATTTCTATTCATAATAAGGTTTGTAATAGAATTATGATTATTATATGCTTGTTGAATTTCAAAACTCTTAGAATGATGAATTTGGTACAAAATGGTTAAAACTTCATTGTCGTCCGATTTTTCACGTTCCCTACGTGAAGTAAAGGCTCAAAGCAACGATTTCTATTCACAATAAGCTTTGTAATAGAATTATGATTATTACTGGCTCGTTGAATTTCAAAACTCTTAGGATGATTATTTGATACAAAATGGGTAAAACTTCATTATCGTCTGTTTTTCCACGTTCCCTACGTGAAGTTAAAGCTCAAAACTACGATTTCTTGTCACATTAAGCTTAGTAAGAGAATTATGATTATTTTAGCTTGTTAAATTTCAAAACTCTTAGACGAATTATTTGATGCAAAATGGGTAAAACTTTACTATCGTTCGATTTACCACGCACCATAGGAGGCTAAAAACAACTATTCCTTGTCACAATAAGCTTTGTAATAAAATTCTTATTATTCTCAGCTTGTTAAATTGCAAAACTCCGAGGATGTTAATTTGATACAAAATGGGCAAAACTACATTGTCGTCCGATTTCTTACGTTTCCAACTTGAAGTTAAAGCTCAAAACAACGATTTCTATTCAAAATAACGTTTGTAAATGAAATTTGATTATTCTTATATCCAAAATTGGCAAAACTTCATTATCGTCTGATTTTCCACGCACCCTACGAGGCTCGAAATAACGATTTGTAGTCACATTAAGCTTAGTAACAGAATTATGATTATTCTCGACTTCTTAAATTTCAAAACTCTTTGAATGACGATTAGATACAAAATAAGTAAAACTTCGTTATTGTCCGATTTACCTTGTTCCCTACGTGAAGTTAAGGTCGAAAACAATGATTTCAATTAAAAATATGCTTTATAATAGATTTATGACTATTCTCGGCTTGTTGAATTTCAATACTCTTAGAATGATGAATTTGATAAAGATGGTTAAAACTTCATTGTTACCCGATTTGTGTGAAGTTAAGGTATAAAATAATGATTTCTATTCATAATAATCTTTGTAATAGAGTTATGATTGTTATCAGCTCGTTAAATTTCAAAACTCTTAGGGTGATTATTTGATACAAAATGGGTAAACCTTCATTATCGTTTGATTTCCCATGTTCCTTATGTGAAGTTAAAGCTAAAAACAACGATTTCTTGTCACATTTAAGCTTAGTAAGAGAATTATGATTATTCTTGGCTTGTTAAGTTTCAAGACTCTTACACAGATTATTTGATATAAAATGGGTAAAACTTCATTATCATCCGATTTTCCATGCACCCTAGGAGGCTAAAAACAATGATTTCTAGTCACAATACGCTTTCTAATAGAATTATGGTTATTCTCAGCTTGTTGAATTTCAAAGCTCCGAGGATGATGATTTGATAGTTATTGGGCAAAACTACATTATCGTTCGATTTCTTACGTTTCCTACATGTAGTTAAGGCTCAAAACAACGATTTCTAGTCAAAATAAGCTTTGTAACAGAATTATGATAATTTTCAGCTTGTTGAATTTCAAAACTTTTACGACGATTATTTGATACGAAATGGAAAAACTATATCATCGTCCGATTTTCCACGTTCCCTACATGAAGTTTAAGAATCGAAACAATGAGTTCTATTCACAATAAGCTGTTTCATAGAATTATGATTATTATCGGCTCGTAAAATTTTAAAACTCTTAGGATTATTATTTGATACAAAATTGGTAAAACTTAATTATCGTTTGTTTTCTCACGTTCCCTATGTGAAGTTAAAGCTCAAAACAACGATTTTAAAACTCTTAGACTAATTATTTGATGCAAAATGAGTAAAAATTCATTATCATCTGATTTTCCACACACCTTATGAGGTTAAAAACAACTATTTCTAGTCACAATAAGCTTTGTAATAGAATTTTGTTTATTCTTAGCTTGTTGAATTTCAAAACTCCGAGGATGATAATTTGATACAAAATAGACAAAACTACATTATTGTCCGATTTCTTAAGTTTCCTACATGAAGTTAAGGCTCAAAACAACGATTTCTATTAACAATAAGGTTTGTAAATGAAATATGATTATTCTTGGCTTGTTGAATTTCAAAACTCTTATGATGATTATTTGATACAAAATGGGTAATACTTAACTATCGTCCGATTTCCCATATGCCCTACATGAAGTTAAGGCACAAAACAACGATTTCTAGTCACAATAAGCTTTATAACAGAATTATGATAATTCTCGGCTTGTTGAATTTCAAAACTTTTAGGATGATTATTTGAAATGAAATGAGAAAACTACATCATCTTTTGATTTTTCACTTTCCCTACATGAAGTTTAAGGCTCAAAAACAACAATTTCTATTCACAATAAGCTTTGTTATAGAATTATAATTATTATCAGCTCGTTGAATTTCAAAACTCTCAGGATGATTATTTGATACAAACTGGTTAAAACTTCATTGTCGTCCGATTTTCCACGTTCCCTACGTGAAGTTAATGCTCAAAAGAATGATTTCTATTCACAATAAGCTTTGAAAGTGAAATATGATTATTCTCGACTTGTTGAATTTCAAACTCTTAGAATGATGAATTAGATACAAAATGGATAAAACTTCATTGTCGTTCTACTTCCCATGTTCCCTACGTGAAGTTTAAGGCTCAACATAATGATTTGTATTCACAATAAGCTATGTAAAATAATTATGATAATTCTCGCCTTGTTGAATTTCAAAACTTTTAGTATGATTATTTGATACGAAATGGGAAAACTACATTATCATCCGATTTTTCATGTTCCCTGCAAAAAGTTTAAGGCTCAAAACAACGATTTCTATTCACAATAAGCTTTGTCATAGAATTATGATTATTATCGGCTTGTTGAATTTTAAAATTTTTAGGATGATAATTTGATATGAAATGGGAAAACTACATCATCATCCGATTTTCCTCGTTCCCTACATGAAGTTTAAGGCTCAAAATAACGATTTCTATTTACAATAAGCTTTGTTATAGAATTATGATTATCATCGACTCGTATAATTTCAAAACTCTTGGGATGATTATTTGGTACAAATTTGGTAAACCTTCATTATCACATGCTTTCCCATGTTTCGAGCGTGACTCAAGGCTCAAAACAACGATTTCTTCTTACATTGAGCTTAGTAACATAAGTTGCGATTATTCTCGGCTTCTTGAATTTTAAAACTCTTAAATGATGGTTTGATTGAAAATAAGTAAAACGTCATTATCGTCCGATTTACCATGTTCCCTCGTGAAGTTAACATTGAAAACAACGATTTTTCTTAACAATTTGCTTTATAATAAAATTATGACTTTTTTTTGGCTTGTTGAATTTCGAAACTCTTAGAATGATGAATTTGATACAAACTGGTAAAAACTTCATTGTCATCCGATTTCCAACATTCTCTACATGAAGTTAATGCTCAAAACAATGATTTTTATTCACAATAAGCTTTGTAAGTGAAATATGATTATTCGTGGCTTATTGAATTTCAAAACTCTTAGAATGATGAATTATATACAAAATGGATAAAACTTCATTGTCGTTCGACTTCCCATGTTCCCTGCGTGAAGTTTAAGGCTTAAAACAATGATTTGTATTCAAAATAAGTTTTTTAACAGAATTATTATTATTCTCGACTTGTTAAATTTCAAAACACTTAGACCGATTAATTTATACAAAATGAGTAAAACTTTATTATTGCCTGATTAGGCTCAAAACAACGATTTGTAGTCACATTAAGCTTAGTAACAAAATTATAATTATTTTCGACTTCTTAAATTTCAAAACTCTTAGAATGATGATTTAATACAAAATAATTAAAACTTTGTTATTGTCCGATTTACCATGTTCCCTACATGAAGTTAAGGTTGAAAATAATGATTGCAATTAAAAATAAGCTTTATAATAGAATTATGACTATTCTTGGCTTGTTGAATTTCGAAACTCTTAGAATGATGAATTTGATACAAAATGGTTAAAACTTCATTGTCATCCGATTTCTCACTTTTCCTACGTGAAGTAAAAGCACAAAACAACGATTTCTATTCACGATAAACTTTGTAATAGAATTATGATTATTAATGGCTCCTTGAATTCCAAAACTCTTAGGATGATTATTTGATACCAAATGGGTAAAACTTCATTATCGTCTGTTTTTCCACGTTCCTTACGTGAAGTTAAAGCTCAAACAACGATTTCTTTTCACATTAAGCTTAGTAAGAGAATTATGATTATTCTTGGCTTGTTAAGTTTCAAAACTCTTGGACTAATTATTTGATAAAAATGGGTAAACTTCATTATCGTGCGATTTACCATATTCCTTACGTGAAGTTAAGGTTAAAACAACGATTTCAATTAACAATAAGCTTTATAATAGAATTATGACTATTCTAAGCTTGTTGAATTTCAATACTCTTAGAATGATGAATTTGATACGAAATGGATAAAACTTTATTGTCGTTCGATTTCCCATGTTGCATATGTGAAGTTTATGGCTCAAAACAATGATTTGTATTCACAATAAGCTTTGATAACAGAATTATGATTATTCTCGACTTGTTAAATTTCAAAACTCTTAGACTGATTAATTTATACAAAATAGGTAAAACTTCATTATCATCTGATTTCCCACGCACCCTACGAGGCTCAAAATAATGATTTGTAGTCACATTAAGCTTAGTAACATAATTAAGATTATTCTCGGCTTCTTGAATTAAAAATTCTTAGAATGATGATTTGAGAAAATAAGTAAATTTTTGTTATCGTCCAATTTACCATATTCCCTACGTGAAGTTAAGGTTGAAAGCAACGATTTCTATTAACAATTAGCTTTATAATAGAATTATGACTATTTTCGGCTTGTTGAATTTTAAAACTCTTAGAATGATGAATTTGATACAAACTAGTTAAAACTTCATTGTCGTTCGATTTCCTACATTCCCTACGTGAAGTTAATGCTCAAAACATCGATTTTTATTCACAATAAGCTTTCTAAGTGAAATATAATTATTCTCGGCTTGTTGAATTTCAAAACTCTTATAATTTTGAATTAGATACAAAATGGATAAAACTTCATTGTTGTTCGACTTTCCATGTTTCCTACATGAAGTTTAAGGCTCAAAACAACGATTCGTATTCACAATAAGCTTTGTAACAGAATTATTACTATTCTCAACTTGTTAAATTTCAAAACACTTAGATCGATTAAGTTATACAAAGTGGGTAAAACTTCATTATAATAGAATTATGTTTATTCTCGACTTCTTAAATTTCAAAACAACTAGAATGATAATTTAATACAAAATAATTAAAACTTTATTATTGTCCGATTTAACATGTTCCCTACGTAAAGTTAAGGTTGAAAACAATGATTTCAATTAACAAAAAACTTTATAATAGAATTATGACTATTCTTGGCTTGTTGAATTTCAAAACTCTTAGAATAATGAATTTGATACAAAATGGTTAAAACTTCATTGTCGTCTGATTTCCCACGTTCCCTACGTGAAATTAAGGCACAAAACAACGATTTCTATTCACAATAAGCTTTGTAATAGAATAATGATTATTACCGGCTCGTTGAATTTCAAAACGCTTAGGATTATTATTTGATACAAAATGGGTAAAACTTCATTATCATATGCTTTCCTACGTTTCCTACGCGAGTTAAGTCTCAAAACAACGATTTCTTGTTACATTGAGCTTAATAACATAATTACGATTATTCTCAGCTTCTTGAATTTCAAAACTCCTAGAATGATGATTTGATAGAAAATGAGTAAAACTTCGTTATCGTCCGATTTACCATGTTCCCTACGTGAAGTTAAGGTTGAAAACGACGATTTCATTTAACAATTAGCGTTATAATAGAATTATGACTATTCACGGCTTGTTGAATTTCAAAACTCTTAGAATGATGAATTTGATATAAAATGGTTAAAACTTCATTGTCGTCCGATTTCCAACGTTCCCTATGTGAAGTTAAGGCATAAAACAACGATTTCTATTCCAATAAGCTTTGTAATAGAATTATGATTATTACCGGCTCGTTGAATTTCAAAACTCTTAGGATGATTATTTGATATAAAATGGGTAAAATTCATTATCGTCTATTTTTCCACGTTCTCTATGTGAAGTTAAAGCTCAAAACAACGATTTCTTGTCACATTAAGCTTAGTAAGAGAATTATGATTATTCTTAGCTTGTTAAATTTCAAAACTCTTGGACCAATTATTTGATGCAAAATGGGTAAAACTTCATTATCGTCCGATTTCCTACACACCATAGTAGGCTAAAAACAACTATTTCTAGTTACTATAAGCTTTGTAATAGAACTCTGGTTATTCTCAGCTTGTTGAATTTCAAAACTCCGAGGATGATAATTTGATACAAAATAGGAAGTACATTGTCATCCAATTTCTTATGTTTCCTAAATGAAGTTAAGGCTCAAAATAATGAATTCTATTCACAATAAGGTTTGTGAATGAAATATGATTATTTTTATATACAAAATGGGTAAACTTCATTATCGTTGGATTTCCCACGCACCATACGAGGCTCAAAACAACGATTTGTAGTCATATTAACCTTAGTAACAGAATTATGATTATTCTCGACTTCTTAAATTTCAAAACTTTTAGAATGACGATTTGATACAAAATAAGCAAAATTCTTTATTATCCGATTCACCATGTTCCTACGTGAAGTTAAGGTTGAAAATAACGATTTCAATTAACAATAAGCTTTAAAATAGAATTATGACTATTCTCGGCTTGTTAAATTTTAAAACTCTTAGAATCAAGAATTTGAAACAAATGGTTAAGACTGCATTGTCGTCCGATTTTTCACGTTCCTTGTGAGAAGTTAATGCACAAAACAACGATTTCTATTCATAATAAGCTTTGTAGTAGAATTATGATTATTATTGGCTCGTTGAATTTCAAAACTCTTAGGATGATTATTTGATACAAAATGGGTACAACTTCATTATCGTCTGATTTCCCACGTTCCCTTCATGAAGTTAAAGCTCAAAATAACAATTTCTTGTCACATTCAGCTTAGTAAGAGAATTATGGTTATTCTTGGCTTGATAAGTTTCAAAACTCTTAGACTTAATTTTTGATACAAAATGGATAAAACTTCATTATCCTCCGATTTCTCACGCACCCTACGAGGCTAAAAATAACAATTTCTAGTCGCAATAAGCTTTGTAATAGAATTATGGTTATTCTCAGAATGTTGAATTTCAAAACTTTAAACATGATGATTTGATACAAATTGGGCAAACTACATTATCGTCCGATTTGTTACGTTTCCTACATGAAGTTTTGGCTCAAAACAACGATTTCTATTTACAATAAGGTTTCTAAATGAAATATGATTATTCTTGACTTGTTGAATTTCAAAACTCTTACGATGATTATTTGATACAAAATAGGTAATACTTCACTATGGTCTGATTTCCCATGTGCCATACGTGAAGTTAAGCTTAAAACAATGATTTCTAGTTACAATAAGCTTTGTAACATAATTATGATAACTCTTGACTTGTTGAATTTCAAAACTTTTAGGATGATTATTTGATAGAAATAGGAAAACTACATGATCGGTCAAATTTTTCCCGTTCCCTATATGAAGTTTAAGACTCAAAACAACGATTTCTATTCACAATAAGCTTTGTCGTAGAATTATGATTATTTTTGGCTCGTAGAATTTCAAAATTCTTAAGATGATAATTTGATACGAAATAAGAAAACTACATCATCGTCTAATTTTCCACGTTCCCTCCATGAAGTTTAAGGCTCAAAACAACGATTTCTATTCACAATAAGCTTTGTCATAGAATTATGATTATCATCAAAGCTCGTAGAATTTCAAAACTCTTAGGATGATTATTTGATACGAAATGGATAAAACTTCATTATTGTAGGATTTCCTACGTTTCTGACGTGAGTTAAGGCTCAAAACAACGATTTCTTGTTATATTGAGCTTAGTAACATAATTAGGATTATTCTCGGCTTCTTGAATTTCAAAACTCTTAGAATGATGATTTGATAGAAAATAAGTAAAACTTCGTTATCACTCGATTTACCATGTTCCCTACATGATGTTAAGGTTGAAAACAACGATTTCAATTAACAATAAGCTTTGTAATAGAATTATGATTATTATCAGCTTGTTGAATTTCAAAACTCTTAGAATGATGAATTTGATAAAAAGTGGCTAAAACTTCATTGTCGTCCAATTTTCCATGTTCCCTACGTGAAGTAAAGGCACAAAACAACGATTTCTATTCATAATAAGCTTTGTAAAAGAATTATGATTATTATCGGCTCATTGAATTTCAAAACTCTTAGGATGATTATTTGATACAAAATGGGTAAAACTTCATTATCGTTTGTTTTCCCATGTTCCCTAAGTGAAGTTAATGCTCAAAACAACGATTTCTTGTCACGTTAAGCTTAGTAAGAGAATTATGATTATTCTTAGCTTGTTAAATTTTAAAACTCTTAGACGAATTATTTGATGGAAAATGGATAAAACTTCATTATCGTTCGATTTCCTTTGCACCATAGGAGGCTAGAAACAACTATTTCTTGTCAAAATAAGCTTTGTAATAAAATTCTGATTATTCTCAGCTTGTTAAATTTCAAAACTCCAAGGATGATGATTTGATACAAAATGGACAAAACTACATTATCGTCCGATTTCTTACGTTTTCTACGTGAAGTTAAGGCTCAAAACAATGATTTCTATTCACAATAAGGTTTGTAAATAAAATATGATTATTCTTATATACAAAATGGGTAAAACTTCATTATCGTCTGATTTCCCACACACCCTACGAGTCTCAAAACAGTGATTTGTAGTCATATTAAGCTAAGTAACAAAATTATGATTATTCTCAACTTCTTAAATTTCAAAACTCTTTAAATGATGATTAGATACAAAATAAGTAAAACTTCGTTATTGTCTGATTTACCTTGTTCCCTACGTGAAGTTAAGGTTGAACCAACGATTTCAAATAACAATAAGCTCTATAATAGATTTATGGCTATTCTTGACTTGTTGAATTTCAATACTCTTAGAATGATGAATTTGATAATAAAAAAATGGTTAAAACTTCATTGCCATCCGATTTCCCACTTCCCTGTGTGAAGTTAAGGCACAAAATAATGATTTCTATTCATAATAATCATTGCAATAGAATTATGATTATTATCGGCTAGTTGAATTTCCAAACTCTTAGGATAATTATTTGATACAAAATGGGTAAAACTTCATTATCGTCTGATTTCCCACGTTCCCTACGTGAAGTTAAAGCTCAAAACAATGATTTCTTGTCACATTAAGCATAGTAAGAGAATTATTATTATTTTTGGCTTGTTAAATTTCAAAACTCTTACACTGATTATTTGATACAAAATGGGTAAAACTTCTTTATCGTCTGATTTTCCACGCACCCTAGGAGGCAAAAACAATGATTTCAAGTCACAATAAGCTTTCTAATAGAAATATGGTTATTCTCAGCTTGTTGAATTTCAAAACTCCAAGGATGATGATTTGATAGTAATTGGGAAAACTACATTATCATCTGATTTATTACGTTTCCTACATGAAGTTAAGGCTCATAACAACGATTTCTCTTCAAATAAGGTTTTTAAATGAAATATGATTATTCTTTGCTTGTTGAATTTCAAAAATCTTATGATAATTATCTTATACAAAATGGGTAATACTTCACTATCGCCCGATTTCCTTATACTCTACGTGAAGTTAAGGCTCAAAATAACGATTTCTAGTCACAATAAGCTTTGTAACAGAATTATGATTATTCTCAGCTGGTTGAATTTCAAAACTTTTAGGATGATTATTTGAAACGAAATGGAAAAACTACATCATCGTCCAATTTCACGTTCCCTACATGAAGTTTAAGGCTCAAAACAACGATTTCTATTCACAATAAGCTTTTTTCATAGAAATATAATTATTATCGGCTCGTTGAATTCTAAAACTCTTAGAATGATTATTTGAAACAAACTGGTTAAAACTTCATTGTCGTCCGATTTCCCACGTTCCCTACATGAAGTTAATGCTCAAAACAACAATTTTTATTCACAATAAGCTTTGTAAGTGAAATATGATTATTCTTGGCTTATTGAATTTTAAAACTCTTAGATTGATAAATTAGATACGAAATAGATAAAACTTCATTGTCGTTCGACTTCCCATGTTCCCTATGTGAAGTTTAAGGCTTAAAACAATGATTTGTATTCACAATAAGCTTTGAAACAGAATTATTCTTATTCTCGACTTGTAAAATTTCAAAACACTTAGACCGATTAATTTATAAAAAATGAGTAACACTTCATTATTGTCTGTTTTCCCACGCACCCTACGAGGCTCAAAACAATGTTTTGTAGTCACATTAAGCTTAGTAACAAAATTATGATGATTCTCGACTTCTTAAATTTCAAAACTCTTAGAATGATGATTTAATACAAAATAATTAAAACTTTGTTATTGTCCGATTTACCATGTTCCCTACGTGAAGTTACGGTTTAAAACAACGATTTCAATTAAAAATAAGCATTATAATAGAATTATGACTATTCTTGGCTTGTTGAATTTCAAAACTCTTAGAATGATGAATTTGATACAAAATGGTTAAAACTTCATTGTCGTCCAATTTCCTACATTCCCTACGTGAAGTAAAGGCACAAAACAACGATTTCTATTCATAATAAACTTTGTAATAGAATTATGATTATTAACGGCTCGTTGAATTTCAAAACTCTTAGGATGATTATTTGATACCAAATGGGTAAAACTTTGTTATCGTCCGTTCTCCCACGTTCCCTACGTGAAGTTAAAGCTCAAAACAACAATTTCTTTTCACATTAAGCTTAGTAAGAGAATTATAATTATTCTTGGCTTGTTTAGTTTCAAAACTCTTAAACTGATTATTTCATACAAAATGGGTAAAACTTCATTATCATCCGATTTACGATGCTCCCTACGTGAAGTTAACGTTAAAATCAACGATTTCAATTAACAACAAGCTTTATAATAGAATTATGATTATTCTCAGCTTGTTGAATTTCAAAACTCTTAGAATGATGATTTAGATACAAAATGTATAAAACTTCATTGTCGTTCGATTTCCCATGTTCCCTATGTTAAGATTATGGCTCAAAATAATGATTTGTATTCACAATAAGATTTTGTAACAGAATTATGATTATTCTCGGCTTCTTGAATTTAAATAAAAACTCTTAGAATGATGATTTGATAAAAAAAAAGTAAAACTTCGTTATCGTCTGATTTACCATGTTCCCTAAGTGAAGTTAAGGTTGAAATAAAGATTTCTATTAACAATTAGCATTATAACAGAATTATAACTATTCTCGGCTTGTTGAATTTCAACACTCTTAGAATGATGAATTTGATACAAACTGGTTAAAACTTCATTGTCGTTCGATTTCCTACGTTCCCAATGTGAAGTTAATGCTCAAAAATGTGATTTTTATTCACAATAAGCTTTGTAAGTGAAATATGATTATTCTCGGCTTGTTGAATTTCAAAACTCTTAAAATTATGAATTAGATACAAAATGGATAAAACTTCATTGTCGTTTGACTTCCATTGTACCCTACGTGAAGTTTAAGGCTCAAAACAACGATTCGTATTCACAATAAACTTTGTAACAGAATTATTATTATTCTCGACTTCTTAAATTTCAAAACACTTAGACCCATTAAGTTATACAAAATGGGTAAAACTTCATTATTGCTGATTTCTCACGCACCCTACGAGGCTCAAAACAACGATTTGTAGTCACGTTAAGCTTAGTAATAAAATTCTGTTTATTCTCAACTTCTTAAATTTCAAAACTCGTAGAATGATGATTTAATACAAAATAATTAAAACTTCATTATTGTTCGATTTAACATGTTCCCTACGTGAAGTTAAGGTTGAAAACAACAATTTCAATTAACAATATGCTTTATAATAGAATTATGACTATTCTTGGTTTGTTGAATTTCAAAACTCTTAAAATGATGAATTTGATAAAAAAAATGGTTAAAACTTCATTGTCGTCTGATTTCCCACGTTCCCTACGTGAAATTAAGGCACAAAACAATGATTTCGATTCATAATAAGCTTTGTAATAGAATTATAATTATTGCTGGCTCGTTGAATTTGAAAACGCTTAGAATTATTATTTGATACAAAATAAGTAAAACTTCATTATTGTATGCTTTCCTACGTTTCCTATGCGAGTTAAGGCTCAAAACAACGATTTCTTGTTACATTGAGCTTAGTAACATAATTACGATTATTCTCGGCTTCTTGAATTTCAAAACTCTCATAATGATAATTTGATAGAAAATAAGTAAAACTTCGTTATCGTTCAATTTACCATATTCCCTACGTGAAGTTAAGGTTGAAAACGACGGTTTTAATCAACAATTAGCTTTATAATAGAATTATGGATATTCATGCCTTGTTGAATTTCAAAACTCTTAGAATGATGAATTTGATACAAAATGGTTAAAACTTCAATGTTTTCCAATTTCGAACGTTCCCTATGTGAAGTTAAGGCACAAAACAATGATTTCTATTCATAATAAAGTTTGTATTAGAATTATGATTATTATCGGCTTGTTGAATTTCAAATTTTTTAGGATGATTATTCGACACGAAATGGGAAAACTACATCATTGTCCGATTTTTCACGTTCTCTACATGAATTTTATGGGTCAAAATAACAATTTCTATTTACAATAAGCTTTGTCATAGAATTTTGATTTTTGTCGGCATGTAGAATTTCAAAATTCTTAGGATGATTATTTGATACAAAATGGGTAAAACTTAATTATCGTATACTTTCCTACGTTTCCTACGTGAGTTAAGGCACAAAATAACGATTTTTTGTTACATTGAGCTTAGTAACATAATTACGATTATTCTCGGCTTCTTGAATTTCAAAACTTTTAGAATGATGATGTGATACAAAATAAGTAAAACTTCGTTATTGTCCGATATACCATGTTCCCTACGTGAAGTTCTGGTTGAAAATGATGATTTCAATGAACAATAAACTTTATGATAGAATTATGACTATTGACAGCTTGTTGAATTTCAAAAAACTTAGAAAGATGAATTTGATATAAACTGGTTAAAACTTCATTTTCGTCCGATTTTCCACGTTCCCCATCTGAAGTTAATGCTCAAAACAAAGATTTCTATTCACAATAAGCTTTGAAAGTGAAATATGATTATTCTCGGATTGTTGAATTTCAAACTCTTAGAATGATGAATTAGATACAAAATAAATAATACTTCATTCTCGTTCGACTTCCCATGTTCGCTACGTGATGTTTAAGGCTCAAAACAATGATTTGTATTCACAATAAGGTTTGTAACAGAATTATGACTTGTTAAATTTCAAAACTCTTAGACCGATTAATTTATACAAATTGAATAAAACTTCATTATCGTCCGATTTCCCACGCACCCTACGAGGCTCGAAACAACGATTTGTAGTCAAATTAAGCTTAGTGACAGAATTGTAATTATTCTCGACTTTTTAAATTTCAAAACTTTTAGAATGATGATTTGATACAAAATAAGTAAAAATTCATTATTGTCCGATATACGATGTTCCCTACGTGAAGTTAAGGTTGAAAACAA
Organism: Stephania japonica; assembly: GCA_039657345.1. Taxonomy (NCBI): domain Eukaryota; kingdom Viridiplantae; phylum Streptophyta; class Magnoliopsida; order Ranunculales; family Menispermaceae; genus Stephania; species Stephania japonica. The sequence continues at coordinate 27,748,749 of CM077558.1, read as the reverse complement.
CGATTTTAATTAACAATAAGCTTTATAATAGAATTATGACTATTCTCGACTTATTAAATTTTAAAACTCTTAGAATGATGAATTTGATACAAAATGGTAAAAACTTCATTGTCATCCAATTTTCTACATTCCCTACATGAAGTTAAGGCGAAAAACAACGATTTCTATTCATAATAAGGTTTGTAATAGAATTATGAGTATTATCGGCTTGTTGAATTTCAAAACTTTTAGGATGATTATTTGATACGAAATGGGAAAACTACATCATCGTCTGATTTTTCACGTTCCCTACATGAAATTTAAGGCTCAAAACAACGATTTCTATTCACAATAAGCTTCGTCATAGAATTATGATTATTATCGGCTCTTAGAATTTCAAAACTCTTCGGATGATTATTTGATACAAAATGGGTGAAGCTTCATTATCGTATAATTTCCCACGTTTCCTATGTGAGATAAGGCTCAAAACAATGATTTCTTGTTACATTGAGCTTAGTAACATAATTACAACTTTTCTCGGCTTCTTGAATTTCAAAACTCTTGGAATGATAATTTGATAGAAAATATGTAAAACTTCATTATCGTCCGATTTACCATGTTCCTTACGTGAAGTTAAGGTTGAAAACAACGATTTCTATTAACAATTAGCTTTATAATAGAATTATGACTATTCTCGCATTGTTGAATTTTCAAAACTTTTAAAATGATGAATTTGATGCAAATTGGTTAAAACTTCAATGTCGTCTGATTTCCCACGTTCCCTACATGAAGTTAATGCTCAAAAGAATGATTTCTATTCACAATAAGCTTTGAAAGTGAAATATGATTATTCTCGGCTTGTTGAATTTGAAACTCTTAGAATGATGAATTCGATACAAAATGGCTGAAACTGCATAGTTGTCCGATTTGCCACATTCCCTACGTGAAGTTAAGTTACAAAATAACGATTTCTGTTCATAATAAGATTTGTAATAGAATTATGATTATTATATGCTTGTTGAATTTCAAAACTCTTAGAATGATGAATTTGGTACAAAATGGTTAAAACTTCATTGTCGTCCGATTTCCCATGTTCCCTACGTGAAGTAAAGGCTCAAAACAATGATTTCTATTCACAATAAGCTTTGTAATAGAATTATGATTATTACCGGCTCGTTGAATTTCAAAACTTTTAGGATGATTATTTGATACAAAATGGGTAAAACTTCATTATCGTCTGTTTTTCCACATTCCCTACGTGAAGTTAAAGCTCAAAGCAACGATTTCTTGTCACATTAAGCTTAGTAAGAGAATTATGATTATTCTTAGCTTGTTAAATTTCAAAACTCTTAGACGAATTATTTGATGCAAAATGGGTAAAACTTTTTTATCATTCGATTTCCCACGCACCATAGGAGGCTAAAAACATCTATTTTTTGTCAGAATAAGCTTTGTAATAGAATTCTAATTATTCTTAGCTTGTGAAATTTCAAAACTCCGAGGATGATGATTTGATACAAAATGGGCAAAACTACATTATCGTCCGATTTCTTACGTTTCCTACGTGAAGTTAAGGCTCAAAACAACGATTTCTTTTCACAATAAGGTTTGTAAATGAAATATGATTATTCTTATATACAAAATGGGTAAAACTTCATTATCGTCTGATTTCCCACGCACCCTTGAGGCTCAAAACAACAATTTGTAGTCACATTAAGCTTAGGAACAGAATTATGATTATTCTCAACCTTTTAAATTTCAAAACTCTTTGAATGATGATTAGATACAAAGTAAGTAAAACGTCGTTATTTTCCGATTTACCGTGTTCCCTACGTGAAGTTATGGTCGAAAACAACAATTTTAGTTAACAATAAGCTTGATAATAGATTTATGACTATTCTCGACTTGTTGAATTTCAATACTCTTAGAATGATGAATTTGATAAAAAAAATGGTTGAAACTTCATTGTCGTCCGATTTCCCACGTACCCTGTGTGAAGTTAAGGCACAAACTAATGATTTCTATTCATAATAATCTTTGTAATAGAATTAGAGTCAGGCTATGAGCACCCTAGTACCCTCTCAGGGCACCCCAAAATATACGTAGATTAGTACACTATTGAGGTGCCCTCATAAACAATTGGGGTGCACATAGCAGTGCTCTAGAATTATGATTGTTATTAGCTCGTTGAATTTCAAAACTCTTAGGATGATTATTTGATATAAAATGGGTAAAGCTTCATTATCGTTTGATTTCCCACGTTCTCTATGTGAAGTTAAAGCTCAAAACAACGATTTCTTGCACATTTAAGCTTAGTAAGATAATTATGACTATTCTTGGCTTGTTAAGTTTCAAAACTCTTACACATATTATTTGATATAAAATGGGTAAAACTTCATTATAGTCCAATTTCCGACGCACCCTAGGAGGCTGAAAACAATGATTTCTAGTCACAATAAGCTTTCTAATAGAATTATAGTTATTCTCAGCTTGTTGAATTTCAAAACTCCTAGGATGATGATTTGATAGTAATTGGGTAAAACTACATTATCGTCCGATTTCTTACGATTCCTACATGAAGTTAAGGCTCAAAACAACGACTTCTATTCCCAATAAGGTTTGTAAATGAAATATGATTATTCTTGGCTTGTTGAATTTCAAAACACTCATGATGATTATCTTATACAAAATGGGTAATACTTCACTATCGTCTGATTTTCCTTGCGCCCTACGTGAAGTTAAGGCTCAAAACAACGATTTCTAGTCACAATAAGCTTTGTAAAAAATTATGATAATTCTCGGCTTGTTGAATTTTAAAACTTTTAGGATGATTTTTTGACACGTAATGGGAAAACTATGTCATCGTCTGATTTTCCACGTTCCCTACATGAAGTATAAGGCTCAAAAGAACGATTTCTATTCACAATAAGCAGTTTCATAGAGTTATGATTATTATCAGCTCGTAGAATTTCAAAACTCTTGGGATTATTTTTTGATACAAAATGGGTAAAACTTTGTTATCGTTTGTTTTCCCACGTTCCATACGTGAAGTTAAAGCTCAAAACAACGATTTCTTGTCACATTTAGCTTAGTAAGAGAATTATGATTATTGTTGGCTTTTTAAATTTCAAAACTCTTAGTCTAAATATTTGATACAAAATGAGTAAAACTTCATTATCGTCCGATTTCCCACGAACCCTAAGAGGTTAAAAATAACTATTTCTAGTCATAATAAGCTTTGTAATAGGATTATGTTTATTCTCAGCTTAATGAATTCCAAAACTCCGAGGATGATGATTTGATACAAAATTGGCAAAACTACATTATCGTCTGATTTCTTAAGTTTCCTACATGAAGTTAAGGATCAAAACAACGATTTCTATTCACAATAAGGTTTGTAAATGAAATATGATTATTCTTGGCTTGTTGAATTTCAAAACTCTTATGATGATTATTTGATAGAAAATGGATAATACTTCACTATCGTCCAATTTCCCATGTGCCCTACGTGAAGTTAAGGTACAAAACAACGATTTTGACTCACAATAAGCTTTATAATAGAATTATGACTATTCTTGCCTTTTGAATTTCAAAACTCTTAGAATGATGAATTTGATACAAAATGGTTAAAATTTCATTGTCGTTCGATTTCCCACGTTCCCAACGTGAAGTTAATGCTCAAAAGAACGATTTCTATTCAAAATAAACTTTATAAGTGAAATATGATTATTCTCGGCTTATTAAATTTCAAACTCATAGAGAGATATATTTGATACAAACTGGTTTAAACTTTATGGTCGTCCATTTCCCTAATTCCCTACGTGAAGTCAAGGCAAAAAACAACGATTTCTATTCATAATAAACTTTTTAATAGAATTATGATTATTATCGGCTTGTTGAATTTCAAAATTGTTAGGATGATTATTTGATACGAAATGGAAAAACTACATCATCGTCCGATTTTTCACGTTCCCTACATGAAGTTTAAGGCTCAAAACAACAATTTCTATTCACAATAAGCATTGTTATAAATTATAATTATTATCGGCACGTTGAATTTCAAAACTCTTAGGATGATTATTTGATACAAACTGGTTAAAACTTCATTGTCGTCCAATTTCCCACGTTCCCTACCTAAAGTTAATACTCAAAAGAATGATTTTTATTCACAATAAGCTTTGAAAGTGAAATATGATTATTCCCGGCTTGTTGAATTTCAAACTTTTAGAATGATGAATTAGATACAAAATGGATAAAATTTCATTGTCGTTCTACTTCCCACGTTCCCTACGTGAAGTTTAAGGCTCAAAACAACGATTTGTATTCCCAATAAGCTATGTAACATAATTATAATAATTCTCGCCTTGTTGAATTTCAAAACTTTTAAGATGATTATTTGATACAAAACGGAAAAACTACATTATCGTCCGATTTTTCATGTTCCCTACATAAAGTTTAAGGCTCAAAACAACGATTTCTATTCACAATAAGCTTTGTCATAGAATTATGATTATTATCGGCTTGTTGAATTTTAAAACTTTTAGGATGATTATTTGATATGAAATGGGAAAACTACATCATCGTCCAATTTTTCTCAATCCCTACATGAAGTTTAAGGTTCAAAACAACGATTTCTATTCACAATAAGCTTTGTCATAGAATTATGATTATTATTGGCTCGTATAATTTCAAAACTCTTAGAATGATTATTTGATACAAAATGGGTAAAACTTCATTATCGTATGCTTTCCTACGTTTCCTACGTGAGTTAAGGCACAAAACAACGATTTCTTGTTACATTGAGCTTAGTAACAAAATTACGATTATTTTCGACTTCTTGAATTTCAAAACTCTTAGAAAGATGATTTGATTGAAAATAAGTAAAACTTCGTTATCGTCAGATTTACCATGTTCTTTACATGAAGTTAAGGTTGAAAACAACGATTTCTATTAACAATTAGCTTTATAATAGAATTATGACTATTCTTGGCTTCTTGAATTTTAAAACTCTTAAAATGATGAATTTGATACAAACTGGTTAAAACTTCATTGTCGTCCGATTTCCCACGTTTCCTATGTGAAGTTAATGCTCAAAACAACTATTTCTATTCACAATAAGCTTTGTAAGTGAAATATGATTATTCTTGGCTTGTTGAATTTCAAAACACTTAAAATGATGAATTAGATACAAAATTGACAAAATTGATAAAACTTCATGTTCCCTACGTGAAGTTTAATGCTCAAAATAATAATTTGTCTTCACAATAAGCTTTTTAACCGAATTATGATTATTTTCGACTTGTTAAATTTTAAACTCTTAGATCGATTAATTTATACGAAATAGGTAAAATTTCATTATCGTGTGATTTCTCACACACCCTGCGAGGCTCAAAACAACAATTTGTAGTCACATTAAGCTTAGTAACAGAATTATGATTATTCTCGACTTCTTCAATATCAAAACTCTTAAAATGAAGATATGATACAAAATAAGTAAAACTTCATTATTGTCTGATTTACCATGTTCCCTACGTGAAGTTAAGGTTGAAAACAACGATTTCGATTAACAATAAGATTTATAATAGAATTATGACTATTCTCAACTTGTTTAATTTCAAAACTCTTAGAATGATTAATTTGATATAAAATTGTTAAAACTTCATTGTCGTTCGATTTCCCACGTTCCCAACGTGAAGTAAATATTTAAAAGAATGATTTCTATTCAAAATAAACTTTATAAGTGAAATATGATTATTCTCGGCTTATTAAATTTCAAACTCTTAGAAAGATATATTTCATACAAACTGGTTCAAACTTTATAGTCGTCCGATTTCCCAATTCCCTACGCGAAATTAAGGCAAAAAACAACGATTTCTATTCATAATAAGTTTTTCAATAGAATTATGATTATTATCGGCTTGTTGAATTTCAAAATTGTTAGGATGATTATTTGATACGAAATGGGAAAACTACATCATCGTCCGATTTTTTACGTTCCCTACATGAAGTTTAAGGCTCAAAACAACGATTTCTATTCACAATAAGCTTTGTCATAGAATAATGATTATTATTGGCTCGTAGAATTTCAAAACTCTTTGGATGATTATTTGATACAAAATGGGAATAACTTCATTATCGTATGCTTTCTTACGTTTCCTACGTGACTTAAGGCACAAAACAATGATTTCTTGTTACATTGAGCTTAGTAACATAATCGCGATTATTCTCGGCTTCTTGAATTTCAAAACTCTTAGAATGATGATTTAATATAAAATAAGTAAAACTTCGATATTGTCCGATTTACCATGTTGCCTACGTGAAGTTAAGGTTGAAAACAACGATTTCAATTAACAATAAGCTTTATAATAGAATTATTACTATTTTTAGCTTATTGAATTTCAAAACTCTTAGAATGATGAATTTGATACAAAATAGTTACAACTTCATTGTGGTCCGATTTTTCACGTTCCCAACGTGAAGTTAATGCTCAAAAGAACGATTTTTATTTACAATAAGCTTTGTAAGTGAAATATGATTATTCTCGGCTTGTTAAATTTTAAACTCTTAGAAAGATGCATTTGATACAAAGTGGTTAAAACTTCATTGTCGTCCGATTTTCCACGTTCCCTACGTGAAGTTAAGGCAAAAAATAACGATTTCTATTCATAATAAGCTTTTTAATAGAATTATGATTATTATCGGCTTGTTGAATTTCAAAATTTTTGGGATAATTATTTGATACGAAATGGGAAAACTACATCATCGATCGGTTTTTTACGTTCCCTACATGAAGTTTAAGGCTCAAAACAATGATTTCTATTCACAATAAGCTTTGTCATAGAGTTATGGTTATTATCGGCTCGTAGAATTTCAAAACTCTTTGGATGATTATTTGATACAAAATGGGTAAAACTTCATTATCGTATGCTTTCCTACGTTTCCTACTTGAGTTAAAGCACAAATCAGTGATTTCTTGTTACATTGAGCTTAGTAACATAATTACGATTATTCTATGCTTCTTGAATTTTAAAACTCTTAGAATGATGAGTTGATACAAAATAAGTAAAACTTTGTTATTGTCTGATTCACCATGTTTCCTACGTGAAGTTGAGGTTGAAAATAACGATTTCAATTAACAAAAAGCTTATATAATAGAATTATGACTATTCTCGACTTGTTGAATTTCAAAACTCTTAGAATGATGAATTTGATGCAAAATGGTTAAAACTTCATTGTCGTCCGATTTCCCACATTCCCTGCGTGAATTTAATGCTCAATAGAATGATTTATATTCACAAAAAGCTTTGTAAATGAAATATAATTATTCTCGGCCTATTGAATTTCAAACTCGAAGAATGATGAATTTGATACAAAATGGCTAAAACTACATTGTCGTCCGATTTGCCACGTTTCCTATGTGAAGTTATGGTACTAAACAACGATGTCTATTCATAATAAGCTTTGTAATAGAATTATGATTATTATCAGCTTGTTGAATTTCAAAACTCTTAGAATGATGAATTTGATACAAAGTGGTTAAAAGTTCATTGTCGTCCGATTTCCCATGTTCCCTACGTGAAGTAAAGGCACAAAACAACGATTTCTATTCACAATAATCTTTGTAAAAGAATTATAATTATTACCGGCTCGTTGAATTTCAAAACTCTTAAGATGATTATTTGATACAAAATGGGTAAAACTTCATTATTGTCTGTTTTCCCACGTTCCCTACGTGAAGTTAAAGCTGACAACAACGATTTCTTGTCACATTAATCATAGTAAGAGAATTATGATTATTCTTAGCTTCTTAAATTTCAAAACTGTTAGACGAATTATTTGATGCAAAAAGTGTAAAACTTCATTATCGTTCGATTTCCTTCGCATCATAGGAGGCTAGAAACAACTATTTCTTGTCACAATAAGCTTTTTAATAGAATTCTGATTATTCTTAGCTTGTTAAATTTCAAAACTCCGAGGATGATGATTCGATACAAAATGGGCAAAACTACATTATCGTCCTATTTCTTACATTTTCTACGTGAAGTTAAGACTTAAAACAACGATTTCTATTTACAATAAGGTTTGTAAATAAAATATGACTATTCTTATATATAAAATGGGTAAGACTTTATTATCGTCTGATTTTCCACGCACCCTACGAGGCTCAAAACACCGATTTGTAGTCACATTAAGCTTAGTAACAAAATTACGATTATTCTCGGCTTCTTGAATTTCAAAACTCTTAGAATGATGATTTGATAGAAAATAAGTAAAACTTCATTATCGCCCAATTTTACCATGTTCCCTACGTGATGTTAAGGTTGAAAACAACTATTTCAATTAACAATAAACTTTGCAATAGAATTATGATTATTATCAGCTTGTTGAATTTCAAAACTCTTAGAATAATGAATTTGATACAAAGTGGTTAAAACTTCATTGTCGTCCGATTTCCTACATTCCCTATGTGAAGCAAAGGCACAAAACAATGATTTCTATTTACAATAAGCTTTGTAAAAGAATTATGATTATTATCGGCTCGTTGAATTTCAAAACTCTTAGGATGATTATTTGATACAAAATGGGTAAAACTTCATTATCTTCTGTTTTCTTACGTTCCCTATGTGAAGTTAAAGCTCAAAACAACGATTTCTTGTCACATTAAGCTTAGTAAGAGAATTATGATTATTCTTAGCTTGTTAAAATTTTAAACTTTTAGATGAATTATTTGATGCAAAATGGGTAAATCTTCATTATCGTTCGATTTCCTTCGCACCATAGGAGGCTAGAAACAACTATTTCTTATCACAATAAGCTTTGTAATAGAATTCTGATTATTCTCAGCTCTTTAAATTTCAAAACTCCAAGGATGATGATTTGATACAAAATGGGCAAAACTAGATTATCATCCGATTTCTTACATTTTCTACATAAAGTTAAGGCTCAAAATAACGATTTCTATTCACAATAAGGTTTGTAAATAAAATATGATTATTCTTATATACAAAATGGGTCAAACTTTATTATTGTCTGATTTCCCACGTACCCTACGAGGCTCAAAACAATGATTTGTAATCACATTAAGTTTAGTAACAGAATTATGATTATTCTCGACTTCTTAAATTTCAAAACTCTTTGAATGATGATTAGATACAAAATAAGTAAAACTTCATTATTGTCCGATTTACCTTGTTCCCTACGTGAAGTTAAGGTTGAAAACAACGATTTCAAATAATATTAAGCTCTATAATAGATTTATGACTATTCTTAGCTTGTTGAATTTCAATACTCTTAGAATGATGAATTTGATAAAAAAAAATGGTTAAAACTTCATTGTCGTCCGATTTCCCACGTTTCGTGTGTGAAGTTAAGGCATAAAACAATGATTTGTATTCATAATAATCATATTAATAGAATTATGATTATTATCGACTCGTTGAATTTTAAAACTCTTAGGATGATTATATGATACAAAATGGGTAAAACTTCATTATCATATGATTTCCCACATTCCCTACGTGAAGTTAAAGCTCAAAACAATAATTTCTTGTCACATTAAACTTAGTAAGAGAATTAAGATTATTTTTAGCTTGTTAAATTTCAAAACTCTTACACTGATTATTTGATACAAAATGGGTTAAACTTCATTATCGTCCGATTTCCTATGCACCCTAGGAGGCTAAAAACAATGATTTCAAGTCACAATAAGCTTTCTAATTGAATTATGGTTATTCTCAGCTTGTTGAATTTCAAAACTCCGAGGATGATGATTTGATAGTAATTGGGCAAAACTACATTATCGTCCGATTTATTACGTTTCCTACATGAAGTTAAGGCTCATAACAACATTTTCTATTCACAATAAGGTTTGTAAATGAAATATGATTATTTTTGGCTTGTTGAATTTCAAAAATCTTATGATGATTATCGTATACAAAATGGGTAATACTTCACTATCGTCCGATTTCCCTTATACTCTACGTGAAGTTAAGGCTCAAAACAATCATTTCTAGTCACAATAAGCTTTGTAACAGAATTAAGATAATTCTCAACTGTTTGAATTTTAAAACTTTTAGGATGATTGTTTGAAACGAAATAGGAAAACTACATCATCATCTGATTTTTCACGTTCCCTACATGAAGTTTAAGGCCCAAAATAAAGATTTCTATTCGCAATAAGCTTTGTCCTAGAAATATAATTATTATCGGTTCGTTGAATTTCAAAACTCTTAGGATGATTATTTGATATAAACTGGTTAAAACTTAATTGTCGTCCGATTTCCCACATTCCGTACGTGAAGTTAATGCTCAAAAGTACGATTTCTATTCACAATAAGCTTTGTAAGTGAGATATGATTATTCTCGGCTTGTTGAATTTCAAACTCTAAGAATAATGAATTAGATACAAAATGTATTAAACTTCATTGTCGTTCTACTTCTCATATTCCCTACGTGAAGTTTAAGACTCAAAACAACGATTTGTATTCACAATAAGCTTTGTAACATAATTATGATAATTCTCGCCTTGTTGAATTTCTAAAAATTTAAGATAATTATTTGATACGAAATGGGAAAACTACATTATCGTTCGATTTTCCACGTTCCCTACATAAAGTTTAAGGCTCAAAACAACGATTTCTATTCACAATAAGCTTTATCATTGAATTATGATTATTATGGGCTTCTTGAATTTTAAAACTTTTAGGATGATTATTTGAAATGAAATGGGAAAACTACATCTTCATCTGATTTTACTCGTTCCCTACATGAAGTTTAAGGCTCAAAACAACGATTTCTATTCACAATAAGATTTGTCATAGAATTATGATTATTTTCAGCTTGTAGAATTTCAAAACTCTTAGGATGATTATTTGACACAAAATGGGTAAAACTTCATTATCGTATGCTTTCCTACGTTTCCTACGTGAGTTAAGGCATAAAACAACGATTTCTTGTTACATTGGGCTTAGTAACAAAATTACAATTAGTCTCGGCTTCTTGAATTTCAAGACTCTTAGAAAGATGATTTGATTGAAAATAAGTAAAACTTCGTTATCGTCCGATTTACCATGTTCTCTACATGAAGTTAAGGTTGAAAACAACGATTTCTATTAACAATTAGCTTTATAATAGAATTATGACTATTCTTGGCTTGTTGAATTTTAAAACTCTTAAAATGATGAATTTGATACAAACTGGTTAAAACTTCATTGTCGTTCGATTTCCCATGTTCTCTACGTGAAGTTAATGCTCAAAACAACGATTTTTATTCACAATAAGCTTTGTAAGTAAAATATGATTATTCTCAACTTGTTGAATTTCAAAACTCTTAGAATAATAAATTAGATATGAAATGAATAGAACTTCATTGTCGTTCGACTTCCCATGTTCCCTATGTGAAGTTTACGGCTCAAAACAACGATTTGTATTCACAATAAGCTTTGTTACAGAATTATAATTATTGTCGACTTGTTAAATTTCAAAACACTTAGACTGATTAAGTTATACAAAATGGGTAAAACTTCATTATTGCTTGATTTCCCACGCACCCTAGGAGGCTCAAAACAAGGATTTGTAGTCACATTAAGCTTAGTAACAAAATTATGATTATTCTCGACTTCTTAAATTTCAAAACTCTTAAAATGATGTTTTAATACAAAATAATTAAAACTTCGTTATTGTTCGATTTACCATGTTCCCTACGTGAAGTTAAGGTTGATAACAACGATTTCAATTAAAAATAAGCATTATAATAGAATTACGATTATTCTTGGCTTGTTGACTTTCAAAACTCTTAGAATGATGAATTTGATACAAAATGGTTAAAACTTCATTGTCGTCCGATTTCCCACATTCCCTACGTGAAGTAAAGTCACAAAACAACGATTTCTATTCACAATAAACTATGTAATAGAATTATGATTATTAACGGCTCGTTGAATTTCAAAACTCTTAGGATGATTATTTGATACCAAATGGGTAAAACTTCATTATCGTCTGTTTTCCCACGTTCCCTACGTGAAGTTAAAGCTCAAAACAACTATTTCTTATCACATTAAGCTTAGTAAGATAATTTTCATTATTCTTGCTTGTTAAGTTTCAAAACTCTTAGACTGATTATTTGATACAAAATGGGTAAAACTTCATTATCGTTCGATTTACCATGCTCCCTACGTGAAGTTAAGGTTAAAAACAACGATTTCAATTAACAACAAGCTTTTTAATAGAATTATGACTATTCTCAGCATGTTGAATTTCAAAACTCTTTGTATGATGAATTAGATACGAAATGGATAAAAATTCATTGTCCTTCGACTTCCCATGTTCCCTATGTGAAGTTTATGGCTCAAAACAATGATTTGTATTCACAATAAGCTTTTGTAACAGAATTATGATTATTCTTGGCTTCTTGAATTTAAAAACTCTTAGAATGATGATTTAGTAAAAAATAAGTAAAAATTCGTTATCGTCTTATTTACCATGTTCCCTAAGTGAAGTTAAGGTTGAAAATAACGATTTCTATTAACAATTAGTATTATAACAAAATTATGACTATTCTCGGCTTGTTGAATTTCAACACTCTTAGAATAATGAATTTGATACAAACTGGTTAAAACTTCATTGTCGTTCGATTTCCTACGTTCCCAATGTGAAGTTAATGCTCAAAAATGCGATTTTTATTCGCAATAAGCTTTGTAAGTGAAATATGATTATTCTCGGCTTGTTGAATTTCAAAACTCTTAAAATTATGAATTAGATATAAAATGAATAAAACTTCATTGTCGTTAGACTTCCAATGTTCCCTACATGAAGTTTAAAGCTCAAAACAACGATTCGTATTCACAATAAGCTTTGTAACATAATTGTTATTATTCTCAACTTGTTAAATTTCAAAACACTTAGACCGATTAAGTTATACAAAATGGGTAAAACTTCATTATTGCCTGATTTCCCACGCACCCTACGAGGCTCAAAACAACGATTTGTAGTCACATTAAGCTTAGTAACAAAATTATGTTTATTCTCCACTTCTTAAATTTCAAAACTCTTAGAATGATGATTTAATACAAAATAATTAAAACTTCATTATTGTCCGATTTAACATGTTCCCTACGTGAAGTTAAGGTTAAAAACAACGATTTCAATTAACAATAAGCTTTATAATAGAATTATGACTATTCTTGGTTTGTTGAATTTCAAAACTCTTAGATTGATAAATTTGATAAAAATGGATAAAACTTCATTGTTGTCCGATTTCCCACGTTCCCTACGTGTAATTAAGGCACAAAACAATAATTTCTATTCATAATAAGCTTTGTAATAGAATTATGATAATTACCGGCTCGTTAAATTTCAAAACGCTTAGAATTATTATTTGATACAAAATAGGTAAAACTTCATTATCGTATGCTTTTCTATGTTTCCTACGCGAGTTAAGGCTCAAAACAACGATTTCTTGTTACATTGAGCTTAGTAACATAATTACGATTATTCTCGACTTCTTGAATTTCAAAACTTTTAGAATGATTATTTGATAGAAAATAAGTAAAACTTTGTTATTGTCCGATATACCATGTTCCCTACGTGAAGTTAAGGTTGAAAACGATGATTTCAATTAACAATAAGCTTTATAATAGAATTATGACTATTCTCGACTTGTTGAATTTCAAAACTCTTAGAATGATGAATTTGATACGAAATGGTTAGAACTTCATTGTCGTCCGATTTTCAACATTCCCTACGTGAAGTTAAGGTTTAAAACAATGATTTCTATTCATAATAAGGTTTGTAATAGAATTATGATTATTATCGGCTTGTTGAATTTCAAATTTTTCAGGATGATTATTTGATACGAAATGGGAAAACTACATCATCGTCCGATTTTTCACGTTCTCTACATGAAGTTTAAGGTTCAAAACAACGCTTTCTATTCACAATAAGCTTTGTCACAGAATTTTTTTTTATCCGCTCGTAGAATTTCAAAACTCTTAGGATGATTGTTTGATACAAAATGGGTAAAACTTTATTATCGTATACTTTCCTACGTTTCCTACGTGAGTTAAGGCACAAAACAAGTTTCTTGTTACATTGAGCTTAGTAACATAATTACGATTATTCTCGACTTCTTGAATTTCAAAATTTTAGAATGATGATTTGATACAAAAGAAGTAAAACTTCATTATTGTCCGATATACCATGTTCCCTATATGAAGTTAAGGTCGAAAACGATGATTTCAATGAACAATAAGCTTTATAATAGAATTATGACTATTCACGGCTTGTTGAATTTCAAAACTCTTAGAAAGATGAATTTGATACAAATTGGTTAAAACTTCATTGTCGTCCGATTTCCCACGTTCCCTACGTGACGTTAATGCTCAAAACCACGATTTCTATTTACAATAAGCTTTGTAAATGAAATATGATTATTCTTGGTTTGTTGAATTTCAAAACTCTTAAAATCATGAATTAGATACAAAATGGATAAAACTTCATTGTCGTTCGACTCCCATGTTCCCTACGTGAAGTTTAAGGCTCAAAACAACGATTTGTATTCACAATAAGGTTTGTAACAAAATTATTCTCAACTTTTTAAATTTCAAAACTCTTAGATCGATTAATTTATACAAAATAAATAAAACTTCATTATCATCTGATTTCCCACACATCCTACAAGGCTCAAAACAACGATTTGCAGTCAAATTAAGCTTAGTAATAGAATTGTGATTATTCTCGACTTTTTAAATTTCAAAACTTTTAGAATGATAATTTGATACAAAATAAGTAAAAATTTGTTATTGTTCGAAATACGATGTTCCCTACGTGAAGTTAAGGTTGAAAATGTGATGGCCCAATTTCAACGTGCAATTTGGTACGCCCGGCCTAGACCCGTACAAGCCTCGAGTTATCACTCGGCAACCTGCCGAGCCTAGTTAGCCTCCTATTTACTCAATTTAGCAATTTATGAAAAAGTTATTGCAATAATACACAACGGAAGACTAAACAATTATAACAAAGGGGAAAATAACTCAATCAAAGGGAAATTAGGAATCCTATAAATGTGGAAAACCCCGGGTATTCATGTACAATTCGATAAACAAATATACATGATACCAATCTAAATAACATTACCAAGTTTTATAAACCAAAACATACATATATAAAAACGATATACAGATGAGCAAAAACATATAACCTACTCTAGGGTTCCTCAAGTCCAGCCGCTCACATAAAGTTTCCTAGGCAAGGTCCCTTGCCTCTACTGCACTCCGCTATATCTGCACCCATTGTCACAAACTAGACGGTGAGCAACTGAGAGAAATCAAAAGTAATGCCAGAAGAATATAACAGTAATTCATGAATTATCAATCAAGGCAGTCTAAATATCATGCAGGAATTGAAAAACGGGAAGCTAAATAAACAAGGTGCATGATAGGAAAACTGGAAACAATAACAATCGAAACATGCGTGTTCTACGAGTCAAGAGAGGCCATAAGTGGTCTAAAATCCACAACAATACCACAACAATATCCACAACAATCCACAACAATCCAGTACATGGTATCACACAATCGTCAAACACTCGTGCGCACGAGTGCCCGCGTTTTATCCCTTGTAGTGCAGGCCGCATGTACCTTCGAGACACACACTTATGCCAAGAACACACATACAAGGAATATGGAATGGAATGCCAACAAGTAGATAATAGCAAATACAACAGAATAAAAATGAATCACATGGTATTTTCTTAGCTAGCTTACTAACGTGCAAATGTTTTTTAAGGCAAGTGTACTTACCTGAACTATCGCAACCCGGTACCACTCCGAGACTCTAAAGCGTTCCCGCAGTTTCTCGTCTACCTGATAAAGGTTTAAACCCCAAATGTTGATTTAGAGTTAGTACCCCATCTTAGGGTGTTTCTCGTATATTTAGTTTCCAATACACTTACTTTAGGCGACTGAAATCATTGTAGATCAACCCATCACTATGGTTGTTGCCCTTTTTACTAAACATAACTCTTGTTGGGCCCATTTATCAAGCTTATACTCACCTAAGTAAGCCTTTGGTGTGTACACTCATTGGGCCTAGATATATATGTCCATCTTTATATTTTATTCATTTGTTTTTGGATTTCAAGTTGTACTTATTCTATTGAACCCTCATTGGGCTTTACACAACCCATATACTTACTATTTGTAACTTGTTATAGACCCATATTATCATGAGTGTATTAGGCCTTAATACAAGTCCATATTCATTTAACAAGTATCCATACTTATTATCCTTTTTATTTATTCTCAAACACACAAATACATACATTAATATACATTTTATTATGCACCCACATATATAACTGTGGTGTACACATAGTGTTGTGTACACCCACTGTGGTGTACACACACACTGTTGTGTACACCCCATGCTCACACCTAACCTAAAATTATCACACAACACTACTGCCCATATCACCATACTCATGAGATAGTCCTACGTAGTACCCCCCCACACCCCAACTGGGGTGTGCACACACACAACCATACACCCCATCTAACACACACCACACACAACAACCTCTTAACAGCCAAGAGAAAATGAAAGGAGAAAAGAAAATTTTAAAGAGAACACACACATATAACTCACACAAAAACAGTCAAATATATACACAAATAACTGCCACACTTGGGGTCACCTCCGACCAGCAGAGTCGCTAGAGGTTGACCTCCGGTCAGCCTCGACCGGCACCAGTGCCGGTCATCCAAACCGTGGTCACTAAACTCATACAACAGTCCCAACATGAAAGGAAAACACTGAGAGAGAGCATGCTCACTGCCAAGAGAGAGAGATAGAGTGGTTGAGAGTTTTACCAGCTCAGGCGGCCGAGTTCCAGCGAGGTTCCGCCGTCCAGCGCCGGCGTGGGTGGTGATGACAGTCAGGAGAAAAAGAGAGAAGTGACTACCAAGACGAGAGAGAATGTGAGGTCGAGAGAGAAAAAACGAGAGGGAAGAGAGAGGAACGGAGAGCACGTACCTCCGACGAGCAGTGGGACCTCCGGTGAGGCTCGTGTCCGGTCGCCGGTGAGAGCAGGGACAAGAGGTGGGAGGTGTGTGAACGCAGTGTCGGCTGTTGTTGGGAGAAGAAGGTGAATAGTTACGTTTAGGGTTTTCACTTCTTTTATATTCATGTATCATAGGTGAAATGGCCCATTTGCCCTTAAACTTTCTTTTACAAATTTTAAAAACAGCTACCCTTATGGGTCTTCTACCTCATCATCTTATCTTAATACACATACACATCTAAATGCAAATCTCATGGTTTTCCTCATTTGAGTTGTGTCACTTTAACAATTTCCATCATGTAGTCTGTATGTTGCGTAGTTAACTAACTCCCGCGTTCAAACGACGTTCCTCGTCCCGTATTGCTTTGCCCCGGCTCTCGTAGCGTGCGTAGTCTCGCCTTGTCTCGCCAACAAATTAATTAAATTAATTAAAAATTCATTTATTTGTACTCTTTATTGTTTTTACCCCGTTTACCTATGCGAGGCCTCACTCGGTCTAATATTCGCTCGAATGGCGTGAGACTCGTATTAGACTAAAATACTAATAAACATATCATGGAAACATAATATTACTTCGGTGTCAACTCCCGAAGTTCGAAATAGTTTCTAGTATTACGTAGCTGGGTTACGGTCGTGACTAGTGCAACACTAGTCGAGTTAAAATTGAGGGTTGTTACAAAAAACAACAATTTCAATTAACAATAAGCTTTATAATAGAATTATGACTATTCTTGGCTTGTTGAATTTCAAAACTCTTTGAATGATGAATTTGATACAAAATTGTGATAACTTCATTGTCGTCCAATTTTCCACGTTCCCTACGTGAAGTTAAGGCGAAAACAACGATTTATATTCATAATAAGGTTTGCAATAGAATTATGATTATTATCGGCTTGTTGAATTTCAAAACTTTTAGGATGATTATTTGATACAAAATGGGAAAACTACATCATCGTTCGATTTTCCACGTTCCCTACATGAAGTTTAAGGCTCAAAACAACGATTTCTATTCACAATAAGCTTTTTCATAGAATTATGATTATTATCGGCTCGTACAATTTCAAAACTCTTCGGATGACTATTTGATACAAAATGGGTAAAACTTCATTATCGTATGATTTCCCATGTTTCCTATGTGAGTTAAGGCTCAAAACAACGATTTCTTGTTACATTAGGCTTAGTAACATAACTACGACTCTTCTCGGCTTCTTGAATTTCAAAACTCTTAGAATGATAATTTGATAGAAAATATGTAAAACTTCATTATCGTCCGATTTAACAAGTTCCCTACGTGAAGTTAAGGTTGAAAATAACGATTTCTATTAACAATTAGCTTTATAATAGAATTATGACTATTCTCGGCTTGTTGAATTTCAAAACTTTTTAAATGATGAATTTGATACAAACTGGTTAAAACTTCATTGTCGTTCGATTTCCCACGTTCCCTACATGAAGTTAATGCTCAAAAGAATGATTTCTATTCACAATAAGCTTTGTAAGTGAAATATGATTATTCTCGGCTTGTTGAATTTCAAACTCTTAGAATGATGAATTCGATACAAAATGGCTAAAAATGCATTGTCGTCCGATTTGCCACATTCCCTACGTGAAGTTAAGTTACAAAACAACGATTTCTATTCATAATAAGCTTTGTAATAGAATTATGATTATTATATGCTTGTTGAATTTCAAAACTCTTAGAATGATGAATTTGGTACAAAATGGTTAAAACTTCATTGTCGTTCGATTTTATACGTTCCATACGTGAGTAAAGGCACAAAACAACTATTTCTATTCACAATAAGTTTTGTAATAGAATTATGATTATTACCGGCTCGTTGAATTTCAAAACTTTTAGGATAATTATTTGATACAAAATTGGTAAAACTTCATTATCGTCTGTTTTCCCACATTTCTTACATGAAGTTAAAGCTCAAAACTACGATTTCTTGTCACATTAAGCTTAGTAAGAGAATTATGATTATTCTTAGCTTGTTAAATTTCAAAACTCTTAGACAAATTATTTGATGCAAAATGGGAAAAACTTTATTATCGTTCGATTTACCACGCACCGTATGAGGCTAAAAACAACTATTTCTTGTCACAATAAGCTTTGTAATAGAATTCTGATTATTCTCAGCTTGTTAAATTTCAAAACTCCGAGGATGATAACTTGATACAAAATGGGCAAAACTACATTATCGTCCGATTTCTTACGTTTCCAACGTGAAGTTAAGGCTCAAAAAAACGATTTCTATTCAAAACAAGGTTTGTAAAGGAAATATGATTATTCTTATATACAAAATGGGTAAAACTTCATTATCGACTGATTTCCCACGCACCGTACGAGGCTTAAAACAACGATTTGTAGTCACATTAAGCTTAGTAACAGAATTATGATTATTCTCGACTTCTTAAATTTCAAAACTCTTTGAATGATAATTAGATACAAAATAAGTAAAACTTCGTTATTGTCCGATTTACCTTGTTCCCTACGTGAAGTTAAGGTCGAAAACAATGATTTCAATTAAAAATAAGCTTTATAATAGATTTATGACTATTCTCGGCTTGTTGAATTTCAATACTCTTAGAATGATAAATTTGATAGAAATGATTAAAACTTCATTGTCGTCCGATTTCCCACGTTCCCTGTGTGAAGTTAAGGTACAAAATAATGATTTCTATTCATAATAATCTTTGTAATAGAATTATGATTGTTATTAGCTCATTGAATTTTAAAACTCTTATGATGATTATTTGATACAAAATGGGTAATACTTCACTATCGTCCGATTTTCCATGTGCCCTACGTGAAGTTAAGGTACAAAACAACAATTTCTAGTCACAATAAGCTTTGTAACAGAATTATGATAATTATCGGCTTGTTCAATTTCAAAACTTTTAGAATGATTATTTGAAATGAAATGGGAAATCTACATCATCGTCCGTTTTTTTACGTTCCCTACATGAAGTTTAAGGCTCAAAAACAACGATTTCTATTCACAATAAGCTTTGTTATAGAATTATAATTATTATCGGCTCATTCAATTTCAAAACTCTTAGGATGATTATTTGATACAAACTGGTTAAAACTTCATTGTCATCCAATTTCCCACGTTCCCTATGTGAAGTTAATGCTCAAAACAATTATTTCTATTCACAATAAGCTTTGAAAGTGAAATATGATTATTCTCGACTTGTTGAATTTCAAACTCTTAGAATGATGAATTAGATACAAAATGGATAAAAGTTCATTGTCGTTCTAATTCCCATGTTCCCTACGTGAAGTTTAAGGCTCAACATAATGATTTGTATTCACAATAAGCTATGTAACATAATTATGATAATTCTCGCCTTGTTGAATTTCAAAACTTTTAGGATGATTATTTGATACGAAATGGGAAAACTACATTATCGTCCGATTTTTCATGTTTCCCTACAAAAAGTTTAAGGCACAAAACAACGATTTCTATTCACAATAAGCTTTGTCATAGAATTATGATTATTATCAACTTGTTGAATTTTAAATCTTTTAGGATGATAATTTGATATTAAATGGGAAAACTACATCATCGTCCGATTTTTCTCGTTCCCTACATGAAGTTTAAGGCTCAAAACAACGATTTCTATTCACAATAGGCTTTGTTATAGAATTATGATTATTCTCGGCTCGTATAATTTCAAAACTCTTGGGATGATTATTTGATACAAATTTCGTAAAACTTCATTATCGCATGCTTTCCCATGTTTCCTACGTGACTCAAGGCTCAAAACAACAATTTCTTGTTACATTGAGCTTAGTAACATAATTACGATTATTCTCGGCTTCTTGAATTTCAAAACTCTTAAAATGATGGTTTGATTAAAAATAAGTAAAACTTCATTATCGTCCGATTTACCATGTTCCCTACGTGAAGTTAACGTTGTAAACAATGATTTCTTTTAACAATTTGCTTTATAATAGAATTATGACTATTTTTGGCTTGTTGAATTTCGAAACTCTTAGAATGATGAATTTGATACAAACTGGTTAAAACTTAATTGTCATCCGATTTCCAACGTTCTCTACATGAAGTTAATGCTAAAAACAACGATTTTTATTCACAATAAGCTTTGTAAGTGAAATATGATTATTCTTGGCTTATTGAATTTCAAAACTCTTAGAATGATGAATTAGATACAAAATGGATAAAACTTCTTTGTCCTTCGACTTCCCATGTTCCCTACGTGAAGTTTAAGGCTTAAAACAACGATTTGTATTCAAAATAAGTTTTGTAACAGAATTATTATTATTTTCGACTTGTACAATTTCAAAACACTTAGACCGATTAATTTATACAAAATGTGTAAAACTTCATTATTGCCTTATTTCCCACGCACCCTACAAGGCTCAAAATAACGATTTGTAGTCACATTAAGCTTAGTAACAAAACTATAATTATTTTTGACTTCTTAAATTTCAAAACTCTTAGAATGATGATTTAATAAAAAATAATTAAAACTTCGTTATTGTCTGATTTACCATGTTCCCTACATGAAGTTAAGGTTGAAAACAATGATTGCAATTAAAAATAAGCTTTATAATAGAAGTATGACTTTTCTTGGCTTGTTGAATTTCAAAACTCTTAGAATGATGAATTTGATACAAAATGGTTAAAACTTCATTGTCGTCTGATTTCCCACGTTTCCTACGTGAAGTAAAGGCACAAAACAACAATTTCTATTCACAATAAACTTTGTAATAGAATTATGATTATTAATGGCTCATTGAATTTCAAAACTCTTAGGATGATTATTTTATACCAAATGGGTAAAACTTCATTATCGTCTATTTTCCTACGTTCCCTACGTGAAGTTAAAGCTCAAAACAATGATTTCTTGTCACATTAAGCTTAGTAAGAGAATTATGATTATTCTTGGCTTGTTAAGTTTCAAAACTCTTAGATTGGTTATTTGATACAAAATGGGTAAACTTCATTATCGTGCGATTTACCATACTCCTTACGTGAAGTTAAGGTTGAAAATAACGATTTCAATTAACAATGAGCTTTATAATAGAATTATGACTATTCTCAGCTTGTTGAATTTCAATACTCTTAGAATGATGAATTCGATACGAAATGAATAAAATTTCATTGTCGTTCGACTTCCCATGTTCCCTATGTGAATTTATGGCTCAAAACAATGATTTGTATTCACAATATGCTTTTGTAACAGAATTTAGATTATTCTCGACTTGTTAAATTTCAAAACTCTTAGAACAATTAATTTATACAAAATAGGTAAAACTTCATTATCGTCTAATTTTCCACGCACCCTACTAGGCTCAAAATAATGATTTGTAGTCACATTAAGCTTAAAAACATAATTAAGATTATTCTCGGGTTCTTGAATTAAAAACTCTTAGAATGATGATTTGAGAAAATAAGTAAAACTTTGTTATCGTCCAATTTACCATATTCCCTACGTGAAGTTAAGGTTGAAAACAACGATTTCTATTAACAATTAGCTTTATAATAGAATTATGACTATTCTCGGCTTGTTGAATTTTAAAACTCTTAGAATGATGAATTTGATACAAACTATTTAAAACTTCATTGTTGTTCGATTTCCCACGTTCCCTACGTGAACTTAATACACAAAACAACGAATTTTATTCACAATAAGCTTTGTAAGTGAAATATAATTATTCTCGGCTTGTTGCATTTAAAAATCTTAAAATTATGAATTAGATACAAAATGGATAAAACTTCATTATCGTTCGACTTTTCATGTTCCCTACGTGAAGTGTAAGGCTCAAAACAACGATTCGTATTCACAATAAGCTTTGTAACAGAATTATTACTATTCTCAACTTGTTAAATTTCAAAACACTTAGACCGATTAAGTTATACAAAGTGGGTAAAAATTCATTATTGTCTGATTTCCCTCGCACCCTACGAGGCTCAAAACAATGATTTGTATTCACATTAAGCTTAGTAACAAAATTATAGTTATTCTCGACTTCTTAAATTTCAAAACAATTAGAATGATGATTTAATACAAAATAATTAAAACTTTATTATTGTCCGATTTAACATGTTCCCTACGTGAAGTCAAGGTTGAAAACAATGATTTCAATTAACAAAAAGCTTTATAATAGAATTATGACTATTCTTGGCTTGTTGAATTTCAAAACTCTTAGAATGATGAATTTGATAGAAAATGGTTAAACTTCATTGTCGTCTGATTTCCCACGTTCCCTACGTGAAATTAAGGCACAAAACAACGATTTCTATTCACAATAAGCTTTGTAATAGAATAATGATTATTACCGGCTCATTGAATTTCAAAATGCTTAGGATTATTATTTGATACAAATGGGTAAAACTTAATTATCGTATGTTTTCCTACATTTCCTACGCGAGTTAAGTCTCAAAACAACGATTTCTTATTACATTGAGCTTAGTAACATAATTACGATTATTCTCAGGTTCTTGAATTTCAAAACTCCTAGAATGATGATTTGATAGAAAATAATTAAAACTTCGTTATCGTCCGATTTACCAAGTTCCCTACGTGAAGTTAAGGTTGAAAATGACGATTTCAATTAACAATTAGCTTCATAATAGAATTATGACTATTCACGGCTTGTTGAATTTCAAAACTCTTAGAATGATGAATTTGATATAAAATGGTTAAAACTTCATTGTCGTTCGATTTCTAACGTTCCCTACGTGAAGTTAAGGCATAAAACAACGATTTCTATTCACAATAAGCTTTGTAATAGAATTATGATTATTACCGGCTCGTTGAATTTAAAAACTCTTAGGATGATTATTTGATACAAAATAGGTAAAACTTAATTATCGACTATTTTTTCACGTTTTCTACGTGAAGTTAAGGCTCAAAACAACGATTTCTTGTCACATTAAGCTTAATAAGAGAATTATGATTATTCTTAGCTTGTTAAATTTCAAAACTCTTGGACCAATTATTTGATGCAAAATGGGTAAAACTTCATTATCGTCCGATTTCCTACGCACCATAATAGGCTAAAAACAACTATTTCTAGTCACAATAAGCTTTGTAATAGAATTCTGGTTATTCTCAGCTTGTTGAATTTCAAAACTCTGAGGATGATAATTTGATACAAAATAGGCGGAAGTACATTATCATCCGATTTCTTACTTTTCCTAAATTAAGTTAAGGCTCAAAATAACGATTTCTATTCACAATAAGGTTTGTGAATGAAATATGATTATTTTTATATACAAAATGGGTAAAACTTCATTATCGTCTGATTTCCCACGCACCTTACGAGGCTCAAAACAACGATTTGTAGTCATATTAAGCTTAGTAACAGAATTATGATTATTCTCGACTTCTTAAATTTCAAAACTTTTAGAATGACGATTTGATATAAAATAAGTAAAACTACTTTATTATCCGATTCACCATGTTCCCTACGTGAAGTTAAGGTTGAAAATAACGATTTCAATCAATAATAAGCTTTATAATAGAATTATGACTATTCTCGGCTTGTTAAATTTCAAAACTCTTAGAATGAAGAATTTTATACAAAATGGTTAAAACTGCATTGTCGTCCGATTTTTCACGTTCCCTGTGAGAAGTTAATGCACAAAACAACGATTTCTATTCATAATAAGCTTTGTAATAGAATTATGATTATTACCGGCTCGTTGAATTTGAAAACTTTTAGGATGATTATTTGATACAAAATGGGTACAACTTCATTATCGTCTGATTTCCCACGTCCCCTTCATGAAGTTAAAGCTCTAAACGACATTTTCTTGTCACGTTCAGCTTAGTAAGAGAATTATGATTATTCTTGGCTTGTTAAGTCTCAAAACGCTTAGACTGATTTTTTTAAACAAAATAGATAAAACTTCATTATCGTCCGATATCTCACGCACCCTACGAGGCTAAAAATAACAATTTCTAGTTGCAATAAGCTTTGTAATAGAATTATGGTTATTCTCAGCATGTTGAATTTCAAAACTTTAAGGATGATGATTTGATACACAATGGGCAAACTACATTATCGTCTGATTTGTTACGTTTCCTACACGAACTTTAGGCTCAAAACAACGATTTCTATTCACAATAAGGTTTCTAAATGAAATATGATTATTCTTGACTTGTTGAATTTCAAAACTCTTAGGATGATTATTTGATACAAAATGGGTAATACTTCACTATGGTCTGATTTTCCATGTGCCCTACGTGAAGTTAAGGCCCAAAACAATGATTTCTAGTCACAATAAGCTTTGTAACATAATTATGATAATTCTTGGCTTGTTGAATTTCAAAACTTTTAGGATGATTATTTGATACGAAATAAGAAAACTACATCATTGTTCACTTTTTCACGTTCCCTACATGAAGTTTAAGACTCAAAACAACGATTTCTATTCACAATAAGCTTTGTCGTAGAATTATAATTATTTTTGGCTCGTAGAATTTCAAAACTCTTAGGATGATAATTTGATACGACATAAGAAAATTACATCATCGTCTAATTTTTCACATTCCCTCCATGAAGTTTAAGGCTCAAAACAACGATTTCTATTCACAATAAGTTGTGTCATAGAATTATGATTATCATCAAAGCTCGTAGAATTTCAAAACTCTTAGGATGATTATTTGATACGAAATGGGTAAAACTTCATTATTGTAGGATTTCCTACGTTTTCGACGTGTGTTAAGGCTCAAAACAACGATTTCTTGTTATATTGAGCTTAGTAACATAATTAGGATTATTCTCGGCTTCTTGAATTTCAAAACTCTTAGAATGATGATTTGATAGAAAATAAGTAAATCTTTGTTATCGCCCGATTTACCATGTTTCCTACGTGATGTTAAGGTTGAAAACAACGATTTCAATTAACAATAAGCTTTCTAATAGAATTATGATTATTATCAGCTTGTTGAATTTCAAAATTCTTAGAATGATGAATTTAATACAAAGTGGTTAAAACTTCATTGTCGTCCTATTTCCCACGTTTCCTACGTGAAGTAAAGGCACAAAACAATGATTTCTATTCACAATAAGCTTTGTAAAAGAATTATGATTATTATCGGCTAATTGAATTTCAAAACTCTTAGGATGATTATTTGATACAAAATGGGTAAAACTTCATTATCATCTATTTTCCCATGATCCCTACCTGAAGTTAAAGCTCAAAACAACGATTTTTGTCACATTAAGCTTAGTAAGAGAATTATGATTATTCTTTTTGTTAAATTTTAAAACTCTTAGATGAAATATTTGATGCAAAATGGGTAAAACTTCATTATCGTTCGATTTCCTTCGCACCATAGGTGGCTAGAAACAACTATTTCTTGTCAAAATAAGCTTTGTAATAGAATTCTGATTATTCTCAGCTAGTTAAATTTCAAAACTCCAAGGATGATTTGATACAAAATGGGCAAAACTAAATTATCGTCCGATTTTTTATGTTTTCTACGTGAAGTTAAGGCTCAAAACAACGATTTCTATTCACAATAAGGTTTGTAAATAAAATATGATTATTCTTATATACAAAATGGGTAAAACTTCATTATCGTCTGATTTCCCACGCCCCATACGAGGCTCAAAATAATGATTTGTAGTCATATTAAGCTTAGTAACAGAATTATGATTATTCTCGACTTCTTAAATTTTAAAACTCTTTGAATGATGATTAGATACAAAATAAGTAAAACTTTGCTATTAACCGATTTACCTTGTTCCCTACGTGATACAAAATAAGTAAAACTTTGTTATTAACCGATTTACCTTGTTCCCTACGTGAAGTTAAGGTTGAAAACAATGATTTCAAATAACAATAAGCTCTATAATAGATTTATGACTATTCTCGGCTTGTTGAATTTAAATACTCTTAGAATGATGACTTTGATAAAAAATGGTTAAAACTTCATTGTCGTCCGATTTCCCACGTTCCCTGTATGAAGTTATGGCACAAAACAATAATTTCTATTCATAATAAGCATTGTAATGGAATTATGATTATTGGCTCATTGAATTTCAAAACTCTTAATATAATTATTTGATACAAAATGGGTAAAACTTCATTATCGTCTGATTTTCCACGTTTCCTACGTGAAGTTAAAGCTCAAAACAATAATTTCTTGTCACATTAAGCATAGTAAGAATTATTATTATTTTTGGCTTGATAAACTTCAAAACTCTTACACTGATTATTTGATACAAAATGGGTAAAACTTCTTTATCGTCTGATTTTCCACGCACCCTATGAGGCAAAAACAATGATTTCAAGTCAAAATAAGCTTTCTAATAAAATTATGGTTATTCTCAGCTTGTTGAATTTCAAAACTCCGAGGATGATGATTTGATAGTAATTGGGCAAAACTACATTATCGTCTGATTTATTACGTTTCCTACTTGAAGTTAAGGCTCATAACAACGATTTCTATTCACAATAAGGTTTGTAAATGAAATATGATTATTCTTGCCTTGTTGAATTTCAAAAATCTTATGATGATTATCTTATACAAAATGGGTAATACTTCACTATCATCCGATTTCCCTTGTACTCTACGTGAAGTTAAGGCTCAAAACAACGATTTCTAGTCACAATAAGCTTTGTAATAAAATTATGATAATTCTCAGCTGGTTGAATTTTAAAACTTTTAGGATGATTATTTGAAACGAAATGGGAAAACTACATCATCGTCCTATTTTTCACGTTCCCTACATGAAGTTTAAGGCTCAAAACAATGATTTCTATTCACAATAAGCTTTGTCATATAAATATAATTATTATCGGATCGTTGAATTTCAAAACTCTTAGAATGATTATTTGATACAAACTGGTTAAAACTTCATTGTCATCCGATTTCCCACGTTCCTTACGTGAAGTTAATGCTCAAAAGAACGATTTCTATTCATAATAAGCTTTGTAAGTGAGATATGATTATTCTCGGCTTGTTGAATTTCAAACTCTAAGAATGATGAATTAGATACAAAATGTATAAAACTTCAATGTCGTTCTACTTCCCATGTTCCCCACGTGAAGTTTAAGACTCAAAACAACGATTTTTATTCACAATAAGCTTTGTAACATAATTATTATAATTCTCCCCTTGTTGAATTTCAAAAAATTTAGGATAATTATTTGATACGAAATGGGAAAACAATGTTATCGTTCAATTTTCCACGTTCCCTACATAAAGTTTAAGGCTCAAAACAATGATTTCTATTCACAATAAACTTTATCATTGAATTATGATTATTATCGGCTTGTTGAATTTTAAAACTTTTAGGACGATTACTTGATATGAAATGGAAAAACTACATCATCGTCTGATTTTCCTCGTTCCCTACATGAAGTTTAAGGCTCAAAATAACGATTTCTATTCGCAATAAGCTTTGTCATAGAATTATGATTATTATCGGCTCTTACAATTTCAAAACTCTTGGGATGATTATTTGATACAAATTTGGTAAAACTTCATTATCGCATGCTTTCCCACATTTCCTACGTGACTCAAGGCTCAAAACAATGATTTCCTGTTACATTGAGCTTAATAACATAATCACGATTATTTTCGGCTTCTTGAATTTCAAAATTCTTAAAATGATGGTTTGATAGAAAATAAGTAAAACTTCATTATCGTCCGATTTACCATGTTCCCTACCTGAAGTTTATGTTGAAAACAACGATTTCTATTAACAATTAGCTTTATAATAGAATTATGACTATTCTCGGCTTGTTGAATTTCGAAACTCTTAGAATGATGAATTTGATACAAACTGGTTAAAACTTCATTGTCGTCTGATTTCCCACGTTCCCTTCATGAAGTTAATGCTCAAAACAACGATTTTTATTCACAATAAGTTTTGTAAGTGAAATATGATTATTCTCGGCTTATTGAATTTCAAAACTCTTAGAATGATAAATTAGATACGAAATAGATAAAACTTCATTGTCGTTCGATTTTCCATGTTCCCTATATGAAGTTTAAGGCTTAAAACAATGATTTGTATTCACAATAAGTTTTGTAACAGAATTATTCTTATTCTCGACTTGTAAAATTTCAAAACACTTAGACCGATTAATTTATACAAAATGAGTAAAACTTCATTATTGCCTGATTTCTCACGCACCCTATGAGGCTCAAAACAATGATTTGTAGTCACATTAAGCTTAGTAACAACATTATGATTATTCTTGACTTCTTAAATTTCAAAACTCTTAGAATGATGATTTAATACAAAATAATTAAAACTTCGTTATTGTCCCATTTACCATGTTCCCTATGTGAAGTTAAGGTTGAAAACAACGATTTCAATTAAAAATAAGCATTATAATATAATTATGACTATTCTTAGCTTGTTGAATTTCAAAACTCTTACAATGATGAATTTGATACAAAATGGTTAAAACTTCATTGTCGTCCGATTTCCCACGTTCCCTACGTGAAGTAAAGTCACAAAACAACGATTTTTATTCACAATAAACTTTGTAATAGAATTATGAATATTAACAGCTCGTTGAATTTCAAAACTCTTAGGATGATTATTTGATACCAAATGGATAAAACTTCTTTATCGTCCGTTTTCCTACGTTCCCTACGTGAAGTTAAAGCTCAAAACAACGATTTCTTTTCACATTAAGCTTAGTAAGAGAATTATGATTATTCTTGGCTTGTTAAGTTTCAAAACTCTTAGACTGATTATTTGATACAAAATGAGTAAAACTTCATTATCATCCGATTTACCATGCTCCCTACGTGAAGTTAAGGTTAAAAACAACGATTTCAATTAACGACAAGCTTTTATAATAGAATTATGACTATTCTCAGTTTGTTGAATTTCAAAACTCTTAGAATGATGAATTAGATATGAAATGGATAAAACTTCATTGTTGTTCTACTTCTATGTTCCCTATGTGAAGTTTATGGCTCAAAACAATGATTTGTATTCACAATAAGATTTTGTAACAGAATTATGATTATTCTCGGTTTCTGGAATTTAAAAACTCTTAGAATGATGATTTGATAGAAAATAAGTAAAACTTCGTTATCATCCGATTTACCATGTTCCCTACATGAAGTTAATGTTGAAAACAACGATTTCTATTAACAATTAGCTTTATAACAGAATTATGATTATTCTCGGCTTGTTGAATTTCAAAACTCTTAGAATGATGATTTGATACAAACTGGTTAAAACTTTGTTGTCGTTCGATTTTTCACGTTCCCTATGTGAAGTTAATGCCCAAAAATGTGATTTTATTCACAATAAGCTTTGTAAGTGAAATATGATTATTCTTGGCTTGTTGAATTTCAAAACTCTTAAAATTATGAATTAGATACAAAATGGATAAAACTTCATTATCTTTTGACTTCCAATGTACCCTACGTGAAGTTTAAGGCTCAAAACAACGATTCGTATTCAATAAACTTTGTAACAGAATTATTATTATTCTCGACTTGTTAAATTTCAAAACACTTAGACCGATTAAGTTATACAAAATGGGTAAAACTTCATTATTGCCTGATTTCCCACACACCCTACGAGGTTCAAAACAACGATTTGTAGTCACATTAAACTTAGTAATATAATTTTGTTTATTCTCGACTTCTTAAATTTCAAAACTCTTAGAATGATGATTTAATACAAAATAATTAATACTTCATTATTGTCTGATGTAACATGTTCCCTACGTGAAGTTAAGGTTAAAAACAACGATTTCAATTAACAATAAGCTTTATAATAGAATTATGACTATTCTTAGTTTATTGAGTTTCAAAACTCTTAAAATGATGAATTTGATAAAAAATGTATAAAACTTCATTGTCGTATGATTTCTCACGTTCCCTACGTGAAATTAAGGAACAAAACAATAATTTCTATTCACAATAAGCTTTGTAAAAGAATTATAATTATTACCGGCTCGTTGAATTTGAAAACGCTTAGAATTATTATTTGATACAAAATAGGTAAAACTTCATTATCGTATGCTTTCCTACATTTCCTACGCGAGTTAAGGCTCAAAACAACGATTTCTTCTTACATTGAGCTTAGTAACACAATTACGAATATTCTCGACTTCTTGAATTTCAAAACTCTTATAATGATGATTTGATAGAAAATAAGTAAAACTTCGTTATCGTCCGATTTACCATATTCCCTACGTGAAGTTAAGGTTGAAAACGACGGTTTTAATTAACAATTAGCTTTATAGTAGAATTATGGCTATTCACGGCTTGCTGAATTTCAAAACTCTTAGAATGATGAATTTGATACAAAATGGTTAAAACTTCATTGTCGTCCAATTTTCAACGTTCCTACGTGAAGTTAAGGCACAAAACAACGATTTCTATTCATAATAAGGTTTGTAATAGATATGATTATTATCGGCTTATTGAATTTCAAATTTTGTAGGATGATTATTTGATACGAAATGGGAAAACTACATCATCGTCTGATTTTCCACGTTCTCTACATGAAGTTTAAGGGTAAAAACAATAATTTCTATTCACAATAAGCTTTGTCATAGAATTTTGATTTTTATCGGCTCGTAGAATTTCAAAACTCTCAGGATGATTATTTGATACAAAATTGGTAAAACTTCATTATCGTATACTTTCCTACGTTTCCTACGTGAGTTAAGGCACAAAACAATGATTTCTTATTACATTGAGCTTAGTAACATAATTATAATTATTCTCGGCTTCTTGAATTTTAAAACTTTTAGAATAATGATTTGATACAAAATAAGTAAAACTTCGTTATTGTCTGATACACCATGTTCCCTACGTGAAAATAAGGTCGAAAACGATGATTTCAATGAACAATAGGCTTTATAATAGAATTATGACTATTCACGGCTTATTGAATTTCAAAAATCTTAGAAAGATGAATTTGATACAAACTGGTTAAAACTTAATTGTCGTCTGATTTTACACATTCCCCATGTGAAGTTAATGTTCAAAAGAAAGATTTCTATTCACAATAAGCTTTGAAAGTGAAATATGATTATTCTCGGCTTGTTGAATTTCAAACTCTTAGAATGATGAATTAGATACAAAATAAATAATACTTCATTCTCGTTCGACTTCCCATGTTCCCTACGTGAAGTTTAAGACTCAAAACAACGATTTGTATTGACAATAAGGTTTGTAATAGAATTATGATTATTCTCGACTTGTTAAATTTCAACACTCTTAGACCGATTAATTTATACAAAATGAATAAAACTTCATTATCATCTGATTTCTCATGCACCCTACAAGGCATAAAACAACGATTTGTAGTCAAATTAAGCTTAGTAAAAGAATTTTCATTATTCTCGACTTTTTAAATTTCAAAACTTTTAGAATGATGATTTGATACAAAATAAGTAAAAACTCATTATTGTCCGATATACGATGTTCCCTACGTGAAGTTAAGGTTGAAAACAACGATTTTAATTAACAATAAGCTTTATAATAGAATTATGACTATTCTCGACTTGTTAAATTTCAAAACTCTTAGAATGATAAATTTGATACAAAATGGTGAAAACTTCATTGTCGTCCGATTTTCTACATTCCCTACGTGAAGTTAAGGCGAAAAACAACGATTTCTATTCATCAAAAGGGTTGTAATAGAATTATGAGTATTATCGGCTTGTTTAATTTCAAAACTTTTAGGATGATTATTTGATACGAAATGGGAAAATTATATTATCGTCCGATTTTCCACGTTTCCTACATGAAATTTGAGGCTCAAAACAACGATTTCTTTTCACAATAAGCTTTATCATAGAATTATGATTATTATCGGCTTGTAGAATTTCAAAACTCTTTGGATAATTATTTGATAAAAAATGGGTAAAGCTTCATTATCGTATAATTTCCCACGTTTCCTGTGTGAGTTAAGGCTCAAAACAACGATTTCTTGTTACATTGAGCTTATTAACATAATTATGACTATTCTCGGCTTCTTGAATCTTAAAACTCTTAGAATGATAATTTCATAGAAAATATATAAAACTTCATTATCGTCCAATTTATCACGTTCCCCACGTGAAGTTAAGGTTGAAAACAAAGATTTCTATTAACAATTAGCTTTATAATAGAATTATGACTATTCTCGGCTTGTTGAATTTTTAAAACTTTTAAAATGATGAATTTGATACAAACTAGTTAAAACTTCATTATCGTCCGATTTCCCACGTTTCATACGTGAAGTTAATGCTCAAAAGAATGATTTCTATTCACAATAAGCTTTGTAAGTGAAATATGATTATTCTCGGCTTGTTGAATTTCAAACTCTTAGAATGATGAGTTTGATACAAAATGGCTAAAACTGCATAGTGGTCTGATTTGCCACATTCCCTACGTGAAGTTAAGTTACAAAAGAACGATTTTTGTTCATAATAAGCTTTGTAATAGAATTATGATTATTATATGCTTGTTGAATTTCAAAACTCTTAGAATGATAAATTTGGTACAAAATGGTTAAAACTTCATTGTCATCCGATTTGCCACGTTCCCTACATGAAGTAAAGGTACAAAACAATGATTTCTATTTACAATAAGCTTTGTAATAGAATTATGACTATTACCGGCTCGTTGAATTTCAAAACTCTTAGGATGATTATTAGATACAAAATGGGTAAAACTTCATTATCGTTTGTTTCCCACGTTCCCTACATGAAGTTAAAGCTTAAAACAACGATTTCTTGTCACATTAAGCTTAGTAAGAGAATTATGATTATTCTTAGGTTTTTAAATTGCAAAACTCTTAAACGAATTATTTGATGCAAAATGGGTAAAACTTTATTATCATTCGATTTCCCACGCACCATAGGAGGCTAAAAACAACTATTTTTTGTCACAATAAGCTTTGTAATAGAATTTTGATTATTCTCAGCTTGTTAAATTTCAAAAGTCCGAGGATGATGATTTGATACAAAATGGGCAAGACTACATTATCGTCCGATTTTTTACGTTTCCTACGTGAAGTTAAGGCTCAAAACAACGATTTCTTTTCATAATAAGGTTTGTAAATGAAATATGATTATTCTCATATACAAAATGGGTAAAACTTCATTATCGTCTGATTTCCTACGCACCCTTCGAGGCTGAAAACAACGATTTGTAGTCGCATTAAGCTTAGTAATAGAATTATGATTATTCATGACTTCTTAAATTTCAAAACTCTTTGAATGATGATTAGATACAAAATAAGTAAAACGTCGTTATTGTCCGATTTACCTTGTTCCCTACGTGAAGTTAAGGTCGAAAACAAAGATTTTAATTAACAATAAGCTTTATAATATATTTATGACTATTCTCATCTTGTTGAATTTCAATACTCTTAGAATGATGAATTTGATAAAAAAAATGGTTAAAACTTCATTGTTGTCTGATTTCTCACATACCCTGTGTGAAGTTAAGGCACAAACTAATGATTTCTATTCATAATAATCTTTGTAATAGAATTAGAGTTAGGCTATGTGTACCCCAGTACCCTCTCAGCGGGCACCCCAAAATATATGTAAATTAGTACACTATTGAGGTGCCCTCATAAACAATTGGGGTGCACATAGCAGTTCTCTAGAATTATGATTGTTATCAGCTCGTTGAATTTCAAAACTCTTAGGATGATTATTTGATATAAAATGGGTAAAGCTTCATTATCATTTGATTTTCCACATTCCCTATGTGAAGTTAAAGCTCAAAACAACGATTTCTTGTCACATTTAAGCTTAGTAAGAGAATTATGATTATTCTTAGCTTGTTAAGTTTCAAAACTCTTACATTGATTATTTGATATAAAATGGGCAAGACTTTATTATCGTCCGATTTCCCACGCACCCTAGGAGGCTAAAAACAATGATTTCTAGTCACAATAAGCTTTCTAATAGAATTATGGTTATTCTCAGCTTGTTAAATTTCAAAACTCCGAGGATGATGATTTGATAGTAATTAGGTAAAACTACATTATCATTCGATTTCTTATGTTTCCTACATGAAGTTAAGGCTTAAAACAACATTTTCTATTCACAATAAGGTTTGTAAATGAAATATGATTATTCTTGGCTTGTTGAATTTCAAAACACTCATGATGATTATCTTATACAAAATGGGTAATACTTCACTATCGTCTGATTTTTCTTGTGCCCTACGTGAAGTTAAGAGTCAAAACAACAATTTCTAGTCACAATAAGCTTTGTAACATAATTATTATAATTCTCGGCTTGTTGAATTTCAAAACTTTTAAGATGATTATTTGACACGAAATGGGAAAACTATATCATCGTCTGATTTTTCACGTTCCCTACATGAAGTTTAAGGCTCAAAACAACGATTTCTATTCACAATAAGCAGTTTCATAGAGTTATGATTATTATCAGCTCATAGAATTTCAAAACTCTTAGGATTATTATTTGATAAAAAATGGGTAAAACTTTGTTATCGTCTATTTTCCCACGTTCCATATGTGACGTTAAAGCTCAAAACAACGATTTCTTGTCACATTAAGCTTAGTAAGAGAATTATGATTATTGTTGGCTTTTTAAATTTCAGAACTCTTAGTCTAATTATTTGATACAAAATGAGTAAAACTTCATTATCGTCCGATTTCCTACGCACCCTAGGAGGTTAAAAATAACTATTTCTAGTCACAATAAGCTTTGTAATAGAATTCTGTTTATTCTCAGCTTAATGAATTTCAAAACTCCGAGGATGATGATTTGATACAAAATTGGCAAAACTACATTATCGTCCGATTTCTTAAGTTTCCTACATGAAGTTAAGGCTCAAAATAACGATTTCTATTCACAATAAGGTTTGTAAATGAAATATGATTATTCTTGGCTTGTTGAATTTCAAAACTCTTATGATGATTATTTGATACAAAATGGGTAATACTTCACCATCATCCGATTTCTCATGTGCCCTACGTGAAGTTAAGGTACAAAACAACGATTTCTAGTCACAATAAGCTTTGTAATAGAATTATGATAATTCTCGGCTTGTTGGATTTCAAAACTTTTAGGATGATTATTTGAAATGAAATGGAAAAACCACATCATGATCAAATTTTTCACGTTCCCTACATGAAGTTTAAGGCTCAAAACAACAATTTCTATTCACAATAAGCATTGTTATAGAATTATAATTATTATCGGCTCGTTGAATTTCAAAACTCTTAGGATGATTATTTGATACAAACTAGTTAAAACTTCATTGTCGTCCGAGTTCCCACGTTCCCTACGTGAAGTTAATGCTCAAAAGAACGATTTTTATTCACAATAAGCTTTGAAAGTGAAATATGATTATTCTCAGCTTGTTGAATTTCAAACTCTTAGAATGATGAATTAGATACAAAATGGATAAAACTTCATTGTCATTCTACTTCCCACGTTCCCTACGTGAAGTTTAAGGCTCAAAACAACGATTTCTATTCACAATAAGCTTTGTCATAGAATTATGATTATTATCGGCTTGTTAAATTTTAAAACTTTTAGGATGATTATTTGATATTAAATGGGAAAACTACATCATCGTCCGATTTTCCTCGTTCCCTACATGAAGTTTAAAGCTCAAAACAACGATTTCTACTCACAATAAGCTTTGTCATAGAATTATAATTGTTATCGGCTCGTATAATTTCAAAACTCTTGGGATGTTTATTTGATACAAATTTGGTAAAACTTCATTATTGCATGCTTTCTCATGTTTCCTACGTGACTCAAGGCTCAAAACAACGATTTCTTGTTACATTGAGCTTAGTAACATAATTACGATTATTCTCGGCTTCTTAAATTTCAAAACTCTTAAAATGATGGTTTGATAGAAAATAAGTAAAACTTCATTATCGTCCAATTTACCATGTTCCCTACGTGAAGTTAACGTTGATTTCTATTAACAATTTGCTTTATAATAGAATTATGACTATTCTTGGCTTATTAAATTTCGAAACTCTTAGATTGATGAATTTGATACAAACTGGTTACAACTTCATTGTCGTCTGATTTCCCACGGTCTTTACGTGATGTTCATGCTCAAAACAATGATTTTTATTCACAATAAGCTTTGTAAGTGAAATATGATTATTATTGGCTTATTGAATTTCAAAACTCTTAGAATGATGAATTAGATACATAATTGATGAAACTTCATTGTCATTCGACTTCCCATGTTCTCTACGTGAAGTTTAAGGCTCAAAACAACGATTTGTATTCACAATAAGTTTTGTAACAGAATTATTATTATTCTCGACTTGTTAAATTTAAAAACACTTAGACCGATTAATTTATACAAAATGTGTAAAACTTCATTATAGCCTGATTTCCCACGCACCCTCAAAACAATGATTTGTAGTCACATTAAGCTTAGTAACAAAATTATAATTATTTTCGACTTCTTAAATTTCAAAACTCTTGGAATGATGATTTAATACAAAATATTTAAAACTTCGTTATTGTCCGATTTACCATGTTCCCTACATGAAGTTAAGGTTGAAAACAACGATTTCAATTAAAAATAAGCTTTATAATAGAATTATGTCTATTATTGGCTTGTTGAATTTCGAAACTCTTAGAATGATGAATTTGATATAAAATGGTTAAAACATCATTGTCCTCCGATTTCCTACGTTTCCTACGTGAAGTTAAGGCACAAAACAACGATTTCTATTCACAATAAGCTTTTGTAATAGAATTATGATTACTACCGGCTCGTTGAATTTCAAAACTCTTAGGATAATTATTTGATACCAAATGGGTAAAACTTCATTATCGTATGTTTTCCCACGTTCTCTACGTGAAGTTAAAGCTCAAAACAACGATTTCTTGTCATATTAAGCTTAGTAAGAGAGTTATGATTATTCTTGGTTTGTTAAGTTTCAAAACCCTTAGACTGATTATTTGATACAAAATGAGTAAACTTCATTATCGTCTAATTTTTCATACTCCCTACGTGAAGTTAATGTTAAAAACAACGATTTCAATTAACAATAAGCTTTATAATAGAATTATGACTATTCTCAGCTTGTTGAATTTCAATACTCTTAGAATGATGAATTAGAAATGAAATGGATAAAACATCATTGTCATTCGACTTCCCATGTTTCATATGTGAAGTTTATGGCTCAAAACAATGATTTGTATTCACAGTAAGCTTTTGTAACAGAATTATGATTATTCTCGACTTGTTAAATTTCAAAACTCTTAGACCGATTAATTTATACAAAATAGGTAAAACTTCATTATCGTCTGGTTTCCCACGCACCCTACGAGGCTCAAAACAATGATTTGTAGTCACATTAAGCTTAGTAACATAATTACGATTATTCTCAGCTTCTTGAATTAAGAACTCTTAGAATGATGATTTGATAGAAAATAAGTAAAACTTCGTTATTGTCCAATTTACCAAATTTCCTACATGAAGTTAAGATCAAAAACAACGATTTCTATTAACAATTAGCTTTATAATAGAATTATGACTATTCTCAGCTTATTGAATTTCAAAACTCTTAGAATGATGAATTTGATACAAACTGGTTAAAACTTCTTTGTCGTTCGATTTCCCACGTTCCTTACGTGAAGTTAATGCTCAAAACAATGATTTTAATTCACAATAAGCTTTGTAAGTGAAATATGATTATTCTCGGCTTATTGAATTTCAAAAGTCTTAGAATTATGTATTAGATACAAAATGGATAAAACTTCATTATCATTCGACTTCCCATGGTCCCTACATGAAGTTTAAGGCTTAAAACAATGATTCATATTCGCAATAAGCTTTGTAACAGAATTATTATTATTCTCAACTTGTCAAATTTCAAAACACTTAGACCGATTAAGTTATACAAAATGGGTAAAACATCATTATTGTCTAATTTCCCTGGCACCCTACGAGGCTCAAATCAATGATTTGTAGTCACATTAAACTTAGTAACAAAATTATATTTATTCTCGACTTCTTAAATCTTAAAACTCTTAGAATGATGATTTAATACAAAATAATTAAAACTTCATTATTGTCCGATTTAACATGTTTCCTACGTTGAAGTTAAGGTTGAAAACAACGATTTCAATTAATAATAAGCTTTATAATAGAATTATGACTATTCTTGGCTTTTTGAATTTCAAAACTCTTAGAATGATGAATTTGATACAAAATGGTTAAAACTTCATTGTCGTCCGATTTTCCACGTTCCCTACGTGAAATTAAGGCACAAAATAATGATTTCTATTCACAATAAGCTTTGTAATGGAATTATGATTATTACCGGCTCGTTGAATTTCAAAACGCTTAGGATTATTATTCGATACAAAATGGGTAAAACTTCATTGAGTTAAGTCTCAAAACAACGATTTCTTGTTACATTGAGCTTAGTAACATAATTACGATTATTCTCGGCTTTTTGAATTTTGAAAGTCTTAGAATGATGATTTGAAAGAAAATAAGTAAAACTTTGTTATCGTCCAATTTACCATGTTCCCTACGTGAAGTTAAGGTTGAAAACGACGATTTCAATTAACAATTAGCTTTATAATAGAATTATGACTACTCACTGCTTGTTGAATTTATAAACTCTTAGAATGATGACTTTGACACAAAATGGTTAAAACTTCATTGTCGTCGATTTCTAACATTCCCTACGTGCAGTTAAGGCACAAAATAACGATTTCTATTCACAATAAGCTTTGTAATAGAATTATGATTATTACCGGCTCGTTGAATTTCAAAACTCTTAGGATGATTATTTGATACAAAATGGGTAAAACTTCATTATCATCTATTTTTCCACGTTCCCTACGTGAAGTTAAAGCTCAAAACCACGATTTCTTGTCAAATTAAGCTTTGTAAGAGAATTATGATTATTCTTAACTTGTTAAATTTCAAAGCTCTTAGACTAATTATTTGATGCAAAATGGGTAAAATTTCATTATCGTCCGATTTTCTACGCACCATAGGAGGCAAAAAACAACTATTAATAGTCACAATAAGCTTTGTAATAGAATTCTGGTTATTCTCAGCTTGTTGAATTTCAAAATTCCTAGGATGATGATTTGATACAAAATAGGCAGAAGTATATTATCATCCGATTTTTTACATTTCCTACATTAAGTTAAGGCTCAAAATAATAAATTCTATTCACAATAAGTTTTGTAAATGCAATATGATTATTTTTATATACAAAATGGGTAAAACTTTATTATCGTCTGATTTTCCACGCACCCTACAATGCTAAAAACAACGATTTGTAGTCATATTAAACTTAGTAATAGAATTATGATTATGCTTGACTTCTTAAATTTAAAAACTCTTAGAATGATGATTTGATACAAAATAAGTAAAACTTCGTTATTGTCCGATTTACCTTGTTCCCTACGTGAAGTTAAGATTGAAAACAACGATTTCAATTAACAATAAGCTTTATAATAAAATTTTGACTATTCTCAGTTTGTTGAATTTCAAAACTCTTAGAATGATGAATTTGATACAAAATGGTTAAAACTTCATTGTCGTCCAATTTTTCACGTTCCCTGTGAGAAGTTAAGGCACAAAACAACTATTTCTATTCATAATAAGCTTTGTAATAGAATTATGATTATTATTGGCTCGTCGAATTTCAAAACTCTTAAGATAATTATTTGATACAAAGTGGGTACAACTTCATTATCGTCTGATTTCCCACATTCCCTTCATGAAGTTAAAGCTCAAAACAACAATATCTTGTCACATTCAGCTTAGTAAGAGAATTATGATTATTCTTGGCTTGTTAAGTTTCAAAACACTTGAACTGATTTTTGATACAAAATGGATAAAACTTCATCATCATCCGATTTGTCACGCATCCGACGAGGCTAAAAACAACGATTTTGAGTCGCAATAAGCTTTGTAATAGAATTATGGTTATTCTAAGCATGTTGAATTTCAAAACTCCAGGATGATGATTTGATACACAATGGGTATACTACATTATCGTCCGATTTGTTACGTTTCGTACATGAAGTTAAGGCTTAAATAAGGTTTGTAAATGAAATATGATTATTCCTGACTTGTTGAATTTCAAAACTCTTAGAATGATTATTTGATACAAAATGGGTAATACTTCACTATGGTCTGATTTCCCATGTGCCCTACATGAAGTTAAGGCTCAAAACAACGATTTCTAGTCACAATAAGCTTTGTAACATAATTATGATAATTCTTGGCTTGTTGAATTTCAAAAATTTTAGGATGATTATTTGATACGAAATAGGAAAACTACATCATCATCCAATTTTCCACTCTCCCTACATAAAGTTTAAGACTCAAAACAATGATTTCTATTCATAATAAGCTTTGTCATAGAATTGTGATTATTATTGGCTCGTAGAATTTCAAAACTCTTAGGATGATAATTTGATAGGAAAAAAGAAAACTACATCATCGTCTAATTTTCCATGTTCCCTCCATGAAGTTTAAGGCTCAAAACAACGATTTCTATTCACAATAAGCTTTGTCATAGAATTATGATTATTATCAAAGCTCGTAGAATTTCAAAACACTTAGGATGATTATTTGATACGAAATGGGTAAAACTTCATTATTGTAGGATTTCCTAAGTTTCCGAAGTGAGTTAAGGCTCAAAACAAAGATTTCTTGTTATATTGAGCTTAGTAACATAATTAGGATTATTCTCGGCTTCTTGAATTTCAAAACTTTTAGAATGATAATTTGATAGAAAATAAGTAAAACTTTGTTATCGCCCGATTTACCATTTTTCCTATGTGATGTTAAGGTTGAAAATAACAATTTCAATTAATAAGAAGCTTTGTAATAGAATTATGACTACTCTCAGCTTGTTGAATTTCAAAACTCTTAGAATGTTGAATTTGATACAAAATGGTTAAAATTCATTGTCGTCCGATTTTTCACGTTCCCTGTGAGAAGTTAAGGCACAAAACAATGATTTCTATTCATAATAAGTTTTGTAATAGAATTATGATTATTATCGGCTCGTTGAATTTCAAAACTCTTAGGATGATTATTTGATACAAAATGGGTACAACTTCATTATCGTCTGATTTCTCACGTTCCCTTCATGAAGTTAAAGCTCAAAACAACAATTTCTAGTCACATTCAGCTTAGTAAGAGAATTATGATTATTCTTGGCTTGTTAAGTTTCAAAACTCTTAGACTGATTATTTGATACAAAATGGATAAAACTTCTTTATCGTCTGATTTCTCACGCACCCTACGAGGCTAAAAACAACGATTTCTAGTCACAATTAGCTTTGTAATAGAATTATGGTTATTCTCAAAATGTTGAATTTCAAAACTCTGAGGATGATGATTTGATACACAATGGGCAAACTATATTATCGTCCGATTTCTTACGTTTCCTACATGAAGTTAAGGCTCAAATCAACGATTTCTATTCACAATAAGGTTTGTAAATGAAATGTGATTATTCTTGACTTGTTGAATTTCAAAACTATTAGGATGATTATTTGATACAAAATGGGTAATACTTCACTATGGTCTAATTTTCCATGTGCCCTACATGAAGTTAAGGCTCAAAACAACGATTTTTAGTCACAATAAGCTTTGTAACATAATTATGATAATTCTTGGCATGTTGAATTTCAAAACTTTTTGGATGATTATATGATAAGAAATAGTAAAACTACATCATCGTCCAATTTTTCACGTTCCCTACATGAAGTTTAAGACTCAAAACAACAATTTCTGTTCACAATAAGCTTTATCGTAGAATTATGATTATTATTGGCTCGTAGAATTTCAAAACTCTTAGGATGATTATTTGATACGAAATAAGAAAACTACATCATCGTCTGAATTTCCACGTTCCCTCCATGAAGTTTAAGGCTCAAAACAACGATTTCTATTCACAATAAGCTTTGTC
Organism: Stephania japonica; assembly: GCA_039657345.1. Classification (NCBI taxonomy): domain Eukaryota; kingdom Viridiplantae; phylum Streptophyta; class Magnoliopsida; order Ranunculales; family Menispermaceae; genus Stephania; species Stephania japonica. Next base: position 27,705,823 of record CM077558.1, on the reverse strand, counting down.
ATAGAATTATGATTATTATCGGCTCGTAGAATTTCAAAACTCTTATGATGATTATTTGATACGAAATGGGTAAAACTTCATTATTGTAGGATTTCCTACGTTTCCGACGTGAGTTAAGGCTCAAAACAACGATTTCTTGTTATATTGAGCTTAGTAATATAATTAGGATTATTCTCGGCTTCTAGAATTTCAAAACTCTTAGAATGATGATTTGATAGAAAATAAGTAAAACTTCATTATCGCCTGATTTACCATGTTCCCTACGTGAAGTTAACGTTGAAACCAACGATTTCAATTAACAATAAGCTTTCTAATAGAATTAAGACTATTCTCGGGTTGTTGAATTTCAAAACTCTTAGAATGAAGAATTTTATATAAAATGGTTAAAACTTCATTGTCGTCCAATTTCCCACATTCTCTACGTGAAGTTAATGCTCAAAACTCTTAGGATGATTATTTGATACAAAATGGGTAAAACTTCCTTATCTTTTGATTTTTCACGTTCCCTAGGTGAAGTTAATGCTCAAAACAACGATTTCTTGCCACATTAAGCTTTGTAAGAGAATTATGATTATTCGTGGCTTGTTAAATTTCAAAACTCTTAGACTGATTATTGTATACAAAATGGGTAAAACTTTATTATCGTCTGATTTCCCATGCACCCTACGAGGCAAAAAACAATGATTTGTAGTCGCAATAAGCTCTGTAATAGAATTATGGTTATTCTCAGCTTGTTGAATTTCAATTCTCCGAGGATGATGATTTGATATACAATAGGCAAACTACATTATCGTCCGATTTTTTACGTTTCCTACATGAAGTTAAGGCTCAAAACAACGATTTCTATTCACAGTAAGGTTTGTAAATGAAATATGATTAATCTTAGCTTGTTGAATTTCAAAACTCTTAGGATGATTATTTGATACAAAATGGGTAATACTTCACTGTAGTCCCATTTCCCATGTGCCCTACGTGAAGTTAAGGCTAAAAACAACAATCTCTAGTCATGATAAGTATTGTAACAGAATTATGATAATTCTCGGCTTGTTGAATTTCAAATCACTTAGGATGATTATTTGATAAGAAATAGGAAAAATACATCATCGTCTGATTTGTCACGTTCCCTACATGAAGTTTAAGGCTCAAAACAACGATTTTTTTCACAATAACCTTTGTCATAGAATTATAATTATTACCGGTTCATTGAATTTCAAAAGTCTTAGGATAATGAATTTGATACGAAATGGTTAAAACTTCATTTTCGTCCTATTTCCCATATTCCCTACATGAAGTTAAAGCACAAAACAACGATTTCTATTCATAATAAGCTTTGTTATAGAATTATGATGATTATCGGCTCGTTGAATTTCAAAACTCTTAGGATGATTATTTGATACAAAATGGGTAAACTTCATTATCGTCTGATTTTCCACGTTCCCTACGTGAAGTTAAAGCTCAAATCAACGATTTCGTGTCATATTAAGCTTAGTAGGAGAATTATGATTATTTTTGTATTGTTAAATTTCAAAACTCTTATAATGATTATTTGATACAAAATGGGTAAAACTTCATTATCGTCCGATTTTCTACACGCCCTACGAGGCCCATAACAATGATTTCTAGTCACAATAAGATTTGTAGTAAAATTATGGTTATTCTCAGCTTATTGAATTTCAGAACTCCGAGGATGATTATTTGATACAAAATTTGCAAAACTACATTATCGTCCGATTTCTTACGTTTCCTACATGAAGTTAAGGCTCGAAACAACGATTTCTATTCACAGTAAGGTTTGTAAATGAAATATGATTAATCTTGGCTTGTTGAATTTCAAAATTCTTAGGATGATTATTTGATAAAAAATAGGTAATCTATCACTATTGTCCGAGATCCCATGTGCCCTACGTGAAGTTAAGGCTCAAAACAACGATTTCTAGTCACAATAAGCTTTGTAACAGAATTATGATAATTCTTGGCTTGTTGAATTTCTAAACTTTTAGGATGATTTTTTGATACGAAATGGGAAAAGTACATCATCTCCGATTTTTCACGTTACCTACATGAAGTTTAAGACTCAAAACAAAGATTTTTATTCACAATAAGCTTTGTCATAGAATTATGATTATTATCGGCTCGTAGAATTTCAAAACTCTTAGGATGATTATTTGATACAAAATGGGTAAAACTTTATTATCGTATGATTCCCCACATTTCCTATGTGAGTTAAGGCTCAAAACAATGATTTCTTGTTACATTGAGCTTAGTAACATAAATACGATTATTCTCGGCTTCTTGAATTTCCAAACTCTTAGAATGATGATTTGATAGAAAATAAGTAAAACTTCGTTATCGTCCGATTTACCATGTTCCCAACGTGAAGTTAAGGTTGAAAACAGCGATTTCAAGTCGCAATAAACTTTGTAATAGAATTTTGGCAATTCTCAGCTTGTTGAATTTCAAAACTCCAAGGATGATGATTTGATACACAATGGGCAAACTACATTATCGTCCGATTTCCCACGTTTCCTACGTGAATTTAATGCTCAAAAGAACGATTTCTATTCACAATAAGCTTTGTAAGTGAAATATGATTATTCTTGGCTTGTTGAATTTCAAAACTCTTAGAATGATGACTTAGATACAAAATGGATAAAACTTCATTGTCATTTAACTTCCCGTGTTCCCTACGTGAAGTTTAAGACTCAAAAGAATGATTTGTATTCATAATAAGCTTTGTAACAGAATTATGATTATTCTCGGCTTGTTAAGTTTCAAAACTCTTAGACCGATTAATTTATACAAAATGGGTATAACTTCATTATCGTCTGATTTTCCATGCACCCTACGAGGCTCAAAACAATGATTTGTAGTCAAATTAAGCTTAGTAACATAATTATAATTATTCTCGATTTCTTAAATTTCAAAACTCTTAGAATAATGATTTGATACAAAATAAGTAAAACTTCATTATTGTCCGATTTACCATGTTCCCTACGTGAAGTTAAGGTTGAAAACAACGATTTCAATTAACAATAAGCTTTATAATAGAATTATGACTATTCTCTGCTTGTTGAATTTCAAAACTTTTAGAATGATGGATTAGATACAAAATGTTTAAAACTTCATTGTCGTTCGATTTCCCACGTTCCCTATGTGAAGTTAAAGTTCGAAACAACGATTTTTGTCACATTAAGCTTAGTAAGAGAATTATGATTATTTTTGGCTTGTTAAGTTACAAAACTATTAGACTAATTATTTGATACAAAGTGGGTAAAACTTCATTATCATCCGATTTCTCATGCACCCTACGAGGCTAAAAACAACGATTTCAAGTCGCAATAAGCTTTATAACAGAATTAAGGTTATTCTCAACTTGTTGAATTTCAAAACTCGAGGATGATGATTTGATACACAATAAGCAAACTACATTATCGTCCTATTTCCCATATTCCCTACGTGAAGTTAATGCTTAAAAGAATGATTTCTATTCACAATAAGCTTTGTAAGTGAAATATGATTATTCTCGGCTTGTTGAATTCCAAAACTCTTAGAATAATGACTTAGATACAAAATGGATAAAACTTCATTGTCGTTCGACTTCCCGTGTTCCCTACGTGAAGTTTAAGACTCAAAAGAATGATTTGTATTCACAATAAGCTTCATAGTAGAATTATGATTATTCTCGACTCGTTAAATTTCAAAACTCTTAGACCGATTAATTTATACAAAATGGGTATAACTTCATTATTGTTTGATTTCCCATGCACCCTACGAGGCACAAAACAACGATTTCTTGTTACATTGAGCTTAGTAACATAATTAAGATTATTCTCGGCTTCTTGAATTTAACTCTTAGAATGATTATTTGATAGAAAATAAGTAAAACTTCGTTATCGTCCGATTTACCATGTTCCCTACGTGAAGTTAAGGTTGAAAACAACGATTTAGATTAACAATTAGCTTTATAATAGAATTATGACTATTCTCTGCTTGTTGAATTTCAAAACTCTTATATTAATGACTTTGATACAAACTGGTTAAAACTTCATTGTCGTCCGATTTCCAATGTTTCCTACGTGAAGTTAATGCTCAAAAGAACGATTTCTATTTATAATAAGCTTTGTAAGTGAAATATGATTATTCTCGGCTTGTTGAATTTTAAACTCTTAGAATGATGTATTAGATACAAAATGGATAAAATTTCATTATAGCTCTACTTCCCATGTTCCTTACGTGAAGTTTAAAGCTAAAAACAACGATTTGTATTGACAATAAGCTTCGTAACAGAATTATGATAATTCTCGCTTTGTTGAATTTCAAAACTTTTATAATAATTATTTGATACGAAATAGGAAAACTACATCATCGTCCAATTTCCCAAGTTCCCGACAAGAGTTAAGCCTCAAAATAAAGATTTCTTATTACATTGAGCGTAGTAATTTTATTACGATTATTCTCAGCTTCTTGAATTTCAAAGCTCTTAGAATGATGATTAGATAGAAAATAAGTAAAACTTCATTATCGTTCGATTACCATGTTCCCTACGTGAAGTTAAGGTTGAAAACAACGATTTCTATTAACAATTAGCTTTATAATAGAATTATGACTATTCTCGGCTTGTTGAATTTCAAAACACTTAGAATTATGAATTTAATACAAATAGGTTAAAACTTCATTATCGTTTTATTTTCTACGTTCCCTACATGAAGTTAATGCTCAAAACAACGATTTTTGTTTACAATAAGCTTTGTAAGTGAAATATGATTATTCTCAGCTTGTTGAATTTCAGAACTCTTAGAATGATGAATTAGATACAAAATGGATAAAACTTCATTGTCGTTCGACTCCCATGTTTCCTACGTGATGTTTAAGGCTCAAAACAACGATTTCTATTCACAATAAGCTTTGTAACAGAATTATAATTATTCTCGGCCTGTTAAATTTCAAAACTCTTAGACCGATTAATTTATACAAAATGGGTAAAACTTCATTATCTTGTGATTTCCCACACACCCTATTAGGCTCAAAAAATAACGGTTTGTAGTCACATTAAGCTTAAAAATAGAATTATGATTATTCTCGACTTCTTAAATTTTAAAACTGTTAGAATGATGATTTGATACAAAATAAGTAAAACTTCGTTATTGTCTGATTTACCATGTTCCCTACATGAAGTTAAGGTTGAAATAACGATTTCAATTAACAATAAGCTTTATAATGGAATTATGACTATTCTCGACTTGTTGAATTTTAAAACTCTTAGAATGATGAATTTGATACAAAATGATTAAAACTTCATTGTCATCTAATTTTTCACATTCCCTACGTGAAGTTAAGGCACAAAACAACGATTTCTATTCATAATAAGCTTTGTAAAAGAATTATGATTATTATCGGCTTGTTGAATTTCAAAACTTTTAGGATAATTATTCGAAACGAAATGGGAAAACTACATCATCTGATTTTTCATGTTCCCTACATGATGTTTAAGGCTCAAAACAACGATTTCTATTCACAATAAGCTTTGTCATAGAATTATGATTATTATCAGCTCGTAAAATTTCAAAACTCTTAGGATTATTATTTGATACAAAGTGGGTAAATATTTATTATCATATGATTTCCCATGTTTCCTACGTGAGTTAAGGCTCAAAAAACGATTTCTTGGTACATTGAGCTTAGTGAAATAATTAAGATTATTCTTGGCTTTTTGAATTTCAAAACTCTTAGAATGATGATTTGATAGAAAATAGGTAAAACTTCGTTATCATTCGATTTATCATGTTCCCTATGTGAAGTTAAGGTTGAAAACGACGATTTCAACTAACAATTTGCTTTATAATAGAATTATGTCTATTCACAGCTTGTTGAATTTCAAAACTCTTAGAATGATGAATTTGATACAAACTGGTTTAAACTTCATTGTTGTTCTATTTTTCACGTTCCCTACGTGAAGTTAATGCTCAAAACAATGATTTCTATTCACAATAAGTTTTGTAAGTGAAATATGATTATTCTCGACTTGTTGAATTTCAAAAATCTTAGGATGATTATTTGATACAAAATGGGTAAAACATCATTATCGTATGCTTTCCCACGTTTCCTACATGAGTTAAGGCTCAAAACAACGATTTCTTGTTACATTGAGCTTAGTAACATAATTACAATTATTCTCGGTTTCTTGAATTTCAAAACTCTTAGTAACATAATTACGATTATTCTCGGCTTCTTGAATTTCAAAACTCTTAGAATGATGATTTGATAGAAAATAAGTAAAACTTCGTTATCGTCCGATTTACCATGTTCCCTACGTGAAGTTAAGGTTGAAAACAACGATTTCTATTAACAATTAGCTTTCTAATAGAATTATTACTCATCTCGTCTTGTTGAATTTCAAAACTCATAGAATAATGAATTTCATACAAAATGGTTAAGACTTCATTATCATCTGATTTCCTACGTTCCCTACGTGAAGTTAATGCTCAAAACAACGATTTCTATTCATAATAAGCCTTGTAGGTGAAATATGATTATTCTCAGCTTGTTGAATTTCTAAACTTTTAGGATGATTCTTTGATAAGAAATAGCAAAACTACATCATCGTCCGATTTTTCAGGTTCCCTACATGAAGTTTAAGGCTCAAAACAATGATTTCTATTTACAATAAGCCTTGTAAGTAAAATATAATTATTCTCGAGTTGTTGAATTTCAAAACTCTTAGAATAATGAATTAGATACAAAATGGATAAACTTCATTGTTGTTCCACTTCCCATGTTCCCTACGTGAAGTTTAAGGCTCAAAACAACAATTTCTATTCACAATAAGCTTTGCAACAGAATTATGATTATTCTCGACTTGTTAAATTTTAAAACTCTTAGACCGATTAATTAATACAAAATTGATAAAACTTCATTATCGTCTGATTTTCCACGCACCCTACGAGACTCAAAACAACGATTTGTAATCAAATTAAACGTTGTAACAGAATTATGATTATTCTCGACTTCTTGAACTTCAAAACTCTTAGAATAATGATTTGATACAAAATAAGTAAAACTTTATTATTGTCCGATTTACCATGTTCCCTATTTGAAGTTAAGGCTAAAAACAACGATTTCATTTAACAATAAGCTTTATAATGGAATTATGACTATTCTCGGCTTGTTGAATTTCAAAACTCTTAAAATGATGAATTTGATACAAAATGGTTAAAATTTCATTGTCGTCCGATTTCCCACGTTCCCTACGTGAAGTTAAGGCAAAAAATAACGATTTCTATTTCATAATAAACATTGTAATAGAATTATGTTTAATATCGGCTTGTTGAATTTCAAAACTTTTAGGATGATTATTTGATAAGAAATGGGAAAACTACATCATCGTCCAATTTTCCACGTTCCCTACATGAAGTTTAAGGCTCAAAACAACGATTTCTATTCACTATAAACTTTTCATATAATTATGATTATTATTGGCTCGTAGAATTTCAAAACTCTTAGGATGATTATTTGATACAAAGTGGGTAAAACTTCATAATCGTATGATTTTCCACGTTTTGTACGTGAAGTTAAAGCTCCAAACAACGATTTCTTGTCACATTAAGCTTAGTAAGAGAATTATGATTCTTCTTGGCTTGTTAAATAATTATTTGATAAAAAATGGGAAAAACTTTATTATCGTCCGATTTCCCACGCACCTATGAGGCTAAAATCAATGATTTCTAGTCGCAATAAGCTTTGTAATAGAATTATGGTTATTCTCAGCTTGTTGAATTTCAAAACTCTGAGGATGATAATTTGATACACAATGGGCAAACTACATCATCGTCTGATTTCTTACGTTTCCTACATGAAGTTAAGGCTCAAAACAAAGATTTCTATTCACAATAAGGTTTGTAAATGAAATATGATTATTCTTGGCATGTTGAATTTCAAAACTCTTAGGATGATTATTTGATACAAAATGGGTAATACTTCACTATGGTTTGATTTCCCGTGTGCCCTATGAGAAGTTAAGGCTCAAACCAACGATTTCTAGTCATAGTAAGCTTTGTAACAGAATTATGATAATTCTCGACTTATTGAATTTCAAAACTTTTAGGATAATTATTTGATACGAAATAGGAAAACTACATCATCTTTTGATTTTTCATGTTCCCTACATGAAGCTTAAGGCTCAAAAACAACGATTTCTATTCACAATAAGCTTTGTCATAGAATTATGATTATTATTGGCTCGTAGAATTTCAAAACTCTTAGGATGATTATTTGATACAAAATAGGAAAACTACATCATCGTCCGATTTTTCACGTTCCCTCCATGAAGTTTAAGGCTCAAAACAACAATTTCTATTCACAATAAGCTTTGTCATAGAATTATGATTATTATCGGCTCGTAGAATTTCAAAACTCATAGGATGATTATTTGATACGAAATGGGTAAAAGTTCATTATTGTAGGAATTCCTACGTTTCTGACGTAAGTTAAGGCTTAAAACAATGATTTCTTGTTACATTGAGCTTAGTAATATTATTACGATTATTCTCGGCTTCTTCAATTTCAAAACTCTTAGAATGATGATTTGATACAAAATAAGTAAAACTTCATTATTGTCCAATTTACCATTTTCCCTACGTGAAGTTAAGATTGAAAACAACGAATTCAATTGACAATAAACTTTATAATAGAATTATGACTATTCTCGGCTTGTTGAATTTCAAAACTCTTAGAATAAAAAATTTGATACAAAATGGCTAAAACTTAATTGTCGTCTGATTTCTCACATTCCCAACGTGAAGTTAAAGCTCAAAACAACAATTTTTTGTCACATTAAATTTAGTAAGAGAATTATAATTATTCTTGGCTCGTTAAATTTCAAAACTCTTAGACTAATTATTTGATACAAATTGGGTAAAACTTCATTATCGTCCAATTTTTCAAGCACCCTATGAGGCTAAAAAAAACAATTTCTAGTCGCACTAAGCTTTGTAATAGAATTATGGTTATTCTCAGCTTGTTGAATTTCAAAAATGCGAGGATGATAATTTGATACATAACGGCAAACTATATTATCGTTCGATTTCTTACGTTTCCTAAATGAAGTTAAAGTTCAAAACAACGATTTCTATTCACAATAAGGTTTGTAAATGAAAAATGATTATTCTTGGCATGTTGAAATTCAAAGCTCTTAGGATGATTATTTGATACTAAATAGGTAATACTTCACTATGGTCTGACTTCCCATGTGCCCTATGAGAAGTTAAGACTCAAAACAACGATTTCTACTCACAATAAGCTTTGTAACAGAATTATGATAATTCTCGGCTTGTTGAATTTCAAAACTTTTACGGTGATTATTTAATATGAAATAGGAAAATTATATCATCGTCCGATTTTTCACGTTCCCTACATTAAGTTTATGGCTCAAAACAATGATTTCTATTCACAATAAGCTTTGTCATAGAATAATGATTATTATCGGCTCGTACAATTGGAAAACTCTTAGGATAATTATTTGATACAAAATGGGTAAAACTTCATTATCGTATGATTTTCCACGTTTTCTACGTGACTTAAGGCTCAAAACAACGATTTCTTGTTACATTGAGCTTAGTAACATAATTACGATTATTCTTGGCTTCCTAAATTTCAAAACTCTTAGAATGATGATTTGATAGAAAATAAGTAAAACTTCGTTATCGTTTGATTTATCATATTCCATACGTGAAGTTAAGGTTGAAAATAATGTTTTCTATTCACAATTAGCTTTATAATAGAATTATGACTATTCTCGGCTTGTTGAATTTGAAAACTCTAAAAATTATGAATTTGATACAAAATGGTTAAAACTTCATTGTCGTCCTATTTTTCACGTTCCCTACGTGAAGTTAAGGCACAAAACATTGATTTCTATTCATAATAAGCTTTGTAATAGAATTATGATTATTATCGGCTTGTTGAATTTCAAAACTTTTAAGATGATTATTTGATACGAAATGGGAAAACCACATTATCGTTCGATTTTTCACATTCCCTACATGAAGTTTAAGGTTCAAAACAATGATTTCTATTCAAAACAAGCTTTGTCATAGAATTATGATTATTATCGGCTCGTTGAATTTCAAAAATCTTTGAATAATTATTTGATACAAAATGGGTAAAACTTCATTATCGTATGATTTTCCATATTTTCTACATGACTTAAGGCTCAAAACAATGATTTCTTGTAACATTGAGCTTAGTAACATAATTACGATTATTCTCAGCTTCTTGAATTTCAAAACTCTTAGAATGATGATTTGATAAAAAAAATAAGTAAAACTTCATTATCGTCCGATTTACCATGTTCCCTACATGAAGTTAAGGTTGAAAATAACGTTTTCTATTAACAATTAGCTTTATAATATAATTATGACTATTCTCGGCTTGTTGAATCACAAAACTCTTAGAATGTTGAATTTGATACAAACTGGTTAAAACTTCATTGTCGTTCGATTTCCCAAGTTCCCTAAGTAAAGCTTATGCTCAAAAGAACGATTTATATTCACAATAAGCTTTGTAAGTGAAATATGATTATTCTCGGCTTGTTGAATTTCAAAACTCTTAGAATGATGAATTAGATATAAAATGAATATAACTTCATTGTCGTTCGACTTTCCATGTTCCCTACGTGAAGTTTAAGGCTCAAAACAATGATTTGTATTCACAATAAGCTTTGTAACAGAATTATGATTATTCTTGACTTTTTAAATTTGAAAACTCTTAGACGGATTAATTTATACAAAATTGGTAAAACTTTATTATCGTCTGATTTTTCACGTACCATACGAGGCTCAAAACAACGATTTGTAGTCTAATTAAGCTTAATAACAGAATTATGATTAGTCTTGACTTCTTAAATTTCAAAACTCTTAGAATGATGATTTAATAAAAAATAATCAAATCTTCATAATCGTCCGATTTACCATGTTCCCTAATGAAGTTAAGGTTGAAAATTACGTTTTCATTTAACAATTTGTTTTATAATAGAATTACGACTATTCTCGGCTTGTTGAATTTCAAAACTCTTAGAATGTTGAATTTGATACAAACTGGTTAAAACTTCATTGTTGTTCGATTTCTCATATTCCCTATAAGAAGTTAATGCTCAAAATAACGATTTTTAATTACAATAAGCTTTGTAAGTGAAATATGATTATTCTCGACTTGTTGAATTTCAAAACTCTTAGAATTATGAATTAGATACAAAATGGATAAAACTTCAATGTCGTTCGACTTCGCATGTTCTCTACTTGAAGTTTAAGGCTCAAAACAATGATTTGTATTCACAATAAGCTTTGTAACAGAATTATTATTATTCTCGACTTGTTAAATTTCAAAACACTTAGGCCGATTAAGTTATACAAAATGGGTAAAACTTCATTATCGTCTGATTTTTCACGTACCCTACGAGGCTCAAAACAAGGATTTGTAGTCACATTAAGCTTAGTAACAGAATTATGATTATTCTCGACTTCTTAAATTTCAAAACTCTTTGAATGATGATTAGATACAAAATAAGTAAAACTTCGTTATCGTCCGATTTACCTTGTTCCCTACGTGAAGTTAAGGTTAAAAACAATGATTTCAATTAACAATATGCTTTATAATAGATTTATGACTATTCTCGGCATGTTGAATTTCAATACTCTTAGAATGATGAATTTGATAAAAAATGGTTACAACTTCATTGTCGTCCAATTTCTCACGTTCCCTTTGTGAAGTTAAGGCACAAAACAATGATTTCTATTCATAATAATCTTTGTAATAGAATTATGATTATTATCGGCTTGTTGAATTTCAAAACTCTTAGAATGATTATTTGATACAAAATGGGTAAAACTTCATTATCACTTGATTTCCCACGTTCCCTACGTGAAGCTAAAGCTCAAAACAATGATTTCTTGTCACATTAAGCTTAGTAAGAGAATTATGATTATTCTTGGCTTTTTAAATTTCAAAACTTTTACATTGATTATTTGATACAAAATGGGTAAAACTTCATTATCGTCCGATTTTCCATGCACCCTAGTAGGCTAAAAACAATGATTTCTAGTCACAATAAGCTTTTTAATAGAATTACGCTTATTCTCTGCTTGTTGAATTGCAAAACTCCGAGGATGATGATTTGATAGTAATTGGGCAAAACTACATTATCGTCCGATTTCTGACGTTTCCTATATGAAGTTAAGGCTCAAATCAATGATTTCTATTCACAATAAGGTTTGTAAATAAAATATGATTATTCTTGGCTTGTTAAATTTCCAAATTCTTATGTTGATTATCTTATACAAAATGGGAATACTTAACTATCGACCGATTTCCCTTGTGCCCTACTTGAAGTTAAGGCTCAAAACAAGGATTTCTAGTCACAATAAACTTTGTAACATAATTATGATAATTCTCAGCTTGTTGAATTTCAAAACTTTTAGGATGATTATTTGATACGAAATGGAAAAATTATATCACCGTCCAATTTTTCACGTTCCCTACATGAAGTTTAAAGCTCAAAACAACGAGTTCTATTAACAATAATCTTTTTCATAGAATTATGACTGTTATCGGCTCGTAGAATTTCAAAACTCTTAGGATTATTATTTGATACAAAATGGGTAAAACTTTATTATCGTCTATTTTCCCACGTTCCCTACGTGAAGTTAAAGCTCAAAACGACGACTTTTTGTTACATTAAGCTTAGTAAGAGAATTATGATTATTCTTGGCTTTTTAAATTTCAAAACTCTTATACTAATTATTTGATACAAAATGAGTAAAACTTCATTATCGTTCGATTTCCCACGCACCCTAGGAGGTTAAAAACAACTATTTCTAGTCACAATAAGCTTTATAATAGAATTCTGTTTATTCTCACCATGTTGAATTTCAAAACTCTTAGGATGATGATTTGATACAAAATGGGTAAACACTACATAATCATGCGATTTCTTACGTTTCCTACATGAAGTTAAGGCTCAAAACAACGATTTCTATTCACAATAAGGTTTGTAAATGAAATATGATTATTCTTGGCTTGTTGAATTTCAAAACTCCTATGATGATTATTTTATACAAAATGGTTAATACTTCACTATTGTCCGATTTCCCATGTGCCCTATGTGAAGTTAAGGCACAAAACAATGATTGCTAGTCACAATAAGCTTTGTAAAAAATTATGATAATTCCCGGCTTGTTGTATTTCAAAACTTTTAGGATGATTATTTGAAACGAAATGGGAAAACTACATCATCGTCTGATTTTTCACATTCCTACATGAAGTTTAAGGCTCAAAATAACAATTTCTATTTACAATAAGCTTTGTCATAGAATTATAATTATTATCGGCTCGTTGAATTTCAAAACTCTTAGGATGATTATTTGATACAAACTGGTTAAAACTTCATTGTCGTCCCACGTTCCCAACGTGTAGTTAATGCTCAAAAGAACAATTTCTATTCACAATAAGCTTTGAATGTGAAATATGATTATTCTCGGCTTGTTGAGTTTCAAACTCTTAGAATGATGAATTAGATACAAAATGGATAAAACTTCATTGTCGTTCTACTTCTCATGTTCCCTACGTGAAGCTTAAGACTCAAAACAACGATTTGTATTCACAATAAGCTTTGTAACATAATTATGTTAATTCACGCCTTGTTGAATTTCAAAACTTTTAGAATGATCATTTGATACGAAATGGGAAAACTACATTATCGTCCGATTTTTCACGTTCCCTACATAAAGTTTAAGGCTCAAAACAACTATTTCTATTCATAATAAGCTTTTTCATAGAATTATGATTATTATCGGCTCGCAGAATTTCAAAACTCATGGGATGATTATTTGATACAAATTTGGTAAAACTTCATTATCGCATGCTTTCCCACGTTTCCTACGTGACTCAAGGCTCAAAACAATGATTTCTTATTACATTGAGCTTAGTAACATAATTACGATTATTCTCAACTTCTTGAATTTCAAAACTCTTAAAATGATGGTTTGATAGAAAATAAGTAAAAGTTCATTATCGTCGATTTACCATGTTCCCTACGTGAAGTTAACGTTGAAAACAACGATTTCTATTAACAATTAGCTTTATAATAGAATTATGACTATTCTCGGCTTGTTGAATGTCGAAATTCTTAGAATGATGAATTTGATACAAACTAATTAAAACTTCATTGTCGTCCGATTTTCAACGTTCCATACGTGAAGTTAATGCTCAAAACAATGATTTTTATTCACAATAAGCTTTGTAAGTGAAATATGATTATTCTTAGCTTTTTCAATTTCAAAACTCTTAGAATGATTAATTAGATACAAAATGAATAAAACTTCATTGTCGTTTGACTTCTCATGTTCCCTACGTGAAGTTTAAGGCTCAAAAAAATGATTTGTATTCAAAATAAGCTTTGTAGCAAAATTATTATTTTTCTCGACTTGTTAAATTTCAAAACACTTATATCGAATAATTTATGCAAAATGGGTAAAACTTCATTATTGCCTGATTTCCAACACACCCAACGAGGCTTAAAACAATAATTTGTAGTCACATTAACCTTAGTAACAAAATTATGATTATTTTCACCTTCTTAAATTTCAAAACTCTTAGAATGATGATTTAATACAAAATAATTAAAACTTCGTTATTGTCCGATTTACCATATTCCCTACATGAAGTTAAGGTTGAAAACATCGATTTCAATTAAAAATAAGCTTTAAAATAGAATTATGACTATTCTTGGCTTGTTGAATTTCAAAACTCTTAGAATGATGAATTTGATACAAAATGTTTAAAACTTCATTGTCGTTTGATTTCTCACGTTCCCTACATGAAGTAAAGGCACAAAACAACGATTTCTATTCACAATAAACTTTGTAATAGAATAATGATTATTAACGGCTCGTGGAATTTCAAAACTCTTAGGATAATTATTTGATAACAAATGGGTAAAACTTCATTATCGTCTGTTTTTCCACGTTCCCTACGTGAAGTTAAAGCTCAAAATAATGATTTCTTGTCACATTAAGCTTAGTAAGAGAATTATGATTATTCTTGGCTTGTTAAGTTTCAAAACTCTTATACTGATTATTTGATACAAAATGGGTAAAACTTCATTATCGTCCAATTTACCATGCTCCCTACGAGAAGTTAAGGTTAAAAATAACGATTTCAATAAACAATAAGTATTATAATAGAATTATGACTATTCTCAGCTTGTTGAATTTCAAAACTCTTAGACCGATTAATTTATACAAAATAGGTAAAACTTCATTATCGTCTGATTTTCCACGCTCACTACGAGGCTTGAAACAACAATTTGAAGTCACATTAAGCTTAGTGACATAATTATGATTATTCTCGGCTTCTTGAATTTAAAAACTATTAGAATAATGATTTGATAGAAAATAAATAAAACTTCGTTATCGCCCTATTTACCATATTCCCTAAGTGAAGTTAAGGTTGAAAAGAAAGATTTCTATTAACAATTAGCTTTATAATAGAATTATAACTATTCTCGGCTTGTTGAATTTCAAAACTCTTAGAATAATAAATTTGATACAAACTGGTTAAAACTTCATTGTCGTTTGATTTCTCACGTTCGCTACTTGAAGTTAATGCTCAAAAAAATGATTTTTTTAAACAATAAGCTTTGTAAGTGAAATATGATTATTCTCGGCTTGTTGAATTTCAAAACTCTTAGAATTATGATTTAGGTACAAAATGGATAAAACTTCATTGTCGTTCGACTTTCCATGTTCCCTACGTGAAGTTTAAGGCTTAAAACAATGATTTGTATTCAAAATAAGCTTTGTAATAAAATTATTATTATTCTCGCCTTTTTAAATTTCAAAACACTTAGACTGAATAATTTATACAAAATGGGTAAAACTTCAATATTGCCTGATTTACCACACACCCAACGAGGCTCAAAATAATGATTTGTAGTCACATTAAGCTTAGTAACAAAATTATGATTATTTTCGACTTCTTAAATTTCAAAACTCTTAGAATGATGATTTAATACAAAATAATTAAAACTTCGTTATTGTCCAATTTACCATGTTCCCTACGTGAAGTTAAGGTTGAAAACAATGATTTCAATTAAAAATAAGCTTTAAAATAGAATTATGACTATTCTTGGCTTGTTGAATTTCAAAACTCTAGGAATGATGAATTTGATACAAAATGGTTAAAACTTCATTGTCGTCTGATTTCCCACGTTCCCTACGTGAAGTGAAGGCACAAAACAACGATTTCTCTTTACAATAAATTTTGTAATAGAATTATGATTATTAACGACACGTTGAATTTCAAAACTTTTAGGATGATTATTTGATAACAAATGGGTAAAACTTCATTATCGCCTGTTTTCCCACGTTCCCTATGTGAAGCTAAAGCTCAAAACAACGATTTCTTGTCACATTAAGCTTAGTAAGAGAATTATGATTATTCTTGGCTTGTTAAGTTTCAAAACTCTTAAACTGATTATTTGATACAAAATGGGTAAAACTTTATTATCGTTGGATTTACTATGCTCCCTATGAGAAGTTAAGAATAAAAACAACGATTTCAATTAACAATAAGCTTTATAATATAATTATGACTATTCTCAGCTTGTTGAATTTCAAAACTCTTAGACCGATTAATTTATACAATATAGGTAAAACTTCACTATCGTCTGATTTCCCACGCACACTACGAGGCTTGAAACAACAGTTTGAAGTCATATTAAGCTTAGTAACATAATCACGATTATTCTCGACTTCTTGAATTTAAAAACTCTTAGAATAATGATTAGATAGAAAATAAATAAAACTTCATTATCGTCCGATATACCATATTCCCTACGTGAAGTTAAGGTTGAAAACAATGATTTTTATTAACAATTAACTTTACAATAGAATTATGACTATTCTCCGCTTGTTGTATTTCAAAACTCTTATAATGATGAATTTGATACAAACTGGTTAAAACTTCATTGTCGTTCGATTTCCCACATTCCCTACGTGATGTTAATGCTCAAAACAACAATTTTTATTCACAATAAGCTTTGTAAGTGAAATATGTTTATTCTCAACTTGTTGAATTTCAAAACACTTAGAATTATGAATTAGATATAAAATGGATAAAACTTCATTGTCGTTCGACTTCCCATGTTCCCTACGTGAAGTTTAAGGCTCAAAACAACGATTCGTATTCAGAATAAGCTTTGTAACAAAATTATTATTATTCTCGACTTATTAAATTTCAAAACACATAGACCGATTAAGTTATACAAAATGGGTAAAACTTCATTATTGCTTGATTTCTTACGTACCCTACGAGGCTCAAAATAATGATTTGTAGTCACATTAAGCTTAATAACAAAATTATGTTTATTCTCGACTTCTTACATTTCAAAACTCTTAGAATGATGATTTAATACAAAATAATTAAAACTTCGTTATTGTTCGATTTAACATGTTCCCTACATGAAGTTAAGGTTGAAAATAACGATTTCAATTAACAATAAGCATTATAATAGAATTATGACTATTCTTGGCTTGTTGTATTTCAAAACTCTTAGAATCGTGAATTTGATACAAAATGGTTAATACTTCATTGTCGTCCGATTTCACACATTCCATACATGAAATTAAGGCAAAAAACTACGATTTCTATTCACAATAAGCTTTGTATTAGAATTATAATTATTACTGGCTCGTTGAATTTCAAAACGTTTAGGATTATTATTTGATACAAAATGGGTAAAACTTCATTATCGTATGCTTTCCTACGTTTCCTACGCCAGTTAACGCTCAAAACGACGATTTCGGGTTACATTGAGCTTAGTAACATAATTACGATTATTCTCGGCTTCTTGAAGTTCAAAACTCTTATAATGATGATTTGATAGAAAATAAGTAAAACTTCGTTATTATCCAATTTACTATGTTCCCTACATGAAATTAAGGTTGAAAACGACGATTTCAATTAACAATCAGCTTTATAATAGAATTATGACTATTCACGGCTTGTAGAATTTCAAAACTCTTAGAATGGGGAATTTGATACAAAATGGTTAAAACTTTATTGTCGTCCGATTTCCAACGTTCCCTACGTGAAGTTAAGGCACAAAACCACGATTTCTATTCGTAATAAGCTTTGCAATAGAATTATGATTATTATCGGCTTGTTGAATTTCAAAATTTTTCGGATGTGTTACTTATTTTGTATCAAATAATAATTCTAAGAGTTTTGAAATTTAAGAAGTCGAGAATAATCATAATTCTGTTTTAAAGCATAATGTGACAACAAATCGTTGTTTTGAGCCTCATATGGTGCGTTGGAAATCAGAAGATAATGAAGTTTTACCCATTTTATA
The DNA here is from genome assembly GCA_039657345.1 of Stephania japonica. Taxonomy (NCBI): domain Eukaryota; kingdom Viridiplantae; phylum Streptophyta; class Magnoliopsida; order Ranunculales; family Menispermaceae; genus Stephania; species Stephania japonica. The sequence continues at coordinate 27,687,420 of CM077558.1, read as the reverse complement.
TAAATTAATCGGTCTAAGAGTTTTGAAATTTAACAAGCCGAGAATAATCATAATTCTATTACAAAGCTTATTGTGAATACAAATCGTTGTTTTGAGCCTTAAACATCACGTAGGGAACATGGGAAGTCGAACGACAATGAAGTTTTATCAGTTTCGTATGTAATTCATCATTTTAAGAGTTTTAAAATTCAACAAGCCGAGAATAATCATATTTCACTTACAAAGCTTATTATGAATAAAAATCGTTGTTTTTAGCATTAACTTCCCGTAGGGAACGTTGAAAATCGGACGACAATGAAGCTGTAACATGTTTGTATCAAATTCACCATTCTAAGAGTTTTGAAATTCAAGAAGCTAAGAATAGTCGTAATTCTATTATAAAGCTAATTGTTAATAGAAATCGTTATTTTCAACCTTAACTTAACATAGGGAACATGGTAAATCGGACAAAAATGAAGTTTTACTTATTTTCTATCGAATCATTATTCTAAGAGTTTTGAAACTCAAGAAGCTGAGAATAATCGTAATTATATTACTATACTCAATGTAACAAGAAATCATTTTTTTAGCCTTAACTCACGTCGGAAACGTGGGAAAGCATACGATAAAGAAGTTTTACCCATTTTGTATCAAATAATCATCCTAAGAGTTTTGAAATTCTATGAGCTGATAATAATTATAATTATATGACAAAGCTTATTGTTTATAAAAATCGTTGTTTTGAGCCTTAAACTTAATTTAGAGAACGAGAAAAATTGAAAGATTATTAAGTTTTTCCATTTCTCATCAAATAATCATCCCAAAAGTTTTGTAATTCGACAAGCGGATAATAATCATAATTATATTACAAAGCTTAGTGTGAACAGAAATCGTTGTTTTGTGCCTTAACATCACGTAGCGAACGTGGGAAATCGGACGACAATGAAGTTTTAACCATTTTGTATCAAATTCATCATTCTAAGAGTGTTGAAATTCAACATGCCGAGAATAGTCATAATTCTATTATAAAACTAATTGTTAATAGAAATCGATGTTTTCAACCTTAACTACATGTAGGGAACATAGTAAATCGGACGATAACGAAGTTTTACTTCTTTTCTATCAATTCATTATTCTAAGAGTTTTGAAAATCAAGATGCCGAGAATAATCGTTGTTATATTATTAACCTCAATGTACCAAGAAATCGTTGTTTTGTACCTTAACTCACGTAGAAAATGTGGGAAATCATATGATAATGAAGTTTTATCCATTTTGTATCAAATAATCATCCTAAGAGTTTTGAAATTCAACGAGCAGAAAATAATCATAATTCTATGACAAAGCTTATTGTGAATAGAAATCTTTGTTTTGAGCCTTAAAATGTAGGGAACGTGGAAAATCGAACGATGATATAGTTTTCCCATTTCATATCAAATAATCTTCCTAAAAGTTTTGAAATTCAACAAGCTGAGAATTATCATAATTCTTTTACAAAGCTTATTGTGAACACAAATCACTGTTTTGACCCTTAAACGTCAGGTAGGGAACATGGGAAGTAGAACGACAATGAAGTTTCATCCATTTTGTACCTAATTCATCATTCTATGAGTTTGACATTCAACAAGCATAGAATAATCATATTTCATTTACAAAGCTTATTGTGAATAGAAATTGTTCTTTTGAGCATTAACTTCACGTAGGGAACGTGGGATATCGAACGACAATGAGATTTTAGCCCGTTTGTATCGACTTCATCATTCTAAGAGTTTTGAAATTCAACAAGCCGAGAATAGTTATAATTCTATTATAAAGCTAATTGTTAATAGAAATCATTGTTTTCAACCTTAACTTCACATAGGGAACATGGTAAAACGGATGATAACGAAATTTTACTTATTTTCTATCAAATCTTCATTCTAAGAGTTTTGAAATTCAAGGAGCCGATAGTAATCGTAATTATGTTACTAAGCTCAATGTAACAAGAAATCGTTGTTTTGAGCCTTAACTCACATAGGAAACGTGGGAAAGCATACGATAATGAAGTTTTACCCATTTTGTATCAAATAATCATCCTAAGAGTTTTAAATTCGACGAGCCGATAATAATCATAATTATATGACAAAGCTTATTGTTAATAGAAATCGTTGTTTTGAGCCTTAAACTTTACGTAGGGAACTTGAAAAATCAGACGATGATGTTGTTTCCCATTTTGTATCAAATAATCATCCTAAAAGTTTTAAAATTCAACAAGTCGATAATGATCATAAATATATTACAATGCTTAGTATGAATAGAAATCGTTGTTTTGTGCCTTGATTTCACGTAGGGAATGTGGGAAATCGGATAAATCAGATGACAATGAAGTTTTAACCATTTTGTATCAAATTCATCATTCTAAGAGTTTTGAAATTCAACAAACCGAGAATAATCATAATTCTATTATAAAGCTTATTGTTAATTGAAATCGTTGTTTTCAACCTTAACTTCATGTAGGGAACATAGTAAATCGGACAATAACGATGTTTTACTTATTTTGTATCAAATAATCATTCTAAGAGTTTTGAAATTTAAGAAGTCTAGAATAATCATAATTCTATTTTAAAGCTTAATTTGACTACAAATCGTTGTTTTGAGCCTCGTAGGGTGCGTGGGAAATCAGACGTTAATGAAGTTTTACCCATTTTATATTAATTAATCGTTCTAAGAGTTTTAAAATTTAACAAGTCGAGAATAATTATAATTCTGTTACAAAGCTTATTGTGAATACAAATCGTTGTTTTGAGCCTTAAACATCACGTAGGGAACATGGGAAGTTGAACGACAATGAAGTTTTATCAATTTTGTATCTAATTCATCATTCTAAGAGTTTTGAAATTCAACAAGCTGAGAATAATCATATTTCTCTTACAAAGCTTATTTTGAATAAAAATCGTTGTTTTTAGCATTAACTTACCGTAGGGAACGTGGGAAATCGGACGACAATGAAGCTGTAACATGTTTGTATCAAATTCATCATTCTAAGAGTTTTGAAATTCAAGAAGTTGAGAATAGTCGTAATTATATTATAAAGCTAATTGTTAATAGAAATCATTGTTTTCAACCTTAACTTCACATAGGGAACATGTTATATCGGACGATAACAAAATTTTACTTATTTTCTATCAAATCTTCATTCTAAGAGTTTTGAAAATCGAAAAGCCGATAGTAATCGTAATTATGTTATTAAGCTGAATGTAACAAGAAATCGTTGTTTTGAGCCTTAACTCACCTAGGAAACGTGGGAAAGCATACGATAATGAAGTTTTACCCATTTTGTATCAAATAATCATCCTAAGAGTTTTGAAATTCAACGAGCCGATAATAATCATAATTATATAACAAAGCTTATTGTTAATAGAAATCATTGTTTTGAGCCTTAAACTTCACGTAGGGAACGTGAAAAATCAGACGATGATGTAGTTTTCCCATTTTGTATCAAAAAATCATCCTAAAAGTTTTGAAATTCAACAAGCCGATAATAATCATAATTATATTACAAAGCTTAGTATGAATAGAAATCGTTGTTTTGTGCCTTGATTTCATGTAGGGAACGTGAAAATTGGATAAGTTAGATTACAATAAAGTTTTAACCATTTTGTATCAAATTCATCATTCTAAGAGTTTTGAAATTCAACAAACGGAGAATAGTCATAATTCTATTGTAAAGCTTATCGTTAATTGAAATCATTGTTTTCAACCTTAACATCATGTATGGAATATAGTAAATCGGACAATAACGATGTTTAATTATTTTGTATCAAATAATCATTCTAAGAGTTTTAAAATTTAAGAAGTTTAGAATAATCATAATTCCATTTTAAAGCTTAATGTCACTACAAATCGTTGTTTTGAGCCTCGTAGGGTGCGTGGGAAATCAGACGATAATGAAATATTAACCATTTTATATAAGTTAATAGGTCTAAGAGTTTTGAAATTTAACAAGCCGAGAATAATAATAATTCTGTTACAAAGCTTATTGTGAATACAAATCGTTGTTTTGAGCCTTAAACTTCACGTAGGGAACATAGGAAGTCGAACAACAATGAAGTTTTATCAATTTTGTATCTAATTCATCATTTTAAGAGTTTTGAAATTCAACAAGCCAAGAATAATCATATTTCACTTACAAAGCCTATTTTGAATAAAAATCGTTGTTTTTAGCATTTACTTCCCGTATGGAACGTGGGAAATCGGACGACAATGAAGCTGTAACATGTTTGTATCAAATTCATCATTATAAGAGTTTTGAAATTCAAGAAGCCGAGAATAGTCGTAATTCTATTATAAAGCTAATTGTTAATAGAAATCATTGTTTCCAACTTTAACTTAACGTAGGGAACATGGTAAATCGGACGATAACAAAGTTTTACTTATTTTCTATCGAATCATTATTTTAAGAGTTTTGAAACTCACGAAGCTGAGAATAATCATAATTATATGACTAAGCTCAATGTAACAAGAAATCATTTTTTTGAGCCTTAACTCACGTAGGAAATGTGGGAAAGCATACGATAATGAAGTTTTACCCATTTTGTATCAAATAATCATCGTAAGAGATTTTAAATTCTATGAGCCGATAATAATCATAATTATATGACAAAGCTTATTGTTTATAGAAATCGTTGTTTTGAGCCTTAAACTTCATTTAGGGAACGTGAAAAATTGGAAGATGATTAACTTTTCCATTTCGTATCAAATAATCATCCTAAATGTTTTGTAATTCGACAAGCCGATAATAATCATAATTATATTACAAAGCTTAGTGTGAACAGAAATCGTTGTTTTGTTCCTTAACATCACGTACCGAGCGTGGGAAATCGGAAGACAATGAAGTTTTAACCATTTTGTATCAAATTCATCATTCTAAGAGTGTTGAAATTCAACATGCCAAGAATAGTCATAATTCTATTATAAAACTAATTGTTAATAAAAATCGATTTTTTAACCTTAACTTCACGTAGGGAACATGGTAAATCCGACGATAACGAAGTTTTACTTATTTTCTATTAATTCATTATTCTAAGAGTTTTGAAAATCAAGAAGCCAAGAATAATCGTTGTTATATTATTAAGCTCAATGTACCAAGAAATCTTTGTTTTGTGCCTTAACTCACGTAGAAAATGTGGGAAATCATATGATAATGAAGTTTTACCCATTTTGTATCAAATAATCATCCTAAGTGTTTTGAAATTCAACGAGCCAATAATAATCATAATTCTATGACAAAGCTTATTGTGAATAGAAATCTTTGTTTTCAGCCTTAAAATGTAGGGAACGTGGAAAATCGGACGATGATATAGTTTTCCCATTTCGTATCAAATAATCTTCCTAAAAGTTTTGAAATTCAACAAGTCAAGAATTATCATAATTCTTTTACAAAACTTATTGTGAACACAAATCATTGTTTTGAGCCTTAAACTTCAGGTAGGGAACATGGGAAGTAGAACGACAATGAAGTTTCATCCATTTTGTACCTTATTCATCATTCTATAAGTTTGAAATTCAACAAGCATAGAATAATCATATTTTATTTACAAAGCTTATTGTGAATAGAAATCGTTCTGTTGAGCATTAACTTCACATCGGGAACGTGGAAAATCGGACGACAATGAGATTTTAGCCCGTTTTTATCGAATTCATCATTCTAAGAGGTTTGAAATTCAACAAGCCGAGAATAGTTATAATTATATTATAAAGTTAATTGTTAATAGAATTCATTGTTTTTAACTTTAACTTCACGTAGGGAACATGGTAAATCGGACGATAACGAGATTTTACTTATTTTCTATCATTGTTTTGAAATTCAAGAAGCAGATAGTAATCGTAATTACGTTGCTAAGCTCAATGTAACAAGAAATCATTTTTTTGATCCTTAACTCACATAGGGAACGTGGGAAAGCATAAGATAATGAAGTTTTACCCATTTTGTATCAAATAATCATCCTAAGAGTTTTGAAATTCAACGAGCCGATAATAATCATAATTATATGACAAAGCTTATTGTTCATAGAAATCGTTGTTTTGAGCCTTAAACTTCACGTATGGAACGTGAAAAATCAGACGATGTTGTAGTTTTTCCATTTTGTATCAAATAATCATTCTTAAAGTTTTGAAATTCAACAAGCAGATAATAATCATAATTATATTACAATGCTTAGTATAAATAGAAATCGTTGTTTTATGCCTTGATTTCACGTAGGGAACGTGGGAAATCGTATAAATCAGATGACAATGAAGTTTTAACCATTTTGTATCAAATTCATCAGTCTAAGAGTTTTGAAATTCAACAAACCAAGAATAGTCATAATTCTATTACAAAGCTTATTGTTAATTGAAATCGTTATTTTCAACCTTTACTTCATGTAGGGAACATAGTAAATCGGATAATAACGATGTGTTACTTATTTTGTATCAAATAATCATTCTAAGAGTTTTGAAATTTAAGAAGTCGAGAATAATCATAATTCTGTTTTAAAGCATAATGTGACAACAAATCGTTGTTTTGAGCCTCGCAGGGTGCGTGGGAAATCAGAAGATAATGAAGTTTTACCCATTTTATATAAATTAATCGGTCTAAGAGTTTTAAAATTTAACAAGCCGAGAATAACCATAATTCTATTACAAAGCTTATTGTGAATACAAATCGTTGTTTTAAGCCTTAAACATCACGTAGGGAACATGGGAAGTCGAACGACAATGAAGTTTTATCAATTTTGTATCTAATGCATCATTTTAAGAGTTTTGAAATTCAACAAGCTGAGAATAATCATATTTCACTTACAAAGCTTATTGTAAATAAAAATCGTTGTTTTTAGCATTAACTTCCCGTAGGAAACGTGGGAAATCGGACGACAATGAAGCTGTAACATGTTTGTATCAAATTCACCATTCTAAGAGTTTTGAAATTCATAAAGCTAAGAATAATCGTAATTCTATTATAAAGCTAATTGTTAATAGAAATCGTTATTTTCAACCTTAACTTAACATAGGGAACATGGTAAATCGGACAATAACGAAGTTTTACTTATTTTCTATCGAATCATTATTCTAAGAGTTTTGAAACTCAAGAAGCTGAGAATAATCGTAATTATATTACTATACTCAATGTAACAAGAAATCATTTTTTTAGCCTTAACTCACGTCGGAAACGTGGGAAAGCATACGATAAAGAAGTTTTACCCATTTTGTATCAATTAATCATCCTAAGAGTTTTGAAATTCTATGAGCCGATAATAATTATAATTATATGACAAAGCTTATTGCTTATAGAAATCATTGTTTTGAGCCTTAAACTTCATTTAGAGAACGTGAAAAATTGGAAGATGATTAAGTTTTTCCATTTCTCATCAAATAATCATCCCAAAAGTTTTGTAATTCGACAAGCGGATAATAATCATAATTATATTACAAAGCTTAGTGTGAACAGAAATCGTTGTTTTGTGCCATAACATCACGTAGCGAACGTGGGAAATCGGACGACAATGAAGTTTTAACCATTTTGTATCAAATTCATCATTCTAAGAGTGTTGAAATTCAACATGCCGAGAATAGTCATAGTTCTATTATAAAACTAATTGTAAATAGAAATCGATGTTTTCAACCTTAACTACATGTAGGGAATATGGTAAATCGGACGATGACGAAGTTTTACTTCTTTTCTATCAATTCATTATTCTAAGAGTTTTGAAAATCAAGATGCCGAGAATAATTGTTGTTATATTATTAAGCTAAATGTCCCAAGAAATCGTTGTTTTGTACCTTAACTCACGTAGAAAATGTGGGAAATCATATGATAATGAAGTTTTACCCATTTTGTATCAAATAATCATCCTAAGAGTTTTGAAATTCAACGAGGAGATAATAATCATAATTCTATGACAAAGCTTATTGTGAATAGAAATCTTTGTTTTGAGCCTTAAAATGTAGGGAACGTGTAAAATCGAACGATGATATAGTTTTCCCATTTCATATCAAATAATCTTCCTAAAAGTTTTGAAATTCAACAAGCCGAGAATTATCATAATTCTTTTACAAAGCTTATTGTGAACACAAATCACTATTTTGACCCTTAAACGTCAGGTAGGGAACATGGGAAGTAGAACAACAATGAAGTTTCATCCATTTTGTACCTAATTCATCATTCTATGAGTTTGACATTCAACAAGCATAGAATAATCATATTCCATTTACAAAGCTTATTGTGAATAGAAATCGTTCTTTTGAGCATTAACTTCACGTAGGGAACGTGGGAAATCGAACGACAATGAGATTTTAGACCGTTTGTATCGAATTCATCATTCTAAGAGTTTTGAAATTCAACAAGCCGAGAATAGTTATAATTCCATTATAAAGCTAATTGTTAATAGAAATCATTGTTTTTAACCTCAACATCACGTAGGGAACATGTTAAATCGGACGATAACGAAATTTTACTTGTTTTCTATCAAATCTTCATTCTAAGAGTTTTAAAATTCAAGAAGCCATAGTAATCGTAATTATGTTACTAAGCTCAATGAAACAAGAAATCATTGTTTTGAGCCTTAACTCACGTACGAAACGTGGGAAAGCATACGATAATGAAGTTTTACCCATTTTGTATCAAATAATCAACCTTAAATTTTTGAAATTCAACGAGCCGATAATAATCATAATTATATGATAAAGCTTATTGTTAAAAGAAATTGTTGTTTTGAGCCTTAAACTTCACGTAGGGAACGTGAAAATTCAGACGATGATGTAGTTTTCCCATTTTGTATGAAATAATCACCCTAAAAGTTTTGAAATTCAACAAGCCGATAATAATCATAATTATATTACAAAGCTTAGTATGAATAGAAATCATTGTTTTGTGCCTTGATTTCACGTAGGGAACGTGGGAAATCGGATAAATCAGATGACAATGAAGTTTTAACCATTTTGTTTCAAATTCATCATTCTAAGAGTTTTGAAATTCAACAAATCGAGAATAGTCATAATTCTATTATAAAGCTTATTATTAGTTGAAATCGTTGTTTTCAACCTTAACTTCATGTAGGGAACATAGTAAATCAGACAATAACGATGTTTTACTTATTTTTTTATCAAATAATCATTCTAAGAGTTTTGAAATTTAAGAAGTCTGGAATAATCATAATTCTGTTTTAAAGCTTAATGTGACTACAAATCGTTGTTTTGAGCCTCGTAGGGTGCGTGGAAAATCAGAAGATAATGAGGTTTTACCCATTTTATATAAATTAATCGGTCTAAGAGTTTTGAAATTTAACAAGCCGAGAATAATCATAATTCTGTTACAAAGCTTATTGTGAATACAAATCGTTGTTTTGAGCCTTAAACTTCACGTAGGGAACATGGGAAGTCGAACGATAATGAAGTTTTATAAATTTTGTATCTAATTCATCATTCTAAGAATTTTGAAATTTAACAAGCCGATAATAATTATATTTCACTTACAAAGCTTATTTTGAATAAAAATCGTTGTTTTTAGCACTAACTTCCCGTAGGGAACGTGGGAAATCGGACGACAATGAAGCTGTAACATGTTTGTATCAAGTTCATCATTCTAAGAGTTTTGAAATTCAAGAAGCCGAGAATAGTCATAATTCTATCATAAAGCTAATTGTTAATAGAAATCGTTGTTTTCAACCTTAACTTAACGTAGGGAACATGGTAAATCGGACGATAATGAAGTTTTACTTATTTTCTATCGAATCATTATTCTAAGAGTTTTGAAACTTAAGAAGCTGAGAATAATTGTAATTATATTACTAAGCTCGATGTAACAAGAAATTATTTTTTTGAGCCTTAACTCACGTAGGAAACGTGGGAAAGCATACGATAATGAAGTTTTACCCATTTTGTATCAAATAATCATCCTAAGAGTTTTGAAATTCTATGAGCCGATAATAATCATAATTATATGACAAAGCTTATTGTTTATAGAAATCGTTGTTTTGAGCCTTAAACTTCATTTAGGGAACGTGAAAAATTGGAAGATGATTAAAGTTTTCCATTTCGTATCAAATAATCATCCTAAAAGTTTTGTAATTCGACAAGCCGATAATAATCATAATTATATTACAAACTTAGTGTGAACGGAAATCGTTGTTTTGTGCTTTTGCATCACGTAGCGAACATGGGAAATTGACGACAAAGAAGTTTTAACCATTTTGTATCAATTTCATCATTCTAAGAGTGTTGAAATTTAACATGCCGAGAATAGTCATAATCTATTATAAAACTAATTGTTAATACAAATCGATGTTTTCAACCTTAACTTCACGTAGGGAACATGGTAAATTGGATGATAACGAAACTTTACTTATTTTCTATCTATTCATTATTCTAAGAGTTTTAAAAATTAAGAAGCCGAGAATAATCGTTGTTATATTATTAAGCTCAATGTACTAAGAAATCGTTGTTTTGTGCCTTAACTCACGTAGAAAATGTGGTAAATCATATGATAATGAAGTTTTACCCATTTTGTATCAAATAATCATCCTAAGAGTTTTGAAATTCAACGAGCCGATAATAATCATAATTCTATGACAAAGCTTATTGTGAATAGAACTCTTTGTTTTGAGCCTTAAAATGTAGGGAACGTGGAAAATCAGACGATGATATAGTTTTTCCATTTTGTATCAAATAATCTTCCTAAAAGTTTTAAAATTTAACAAGCCGAGAATTATCATAATTCTTTTACAAAGCTTATTGTGAACACAAATCATTGTTTTGAGCCTTAAACTTCAGGTAGGGAACATTGAAAGTGAAACGACAATGAAGTTTCATCCATTTTGTACCTAATTCATCATTCTATGAGTTTGAAATTCAACAAGTATAGAATAATCATATTTCATTTACAAAACTTAATGTGAATAGAAATCGTTGTTTTGAGCATTAACTTCTCGTAAGGAATGTGGGAAATCGGACGACAATGAGATTTAAGCCCGTTTGTATCGAATTCATCATTCTAAGAGTTTTGAAATTCAACAAGCCGAGAATAGTTATAATTCTATTATAAAGCTAATTGTTAATAGAAATCATTGTTTTCAACCTTAGCTTCACGTAGGGAACATGGTAAATCGGATGATAACGAAATTTTACTTATTTTCTATCAAATCTTCATTCTAAGAGTTTTGAAACTCAAGAAGCTGAGAATAATCATAATTATATTACTAAGCTCAATGTAACAAGAAATCGATTTTTTTAGCCTTAACTCAAGTAGTAAACGTGGGAAAGCATACGATAATGAAGTTTTACCATTTTATATCAAATAATCATCCTAAGAATTTTAAAATTCTATGAGCCGATAATAATCATAATTATATGACAAAGGTTATTGTTTATAGAAATCGTTGTTTTGAGCCTTAAACTTTACGTAGGGAACGTGAAAAATCAGACGATGTTGTAGTTTTTTCATTTTGTATCAAATAATCATCCTAAAAGTTTTGAAATTCAACAAGCAGATAATAATCATAATTATATTACAAAGCTTAGTATGAATAGAAATCGTTGTTTTGTGCCTTGATTTCATGTAGGGAACGTGAGAAATCGGATAAATCAGATGACAATGAAGTTTTAACCATTTTGAATCAAATTCATCAGTCTAAAAGTTTTGAAATTCAACAAACCGTGAATAGTCATAATTCTATTATAAAGCTTATTGTTAATTGAAATCGTTGTTTTCAACCTTAACTTCATGTAGGGAACATAGTAAATCGGACAATAACGATGTGTTACTTATTTTGTATCAAATAATCATTCTAAGAGTTTTGAAATTTAAGAAGTCGAGAATAATCATAATTCTGTTTTAAAGCGTAATGTGACAACAAATCATTGTTTTGAGCCTCGTAAGGTGCGTGGGAAATCAGAAGATAATGAATTTTTACCCATTTTATATAAATTAATCGGTCTAAGAGTTTTGAAATTTAACAAGCCGAGAATAATCATAATTCTGTTACAAAGCTTATTGTGAATACAAATCGTTGTTTTGAGCCTTAAACATCACGTAGGGAACATGGGAAATCGAACGATAATGAAGTTTTATCAATTTTGTATCTAATTCATCATTTTAAGAGTTTTAAAATTCAACAAACCAAGAATAATCATATTTCACTTACAAAGCTTATTGTGAATAACAATCGTTGTTTTTAGCATTAACTTCCCATAGGGAACGTGGGAAATCGGACGACAATGAAGCTGTAACATGTTTGTATCAAATTCATCATTCTAAGAGTTTTGAAATTCAAGAAGCTAAGAATATTCGTAATTCTATTATAAAGCTAATTTTTAATAGAAATCGTTGTTTTCAACCTTAACTTAACGTAGGGAACATGGTAAATCGGACAACAACGAAGTTTTACTTATTTTCTATCGATTCATTATTCTAAGAGTTTTGAAACTCAAGAGGCTGAGAACGTGGGAAAGCATACGATAAACAAGTTTTATCCATTTTGTATCAAATAATCATCCTAAGAGTTTTGAAATTCTATGAGCCGATAATAATCATAGTTATATGAAAAGCTTATTGTTTATAGAAATCGTTGTTTTGAGCCTTAAACTTCATTTAGAGAACGTGAAAAATTGGAAGATGATTAAGTTTTTCCATTTCTCATCAAATAATCATCCTAAAAGTTTTGTAATTCGACAAGCCGATAACAATCGTAATTATATTACAAAGCTTAGTGTGAACAGAAATCGTTGTTTTGTACCTTAACATCACGTAGCGAACGTGGGAAATCGGACGACAATAAAGTTTTAACCATTTTGTATCAAATTCATCATTCTAAGAGTGTTGAAATTCAACATGCCGAGAATAGTCATAGTTCTATTATAAACTAATTGTTAATAGAAATCGATGTTTTCAACCTTAACTACATTTAGGGAACATGATAAATCGGACGATAACGAAGTTTTACTTCTTTTCTATCAATTCATTGTTCTAAGAGTTTTGAAAATCAAGATGCCGAGAATAATCGTTGTTATATTATTAAGCTCAATGTACCAAGAAATCGTTGTTTTGTACCTTAACTCACAAAGAAAATGTGGGAAATCATATGAAAATGAAGTTTTACCCATTTTGTATCAAATAATCATCCTAAGAGTTTTGAAATTCAACGAGCAGATAATAATCATAATTCTATGACAAAGCTTATTGTGAATAGAAATCTTTGTTTTGAGCCTTAAAATGTAGGGAACGTGGAAAATTGGACGATGATATAGTTTTCCCATTTCATATCAAATAATCTTCCTAAAAGTTTTGAAATTCAACAAGCCGAGAATTATCATAATTCTTTTACAAAGCTTATTGTGAACACAAATCACTGTTTTGACCCTTAAACGTCAGGTAGGGAACATGGGAAGTAGAACGACAATGAAGTTTCATCCATTTTGTACCTAATTCATCATTCTTTGAGTTTGACATTCAACAAGCATAGAATAATCATATTTCATTTACAAAGCTTATTGTGAATAGAAATCATTCTTTTGAGCATTAACATCACGTAGGGAATGTGGGAAATCGAACGACAATGAGATTTTAGCCCGTTTGTATCGAATTCATCATTCTAAGAGTTTTGAAATTCAACAAGCCGAGAATAGTTATAATTCTATTATAAAGTAATTGCTAATAGAAATCATTGTTTTTAACCTTAACTTCACGTAGGAAACATGTTAAATCGGACGATAACGAAATTTTACTTGTTTTCTATCAAATCTTCATTCTAAGAGTTTTGAAATTCAAGAAGCCGATAGAAATCGTAATTATGTTACTAAGCTCAATGAAATAAGAAATCATTTTTTTGAGCCTTAACACACGTACGAAACATGGGAAAGCATACGATAATGAAGTTTTACCCATTTTGTATCAAATAATCAACCATAGAGTTTTGAAATTCAACGAGGCGATAATAATCATAATTATATGATAAAGCATATTGTTAAAAGAAATCGTTGTTTTAGCCTTAAACTTCACGTAGGGAACGTGAAAAATCAGACGATGATGTAGTTTTCCCATTTTGTATGAAATAATCACCCTAAAAGTTTTGAAATTCAACAAGCCGATAATAATCATAATTATATTACAAAGCTTAGTATGAATAGAAATCGTTGTTTTGTGCCTTGATTTCACGTAGGGAACGTGGGAAATTGGATAAATCAGATGACAATGAAGTTTTAACCATTTTGTTTCAAAATTCATCATTCTAAGAGTTTTGAAATTCAACAAACCGAGAATAGTCATAATTCTATTATAAAGCTTATTATTAATTGAAATCGTTGTTTTCAAGCTTAACTTCATGTATGGAACATAGTAAATCAGATAATAACGATGTTTTATTTAATTTGTATCAAATAATCATTCTAAGAGTGTTGAAATTTAAGAAGTCGAGAATAATCATAATTCTGTTTTAAAGCTTAATGTGACTACAAAACGTTGTTTTGAGCCTCGTAGGGTGCGTGGGAAATCAGAAGATAATGAAGTTTTGCCCATTTTATATAAATTAATCCGTCTAAGAGTTTTGAAATTTAACAAGCCGAGAATAATCATAATTCTATTACAAAGCTTATTGTGAATACAAATCGTTGTTTTGAGCCTTAAACTTCAAATAGGGAACATGGGAAGTCGAACGACAATGAAGTTTTATCAATTTTGTATCTAATTCATCATTCTAAGAGTTTTGAAATTTAACAAGCCGAGAATAATCATATTTCATTTACAAAGCTTATTTTGAATAAAAATCGTTTTTTAGCATTAACTTCCCGTAGGGAATGTGGGAAATCGGACGACAATGAAGCTTTAACATGTTTGTATCAAATTCATCATTCTAAGAGTTTTGAAATTCAAGAAGCAGAGAATAGTCGTAATTCTATTATAAAGCTAATTGTTAATAGAAATCGTTGTTTTCAACCTTAACATAACGTAGGGAACATGGTAAATCGGACGATACGAAGTTTTACTTATTTTCTATCGAATCTTTATTCTAATGGTTTTGAAACTCAAGAAGCTGAGAATAATTGTAATTATATTACTAAGCTCGATGTAACAAGAAATTGTTTTTTTTAGCCTTAACTCATGTAGGAAACGTGGGAAAGCATACGATAATGAAGTTTTACCCATTTTGTATCAAATAATCATCCTAAGAGTTTTGAGATTCTATGAGCCGATAATAATCATAATTATGTGACAAAGCTTATTGTTTATAAAAATCTTTGTTTTGAGCCTTAAACTTCATTTAGGGAACGTGAAAAATTGGAAGATGATTAATTTTTTCAATTTCGTATCAAATAATCATCCTAAAAGTTTTGTAATTCGATAAGCCGATAATAATCATAATTATATTACAAATCTTAGTGTGAACAGAAATTGTTGTTTTGTGCCTTAGCATCACGTAGCGAACGTGGGAAATCGGACGACAATGACGTTTTAACCATTTTGTATCAAATTCATCATTCTAAGAGTGTTGAAATTCAACATGCCGAGAATAGTAATAATTCTATTATAAAACTAATTGTTAATAGAAATCGATGTTTTCAACCTTAACTTCACGTGGGGAACATGGTAAATTGGATGATAACGAAGTTTTACTTATTTTCTATCAATTCATTATTCTAAGAGTTTTGAAAATCAAGAAGCCAAGAATAATCGTTGTTATATTATTAAGCTCAATGTACCAAGAAATCGTTGTTTTGTGCCATAACTCACGTAGAAAATATGGGAAACCATATGATAATTAAGTTTTACCCATTTTGTATCAAATAATCATCCTAGGAGTTTTGAAATTCAACGAGCCGATAATAATCATAATTCTATGACAAAGCTTATTGTTAATAGAAATCTTTAATTTTGAGCCTTAAAATATAGGGAACGTGAAAAATCAGACGATGATATAGTTTTCCCATTTCGTATCAAATAATCTTCCTAAAAGTTTTGAAATTCAACAAGCCGAGAATTATCATAATTCTTTTACAAAGCTTATTGTGAACACAAATCATTATTTTGAGCCTTAAACTTCAGGTAGGGAACATGGAAAGTAGAACGATAATGAAGTTTTATCCATTTTGTACCTAATTCATCATTCTATGAGTTTGAAATTCAATAAGTATAGAATAATCATATTTCATTTACAAAGCTTATTGTGAATAGAAATCGTTCTTTTGAGCATTAACTTCACGTAAGGAATGTGGGAAATCGGACGACAATGGGATTTAAGCCCGTTTGTATCGAATTCATCATTCTAAGAGTTTTGAAATTCAACAAGCCAAGAATAGTTATAATTCTATTATAAAGCTAATTGTTAATAGAAGTCATTGTTTTCAACCTTAACTTCACGTAGGGAACATGGTAAATCGGACGATAACGAAATTTTACTTATTTTCTATCAAATCTTCATTCTAGGAGTTTTGAAATTCAAGAAGCCGATAGTAATCGTAATTATATTACTAAGCTCAATGTAACAAGAAATCGTTGTTTCGAGCCTTAACTCACGTAGGAAACGTGGGAAAGCATACGATAATGAAGTTTTACCCATTTTATATCAAATAATCATCCTAAGAGTTTCGAAATTCAACGAGCCGATAATAATCATAATTATATGACAAAGCTTTTTGTTAATAGAAATGGTTGTTTTGAGCCTTAAACTTCACGTAGGGAACGTGAAAAATCAGACGATGATGTAGTTTTCCCATTTTGTATCAAATAATCATCCTAAAAGTTTTGAAATTCAACAAGCCGATAATAATCATAATTATATTACAAAGCTTAGTATGAATAGAAATCGTTGTTTTAACCGCATAATTCTTTATAAAGCTTATTGTGATTTCACGTAGGGAACGTGGGAAATCGGATGAATCAGATGACAATGAAGTTTTAACTATTTTTTTTCAAATTCATCATTCTAAGAGTTTTGAAATTCATCAAACCGAGAATAGTCGTAATTCTATTATAAAGCTTATTGTGAATTGAAATCGTTGTTTTCAACCTTAACTTCATGTAGGAAACATAGTAAATCGAACAATAATGATGTTTTACTTATTTTGTATCAAATAATCATTCTAAGAGTTTTGAAATTTAAGAAGTCTAGAATAATCATAATTCTGTTTTAAAGCTTAATGTGACTACAAATCGTTGTTTTGAGCCTCGTAGAGTGCGTGGAAAATCAGACGATAATGAAGTTTTACCCATTTTATATAAATTAATCGGTCTAAGAGTTTTGAAACTTAACAAGCTGAGAATAATCATAATTCTGTTACAAAGCTTATTGTGAATACAAATTCGTTGTTTTGAGCATTAAACTTCACGTTGGAAACATGGGAAGTCGAACGACAATGAAGTTTTATCAATTTTGTATCATATTCATCATCCTAAGAGTTTTGAAATCCAACAAGGCGAGAATAATCATATTTCACTTACAAAGCTTATTGTGAATAAAAATCGTTGTTTTTAGCATTAACTTCCCGTAGGAACGTGGGAAATCGAACGACAATGAAGCTGTAACATGTTTGTATCAAATTCATCATTCTAAGAGTTTTGAAATTCAAGAAGCCGAGAATAGTCGTAATTCTATTATAAAGCTAATTGTTAAAAGAAATCGTAGTTTTCAACCTTAACTTAACGTAGGGAACATGGTAAATCGGACGATAACGAAGTTTTACTTATTTTCTATCGAATCATTATTCTAAGAGTTTTCAAACTCAAGAAGCTAAGAATAATCGTAATTATATTACTAAGCTTAATGTAACAAGAAATCGTTGTTTTGAGCCTTAACTCACGTAGGAAACATGGGAAAGCATACGATAATGAAGTTTTACCCATTTTTGTATCAAATAATCATCCTAAGAGTTTTGAAATTCTATGAGCCGATAATGATCATAATTATATGACAAAGCTTATTGTTTATAGAAATCGTTGTTTTGAGCCTTAAACTTCATTTCGGGAACGTGACAAATTGGAAGATGATTAAGTTTTTCCATTTTGTATCAAATAATCATCCTAAAAGTTTTGTAATTCGACAAGCAGATAATAATCATAATTTTATTACAAAGCTTAGTGTGAACAGAAATCATTGTTTTGTGCCCTAACATCACGTAGCGAACGTGGAAAATCGGACGACAATGAAGTTTTAACCATTTTGTATCAAATTCATCATTCTAAGAGTGTTGAAATTCAACATGCCGAGAATAGTCATAATTCTATTATAAAACTAATTGTTAATAGAAATCGATGTTTTCAACCTTAACTTCACGTAGAGAACATGGTAAAGCGGACGATAACGAAGTTTTACTTATTTTCTATCAATTCATTATTCTAACAGTTTTGAAAATCAAGAAGCCGAGAATAATCATTGTTATATTATTAAGCTCAATGTACCAAGAAATCGTTGTTTTGTGCCTTAACTCACATAGAAAATGTGGGAAATCATATGATAAAAAGTTTTACCCATTTTTTATCAAATAATCATCCTAATAGTTTTGAAATTCAACGAGCCAATAATAATCATAATTCTATGATAAAGCTTATTGTGAATAGAAATCTTTGTTTTGAGCCTTAAGAAGTACGGAACGTGGAAAATCGGACGATGATATAGTTTTCCCATTTTATATCAAATAATCTTCCTAAAAGTTTTGAAATTCAACAAGCCGAGAATTATCATAATTCTTTTACAAAGCTTATTGTGAACACAAATCAATGTTTTGAGCCTTAAACTTCAGGTAAGGAACATAGGAAGTAGAACGACAATGAAGGTTCGTCCATTTTGTACCTAATTCATCATTCTATGAGTTTGAAATTCAACAAGCATAGAATAATCATATTTCATTTACAAAGCTTATTGTGAATAGAAATCGTTCTTTTGAGCATTAACTTCACGTAGGGAACGTGGGAAATCGGACGACAATGAGATTTTAACCCGTTTGTATCGAATTCATCATTCTAAGAGTTTTGAAATTCAACAAGCCGAGAATAGTTATAATTCTATTATAAAGCTAAGTGTTAATAGAAATCATTGTTTTCAACCTTAACTTCACGTAGGGAACATGGTAAATCGGTCGATAACAAAATTTTACTTATTTTCTATCAAATCTTCATTCTAGGAGTTTTGAAATTCAAGAAGTTGATAGTAATCGTAATTATGTTACTAAGCTCAATGTAATAAGAAATCGTTGTTTTGAGCCTTAACTCACATAGGAAACGTGGGAAAGCATACGATAATAAAATTTTACCCATTTTGTATCAAATAATCATTCTAAGAGTTTTGAAATTTAACGAGCCGATAATAATCATAATTATATAAAAAGCTTTTTGTTAATAGAAATGGTTGTTTTGAGCCTTAAACTTCACGTAGGGAACGTGAAAAATCAAACGATGATGTAGTTTTCCCATTTTGTTATCAAATAATCATCCTAAAAGTTTTGAAATTCAACAAGCCAATAATAATCATAATTATATTACAAAGCTTAGTATGAATAGAAATCATTGTTTTGTGCCTTGATTTCACGTAGGGAACGTGGGAAATCAGATGACAATGAAGTTTTAACCATTTTGTTTCAAATTAATCATTCTAAGAGTTTTGAAATTCAACAAACCAAGAATAGTCATAATTCTATTATAAAGCTTATTGTGAATTGAAATCGTTGTTTTCAACCTTAACTTCATGTAGGGAACATAGTAAATCGAACAATAATGATGTTTTACTTATTTTTTATCAAATAATCATTCTAAGAGTTTTAAAATTTAAGAAGTCTAGAATAATCATAATTCTGTTTTAAAGCTTAATGTGACTACAAATCGTTGTTTTGAGCCTCGTATGGTGCGTAGAAAATCAGACGATAATGAAGTTTTACCCATTTTATATAAATTAATTGGTCTAAGGGTTTTGAAATTTAACAAGCCGAGAATAATCATAATTCTGTTACAAAGCTTATTGTGAATACAAATCATTGTTTTGAGCCTTAAACTTCTCGTAGGGAACCTGGGAAGTCAAACGACAATGAAGTTTTTTCAATTTTGTATCTAATTCATCATTCTAAGAGTTTTAAAATTCAATAAGCCGAGAATAATCATATATCACTTACAAAGCTTATTTTGAATAAAAATCGTTACTTTTAGCATTAACTTCCCGTAGGGAACGTGAGAAATCGGACGACAATGAAGCTGTAACATGTTTGTATCAAATTCATCATTCTAAGAGTTTTGAAATTCAAGAAGCCGAGAATAGTCGTAATTATATTATAAAGCTAATTGTTAATAGAAATCGTTGTTTTCAACCTTAACTTAACGTAGGGAACATGGTAAATCGGACGATAACGAAGTTTTACTTATTTTCTATCGAATCATTATTCTAAGAGTTTTGAAACTCAAGAAGCTGAGAATTATCGTAATTATATTACTAAGCTCAATGTAACAAGAAATCGTTGTTTTGAGCCTTAACTCACGTAGGAAACGTGGGGAAGCACACGATAATGAAGTTTTACCCATTTTGTATCAAATAATCATCCCAAGAATTTTGAAATTCTATGAGGCGATAATAATCATAATTATATGACAAAGTTTATTGTGAATAAAAATCGTTGTTTTGAGCCTTAAACTTCATGTAGGGAACGCGGAAAATCGGACGATGATATAGTTTTCCCATTTCGTATCAAGTAATCATCCCAAAAGTTTTAAAATTCAAAAAGCCGATAATTATCATAATTCTTTGTAACGGCCCCAAATTCCACAATTCTAGAATTGGGCACTGCCCGGCCTAGACCTACGCGAACCCTAGAGCCAGTCTCACTGAGTCACGAAGGCCTAGTCAGCCTTCCTTACCATTTTCCATTTATTACATATTTATAAGTGAAGTTAATTAATTAGTGAGTTATTATCAGATAAGCGGAAGCAATTAAACTCAAAACTAATCAATAAACCTCAAGACACAAGTTAAACTGTATTTCAAATGTCAAGTAAATGGCTAAACTAGTATCATGCATAGATATCACGAATAATATAAAAGACGGCATGATAAGTGAATCACGGAGATAACAACGATAAATGAGTGTCGAGAGCACAAAGCAAAAGAAAAGGAATCTAAGTGTCCCAAGTTCACTAGATTGCAACACTTAGTTTACAACCTGACTTCCAAGGCAGACTCTGGACCTACACAAACCCAAGACAGTCTAGAATAAGGCATTTAGCCCCAAGTCACACTTAGTTTGCATACGGGCCCCACAGCATCACACACAGTTCAACATATGGCAACCGCAATTCCAAACTGTGGGTTTAACTACGTCCAGAATCAGTGTACTCACGGCATAGACCGTGAGCACCATGTTATCCACTTAGACGCAAGTAGACTACTCATTAAGGAATCCAATCAAAACCAAGCCAATAAATTAACAAGGATGGATACAACAAAAGGAAATTCAACAATTCATAATCCACAAGAAAGTATTGCTCAACAAACATAATAGCTCAATTAAATGCACAAGTGAAATAATGTAAATACTCTGGTTGGTTTTACTCACAAATATTGCACTCCGCGTTCGCGACTCTCACATGCCACCAAAACGACTCCACACGCTTGTCACCAATCCACTAAGCACCTGTTAATCATTTTTTTACCCATTTACATCATGTTAAGTCTATTTGGAAAATCTTGGTTTCTAAATCCACTTCCCATATTTTCTTGATTTTCTCTAAATTTCTTGGCTATTTTTGCCAATTTCACACTTTTCAAGGCAAAAACCCCAACAAAATACGTCATAAGAACCCCGAATACTTCACTTTTCATGGAAATTTTCAAATTTCTTCGTTTGATGAAAATATAATTTTCTATAATTTTTCAGAATTTTTCATGAATTTTCCCTATTTTCTGGAATTTTATTTCAATTTAAAATCCTTTTTAATATATTTAATTGAAATAAATAATTATTTATTAATATAATATGGTGGGTCCTGGGTCGGGTCTGACCCGACCCGATTGGGTCGGGTCTGGACCGCCCAGATCGGGTCAAACCCGGTCTGACTGGGTCCGGTCTGGTCCACCCAGGTCGGACCCGGTCCACCCGAGTCAAACCCGGTCGGATCCGGTCGGCAAAGCAATCAGGTCAAGTGACCGGTCAAGACCCGACCCGTTTCTCTTTCTTCCTTGTTCGTTCGCTGGAAAAATTCCAGCGAACGAACAATGGCCCTCTTTTTTTTTTTTGATTTGTGGTTGGGATTTCCCAACCACAACTTCGATCTAGGCAGGGGAGACTACTCCCCTGCCGTCGTCATCCACGGACGAACTGCAACGCAGTTCGTCCTAGCCTCCTCTCCAACTAAACAACGAATCAACAACAACCCCAACGACACCGACAATCACAACATTTACACTTACCTCACCTCGCCAACGCCACCAATGCCGCTTCCCCGAGCACTCGATCTCGTCTCCCTCTCTCTTTCTTCTCGGCGGCTCCCTCACCTTCTTCTTCTATTTTCAGTGGTGAGGACGATGGTGGGTGTGGATATTTTTGAAGGTTGGTCAAATGACTAAAATATCCCTCCATTCTTATCCATTACTTAATAAACAACTTGCCCTTATTGGTCATTTGCATTTAAATTTTGATTTTTAATATTTATTTATGTATATATATATATAAAATAAATTACATACATATACGTATATAAATATATATACTTGCCTACAATTTCGTCGTGCACGCCAACGAGCATAGTCGGTGTGTACACTACCATACGACTCACGTGTATCGCCTATAACCCCGTGTATCACTCGGCGACCATTAATTTATTACTTTTTCAGTGTTTTATTTAAATGTATTTTTCCCTAGGACACCGTAAATCTGTAATTCGCCCGTCGAACCCATTTGACACATTTTCTCGAGGCGATCATTACTCGTTTATCGACGTCCCCGCCCTATCACACAGACATGAGTATAACTCGATAATACACGTCATCACACAAAAGTAACATAAATTTTTGGGTCATTACATTCTTTTACAAAGTTTATTGTGAATACAAATCGTTGTTTTGAGCCTTAAACTTCACGTATGGAACATGGAAAGTAGAACGACAATGAATTTTTATCTATTTTGTATCTAATTCATCATTCTAAGAGTTTGAAATTCAAGAAGCCAAGAATAATCATATTTCACTTACAAAGCTTATTGTGAATAGAAATAGTTGTTTTGAGCATTAACTTCTGGTAGGGAATGCCAGAAATCGGACGACAATAAAGTTTCAAGCAGTTTGTATCAAATTCAACATTCAAAGAGTTTTGAAATTCAACAAGCCGAGAATAGTCATAATTCTATTATAAAGGTAATTGTTAGTAGAAAAATCATAATTATATGACTAAGCTCAATGTAACAAGAAATCGTTGTTTTGAGCCTTAACTCACATAGGAAACGTGGAAAATCATACGATAATGAAGTTTTACCCATTTTGTATCAAATAATCATCTTAAGAGTTTTGAAATTCTACGAGCCGATAAAAATCATAATTCTATGACCAAGCTTATTGTCAATAGATATCGTTGATTTGAACATTAAACTTCATTTAGTGAACGTGAAAAATCAGACGATGATTAAGTTTTCCTATTTTGTATCAAATAATCATCCTAAAAGTTTTGAAATAGAACAAGCCGATAATAATAATAATTCTATTACAATGCTTAGTATAAGTAGAAATCGTTCTTTTGTACCTTAACTTAACGTAGGGAACGGGGGAAATCAGACGACAATGAAGTTTTAACCATTTCGTATCAAATTCATCATTCTAAGAGTTTTGAAATTCCACAAGCCGAGAATAGTCATAATTCGATTATAAAGCTTATTTTTAATTGAAATCGTTGTTTTCAACCTTAACTTCATGTAGGGAACATGGTAAATCGGACGATAATGAAGTTTTACGTATTTTCTATCAAATCATAATTCTAAGAGTTTTCAAATTCAAGAAACCGAGAGTAATCAAAATTATATTACTAAGCTCAATGTAACAAGAAATCGTTGTTTTAAGCCTTTACTCATGTAGGAAACGTAGGAAATCATATGATAATGAAGTTTTACCCATTTTGTATCAAATAATCATCCTAAGAATTTTAAAATTCTATGAGCCGATAATAATCATAATTCTACGACAAAGCTTATTGTGAATACAAATCGTTGTTTTGAGCCTTAAACTTCATGTAGGGAATATGGAAAATCAGGCGATGATATAGTTTTCCCATTTCGTATCAAATAATCATCCTAAAAGTTTTGAAATTCAACAAGCTGAGAATTATCATAATTCTTTTACAAAGCTCATTGTGAATACAAATCGTTATTTTGAGCCTTAAACTTCACGTAGGGAACATGGGAAGTAGAACGACAATGAAGTTTTATTCATTTTGTATCTAATTCCTCATTCTAAGAGTTTGAAATTCAACAAGCTGAGAATAATCATATTTCACTTAAAAACTTATTGTGAATAGAAATCGTTCTTTTGAGCATTAACATCACGTAGGGAACGTGGGAAAAAGGACGACAATGATGTTTTAACCAGTTTGTATCAAATTCATCTTTCTAAGAGTTTTGAAATTCAACAAGCCGAGAATAGTCATAATTCTATTATAAAGCTAATTGTTAATAGAAATCGTTGTTTTCAACCTTAACTTCTCGTAGGGACCATGTAAATCGAACAATAGCGAAGTTTTTCTTATTTTCAATCAAATCATCATTCTTAGATTTTTGAAATTCGAGAAGCCTAGAATAATCGTAATTATGTTACTAAGCTCAATGTAACAAGAAATCTTTGTTTTGAGCCTTAACTCACGTAGGAAACATGGGAAAGCATACGATAATTATGTTTTTCTCATTTTGTATTAAATAATCATCCAAAGAGTTTTAAAATTCAATGAGAAGATAATAATCATAATTTTATGACAAAGATTATTATGAATAGAAATTGTTGTTTTGAGCTTTAAACTTCATGTAGGGAACGTGGAAAATCGGACGATGATTAAGTTTTCCCATTTCGCATCAAATAATCATCCTAAAAGTTTTGAAATTCAACAAGCCGATGATAATCACAATTATATTACACTGCTTAGTATGAATAGAAATTGTTGTTTTGTGTCTTAACTTCACGTAGGGAACGTGAGAAATTGGATAAATCAGATGATAATGAAGTTTTAACTATTTTGTATCAAATTCATCATTCTAAGAGTTTTGAAATTCAACAAACCAAGAATAGTCATAATTCTATTATAAAGCTTATTGTTAATTGAAATCGTTGTTTTCAACCTTAACTTCATGTAGGGAACATGGTAAATCGGACAATAACGATGTTTTACTTATTTTGCATCAAATAATCATTATAATAGTTTTGAAATTTAAGAAGTTGAGAATAATCATAATTCTGTTTTAAAGCTTAATGTGACTACAAATCATTGTTTTCAGCCTCGTAGGGTGCTTGGGAAATCAGACGATAATGAAGTTTTACCCATTTTGTATAAATTAATAGGTCGAAGAGTTTTGAAATATAAAAAGCCTAGAATAATCATAATTCTGTTACAAAGCTTATTGTGAATACAAATTGTTGTTTTGAGCCTTAAACTTCACGTAGGGAACATGGGAAGTCGAACGACAATGAAGTTTTATCAATTGTTTATCTAATTTATCATTCTAAGAGTTTTGAAATTCAACAAGCCGAGAATAATCATATTTCACTTACAAAGCTTATTATGAATAAAAATCGTTGTTTTTAGCATTAATTTCCCATTGGGAACGTGGGAAATCGGACGACAATGAAGCTGTAACATTTTTGTATCAAATTCATCATTAAGAAATTTTTGAAATTCAAGAAGCCGAGAATAGTCGTAATTCAATTATAAAGCTAGTTGTAAATATAAATCGTTGTTTTCAACCGTAACTTAACGTAGGGAATGTGGTAAATCGGACAATAACGAAGTTATACTTATTTTCAATCAAATCATCATTCTAAGAGTTTTGAAATTCAAGAAGCCGAGAATAATCGTAAATATGTAACTAAGCTCAATGTAACAAGAAATCGTTGTTTTGAGCCTTAACTCACATAGGAAACGTGGGAAAGCTTACGATAATGAAGTTTTACCCATTTTGTATCAAATAATCATCCTAAGAGTTTTAAAATTCTACGAGCCGATAATAATCATAATTCTATGACCAAGCTTATCGTCAAAATAAATCGTTGTTTTGAACATTAAACTTCATTTAGGGAACGTGAAAAATTAGACGATGATTAAGTTTTCCTATTTCATATCAAATAATCATCCTAAAAGTTTTGAAATTCAACAAGCTGATAATAATAATAATTCTATTACAATGCTTAGTATGAGTAGAAATCATTGTTTTGTGCCATAACTTCACATAGGGAACAGGGAAATCGGACGACAATGAAGTTTCAACCATTTCGTATCAAATTCATCATTCTAAGAGTTTTGAAATTCCACAAGCCGAGAATAGTCATAATTCGATTATAAAGCTTATTGTTAATTGAAATCATTGTTTTGAACCTTAACTTCATGTAGGGAATATGGTAAATCGGACGATAACGAAGTTTTACTTATTTTCTATCAAATCATCATTCTAAGAGTTTTGAAATTCAAGAAGCCGAGAGTAATCGAAATTATATTACTAAGCTCAATGTAACAAGAAATCGTTTTTTTAAGCCTTAACTCACGTAGGAAACGTGGGAAATCATATGATAATGAAGTTCTACCCATTTTTTATCAAATAATCATTCTAAGAGTTTTGAAATTCTATGAGCCGATAATAATCATAATTCTATGACAAAGCCTATTGTGAATAGAAATCGTTGTTTTGAGCCTTAATCTTTATGTAGGGAATGTGGAAAATCGGGCGATGATATAGTTTTCCCATTTCGTATCAAATAATCATCCTAGAAGTTTTGAAATTAAACAAGCTGAGAATTATCATAATTCTTTTACAAAGCTTATTGTGAATACAAATCGTTATTTTGAGCCTTAAACTTCACGTAGGGAACATGGGAAGTAGAACGACAATGATGTTTTATTCATTTTGTATCTAATTCATCATTTTAAGAGTTTGAAATTCAACAAGCCGAGAATAATCATATTTCACTTAAAAATCTTATTATGAATAGAAATCATTTTTTTTGAGCATTAACATCACGTAGGGAACGTGGGAAAAAGGATGACAATGAAGTTTTAACCAATTTATATCAAATTCATTTTTCTAAGAGTTTTGAAATTCAACAAGCCGAGAATAGTCATAATTCTATTATAAAGCTAATTGTTCATAGAAATCGTTGTTTTCAACCTTAACTTCACGTAGGGACCATGTAAATCGGACGATAGCGAAGTTTTAATTATTTTTTATCGAATCATCATTCTAAGAGTTTTGAAATTCTAGAAGCCTTATGTTACTAAGCTCAATGTAACAAGAAATTGTTGTTTTGAGCCTTAACTCACATAGGAAACGTGGGAAAGCATACGATAATGAAGTTTTACCCATTTTGTGTCAAATAATCATCCTAAGAGTGTTGAAATTCTACGAGCCGATAATAATCATAATTTTATGACAAAGCTTTATTGTCAATAGAAATCGTTGTATTGTGTCTTCAACTACATTTAGGGAACGTGGAAAATCGGACGATGATTAACTTTTCCCATTTCAAATAAAATAATCATCCTAAACGTTTTGAAATTCAACAAGCCGAGAATATTTATATTTTACTTACAAAGCTTATTTTGAATAAAAATCGTTGTTTTGATCATCAACTTCCCATAGAGAACGTGGGAAATCGGACGACAATGAAGTTGTAACATGTTTGTATCAAATTCATCATTCTAAGAATTTTGGAATTCAACAAGCCGAGACTAGTCATTATTCTATTATAAAGCTAATTTTTAATAGAAATCATTTTTTTTACCTTAACTTCACATAGGGAAAATGGTAAATCGAAGGATAACGAAGTTTTATTTATTTTCTATTAAATCATTATTCTATGAGTTTTGAGATTCAAGAAATCGAGAATAATCGTAATTATATTACTAAGCTCAATGTAACAAGAAATCATTGTTTTGAGCCTTAACTTACGAAGGAAACGTGGGAAATGCTTACGTGGGAAATGATACGATAATGAAGTTTTACCCATTTTATATCAAATAATCATCCTAAGAGTTTTGAAATTCAACGAGCTGATAATAATCATAATTCTATGACAAAGCTTATTGTAAATACAAATCATTGTTTTGAGCCTTCAAATGTAGGGAACATGGAAAATCGGACGATGATATAGTTTTTCCCTTTCATATCAAATAATCTTCCTAAAAGTTTTGAAATTCAACAAGCCGAGAATATTCATATTTTACTTACAAAGCTTATTTTGAATAAAAATCGTTGTTTCGAGCATCAACTTCCCATAGAGAACGTAGGAAATTGGACGACAATGAAGTTGTAACATGTTTGTATCAAATTCATCATTCTTAGAGTTTTGGAATTCAACAAGACGAGACTAGTCATTATTCTATTATAAAGCTAATTTTTAATAGAAATCATTTTTTTCTACCTTAACTTCACATAGGGAAAATGGTAAATCGGAGGATAACGATGTTTTACTCATTTTCTATCAAATCATTATTCTAAGAGTTTTGAGATTCAAGAAGTCGAGAATAATCGTAATTATATTACTAAGCTCAATGCAACAAGAAATCGTTGTTTTAAGCCTTAACTCACGTAGGAAACGTGGGAAATGCTTACATAGGAAATGATACAATAATGAAGTTTTACCCATTTTGTATCAAATAATCATCTTAAGAGTTTTGAAATTCAACGAGCTAATAATAATCATAATTCTATGACAAAGCTTTTTGTGAATAGAAATCATTGTTTTGAGCCTTCAAATGCAGGGAACGTCGAAAATCGGACGATGATATAGTTTTCCCCTTTCATATCAAATAATCTTCCTAAAAGTTTTGAAATTTAACAAGCCGAGAATTATCATAATTCTTTTACAAAGCTTATTGTGAATACAAATAGTTGTTTTGAGCCTTAAACTTCAGGTAGGGAACATGGGAAGTAGAATGACAATGAAGTTTCATTCATTTTGTATCTAATTCATCATTCTAAGAGTTTGAAATTTAACCAGCCGAGAATAATCAAATTTCACTTACAAAACTTATTGTGTATAAAAATCGTTCTTTTGAGCATTAACTTCACGTAGGGAACGTGAGAAATCGGACGACAATGATGTTTTAACCCGTTTGTATCAAATTCATCACTTTATGAGTTTTGAAATTCAACAAGCCGAGAATAGTCATAATTTTATTATAAAGCAAATTGTTAATAAAAATCGTTGTTTTCAACCTTTACTTCACATAGGGACCATGGTAAATCGGGCAATAGCGAAATTTTTCGTATTTTCTATCAAATCATCATTCTAAGAGTTTTGAAATTTAAGAAGCCGACAATAATCGTAATTATGTTACTAAGCTCAATGTAACAAGAAATCGTTGTTTTGAGCCTTAACTCACATAGATAACGTGGGAAAGCATACGATAATGATGTTTTATCCATTTTTTATCAAATAATCATCCTAAGAGTTTTGAAATTCTACGAGCTGATAATAATCATAATTCTATGACAAAACTTATTGTCAATAGAAACCGTTGTTTTGAGCTGTAAACTACATTTAGGGAACGTGAAAAATCAGACGATGATTAAGTTTTCCCATTTTGTATCAAATAATCATCCTAAAAGTTTAGAAATTTAACAAGCCGATAATAATCATAATTCTATTACAAAGCTTAGTATGAATACAAATCGTTGTTTTGTACCTTAACTTCACGCAGGAAACGTGGGAAATCAAACGACAATGAAGTTTTATCTATTTTGTATCTAATTCATCATTCTAATAGTTTAAAATTCAACAAGCCGAGAATAATCATATTTCACTTACAAAAGCTTATTATGAATAGAAATCGTTCTTTTGAGCATTAACTTCACGTAGAGAACGTGGGAAATCGAACGACAAAATTTATCATTCTAAAAGTTTTGAAATTCAACAAGCCGAGAATAGTCATAATTCTATTATAAAGCAAATTGGTAATAGAAATCATTGTTTTCAACGTTAACTTAACGTAGGGACCATGGTAAATCGGACGATAGCGAAGTTTTACTTATTTTTTTTTATCAAATCATCATTTTAAGAGTTTTGAAATTCAAGAAGACGACAATAATCGTTACTATGTTACTAAGCTTAATGTGACAAAAAATCATTGTTTTGAGCCTTAACTCACATAGAAAACGTGGGAAAGCATACGAAAATGAAGTTTTATCCATTTTGTATCAAATAATCATCCAAGTATTTTGAAATTCTACGAGCCGATAATAATCATAATTCTAGGACAAAGCTAATTATTTATAGAAATCGTTGTTTTGAGCCTTAAACTTCATTTAGGGAAAGTGAAAAATTGGACGATGATTAAGTTTTCCCATTTCTTATCAAATAATCATCCTAAAAGTTTTGTCATTCAACAACCCGATAATAATCATAATAATTTACAAAGCTTAGTATGAATAGAAATTGTTCTTTTTAGCATTAACTTCACGTAGGGAACGTGGGAAATCGGATGACAATGAAGTTTTTATCCTATTGTATCAAATTCATCATTCTAAGAGTTTGGAAATTCAACAAGCCGAGAATTATCATAGGTCTATTATAAAGCTAATTGCTAATAGAAATCATTGTTTTCAACCTTAACTTCATGTAAGGAACATGGTAAATCGGATGATAATGATGTTTTACTTATTTTCTATCAAATCATCATTCTAAGAGTTTTAAAATTCAAGAAGCCGAGAATAATCGTAGTTATATTACTATGCTCAATGTAACAAGAAATCGTTGTTTTGCGCCTTAACTCACGTAGGAAATGTGGGAAATCATACGATATTGAAGTTTTACCCATTTTGTATCAAATAATCATCCTAAGAGTTTTGAAATTCAATGAGCCGATAATAATCATAATTCTATGGCAAAGCTTATTGTGAATAGAAATCAATGTTTTGAGCTTTAAAATGTAGGGAACGTGGAAAATCAGAGAATGGTATAGTTTTCCCATTTCGTATCAAATAATCTTCCTAAAAGTTTTGAAATTCAACAAGTCGAGAATTATCATAATTCTTTTACAAAGCTTATTGTGAACACAAATCGTTGTTTTCAGCCTTAAACTTCAGGTAGGGAACATGGGAAGTAGAACGACAATGAAGTTTCATCCATTTTGTACCTAATTCATCATTCTAAGAGTTTGAAATTCAACAAGCGTAAAATAATCATATTTCACTTACAAAGCTTATTTTGAATAGAAATCGTTCTTTTAAGCATTAACTTCACGAAGGGAACGTGGGAAATCGGACGACAATGAAATTTTAGCCCGTTTGTATCAAATTCATCATTCTAAGAGTTTTGAAATTCGACAAGCCGAGAATAGTCTTAATTCTATTATAAAGCTAATTGTTAATAGAAATTGTTGTTCTCAACCTTAACTTCACGTAGGAAACATGGTAAATCGGATGATAACAAAGTTTTACTTATTTTCTATCAAATCATTATTCTAAGAGTTTTGAAAATCAAGAAGCCGAGAATAATCGCAGTTATAATACTAAACTCAATATAACAAGAAATCGCTGTTTTGTGCCTTAACTCACGTAGGAAATGTTGAAAATCATACGATAATGAAGTTTTACCCATTATGTATCAAATAATTATCCTAAGTGTTTTGAAATTCAACGAGCTGATAATAATCATAATTCTATGACAAAGCTTATTGTGAATAGAAATCATCTTTTTGAGCCTTAAAATGTAGGGAACGTGGATAATCGGAAGATGATATAGTTTTCCCATTTCGTATCAAATAATCTTCTTAAAAGTTTTGAAATTCAATAAATCGAGAATTGTCATAATTCTTTTACAAAGCTTATTGTGAACACAAATCGTTGTTTTGAGCCTTAAACTTCAGGTAGGGAACATGGGAAGTAGAACAACAATGAAGTGTCAACCATTTTTTACCTAATTCATCATTCTAAGATTTTGAAATTCAACAAGCGTAGAATAATCATATTTCACTTACAAAGCTTATTTTGAATAAAAATCGTTCTATTGAGCATTAACTTCACGAAGGGAACGTGGGAAGTCGGACGATAACAAAATTTTAGCCCGTTTGTATCAAATTCATCATTCTAAGAGTTTTAAAATTCAACAAGCCGAGAATAGTCATAATTCTATTATAAAGCTAATTGTTAATAGAAATCGTTGTTCTCAACCTTAACTTCACGTAGAGAACATGGTAAATTGGATGATAACAAAGTTTTACTTATTTACTATCAAATCATTATTCTAAGAGTTTTGAAAATCAAGAAGCCGTGAATAATCGCAGTTATAATACTAAACTCAATGTAACAAGAAATCGTTGTTTTGTGCCTTAACTCACGTAGGAAATGTTGAAAATCATACGATAATGAAGTTTTACCCATTATGTATCAAATAATCATCCTAAGAGTTTTGAAATTCAACTAGCCGATAATAATCATATTTCTATGGCAAAGCTTATTGTAAATAGAAATCATCTTTTTGAGCCCTAAAATGTAGGGAACGTGGATAATCGGAAGATGATATAGTTTTCCCATTTCGTATCAAATAATCTTCTTAAAAGTTTTGAAATTCAATAAATCGAGAATTGTCATAATTATTTTACAAAGCTTATTGTGAACACAAATCGTTTTTTTGAGCCTTAAACTTCAAGTACGGAAGATGGGAAGTAGAACGACAATGAAGTGTCATCCATTTTTTACCTAATTCATCATTCTAAGATTTTGAAATTCAACAAGCGTAGAATAATCATATTTCACTTACAAAGCTTATTTTGAATAAAAATCATTCTTTTGAGCATTAACTTAACGAAGAGAACGTAAGAAATCGGACGACAACAAAATTTTAGCTCATTTGTATCAAATTCATCATTCTAAGAGTTTTAAAATTCAACAAGCCAAGAATACTCATAATTCTATTATAAAGCTAATTGTTAATAGAAATCGTTGTTCTCAACCTTAACTTCACGTAGGGAACACGGTAAATTGGATGATAACAAAGTTTTACTTATTTACTATCAAATCATTATTCTAAGAGTTTTGAAAATCAAGAAGCCGAGAATAATCGCAGTAATATTACTAAGCTCAATGTAACAAGAAATCGTTGTTTTGTGCCTTAACTCACGTAGGAAATGTGGGAAATCATACGATGATGATGTTTTACCCATTTTGTATCAAATAATCATCCTAAGAGTTTTGAAATTCAACGAGCCGATAATAATCATAATTCTATAACAAAGCTTATTGTGAATAGAAATCATTGTTTTGAGCCTTAAAATGTAGGGAACGTGGAAAATCGGACGATAATATAGTTTTCCTATTTCGTATCAAATAATCTTCCTAAAAGTTTTGAAATTCAACAAGTCAAGAATTATCATAATTCTTTTACAATGCTTATTGTGAACACAAATCGTTGTTTTGAGCCTTAAACTTCAGGTAGGGAACATGGGAAGTAGAACGACAATGAAGTTTTATCCATTTTGTATAAATTCATCATTCTATGAGTTTGAAATTCAACAACCTGATAAAAATCACATTTCACTTACAAAGCTTATTGTGAATAGAAATCGTTCTTTTCAGCTTTAACTTCACGTAGGGAACGTGGGAAATCGGACGACAATGAAGTTTTAACCCCTTTGTATCAAATTCATCATTCTAAGAGTTTTGAAATTCAACAAGCCGAGAATAGTCATAATTCTATTATAAGGCTAATTGTTAATAGAAATCATTGTTTTCAACCTTAACTTCACGTAGGGAACATAGTAAATCCGACGATAATGAAGTTTTAC
Organism: Stephania japonica; assembly: GCA_039657345.1. NCBI lineage: Eukaryota > Viridiplantae > Streptophyta > Magnoliopsida > Ranunculales > Menispermaceae > Stephania > Stephania japonica. Next base: position 27,653,495 of record CM077558.1, on the reverse strand, counting down.
TTATTTTCTATCAAATCATTATTCTAAGTATTTTGAAAATCAAGAAGCCGAGAATAATTGTAATTATATTACTAAGCTCAATGTAACAAGATATCGTTGCTTTGAGCCTTAACTCACGTAGGAAACGTGGGAAATCATACGATAATGAGGTTTTACCATTTTGTGTCAAATAATCAACCTAAGAGTTTTGAAATTCAACGAGCCGATAATAATCATAATTCTATGAAAAAGCTTATTGTGAATAGAAATCATTGTTTTGAGCCTTAAAATGTAGGGAACGTGGAAAATCGAAAGATGGTATAGTTTTCCCATTTTCGTATCAAATGATCATCCTAAAAGTTTTGAAATTCAACAAGCCGATAATAATCATAATTCTATTACAAAGCTTAGTATGAATAGAAATCGTTGTTTTGTGCCTTCACGTAGGGAACGTGGGAAATTGACGACAATGAAGTGTTAACCATTTTTTATCAAATTCATCATTCTAAGAGTTTTTAAATTCAACAAGCCGAGAGTAGTTGTAATTCTATTATAAAGCTTAATGTGACTAAAATCGTTGTTTTGAGGTGTGTGGGAAATCAGACGATAATGAAGTTTTACCCATTTTGTATAAATTAATCGGTCTAAAAGTTTTAAAATTTAACAAGCTGAGAATTATCATAATTTTTTTACAAAGCTTATTGTGAGTACAATCATTGTTTTGAGCCTTAAACTTCACGTACGGAACATGGGAAGTAGAACGACAATGAAGTTTTATCCATTTTGTATCTAATTCATCATTCTAAGAGTTTGAAATTCAACAAGTCGAGAATAATCATATTTCACTTAAAAAGCTTATTGTGAATAGAAATCGTTCTTTTTGGCATTAACATCACGTAGGGAACGTGGAAAATTGGACGACAATGAAGTTTTTACCATATTATATCAAATTCATCGTTCTAAGAGTTTTGAAATTCAACAAGCCGAGAATAATCATAGGTCTATTATAAAGCTAATTGTTAATAGAAATCGTTGCTTTCTACCTTAACTTCATGTAGGGAACATGGTAAATCAAACGATAACGAAGTTTTAGTTATTTTCTAACAAATAATCATTCTAAGAGTTTTGAAATTCAAGAAGCCGAGAATAATCGTAGTTATATTACCAAGCTCAATGTAACAAGAAATCGATGTTTTGTGCCTTAACTCACGTAGGAAATGTGGGAAATCATACGATAATGAAGTTTTACCCATTTTGTATCAAATAATCATCCTAAGAGTTTTGAAATTCAACGAGCCGATAATAATCATATTTCTATGGCAAAGCTTATTGTGAATAGAAATCATTGTTTTGAGCTTTAAAATGTAGGGAACGTGGAAAATCGGAACGATGATATAGTTTTCCCATTTCGTATCAAATAATCTTCCTAAAAGTTTTGAAATTCAACAAGTCGAGAATTATCATAATTCTTTTACAAAGCTTATTGTGAACACAAATCCTTGTTTTGAGCCTTAAACTTCAGGTAGGGAACATGGGAAGTAGAACGACAATGAAGTTTCATCCATTTTGTACCTAATTAATCATTCTAAGAGTTTGAAATTCAACAAGCGTAGAATAATCATATTTCACATACAAAGGTTATTTTGAATAGAAATCGTTCTTTTGAGCATTAACTTCACGAAGGGAACGTGGGAAATCGGACGACAATGAAATTTTAGCCCGTTTGTATCAAATTCATCATTCTAAGAGTTTTAAAATTTGACAAGCCGAGAATAGTCATAATTCTATTATAAAGCTAATTATTAATAGAAATCATTATTTTCAAACTTAACTTCACGTAGGGAACATGGTAAATCGGACGATAACGAAGTTTTACTTATTTTCTATCAAATCTTAATTCTAAGAGTTTTGAAATTCAAGAAGCCGAGAGTCATCGTAATTATGTTACTAAGCTCAATGTAACAAGAAATCGTTGTTTTGAGCCTTAACTCACATACGATAATGAAGTTTTACCCATTTTGTATCAAATAATCATCCTAAGAGTTTTGAAATTCAACGAGCCGATAATAATCATAATTCTATGACAACGCTTATTGTTAATAGAAATTGTTGTTTCGAGCCTTAAACTTCACGTAGGGAACGTGAAAAATCGGACGATGATGTAGTTTTTCTATTTTGTTTCAAATAATCATCCTAAAAGTTTTGAAATTCCACAAGCTGAGAATAATCATATTTCACTTACAATGCTTATTGTAAATAAAAATTGTTGTTTTTAGCATCAATTTCCCGTAGTGATCGTGGAAAATCGGAGTACAATGGAGTTTTAAGATGTTTGCATCAAATTCATCATTCTAAGAGTTTTGAAATTCAACAAGCTGAGAATAGTCATAATTCTATTATAAAGCTAATTGTTAATTGAAATTGTTATTTTCAACCTTAACTTCACGTAGGTAACAAGGTAAATCGGACGATAGTGAAGTTTTACTTATTTTCTATCAAATCATTATTCTAAGAGTTTAGAAATTCAAGAAGCCGAGAATAATCGTAATTATATTAGTAAGCTCAATGTAACAAGAAATTGTTGTTTTGAACCTTAATTCAAGTAGGAAACGTGGGAAATCATACGATAATGAAGTTTTACTCATTTTTATCAAATAATCCTCCTAAGAGTTTTGAAATTCAACGAGACGATAATAATCATAATTCTTTGACAAAGCGTATTGTGAATAGAAATCCTTAATTTGAGCCTTAAAATGTAGGCAACGTGAAAAATCGGACGATGATATAGTTTTCCCATTTCATATTAAATAATCTTTCAGAAAGTTTTGAAATTCAACAAGCCGAGAATTATCACAATTCTTTTACAAAGCTTATTGTGAATACAAATCGTTATTTTGAGTCTTAAACTTCACGTAGGGAACATGGAAAATAGAACGACAATGAAGTTTTATTCATTTTGTATCAAATTCTTCATTCTAAGAGTTTAAAATTCAACAAGCCGAAAATAAACATATTTAACATAAAAAACTTATTGTGAATAAAAATCATTCTTTTGAGCATTAACATCACGCTGGGAACGTGGGAAATCGGACGACAACGAAGTTTTAACTGTTTTGTATCAAATTCATCATTCTATGAGTTTTGAAATTCAACAAGCCGAGAATAGTCATAATTCTATTATAAAGCTTATATTTAATTAAAATCGTTGTTTTCAGCATTAACTTCATGTAGGGAACATGGTAAATAGGACAATAACGATGTTTTACTTATTTTGTATTAAATCATCATTCTAAATGTTTTGAAATTTAAGAAGTCGGGATTAATCATAATTGTTTTTAAGCGTAATGGGACTACAAATCGTTGTTTTGAGCGTCGTAGGGTGCGAGGGAATTCAGACGATAATGAAGTTTTTTCCATTTTGTATAAATTTATCGGTCTAAGTGTTTTGAAATTTAACAAGCCGAGAGTAATCATAATTCTGTTACAAAGCTTATTGTGAATACAAATTATTGCTTTGAGCCTTAAACTTCACTAAGGGAATATAGGAAGTCGAACGACAATGAAGTCTTAACAATTTTGTATCTAATTCATCATTCTAAGAGTTTGGAAATTCAACAAGCCGAGAATAATCATATTTCACTTACATAGCTTTTTGTGAATAAAAATTGGTCTTTTGAGTATTAGCTTTACGTAGGAAACGTGGAAATCGGACGACAATAATGTTTTAACATGTTTGTATCAAATTCATCATTCTAAGAGTTTTGAAATTCAATAAGCCGAGAATAGTCATAATTCTATTATAAAGCTAATTCTTAATAGAAACCGTTGTTTTCAACCTTAACTTCACGTAGGGAGCATAGTGAATCGGATGATAACGAAGTTTTACTTATTTTCTATCAAATCTTTATTCTAAAAGTTTTGAAATTCAAGAAGCCGAGAATAATCGTAATTATATTACTAAGCTCAATGTAAAATGAAATCGTTGTTTAGAGACATAACTCACGCAGGAAACGTGGGAAATCATACGATAATGAAGTTTTACCCAATTTGTATCAAATAATCATCCTAAGAGTTTTGAAATTCAACGAACCGATAATAATCATAATTTTATGACAATGCTTATTGTGAATAGAAATTGTTGTTTTGAGCCTTAAAATGTAGGGAACGTGGAAAATCGAACGATGATATAGTTTTTCCATTTCGTAACAAAAAATCGTCGTGAAAGTTTTGAAATTCAACAAGCCGAGAATTATCATAATTCTTTACAAAGCTTATTGTGAATACAAATCGTTGTTTTGAGCCTTAAACTTCATGTAGGTAACACGGGAAGTAGAACGACAATGAAGTTTTATCCATTTTGTATTTAATTCATCATTCTAAGAGTTTAAAATTCAAGAATCCGAGAATAAACATATTTCACTTAAAAAACTTATTGTGAATAAAAATCGTTCTTTTGAGCATTAACTTCACGTAGAGAACGTGAGAAATCGAACGACAAAATTCATCATTCTAAGAGTTTTGAAATTCAACAAGCCGAGAATAGTCGTAATTCTATTATAAAGAAAATTGTTAATAGAAATCGTTGTTTTCAACCTTAACTTAACGTAGGGACCATGGTAAATCGAAAGATAGCGAAGTTTTACTTATTTTCTATCAAATCATTATTTTAAGAGTTTTGAAATTCAAGAAGCCGACAATAATCGTAACTATGTTACTAAGCTCAATGTAACAAAAATCATTGTTTTGAGTCTTAACTCACATAAGAAACGTTGGAAAGCATACGATAATGAAGTTTTACCCGTTTTGTATCAAATAATCATCCTAAGTATTTTGAAATTCTACGAGCCGATAATAATCATAATTCTAGGACAAAGCTTATAGTTTATAGAAATCGTTGTTTTGAGCCTTAAACTTCATTTAGGGAAAGTGAAAAATTGGACGATGATTAAGTTTTCCCATTTCGTATCAAATAATCATCCTAAAAGTTTTGTAATTCAACAACCCGATAATAATCGTAATTAAATTAAATGCTTAGTATGAATAGAACTCGTTGTTTTGTGCCTTAACATCACATAGGGAACGTAGAAAATTGGACGACAATGAAGTTTTTACTATTTTGTATCAAATTCATCATTCTAAGAGTTTTGAAATTTGACAAGCCGAGAATAGTCATAATTCTAATAGTCATAATTCTATTATAAAGCTAATTGTCAATAGAAATCATTGTTTTCAACTTTAACTTCACGTAGGGAACATGGTAAATTGAACGATAACGAAGTTTTACTTATTTTCTATCAAATCTTCATTCTAAGAGTTTTGAAATTCAACAAGCCGAGAATCATCGTAATTATGCTACTAAGCTCAATGTAATAAGAAATCGTTGTTTTGAGCCTTAACTCACGTAGGAAAAGTGGGAAAGCATACGATAATAAAGTTTTACCCATTTTGTATCAAATAATCATCCCAAGAGTTTTGAAATTCAACGAGCCGATAATAATCATAATTTTATGACAAAGCTTCTTGTTAATAGAAATCGTTCTTTTGTGCCATAACATCACGTAGGGAACGTGGGAAATCGGACGACAATGAAGTTTTAACCCCTTTGTATCAAATTCATCGTTCTAAGAGTTTTGAAATTCAACAAGCCGAGAATAGTCATAATTCTATTATAAGTCTAATTGTTAATAAAAATCATTGTTTTCAACCTTAACTTCACGTAGGGAACATAGTAAATCGGACAATAATGAAGTTTTACTTATTTTCTATCAAATCATTATTCTAAGAGTTTTGAAAATCAAGAAGCCGAGAATAATCGTAATTATATTACTAAGCTCAATGTAATAAGATATCGTTGCTTTGAGCCTTAACTCACGTAGGAAACGTGGAAAATCATACGATAATGAAGTTTTACCTATTTTGTGTCAAATAATCAACTTAAGAGTTTTGAAATTCAACGAGCCGATAATAATCATAATTCTATGACAAAGCTTATTGTGAATAGAAATCATTGTTTTGAGCCTTAAAATGTAGGGAACGTGGAAAATTGAAAGATGATATAGTTTTCCCAATTCTTATCAAATGAAAATCCTAAAAGTTTTGAAATTCAACAAGCCGATAATAATCATAATTCTATTACAAAGCTTAGTATGAATAGAAATCGTTGTTTTGTGCCTTCACATAGGGAACGTGGGAAATTGGACGACAATGAAGTGTTAACCATTTTTTATCAAATTCATCATTCTAAGAGTTTTTAAATTCAACAAGCCGAGAGTAGTTGTAATTCTATTATAAAGCTTAATGTGACTAAAATCGTTGTTTTGAGGTGTGTGGGAAATCAGACGATAATGAAGTTTTACCCATTTTGTATAAATTAATCGGTCTAAAAGTTTTAAAATTCAACAAGCTGAGAATTATCATAATTTTTTTACAAAGCTTATTGTGAGTACAAATCATTGTTTTGAGCCTTAAACTTCACGTACGGAACATGGGAAGTAGAACTACATTGAAGTTTTATCCATTTTGTATCTAATTCATCATTCTAAGAGTTTGAAATTCAACAAGCCGAGAATAATCATATTTCACTTAAAAAGCTTATTGTGAATAGAAATCGTTCTTTTTGGCATTAACATCACGTAGGGAACGTGGAAAATTGGACGACAATGAAGTTTTTACCATATTGTATCAAATTCATCCTTCTAAGAGTTTTGAAATTCAACAAGCCGAGAATAATCATAGGTCTATTATAAAGCTAATTGTTAATAGAAATCGTTGCTTTCTACCTTAACTTCATGTAGGGAACATGGTAAATCAAACGATAACGAAGTTTTACTTATTTTCTATCAAATCATCATTCTAAGAGTTTTGAAATTCAAGAAGCCGAGAATAATCGTAGTTATATTACCAAGCTCAATGTAACAAGAAATCGTTGTTTTGTGCCTTAACTCACGTAGGAAATGTGGGAAATCATACGATAATGAATTTTACCCATTTTGTATCAAATAATCATCCTAAGAGTTTTGAAATTCAACTAGCCGATAATAATCATATTTCTATGGCAAAGCTTATTGTGAATAGAAATCATTGTTTTGAGCTTTAAAATGTAGGGAACGTGGAAAATCGGAACGATGATATAGTTTTCCCATTTCGTATCAAATAATCTTCCTAAAAGTTTTGAAATTCAACAAGTCGAGAATTATCATAATTCTTTTACAAAGCTTATTGTGAATGCAAAACCTTGTTTTGAGCCTTAAACTTCGGTAGGGAACATGGGAAGTAGAACGACAATGAAGTTTCATCCATTTTGTACCTAATTAATCATTCTAAGAGTTTGAAATTCAACAAGCGTAGAATAATCATATTTCACATACAAAGCTTATTTTGAATAGAAATCGTTCTTTTGAGCATTAACTTCACGAAGGGAACGTGGGAAATCGGACGACAATGAAATTTTAGCCCGTTTGTATCAAATTCATTATTCTAAGAGTTTTAAAATTTGACAAGCCGAGAATAGTCATAATTCTATTATAAAGCTAATTATTAATAGAAATCATTATTTTCAACCTTAACTTCACGTAGGGAACATGGTAAATCGGACGATAACGAAGTTTTACTTATTTTCTATCAAATCTTAATTCTAAGAGTTTTGAAATTCAAGAAGCCGAGAGTCATCGTAATTATGTTACTAAGCTCAATGTAACAAGAAATCGTTGTTTTGAGCCTTAACTCACATACGATAATGAAGTTTTACCCATTTTGTATCAAATAATCATCCTAAGAGTTTTGAAATTCAACGAGCCGATAATAATCATAATTCTATGACAAAGCTTATTGTTAATAGAAATTGTTGTTTCAAGCCTTAAACTTCACGTAGGGAACGTGAAAAATCGGACGATGATGTAGTTTTTCTATTTTGTGTCAAATAATCATCCTAAAAGTTTTGAAATTCCACAAGCTGAGAATAATCATATTTCACTTACAATGCTTATTGTAAATAAAAATCGTTGTTTTTAGCATCAATTTCCCGTAGTGATCGTGGAAAATCGGACTACAATGGAGTTTTAAGATGTTTGCATCAAATTCATCATTCTAAGAGTTTCGAAATTCAACAAGCTGAGAATAGTCATAATTCTATTATAAAGCTAATTGTTAATTGAAATTGTTATTTTCAACCTTAACTTCACGTAGGTAACAAGGTAAATCGGACGATAGTGAAGTTTTACTTATTTTCTATCAAATCATTATTCTAAGAGTTTAGAAATTCAAGAAGCCGAGAATAATCGTAATTATATTACTAAGCTCAATGTAACAAGAAATTGTTGTTTTGAACCTTAATTCAAGTAGGAAACGTGGGAAATAATACGATAATGAAGTTTTACCCATTTTTATCAAATAATCCTCCTAAGAGTTTTGAAATTCAACGAGCCGATAATAATTATAATTCTTTGACAAAGCGTATTGTGAATAGAAATCCTTAATTTGAGCCTTAAAATGTAGGCAACGTGAAAAATCGGACGATGATATAGTTTTCCCATTTCATATTAAATAATCTTTCGAAAAGTTTTGAAATTCAACAAGCCGAGAATTATCACAATTCTTTTACAAAGCTTATTGTGAATACAAATCGTTATTTTGAGTCTTAAACTTCACGTAGGGAACATGGAAAATAGAACGACAATGAAGTTGTATTCATTTTGTATCAAATTCTTCATTCTAAGAGTTTAAAATTCAACAACCCCAAATAAACATATTTCACTTAAAAAACTTATTGTGAATAAAAATCGTTCTTTTGAGCATTAACATCACGCTGGGAACGTGGGAAATCGGACGACAACGAAGTTTTAACTGTTTTGTATCAAATTCATCATTCTATGAGTTTTGAAATTCAACAAGCCGAGAATAGTCATAATTCTATTATAAAGCTTATATTTAATTAAAATCGTTGTTTTCAGCATTAACTTCATGTAGGGAACATGGTAAATAGGACAATAACGATGTTTTACTTATTTTGTATTAAATCATCATTCTAAATGTTTTGAAATTTAAGAAGTCAGGATTAATCATAATTCTGTTTTTAAGCGTAATGGGACTACAAATCGTTGTTTTGAGCGTCGTAGGGTGCGAGGGAATTCAGACGATAATGAAGTTTTTTCCATTTTGTATAAATTTAAATTTATCGTCTACGTGTTTTGAAATTTAACAAGCCGAGAGTAATCATAATTCTTTACAAAGCTTATTGTGAATACAAATTATTGCTTTGAGCCTTAAACTTCACTAAGGGAATATAGGAAGTCGAACGACAATGAAGTTTTAACAATTTTGTATCTAATTCATCATTCTAAGAGTTTGGAAATTCAACAAGCCGAGAATAATCATATTTCACTTACATAGCTTTTTGTGAAAAAAATTGGTCTTTTGAGTATTAGCTTCACGTAGGAAACGTGGAAATCGGACGACAATAATGTTTTAACATGTTTGTATCAAATTCATCATTCTAAGAGTTTTGAAATTCAATAAGCCGAGAATAGTCATAATTCTATTATAAAGCTAATTGTTAATAGAAACCGTTGTTTTCAACGTTAACTTCGCGTAGGGAGCATGGTGAATCGGATGATAACGAAGTTTTACTTATTTTATATCAAATCATTATTCTAAAAGTTTTGAAATTCAAGAAGCCGAGAATAATCGTAATTATATTACTAAGCTCAATGTAAAAAGAAATCGTTGTTTAGAGACATAACTCACGCAGAAACGTGGGAAATCATACGATAATGAAGTTTTACCCAATTTGTATCAAATAATCATCCTAAGAGTTTTGAAATTCAACGAACCGATAATAATCATAATTTTATGACAATGCTTATTGTGAATAGAAATTGTTGTTTTGAGCCTTAAAATGTAGGGAACGTGAAAAATCGAACGATGATATAGTTTTTCCATTTCGTAACAAAAAATCGTCGTAAGAGTTTTGAAATTCAACAAGCTGAGAATTATCATAATTCTTTACAAAGCTTATTGTGAATACAAATCGTTGTTTTGAGCCTTAAACTTCATGTAGGTAACACGGGAAGTAGAATGACAATGAAGTTTTATCCATTTTGTATTTAATTCATCATTCTAAGAGTTTAAAATTCATGAAGCCGAGAATAAACATATTTCACTTAAAAAACTTATTGTGAATAAAAATCGTTCTTTTGAGCATTAACTTCACGTAGAGAACGTGGGAAATCGAAATCGACAAAAATTCCATCATTCTAAGAGTTTTGAAATTCAACAAGCCGAGAATAGTCATAATTCTATTATAAAGCAAATTGTTAATAGAAATCGTTGTTTTCAACCTTAACTTAACGTAGGGACCATGGTAAATCGAAAGATAGCGAAGTTTTACTTATTTTCTATCAAATCATTATTTTAAGAGTTTTGAAATTCAAGAAGCCGACAATAATCGTAACTATGTTACTAAGCTCAATGTAACAAAAATCATTGTTTTGAGTCTTAACTCACATAAGAAACGTTGGAAAGCATACGATAATGAAGTTTTACTCGTTTTGTATCAAATAATCATCCTAAGTATTTTGAAATTCTACGAGCCGATAATAATCATAATTCTAGGACAAAGCTTATAGTTTATAAAAATCGTTGTTTTGAGCCTTAAACTTCATTTAGGGAAAGTGAAAAATTGGACGATGATTAAGTTTTCCCATTTCGTATCAAATAATCATCCTAAAAGTTTTGTAATTCAACAACCGATAATAATCGTAATTAAATTAAATGCTTAGTATGAATAGAACTCGTTGTTTTGTGCCTTAACATCACATAGGGAACGTAGAAAATTGGACGACAATGAAGTTTTTACTATTTTGTATCAAATTCATCATTCTAAGAGTTTTGAAATTTGACAAGCCGAGAATAGTCATAATTCTATTATAAAGCTAATTGTCAATAGAAATCATTGTTTTCAACTTTAACTTCACGTAGGGAACATGGTAAATTGAACGATAACGAAGTTTTACTTATTTTCTATCAAATCTTCATTCTAAGAGTTTTGAAATTCAACAAGCCGAGAATCATCGTAATTATGCTACTAAGCTCAATGTAATAAGAAATCGTTGTTTTGAGCCTTAACTCACGTAGGAAAAGTGGGAAAGCATACGATAATAAAGTTTTACCCATTTTGTATCAAATAATCATCCCAAGAGTTTTGAAATTCAACGAGCCGATAATAATCATAATTTTATGACAAAGCTTCTTGTTAATAGAAATCGTTCTTTTGTGCCATAACATCACGTAGGGAACGTGGGAAATCGGACGACAATGAAGTTTTAACCCCTTTGTATCAAATTCATCATTCTAAGAGTTTTGAAATTCAACAAGCCGAGAATAGTCATAATTCTATTATAAGTCTAATTGTTAATAAAAATCATTGTTTTCAACCTTAACTTCACGTAGGGAACATAGTAAATCGGACAATAATGAAGTTTTACTTATTTTCTATCAAATCATTATTCTAAGAGTTTTGAAAATCAAGAAGCCGAGAATAATCGTAATTATATTACTAAGCTCAATGTAATAAGATATCGTTGCTTTGAGCCTTAACTCACGTAGGAAACGTGGAAAATCATACGATAATGAAGTTTTACCTATTTTGTGTCAAATAATCAACTTAAGAGTTTTGAAATTCAACGAGCCGATAATAATCATAATTCTATGACAAAGCTTATTGTGAATAGAAATCATTGTTTTGAGCCTTAAAATGTAGGGAACGTGGAAAATTGAAAGATGATATAGTTTTCCCAATTCTTATCAAATGAAAATCCTAAAAGTTTTGAAATTCAACAAGCCGATAATAATCATAATTCTATTACAAAGCTTAGTATGAATAGAAATCGTTGTTTTGTGCCTTCACATAGGGAACGTGGGAAATTGGACGACAATGAAGTGTTAACCATTTTTTATCAAATTCATCATTCTAAGAGTTTTTAAATTCAACAAGCCGAGAGTAGTTGTAATTCTATTATAAAGCTTAATGTGACTAAAATCGTTGTTTTGAGGTGTGTGGGAAATCGACGATAATGAAGTTTTACCCATTTTGTATAAATTAATCGGTCTAAAAGTTTTAAAATTCAACAAGCTGAGAATTATCATAATTTTTTTACAAAGCTTATTGTGAGTACAAATCATTGTTTTGAGCCTTAAACTTCACGTACGGAACATGGGAAGTAGAACGACATTGAAGTTTTATCCATTTTGTATCTAATTCATCATTCTAAGAGTTTGAAATTCAACAAGCCGAGAATAATCATATTTCACTTAAAAAGCTTATTGTGAATAGAAATCGTTCTTTTTGGCATTAACATCACGTAGGAACGTGGAAAATTGGACGACAATGAAGTTTTTACCATATTGTATCAAATTCATCCTTCTAAGAGTTTTGAAATTCAACAAGCCGAGAATAATCATAGGTCTATTATAAAGCTAATTGTTAATAGAAATCGTTGCTTTCTACCTTAACTTCATGTAGGGAACATGGTAAATCAAACGATAACGAAGTTTTACTTATTTTCTATCAAATCATCATTCTAAGAGTTTTGAAATTCAAGAAGCCGAGAATAATCGGAGTTATATTACCAAGCTCAATGTAACAAGAAATCGTTGTTTTGTGCCTTAACTCACGTAGGAAATGTGGGAAATCATACGATAATGAATTTTACCCATTTTGTATCAAATAATCATCCTAAGAGTTTTGAAATTCAACTAGCCGATAATAATCATATTTCTATGGCAAAGCTTATTGTGAATAGAAATCATTGTTTTGAGCTTTAAAATGTAGGGAACGTGGAAAATCGGAACGATGATATAGTTTTCCCATTTCGTATCAAATAATCTTCCTAAAAGTTTTGAAATTCAACAAGTCGAGAATTATCATAATTCTTTTACAAAGCTTATTGTGAATGCAAAACCTTGTTTTGAGCCTTAAACTTCGTAGTAGGGAACATGGGAAGTAGAACGACAATGAAGTTTCATCCATTTTGTACCTAATTAATCATTCTAAGAGTTTGAAATTCAACAAGCGTAGAATAATCATATTTCACATACAAAGCTTATTTTGAATAGAAATCGTTCTTTTGAGCATTAACTTCACGAAGGGAACGTGGGAAATCGGACGACAATGAAATTTTAGCCCGTTTGTATCAAATTCATTATTCTCGAGAGTTTTAAAATTTGACAAGCCGAGAATAGTCATAATTCTATTATAAAGCTAATTATTAATAGAAATCATTATTTTCAACCTTAACTTCACGTAGGGAACATGGTAAATCGGACGATAACGAAGTTTTACTTATTTTCTATCAAATCTTAATTCTAAGAGTTTTGAAATTCAAGAAGCCGAGAGTCATCGTAATTATGTTACTAAGCTCAATGTAACAAGAAATCGTTGTTTTGAGCCTTAACTCACATACGATAATGAAGTTTTACCCATTTTGTATCAAATAATCATCCTAAGAGTTTTGAAATTCAACGAGCCGATAATAATCATAATTCTATGACAAAGCTTATTGTTAATAGAAATTGTTGTTTCAAGCCTTAAACTTCACGTAGGGAACGTGAAAAATCGGACGATGATGTAGTTTTTCTATTTTGTGTCAAATAATCATCCTAAAAGTTTTGAAATTCCACAAGCTGAGAATAATCATATTTCACTTACAATGCTTATTGTAAATAAAAATCGTTGTTTTTAGCATCAATTTCCGTAGTGATCGTGGAAAATCGGACTACAATGGAGTTTTAAGATGTTTGCATCAAATTCATCATTCTAAGAGTTTTGAAATTCAACAAGCTGAGAATAGTCATAATTCTATTATAAAGCTAATTGTTAATTGAAATTGTTATTTTCAACCTTAACTTCACGTAGGTAACAAGGTAAATCGGACGATAGTGAAGTTTTACTTATTTTCTATCAAATCATTATTCTAAGAGTTTAGAAATTCAAGAAGCCGAGAATAATCGTAATTATATTACTAAGCTCAATGTAACAAGAAATTGTTGTTTTGAACCTTAATTCAAGTAGGAAACGTGGGAAATAATACGATAATGAAGTTTTACCCATTTTTATCAAATAATCCTCCTAAGAGTTTTGAAATTCAACGAGCCGATAATAATTATAATTCTTTGACAAAGCGTATTGTGAATAGAAATCCTTAATTTGAGCCTTAAAATGTAGGCAACGTGAAAAATCGGACGATGATATAGTTTTCCCATTTCATATTAAATAATCTTTCAGAAAGTTTTGAAATTCAACAAGCCGAGAATTATCACAATTCTTTTACAAAGCTTATTGTGAATACAAATCGTTATTTTGAGTCTTAAACTTCACGTAGGGAACATGGAAAATAGAACGACAATGAAGTTGTATTCATTTTGTATCAAATTCTTCATTCTAAGAGTTTAAAATTCAACAACCCGAAAATAAACATATTTCACTTAAAAAACTTATTGTGAATAAAAATCGTTCTTTTGAGCATTAACATCACGCTGGGAACGTGGGAAATCGGACGACAACGAAGTTTTAACTGTTTTGTATCAAATTCATCATTCTATGAGTTTTGAAATTCAACAAGCCGAGAATAGTCATAATTCTATTATAAAGCTTATATTTAATTAAAATCGTTGTTTTCAACATTAACTTCATGTAGGGAACATGGTAAATAGGACAATAACGATGTTTTACTTATTTTGTATTAAATCATCATTCTAAATGTTTTGAAATTTAAGAAGTCAGGATTAATCATAATTCTGTTTTTAAGCGTAATGGGACTACAAATCGTTGTTTTGAGCGTCGTAGGGTGCGAGGGAATTCAGACGATAATGAAGTTTTTTCCATTTTGTATAAATTTATCGGTCTAAGTGTTTTGAAATTTAACAAGCCGAGAGTAATCATAATTCTGTTACAAAGCTTATTGTGAATACAAATTATTGCTTTGAGCCTTAAACTTCACTAAGGGAATATAGGAAGTCGAACGACAATGAAGTTTTAACAATTTTGTATCTAATTCATCATTCTAAGAGTTTGGAAATTCAACAAGCCGAGAATAATCATATTTCACTTACATAGCTTTTTGTGAAAAAAAATTGGTCTTTTGAGTATTAGCTTCACGTAGGAAACGTGGAAATCGGACGACAATAATGTTTTAACATGTTTGTATCAAATTCATCATTCTAAGAGTTTTGAAATTCAATAAGCCGAGAATAGTCATAATTCTATTATAAAGCTAATTGTTAATAGAAACCGTTGTTTTCAACGTTAACTTCGCGTAGGGAGCATGGTGAATCGGATGATAACGAAGTTTTACTTATTTTATATCAAATCATTATTCTAAAAGTTTTGAAATTCAAGAAGCCGAGAATAATCGTAATTATATTACTAAGCTCAATGTAAAAAGAAATCGTTGTTTAGAGACATAACTCACGCAGAAACGTGGGAAATCATACGATAATGAAGTTTTACCCAATTTGTATCAAATAATCATCCTAAGAGTTTTGAAATTCAACGAACCGATAATAATCATAATTTTATGACAATGCTTATTGTGAATAGAAATTGTTGTTTTGAGCCTTAAAATGTAGGGAACGTGAAAAATCGAACGATGATATAGTTTTTCCATTTCGTAACAAAAAATCGTCGTAAGAGTTTTGAAATTCAACAAGCTGAGAATTATCATAATTCTTTACAAAGCTTATTGTGAATACAAATCGTTGTTTTGAGCCTTAAACTTCATGTAGGTAACACGGGAAGTAGAATGACAATGAAGTTTTATCCATTTTGTATTTAATTCATCATTCTAAGAGTTTAAAATTCATGAAGCCGAGAATAAACATATTTCACTTAAAAAACTTATTGTGAATAAAAATCGTTCTTTTGAGCATTAACTTCACGTAGAGAACGTGGGAAATCGAACGACAAAATTCATCATTCTAAGAGTTTTGAAATTCAACAAGCCGAGAATAGTCATAATTCTATTATAAAGCAAATTGTTAATAGAAATCGTTGTTTTCAACCTTAACTTAACGTAGGGACCATGGTAAATCGAAAGATAGCGAAGTTTTACTTATTTTCTATCAAATCATTATTTTAAGAGTTTTGAAATTCAAGAAGCCGACAATAATCGTAACTATGTTACTAAGCTCAATGTAACAAAAATCATTGTTTTGAGTCTTAACTCACATAAGAAACGTTGGAAAGCATACGATAATGAAGTTTTACTCGTTTTGTATCAAATAATCATCCTAAGTATTTTGAAATTCTACGAGCCGATAATAATCATAATTCTAGGACAAAGCTTATAGTTTATAGAAATCGTTGTTTTGAGCCTTAAACTTCATTTAGGGAAAGTGAAAAATTGGACGATGATTAAGTTTTCCCATTTCGTATCAAATAATCATCCTAAAAGTTTTGTAATTCAACAACCCGATAATAATCGTAATTAAATTAAATGCTTAGTATGAATAGAACTCGTTGTTTTGTGCCTTAACATCACATAGGGAACGTAGAAAATTGGACGACAATGAAGTTTTTACTATTTTGTATCAAATTCATCATTCTAAGAGTTTTGAAATTTGACAAGCCGAGAATAGTCATAATTCTATTATAAAGCTAATTGTCAATAGAAATCATTGTTTTCAACTTTAACTTCACGTAGGGAACATGGTAAATTGAACGATAACGAAGTTTTACTTATTTTCTATCAAATCTTCATTCTAAGAGTTTTGAAATTCAACAAGCCGAGAATCATCGTAATTATGCTACTAAGCTCAATGTAATAAGAAATCGTTGTTTTGAGCCTTAACTCACGTAGGAAAAGTGGGAAAGCATACGATAATAAAGTTTTACCCATTTTGTATCAAATAATCATCCCAAGAGTTTTGAAATTCAACGAGCCGATAATAATCATAATTTTATGACAAAGCTTCTTGTTAATAGAAATCGTTCTTTTGTGCCATAACATCACGTAGGGAACGTGGGAAATCGGACGACAATGAAGTTTTAACCCCTTTGTATCAAATTCATCATTCTAAGAGTTTTGAAATTCAACAAGCCGAGAATAGTCATAATTCTATTATAAGTCTAATTGTTAATAAAAATCATTGTTTTCAACCTTAACTTCACGTAGGGAACATAGTAAATCGGACAATAATGAAGTTTTACTTATTTTCTATCAAATCATTATTCTAAGAGTTTTGAAAATCAAGAAGCCGAGAATAATCGTAATTATATTACTAAGCTCAATGTAATAAGATATCGTTGCTTTGAGCCTTAACTCACGTAGGAAACGTGGAAAATCATACGATAATGAAGTTTTACCTATTTTGTGTCAAATAATCAACTTAAGAGTTTTGAAATTCAACGAGCCGATAATAATCATAATTCTATGACAAAGCTTATTGTGAATAGAAATCATTGTTTTGAGCCTTAAAATGTAGGGAACGTGGAAAATTGAAAGATGATATAGTTTTCCCAATTCTTATCAAATGAAAATCCTAAAAGTTTTGAAATTCAACAAGCCGATAATAATCATAATTCTATTACAAAGCTTAGTATGAATAGAAATCGTTGTTTTGTGCCTTCACATAGGGAACGTGGGAAATTGGACGACAATGAAGTGTTAACCATTTTTTATCAAATTCATCATTCTAAGAGTTTTTAAATTCAACAAGCCGAGAGTAGTTGTAATTCTATTATAAAGCTTAATGTGACTAAAATCGTTGTTTTGAGGTGTGTGGGAAATCGACGATAATGAAGTTTTACCCATTTTGTATAAATTAATCGGTCTAAAAGTTTTAAAATTCAACAAGTGAGAATTATCATAATTTTTTTACAAAGCTTATTGTGAGTACAAATCATTGTTTTGAGCCTTAAACTTCACGTACGGAACATGGGAAGTAGAACGACATTGAAGTTTTATCCATTTTGTATCTAATTCATCATTCTAAGAGTTTGAAATTCAACAAGCCGAGAATAATCATATTTCACTTAAAAAGCTTATTGTGAATAGAAATCGTTCTTTTTGGCATTAACATCACGTAGGGAACGTGGAAAATTGGACGACAATGAAGTTTTTACCATATTGTATCAAATTCATCCTTCTAAGAGTTTTGAAATTCAACAAGCCGAGAATAATCATAGGTCTATTATAAAGCTAATTGTTAATAGAAATCGTTGCTTTCTACCTTAACTTCATGTAGGGAACATGGTAAATCAAACGATAACGAAGTTTTACTTATTTTCTATCAAATCATCATTCTAAGAGTTTTGAAATTCAAGAAGCCGAGAATAATCGTAGTTATATTACCAAGCTCAATGTAACAAGAAATCGTTGTTTTGTGCCTTAACTCACGTAGGAAATGTGGGAAATCATACGATAATGAATTTTACCCATTTTGTATCAAA
The DNA here is from genome assembly GCA_039657345.1 of Stephania japonica. Taxonomy (NCBI): domain Eukaryota; kingdom Viridiplantae; phylum Streptophyta; class Magnoliopsida; order Ranunculales; family Menispermaceae; genus Stephania; species Stephania japonica. The sequence goes on along the minus strand of CM077558.1, from coordinate 27,635,074 downwards.
TAATCATCCTAAGAGTTTTGAAATTCAACTAGTAGATAATAATCATATTTCTATGGCAAAGCTTATTGTGAATAGAAATCATTGTTTTGAGCTTTAAAATGTAGGGAACGTGGAAAATCGGAACGATGATATAGTTTTCCCATTTCGTATCAAATAATCTTCCTAAAAGTTTTGAAATTCAACAAGTCGAGAATTATCATAATTCTTTTACAAAGCTTATTGTGAATGCAAAACCTTGTTTTGAGCCTTAAACTTCGGGTAGGGAACATGGGAAGTAGAACGACAATGAAGTTTCATCCATTTTGTACCTAATTAATCATTCTAAGAGTTTGAAATTCAACAAGCGTAGAATAATCATATTTCACATACAAAGCTTATTTTGAATAGAAATCGTTCTTTTGAGCATTAACTTCACGAAGGGAACGTGGGAAATCGGACGACAATGAAATTTTAGCCCGTTTGTATCAAATTCATTATTCTCGAGAGTTTTAAAATTTGACAAGCCGAGAATAGTCATAATTCTATTATAAAGCTAATTATTAATAGAAATCATTATTTTCAACCTTAACTTCACGTAGGGAACATGGTAAATCGGACGATAACGAAGTTTTACTTATTTTCTATCAAATCTTAATTCTAAGAGTTTTGAAATTCAAGAAGCCGAGAGTCATCGTAATTATGTTACTAAGCTCAATGTAACAAGAAATCGTTGTTTTGAGCCTTAACTCACATACGATAATGAAGTTTTACCCATTTTGTATCAAATAATCATCCTAAGAGTTTTGAAATTCAACGAGCCGATAATAATCATAATTCTATGACAAAGCTTATTGTTAATAGAAATTGTTGTTTCAAGCCTTAAACTTCACGTAGGGAACGTGAAAAATCGGACGATGATGTAGTTTTTCTATTTTGTGTCAAATAATCATCCTAAAAGTTTTGAAATTCCACAAGTTTGAGAATAATCATATTTCACTTACAATGCTTATTGTAAATAAAAATCGTTGTTTTTAGCATCAATTTCCGTAGTGATCGTGGAAAATCGGACTACAATGGAGTTTTAAGATGTTTGCATCAAATTCATCATTCTAAGAGTTTTGAAATTCAACAAGTCGAGAATAGTCATAATTCTATTATAAAGCTAATTGTTAATTGAAATTGTTATTTTCAACCTTAACTTCACGTAGGTAACAAGGTAAATCGGACGATAGTGAAGTTTTACTTATTTTCTATCAAATCATTATTCTAAGAGTTTAGAAATTCAAGAAGCCGAGAATAATCGTAATTATATTACTAAGCTCAATGTAACAAGAAATTGTTGTTTTGAACCTTAATTCAAGTAGGAAACGTGGGAAATAATACGATAATGAAGTTTTACCCATTTTTATCAAATAATCCTCCTAAGAGTTTTGAAATTCAACGAGCCGATAATAATTATAATTCTTTGACAAAGCGTATTGTGAATAGAAATCCTTAATTTGAGCCTTAAAATGTAGGCAACGTGAAAAATCGGACGATGATATAGTTTTCCCATTTCATATTAAATAATCTTTCGAAAAGTTTTGAAATTCAACAAGTCGAAATTATCACAATTCTTTTACAAAGCTTATTGTGAATACAAATCGTTATTTTGAGTCTTAAACTTCACGTAGGGAACATGGAAAATAGAACGACAATGAAGTTGTATTCATTTTGTATCAAATTCTTCATTCTAAGAGTTTAAAATTCAACAACCCGAAAATAAACATATTTCACTTAAAAAACTTATTGTGAATAAAAATCGTTCTTTTGAGCATTAACATCACGCTGGGAACTTGGGAAATCGGACGACAACGAAGTTTTAACTGTTTTGTATCAAATTCATCATTCTATGAGTTTTGAAATTCAACAAGCCGAGAATAGTCATAATTCTATTATAAAGCTTATATTTAATTAAAATCGTTGTTTTCAGCATTAACTTCATGTAGGGAACATGGTAAATAGGACAATAACGATGTTTTACTTATTTTGTATTAAATCATCATTCTAAATGTTTTGAAATTTAAGAAGTCAGGATTAATCATAATTCTGTTTTTAAGCGTAATGGGACTACAAATCGTTGTTTTGAGCGTCGTAGGGTGCGAGGGAATTCAGACGATAATGAAGTTTTTTCCATTTTGTATAAATTTATCGGTCTAAGTGTTTTGAAATTTAACAAGCGAGAGTAATCATAATTCTTTACAAAGCTTATTGTGAATACAAATTATTGCTTTGAGCCTTAAACTTCACTAAGGGAATATAGGAAGTCGAACGACAATGAAGTTTTAACAATTTTGTATCTAATTCATCATTCTAAGAGTTTGGAAATTCAACAAGCCGAGAATAATCATATTTCACTTACATAGCTTTTTGTGAATAAAAATTGGTCTTTTGAGTATTAGCTTCACGTAGGAAACGTGGAAATCGGACGACAATAATGTTTTAACATGTTTGTATCAAATTCATCATTCTAAGAGTTTTGAAATTCAATAAGCCGAGAATAGTCATAATTCTATTATAAAGCTAATTGTTAATAGAAACCGTTGTTTTCAACGTTAACTTCACGTAGGGAGCATGGTGAATCGGATGATAACGAAGTTTTACTTATTTTATATCAAATCATTATTCTAAAAGTTTTGAAATTCAAGAAGCCGAGAATAATCGTAATTATATTACTAAGCTCAATGTAAAAAGAAATCGTTGTTTAGAGACATAACTCACGCAGGAAACGTGGGAAATCATACGATAATGAAGTTTTACCCAATTTGTATCAAATAATCATCCTAAGAGTTTTGAAATTCAACGAACCGATAATAATCATAATTTTATGACAATGCTTATTGTGAATAGAAATTGTTGTTTTGAGCCTTAAAATGTAGGGAACGTGAAAAATCGAACGATGATATAGTTTTTCCATTTCGTAACAAAAAATCGTCGTAAGAGTTTTGAAATTCAACAAGCTGAGAATTATCATAATTCTTTACAAAGCTTATTGTGAATACAAATCGTTGTTTTGAGCCTTAAACTTCATGTAGGTAACACGGGAAGTAGAATGACAATGAAGTTTTATCCATTTTGTATTTAATTCATCATTCTAAGAGTTTAAAATTCATGAAGCGAGAATAAACATATTTCACTTAAAAAACTTATTGTGAATAAAAATCGTTCTTTTGAGCATTAACTTCACGTAGAGAACGTGGGAAATCGAACGACAAAATTCATCATTCTAAGAGTTTTGAAATTCAACAAGCCGAGAATAGTCATAATTCTATTATAAAGCAAATTGTTAATAGAAATCGTTGTTTTCAACCTTAACTTAACGTAGGGACCATGGTAAATCGAAAGATAGCGAAGTTTTACTTATTTTCTATCAAATCATTATTTTAAGAGTTTTGAAATTCAAGAAGCCGACAATAATCGTAACTATGTTACTAAGCTCAATGTAACAAAAATCATTGTTTTGAGTCTTAACTCACATAAGAAACGTTGGAAAGCATACGATAATGAAGTTTTACTCGTTTTGTATCAAATAATCATCCTAAGTATTTTGAAATTCTACGAGCCGATAATAATCATAATTCTAGGACAAAGCTTATAGTTTATAGAAATCGTTGTTTTGAGCCTTAAACTTCATTTCGGGAAAGTGAAAAATTGGACGATGATTAAGTTTTCCCATTTCGTATCAAATAATCATCCTAAAAGTTTTGTAATTCAACAACCCGATAATAATCGTAATTAAATTAAATGCTTAGTATGAATAGAACTCGTTGTTTTGTGCCTTAACATCACATAGGGAACGTAGAAAATTGGACGACAATGAAGTTTTTACTATTTTGTATCAAATTCATCATTCTAAGAGTTTTGAAATTTGACAAGCCGAGAATAGTCATAATTCTATTATAAAGCTAATTGTCAATAGAAATCATTGTTTTCAACTTTAACTTCACGTAGGGAACATGGTAAATTGAACGATAACGAAGTTTTACTTATTTTCTATCAAATCTTCATTCTAAGAGTTTTGAAATTCAACAAGCCGAGAATCATCGTAATTATGCTACTAAGCTCAATGTAATAAGAAATCGTTGTTTTGAGCCTTAACTCACGTAGGAAAAGTGGGAAAGCATACGATAATAAAGTTTTACCCATTTTGTATCAAATAATCATCCCAAGAGTTTTGAAATTCAACGAAGCCGATAATAATCATAATTTTATGACAAAGCTTCTTGTTAATAGAAATCGTTCTTTTGTGCCATAACATCACGTAGGGAACGTGGGAAATCGGACGACAATGAAGTTTTAACCCCTTTGTATCAAATTCATCATTCTAAGAGTTTTGAAATTCAACAAGCCGAGAATAGTCATAATTCTATTATAAGTCTAATTGTTAATAAAAATCATTGTTTTCAACCTTAACTTCACGTAGGGAACATAGTAAATCGGACAATAATGAAGTTTTACTTATTTTCTATCAAATCATTATTCTAAGAGTTTTGAAAATCAAGAAGCCGAGAATAATCGTAATTATATTACTAAGCTCAATGTAATAAGATATCGTTGCTTTGAGCCTTAACTCACGTAGGAAACGTGGAAAATCATACGATAATGAAGTTTTACCTATTTTGTGTCAAATAATCAACTTAAGAGTTTTGAAATTCAACGAGCCGATAATAATCATAATTCTATGACAAAGCTTATTGTGAATAGAAATCATTGTTTTGAGCCTTAAAATGTAGGGAACGTGGAAAATTGAAAGATGATATAGTTTTCCCAATTCTTATCAAATGAAAATCCTAAAAGTTTTGAAATTCAACAAGCCGATAATAATCATAATTCTATTACAAAGCTTAGTATGAATAGAAATCGTTGTTTTGTGCCTTCACATAGGGAACGTGGGAAATTGGACGACAATGAAGTGTTAACCATTTTTTATCAAATTCATCATTCTAAGAGTTTTTAAATTCAACAAGCCGAGAGTAGTTGTAATTCTATTATAAAGCTTAATGTGACTAAAATCGTTGTTTTGAGGTGTGTGGGAAATCGAGACGATAATGAAGTTTTACCCATTTTGTATAAATTAATCGGTCTAAAAGTTTTAAAATTCAACAAGCTGAGAATTATCATAATTTTTTTACAAAGCTTATTGTGAGTACAAATCATTGTTTTGAGCCTTAAACTTCACGTACGGAACATGGGAAGTAGAACGACATTGAAGTTTTATCCATTTTGTATCTAATTCATCATTCTAAGAGTTTGAAATTCAACAAGCCGAGAATAATCATATTTCACTTAAAAAGCTTATTGTGAATAGAAATCGTTCTTTTTGGCATTAACATCACGTAGGGAACGTGGAAAATTGGACGACAATGAAGTTTTTACCATATTGTATCAAATTCATCCTTCTAAGAGTTTTGAAATTCAACAAGCCGAGAATAATCATAGGTCTATTATAAAGCTAATTGTTAATAGAAATCGTTGCTTTCTACCTTAACTTCATGTAGGGAACATGGTAAATCAAACGATAACGAAGTTTTACTTATTTTCTATCAAATCATCATTCTAAGAGTTTTGAAATTCAAGAAGCCGAGAATAATCGTAGTTATATTACCAAGCTCAATGTAACAAGAAATCGTTGTTTTGTGCCTTAACTCACGTAGGAAATGTGGGAAATCATACGATAATGAATTTTACCCATTTTGTATCAAATAATCATCCTAAGAGTTTTGAAATTCAACTAGCCGATAATAATCATATTTCTATGGCAAAGCTTATTGTGAATAGAAATCATTGTTTTGAGCTTTAAAATGTAGGGAACGTGGAAAATCGGAACGATGATATAGTTTTCCCATTTCGTATCAAATAATCTTCCTAAAAGTTTTGAAATTCAACAAGTCGAGAATTATCATAATTCTTTTACAAAGCTTATTGTGAATGCAAAACCTTGTTTTGAGCCTTAAACTTCAGGTAGGGAACATGGGAAGTAGAACGACAATGAAGTTTCATCCATTTTGTACCTAATTAATCATTCTAAGAGTTTGAAATTCAACAAGCGTAGAATAATCATATTTCACATACAAAGCTTATTTTGAATAGAAATCGTTCTTTTGAGCATTAACTTCACGAAGGGAACGTGGGAAATCGGACGACAATGAAATTTTAGCCCGTTTGTATCAAATTCATTATTCTGAGAGTTTTAAAATTTGACAAGCCGAGAATAGTCATAATTCTATTATAAAGCTAATTATTAATAGAAATCATTATTTTCAACCTTAACTTCACGTAGGGAACATGGTAAATCGGACGATAACGAAGTTTTACTTATTTTCTATCAAATCTTAATTCTAAGAGTTTTGAAATTCAAGAAGCCGAGAGTCATCGTAATTATGTTACTAAGCTCAATGTAACAAGAAATCGTTGTTTTGAGCCTTAACTCACATACGATAATGAAGTTTTACCCATTTTGTATCAAATAATCATCCTAAGAGTTTTGAAATTCAACGAGCCGATAATAATCATAATTCTATGACAAAGCTTATTGTTAATAGAAATTGTTGTTTCAAGCCTTAAACTTCACGTAGGGAACGTGAAAAATCGGACGATGATGTAGTTTTTCTATTTTGTGTCAAATAATCATCCTAAAAGTTTTGAAATTCCACAAGTGAGAATAATCATATTTCACTTACAATGCTTATTGTAAATAAAAATCGTTGTTTTTAGCATCAATTTCCGTAGTGATCGTGGAAAATCGGACTACAATGGAGTTTTAAGATGTTTGCATCAAATTCATCATTCTAAGAGTTTTGAAATTCAACAAGCCGAGAATAGTCATAATTCTATTATAAAGCTAATTGTTAATTGAAATTGTTATTTTCAACCTTAACTTCACGTAGGTAACAAGGTAAATCGGACGATAGTGAAGTTTTACTTATTTTCTATCAAATCATTATTCTAAGAGTTTAGAAATTCAAGAAGCCGAGAATAATCGTAATTATATTACTAAGCTCAATGTAACAAGAAATTGTTGTTTTGAACCTTAATTCAAGTAGGAAACGTGGGAAATAATACGATAATGAAGTTTTACCCATTTTTATCAAATAATCCTCCTAAGAGTTTTGAAATTCAACGAGCCGATAATAATTATAATTCTTTGACAAAGCGTATTGTGAATAGAAATCCTTAATTTGAGCCTTAAAATGTAGGCAACGTGAAAAATCGGACGATGATATAGTTTTCCCATTTCATATTAAATAATCTTTCAGAAAGTTTTGAAATTCAACAAGCCGAGAATTATCACAATTCTTTTACAAAGCTTATTGTGAATACAAATCGTTATTTTGAGTCTTAAACTTCACGTAGGGAACATGGAAAATAGAACGACAATGAAGTTGTATTCATTTTGTATCAAATTCTTCATTCTAAGAGTTTAAAATTCAACAACCCGAAAATAAACATATTTCACTTAAAAAACTTATTGTGAATAAAAATCGTTCTTTTGAGCATTAACATCACGGGAACGTGGGAAATCGGACGACAACGAAGTTTTAACTGTTTTGTATCAAATTCATCATTCTATGAGTTTTGAAATTCAACAAGCCGAGAATAGTCATAATTCTATTATAAAGCTTATATTTAATTAAAATCGTTGTTTTCAGCATTAACTTCATGTAGGGAACATGGTAAATAGGACAATAACGATGTTTTACTTATTTTGTATTAAATCATCATTCTAAATGTTTTGAAATTTAAGAAGTCAGGATTAATCATAATTCTGTTTTTAAGCGTAATGGGACTACAAATCGTTGTTTTGAGCGTCGTAGGGTGCGAGGGAATTCAGACGATAATGAAGTTTTTTCCATTTTGTATAAATTTATCGGTCTAAGTGTTTTGAAATTTAACAAGCCGAGAGTAATCATAATTCTGTTACAAAGCTTATTGTGAATACAAATTATTGCTTTGAGCCTTAAACTTCACTAAGGGAATATAGGAAGTCGAACGACAATGAAGTTTTAACAATTTTGTATCTAATTCATCATTCTAAGAGTTTGGAAATTCAACAAGCCGAGAATAATCATATTTCACTTACATAGCTTTTTGTGAATAAAAATTGGTCTTTTGAGTATTAGCTTCACGTAGGAAACGTGGAAATCGGACGACAATAATGTTTTAACATGTTTGTATCAAATTCATCATTCTAAGAGTTTTGAAATTCAATAAGCCGAGAATAGTCATAATTCTATTATAAAGCTAATTGTTAATAGAAACCGTTGTTTTCAACCTTAACTTCACGTAGGGAGCATGGTGAATCGGATGATAACGAAGTTTTACTTATTTTCTATCAAATCATTATTCTAAAAGTTTTGAAATTCAAGAAGCCGAGAATAATCGTAATTATATTACTAAGCTCAATGTAAAAAGAAATCGTTGTTTAGAGACATAACTCACGCAGAAACGTGGGAAATCATACGATAATGAAGTTTTACCCAATTTGTATCAAATAATCATCCTAAGAGTTTTGAAATTCAACGAACCGATAATAATCATAATTTTATGACAATGCTTATTGTGAATAGAAATTGTTGTTTTGAGCCTTAAAATGTAGGGAACGTGAAAAATCGAACGATGATATAGTTTTTCCATTTCGTAACAAAAAATCGTCGTAAGAGTTTTGAAATTCAACAAGTGAGAATTATCATAATTCTTTACAAAGCTTATTGTGAATACAAATCGTTGTTTTGAGCCTTAAACTTCATGTAGGTAACACGGGAAGTAGAATGACAATGAAGTTATCCATTTTGTATTTAATTCATCATTCTAAGAGTTTAAAATTCATGAAGCCGAGAATAAACATATTTCACTTAAAAAACTTATTGTGAATAAAAATCGTTCTTTTGAGCATTAACTTCACGTAGAGAACGTGGGAAATCGAACGACAAAAAATTCATCATTTCATCATTCTAAGAGTTTTGAAATTCAACAAGCCGAGAATAGTCATAATTCTATTATAAAGCAAATTGTTAATAGAAATCGTTGTTTTCAACCTTAACTTAACGTAGGGACCATGGTAAATCGAAAGATAGCGAAGTTTTACTTATTTTCTATCAAATCATTATTTTAAGAGTTTTGAAATTCAAGAAGCCGACAATAATCGTAACTATGTTACTAAGCTCAATGTAACAAAAATCATTGTTTTGAGTCTTAACTCACATAAGAAACGTTGGAAAGCATACGATAATGAAGTTTTACTCGTTTTGTATCAAATAATCATCCTAAGTATTTTGAAATTCTACGAGCGATAATAATCATAATTCTAGGACAAAGCTTATAGTTTATAGAAATCGTTGTTTTGAGCCTTAAACTTCATTTAGGGAAAGTGAAAAATTGGACGATGATTAAGTTTTCCCATTTCGTATCAAATAATCATCCTAAAAGTTTTGTAATTCAACAACCCGATAATAATCGTAATTAAATTAAATGCTTAGTATGAATAGAACTCATTGTTTTGTGCCTTAACATCACATAGGGAACGTAGAAAATTGGACGACAATGAAGTTTTTACTATTTTGTATCAAATTCATCATTCTAAGAGTTTTGAAATTTGACAAGCCGAGAATAGTCATAATTCTATTATAAAGCTAATTGTCAATAGAAATCATTGTTTTCAACTTTAACTTCACGTAGGGAACATGGTAAATTGAACGATAACGAAGTTTTACTTATTTTCTATCAAATCTTCATTCTAAGAGTTTTGAAATTCAACAAGCCGAGAATCATCGTAATTATGCTACTAAGCTCAATGTAATAAGAAATCGTTGTTTTGAGCCTTAACTCACGTAGGAAAAGTGGGAAAGCATACGATAATAAAGTTTTACCCATTTTGTATCAAATAATCATCCCAAGAGTTTTGAAATTCAACGAGCCGATAATAATCATAATTTTATGACAAAGCTTCTTGTTAATAGAAATCGTTCTTTTGTGCCATAACATCACGTAGGGAACGTGGGAAATCGGACGACAATGAAGTTTTAACCCCTTTGTATCAAATTCATCATTCTAAGAGTTTTGAAATTCAACAAGCCGAGAATAGTCATAATTCTATTATAAGTCTAATTGTTAATAAAAATCATTGTTTTCAACCTTAACTTCACGTAGGGAACATAGTAAATCGGACAATAATGAAGTTTTACTTATTTTCTATCAAATCATTATTCTAAGAGTTTTGAAAATCAAGAAGCGAGAATAATCGTAATTATATTACTAAGCTCAATGTAATAAGATATCGTTGCTTTGAGCCTTAACTCACGTAGGAAACGTGGAAAATCATACGATAATGAAGTTTTACCTATTTTGTGTCAAATAATCAACTTAAGAGTTTTGAAATTCAACGAGCCGATAATAATCATAATTCTATGACAAAGCTTATTGTGAATAGAAATCATTGTTTTGAGCCTTAAAATGTAGGGAACGTGGAAAATTGAAAGATGATATAGTTTTCCCAATTCTTATCAAATGAAAATCCTAAAAGTTTTGAAATTCAACAAGCCGATAATAATCATAATTCTATTACAAAGCTTAGTATGAATAGAAATCGTTGTTTTGTGCCTTCACATAGGGAACGTGGGAAATTGGACGACAATGAAGTGTTAACCATTTTTTATCAAATTCATCATTCTAAGAGTTTTTAAATTCAACAAGCCGAGAGTAGTTGTAATTCTATTATAAAGCTTAATGTGACTAAAATCGTTGTTTTGAGGTGTGTGGGAAATCAGACGATAATGAAGTTTTACCCATTTTGTATAAATTAATCGGTCTAAAAGTTTTAAAATTCAACAAGCTGAGAATTATCATAATTTTTTTACAAAGCTTATTGTGAGTACAAATCATTGTTTTGAGCCTTAAACTTCACGTACGGAACATGGGAAGTAGAACTACATTGAAGTTTTATCCATTTTGTATCTAATTCATCATTCTAAGAGTTTGAAATTCAACAAGCCGAGAATAATCATATTTCACTTAAAAAGCTTATTGTGAATAGAAATCGTTCTTTTTGGCATTAACATCACGTAGGGAACGTGGAAAATTGGACGACAATGAAGTTTTTACCATATTGTATCAAATTCATCCTTCTAAGAGTTTTGAAATTCAACAAGCCGAGAATAATCATAGGTCTATTATAAAGCTAATTGTTAATAGAAATCGTTGCTTTCTACCTTAACTTCATGTAGGGAACATGGTAAATCAAACGATAACGAAGTTTTACTTATTTTCTATCAAATCATCATTCTAAGAGTTTTGAAATTCAAGAAGCCGAGAATAATCGTAGTTATATTACCAAGCTCAATGTAACAAGAAATCGTTGTTTTGTGCCTTAACTCACGTAGGAAATGTGGGAAATCATACGATAATGAATTTTACCCATTTTGTATCAAATAATCATCCTAAGAGTTTTGAAATTCAACTAGCCGATAATAATCATATTTCTATGGCAAAGCTTATTGTGAATAGAAATCATTGTTTTGAGCTTTAAAATGTAGGGAACGTGGAAAATCGGAACGATGATATAGTTTTCCCATTTCATATCAAATAATCTTCCTAAAAGTTTTGAAATTCAACAAGTCGAGAATTATCATAATTCTTTTACAAAGCTTATTGTGAATGCAAAACCTTGTTTTGAGCCTTAAACTTCACGTAGGGAACATGGGAAATAGAACGACAATGAAGTTTTATTCATTTTGTATCAAATTCTTCATTCTAAGAGTTTAAAATTCAACAAGCGTAGAATAATCATATTTCACATACAAAGCTTATTTTGAATAGAAATCGTTCTTTTGAGCATTAACTTCACGAAGGGAACGTGGGAAATCGGACGACAATGAAATTTTAGCCCGTTTGTATCAAATTCATTATTCTAAGAGTTTTAAAATTTGACAAGCCGAGAATAGTCATAATTCTATTATAAAGCTAATTATTAATAGAAATCATTATTTTCAACCTTAACTTCACGTAGGGAACATGGTAAATCGGACGATAACGAAGTTTTACTTATTTTCTATCAAATCTTAATTCTAAGAGTTTTGAAATTCAAGAAGCCGAGAGTCATCGTAATTATGTTACTAAGCTCAATGTAACAAGAAATCGTTGTTTTGAGCCTTAACTCACATACGATAATGAAGTTTTACCCATTTTGTATCAAATAATCATCCTAAGAGTTTTGAAATTCAACGAGCCGATAATAATCATAATTCTATGACAAAGCTTATTGTTAATAGAAATTGTTGTTTCCAGCCTTAAACTTCACGTAGGGAACGTGAAAAATCGGACGATGATGTAGTTTTTCTATTTTGTGTCAAATAATCATCCTAAAAGTTTTGAAATTCCACAAGCTGAGAATAATCATATTTCACTTACAATGCTTATTGTAAATAAAAATCGTTGTTTTTAGCATCAATTTCCCGTAGTGATCGTGGAAAATCGGACTACAATGGAGTTTTAAGATGTTTGCATCAAATTCATCATTCTAAGAGTTTTGAAATTCAACAAGCTGAGAATAGTCATAATTCTATTATAAAGCTAATTGTTAATTGAAATTGTTATTTTCAACCTTAACTTCACGTAGGTAACAAGGTAAATCGGACGATAGTGAAGTTTTACTTATTTTCTATCAAATCATTATTCTAAGAGTTTAGAAATTCAAGAAGCCGAGAATAATCGTAATTATATTACTAAGCTCAATGTAACAAGAAATTGTTGTTTTGAACCTTAATTCAAGTAGGAAACGTGGGACATAATACGATAATGAAGTTTTACCCATTTTTATCAAATAATCCTCCTAAGAGTTTTGAAATTCAACGAGCCGATAATAATTATAATTCTTTGACAAAGCGTATTGTGAATAGAAATCCTTAATTTGAGCCTTAAAATGTAGGCAACGTGAAAAATCGGACGATGATATAGTTTTCCCATTTCATATTAAATAATCTTTCAGAAAGTTTTGAAATTCAACAAGCCGAGAATTATCACAATTCTTTTACAAAGCTTATTGTGAATACAAATCGTTATTTTGAGTCTTAAACTTCACGTAGGGAACATGGAAAATAGAACGACAATGAAGTTGTATTCATTTTGTATCAAATTCTTCATTCTAAGAGTTTAAAATTCAACAACCCGAAAATAAACATATTTCACTTAAAAAACTTATTGTGAATAAAAATCGTTCTTTTGAGCATTAACATCACGCTTTGGGAACGTGGGAAATCGGACGACAACGAAGTTTTAACTGTTTTGTATCAAATTCATCATTCTATGAGTTTTGAAATTCAACAAGCCGAGAATAGTCATAATTCTATTATAAAGCTTATATTTAATTAAAATCGTTGTTTTCAGCATTAACTTCATGTAGGGAACATGGTAAATAGGACAATAACGATGTTTTACTTATTTTGTATTAAATCATCATTCTAAATGTTTTGAAATTTAAGAAGTCAGGATTAATCATAATTCTGTTTTTAAGCGTAATGGGACTACAAATCGTTGTTTTGAGCGTCGTAGGGTGCGAGGGAATTCAGACGATAATGAAGTTTTTTCCATTTTGTATAAATTTATCGGTCTAAGTGTTTTGAAATTTAACAAGCCGAGAGTAATCATAATTCTGTTACAAAGCTTATTGTGAATACAAATTATTGCTTTGAGCCTTAAACTTCACTAAGGGAATATAGGAAGTCGAACGACAATGAAGTTTTAACAATTTTGTATCTAATTCATCATTCTAAGAGTTTGGAAATTCAACAAGCCGAGAATAATCATATTTCACTTACATAGCTTTTTGTGAAAAAAATTGGTCTTTTGAGTATTAGCTTCACGTAGGAAACGTGGAAATCGGACGACAATAATGTTTTAACATGTTTGTATCAAATTCATCATTCTAAGAGTTTTGAAATTCAATAAGCCGAGAATAGTCATAATTCTATTATAAAGCTAATTGTTAATAGAAACCGTTGTTTTCAACGTTAACTTCGCGTAGGGAGCATGGTGAATCGGATGATAACGAAGTTTTACTTATTTTATATCAAATCATTATTCTAAAAGTTTTGAAATTCAAGAAGCCGAGAATAATCGTAATTATATTACTAAGCTCAATGTAAAAAGAAATCGTTGTTTAGAGACATAACTCACGCAGAAACGTGGGAAATCATACGATAATGAAGTTTTACCCAATTTGTATCAAATAATCATCCTAAGAGTTTTGAAATTCAACGAACCGATAATAATCATAATTTTATGACAATGCTTATTGTGAATAGAAATTGTTGTTTTGAGCCTTAAAATGTAGGGAACGTGAAAAATCGAACGATGATATAGTTTTTCCATTTCGTAACAAAAAATCGTCGTAAGAGTTTTGAAATTCGACAAGCTGAGAATTATCATAATTCTTTACAAAGCTTATTGTGAATACAAATCGTTGTTTTGAGCCTTAAACTTCATGTAGGTAACACGGGAAGTAGAATGACAATGAAGTTTTATCCATTTTGTATTTAATTCATCATTCTAAGAGTTTAAAATTCATGAAGCCGAGAATAAACATATTTCACTTAAAAAACTTATTGTGAATAAAAATCGTTCTTTTGAGCATTAACTTCACGTAGAGAACGTGGGAAATCGAACGACAAAATTCATCATTCTAAGAGTTTTGAAATTCAACAAGCCGAGAATAGTCATAATTCTATTATAAAGCAAATTGTTAATAGAAATCGTTGTTTTCAACCTTAACTTAACGTAGGGACCATGGTAAATCGAAAGATAGCGAAGTTTTACTTATTTTCTATCAAATCATTATTTTAAGAGTTTTGAAATTCAAGAAGCCGACAATAATCGTAACTATGTTACTAAGCTCAATGTAACAAAAATCATTGTTTTGAGTCTTAACTCACATAAGAAACGTTGGAAAGCATACGATAATGAAGTTTTACTCGTTTTGTATCAAATAATCATCCTAAGTATTTTGAAATTCTACGAGCCGATAATAATCATAATTCTAGGACAAAGCTTATAGTTTATAGAAATCGTTGTTTTGAGCCTTAAACTTCATTTAGGGAAAGTGAAAAATTGGACGATGATTAAGTTTTCCCATTTCGTATCAAATAATCATCCTAAAAGTTTTGTAATTCAACAACCCGATAATAATCGTAATTAAATTAAATGCTTAGTATGAATAGAACTCGTTGTTTTGTGCCTTAACATCACATAGGGAACGTAGAAAATTGGACGACAATGAAGTTTTTACTATTTTGTATCAAATTCATCATTCTAAGAGTTTTGAAATTTGACAAGCCGAGAATAGTCATAATTCTATTATAAAGCTAATTGTTAATAGAAATCATTGTTTTCAACTTTAACTTCACGTAGGGAACATGGTAAATTGAACGATAACGAAGTTTTACTTATTTTCTATCAAATCTTCATTCTAAGAGTTTTGAAATTCAAGAAGCCGAGAATCATCGTATATATGCTACTAAGCTCAATGTAATAAGAAATCGTTGTTTTGAGCCTTAACTCACGTAGGAAAAGTGGGAAAGTATACGATAATAAAGTTTTACCCATTTTGTATCAAATAATCATCCCAAGAGTTTTGAAATTCAACGAGCTGATAATAATCATAATTTTATGACAAAGCTTATTGTTAATAGAAATCGTTCTTTTGTGCCATAACATCACGTAGGGAATGTGGGAAATCGGACGACAATGAAGTTTTAACCCCTTTGTATCAAATTCATCATTCTAAGAGTTTTGAAATTCAACAAGCCGAGAATAGTCATAATTCTATTATAAGTCTAATTGTTAATAAAAATCATTGTTTTCAACCTTAACTTCACGTAGGGAACATAGTAAATCGGACAATAATGAAGTTTTACTTATTTTCCATCAAATCATTATTCTAAGAGTTTTGAAAATCAAGAAGCCGAGAATAATCGTAATTATATTACTAAGCTCAATGTAATAAGATATCGTTGCTTTGAGCCTTAACTCACGTAGGAAACGTGGAAAATCATACGATAATGAAGTTTTACCTATTTTGTGTCAAATAATCAACCTAAGAGTTTTGAAATTCAACGAGCCGATAATAATCATAATTCTATGACAAAGCTTATTGTGAATAGAAATCATTGTTTTGAGCCTTAAAATGTAGGGAACATGGAAAATTGAAAGGTGATATAGTTTTCCCATTTCTTATCAAATGAAAATCCTAAAAGTTTTGAAATTCAACAAGCCGATAATAATCATAATTCTATTACAAAGCTTAGTATGAATAGAAATCGTTGTTTTGTGCCTTCACATAGGGAACGTGGGAAATTGGACGACAATGAAGTGTTAACCATTTTTTATCAAATTCATCATTATAAGAGTTTTTAAATTCAACAAGCCGAGAGTAGTTGTAATTCTATTATAAAGCTTAATGTGACTAAAATCGTTGTTTTGAGGTGTGTGGAAAATCAGACGATAATGAAGGTTTACCCATTTTGTATAAATTAATCGGTCTAAAAGTTTTAAAATTCAACAAGCTGAGAATTATCATAATATTTTTACAAAGCTTATTATGAGTACAAATCATTGTTTTGAGCCTTAAACTTCACGTACGGAACATGGGAAGTAGAACGACATTGAAGTTTTATCCATTTTGTATCTAATTCATCATTCTAAGAGTTTGAAATTCAACAAGCCGAGAATAATCATATTTCACTTAAAAAGCTTATTGTGAATAGAAATCGTTCTTTTTGGCATTAACATCACGTAGGGAACGTGGAAAATTGGACGACAATGAAGTTTTTACCATATTGTATCAAATTCATCCTTCTAAGAGTTTTGAAATTCAACAAGCCGAGAATAATCATAGGTCTATTATAAAGCTAATTGTTAATAGAAATCGTTGCTTTCTACCTTAACTTCATGTAGGGAACATGGTAAATCAAACGATAACGAAGTTTTACTTATTTTCTATCAAATCATCATTCTAAGAGTTTTGAAATTCAAGAAGCCGAGAATAATCGTAGTTATATTACCAAGCTCAATGTAACAAGAAATCGTTGTTTTGTGCCTTAACTCACGTAGGAAATGTGGGAAATCATACGATAATGAATTTTACCCATTTTGTATCAAATAATCATCCTAAGAGTTTTGAAATTCAACTAGCCGATAATAATCATATTTCTATGGCAAAGCTTATTGTGAATAGAAATCATTGTTTTGAGCTTTAAAATGTAGGGAACGTGGAAAATCGGAACGATGATATAGTTTTCCCATTTCGTATCAAATAATCTTCCTAAAAGTTTTGAAATTCAACAAGTCGAGAATTATCATAATTCTTTTACAAAGCTTATTGTGAATGCAAAACCTTGTTTTGAGCCTTAAACTTCGGTAGGGGAACATGGGAAGTAGAACGACAATGAAGTTTCATCCATTTTGTACCTAATTAATCATTCTAAGAGTTTGAAATTCAACAAGCGTAGAATAATCATATTTCACATACAAAGCTTATTTTGAATAGAAATCGTTCTTTTGAGCATTAACTTCACGAAGGGAACGTGGGAAATCGGACGACAATGAAATTTTAGCCCGTTTGTATCAAATTCATCATTCTGAGAGTTTTAAAATTTGACAAGCCGAGAATAGTCATAATTCTATTATAAAGCTAATTATTAATAGAAATCATTATTTTCAATCTTAACTTCACGTAGGGAACATGGTAAATCGGACGATAACGAAGTTTTACTTATTTTCTATCAAATCTTAATTCTAAGAGTTTTGAAATTCAAGAAGCCGAGAGTCATCGTAATTATGTTACTAAGCTCAATGTAACAAGAAATCGTTGTTTTGAGCCTTAACTCACATACGATAATGAAGTTTTACCCATTTTGTATCAAATAATCATCCTATGAGTTTTGAAATTCAACGAGCCGATAATAATCATAATTCTATGACAAAGCTTATTGTTAATAGAAATTGTTGTTTCGAGCCTTAAACTTCATGTAGGGAACGTGAAAAATCGGACGATGATGTAGTTTTTCTATTTTGTTTCAAATAATCATCCTAAAAGTTTTGAAATTCCACAAGCTGAGAATAATCATATTTCACTTACAATGCTTATTGTAAATAAAAATCGTTGTTTTTAGCATCAATTTGCCGTAGTGATCGTGGAAAATCGGACTACAATGGAGTTTTAAGATGTTTGCATCAAATTCATCATTCTAAGAGTTTTGAAATTCAACAAGCTGAGAATAGTCATAATTCTATTATAAAGCTAATTGTTAATTGAAATTATTATTTTCAACCTTAACTTCACGTAGGTAACAAGGTAAATCGGACGATAGTGAAGTTTTACTTATTTTCTATCAAATCATTATTCTAAGAGTTTAGAAATTCAAGAAGCCGAGAATAATCGTAATTATATTACTAAGCTCAATGTAACAAGAAATTGTTGTTTTGAACCTTAATTCAAGTAGGAAACGTGGGAAATCATACGATAATGAAGTTTTACCCATTTTTATCAAATAATCCTCCTAAGAGTTTTGAAATTCAACGAGCCGATAATAATTATAATTCTTTGACAAAGCGTATTGTGAATAGAAATCCTTAATTTGAGCCTTAAAATGTAGGCAACGTGAAAAATCGGACGATGATATAGTTTTCCCATTTCATATTAAATAATCTTTCAGAAAGTTTTGAAATTCAACAAGCCGAGAATTATCACAATTCTTTTACAAAGCTTATTGTGAATACAAATCGTTATTTTGAGTCTTAAACTTCACGTAGGGAACATGGAAAATAGAACGACAATGAAGATTTATTCATTTTGTATCAAATTCTTCATTCTAAGAGTTTAAAATTCAACAAGCCGAAAATAAACATATTTCACTTAAAAAACTTATTGTGAATAAAAATCGTTCTTTTGAGCATTAACATCACGCTGGGAACGTGGGAAATCGGACGACAACGAAGTTTTAACTGTTTTGTATCAAATTCATCATTCTATGAGTTTTGAAATTCAACAAGCCGAGAAGAGTCATAATTCTATTATAAAGCTTATATTTAATTAAAATCGTTGTTTTCAACATTAACTTCATGTAGGGAACATGGTAAGTAGGACAATAACGATGTTTTACTTATTTTGTATTAAATCATCATTCTAAAAGTTTTGAAATTTAAGAAGTCAGGATTAATCATAATTCTGTTTTTAAGCGTAATTGGACTACAAATCGTTGTTTTGAGCGTCATAGGGTGCGAGGGAATTCAGACGATAATGAAGTTTTTCCCATTTTGTATAAATTTATCGGTCTAAGTGTTTTGAAATTTAATAAGCCGAGAGTAATCATAATTCTGTTACAAAGCTTATTGTGAATACAAATTATTGCTTTGAGCCTTAAACTTCACTAAGGGAATATAGGAAGTCGAATGACAATGAAGTTTTAACAATTTTGTATCTAATTCATCATTCTAAGAGTTTGAAAATTCAACAAGCCGAGAATAATCATATTTCACTTACATAGCTTTTTGTGAATAAAAATTGGTCTTTTGAGTATTAGCTTCATGTAGGAAACGTGGAAATCGGACGACAATAATGTTTTAACATGTTTGTATCAAATTCATCATTCTAAGAGTTTTGAAATTCAATAAGCCGAGAATAGTCATAATTCTATTATAAAGCTAATTGTTAATAAAAACCGTTGTTTTCAACGTTAACTTCGCGTAGGGAGCATGGTGAATCGGATGATAACGAAGTTTTACTTATTTTCTATCAAATCATTATTCTAAAAGTTTTGAAATTCAAGAAGCCGAGAATAATCGTAATTATATTACTAAGCTCAATGTAAAAAGAAATCGTTGTTTAGAGACATAACTCACGCAGGAAACGTGGGAAATCATACGATAATGAAGTTTTACCCAATTTGTATCAAATAATCATCCTAAGAGTTTTGAAATTCAACGAACCGATAATAATCATAATTTTATGACAATGCTTATTGTGAATAGAAATTGTTGTTTTGAGCCTTAAAATGTAGGGAACGTGGAAAATCGAACGATGATATAGTTTTTCCATTTCGTAACAAAAAATCGTCGTAAAAGTTTTGAAATTCAACAAGCCGAGAATTATCGTAATTCTTTACAAAGCTTATTGTGAATACAAATCGTTGTTTTGAGCCTTAAACTTCATGTAGGTAACACGGGAAGTAGAACGACAATGAAGTTTTATCCATTTTGTATTTAATTCATCATTCTAAGGTTTAAAATTCAAGAAGCCGAGAATAAACATATTTCACTTAAAAAACTTATTGTGAATAAAAATCGTTCTTTTGAGCATTAACTTCACGTAGAGAACGTGGGAAATCGAACGACAAAATTCATCATTCTAAGAGTTTTGAAATTCAACAAGCCGAGAATAGTCATAATTCTATTATAAAGCAAATTATTAATAGAAATCGTTGTTTTCAACCTTAACTTAACGTAGGGACCATGGTAAATCGAAAGATAGCGAAGTTTTACTTATTTTCTATCAAATCATTATTTTAAGAGTTTTGAAATTCAAGAAGCCGACAATAATCGTAACTCTGTTACTAAGCTCAATGTAACAAAAATCATTGTCTTGAGTCTTAACTCACATAAGAAACGTTGGAAAGCATACGATAATGAAGTTTTACCCGTTTTGTATCAAATAATCATCCTAAGTATTTTGAAATTCTACGAGCCGATAATAATCATAATTCTAGGACAAAGCTTATAGTTTATAGAAATCGTTGTTTTGAGCCTTAAACTTCATTTAGGGAAAGTGAAAAATTGGACGATGATTAAGTTTTCCCATTTCGTATCAAATAATCATCCTAAAAGTTTTGTAATTCAACAACTCGATAATAATCGTAATTAAATTAAATGCTTAGTATGAATAGAACTCGTTGTTTTGTGCCTTAACATCACATAGGGAACGTAGAAAATTGGACGACAATGAAGTTTTTACTATTTTGTATCAAATTCATCATTCTAAGAGTTTTGAAATTTGACAAGCCGAGAATAGTCATAATTCTATTATAAAGCTAATTGTTAATAGAAATCATTGTTTTCAACTTTAACTTCACGTAGGGAACATGGTAAATTGAACGATAACGAAGTTTTACTTATTTTCTATCAAATCTTCATTCTAAGAGTTTTGAAATTCAAGAAGCCGAGAATCATCGTAATTATGCTACTAAGCTCAATGTAATAAGAAATCGTTGTTTTGAGCCTTAACTCACGTAGGAAAAGTGGGAAAGCATACGATAATAAAGTTTTACCCATTTTGTATCAAATAATCATCCCAAGAGTTTTGAAATTCAACGAGCCGATAATAATCATAATTTTATGACAAAGCTTATTGTTAATAGAAATCGTTGTTTTGAACCTTAAATTTCATGTAGGGAACATGAAAAATCAGACAATGATGTAGTTTTCCTATTTTGTATCAAATAATCATCATAAAAGTTTAAAATTCAACAAGGTGAGAATAATCATATTTCACTTACAAAGCTTATTGTATATAAAAATCCTTGTTTTGAGCAACAATTTCCGGTAGGGATCATGGGAAATCGGACGAAAATGAAGTTGTAAGATGTTTGTATCAAATTTATCATTCTAAGAGTTTTGAAATTCAACAAGCTCAGAATAGTCATAATTCTATTATAAAGCTAATTGTTAATTGAAATCGTTATTTTCAACCTTAACTTCACGTAGGTAACAAGGTAAATCAGAGGATAGCGAAGTTTTACTTATTTTCTATCAAATCATTATTCTAAGAGTTTTGAAATTCAAGAAGCTGAGAATAATCGTAATTATATTACTAAGCTCAATGTAACAAGAAATTGTTGTTTTGAGCCTTAACTCAAATAAGAAACGTGAGAAATCGTACGATAATGAAGTTTTACCCATTTTGTATCTGATAATCCTCCTAAGAGTTTTGAAGTTCAACGTGCCGATAATAATCATAATTCTTTGACAAAGCGTATTGTGAATAGAAATTGTTAATTTGAGCCTTAAAATGTAGGGAACGTGAAAAATCAGATGATGATATAGTTTTCCCATTTCATATCAAATAATCTTTCTGAAAGTTTTGAAATTCAACAAGCTGAGAATTATCATAATTCTTTTACAAAGCTTATTGTGAATACAAATCGTTATTTTGAGCCTTAAACTTCACATAGGTAACATGGGAAGTAGAACGACAATGAAGTGTTATTCATTTTATTTCTAATTCATCATTCTAAGAGTTTAAAATTCAACAAGCTGAGAATAATCATATTTCACCTAAAAAACTTATTGTGAATAAAAATCGTTCTTTTGAGCATTAACATCACGCTGGGAACGTGGGAAA
The DNA here is from genome assembly GCA_039657345.1 of Stephania japonica. Taxonomy (NCBI): domain Eukaryota; kingdom Viridiplantae; phylum Streptophyta; class Magnoliopsida; order Ranunculales; family Menispermaceae; genus Stephania; species Stephania japonica. Next base: position 27,612,675 of record CM077558.1, on the reverse strand, counting down.
AAGGACGACAATAAAGTTTTAACCAGTTTGTATCAAATTCATCTTTCTAAGAGTTTTGAAATTCAACAAGCCGAGAATAGTCATAATTCTATTATAAAGCTAATTGTTAATAGAAATCCTTGTTTTCAACCTTAACTTCATGTAGGGACCATGTAAATCGGAGGATAAAGAAGTTTTACTTATTTTCTATCAAATCATTATTCTAAGAGTTTTGAAATTCAAGAAGCCGAGAATAATCGTAATTATATTACTAAGCTCAATGTAACAAGAAATCATTGTTTTGAGCCTTAACTCACGTAGGAAATGTGGGAAAGCATACGATAATGAAGTTTTACCCATTTTGTATCAAATAATCTGTAACGGCCTGGAAATTTTGCTATTTGTGGATGATGGTGTGTATTACATATATATACTCGTATTTGAGTGACCAAACTATAAAGTTAGTGAACGAGTAGGAAAATTAAGTTACGGGTACACTGGAGATTTAAAACACTGTTAAAATACAAATAAATGCATTATCGGACAATATAAATAAAATTTTTAAGAGACAAGGTGAAACTATGTGCATTTCGAGAGTCGGAACAAGGAAAAACGGACCAAGGAACGTCGTTTGAACGCGAGAGTTGGTTAACTACGCAACATACAGTCTATGGGATATAGATTGTTAAAGTGACACAGCTGTAATTTGAGGAGCCGTGAGATGGACGTCGAGATGAGTGTGTGTGTTGAGATGAAAGGCCACAAATGAGACAGCACATTACCGACTTTACTATTGAATTACAATTCATCATAACTTTTATATATAAATTTATATATAAACACACACACACCCATACCTCTCGTCCCTCTCACTCTCACCGTCGTCATACCTCTCTGACCACCGTCACCCTCTTCCCTGGTTTGCATACCACCGGCGTTCGATGGCCAGATCTCTCACTGGAAGTGCTCTCTCATATCACGATCTCTTTCTCTCCCTCTCCACTCTCATCATCTCTCACCTCACTGTCTCTCTCTCTCTCTCACTCACCGCCACCCTTCTCTCACTGTCAACAAATTGGCAACCACCACTCTCACAGCGGTGCTGGAGTATCGAGAGCCCTCACCGGAGGTTCTCTTCTCTCTCTCTTTCTTGTTTGCTCTCGGTTTCTCTCACTCTCTCGATCTCTCCTCTCTCTCTCTTCTCGGCCACTCACCTCCTCCATGTCTTGGCTGCACACCGTCGACCACCAGTGGATCTGGGCTGAGGGACCTTGCCAGAGAACGTAATGGTCTCCCTTTCTCACTCTCCCGGTTTCTTATTCTCTCTCTTTCTCTCTAGTGTTCGCGTTCTCGCTCACTGCCTCACTTGTGCCTGCTGTTTCGAGACTAGCTTGTTTGCAGAGGTGGACGTCCGTGACTGGGGTAAGTAGGTGTTGTCTCAATGTTCCCGGAGGCTTCCTTGTGCGGTGGACAGGGTGTTTTCTGATGGGGTTTGGTTGCTTTCTTGTTGCACTTTTTATTTATGTGTGATGTTGTGTGTGTGTGTGTTGGTAGCTGTTTTTGGTGTTGCAAGGACCAAGGGCTGGTCGGGGATGACTTCTCGGTGGACCACCAGAGTTCCCAACGGCCCCAGAGCACACCACAACCACGTTGTTGAATGTTGAGATAGGTTTTACAGTCGTTACTCCGTATGCTTTGTTGTTTTGATTTGTTTTTAATTTTCGTCAACTGTTGGCCGTTGTTTTGCCATCTTGCGCCACCGCCACCGACCGCCATGACCTGTGGTATGTCGGGGACACTCTCATGAACCTGTGGGTGCTTCCCAATCCCCGAAGCGGTCTATATACAGGCGGTTGTGGTTTAATCTTGTATGATGTATCGTTGTGTAGTTGGTTGAACTGTTTAGAGTCATCGCCGGAATCCGTTGCCGTGGTCGACACCACCGTTGTGCCATCGTGACCAGAGAAGTCAGGGACCAAGTTAAGTCCATACTTGTACCTCACAACTCTCGAGTCGCCTAAAACAGCGACATTATTGTCTATATTATGTTGTAAAGTGTTGTATGTATTTTGTACCTTTCTTGTTGGAAACCACCATCATGGTAGCTTTGTCGTCGACACGATGTCTTAGGGAATTGCCAGAGACATTACCATATCCATCATGGAGTCTCACAACCCCTGGAGCATCTCTATTAGTGGTGGTAAGTTTTGTGAGCATCGTTTCATGTGATATCGTTGTTGCGCATCTCGTCGTAAACCATCGTGAATGGTCGGCATTGCCGTTGAACGCCGTGACCAAGGGAGTGTCGGGGATCACAACAAAACTCTCGTATGTGTCCCATAACTCCCAGAGCGTCCATATCGATAGTGATGAATCGTTGTAATGGCGAATTCATGTATGAGTACTCTTATCACGTTAAGTAATTGTTGGCGTGACGTAGCGCACACCTACGACTTTTCCATGTCGCGTTGGCACTCTACGGGCGTTGGACCACACCCGATGAGGTTCCCTACTCGCCGATGTATGGTCATGTTGAGTTTCGCGTGGAGTCGTGATTGTTGAGCAACCTCGAAGTTGTGTTTCACATTGATTGAACGGTAGTGACGTCGTGGTCACACCGCCGGTCCTCGAGACTATGGTGTGACCTACATGCGATTGAGTCAAGCCTATAATTCATGAGTAGGCTTACATGCGTTATGATTCTCGATGTTATGATATCGCAGTCGTGATTATTGTTGTGGTTTTTCAAACCCGAGAGAGTATTCGTCTTTCTATCGAATCGTCGAGTTGTTTGAGTTCTTAAAACACTTGAAAAAAACACTAGGGTATCAACCTAGGATTGGTAATGACTCAAACCATTAATTAGAGTTTTCGACCTTGTCAGGTAGCGAAAAACTTAGGGATACGCATTAGGGACGTGAGAGTGTGTTACGCGGGTTGCGATAGTTCAGGTAAGTACATGCATGCCTCGTATGTGTGTACGTTAGTAGACCAGCAAGAAAATAACATGTGATTTATACATCCTCTATTTATTGCTATTGTTGCATTGATCCTTTGCTTGATATTCCATTCCGTTTTCCTTGATTGCATGTTTTTAGCATGAGTGTGTGTCTCGATGGTATCATGTGGTTCCGCACTAGCTGGGACAACGAGGGTGCCCTCTGCAGGGGTAACTGACCACCCCTAGTGATGTGTGTACTTGGTACTGGATTCGAGAGGTGTTGCGATGCCTCTTGATTTCACGCTGCGCTAGTGTTGCGACATTACCTGGGGAGATCTTGCGAGATCTTTGTCGTATTGCTGTGAAATAGACCACTCATTGGCCTCTTTTGAATCTTAGAACATGCAAATATCGATTGTTTATCTATCAGTCTCTTTATCATGCATTTGATTTATTTACTTTCCAGTTATTTCATTTCTGCATGATACTTAGACTGCTTTTCTTGTTATAATCATAAATTATTGTTACATTTTTCTGGTACTACTAGCAATTTTATTCAGTTACTCACCGTCTAGTTTGTGACGGTGGGTGCAGATAGGGTGGAGAGCAGCAAGGGCAAGAGGCCCTGCCTAGGAGATCTACTGTGTGGATTAGTAGCGACATCAGAGAGACTCTATAGTAGGTATTTATAATTTTTGCTGATGTGTATATCGTTTTATACTTATATTGTTGGGATCATTGAACTTGGTATTTCATTTGTGAGATTGGTATCATGTATATATGCCTATCGAATTGTATATGAATACCCGGGGTTTTCCACACTTATAGAATTCCTAATTTCCATTTGATTGAGTTATTTCCCTTTGTTATAATTGTTTTAGTCTTCCGCTGTGTATTAATGCAATAACTCTTTCATAAACTACTGAATTGATTAAATCGAAGGCTGACTAGGCTCGTCAGGTTGCCGAGTGATGACTAAGGGCCTGCACGGGTTTATGCAGGGCGTACCCAATACACGAACAAATTGGGGCCATCATATAATCGTCCTAAGAGCTTTGAAATTCAACGAGCCGATAATAATCAAAATTCTTTGACAAAGCTTATTGTGAATAGAAATCATTGTGTTAAGCCTTAAAATGTAGGGAACGTGGAAAATAGGACGATGATATAGTTTTCCCATTTCATATCAAATAATCTTCATAAAAGTTTATAAATTCAACAAGCCGAGAATTATCATAATTCTTTTACAAAGCTTATTGTGAATACAAATCGTCGTTTTAAGCCTTAGACTTCACGTAGGGAACATGAAAAGTAGAACGACAATGAAGTTTTATCCATTTTGTATCTAATTCATCATTCTAAGAGTTTGAAATTTAACAAGCCGAGAATAATCATATTTCACTTACAAAGCTTATAGTGAATAGAAATCGTTGCTTTGAGCATTAACTTCACGTAGGGAATGTCGAAAATCGGACGACAATGAAGTTTTAACCAGTTTGTATCAAATTCATCATTCTAAGAGTTTTAAAATTCAACAAGCCGACAATAGTTATAATTCTACTATAAAGCTAATTGTTAATAGAAATCGTTGTTTTCAACCTTAACTTCACGTAGGGTACATGGTAAATCGGACGATAACGTAGTTTTACTTATTTTCTATCAAATCATCATTCTAAGAGTTTTGAAATTCAAGAAGCCGAGAATAATCGTAATTATATTACTGAGCTCAATGTAACAAGAAATCATTTTTTGGAGCCTTAACACACGTAGGAAACGTGGGAAAGCATATGATAATGAAGTTTTACCCATTTTGTATCAAATAATCATTCTAAGAGTTTTGAAATTCAACGAGCAGATAATAATTATAATTTTATGACAAATCTTTTTGTGAAAAGAAATCGTTGTTTTAAGCTGTAAACTTAATGTAGGGAACGTGGAAAATCGGAGATGATTAAGTTTTCGCATTTCGTATCAAATAATAATCCTAAAAGTTTTGAAATTCAACAAGCCGATAATAATCATAATTATATTATAAAGCTTATTTTGAATAGAAATCGTTGTTTTGTACCTTAACTTCACATAGGGAACGTGGGAAATCGGACGACAACGAAGTTTTAACTATTTTGTATCAAATTCATCATTCTATGAGTTTTAAAATTCAACAAGCCGAGAATAGTCATAATTCTATTATAAAGCATATTGTTAATTAAAATCGTTGTTTTCAGCCTTAACTTCATGTAGGGAACATGGTAAATAGGACAATAACGATGTTTTACTTATTTTATATTAAATCATCATTCTAAAAGTTTTAAAATTTAAGAAAGTCAGGATTAATCATAATTCTATTTTTAAGCGTAATGTGACTACAAATCGTTGTTTTGAGCCTCGTAGGGTGCGTGGGAAATCAGACGATAATGAAGTTTTACCCATTTTGTATAAATTAATCGTTTAAGAGTTTTGAAGTTTAACAAGCCGAGAATAATCATAATTCTTTTACAAACTTATTGCGAATACAAATCATTGCTTTGAGCCTTAAACTTCACTAAGGGAATATAGGAAGTCGAACGACAATGAAGTTTTAATAATTTTGTATCTAATTCATCATTCTAAGAGTCTGGAAATTCAACATGCCGAGAATAATCATATTTCACTTACATAGCTTTTTTGAATAAAAATCGTTCTTTTGAGTTTTAGCTTCACATAGGAAACGTGGAAAATCGGACGACAATGAAGTTTTAACATGTTTGTATCAAATTCATCATTCTAAGAGTTTTGAAATTCAATAAGTCGAGAATAGTCAGAATTCTATTATAAAGCTAATTGTTAATAGAAATCGTTGTTTTCAACCTTAACATCACGTAGGGAGCGTGGTAAATCGGATGATAACGAAGTTTTACTTATTTTTTATCAAATCATTATTCTAAAAGTTTTGAAATTCAAGAAGCCGAGAATAATCGTAATTATATTACTAAGCTCAATATAAATAGAAATCGTTGTTTAGAGACATAACTCACGCAGGAAACGTGGGAAATCATACGATAATGAAGTTTTACCCAATTTGTATCAAATAATCATCCTAAGAGTTTTGAAAATCAACGAATCGATAATAATCATAATTTTATGACAAAGCTTATTGTGAATAGAAATTGTTGTTTTGAGCCGTAAAATGTAGGGAACGTGGAAAGTCAAACGATGATATAGTTTTCCCATTTCGTAACAAAAAATCTTCATAAAAGTTTTGAAATTCAACAAGCCGAGAATTATCATAATTCTTTTACAAAGCTTATTGTAAATACAAATCGTTGTTTTGAGCCTTAAACTTCATGTAGGGAACATGGGAAGTAGAATGACAATGAAGTTTTATCCATTTTGTATTTAATTCATCACTCTCAGAGTTTGAAATTCAACAAGCCGAGAATAATCATATTTCACTTACAAAGCTTATTGTGAATAGAAATCGTTCTTTTGAGCATTAACATCACGTAGGGAACGTGGGAAAAAAGACGACAATGAAGTTTTAACCAGTTTTTATCAAATACATCTTTCGAAGAGTTTTGAAATTCAACAAGCCGAGAATAGTCATAATTCCATTATAAAGCTAATTGTTAATAGAAATCATTGTTTTCAACCTTAACTTCACGTATGGACCACGGTAAATTGGACGATAGCGAAGTTTTACTTATTTTCTATCAAATCATCATTTAAGAGTTTTGAACAATAACCGTAATTATGTTACTAAACTCAATGTAACAAGAAATCGTTCTTTTGAGCCTTAACTTACATAGGAAACGTGGGAAAGCATACGATAATGAAGTTCTATCCATTTTGTATCAAATAATCATCCTAAGAGTTTTAAAATTCTACGAGTCGATAATAATCATAATTCTATGAAAAAGCTTATTGACAGTAGAAATCGTTGTTTTGAACCTAAAATTTCATTTAGGGAACGTGGAAAATCGGGCGATGATGTAGTTTTTCCATTTCGATCAAATAATCATTCTAAAAGTTTTGAAATTCAACAAGCCGATAATAATCATAATTCTATTACATAGCTTAGTATGAATAGAAATTGTTGTTTTGTGCCTTAACTTCATGTTGGGAATGTGAGAAATTGGACGACAATGAAGTTTTACACCGTTTGTATCAAATTCATCATTTTAAGAGTTTTGAAATTCAACAAGCCGATAATAGTCATAATTCTATTATAAAGCTATTTGTTAATAGAAATCGTTATTTTCAACCTTAACTTCATGTAAGGAAAATGGTAAATCAGACGATAATTAAGTTTTCTTATTTTCTATCAAATCATCATTCTAAGAGTTTTGAAATTCAAGAAGCCGAGAGTAATCGTAATTATGTTACTAAGCTCAATGTAATAAGAAATCGTTCTTTTGAACCTTAACTCACGTAGGAAACGTGGGAAATCGTACGATAATGAAGTTTTACCCATTTTGTATCAAATAATCATCCAAAGAGTTTTGAAATTCTACAAGCCGATAATAATCATAATTTTATGACAAAGCTTATTTTGAATAAAAATCATTGTTTTGAGTCTTAAACTTTATGTAGGGAACGTGGAAAATCGGACGAGGATATAGTTTTCCCATTTCGTATCAAATTATCATCATAAAGGTTTTAAAATTTAACAAGCAGAGAATTATCATAATTCTTTTGACAAAACTTATTGTGAATATAAATCGTTGTTTTAAGACTTAAACTTCACGTAGGGAACATGGGATGTAGAACGATAATGAAGTTTTTACCTATTATGTATCTATTTCATCATTCTAAGAGTTTGAAATTCAACTAGCCAAGAATTATCATAATTATTTTACAATGCTTATTTTGAGTACAAATCGTTGTTTTGAGCCATAAACTTCACGTAGGGAACATGGGAAGTAGAACGACAAAGAAGTTTTATCCATTTTGTATAAATTCATCATTCTATGAGTTTGAAATTCAACAACCCGAGAATAATCAAATTTCACTTACAAAGCTTATTGTGAATAGAAATCGTTCTTTTAAGCTTTAACTTCACGTAGGGAACGTGGGAAATCGAACGACAATGAAGTTTTAACCCCTTTGTATCAAATTCATTATTCTAAGAGTTTTGAAATTCAATAAGCCGAGAATAGTCATAATTCTATTATAAGGCTAATTGTTAATAGAAATCATTGTTTTCAACCTTAACTTCACATAGGGAACATAGTAAATTGGACGATAATAAAGTTTTACTTATTTTCTATCAAATCATTATTCTAAGAGTTTTGAAAATCAAGAAGCCGAGAATAATTGTAATTATATTACTAAGCTCAATGTAACAAGAAATCGTTGCTTTGAGCAACTCACGTAGGAAATGTGGTAAATCATATGATAATGAAGTTTTACCCATTTCGTGTCAAATAATCAACCAAAGAGTTTTGAAATTCAATGAGCCGAAAATAATCATAATTCTATGACAAAGCTTATTTTGAATAGAAATCATTGTTTTGAGCCTTAAAGCTTATTGTGAATAGAAATCATTGTTTTGAGCCTTAAAATGTAGGGAACGTGGAAAATCAAAAGATGATATAGTTTTCCCATTTCGTATCAAATAATCATCCTAAAAGTTTTAAATTCAACAAGCCGATAATAATCATAATTCTATTACAAAGCTTAGTATGAATAGAAATCGTTGTTTTGTGCCTTCACATAGGGAACGTGGGAAATTGGACGACAGTGAAGTGTTAACCATTTTATATCAAATTCATCATTTTAAGAGTTTTTAAATTCAACAAGCCGAGAGTAGTTGTAATTCTATTATAAAGCTTATTGTCAATTGATATCGTTGTTTTCAACCTTAAATTCATGTAGGGAACATGGTAAATCGGACAATAATGAAGTTTTACTTATTTTGAATCAAATCATCATTCTAAGAGTTTTAAAATTTAAGAAGTTTTGAATAATCCTAATTTTGTTTTTACCCTATTATATCAAATTCATCATTCTAAGAGTTTTGAAATTCAACAAGCCGAGAATAATCATAGGTCTATTATAAAGCTAATTGTTAATGGAAATCATTGTTTTCATCATTAACTTCACGTTGGGAACATGGTAAATCGGACGATAACGAAGTTTTAATTATTTTCTATCAAATCATCATTCTAATTGTTTTGAAATTCAAGAAGCCGAGAATAATCGTAGTTATATTACTAAGCATAATGTAACAAGAAATCATTGTTTTGTGCCTTAACACATGTAGGAAATGTGGGAAATCATACGATAATGAAGTTTTACCCATTTTGTATCAAATAATCATCCCAAGAGTTTTGAAATTCAATGAGCAGATAATAATCATAAATCTATGGCAAAGCTTATTGTGAATAGAAATCATTGTTTTGAGCATTAAAATATAGGGAACGTGGAAAATCGGACGATGATATAGTTTTCCCATTTCATATCAAATAATCGTCCTAAAAGTTTTGAAATTCAACAAGTCGAGAATTGTCGTAATTCTTTTACAAAGCTTATTGTGAACACAAATCGTTGTTTTGAGCCTTAAACTTCAGGTAGGGAACATGGGAAGTAGAACGACATTGAAGTTTCATCCAATTTGTACCTAATTCATCATTCTAAGAGTTTGAAATTCAACAAGCGAAGAATAATCATATTTCACTTACAAAGCTTATTTTGAATAGAAATCGTTCATTTGAGCATTAACTTCACGAAGGGAACGTCGGAAATCGAACGACAATGAAATTTTAGCTCGTTTGCAAAATTCATCATTCGAAGAGTTTTGAAATTCGACAAGCGAAGAATAGTCATAATTCTATTATAAAGCTAATTGTTAATAGAAATCATTGTTTTCAACATTAACTTCACGTAGGGAACATAGTAAATCGGACGATAATGAAGTTTTACTTATTTTCTATCAAATCATTATTCTAAGAGTTTTGAAAATCCAGAAGCCGAGAATAATCGTAATTATATTACTACGCTCAATGTAACAAGAAATCGTTGCTTTGAGCCTTAACTCACGTAGGAAACGTAATAAATCACACGATAATGAAGTTTTACCCATTTAGTGTGAAATAATCATTTTAGGAGTTTTGAAATTCAACGAGCGGATAATAATCATAATTCTATGACAAAGCTTATTGTGAATAGAAATAATTGTTTTGAGCCTTAAAATGTAGGGAACGTGAAAAATTGAAAGATGATATAGTTTTCCCATTTCGTATCAAATAATCATCCTGAAAGTTTTGAAATTATACAAGCCGATAATAATCATAATTCTATTACAATGCTTAGTATGAATAGAAATCGTTGTTTCGTGCCTTCACGTAGGGAACGTGGGAAATTGGACGACAATGAAGTGTTAACCATTTTGTATCAAATTCATCATTCTAAGAGTTTTTAAATTCAACAAGCCGAGAGTAGTTGTAATTCTATTATAAAGCTTATTATTAATTGATATCGTTGTTTTCAACCTTAACTTCATGTAGGGAACATGGTTAATCGGACAATAACGAAGTTTTACTTATTTTGTATCAAATCATCATTCTGAGAGTTTTAAAATTTAAGAAGTCTTGAATAATCATAATTTTGTTTTTAAGCTTAATGTGACTAAAATCGTTGTTTTGAGCCACGTAGGGTGCGTGAGAAATCAGACGATAATGAAGTTTTACCCATTTTGTATAAATTAATCGGCCTAAAAGTTTTAAAATTCAACAAGTCGAGAATTATCATAATTCTTTTACAAAGCTTATTGTGAGTACAAATCGTTGTTTTGAGCCTTAAACTTCATGTACGGAACATGGGTAGTAGAACGACAATGAAGTTCTATCCATTTTGTATCTAATTTATCATTCTAAGAGTTTGAAATTCAAAAAGCCGATAATAATAATATTTCACTCAAAAAGCATATTGTAAATAGAAATTGTTCTTTTTAGCATTAACTTCACGTAGGAAACGTGGAAAATCGGACGACAATGAACTTTTTACCATATTGTATCAAATTCATCATTCTAAGAGTTTTGAAATTCAACAAGCCGAGAATAATCATAATTCTATTATAAAGCTACTTGTTAATAGAAATCGTTATTTTCAACCTTAACTTCACGTAGGGAACATGGTAAATCGTACGATAACGAAGTTTTACTTATTTTCTATCAAATCATCATTCTAAGAGTTTTGAAATTCAAGAAGCCGAGAATAATCGTAGTTATATTACTAAGCTCAATGTAACAAGAAATCGTTGTTTTGTGCCTTAACTCACGTAGGAAATGTGGAAAATCATACGATAATGAAGTTTTATCCATTTTGTATCAAATAATCATCCTAAGAGTTTTGAAATTCAACGAGCCGTTAATAATTATAATTCTATGACAACGCTTATTGTGAATAGAAATCATTGTTTTGAGCCTTAAAATTTAGGGAACGTGGAAAATTGGACGATGATATAGTTTTTCAATTTCGTATCAAATAATCTTCCTAAAAGTTTTGAAATTCAACAAGTCGAGAATTATCATAATTCTTTTACAAAGCTTATTGTAAACACAAATCATTGTTTTGAGCCTTAAACTTCAGGTAGGGAACATGGGAAGTAGAACGACAATGAATGGAAATTGTTCGTTTGAAATGCAACAAGCGTAAAATAATTATATTTCACTTATGAAGCTTATTTTGAATGGAAATCGTTCTTTTGAGCATTAACTTCACGAAGGGAACGTGGGAAATTGGACGACAATAAAATTTTTGCCCGTTTGTATCAAATTCATCATTCTAAGAGTTTTGAAATTCAACAAGCCGAGAATAGTTATAATTCTATTATAAAGCTAATTGTTAATAGAAATCATTGTTTTCAACCTTAACTTTATGTAGGGAACATGGTAAATTAGACGATAAAACGAAGTTTTACTTATTTTCTATTAAATCTTCATTCTAAGCGTTTTGAAATTCAAGAAGCCGAGAGTCATCATAATTATGTTACTAAGCTCAATGTATCAAGAAATCGTTCTTTTGAGCATTAAGTCACGTAGGAAACGTGGGAAAGCATACGATAATTAAGTTTTACCCATTTTGTATCAAATAGTTTTTAAATTCAACGAGCCGAAAATAATCATAATTCTATGACACAGCTTATTGTTAATAGAAATCGTTGTTAATAGAAATCGTTCTTTTGAGCCTTAAACTTCACGTAGGAAACGTGAAAAATCGGATGATGATGTAGTTTTCCTATTTTGTATCAAATAATGATCCTAAAAGTTTTGAAATTCAATAAGCTGAGAATAATCACATTTCACTTACAAAGCTTATTGTAAATAAAAATCGTTGTTTTGAGCATCAATTTCCCATTGGGATCGTGGGAAATCGGACGACAATGAAGTTGTAAGATGTTTGAATCAAATTCATCATTATAAGAGTTTTGAAATTCAACAAGTTGAGAATAGTCATAATTCTATTATAAAGCTAATTGTTAATTGAAATCGTTATTTTCAACCTTAACTTCACGTAGGTAACAAGGTAAATCAGACGATAGCGAAGTTTTACTTATTTTCTATTAAATCATTATTCTATGAGTTTTGAAATTCAAGATGGCGAGAATAATCGTAATTATATTACTAAGCTCAATGTAATAAGAAATTGTTCTTTTGAGCCTTAACTCAAGTAGGAAACATGGGAAATCATACGATAATGAAGTTTTACCCATTTTATATCAAATAATCCTCCTAAGAGTTTTGAAATTCAACGAGCCGATAATAATCATAATTATTTGACAAAGCGTATTGTGAATAGAAATCGTTAATTTGAACCTTAAAATGTAGGGAACTTGAAAAACGGACGATGATATAGTTTTCCCATTTCATATCAAATAATCTTTCTGAAAGTTTTGAAATTCAATAAGCCGAGAATTATCACAACTCTTTTACAAAGCTTATTGTGAATACAAATCCTTATTTTGAGCCTTAAACTTCACGTAGGGAACATGGGAAATAGAATGACAATGAAGTTTTATTCATTTTGTATCTAATTCATCATTCTAAGAGTTTAAAACTCAACAAGCTGAGAATAATCATATTTCACTTAAAAAATTTATTGTGCATAAAAATCGTTCTTTTGAGCATTAACATCACGCTGGGAACGTGGGAAAAAGGACGACAATGAAGTTTTAACCTATTTGTATCAAATTCATCTTTCTAAGAGTTTTGAAATTCAACAAGCCGAGAATAGTCATAATTCTATTATAAAGCTAATTGTTAATAGAAATCCTTGTTTTCAACTTTAACTTCATGTAGGGACCATGTAAATCGGAGGATAACGAAGTTTTACTTATATTCTGTCAAATCATTGTTCTAAGAGTTTTGAAATTTAAGAAGCCGAGAATAATCGTAATTATATTACTAACCTCAATGTAATAAGAAATTATTGTTTTGAGCCTTAACTCACGTAGGAAACGTGGGAAATCATACGATATGAAGTTTTACCCATTTTGTATCAAATAACCGTCCTAAGAGCTTTGAAATTCAACGAGCCGATAATAATCAAAATTCTTTGACAAAGCTTATTGTGAATAGAAATCATTGTTTTAAGCTTTAAACTTAATGTAGGGAACGTGAAAAATCGGAGATGATTAAGTTTTCCCATTTCGAATCAAACAATAATCCTAAAAGTTTTGAAATTCAACAAGCCGATAATAATCATAATTATATTATAAAGCTTAGTATGAATAGAAATTGTTGTTTTGTACTTTAACTTCACATAGGGAACGTGGGAAATCGGATGACAACGAAGTTTTAACCGTTTTGTATCAAATTCAATATTCTATGAGTTTTGAAATTTAACAAGCTGAGAATAGTCATAATTCTATTATAAAGCTTATTGTTAATTAAAATCGTTGTTTTCAGCCTTAACTTCATGTAAGGAATATGGTAAATAGGACAATAACAATGTTTTACTTATTTTGTATTAAATCATTATTCTAAAAGATTTGAAATTTAAGAAGTCAGGATTAATCATAATTCTATTTTTAAGCGTAATGTGACTACAAATTGTTGTTTTGAGCCACGTAGGGTGCGTGAGAAATCAGACGATAATGAAGTTTTACCCATTTTGTATAAATTAATCGGTCTTAGAGTTTTGAAATTCAACAAGACGAGAATAATCATAATTCTGTTACAAAGCTTATTGTGAATAAAAATCATTGCTTTGAGCCATAAACTTCACTAAGGCAATATAGGAAGTCGAACGACAATGAAGTTTTAACAATTTTGTATCTAATTCATCATTCTAAGAGTTTGGAAATTCAACAAGCCGAGAATAATCATATTTCACTTACATAGCTTTTTATGAATAAAAATCGTTCTTTTAAGTTTTAGCTTCACGTAGGGAACGTGGAAAATCGGACGACAATGAAGTTTTAACATGTTTGTATCAAATTCATCATTCTAAGAGTTTTGAAATTAAATAAGCCGAGAATATTCAGAATTCTATTATAAAGCTAATTGTTAATAGAAATCGTTGTTTTCAACCTTAACTTCACGTTGGGAGCGTGGTAAATCGGATGATAACGAAGTTTTACTTATTTTCTATCAAATCATTATTCTAAAAGTTTTGAAATTCAAGAAGCCGAGAATAATCGTAATTATATTACTAAGCTCAATGTAAAAAGAAATCATTGTTTAGAGACATAACTCACGCAGGAAACGTGCAAAATCATGTGATAATGAAGTTTTACCGAATTCGTATCAAATAATCATCCTAAGAGTATTGAAATTCAAAGAACCAATAATAATCATAATTTTATGACAATGCTTATTGTGAATAAAAATTGTTGTTTTTAGCCTTAAAATGTAGGAAACGTGGAAAATCGAATGATGATATAGTTTTCCCATTTCGTAACAAAAAATCTTCGTAAAAGTTTTGAAATTCAACAAGCCGAGAATTATCATAATTCTTTTACAAACCTTATTGTGAATACAAATCGTTGTTTTGAGCCTTAAACTTCATGTAGGGAACATAGGAAGTAGAATGACAATGAAGTTTTATCAATTTTGTATTTAATTCATCACTCTCAGAGTTTGAAATTCAACAAGCCGAGAATAATCATATTTCACTTACAAAGCTTAATGTAAATAGAAATCGTTCTTTTGAGCATTAACATCACGTAGGGAACGTGGGAAAAAGGATGACATTGAAGTTTTAACCAGTTTGTATCAAATTCATCTTTCTGAGAGTTTTGAAATTCAACAAGCCAAGAATAGTCATAATTCTATTATAAAGCTAATTGTTAACAAAAATCGTTGTTTTCAACCTTAACTTGACGTATGGACCATGGTAAATTGGACGATAGCGAAGTTTTACTTATTTTCTATCAAATCATCATTTAAGAGTTTTGAAATTCAAGAAGCTGACAATAATCGTAATTATGTTACTAAACTCAATGTAACAAGAAATCGTTATTTTGAGCCTTAACTTACATAAGAAACATGGGAAAGCATACGATAATGAAGTTTTATCCATTTTGTATCAAATAATCATCCTAAGAGTTTTAAAATTTTACGAACCGATAATAATCATAATTCTATGAAAAAGCTTATTGACAGTAGAAATCGTTGTTTTGAACTTACAACTTCATTTAAGGAACGTGGAAAATCGGACGATGATAAAGTTTTCCCATTCCGTATCAAATAATCATTCTAAAAGTTTTGAAATTCAACAAGCCGATAATAATCATAATTCTATTAAGTAGCTTAGTATGAGTAGAAATCGTTATTTTGTACCTTAACTTCACGTAGGGAATGTGAGAAATCGGATGACAATGAAGTTTTACCCCGCTTGTATCAAATTCATCA
The DNA here is from genome assembly GCA_039657345.1 of Stephania japonica. NCBI lineage: Eukaryota > Viridiplantae > Streptophyta > Magnoliopsida > Ranunculales > Menispermaceae > Stephania > Stephania japonica. The sequence continues at coordinate 27,596,922 of CM077558.1, read as the reverse complement.
TTCTAAGAGTTTTGAAATTCTACAAGCCGAGAATAGTCATAATTCTATTACAAATCTAATTGTTAATAGAAATCGTTATTTTTAACCTTAACTTCATGTAGGGAAAATGGTAAATCGGACGATAATGAAGTTTTCTTATTTTCTATCAAATCATCATTCTAAGAGTTTTGAAATTCAAGAAGCCGAGAGTAATCGTAATTATGTTACTAAGCTCAATGTAACAAGAAATGGTTGTTTTGAGCCTTAACTCACGTAGGACACGTGAGAAATCATACGATAATGAAGTTTTACCCATTTTGTATCAAATAATCATCTAAAGAGTTTTGAAATTCTACGAGCCGATAAAAATCATAATTTTATGACAAAGCTTATTTTGAATAAAAATCGTTGTTTTGAGTCTTAAACTTCATGTAGGGAACGTGGAAAATCGGACGAGGATATAGTTTTCCCATTTCGTATCAAATTATCATCCTAAAAGTTTTGAAATTTAAATAGCCGAGAATTATCATAATTCTTTTACAAAGCTTATTGTGAGTACAATTCATTGTTTTAAGCCTTAAACTTCACGTAGGTAATATGGGAAGTAGAACGATAATGAAGTTTTACCTATTTTGTATCTAATTCATCATTCTAAGAGTTTGAAATTCAACAAGCCGAGAATTATCATAATTCTTTTACAAATCTTATTTTGAGTACAAATCATTGTTTTGAGCCTTAAACTTCAAGTAGGGAACATGGGAAGTAGAACGGCAATGAAGTTTTATCCATTTTGTATAAATTCATCATTCTATGAGTTTGAAATTCAACAACCCGAGAATAATCACATTTCACTTACAAAGCTTATTGTGAATAGAAATCATTCTTTTGAGCTTTAACTTCATGTAGAGAACGTGAGAAATCGGACGACAATGAAGTTTTAACTCCTTTATATCAAATTCATCATTCTAAGAGTTTTGAAATTGAACAAGTCGAGAATAGTCATAATTCTATTATAAAGCTAATTGTTAATAGAAATCATTGTTTTCAACCTTAACTTGACGTAGGGAACATAGTATATCGGACGATAATGAAGTTTTACTTATTTTCTATCAAATCATTATTCTAAGAGTTTTGAAAATCAAGAAGCCGAGAATAATCGTAATTATATTACTAAGCTCAATGTAACAAGAAATCGTTGCTTTGAGCCTTAACTTAAGTAGAAAACGTGGGAAATCACACGATAATGAAGTTTTCCCCATTTTGTGTCATATAATCAACCTAAGAGTTTTGAAATTCAACGAGCCGATAATAATCATAATTCTATGACAAAACTTATTATGAATAGAAATCAATGTTTTGAGCCTGAAAATGTAGGGAACGTGGAAAATCGAAAGATGATATAGTTTTCCCATTTCGTATCAAATAATCATCCTAAAAGTTTTGAAATTCAACATGCCGATAATAATCATAATTCTATTATAAAGCTTAGTGTGAATAGAAATCGTTGTCTTGTGCCTTCACGTAGGGAACGTGGGAAATTGGACGACAATGAATTGTTAACCATTTTGTATCAAATTTATCATTCTACAAGTTTTTAAATTCAACAAGCCGAGAGTAGTTGTAATTCTATTATAAAGCTTATTGTTAATTGATATCGTTGTTTTCAACCTTAACTTCATGTAGGGAACATGGTAAATTGGACAATAACGAAGTTTTACTTATTTTGTATCAAATCATCATTCTAAGAGTTTTGAAATTTAAGAAGTCTTGAATAATCATAATTTTGTTTTTAAGCTTAATGTGACTAAAGTCGTCATTTTGAGCCACGTAGGGTGCGTGGGAAATCAGACGATAATGAAGTTTTACCCATTTTGTATAAATTAATCGGTCTAAAAGTTTTAAAATTTAACAAGCCGAGAATTATCATAATTCTTTTACAAAGCTTATTGTGAGTACAAATCGTTGTTTTGAGCCTTAAACTTCACGTACGGAACATGGGAAGTAGAACAACAATGAAGTTTTATCCATTTTATATCTAATTCATCATTCTAAGAGTTTGAAGTTCAAAAAGCCGAGAATAATCATATTTCACTTACAAAGCTTATTGTAAATAGAAATCGTTCCTTTTAGCATTAAATTCACGTAGGGAACCGTAGGAAATCGGACGACAATGAAGTTTTTACCCGTTTGTATCAAATTCATCATTCTAAGAGTTTTGACATTCAACAAGCCGAGAATAATCATAATTCTATTATAAAGCTAATTGTTAATAGAAATCGTTGTTTTCAATCTTAACTTCATGTAGGGAACATGGTAAATCGGATGATAACGAAGTTTTACTTATTTTCTATCAAATCATCATTCTATGAGTTTTCAAATTCAAGAAGGCGAGAATAATCTTAATTATATTACTAAGCTCAATGCAACAAGAAATTGTTCTTTTGAGCCTTAACTCAAGTAGGAAACGTGGAAATCATACGATAATGAAGTTTTACCCATTTTGTATCAAATAATCCTCCTAAGAGTTTTGAAATTCAACGAGCCAATAATAATCATAATTCTTTGACAAAGCGTATTGTGAATAGAAATCGTTAATTTGAGCCTTAAAATGTAGGGAACTTGAAAAATCGGACGATGATATGGTTTTCCCATTTCATATCAAATAATCTTTCTGAAAGTTTTGAAATTCAACAAGCCGAGAATTATCACAATTCTTTTACAAAGCTTATTGTGAATACAAATCGTTATTTTGAGCCTTAAACTTCACGTAGGGAACATGGGAAATAGAACGACAATGAGGTTTTATTCATTTTGTATCTAATTCATCATTCTAAGAGTTTAAAATTCGACAAGCCGAGAATAATCATATTTCACTTAAAAAACTTATTGTGAATAAAAATCGTTCTTTTGAGCATTACCATCATGCTAGGAACATGGGAAAAGGACGAGAATGAAGTTTTAACCAGTTTGTATCAAATTCATCTTTCTAAGAGTTTTGAAATTCAACAAGCCGAGAGTAGTCATAATTCTATTATAAAGTTAATTGTTAATAGAAATCCTTGTTTTCAACCTTAACTTCATGCAGGGACCATGTAAATCGGAGGATAACAAAGTTTTACTTATTTTCTGTCAAATCATTGTTCTAAGAGTTTTGAAATTCAAGAAGCTGAGAATAATCGTAATTATATTACTAACCTCAATGTAATAAGAAATCATTGTTTTGAGCTTTAACTCACGTAGGAAACTTGGAAAATCATATGATAATGAAGTTTTACCCATTTTGTATCAAATAATCGTCCTAAGAGCTTTGAAATTCAACGAGCCGATAATAATCAAAATTCTTTGACAAAGCTTATTGTGAATATAAATCATTATGTTAAGCCTTAAAATGTAGGGAACGTGGAAAATCGGACGATGATATAGTTTTCCCATTTCATATCAAATAATTTTCCTAAAAGTTTATAAATTCAACAAGCCGAGAATTATCATAATTCTTTTACAAAGCTTATTGTGAATACGAATCGTTGTTTTGAGCCTTAAACTTCACGTAGGGAACATGAAAAGTAGAACGACAATGAAGTTTTATCCATTTTGCATCTAATTCATCCTTCTAAGAGTTTGAAATTCAACAAGCCGAGAATAATCATATTTCACTTACAAAGCTTATTGCATATAGAAATCGTTGCTTTGAGCATTAACTTCACGTAGGGAATGTCAAAAATCGGACGACAATGAAGTTTTAACCAGTTTGTATCAAATTCATCATTCTAAGAGTTTTGAAATTCAACAAGCCGAGAATAGTTATAATTCTATTATAAAGCTAATTGTTAATAGAAATCGTTGTTTTCAACCTTAACTTCATGTAGGGAACATGGTAAATCGGACGATAACGTAGTCTTACTTATTTTCTATTAAATCATCATTCGAAGAGTTTTGAAATTCAAGAAGCCGAGAATAATCGTAATTATATTATTGAGCTCAATGTAACAAGAAATCATTTTTTTGAGTCTTAACTCACGTAGGAAACGTGGGAAAGCATACGATAATAAAGTTTTACCTATTTTGTATCAAATAATCATTCTAAGAGTTTTGAAATTCAACGAGCAGATAATAATTATAATTTTATAACAAAGTTTTTTGTGAAAAGAAATCATTGTTTTAAGCTTTAAACTTAATGTAGGGAACGTGGAAAATCAGAGATGATTACGTTTTCCCATTTCGTATCAAACAATAATCCTAAAAGTTTTGAAATTCAATAAGCCGATAATAATCGTAATTATATTATAAAGCTTAGTATGAATAGAAACTGTTGTTTTGTACCTTAACTTCACATAGGGAACGTGGGAAATCGGACGACAACGAAGTTTTAACCGTTTTGTATCAAATTCATCATTCTATGAGTTTTGAAATTCAACAATTCGAGAATAGTCATAATTCTATTATAAAGCTTATTGTTAATTAAAATCGTTGTTTTCAGCCTTAACTTCATGTAGGGAACATGGTACATAGGACAATAACGATGTTTTACTTATTTTGTATTCAATCATCATTCTAAAAGTTTTGAAATTTATGAAGTCAGGATTAATCATAATTCTGTTTTTATGCGTAATGTGACTACAAATCAGACGATAATGAAGTTTCACCCATTTTGTATAAATTAATCGGTCTAAGAGTTTTGAAATGTAACAAGTCGAGAATAATCATAATTCTGTTACAAAGCTTATTGTGAATAAAAATCATTGCTTTGAGCCTTAAACTTCACTAAGGCGATATAGAAAGTCGAACGACAATGAAGTTTTAAAAATTTTGTATCAAATTTATCTATGACACAACTTATTGTTAATAGAAATCGTTGTTTCGAGCCTTAAACATCACGTAGGGAACGTGAAAAATCGAACGATGATGTAGTTTTCCTATTTTGTATCAAATAATCATCCTAAAAGTTTTGAAATTCAATAAGCTGAGAATAGTCATATTTCACTTACAAAGCTGTTGGACTAAGAGGTTAGTCACTCTAACTTCGACCGAGATTTTGATGAAAACAAACAAGGTGAAAATTGACAAATAAATATCAAGTGTATTTCAGTTTTTGTTAAAGGATGCAAAACAACACATCACGGGTATTCAAGCCATACAAGTTCAAGACTCGGCATTCATGAAGGAATGAAGATGAAAGATCATACCGCAATTTGTAATTTCGATGTAAGGTATTCAAATTCTTTCACGCAAGCCAAATGCATTAGTCCATGCATATTGAGTTTCTTAAACCAATTTTTAAAAGTCATGAGGTTACTTGAAGTTTCAAAATGGAATTTTAATACATGACTAGGTCAATGAGATTGAAAATGTGAAACTATGTTTTTGTATGAACATTTGCATATTGGAGATCATTGTTGAAGTTTTCAAAAAGGAAAAACTTGCTTTTGAAAGGTCTTTGAAAAGAAAACTGTAATATTTGCAGAAAAGTCCCTCGCACGTTATGCAATTGTAATTTTTCATTTTCGGGATTTGTAAAATTATCCGGACCACCCAATTAGGCTTAATGACCCATAACAAACGTGTATAACATGTTATATAAGGGTTGGTAGGTCCCGGACGTGTTTAAGCGCTAACACATAGGGATAAAATATTTATTTTGAGCTCCCTGCAGTTAGCGCGCTAATACTTCCATTAGCGCGCTAAGTGCAAAGTTAGCGTGCTAGGTCTCAGTATTAGCGCGCTAATTGTCTGCCTGACAGCTTTTTTAAAAAGCTGAAAAACGAACTTTAATTTGAATTCTTGATGAAATCTGGACCCTTGGATCCCTAGAACGGTCACAAACTGTCAAGATGGGATACCTAACACTATAAAACCACCAAGAACATGGTTTTCTTACAAGAAGGCAAAAACACACTCAAAAGCTCAAAATATTCAAAAAGGAGAACTTTGATTTTTGTAAAGGAGACAAAGGAGATTCTTGGGGCTGTCCACTAGCACTATAATCCAGCACTTTGAAGCATTCAAAGCAGTACAAGAATCTCTTCAAAATTGATCTCTTTTGTCATCTTCTTGGTTGTAAGCAAGTCCTTGTTCTAGATTCTTTTCTTGAGCTTAATCAACATAGTTTTGTGTGTTTTGAATGAAAATCAGTTTGTTGTGTGTTTGAACACCATTATCTTGGGTTTTGCACTTAAACTTATTTTATTAAACCCTAAGATTGTCTTGAACAAGAGTTTTGCAGTTAAACTTGATTTTTGTCAAACTATTGTTCTTTGCTTTGAAATCGGTTTTGCACAAATACATTGGACTTTAAAACGATTTCATATTTGGAATTTGCAACAAAATCAGTGACACATTTTGCATTTTCCATTCATTCTCATACTTGCATGATTAGAGTTGTTAGGCTCAAGGAGGCTTGCTAGTGTTTGAATTTGATACCACTTTATTTTGTAAAGTGTACTTCATTATTTTCCAACAAATTGTTGTAATTGTATGATTGTATGACTTAGTGGAATTCTAAGTCAAAAGGGAAGACCTAGTTAAGGCTAGGCACAAACTCTAGTTGTGACTAGATAGGAAGTCCTAATTGTAATTAGGCATTCTAGGCTTGTATGCTTAGGTTGTAACACTTATTGGGAATATAAGTGAGTGTTTAAAATCCTAACCGGGGAGCTCAGGTAATGGATGTAGATCATTAGATCGAACCACTATAAATCGTGTGTCGCTTTCCATCTCTTCTATCCCGTTCACTTGCATAGCATAGACATTCGTGGTTACTTGTGCATAAAAATTTTAAAAAGGTAATAACCTCTCGACACACCCAATTCACCCCCTCTTGGGTGTGGTTTCAATTGGTATCAGAGCGGGTTATTGTTCAAAGCATTACTAACGTATATTTGAGTGTTTTTGTGCAGGGATGCAAAGTCTAGATCCGGCTCGCCTTAGGGAAGGTAACTCCTCAAGTAGGCCTCTATATTTTGATGGTACCAATTACGCTCATTGGAAAGTGAGAATGAAGTTTTACATAAGAGCGCAAAATAGATTCCTATGGGACACAATTGAAAGTGGCTATATTCCACCGGACAAGCCATTGAAAGAATACACCGCCGAGGAGATCAAAAGTGAGCTCTCGAATGATCAAGTCATGAATCACCTATTTTGTGCATTGAGCGAAAATGAGTTCAATCGAGTGAGTGCTTGTCAAACGGCCAAGGAATTATGGAAAAACTTGAGGTCCACTATGAAGGTACCATGCAGTGAAGAAGACAAAGTTGAGGATCCTTGAGGAACACTATGAGACCTTCTGAGTTGGATCCGATGAAGATATCGCCACCGCCATCACACGGTTCACTAAGTTATTAAATGAGATCAAGAATCTTGGAAAGCATTATGATCAAGAGACATAAGTATACAAGTTCCTTAGAGGCTTGCCTAAGGAATGGGATGCCAAGAAGTATGCTATCCAATCAGCACAAAATCTTGGAGACTACACATTCGATGCATTGTGTGGAGAATTAACGGTCCATGAATTCGAACTCAAAGACCGAGCAAGATTGGAAGCATTAAGTGGAGGTACAAAGAGCTCAAGAAAAGAGATCGCATTGAAGGCAAATAGCTCCCCTAGTGAATCGGTAGAGATCATTGAAGATGAAAAATCTTGTGTTGATAATGATCTTGAGGAGGAAGTAGCCATGCTCTCAAGAAAGCTCAACAAGGAAATATACAAGCGAGACAAGTATAAGAAGAAGTTTCGAAGTGGAATCAAGGGAGGAAAGTCAAACGAAACCATATGCTTTGGTTATGGCAAACCGGGTCACATTAAGGCGGATTGCAAATCTAAGAAGGTGTTTGACAAAAAGAAAGGAAAGAAGAGCTTCAAGGCAACTTGGGATGACTCATCATCATCAAGTTCGAATCCGAATCGGAGAATGAAAAAGCAATACTTTGTCTTATGGCACAAGGCGAGGTAAATTCTAACCCTTTTAATTTTGATGATATTGATGATTTGGATAATGTTTCAAATCTTGATGAATTTAGGAAAGAGTTGGAAAAGGAGGTCAAAAAGACCAAACAACTCAAAAAGAGCCTAACCATAGCAATTAGTGAGATAGAGTCACAAAATGAGACCATCAATGATCTCCAAAATGACTTGAATGAAGTCATAGAGGAAAGGGATGCCTTAGTCAAGGAAGTAGAGGACTTGACTAGCACGGTGCATAAGTTCACCAATGGCAAAGAAATGTTTGACATAATGTTGGGAGCATAACGACGTGCACTCAACAAAAGAGGCATAGGTTATGGAGCAAACTTGTTAAGTTACAAGAAATTGCTAAATGATGATCGTAGATGCTCTAAATGCAATAAGAATCATGTAGTGGGGAAATGTGCCTTACAAAAGGCCAAAATGGGTAGACTAGCATGGGTAGTTAAAAATGTTTTTGACACTAACTTTCTCGGACCCAAAGGTGTTTGGGTACCAAAATCTAGTGTGTTTCCCATTGTGTAGGATACAAGGAAGAGCACCCCATGGTACTTAGATAGCGGGTGCTCAAGACACATGACCGGAGATGCACATCAATTCATTGAGCTAAAGCAGCATGACGGTGGAAAGGTTACATTTGGAGACAACAACAAAGGAAGAGTTATTGGTCTCAGGACCGTCGGTAACCATTCACTTTCTATTTCTAATGTTTATCTTATTGATGGTTTGAAACATAACTTGCTTAGTGTTAGCCAATTATGTGACAAAGGATTTCATATTATGTTTGAATCATCAAAATGCATTGTTAGGAATGAGAAGCATGAAACATTGTTTATCGCATATAGAGATAAGAATGTTTATGTCATCAACTTTGATGAGATGAATATGCAAAATGTTTTATGTTTGAGTGCACAAAGTGATTGTGATGCATGGTTGTGGCACCGAAGACTAGGACATTCTAGCATGGAAAATTTGTCAAAATTGACTAAGCATGATTTAGTTAAGGGCCTACCAAAATGCACCTTTAAGAAAGATAAGGAATGTGAACCTTGTATCCTTGGTAAACAAGTGAAATTGTCATTTAAGACGAAAGTAACAAGTAATGTGACTCGAGCCTTAGAACTTATCCATATGGATTTGTTCAGACCTACCCAAACACAAAGTCTAGGAGGTAAATCATATTGCTTTGTCATTGTTAATGACTTTACAAGATATACATGGGTGTATTTTCTATCTCACAAGCATGAAGTGTTTGATGTGTTTGTAAAGTTTTGTACTTTAGTAGAGAATGAAAAGGGATACAAAATCACCATCATTAGAAGTGATAGAGGTGGTGAGTTTGTAAATAGGAACTTGGAGGATTTTTGTGATAAACAAGGTTATACACACCAATTATCCTCTCCTAGAACACCCCAACAAAATGGAGTTGTTGAAAGAAAAAATAGAACACTCCAAGAGATGTGCAGGACTATGCTAAATGAGTACAACATAGCTAAGCACTTTTGGGCCGAAGCCATTAACACGACATGCTATGTTATAAATAGAGTAAATGTCCGAAAGCAAGTGAAAATGACTCCTTATGAACTATGGAAAGGCCGAAAATCCAACATAAGTTACTTTAAGGTGTTCGGTTGCACTTGCTATGTTCTAAATGATAGGGATCAATTAGACAAATTTGACCCAAAGTCTAAAGTATGCATTTTTCTAGGGTACTCCACACATAGCAAAGCATATCGAGTGTTTAATAAATCAACCAAAACCATAGAAGAATCTATTCATGTGAAATTTGATGAAGTAGATCCCAAAGTTAATATAATACAAAATCTTAAAAAATTGAGGATTGACGATGAAGATGATGGCACTCTAGGACAAACCTCAAATAGTCAAGAGCTTGAGGTAAAAAGGAATCTGAAACAAGTGTACCTAAGAATTCAAGACTCCTCATTGGCCACTCTTCTCAACAAATCATAGGTGATCCAAACAAAGGAATAATCACTAGGTCAACATTGCATAGAGATGAAGACACTTAGCTTTTGTGTCACAAACCAAGCCCACTAAGATAGATGATGCCTTAGGAGATGAATTTTGGGTAATGGCTATGCAAGAAGAGCTAAGCCACTTTGTTAGAAACAAGGTATGGACACTAGTGCCTAGACCAAAAGACCACACCATCATAGGCACCAAATGGGTTTTTAGAAACAAAAAGAGTGAAAAAGGTGAAATTGTAAGAAACAAGGCTAGGTTGGTTGCACAAGGTTACAATCAAGAAGAAGGAATTGATTATGAGGAAGCCTTTGCACCCGTAGCAAGACTAGAAGTAATTCGCATGCTACTTGCTTATGCTTGCTACAACGGGTTTCTACTATACCAAATGGATCTCAAAAGTGCATTTCTAAATGGGTACATCCATGAAGAAGTATATGTAGAACAACCACCGGGTTTTGAAGATCATGAACATTCAAGCCATGTCTATCATCTTCAAAAAGCCTTTATGGACTAAGACAAGCTCCTAGAGCTTGGTATGATAGACTTAGTGCGTTTCTACTTGAGAAAGGGTTCAAGAAAGGAACACTAGATCCCACTTTGTTCATTTTGATCAAAAAACATGATATGCTACTTGTTCAAATCTATTTTGATGATATCATTTTCGGGTCATCAAACACACGCTTATGTGATGAATTCTCATCATTGATGACAAATGAATTTGAAATGAGCATGATGGGTGAACTAACATACTTTCTAGGCTTGCAAATAAAGCAATCCAAACATGACATTTTTATAAATCAAGCAAAGTATGTGAGGGACATGCTAAAGAAGTTCAAATTCAAAAATCTGAAAGCATGTGACACTCCTAGTAGTTCAACTATCAAAATGAACAAAGACCAACTAGAAAAATCCATAGATCCTAAACTTTACCATGGAATGATAGGTAACCTCCTATACTTGACCGCTAGTAGACCCGACATTATGTTTAGTGTGTGGTTATGTGCTAGATTTCAATCCGATCCTAAAGAGTCCCACTTAAAATGTGTAAAGCGCATATTTCGATACCTTAGTGGTACACAAGACCATGGATTATAGTTTAACAAAACCAAGAGTTTTGAACTCCGAAGTTTTGTTGATTCTGATTATGCGGGAAGTCTAGTTGATAGGAAAAGCAATTCCGGATTTTGTCATTTACTAGGAAACTCACTTATCTCATGGTTTATCAAAAAGTAAAATTCCGTGGCTTTATCTACGGCGGAAGCCGAATATATGGCTGCTGGAAGTTGTTGTGCTCAAGTTCCATACATGAAACAACAACTCGAGGATTATCAAATCCTAGTTGGGTGTGCTAAAATTTATTGTGATAACACAAGTGCAATAAACATATCGAAAAATCCGGTGTTACACTCTCGAACCAAACATATTGAGATTAGGCACCATTTTCTTCGTGATCATGTTCAAAAGGGCGATGTTAAACTCGTCCATGTGCCCATAAAGGACCAACTAGCCGATATATTCACTAAGCCTTTGCCTAGAGATCAATTTTCCAAAATTCGGCGTGAGTTAGGCATGGTTCAAGAATCGGACCTTCTATACATGTTTTAGTCGTTCTAAACCTATTAAAATGGTGTTTTTGAAATGTCCAAGAAGTTTGAGGTCAATTGGAGATGTATGTCAAAAATTCAAAAATTTCATGTCCAAAATTTCCAGAGAGAAATTAGCACGCTAATAATGGGAATTAGCGCGCTAATAGTTGAGTGACCAAAAATTCCAAAGGGAAATTAGCGCGCTAATTCCAGCCATTAGCGTGCTAATGATGTACTGGCCCAGAATACGAATCGACCCATTAGCGTGCTAATTCTGTCATTAGCGCGCTAATGTCGTTCGGCCAGGGGTTTATAAATTAGTTTTTACCCTAACTTTTCACTCACCTCCCACATCTCTCCTCTCTTCTCTTCGACACGGTGACTCTCCACCCCTCTCCACCCCTCTTTCAATGTCTCCACCACAATTTCTTCTCCCATAAGGTAACAATCTTTTCTCTTCTTTGTCATTTTATTCATTTTTTTCACTTTAACCAATGTCGCCGCGTCGCCCCTCATCCCGTCCGGTCCGCCACCACCAATCCCCGTCCAACCGCCCCCACCACGTCTCATCCTACCCAAGCCACGTTCTCTCTTCATCCATCACGACGTCGTGTCGTTCAACCATCTTCCTCCTCCAATAGTGAGTCTGAATCCTCACACCCCACCCCCCCTCCGGCAAATGCCACACAACGTGAGGGACGTGCCAAGTTCGTACATGAGTCCATGTCCGTTCTTGAGTCGGTGGCTCCATGGCTAACGGATGCCAAAATCCTAAGGCCCGCCATTGTCGATTTTGCCTTCTTTGATAGGGCTCATCTCCCAATTCGGGAGATTTTCGATACGGCGGGATGGACCACTTTTTGCGCCCACAACACCAACTACAACCCCCCTTGGTTCGAGTCTTTTATTCCAATCTTCAGACAACGAACCAATTTGTTCTTCGTTCGTCCGTGGGTGCCCGATCGATTGAGATTATGCCTGAAAATCTCGCCCAACGACTTCAACTTCCATTGCACCCTCCTACTACTACGGTAGTGTGCAAATTTCTTAGTTGGCCTTTTGATCGTCTCGAAGTACTTAATTCATTTCTTCGGCCAAAAAAAACTCTAACTGTTTATCCGACTGGTATAACGGATACCGATTTCAAACTCCTACCTCACCTCCTTCATAAGGTACTTCACAAGGTCATTCTTCCTCGAGGTGGTAGTAAAAACTACGTCACTCTTCTAGACATGTTCATTCTTGGGCACCTATTTCGCATGATTCCTCTCAGCTTGCCCCATATCATTATTGGTTATATGATGAGCACACGTAGCTCGGGTTGTCATCTTCCGTATGCACATATCATCACATCCTACTTGGAGTCTGCCCAAGTGGATCTCGCATTAGGCGGTCGTCCCCTAACTATCTATGACACCATTGACATGGCCACTCTGAAGGCCATGAAGTACCGTTACGTACGCGACAGGCAGCAGTGGACACGGGAAGATGCAATCCCGGACGGTCGATATTACGGCGGCTATGAGTCTCCATTGCCTACCCTCCAGTTGCTCCTTTTGATGAGCTCGACTACTTGGAGTATAGCTACAGTTTTGGAAATGATGACAATGCTGACGATGAAGGCTTTGCTGGCGACGATGACCATGATGGCGATGAGGAAGTTCATCACGACTCTGCAGTTCCACTTCCACTGCAGCAGCAATACGAGACAATACAGCCTCCACCTCCCTCTACGTTTGGCGGTTTCACGCCTCCACCGGATATGTCCCCCTCGTCGGCGTACGTCTCTGCACAGCTGGGCTACCTGCACACCTATATGACTCAGACCTTCGCTACCGTCGAGGCGAGTATCTAGCATCAGAATGATAGGCTTTGTCGTATCGAGGGTCAGTTGCTCCCAGCCTACACCACCGTAATGACCATGCATCCAGCTCTGCATGTCGACCGTCGTTCTCGAGGAGGAGTGTTTAGACTTTTTCTGGCTCGCTCAGCATTAGGTTCTCTTTGGTCATTTTTAGATGTATAAAGACATTATATGTAGATGAGCATTAGGCTCCACGATGTTAGTCTTAAGATGATCTAAGAAATTTTTTTGTGCAAACTCATGTTTAAGCCACAACTATGCTCTCATTGCTTTATGCTATCTATATCATGAATTTTTTTGCGTATCTTTGAGTTTCTATATGGCTATTTCTTGCTTAACTATGATTCATCCTATATGAATATGTACCGCTTCCAACTATTGCTTCTTGATATGCATAAAGTGAGGGGGAGCGTATATTTTACTCGTGTTGATACCATACTTCTCCATGTGTTCTCTTTCCGGGGGAGCTTGGCCCCACTTTTTTATGGTATCAAACGGGGGAGAAAATGTGGTTGAACTTGAAAATGTTGCTGTGTTTGAACTTGCATAAATAAATTATATAATCATGAATGTGATATATACTTAGATTATGTTTTACATCTTTAAAGTTCACATTGTTTGTTATCATCAAAAAGGGGGAGATTGTTGGACTAAGAGGTTAGTCACTCTAACTCCGACCAGGATTTTGATGAAAACAAACAAGACGAAAATGGACTAATAAATATCAAGTATATTTCAGTTTTTGTTAAAGGATGCAAAACAGCACATCACGGGTATTCAAGTCATACAAGTTCAAGACTCGGCATTCATGAAGGAATGAAGATGAAAGATCATACCGCAATTTGTAATTTCGATGTAAGGTATTCAAATTCTTTCACGCAAGCCAAATGCATTAGTCTATGCATATTGAGTTTCTTAAACCAATTTTTAAAAGTCATGAGGTTACTTGAAGTTTCAAAATGGAATTTTAACACATGACTTGGTCAATGAGATTGAAAATGTGAAACTATGTTTTTGTATGAACATTTGCATATTGGAGATCATTGTTGAAGTTTTCAAAAAGGAAAAACTTGATTTTGAAAGGTCTTTGAAAAGAAAACTGTAATATTTGCAGAAAAGTCCCTCGCACGTTATGTAATCGTGATTTTTCGTTTTCGGGATTTGTAAAATTATCCGGACCACCCAATTAGGCTTAATGACTCATAACAAACGTGTATAACATGTTATATAAGGGTTGGTGAAGTCCCGGACGTATTTAAGGGTCTAACACATAGGGATAAAATATTTATTTTGAGCTCCCTGCAGTTAGCGCGCTAATACTTCCATTAGTGCGCTAAGTGCAGAGTTAGCGCGCTAGGTCTCAGTATTAGCGCGCTAATTGCCTGCCTGACACTTTTTTTAAAAAGCTAAAAAACGAACTTTAATTTAAATTCTTGATGAATCTGGACCCTTGGATCCCTAAAACGGTCACAAACTGTCAAGATGGGATACCTAACACTATAAAACCACCAAGAACATGATTTTCTTACAAGAAGGCAAAAACACACTCAAAAGCTCAAAATATTCAAAAAGGAGAACTTTGATTTTTGTAAAGGAGACAAAGGAGATTCTTGGGGCTATCCACTTGCACTATAATCCAGCACTTTGAAGCATTCAAAGGAGTACAAGAATCTCTTCAAAACTGATCTCTTTTGTCATCTTCTTGGTTGTAAGTAATTCCTTGTTCTAGATTCTTTTCTTGAGCTTAATCTACATAGTTTTGTGTGTTTTGAATGAAAATCAGTTTGCTGCGTGTTTGAACACCATTATCTTGGGTTTTGCACTTAAACTTATTTTATCAAACCCTAAGATTGTTTTGAACAAGAGTTTTGCACTTAAACTTGATTTATGTCAAACTATTGTTCTTTGCTTTGAAATTGGTTTTGCACAAATACTTTGGACTTTAAAACGATTTCATATTTGGAATTTGCAACAAAATCAATGACACATTTTGCATTTTCCATTCATTCTCATACTTGCATGCATTAGAGTTGTTAGGCTCTAGGAGGCTTGCTAGTGTTTGAATTTGATACCACTTTATATTGTAAAATGTATCTCATTTCTTTTCAGCAAATTGTTCTAAGTGTATGATTGTAAGACTTAGTAGAATCTAAGTCAAAGGGGAAGACTTAGTTGAGGCTAGGCACAAACTCTAGTTGTGACTAGATAGGAAGTCCTAATTGTAATTAGGCATTCTAGGCTTGTATGCTTAGATTGTAACACTTATTGGGAATATAAGTGAGTGTTTAAAATCCTAACCGGGGAGGTTAGGTAGTGGATGTAGATCATTAGATCGAACCACTATAAATCGTGTCACTTTCCATCTCTTCTATCCCGTTCACTTGCATAGCATAGACATTCGTGGTTACTTGTGCATAAAAATTTTAAAAAGGCAATAACCTCACGACGCACCCAATTCACCCCCTCTTGGTTACTTGAAAAATCAGACGATGATATAGTTTTCCCATTTCATATCAAATAATCTTTCTGAAAGTTTTGAAATTCAACAAGCCGAGAATTAACACAATTCTTTTACAAATCGTTATTTTGAGCCTTAAACTTCACGTAGGGAACATGAGAAATAGAACGACAATGAAGTTTTATTCATTTTGTATCTAATTCATCATTCTAAGAGTTTAAAATTCAACAAGCCGAGAATAATCATATTTCACTTAAAAAACTTATTGTGAATAAAAATCGTTCTTTTGAGCATTAACATCACGCTGGGAACGTGGGAAAAAGGAGGACAATGAAGTTTTAACCAGTTTGTATCAAATTCATCTTTCTAAGAGTTTTGAAATTCAACAAGCCGAGAATAGTCATAATTCTATTATAAAGTAATTGTTAATAGAAATCCTTGTTTTCAACCTTAACTTCATGTAGGGACCATGTAAATCGGAGGATAATGAAGTTTTACTTATTTTCTGTCAAATTATTGTTCTAAGAGTTTTGAAATTCAAGAAGCCGAGAATAATCGTAATTATATTACTAACCTCAATGTAATAAGAAATCATTGTTTTGAGCCTTAACTCACGTAGGAAACATGAGAAATCATATGATAATGAAGTTTTACCTATTTTGTATCAAATAATTGTCCTAAGAGCTTTGAAATTCAACAAGCCGATAATAATCATAATTCTATTACAAAGCTTAGTATGAATAGAAATCGTTGTTTTGTGCCTACACGTAGGGAACGTGGGAAATTGGACGACAATGAAGTGTTAACCATTTTATATCAAATTCATCATTCTACGAGTTTTAAAATTCAACAAGCCGAGAGTAGTTGTAATTCTATTATAAAGCTTATTGTTAATTGATATCATTGTTTTCATCCTTAACTTCATGTAGGGAACATGGTAAATTGGACAATAATGAAGTTTTACTTATTTTGTATCAAATCATCATTCTAAAAGTTTTGAAATTTAAGAAGTCTTGAATAATCCTAATTTTGTTTTTAAGCTTAATGTGACTAAAGTCGTTGTTTTGAGCCACGTAGGGTGCGTGGGAAATCAGACGATAATAAAGTTTTACCCATTTTGTATAAATTAATCGGTCTAAAAGTTTTAAAATTCAACAAGCCGAGAATTATCATAATTCTTTTACAAAGCTTATTGTGAGTACAAATTGTTGTTTTGAGCCTTAAACTTCATGTACGGAACATGGGAAGTAGAACGACAATGAAGTTTCATCCATTTTGTATCTAATTCATCATTCTAAGAGTTTGAAATTCAACAATCCGAGAATAATCATATTTCACTTACAAAGCTTATTGTGAATAGAAATCATTCTTTTTAGCATTAACTTCACATAGGGAATGTAGCAAATCGGACGACAATGAAGTTTTTACCCGTTTGTATCAAATTCATCATTCTAAGAGTCTTGAAATTTAATAAGCCGAGAATAATCATAATTCTATTATAAAGCTAATTGTTAATAGAAATCGTTGTTTTCAACCTTAACTTCACGTAGGGAACATAGTAAATTGGACGATAACGAAGTTTTACTTATTTTCTATCAAATCATCATTCTAAGAGTTTTGAAATTCAAGAAGGTGAGAATAATCGTAATTATATTACTTTGCTCAATGTAACAAGAAATTGTTCTTTTGAGCCTTAACTCAAGTAGAAAACGTGGGAAATCATACGATAATGATGTTTTACCTATTTTGTATCAAATAATCCTCCTAAGAGTTTTGAAATTCAACGAGCCGATAATAATCATAATTCTTTGACAAAGCGTATTGTGAATAGAAATCGTTAATTTGAGCCTTAAAATGTAGGGAACTTGAAAAATCGGACGATGATATAGTTTTCCCATTTCATATCAAAAAATCTTTCTGAAAGTTTTGAAATTCAACAAGCCGAGAATTATCACAATTCTTTTACAAAGCTTATTGTGAATACAAATCGTTATTTTGAGCCTTAAAGTTCACGTAGGGAACATGGGAAATAGAACGACAATGAAGTTCTATTCATTTTGTATCTAATTCATCATTCTAAGATTTTAAAATACAACAAGCCGAGAATAATCATATTTCACTTAAAAAACTTATTGTGAATAGAAATCGTTCTTTTTAGCATTAACTTCACGTAGGGAACATAGGAAATCGACGACAATGAAGTTTTTACCCGTTTGTATCAAATTCATCATTTTAAGAGTTTTGAAATTCAACAAGTTGAGAATAGTCATAATTCTATTATAAAGCTAATTGTTAATTGAAATCGTTATTTTCAACCTTAACTTCACGTAGGTAACAAGGTAAATTGGACGATAGCGAAGTTTTACTTATTTTCTATTAAATCATTATTATAAGAGTTTTGAAATTCAAGAAGGGGAGAATAATCGTAATTATATTACTAAGCTCAATGTAACAAGAAATTGTTCTTTTGAGCATTAACTCAAGTAGGAAACATGGGAAATTATACGATAATGCAGTTTTACCCATTTTGTATCAAATAATTCTCCTAAGAGTTTTGAAATTCAACGAGCCGATAATAATCATAATTCTTTGACAAAGCGTATTGTGAATAGAAATCGTTAATTTGAGCCTTAAAATGTAGGGAACTTGAAAAATCGGACGATAACGAAGTTTTACTTATTTTCTATCAAATCATCATTTTAAGAGTTTTGAAATTCAAGAAGGCGAGAATAATCGTAATTATATTACTAAGCTCAATGTAACAAGAAATTGTTCTTTTGAGCCTTAACTCAAGTAGGAAACGTGGGAAATCATACGATAATGAAGTTTTACCCATTTTGTATCAAATAATCCTCCTAAGATTTTGAAATTCAACGAGCCGATAATAATCATAATTTTATGACAAAGCTTATTTTGAATAGAAATCGTTGTTTTGAGCTTAAACTTCATGTAGGGAACGTGGAAAATCGGACGAGGATATAGTTTTCCCATTTCGTATCAAATAATCATCCTAAAATTATTGAAATTCAATAAGCCAAAATTATCATAATTCTTTTACAAAGTTTATTGTGAATACAAATCATTTTTTTGAGCCTTAAACTTCACGTAGGGAACATGCGAAGTAGAACGACAATGAAGTTTTATTCATTTTCTATCTAATTCATCATTCTAAGAGTTTGAAATTCAACAAGTCGAGAATAATCATATTTCACTTACAAAGCTTATTGTGAATAGAAATCATTCATTTGAGCATTAATTTCACGTAGGGAACGTGGGAAATCGGACGACAATGAAGGTTTAACCCGTTTGTATCAAATTCATTATTCTAAGAGTTTTGAAATTCAACTAGACGAGAATAGTCATAATTCTATTATAAAGCTAATTGTTAATAGAAATCGTTGTATTCAACCTTAACTTCACGTAGCGAACATAGTAAATCGGACGATAATTAAGTTTTACTTATTTTCTATCAAATCATTATTCTAAGAGTTTTGAAAATCAAGAAGCTAAGAATAATCGTAATTATATTACTAAGATCAATGTAACAAGAAATCGTTGTTTTGAGCCTTAACTCCCATAGGAAACATGGGAAATCATACGATAATGAAGTTTTACCCATTTTGTATCAAATAATCATCCTACGAGTTTTGAAATTCTACGAGCTGATAATAATCATAATTTTATGACAAAGCTTATTCTGAATAGAAATCGTAATTTTGAGCCTTAAACTTCATGTAGGGAATGTGGAAAATCATACGACGATATAGTTTTCCTATTTTGTATCAAATAATCATCATAAAAGTTTTGAAATTCAACAAGCCGAGAATTATCATAATTCTTTTACAAAGCTTATTGTGAATATAAATCGTTGTTTTGAGCCTTAAACTTCACATAGGGAACATGGAAAGTAGAACGACAATGACATTTTTTCCATTTTGTATCTAATTCATCATTCTAAGAGTTTGAAATTCAACAAGCCGAGAATAATCATATTTCGCTTACAAAGATTATTGTGAATAGAAATTGTTATTTTGAGCATTAACTTCACGTAGGGAACGTCAAAAATCAGACGGCAATGAAGTTTTAAGCAGTTTGTATCAAATTCATCATTCTAAGAGTTTTGAAATTCAATAAGCCGAGAATAGTTGTAATTCTATTATAAATCTAATTTTTAACAGAAATCATTGAGTTCAACCTGAACTTCACGTAGGGAACATGGTAAATCGGACGATAAAGAAGTTTTACTTATTTTTTTATCAAATCATCATTTTAAGAGTTGAATTTCAAGAAGCCGAGAATAATCATAATTATGTTAGTAAGCTCTATGTAACTAGAAATCTTTGTTTTGAGCCTTAACTCACGTAGAAATCATGGGAAAGTATACGATAATGATGTTTTACCCATTTTGTATCAAATAATCATCATAAGAGTTTTGAAATTCAACGAGCAGATAATAATTATAACTCTATGACAAAGCTTATTGTGGGTAGAAATCATTGTTTTGAGCTTTAAACTTCATGTAGGGAACGTGAAAAATTGGATGATGATTAACTTTTTCCATTTCGTATCAAATAATCATCCTAAAAGTTTTGAAATTCAACAAGCTGATAATAATCATAATTATATTACAAAACTTAATATGAATATAAATCGTTGGTTTGTGCCTTAACTTCATGTAGGGAACATGGGAAATCGGACGACAATGAAGTTTTAACCATTTTGTATCAAATTCATCATTCTAAGAGTTTTGAAATTCAACAAGCCGAGAATAGTCAAAATTCTATTTTAAAGCTTATTGTTAATTGAAATTATTGTTTTCAACCATAACTTCATGTACAGAACATGGTAAATTGGATCATAACGAAGTTTTACTTATCTTGTATAAAATCATCATTCTAAGAGTTTTCAAATTTAAGAAGTCAAGAATAATCATAATTCTCTTTTTAAGCTTAATGTGACTACAAATCGTTGTTTTGAGCCTCATAGGGTGCGCGAAACATCAGACGATAATGAAGTTTTACCCATTTTTTATAAATTAATCGGTCTAAGAGTTTTGAAATTTAACAAAACGAGAATAATCATAATTCTGTTACAAAGCTTAATGTGAATACAAATCGTTGTTTTGAGCCTTAACTCACGTAGGAAACGTGGGAAAGCATACAATAATGAAGTTTTACCCATTTTGTATCAAATAACCGTCAAAAGAGTTTTAAAATTCAACGAGCCGATAAAAATCATAATTTTATGACAAAGCTTATTTTGAATAGAAATCGTTGTTTTGAGTCTTAAACTTCATGTAGGGAACGTGAAAAATCAGACGATGATATAGTTTTCCCATTTCGTATCAAATAATCATCGTAAAAGTTTTGAAATTCAACAAGCCATGAATTATCATAATTCTTTTACAAAGCTTATTGTGAATACAAATCATTGTTCTGAGCCTTAAACTTCACGTAGGGAACATGGAAAGTAGAACGACAATGAAGTTTTATCCATTTTCTATTTAATTCATCACTCTAAGAGTTTGAAATTCAACGAGCCGAGAATAATCATATTTCACTTACAAAGTTTATTGTGAATAGAAATCGTTCTTTTGAACATTAACATCACGTAGGGAACGTGGAAAAAAGGACGACAATGAAGTTTTAACCAGTTCATATCAAATTCATCTTTCTAAGAGTTTTGAAATTCAACAAGCCGAGAATAGTCATAATTCTATTATAAAGCTAATTGTTAATAGAAATCCTCGTTTTCAACCTTAACTTCATGTAGGGACCATGTAAATCGGAGGATAACGAAGTTTTATTTATTTTTTGTCAAATCATTTTTCTAAGAGTTTTCAAATTTAAGAAGCCGAGAATAATTGTAATTATATTACTAATCTCAATGTAATAAGAAATCATTGTTTTGACCCTTAACTCACGTAGGAAACGTGGGAAATCATACGATAATGAAGTTTTACCCATTTTGTATCAAATAATCATCCGAAGAGTTTTGAAATTCTACGAGCCGATAATAATCATAATTCTATGACAAAGCTTATTGACAAAGCTTATTGAGCCTTAAACTTCATTTAGCAAATGTGAAAAATCGGACGATGATTAAGTTTTCCAATTTCGTATCAAATAGTTATCCTAAAAGTTTCGTAATTCAACAAGCCGATAATAATCATAATTATATTACAAAACTTAGTATGAATAGAAATTCGTTCTTTTGTGCCATAACATCACGCAGGGAATGTGGAAAATCGGACGACACTGAAGTTTTAACCATTTTATATCAAATTTATCATTCTAAGAGTTTTGAAATTCAACAAGTAGAGAATAGTCGTAATTCTATTATAAAGCTAATTGTAAATAGAAATCGTTGTTTTCAACCTTAACTTCACGTAGGGAACATGGTAAATCGGACGATAACAAAGTTTTACTTATTTTCTATCAAATCATCATTCTAAGAGTTTTGAATTCAATAAGCCAAGAGTAATCGTAATTATGTTACTAAGCTCAATGTAACAAGAAATCGTTGTTTTGAGCCTTAACTCACGTTGGAAACGTGGGAAATCCTGCGATAATGAAGTTTTACCCATTTTGTATCGAATAATTTCCCTAAGAGTTTTGAAATTCTACGAGCCGATAATAATCATAATTTTATGACAAAGCTTATTTTGAATAGAGATCGTTGTTTTGAGTCTTAAACTTCATGTAGGGATCGTGGAAAATCAGACGATGATATAGTTTTCCCATTTCGTATCAAATAATCATCCTAAAAGTTTTGAAATTCAACAAGCCGAGAATTATCATAAATCTTTTACAAAGCATATTGTGAATACAAATCGTTGTTTTGAGCCTTAAACTTTACGTAGGGAACATGGGAAGTAGAACGACAATGAAGTTTTATCCATTTTGTATCTAATTCATCATTCTAAGTGTTTGAAACTCAACAAGCCGAGAATAATCATATTTTACTTACAAAGCTTATTGTGAATAGAAATCGTTCATTTGAGCATTAATTTCACGTAGGGAACGTGGGAAATCGGACGACAATGAAGGTTTAACCCGTTTGTATCAAATTCATTATTCTAAGAGTTTTGAAATTCAACAAGCCGAGAATAGTTATAATTCTATTATAAAGCTAATTGTTAATAGAAATCGTTGTATTCAACCTTAACTTCACGTAGGGAACATAGTAAATCGAACGATAATTAAGTTTTACTTATTTTCTATCAAATCGTTATTCTAAGAGTTTTGAAAATCTAGAAGCCAAGAATAATCGTAATTATATTACTAAGCTTAATGTAACAAGAAATCGTTGTTTTGAGCCTGAACTCCCATAGGAAACATGGGAAATCATATGATAATTAAGTTTTACCCATTTTGTATCAAATAATCATCCTAAGAGTTTTGAAATTCTACGAGCTGATAATAATCATAATTTTATGACAAAGCTTATTCTGAATAGAAATCGTAATTTTGAGCCATAAACTTCATGTAGGGAATGTGGAAAATCATACGACGATATAGTTTTCCTATTTCGTATCAAATAATCATCCCAAAAGTTTTGAAATTCAACAAGCCGAGAATTATTATAATTCTTTTACAAAGCTTATTGTGAATATAAATCGTTGTTTTGAGCCTTAAACTTCACGTAGGGAACATGGAAAGTAGAATGACAATGACGTTTTTTCCATTTTGTATCTAATTCATCATTCTAAGAGTTTGAAATTCAACAAGCCGAGAAAAATCATATTTCGCTTACAAAGATTATTGTGAATAGAAATTGTTGATTTGAGCATTAACTTCCCGTAGGGAACGTAAAAAATCAGAAGACAATGAAGTTTTAAGCAGTTTGTATCAAATTCATCATTCTAAGAGTTTTTAAATTCAACAAGCCGAGAATAGTTGTAATTCTATTATAAAGCTAATTTTTAATAGAAATCGTTGAGTTCTACCTGAACTTCACGTAGGGTACATGGTAAATCGGACGATAAAGAAGTTTTACTTATTTTTTATCAAATCATCATTTTAAGAGTTGAAATTCAAGAAGCCGAGAATAATCATAATTATGTTAGTAAGCTCTATGTAACTAGAAATCTTTATTTTGAGCCTTAACTCACGTAGAAATCGTGGGAAAGCATACGATAATGATGTTTTACCCATTTTGTATCAAATAATCATCATAAGAGTTTTGAAATTCAACGAGCAGATAATAATTAAAACTCTATGACAAAGTTTATTGTGAATAGAAATCATTGTTTTGAGCTTTAAACTTCATGTAGGGAACGTGAAAAATTGGATGATGATTAACTTTTTTCATTTCGTATCAAATAATCATCCTAAAAGTTTTGAAATTCAACAAGCTGATAATAATCATAATTATATTACAAAACTTAATATGAATATAAATCGTTGGTTTGTGCCTTAACTTCATGTAGGGAACGTTGGAAATCGGACGACAATGAAGTTTTAACCATTTTGTATCAAATTTATCATTCTAAGAGTTTTGAGATTCAACAAGCCGAGAATAGTCATAATTCTATTTTAAAGCTTATTATTAATTGAAATCATTGTTTTCAACCATAACTTCATGTACGGAACATGGTAAATCGGATCATAACGAAGTTTTAGTTATCTTGTATCAAATCATCATTCTAAGAGTTTTCAAATTTAAGAAGTCAAGAATAATCATAATTCTCTTTTAAAGCTTAATGTGACTACAAATCGTTGTTTTGAGCCTCATAGGGTGCGCGAAACATCAGACGATAATGAAGTTTTACCCATTTTTTATAAATTAATCGGTCTAAGAGTTTTGAAATTTAACAAGCCGATAATAATCATAATTCTGTTACAAAGCTTAATGTGAATACAAATCGTTCTTTTGAGCCTTAAATATCACATAGGGAATATGGGAAATCGAACGACAATGAAGTTTTATCAATTTTGTATCTAATTCATCTTTCTAAGAGGCTTGAAATTCAACAAGCCGAGAATAATCATATTTCACTTACAAAGCTTATTGTAAATAGAAATCGTTCTTTTGAGCATTAACATCACATAGGGAACGTGGGAAATTAGACGACAATGAAGTTTGAACCCGTTTGTATCAAATTCATCATTCCAAGAGTTTTGAAATTCAACAAGCCGAGAATAGTCATAATTCTATTATAAAGCTAATTGTTAATAGAAATCGTTGTTTTCAACCTTAACTTCACGTAGGAAACATGGTAAATCGAGACGATAACGAAGTTTTACTTATTTTCTATCAAATCATCATTCTAAGAGTTTTGAAATTTAAGAAGCCGATAGTAATCGTAATTATATTACTAAGCTCATTGTAACAAAAAATCGTTGTTTTGAACCTTAACTCACGTGGGAAACGTGGGAAATCATAAAATAATGAAGTTTTACCCATTTTGTATCAAATAATCGTCATAAGAGTTTTGAAATTCTACGAGCCGATAAAAATCATAACTTTATGACAAAGCTTATTTTGAACAGAAATCGTTGTTTTGAGTCTTAAACATCATGTAAGGAACGTAGAAAATCGGACGATGATATAGTTTTCCCATTTCGTATCAAATAATCATCCTAAAAGTTTTGAAATTCAACAAGCCAAGAATTATCATAATTCTTTTACAAAGCTTATTGTGAATACAAATCATTGTTTTGAGCCTGAAAGTTCACGTAGGGAACATGGAAAGTTGAACGGCAATGAAGTTTTATCCATTTTCTATTTAATTCATCACTCTAAGAGTTTGAAATTCAACGAGCCGAGAATAATCATATTTCACTTACAAAGTTTGTTGTGAATAGAAATCGTTCTTTTGAACATTAACATCACGTAGGGAACGTGGGAAAAAGGACGATAGTGAAGTTTTAACCAGTTCGTATCAAATTCATCTTTCTAAGAGTTTTGAAATTCAACAAGCCGAGAATAGTCATAATTCTATTATAAAGCTAATTGTTAATAGAAATCGTTGTTTTCAACCTTAACTTCACGTAGGGACCATGGTAAATCGGACGATAGCGAAATTTTACTTATTTTCTATCAAATCATCATTCTAAGAGTTTTGAAATTTAAGAAGTCGACAATAATCGTAATTATGTTACTAAGCTGAATGTAAAAAGAAATCGTTGTTTTTAGCCTTAACTCATATAGGAAACATGAGAAAGCATACGATAATGAAGTTTTACCCATTTTGTATCAAATAATCATCCTAAGAGTTTTGAAATTCTACGAGCCGATAATAATCATAATTCTATGACAAAGCTTATTGATAATAGAATTCGTTGTTTTTGGCCTTAAACTTCATTTAGCAAATGTGAAAAATCGGACGATGATTAAGTTTTCCCATTTCGTATCAAATAATCATCCTAAAAGTTTCGTAATTCAACAAGCCGATAATAATCATAATTATATTACAAAGCTTATTATGAATAGAAATCATTCTTTTGTGCCATAACATCACGTAGGGAACGTGGGAAATCGGACGACAATGAAGTTTTAACCATTTTGTATCAAATTCATTATTCTAAGAGTTTTGAAATTCAACAAGTCGAGAATAGTCATAATTCTATTATAAAGCTAATTGTTAATAGAAATCGTTGTTTTCAACCTTAACTTCACGTAGGGAACATGGTAAATCGGACGATAACGAAGTTTTACTTATTTTCTATCAAATTGTCATTCTAAGAGTTTTGAAATTCAAGAAGCCGAGAGTAATCGTAATTATGTTACTAAGCTCAATGTAACAAGAAATCGTTGTTTTGAGCCTTAACTCACGTTGGAAACGTGGGAAATCCTACGATAATGAAGTTTTACCCATTTTGTATCGAATCATTTTCCTAAGATTTTTGAAATTCTACGAGCCGATAATAATCATAATTTTATGACAAAGCTTATTTTGAATAGAGATTGTTGTTTTGAGTCTTAAACTTCATGTAGGGATCGTGAAAAATCGGACGATGATATAGTTTTCCCATTTCGTATCAAATAATCATCCTAAAAGTTTTGAAATTCAACAAGCCGAGAAATATTGTAATTCTTTTACAAAGCATATTGTGAATACAAATCGTTGTTTTGAGCCTTAAACTTTACATAGGGAACATGGGAAGTAGAAAGACAATGACATTTTATCCATTTTGTATCTAATTCATCATTCTAAGTGTTTGAAACTCAACAAGCTAAGAATAATCATATTTCACTTTTAAAGCTTATTGTGAATAGAAATCGTTCTTTTGAGCATTAACATTACGTAGGGAACGTGGGAAATCGGACGACAATGAAGTTTTAACCAGTTTGTATCAAATTCATCTTTTTAAGAGTTTTGAAATTCAACAAGCCGAGAATAGTCGTAATTCTATTATAAAGCTAATTGTAAATAGAAATCATTATTTTCAACCTTAACTTCACGTATGGACCATGGTAATTCGGACGATAGCGAAGTCTTACTTATTTTCTATCAAATCATCATTCTAAGAGTTTTGAAATTCAAGAAGTCGACAATAATCATAATTATGTTACTAAGCTCAATGTAAAAAGAAATCGTTGTTTTCAGCCTTAACTCACATAAGAAACGTGGGAAAGCATACGATAATGAAGTTTTACCCATTTTATATCAAATAATCATCCTAAGAGTTTTGAAATTCTATGAGCCGATAATAATCATAATTCTATGACAAAGCTCATTGACAATTGAAATTGTTGTTTTGATCCTTAAACTTTATTTAAGGAATGTGAAAAATCGGACGATGTTTAAGTCTTCCCATTTCGTATCAAATAATCATCCTATAAGTTTTGAAATTCAACTAGCCGATAATAATCATAATTCTATTACATAGCTTAGTATGAATAGAAATCGTTGTTTTGGGCCTTAACTTCACGTTGGGAACGTGGAAAATTGGACGACAATGAAGTTTTAACTCGTTTGTATCAAATTAATCATTCTAAGAGTTTTGAAATACAACAAGCTGAGAATAGTCATAATTCTATTATAAAGCTAATTGTTAATAGAAATCGTTGTTTTCATTCTTAACTTCACATTAAGGAACATGGTAAATCGTATGATAACGAAGTTTTACTTATTTTTTATAAAATCATTATTCTAATAGTTTTGTAATTCAAGAAGCCGATAGTAAACGTAATTATATTACTAAGCTCAATGTAACAAGAAATCATTGTTTTGAGCCTTAACTCACGTAGGAAATGTGAGAAATCATACGATAATGAAGTTTTACCCATTTCTTATCAAATAATCATCCTAAGAGTTTTGAAATTCAACGAGCCGATAATGATCATAATTCTATGACGAAGCTTATTGTGAATAGAAATCGCTATTTTGAGCCTTAAAATGTAGGGAACGTGGAAACTCTGACGATGATATAGTTTTCTCACTTCGTATCAAATAATCTTCCAAAAAGTTTTGAAATTCAACTAGCAGAGAATTATCATAATTATTTTACAAGCCTATTGTGAATACAAATCGTTGTTTTGAGCCTTAAACTTCACGTCGGGAACATGGGAAGTAGAATGACAATGAAGTTTTATCCATTTTGTATCTATTCATCATTCTAAGATTTTTAAATTCAATAAGCTGAGAATAATCATATTTCACTTACAAAGCTTATTGTGAATAGAAATTGTTCTTTTGCGCATTAAATTCATATAGGGAACGTGGAAAATCGGACGACAATGATGTTTTAACTAGTTTATATCAAATTCATCAATCTAAGAGTTATGAAATTCAACAAGCCGAGAATAGTCATAATTCTATTATAAAGTTAATTGTTAATATAAATCGTTGTTTTCAACCTTAACTTCACGTAGGGAACTTGGTAAATTGGACGATAACGAAGTTTTACTTATTTTCTATCAAATCATCATTCTAAGAGTTTTGAAATTCAAGAAGCCAAGAATAATCGTAATTATGTTACTAAGCTCAATGTAACAAGAAATCTTTGTTTTGAGCCTTCACTCACGTAGGAAACGTTGGAAAGCATACAATAATAATGTTTTACCCATTTTTTTTTATCAAATAATCATCTTATGAGTTTTGAAATTCAACGAGTAGATAATAATTATAATTCTATGACAAAGCTTATTGTGAATAGAAATTGTTGTTTTGAGCTTTAAACTTCATGTAGGGAACGTGAAAAATCAGACGATGATTAAGTTTTCCCATTTCGTACGAAATAATCATCTGAAAAGTTTTGAAATTCAACAAGCCAATAATAATCATAATTATATTACAAAGCTTAGTATGAATAGAAATCGTTGTTTTGTGCCTTAAATTCACATAGGAAACGTGAGAAATCAGACGACAATGAAGTTATAACCATTTTCTATCAAATTCATCATTCTAAGAGTTTTGAAATTCAAAAAGCTGTGAATAGTCATAATTCTATTATAAAGCTTATTATTAATTAAAATCGTTGTTTTCAACAATAACTTCATGTAGGGAACATGGTAAATCAGACAATAACGAAGTTTTACTTATTTTGTATCAAATCATCATTCTAAGAATTTTAAAATTTAAGAAGTCGAGAATAATCATAATTATGTTTTTAAGCTTAATATGACTATAAATCGTTATTTTGAGCCTTGTAGGGTGTGTGGAAAATCAGACGATAATGAAGTTTTAGCCATCTTTTATAAATAAATCGGTCAAAGAGTTTTAAATTTAACCAGTCGAGAATAATCATAATTCTGTTACAAAGCTTATTGCGAATACAAATCGTAGTTTTGAGCATTGAACTTCACGTGGGGAATATGGGAAGTCGAACGACAATGAAGTTTTATCAATTTTATATCTAATTCATCATTCTAAGAGTATTGAAATTCAACAAGCCGATAATAATCATAATTCCATTACATAGCTTAGTATGAATAGAAATCGTTGTTTTGAGCATTAACTTCACGTAGGAAACGTCAGAAATCGACGACCATGAAGTTTTAACCAGTTTTTATCAAATTCATCATTCTAAGAGTTTTGAAATTCAACAAGCCGAGAATAGTCATAATTCTATTATAAAGCTAATTTTTAATAGAAATCGTTATTTTCAACCTGGAATTCACGTAGGGAACATGGTAAATCGGACGATAACAAGTTTTACTTATTTTCTTTCAAATCATTATTCTAAGAGTTTTGAAATTCAAGAAGCCAAAAATAATGGTAATTATATTACTAAGCTCAATGTAACAAGTAATTGTTGTTTTGAGCCTTAACTCATGTAGGAAATGTGGGAAAGCGTACAATAATGACGTTTTACCCATTTTATATCAAATAATCATCTTCAGAGTTTTGAAATTCAACGAGCAGATAATAATTATAATTCTATGACAAAACTTATTGTCAATAGAAATCGTTGTTTTGAGCATTAAACTTCATGTAGGGAACGTGGAAAATTGGACGATGATTAAGTTTTTCCATTTCGCATTAAATAATCATCCTAAAAGTTTTGAAATTCAACAAGCCGATAATAATTATAATTATATTACAAAGCTTAGTATGAATAGAAATCGTTTTTTTGTGCCTTAACTTCAAGTAGGAAACGTGAGAAATCGGACGACAATGAAGTTTTAACCATTTCTATCAAATCATCATTCTATGAGTTTTGGAATTCAACGAGCCGATAATAATCATAGTCCTATGAGAAAGCTTATTGTGAATAGAAATCGTTGTTTTGAGCCTTAAAATATAGGGAACGTGGAAAATCGGACAATGATATAGTTTTACCATTTCGTATCAAATAATCTTCCTAAAAGTTTTAAAATTCAACAAGTCGAGAATTAACATAATTCTTTTACAAAAATTATTGTGAATACAAATCGTTGTTTTGAGCCTTAAACTTCACGTAAGGAACATGGAAAGTAGAACGACAATGAAGTTTTATCTATTTTGTATCTAATTCCTCATTCTAAGAGCTTGAAATTCAACAAGCCGAGAATAATCATATTTCACTTACAAAACTTATTGTGAATAGAAATCGTTCTTTTGCGTAGTAACTTCACGTAGGGAACGTGGGAAATCGGACGACAATGAAGTTTTAACCCCTTTGTATCAAATTCATCATTCTAAAAGTTTTGAAATTCAACAAGTATAGAATAGTCATAATTCTATTATAAATCTAATTGTTAATAGAAATAGTTGTTTTCAACCTTAACTTCACGTAGGGAATATGGTAAATCGGACGATAACGAAGTTTTACTTATTTTCTATCAAATCATCATTCTAAGAGTTTTGAAATTCAAGAAGCCGATAGTAATCGTAATTATGTTACTAAGCTCAATGTAACAAGAAATCGTTGTTTTGAGCCTTAACTCACGTAGGAAACGTGAAAAATCATACGATAATGAAGTTTTACCCATTTTGCATCAAATAATCATCCTAAGAGTTTTGAAATTCTATGAGTTGATAATAATAATAATTCTATAACAAACCATATTGTGAATAGAAATCGTTGTTTTGAACCTTAAACTTCATGTAGGGAACGTGGAAAATAGGACGATGATATAGTTTTCCCATTTCATATCAAATAATAATCCTAAAAGTTTTGAAATTCAACAAGCCGAGAATTATCATAATTCTTTTACAAAGCTTATTGTGAATACAAATCGTTGTTTTGAGTCTTAAACTTCACGTAGGGAACATGGAAAATAGAACGACAATGAAGTTTTTTCCATTTTGTATCTAATTCATCATTCTAAGAGTTTGAAATTCAACAAGCCGTGAATAATCATATTTTACTTATAAAGCTTATTGTGAATAAAAATCATTGTTTTGAGCATTAAGTTCACGTAGGTAACTTCGGAAATTGGTTGACAATAAATTTTTAACCAATTTATATCAAATTCAGCATTCTAAAAGTTTTGAAATTCAACAAGCCAGAATAGTCATAATTCTACTATAAAGCTAGGGAACGTGGAAAATCGGATGATGATACAGTTTTACCATTTCGTATCAAATAATCTTCCTAAAAGTTTTAAAATTCAACAAGTCGAGAATTAACATAATCCTTTTACAAAACTTATTGTGACTACAAATCATTGTTTTGAACCTTAAACTTCACGTAAGGAACATGGAAAGTAGAACGACAATGAAGTTTTATCCATTTTGTATCTAATTCCTCATTCTAAGAGCTTGAAATTCAACAAGCCGAGAATAATCATATTTCACTTACAAAACTTATTGTGAATAGAAATCGTTCTTTTGCGCATTAACTTCACGTAGGGAACGTGGGAAGTCGGACGACAATGAAGTTTTAACCCGTTTGTATCAAATTCATCATTCTAAAAGTTTTGAAATTCAACAAGCAGAGAATAGTCATAATTCTATTGTAAAGCTAATTGTTAATAGAAATAGTTGTTTTCAACCTTAACTTCACGTAAGTAACATGGTAAATCTGATGATAATGAAGTTTTACTTATTTTCTATCAAATCATCGTTCTAAGAGTTTTGAAATTCTAGAAGCCGATAGTAATCGTAATTATGTTACTAAGCTCAATGTAACAAGAAATCGTTGTTTTGAGCCTTAACTCACGTAAGAAATGTGAAAAATCATACGATAATGAAGTTTTACCCATTTTGTATCAAATAATCATCCTAAGAGTTTTGAAATTCTACGAGTCGATAATAATAATAATTCTATAACAAACCATATTGTGAATAGAAATCGTTGTTTTGAACCTTAAACTTCATGTAGGGAACGTGGAAAATAGGACGATGATATAGTTTTCCCATTTCGTATCAAATAATTATCCTAAAAGTTTTGAAATTCAACAAGCCGAGAATTATCATAATTCTTTTTACAAAGCTTATTATGAATACAAATCGTTGTTTTGAGTCTTAAACTTCACGTAGGGAACATGGAAAATAGAACGACAATGAAGTTTTTTCCATTTTGTATCTAATTCATCATTCTAAGAGTTTGAAATTCAACAAGCCGTGAATAATCATATTTCACTTACAAAGCTTATTGTGAATAATCATATTTCACTTACAAAGCTTATTGTGAATAAAAATCATTGTTTTGAGCATTAAGTTCATGTAGGGAACATCGGAAATCGGTTGACAATGAATTTTTAACCAATTTGTATCAAATTCAGCATTCTAAGAGTTTTGAAATTCAACAAATAATCATATTTCACTTACAAAACTTATTGTGAATAGAAATCGTTCTTTTGCGCATTAACTTCACGTAGGATAGTCATAATTTTAACCCGTTTGTATAAAGATAATTATTAATAGAAATCGTTGTTTTCAACCTTAACTTCACGTAAGGAGCATGGTAAATCAGATGATAACGAAGTTTTACTTATTTTCTATCAAATCCTCATTCTAAGAGTTTTGAAATTTAAGAAGACGAGAATAATCGTAATTATGTTACTAAGCTCAATGTAACTAGAAATCTTTATTTTGAGCCTTAACTCATGTAGGAAATGTGGAAAAGCATACGATAATGATGTTTTACCCATTTTGTATCAAATAATCACCCTAAGAGTTTTGAAATTCAACGAGCAGATAATAATTATAATTCAATGAAAACGCTTATTGTGAATAGAAATCGTTGTTTTGAGCTTTAAACTTCATGTAGAAAACGTGAAAAATTGGACGATGATTAAGTTTTCTCATTTCGTATCAAATAATCATCCTAAAAGTTTTGAAATTCAACAAGCTGATGATAATCATAATTATATAACAAAGCTTAGTATGAATATAAATCGTTGTTTTGTGCCTTAACTTCACGTAAGGAACGTGGGAAATTGGACGACAATGAAGTTTTAACCATTTTGTATCAAATCATCATTCTAAGAGTTTTGAAATTGAACAAGCCTAGAATAGTGATAATTCTATTATAAAGCTTATTGTTAATTGAAATCGTTGTTTTCAACCTTAACTTCATGTAGGAAACATGGTAAATCGGACAATAACGAAATTTTAATTATTTTGTATCAAATCATCATTCTAAGAGTTTTGAAATTTAAGAAGTCGAGAATAATCATAATTTTGTTTTTAAGCTTAATGTGACTAAAAATCTTGTTTTTGAGCCTTAACTCATGTAGGAAACATGGAAAATCATACGATAATGAAGTTTTACCCATTTTGTATAAATTAATCACCCTAAGAGTTTTGAAATTTAACGAGCAGAGAATAATTATAATTCAATGAAAAAGCTTATTGCGAATATAAATCGTTGTTTTGAGCCTTAAACTTCACGTAGGGAACATGGGAAAAATCGACGATGAAGAAGTTTTATCAATTTTGTATCTAATTCATCATTCTAAGAGTGTTGAAATTTAATAAGCCAAGAATAATCATATTTCACTTACAAAGCTTATTGTGAATAAAAATCATTGTTTTGAGCATTAACTTCCGTAGGGAACATGGAAAATCGGACGACAATGAAGTTTTAAATGTTTGTATCAAATTAATCATTCTAAGAGTTTTGAAATTCAACAAGTCTAATAGTCATAATTCTATTATAAAGTTAATTATTAATAGAAATTTTTGTTTTCAACCTTAACTTCACGTTCGGAACATGGTAAATCGAACGATAACGAAGTTTTACTTATTTTCTATCAAATCATCATTCTAAGAGTTTTGAAATTTAAGAAGTCGAGAATAATCATAATTTTGTTTTTAAGCTTAATGTGACTAAAAACGTTGTTTTGAGCCTCGTAGGGTGCATGGGAAATCAGACGATAATGAAGTTACCCATTTTGTATAAATTAATCAGTCTAAGAGTTTTGAAATTTAATGAGCCGAGAATAATTATAATTCTGTTACAAAGCTTATTGCGAATATAAATCGTTGTTTTGAGCCTTAAACTTCACGTAGGGAACATGGGAAGTCGAACGACAAAGAAGTTTTATCAATTTTGTATCTAATTCATCATTCTAAGAGTGTTGAAATTTAATAAGCCAAGAATAATCATATTTCACTTACAAAGCTTATTGTGAATAAAAATCATTGTTTTGAGCATTAACTTCCCGTAGGGAACATGGAAAATCGGACGACAATGAAGTTTTAAATGTTTGTATCAAATTAATCATTCTAAGAGTTTTGAAATTCAACAAGTCGCGAATAGTCATAATTCTATTATAAAGTTAATTATTAATAGAAATTTTTGTTTTCAACCTTAACTTCACGTTCGGAACATGGTAAATCGAACGATAACAAAGTTTTACTTATTTTCTATCAAATCATCATTCTAAGAGTTTTGAAATTTAAGAAGCAGAGAGTAATTGTAATTATGTTACTAAGCTCAATGTTACAAGAAATCTTTTGTTTTTACCCTTAAATCACATAGGAAACGTAGGAAATTATACGATAATGAAGTTTTACCCATTTTGTATTAAATAATCATCCTAAGAGTTTTGAAATTCTACAAGCCAATAATAATCATAATTCTACGATAAAACTTATTGTGAATAGAAATCGTTGTTTCAAGCCTTAAACTTCATGTAGGGAACGTGAAAAATAGGATGATGATATAGTTTTCCCATTTCGTATCAAATAATCATCCTAAAACTTTTGAAATCCGACAAGCCGAGAATTATCATAATTTTTTTACAAAGCTTATTGTGTTTACAAATTGTTGTTTTGAGCCTTAAACATCATGTGGGGAACATGAAAAGTAGAACGACATTGAAGTTTTATCCATTTTTCATCTAATTCATCATTCTAAGAGTTTAAAATTGAATAAGCCGAGAATAATACTATTTCACTTACAAAGCTTATTGTGAATAGAAATCATTGTTTTGAGCATTAACTTCACGTAGGGAACGTCAGAAATTGCACAAAATGAAGTTTTAACAAGTTTGTATCAAATTCATCATTCTAAGAGTTTCGAAATTCAACAAGCAGAGAATAGTCATAATTATATTATAAAGCTAATTATTAATAGAAATCTTTGTTTTCAACCTTAACTTCACGTAGGGAACATGGTAAATCGAACGATAACGAAGTGTTACTTATTTTCTATCAAATCATCATTCTAAGACTTTTGAAATTTAAGAAGCAGAGAGCAATCGTAATTATGTTACTAAGCTCAATGTAATAAGAAAAATCTTTGTTTTGAGCCTTAACTCACGTAGGAAACGTGGGAAATCATACGATAATGAAGTTTTACCCATTTGGTATCAAATAATCATCCTAAGAGTTTTAAAATTCTACGAGCCGATAATAATCATAATTCTATGACAACTTATTGTGAATATAAATCGTTATTTTGAGACTTAAACTTAATGCAGGGAACGTGAAAAATCGGACGATGATATAGTTTTACCATTTCGTATCAAATAATCTTCCTAAAAGTTTTAAAATTCAACAAGTCGAGAATTAACATAATTCTCTTACAAAACTTATTGTGAATACAAATCGTTGTTTTGAGCCTTAAACTTCACGTATGGAACATGGAAAGTAGAACAACAATGAAGTTTCATCCATTTTGTATCTAATTCCTCATTCTAAGTGCTTGAAATTCAACAAGCCGAAAATAATCATATTTCACTTACAAAACTTATTGTGAATAGAAATTGTTCTTTTGCGCATTAACTTCACGTAGGGAATGTGGGAAATCGGACGACAATGAAGTTTTAACCCGTTTGTATCAAATTCATCATTTTAAAAGTTTTGAAATTCAACAAGCAGAGAATAGTCATAATTCTATTATAAAGCTAATTGTTAATAGAAATAGTTGTTTTCAACCTTAACTTCACGCAGGGAACATGGTAAATCTGATGATAACAAAGTTTTACTTATTTTCTATCAAATCATTATTATAAGAGTTTTGAAATTCAATAAGCCGTGAATAATAGTAATTATATTACTAAGCTCAATGTAACAAGAAATCGTTGTTTTGAGCCTTAACTCACGTAGGAAACGTGGGAAAACATACGATAATGAAGTTTTACCCATTTTATATCAAATAATCATCCTAAGAATTTTGAAATTCAACGAGCTAATATTAATCATAATTCTATGAAAAAACTTATTGTGAATAGAAATCGTTGTTTTGAGCCTTAAAATTCATTTAGGGAATGTGGATAATCAGACGATGATATAGTTTTTCCATTTCGTATCAAATAATCTTCCTAAAAGTTTTGAAATTCAACAAGCCGAGAATTATCATAATTCTTTTACAAAGCTTATTGTGAACACAAATCATTATTTTGAGCCTTAAACTTCAGGTAGGGAACATGGGAGGTAGAACGACAATGAAGTCTTATCCATTTTGTATCTAATTCATCATTCTAAGAGTTTGAAATTCAACAAGCCGAGAATAATCATATTTCACTTACAAAACTTATTGAGAATAGAAATCGTTCTTTTTAGCATTAACTTCACGTAGGGAACGTGGGAAATCGGATGACAATGAAGTTTTTATCCGTTTGTATAAAATTCGTCATTCTAAGAGTTTTGAAATTCAACAAGCCGTGAATAGTCATAATTCTATTATAAAGCTAATTGTTAATAGGAATCGTTGTTTTCAACTTTAACTTTACGTAGGGAACATGGTTAATCGGACGATAACGAAGTTTAACTTATTTTCTATCAAATCATCATTCTAAGAGTTTTGAAATTTAAGAAGCCGAGAATAATCGTAATTGTGTTACTAAGCTCAATGTTACAAGAAATCTTTGTTTTGAGTCGTAACTCATGTAGGTAACGTGCAAAAGCATAAGATAATGATGTTTTACCTATTTTATATCAAATAATCATCCTAAGAGTTTTTGAAATTCTACGAGCCGATAATAATCATAATTCTATGACAAAGCTTATTGTCAATAGAAATCGTTGTTTTGAGCTTTAAACTTCAAGTAGGGAACGTTAAAAATCGAACGATGAATAAGTTTTCCCATTTCGTATCAAATAATCATCCTAAAAGTTTTGAAATTCAACAAGCCAATAATAATCATAATTATATTACAAAGCTTAGTATGAATAGAAATCGTTGTTTTGTGCCTTAACTACACGTAGGGAATGTGGAAAATCGTAGGACAATGAAGTTTTAACCATTTTGCATCAAATCATCATTCTAAGAGTTTTGAAATTCAACAAACCGAGAATAAGCATAATTCTATTATAAAGTTTATTGTTAATTGAAATCGTTGTTTTCAACCTTAACTTCATGTAGGGAACATGGTAAATTGGACAATAACAAATTTTTACTTATTTTGTATCAAATCATCATTCTAAGAGTTTTGAAATTTAAGAAGTCGAGAATAATCATAATTCTGTTTTTAAGTTAATGTGACTACAAATCGTTGTTTTGAGCCTCGTAGGGTGCGTGCGAAATCAAATGATAATGTTGTTTTACCCATTTTATATAAATTAATCTGTCTAAGAGTTTTGAAATTTAACAAGCCGAGAATAATCATAATTCTGTTACAAAGCTTATTGTAAATACAAATCGTTGTTTTGAGCCTTAAATTTCACGTAGGGAACATGGAAAGTAAACCAGCAATGAAGTTTTATCCATTTTGTATCTAATTCATCATTCTAAGAGTTTGAAATTCAACAAGCCGAGAATAATCATATTTCACTTACAAAGCTTATTGTGAATTGAAATCGTTGTTTTGAGCATTAACTTCACGTAAGGAACGTTGGAAATCGGACAATAATGAAGTTTTAACCAGTTTGTATTCATCATTCTAAAAGTTTTGAAATTCAACAAGCCGAAAATAGTCATAATGTGACGGCCCCAATTTCTCTGTGCAATTGGGTACGCCCGACCTAAACCCGTGCAGGTCCCGTGTCATCATTCGGCAACCTGACGAGCCTAGTCAGCCTTCGATTTAACCAATTCAGTAATTTATGAAAGAGTTATTGCATTAATACACAGCGGAAGACTAAACAGTAAATAACAAGGGGAAATAACTCAATCAAAGGGAAATTAGGAATTCTATAAGTGTGGAAAACCCCGAGTATTCATGTACAATTCGATAAGCATATATATACATGATACCAGTCTCACCAAATATACCAAGTTCAATAATACCAACAATATAAATATGAAACGATATACAAATCAGCAAAAATATAAACACCTACTATAGAGTCTTTCTGATGCCGCTGCTAATCCTCACAGTAGATTACCTAGGCAGGGCCCCTTGCCCTTGCTGCTCTCCACCCTATTTGCACCCACCGTCACAAACTAGACGGTGAGCAATTGAAGAAATCGAAAGTAGTGCCAAAAGAATGTAACAGTAATTTATGATTTAAACAAACAAGGCTGTCTAAATATCATGCGGAAATGAAACAACAGGAACGTAAATAAATCAAGTGCATGATAAACAAACTCATAAATAAACAATCGATATTTGCATGTTCTAAGATTCAAAAGAGGCCCATGAGTGGTCTAATTTCACAGTAATATGACAAAGATCTCGCAAGATCTCCCCGGGCAATGTCGCAACACTAGCGCAGCGTGAAATCGAGAGGCATCGCAACACCTCTCGAATCAAGTACCCAGTACACACATCACTAGGGGTGGTCAGTTACCCCTGCAGAGGGCACCCTCTTTGTCCCAGCTAGTGTGGGACCACATGATACCTTCGAGACACACATTCATGCCGAAAACATACAACTAAGGAAAAGGAATAGAATTTCAAACAAGGGATCAAATCGCAATATCAATGAATAGAGGATGTATAAATCACATGTTATTTCCTTACTGGCCTACTAACGTACAAATGTTTTTTAGGGCAAGTGTACTTACCGGAACTAGTGCAACCCGATACTACTCCGTGACTTAAATGCGTTTTCCGTGTTTCTCAACTACCTGACAACGAATTAAACCCCGAACGTTATTTTAGAGTTCGTGTTTAGTTTTAGGGTGACTCCCCTAAACTTGGTTTGAATTCAGTTAATTAACGTAATCCATACTATAATGATGCCCTTTACACCCTGATTGGGCTCTTGTTGGGTCCATGTGTCAAGCCTATATTCATCTAAGTAGGTTTAATATGTGGACACTTGTTGGGCCTAAATGCATAAGCTCAATCTTACATTTTATGCCTTCGTCTTGGCCTTAAGTTGTACCGATTCTATTGGGCCTTTATTGGGTCCCAACATCACCCACTTACACATCATTTGTATTTGTTATGGACCCTTATTATATAATGTGTATGTTGGGCCCTTATTGGGCCTTAACACAAGCCAACAATTAATATTTAAAATGTCCATACACTTGTTTTATTTGTTAACACACACATATAATAATGTACTTTATGGTCACACAAACACAACTGATGTGTACACCCAACTGGTGTGCACACTCATACTTCACACACACCCCGCTGATTTGTGCACACAACACCCCGCTGTTGTGTGCACCCCACTGCCATATACGTTTTATCACGCACCCCAAATGTGGGGTACACATGCATATATATGCATGCAACCATATACATTTACCCACTCACACACCATCATATTTTCACTATGCACGCACTTAAAACTATTGTGTACACCACTGTGGTGTACACACACACTGTTGTGTACACCCCACTGTGGTGTACACACAATGATATGTACATCCCGCCATACACACACATCAAAACCGTCACCCACACACATAAAAACAGTCCACACACACTTCAAACTACCACCCCTACACACTCCAAAATAGCCACACATAGGGTCACCTCCGGCCAGCAGAGTCACCGGAGGTTGACCTCCAGTCAGCACCGTCCAACCCCGGCGGCGGTCGTCCAAGCCGTGGCCACCGTCAACCTAAAAACAGTTGCAAAAACCACATAAAATCATGAAAATAGTTAAATATGTGGAAGAACAAAACAATGGGGAGAGGAAGAGAACTGTGGGACAAAAGCTCACCTAGCTACCTCTGGTGATCGTTTGTGATTCCAGCACCGTTGTGGGTGGAGGTGGTGACTGGAAAACGAGAGGGGAAGACGGCCGAGAGTGAGAGAATGTACAAACCGAGAAAGAAAAGAAGGAAAAGAGGGAGAGAGAAGCTCACCACGACTTTGCCGGTGGGTGTTGGGACGTCAGGCTCGGCGATGGTGGCGGTGGTGGTTGTCCAGCCGAGGATGGGAGGACTGTGGTGTGAGGGAGCCGAGAGTATGGAGAGGAGAACCGAGAGTGAGTGAGTGACGAAATAAGAGAGAGAGAGAGAGATGTTGGAGAGAGAGTCACCTCGTCGGGGTCAGCGTCGCCTGTGGGAGGCAGCGGCAGTGGCGAGAGGGAGAAGAGGATGAACAATGACGGCTTGGAGGGGGTAGGAAGATGATGAATAGTGATTAGGGTTTTAGGGTATAAAACGTTTTTATATGAGTGAATTAATGGGAAATGACCCTTTTGCCCTTGAGTTTAAAACTTGCACATCCCTTGGACAGCTACCCTTATGGGTCATTTGGCTCATCATCCTAATTTAACACATATACACATCTCCATGCCCATCCAATGGTTCTCCTCACCATATTATGTCACTTTATCAATCTTATCCTATATTAACCCATTAGATTAATTTTATTAAATTATAAATAAGGTCACACAAATTCCTACCTACTCGGTACGCAGTGTCCCGTGTTTGACATGCTTATCGAGGCGGTCCCACAATTAGTATTCAAATAAGTTTCCTCATGCTAAGTTATACTTTATTGATAAAATTGTATTTCCTCAACTAAGGCCATATATTTTCTTTGACTTTTTTTACTAATAATGTCCACTAAAACGGTTCCCGAAAATCCTGTTTAACTAGGTGACACGTCACTCAATTAAAATATAGCCCGAACGGCTCGAGACCCGTAAAATACTAAAATACTAATACACAAAGTCAAAGAATCATAAAATTACCTCGGCGTCAACTACCAAAGTTTGAAATACCATCCAGTATCCACGTAGCTGGGTCACAATCCTAACACGTGTAACACAAGTCAGTTAAAAATTCGGAGTTGTTACAGTCTCCCCCACTTATTAGAATTTCGTCCCCGAAATTTAAATTAATAAGGAAACTAATTTACAAACTTACCAGAATCAAAAAGGTAGAGAAAATGCTCGCGCATGTAGGACTCTAACTCCTAGGTCAACTCCTCGTTTCCATGAAATTACCATTTCACGAGCACCGAAGGAATTTCTTTGTTCCTCAACATCTTGACTTTGCGGTCAATGATCTGGATCGGCTGCTCCTCATACGTAGCATCGTCGTGCAACTCGATATGGCTCAAGTTTACCATCGGTCGGCGCCCTCCACTTGACTTGTCTAGTCGAAGCATCGAAATGTAGAATACTGGATGAACACCGGCGAGCTCTGGCGGTAACTCTAACTTATATGCAACCTTAGCGACCCTCTTCACAATCTTAAAGGGACCGAGAAACCTCGGAGCGAGCTTCCCTTTGATTTCGAATCGTTTGTGACCCTTCAGAGGTGAGACTTTCAGGTATACATAGTCTCCCAAGTCGTACTGAAGCTCATCGTGATACTGATCGTAGTATTTCTTTTGCCGCTCCTGGGCACCCTTAAGTTTCTAACGAATCTGTCGTACCTTCTCAGTATGATCAACAACAATCTCAGGCCCAACTGTCACAACGTCCTCCGGCTCAGCCCAGCAAGAAGGTGATCTACAAGGCCTACCATAGAGCGCCTCGAACGGTGCCATACTGATACTCGCCTGATAACTGTTGTTGTATGTAAACTCGCACAAATGAAGGTACTCTTCCCATGACCCGCCGTATTCCAAAACACACATCCTGAGCATGTCTTCCAACACCTGAATCAACCTCTCAGACTGTCCGTCTGTCTGTGGATGGAACACCGTACTCAATTCCAGTCTGGTGCCAAACTGAGCCTGCATGCTCTGCCATAATAACGAAGTGAATTGCGCGCCCCTCGATCTGACATAATTGATAACGGAACTCCGTGCAATCTGACAATCTCACGCTCGTAGAGGATGCTTAGTTTGTCAACTCTATGTGTAGTGGATACCGCTATGAAATGAGCAGATTTCGTCAATCGATCCACAATTACCCAGATGCTGTCGTGACTACGAGGAGATCGGGGCAAGCCACTAACGAAATCCATAGCAATGTGCTCCCACTTCCATTGAGGAATGGGTAGGGGCTGCAACAATCTTCCAGGCCGTCGATGCTCAGCCTTCATGTGCTGACATATCTCACACGCTCGAATAAGCTTCGACGCATCGGATTTCATCCCTGGCCACTATAAAAGATGTTACATGTCAGCGAACATCTTGGTTCGACCCGGATGCACAGAAAAGGGGAACAGTGAGCCTCTTGAAGTATCTCGGT
Organism: Stephania japonica; assembly: GCA_039657345.1. Taxonomy (NCBI): domain Eukaryota; kingdom Viridiplantae; phylum Streptophyta; class Magnoliopsida; order Ranunculales; family Menispermaceae; genus Stephania; species Stephania japonica. The sequence goes on along the minus strand of CM077558.1, from coordinate 27,553,821 downwards.
GTATAAGTCAGCCGCCAATGGAATCCACAGTTGCCCACGATACCTCAAGCAAGAGTCTATCGACCGACTCCAATCTGGATACTCTGAACTGTTTGCCATCTCACTGTAACGTTTGTACGACTTATCACCATGCTGTCCCTCGAGAACAGTCTGACGTGATACGGTCTGCAATCTCATCTGACAACACATTTGTGCCCTGGTAGTCGTCGGCATGTCCGCTGAACTCATCATCTCAGCTGCCTCAAGTAACGCATACTCGTGAGTCATACGACATACAACTACCTCTGCATCAGATCCTCTACGGCTCAAAGCATCGGCAACAACATTGACTTTCCCCGGATGATACTCAAGTGTGAAATCGTAGTCCTTCAGGAATTCAAGCCAACGTCGCTGTCTCAGGTTGAGTTCCTTCTGAGAAAACAAGTTCTTCAAGCTCTTGTGGTCTGTATACAACTCAAAGCGCACGCCATACAAATGGTGTCTCCAAATCTTCAATGCAAATACAATCGCCGCCAACTCTAAGTCGTGGGTCGGGTAGTTCTTATCATGAAATTTCAACTGTTGGGATGCATAAGCGATAACTCGGCCCTCTTGCATCAGCACACCACCCAAACCAATCTTCGACGCATCAGTATACACGACTAAGTCTTTCCTGGTCTCGGGCAATGCTAAGATAGGTGCGGTCGTCAATTTCTCCTTCAGAGTAGAGAATGCCTGCTCACACTCTTCGTTCCAATCAAATTTCACGTTCTTCTGCGTTAGTTTCATCATTGGTGTAGCGATCTTAGAGAAGTCTTGTACAAATTAGCGATAGTAACCTCCTAACCCCAGGAAACTGCGAATCTGAGTCACGGTAGTAGGAGTAGGCTACTCAATCACGGCTCTAATCTTCTCTGGATCAAAGACAACACCGTCAGCTCCAACTACGTGCCCTAAAAATCTAATCTCTAGTAGCCAAAACTCGCACTTGCTAAACTTAGCGTAGAGTCGATGGTCCCTCAGAGTCTGCAACACTGTTCGTAGATGTCCCTCGTGCTCCTCACGAGTCCTGGAATAGATGAGGATGTCATCGATGAACACAATCACGAATCGATCTAGGAAATCCCTCATCACTCGTTGCATCAGGTCCATGAACATCGCCAGCGCATTAGTCAATCCAAACGGCATGACTGTGAACTGGAAGTGACTATATCTCGTGCTGAATGCTGTCTTCTCTTGATCCTCAGCCTTGATCCTGAGCTGGTGATAGCCTGACCTCAAATCTATCTTAGAAAACCACTACGCTCTGGTTAACTAATCAAACAAATCGTCAATGTGTGGAAACGGTACTTATTCTTCACTGTAACCTTGTTCAATTACCTATAATCGATACAAAGCCTCAAACTACCGTCCTTCTTCTTGACAAACAACACTGGTGCACCCTATTGCGGCATACTAGGACTGATGAAGCCCAACTCTAGCAACTCATCTAGTTGACTCCTCAGCTCCTCAAGCTCTCTGGCTGCCATCCTATACGATAGTATCAAAATCGGTCTAGTCCCTAGGACTAAGTCAACTATGAAATCGATCGTCCGCTACGGTGGTAATCCTGGCAGATCCTCGGGGAATACGTCAGTGAACTCGCACACATCGGTACATCTTCTATGTCAACCTCTTGTCTCACACCAGTACTCATGACGCTTGCAACAATCTCGACATCGCCATTCGTGGCCTCTCTGCCTCTGGTGATCGGAAGTAATGGTGCGTTACCCTGAATGCTGATCTCTGTACCATCTGCAAACAGAATCGTGATCGTCTTCTCATAACAACCGATGTGAGCCTGGTACGCTCCTAACTAATCCATGCCCAACAATGCATCAAACTCGAGAAACTCAAGTACTCTCAAGTCAGCAGGAAACTCATAGCCTTCTATCTCTACCGGACACTCAACACATAGAAAGTTTGGGTAAATCTTGTCCCCAGCAGCCGTGCTAAACATCAAGGGTCTACTAAGCCTAATGGGTCTTAACCCTAACAAGTCTACCATACATCCGAAAATAAACGAAAAAGTCGAACCAGAATCGAACATGGTATGCATGAATGTACTACAGATAGAAATCATTCCCTCAGCTAGGTTTCGGGACGCCCCGATCTGGCTTAACTGCTGCCTGCACCCGCTCCCTCTGGTGCTGATGATGTTATGCCTGTGTCCTCTCAGGCTAAGTACATTGAGCCTGGATGTGGCCCACTTTGCCACATCTGTAACATGTACGTGTATCCTGTGTACCCTGAACCTGACCTTGTCCGCGACTCTGTGTAGATCTCTGGATATGAGTTTGTCCTGGCTTCGATGTCAACCTCTATCTACCTCCTCTGCCAGAATCTCGGCTCGCTATAGACTGTCCATGTGACTGTTGTACAGGTCTCGTAAGCTGTGGAGGATAACTAGCAAAGCTCAGCACTGGTGGAGTCGTTTGTGCTAGTCGAGTAGGTGGTGCAATGGATCTTACACTCGGAGCTCGGAATCTCGGTAACGAAGTATGTTCTTCCTCCATTTCTTGTCCTAATGATATTTTGATCTAGTCTCAAGTCTGACAAGTCTCGCCTCCTCTAAGTGAGAAATCAGGTAACTCTCTCTATCCAAACTCCGCTCGTATGCCCTCTGAAGGGTCTCTGGCTCGGTAGTGACTACTGAACCTCCAATGGCAGGTAGCAAACCCTTAGTGAAATAGTAGATACGATCGGCCTCTGAATCTGCTAATCCTCCCGCATAAGGTAGTAGCTGAATAAATCTGCCCATGTAATCCATCACTGGCTCTCCTACTAAGTGTCATAACGAAGTGAACTCATTCCTCTTTGCCCGTAACACTGTCGGTGGGAAATATTTCTGGTTAAACTGGGCCTTGAAATCGATCCAGCTCGCGGAATGCCTCGGGTAGTGACTATGGTAGTCCACCAATCATCCATCCCCTCCCCGGCATGGATGAGGAAATCATCGCTCTCATGTGATCCTCGGTCGTGATAATAGTATGAATCTTCTCATGGTTCTTCAGGAAAAGCTCTACCGCTGCTACGTCTGTACCACCAAAAAACTTAACTGGATCGTGCCTCTTAAATTCTCTCCATTACCTCGCCTCAGCAGTGGCCCTAGGGCTCTTCTCCGGAGTAGAGACCGGAGTAGTGACTGGAGTAGTCTCTACAGCAGCCACCGGCATAGTCAGTTTCTCTGTCACTCGTACTAGCTCTGTCTATAATGGAGGTGTCTCCGCCTCGGTCAGTGTACCTGTCGCAGCAACTGCTCCCTCAGGAATCGTCGCTAACGGAATTGGGGTAGTGGAAGCCGTAGCTACTGGAGTTTTTGTCCCCTGAGTGGTAGAAACAGGTGGCAAAGGTGTAGTCGGAGTCAATGGTGTCGTGGTAGCCTGTGCGGGTGTCCTTAGTGACCGCACTAACTCCTCAAATCTCTGGTCCTACGTCGCGGCTTTCTGAGATAATGTACGTATCTCCTCAAGGCATCGTAACAAAATCACGATGATATCGTCGCTCGAACCTGGCTGATCCGTTATCGTCGTTTGAACAAGAAAATGAATTTCTCGGATCAATGGATAGCTACCGCATACAATATATTACAATAAACAATCGTAATATGTATAAACATCACATCCGACTTATCCCAACTCATCCCTCTAAACTAAAGTTCTAATTAGGATCGTAGGGTTTTCCACTCTAAGTTCAACCATTCCTAACTTCCACTGTCTTAATGGTTTGTGTTTTTTAAATCATGAGTCAAGTCGTTATAACCTTAAGCTCTGATACCAACTGTGACGGCCCCAATTTCCTAGTGCAATTGGGTACACCCTACCTAAACCCGTGCAGGCCCCGAGTCATCACTCGGTAACCTGACGAGCCTAGTCAGCCTTCGATTTAACCAATTCAGTAATTTATGAAAGAGTTATTGCATTAATACACAGCGGAAGACTAAATAGTAAATAACAAGGAGAAATAACTCAATCAAAGGGAAATTAGGAATTCTATAAGTGTGGAAAACCCCGGGTATTCATGTACAATTTGATAAGCATATATACATGATACCAGTCTAACCAAAAATACCAAGTTCAATAATCCCAACAATATAAGTATGAAACGATATACAAATCAGCAAAAATATAAACACCTACTATAGAGTCTCTCTGATGTCGCTGCTAATCCTCATAGTAGATCACCTAGGCAGGGCCCCTTGCCCTTGCTGCTCTCCACCCTATCTGCACCCACCGTCACAAACTAGACGATGAGCAATTGAAGAAATCGAAAGTAGTGCCAAAAGAATGTAATAGTAATTTATGATTTAAACAAACAAGACAATCTAAATATCATGCGGAAATGAAACAACAGGAACGTAAATAAATCCAGTGCATGATAAATAGACTCATAAATAAACAATCCATATTTGCATGTTCTAAGATTCAAAAGAGGCCCATGAGTGGTCTAATTTCACAGCAATACGGCAAAGATCTCGCAAGATCTCCTCGGGCAATGTCGCAACACTAACGCAACGTGAAATCGAGAGGCATCGCAACACTTCTCGAATCCAGTACCCAGTTCACATATCACTAAAGGTGGTCAGTTACCCCTGCAGAGGGTACCCTCGTTGTTCCAGCTAGTGCAGGACCACATGATACCTTCGAGACACACACTCATACTGAGAACATACAACTAAGGAAAAGGAATAGAATTTCAAACAAGGGATCAAATCGCAATATCAATGAATAGAGGATGTATAAATCACATGTTATTTCCTTACTGGCCTACTAACGTACGAATGTTTTTAGGGCAAGTGTACTTACCTGAACTAGCGCAACCTGATACTACTCCATGACTATAACGCGTTTCCCGTGTTTCTCAACTACCTGACAACGAATCAAACCCCGAATGTTGTTTTAGAGTTCGTGTTTAGTTTTAGGGTGACTCCCTTAAACTTGGTTTGAATTTAGTTAATTAACGTAATCCATACTATAATTGATGCCCTTTACACCCTAATTGGGCTCTTGTTGGGTCCATGTGTCAAGCCTATATTCACCTAAGTAGGTTTAATATGTGGATACTTGTTGGGCCTAAATGCATAAGCTCATTCTTACATTTTATGTTTTCGTCTTGGCCTCAAGTTGTACCGATTCTATTGGGCCTCTATTGGGCCCCAACATCACCCACTTACACATCATTTGTATTTGTTATGACCCTTATGATATAATGTGTATGTTGGGCCCTTATTGGGCCTTAACACAAGCCCACAATTAATATTTAAAATGTCCATACACTTGTTTTATTTGTTAACACACATATATAATAATGTACTTTATGGTCACACACACACACACACTGATCTGTACACCCCACCGGTGTGCACACTCATACCTCACACACACCCCGTTGATTTGTGCACACAACACCCCGCTGTTGTGTGCACCCCGCTGCCATATACGTTTTATCACGCACCCCAAATGTGGGATACACATGCATATATATGCATGCAACCATATACATTTACCCACTCACACACCATCATATTTTCACTATGCACACACCTAAAACTGTTGTTTACACCACTGTGGTGTACACACACTGTTGTGTACACCCCACTGTGGTGTACACACAGTGATATGTACACCCCGCCATACACACACATCAAAACTGTCACCCACATACACAAAAATAGTCCACACACACTTCAAACTACCACCCCTACACACTCCAAAACAGCTACACATGGGGTCACCACCGGCCAGCAGAGTCGCCAGAGGTTGACCTCCAGTCAGCACCGTTAAACCCCGGCGACGGTCGTCCAAGTCGTGCCCACCGTCAACCCAAAAACAGTTGTAAAAACCACATAAAATCATGAAAACAGTGAAAATATGTGGAAGAACAAAACAATGGGGAGAGGGAGAGAACCGTGCGAGAAAAGCTCACCTAGTTACCTCCGATGATCGTCCGTGGTTCCAGCATCGTGGTGGGTGGCAGTGGTGACTGGAAAACGAGAGAGGAAGATGGCCGAGAGTGAGAGAGTGTACAAACCGAGAAAGAAAAGAAGGAAAAGAGGGAGAGAGAAGCTCACCTCGACTTCGCCAGTGGGTGTTGTGACGTCAGGCTCGACGGTGGTGGCGGTGGTGGTTGTTAAGTCGAGGATGGGAGGACTGTGGTGTGAGGGAGCCGAGAGCATGGCGTAGAGGACCGAGAGTGAATGAGTGACGAAACAAGAGAGAGAGAGAGAGAGAGAGAGAGAGAGAGAGAGATGTTGGAGAGAGAGTCACCTCGTCGGGGTCGGCATTGCGCCGATGGGAGGCGGCGACGAAAGGGCGGCAGAGGAGAAGAGGATGAACAATGATGGCTTGGAGGGGGTAGGAAGATGATGAATAGTGATTAGGGTTTTAGGGTATAAAACATTTTTATATGAGTGAATTAATGGGAAATGACCCTTTTGCCCTTGAGTTTAAAACTTGCACATCCCTTGGACAGCTACCCTTATGGGTCATTTGGCTCATCATCCTAATTTAACACATATACACATCTCCATGCCCATCCAATGGTTCTCCTCACCATATTGTGTCACTTTAACAATCTTATCCTATATTAACCCATTAGATTAATTTTATTAAATTATAAATAAGGTCACACAAATTCCTGCCTACTCGGTACGCAGTGTCCCGCGTTTGACACGCTTCTCGAGGCGGTCCCACAATTAGTATTCAAATAAGTTTCCTCATGCGAAGTTATACTTTATTGATAAAATTCTATTTCCTCAACTAAGGCCATATATTTCATTTGACTTTGTTTACTAATAATGTCCACTAAAACGGTTCCCAAAAATCTCGTTTAACTAGGCAACACCTCACTCAATTAAAATATAGCCCGAACGGCTCGAGACCCGTAGAATACTAAAATACTAATACACAAAGTCCAAGAATCATAAAATTACCTTGGCGTTGACTACCGAAGTTTGAAATACCATCCAGTATCCATGTAGCCGAGTCACAATCCTGACACGTGTAACACATGTCAGTTAAAAATTCGGGGTTGTTACACATAATTCTATTATAAAGCTAATTGTTAATAGAAATCATTATTTTGAACCTTAACTTCACGTAGGGAACATGGTAAATCGGACGATAACAAAGTTTTACTTATTTTCTATTAAATCATTTTTCTAAGAGTTTTGAAATTCAAGAAGCCGTGAATAATAGTAATTATATTACTAAGCTCAATGTAACAAGAAATCGTTGCTTTGAGCCTTAACTCACATAGGAAACGTGGGAAATCATACGATAATGAAGTTTTACCCATTTTGTATGAAATAATCATCATAAGAGTTTTGAAATTCTACGAGCCGATAATAATAATAATTCTATGACAAAGTTTATTGTGAATAGAAATCATTGTTTTGAGCCTTAAAATGTAGAGAACGTGGAAAATCGGATGATGATATAGTTTTCCTATTTCGAATCAAATAATCTTCTTAAAAGTTTTGAAATTCAACAAGCCGAGAATTGTCATAATTCTTTTACAAAGCTTATTGTGAATACAAATCGTTGTTTTGAGCCTTAAATTTCACGTAGGGAACATGGGAAGTAGAACGACAATGAAGTTTTATCCATTTTGTATCTAATTCATCATTCTAAGAGTTTGAAATTCATAAAGTCGAGAATAATCATATTTCACTTACAAAGCTTATTATGAATAGAAATCGTTCTTTTGCGCATTAAATTCATGTAGAGAATGTGGGAAATCGGGCGACAATGAAGTTTTAACCCGTTTCTATCAAATTCATCATTCTAAGAGTTTTGAAATTCAACAAGCCAAGAATAGTCATAATTCTATTATAAAGCTAATTGTTAATAAAAATCGTAATTTTCAAACTTAACTTCACGTAGGGAACATGGTAAATCGGACGATAAATAAGTTTTACATATTATCTACTAAATCATCATTCTAAGAGATTTGAAATTCAAGAAATCGATAGTAATAGTAATTATGTTACTAAACTCAATGTAATAAGAAATTGTTGTTTTGAGCCTTAACTCACGTAGGAAACGTGGGAAATCATACGATAATGAAGTTTTTCTCATTTTGTATCAAATAATCATCCTAAAAGTTTTGAAATTCTACGAGCCGATAATAATCATAACTCTATGACAAAGCTTATTGTGAATAGAAATCGTTGTTTTGAGCCTTAAACTTCTTGTAGGGAACGTTGAAAATCGGACGATGATATAGTTTTCCCATTTCATATCAAATAATCATACTAAAATTTTTGAAATTCAATAAGCCGAGAATTATCATAATTCTTTTACAAAGTTTATTGTGAATACAAATCGTTGTTTTAAGTCTTAAACTTCACGTAGGGAACATGGAAAGTAGAACGACAATGAAATTTTAACTATTTTGTATCTAATTCATCGTTTTAAGAGTTTGAAATTCAACAAGCCGTGAATAATCATATTTCACTTACGAAGTTAATTGTGAATAGAAATCATTCTTTTGAGCATTTACTTCACGTTAGGAATGTGAGAAATCGGACGACAATGAAGTTTTAACCCATTTGTATCAAATTCATCATTCTAAGTGTTTTGAATTTCAACAAGCAGAATAGTTATAATTCTACTATAAAGCTAATTGTTAATAGAAATTATTGTTTTCAACCTTAACTTCACGTAGGGACCATGGCAAATTGTACGATAGCGAAGTTTTACTTATTTTCTATCAAATCATCATTCTAAGAGTTTTGAAATTCAAGAAATCGACAATAATCGTAATTTTGTTACTAAGCTCAATGCAACAAAAATCGTTGTTTTGAGCCTTAACTCACTTAGGAAACGTGGGAAAGCATACGATAATGATGTTTTACCCATTTTGTATCAAATAATCATCCTAAGAGTTTTGAAATTCTACGAGCCGATAGTAATCATAATTCTATGACAAAGCTTATTGTCAATAGAAATATTTGTTTTGAGCTTTAAACTTCAAGTAGGGAACGTGAAAAATCGGACGATGATTAAGTTTTCCCATTTCGTATCAAATAATCATCCTAAAAGTTTTGAAATTCAACAAGCCGATAATAATCATAATTATATTACAAAGCTTAGTATGAATAGAGATCGTTGTTTTGTGCCTTAACTTTACGTAGGGAACGTGGGAAATCGTACGACAATGAAGTTTTAACCATTTTGTATCAAATCATTATTCTAAGAGTTTTGAAATTCAACAAGCCAAGAATAGTCATAATTCTATTATAAAGCTTATTATTAATTGAAATTGTTGTTTTCAACCTTAACTTCATGTAGGAAACATGGTAAATTGGACAATAACAAAGTTTTACTTATTTTATACCAAATCATCATTCTAAGAGTTTTGAAATTTAAAAAGTTGAGAATAATCATAATTCTGTTTTTAAACTTAATGTGACTACAAATCGTTGTTTTAAGCCTCGTAGGGTGGGTGGAAAATCAGACGATAATGAAGTTTTACCCATTTTGTATAAATGAATCGGTCTAAGAGTTTTGAAATTTAACAAGCCGAGAATAATTATAATTCTGTTACAAAGCTTATAATGAATACAAATCGATTTTTTGAGCCTTATACTTCACGTAGGGAACATGAAAAATAGAACGACAATGAAGTTTTATCCATTTTGTATCTATTCATCATTCTAAGAGTTTGAAATTCAACAAGCCGAGAATAATCATATTTCACTTACAAAGCTTATTGTGAATAGAAACCGTTGTTTTGAGCATTAACTTCATGTAGGGAACGTCAGAAATAGGACAATAATGAAGTTTTAACCAGTTTGTATCAAATTCATCATTCTAAAATTTTTGAAATTCAACAAGCTATGAATAGTCATAATTCTATTATAAAGCTAATTGTTAATTGAAATCGTTGTTTTCAACCTTAACTTCACATAGGGAACATGGTAAATCGGACGATAACAAAGTCTTACTTATTTTCTATCAAATCATCATTATAAGGGTTTTGAAATTCAAGAAACCGATAGTAATCGTAATTATGTTACTAAGCTCAATGTAATAAGAAATCGTTGTTTTGAGCCTTAACTCATGTAGGAAACGTGGGAAATCATACGATAATGAAGTTTTACCCATTTTGTATCAAATAATCATCCTAAGAGTTTTGAAATTCTACGAGCCGATAATAATCATAACTCTATGACAATGCTTATTGTGAATAGAAATCGTTGTTTTGAGCCTTAAACTTCATGTAGGGAACGTGGAAAATCGGACGATGATATAGCTATCCCATTTCATATCAAATAATCATAATAAAAGTTTTGAAACTCAACAAGCTGAGAATTATCATAATTCTTTTACAAAGCTTATTGTGAATACAAATCGTTGTTTTGAGTCTTAAACTTCACGTAGGCAATATAGAAAGGAGACCGATAATGAAGTTTTATCCATTTTGTATCTAATTCATCGTTCAAAGAATTTGAAATTCAACAAGCCGTGAATAGTCATATTTCACTTACATAGCGTATTGTGAATAGAAATCATTGTTTTGAACATTAAGTTCACGTAGGGAACGTCAGAAATCGGATGACAATGAAGTTTTAACCAGTTTGTATCAAATTTATAATTTTATGAGTTTTGAAATTCAACAAGCCAGAATAGTCATATTCTATTATAAAACTAATTGTTAATAGAAATCATTGTTTCAACCTTAACTTCACGTAAGGACCATGGTAAATTGGACGATAGCGAAGTTTTACTTATTTTCTATCAAATCATCAATCCAAGAGTTTTTAAATTCAAGAAGCTGACAATAATCGTAATTATGTTACTAAGCTAAATGTAACAAGAAATCGTTGTTTTGAGCCTTAACTCAAATAGGAAATGTGGGAAAGCATACGATAATGAAGTTTTACCCATTTTGTATCAAATAATCATCCTAAGAGTTTTGAAATTCTACGAGTCAATAATAATCATAATTCTATGACAAAGCATGTTATCAAAAGAAATCGTTGTTTTGAGCTTTAAACTTCAAGTTGGGAACATGGAAAATCAGCGATGATTAAGTTTTCCCATTTCATATCAAATATTCATCCTTAAAGTTTTGAAATTCAACAAGCCGATTATAATCATAATTATATTACAAAGCTTAGTATGAATAGAAATCGTTGTTTTGTGCCTTAACTTCACATAGAGAACGTGGGAAATCGTACGACAATGACATTTTAACCATTTTGTATCAAATCATCATTCTAAGAGTTTTAAAATTTAACAAGCCGAAAATAGTCATAATTCAATTATAAAGCTTATTGTTAATTGAAATCGTTGTTTTCAACCTTAACTTCATGTTGGGAACGTAGTAAATTGGACAATAACGAAGTTTTACTTATTTTGTATCAAATCATCATTCTAAGAGTTTTGAAATTTAAGAAGCCAAAAATAATCATAATTCTTTTCTTAAGCTTAATGTGACTACAAATCATTGTTTTGAGCCTCGTATGGTGCGTGAAAAATAAGACGATAATAAAGTTTTACTCATTTTGTATAAATTAATCGGTCTAAGAGTTTTGAAATTTAACAAGCCAAGAATAACCATAATTATGTTACAAAGCTTATTGTGAATACTATTCGTTGTTTTGAGCCTTAACCTTCTCGTAGGGAACATGGAAAGTAGAACGACAATGAAGTTTTATCCATTTTATATCTAATTCATCATTCTAGGAGTTTGAAATTCAACAAGCCGAGAATAATCATATTTCACTTACAAAGCTTATTATGAATAGAAATCGTTGTTTTAAGCATTAACTTCACGTAGGGAACGTCGAAAATCGGACAATAATGAAGTTTTAACCAGTTTGTATCAAATTCATCATTTTAAAAGTTTTGAAATTCAACAAGCCGAGAATAGTCATAATTCTTTTAAAAAAACTCATTGTTAATAGAAATTATTGTTTTCAACCTTAACTTCATGTAGGGAACATGGTAAATCGGATGATAAAAAGTTTTACTTATTTTCTATCAAATCATCATTCTAAGAGTTTTGAAATTCAAGAAGTCGAGAGTAATCGTAATTATGTTAGTAAGCTCAATGTAACAAGAAATCTTTGTTTTGAGCCGTAACTCACGTAGGAAACGTAGGAAACGTAGGAAATCATATGATAATGAAGTTTTACCCATTTTAAATCAAATAATCATCCTTAGAGTTTTGAAATTCTACGAGCCGATAATAATCATAATTCTATGTCAAAACTAACTATGAATAGAAATCGTTGTTTTAAGCATTAAACTTCATGTAGGGAACGTGAAAAATCGGACGATGATATAGTTTTCCCATTTCGTATGAAATAATCATCCTAAAAGTTTTGAAATTCAACAAGCCAAGAATTATCATAATTCTTTTACAAAGCTTATTGTGAATACAAATCGTTGTTTTGATCCTTAAACTTCACGTAGGGAACATGGAAAGTAGAACGACAATAAAGTTTTATCCATTTTATATCTAATTCATCATTCTAGGAGTTTGAAATTCAACAAGCCGAGAATAATCATATTTCACTTACAAAGCTTATTATGAATAGAAGTCGTTGTTTTAAGCATTAACTTCACGTAGGGAACGTCGAAAATCGGACAATAATGAAGTTTTAACCAGTTTGTATCAAATTCATCATTTTAAATGTTTTGAAATTCAACAAGCCGAGAATAGTCATAATTCTTTTAAAAAACTCATTGTTAATAGAAATTATTGTTTTCAACCTTAACTTCATGTAGGGAACATGGTAAATCGGATGATAAAAAGTTTTACTTATTTTCTATCAAATCATCATTCTAAGAGTTTTGAAATTCAAGAAGTCGAGAGTAATCGTAATTATGTTAGTAAGCTCAATGTAACAAGAAATCTTTGTTTTGAGCCGTAACTCACGTAGGAAACGTAGGAAATCATATGATAATGAAGTTTTACCCATTTTAAATCAAATAATCATCCTTAGAGTTTTGAAATTCTACGAGCCGATAATAATCATAATTCTATGTCAAAACTAACTATGAATAGAAATCGTTGTTTTAAGCATTAAACTTCATGTAGGGAACGTGAAAAATCGGACGATGATATAGTTTTCCCATTTCGTATCAAATAATCATCCTAAAAGTTTTGAAATTCAACAAGCCAAGAATTATCATAATTCTTTTACAAAGCTTATTGTGAATACAAATCGTTGTTTTGATCCTTAACTTCACGTAGGGAATATGGAAAGTAGAACGACAATAAAGTTTTATCCATTTTATATCTAATTCATCATTCAAAGAGTTTGAAATTTAACAAGCCGAAAATAATCATAATTAACTTACAAAGCTTATTGTGAATAGAAATCGTTGTTTTGAGCATTAACTTCACGTAGGGAACGTCGGAAATTGGACGACAATGAAGTTTTAACCAGTTTGTATCAAATTCATCATTCTAAGATTTTTAAAATTTAACAAGCCGAGAATAGTCATAATTCTATTATAAAGCTAATTGTTAATAATAGAAATCATTATTTTCAACCTTAACTTCACGTAGGGAACATGATAAATCGGACGATAACAAAGTTTTACTTATTTTCTATCAAATTATTATTCTAAGAGTTTTGAAATTCAAGAAGCCGTGAATAATCGTAATTATATTACTATGCTCAATATAACAAGAAATCGTTATTTTGAGCCTTAACTCAGGTAGGAAATTGGGAAATCATACGATAATGAAGTTTTACCCATTTTATATCAAATAGTCATCCTCAGAGTTTTGAAAATCAACAAGCCGATAATAATCATAATTCTATGAAAAGCTTATTGTAAATAGAAATCGTTGTTTTGAGCCTTAAAATGTAGGGAACGTGGAAAATCGGACGATAATATAGTTTTTCATTTCGAATCAAATAATCTTCCTAAAAGTTTTGAAATACAATAAGCCTAGAATTAACATAATTCTTTTACAAAGCTTATTGTGAATACAAATTGTTGTTTTAAGCCTTAAACTTCACGTAGGGAATATGGAAAGGGAATATGGAAAGTAGATTGTTAATGAAGTTTTATCCATTTCGTATCTAATTTATCATTCTAAGATTTTGAAATTCAACAAGCCAAGAATAATCATATTTCACTTACAAAGCTTATTGTGAATAGAATTCGTTCTTTTGCGCATTAACTTCACGTAGGGAACGTGGGAAATCGGACGACAATGAAGTTTTAACCCGTTTGTATCAAATTCATCATTCTAAGAGTTTTAAAACTCAACAAGCCGAGAATAGTCATAATTCTATTATAAAGCTAATTGTTAATAGAAATCGTGGTTTTCAACCTTAACTTCATGTAGGGAACAATGTAAATCGGACGATAACGAAGTTTTACTTCTTTTCAATCAAATCATCATTCTAAGAGATTTGAAATTCAAGAAGCCGATAGTAATCGTAATTCTCTTACTAAGCTTAATGTGACAAGAAATCGTTGTTTTGAGCTTTAACTTCACGTAGGGAACGTAGAAAATCGGACGATAATGAAGTTTTACCCTTTTTGTATCAAATAATCATTTTAAGAGTTTTAAAATTCAACGAGCCAGTAAGAATTATAATTCTATTCCAAAGCTTATTATGAATAGAAATCGTTGTTTTGTGCCTTAACCTCACGTAGGAAATGTGGGAAATCGGACGGCAATGAAGTTTTAACCATTTTGTACCAAATTCATCATTATAAGAGTTTTGAAATTCAACAAGCCGATAATAGTCATAATTTTATTTTAAAGCTTATTGTTAATTAAAATCCTTGTTTTCAACCTTAAATTCACGTAGGGAACATGGTAAATCGGACAATAACGAAGTTTTACTTATTTTTTTTATCAAATCAACAATTTAAGAGTTTTGAAATTTAAGAAGTCGAGAATAATCATAATTATGTTTCTAAGCTTAATGTGACTACAAATCATTGTTTTGAGCCATGTAGGGAGCATGGAAAATCAGACGATAATGAACTTTTACCCATTTTGTATAAATTAATTGGTCTTAGAGTTTTGAAATTTAACAAGCCGAGAATAATCATAATTCTGTTACAAAGCTTATTGTGAGTACAAATGTTGCTTTGAGCCTTAAACTTCACATAAGGAACATGGGAAGTCAAACGATAATGAAGTTTTATCCATTTTGTATCTAATTCGTCATTTTAAGAGTTTTGAAATTTAACAAGCCGAGAATAATCATATTTCGCTTACAAAGCTTATTGTGAATAAAATTCGATCTTTTGAGCATTAACTTCACCTAGAAGAACGTGGGAAATCGGACGACAATGAAGTTTTAACTAGTTTGCACCAAATCTATCATTCTAAGAGTTTTGAAATTCAACAAGTCGAGAATAGTTATATTCCTATTGTAAAGCTAATTGTTAATAGAAATCGTCGTTTTCAACCTTAACTTCTCGTAGGGAACATGGTAAATCGAACGATAATGAAGTTTTACTTATTTTCTATCAAATCACCAATATAAGAGTTTTGAAATTCAAGAAGCCGAGAATAATTGTAATTATGTTACTAAGCTCAATGTAACAAGAAATAGTTGTTTTGAGCCTTAACTCACGTAGGAAACGTGGGAAAGCAAACATTAATGAAGTTTTACCCATTTTGTATCAAATAGTCATCCTTAGAGTTTTGAAAGTCAACGAGCCATTAATAATTATAATTCTATGACATAGCTTATTGTGCATAGAAATCGTTATTTTGAGCCTTAAACTTCATGTAGGGAACGTAGAAAATAGGATGATGTAGGGAACGTAGAAAATAGGATGATGATGTAGTTTTCTCATTTCGTATCAAATAATCATCCTAAAAATTTTGAAATTCAACAAGCCGATAATAATCATAATTCTATTACAACGCTTATTATGAATAGAAATCGTTGTTTTGTGCCTTAACTTCACGAAGGGAACGTGGAAAATCGGACGATAATGAAGTTTTAACGAATTTGTATCAAATTCATCATTCTAAGAGTTTTAAAATTCAACAAGCCAAGAATAGTCATAATTCTATTATAAACCTTATTGAAATTGAAATCATTGTTTTCAACCTTAACTTTGTTTAGGGAACATGGTAAATCGGACAATAACGAAGTTTTACTTATTTTGTATCAAATCATCATTCAAAGAGTTTTAAAATTTAAGAAGTCGAGAATAATCATAATTTTATTACTAAACTTAATTTGACTACAAATCGTTGTTTTGAGCCTCGAAGGGTGCGTGGGAAATCAGACGATAATGAAGTTTTACCCATCTTGTATAAATTAATCGGTCTAAGAGTTTTGAAATTTGACAAGTCGAGAATAATCCTAATTCTTTTGCAAAGCTTATTGTAAATACAAATCGTTGTTTTAAGCCTTAAACATCACGTAGGGAACATGAGAAGTAGAACGAGAATGAAGTTTTATCAACATTGTATCTAATTCATCATTCTAAGAGTTTTGAAATTCAACAAGTCAAAAATAATCATATTTCACTTACAAAGCTTATTGTGAATAAAAATCGTTCTTTTGAGCATTAGCTTCACGTAGGGCACGTGGGAAATCGGACGACAATGAAGTTTTAACCAGTTTGTATCAAATTCATCATTTTAAGAGTTTTGAAATTCAACAAGCCGAGAATAGTAATAATTCTATTATAAAGCTAATTTTTAATAGAAATCGTTGTTTTCAACCTTAACTTCACGTAGGGAACAAGATAAACCGGACGATAACGAAGCTTTATTTATTTTCTATCAAATAATCATTCTAAGAGTTTTGAAATTCAAGAAGCCGAGAAAAATCGTAATTATGTTACTAAGCTCAATGTAACAAGAAATCGTTGTTTTGAGCTTTAAGACACGTAGGAAACGTGGGAAAGCATACGATAATGAAGTTTTACATATTTTGTACCAAATAATAATCCTAAGAGTTTTGAAATTCAACGAGCCGATAATAATCATAATTCTATGACAAAACTTATTGTGAATAGAAATTGTTGTTTTGAGCCTTAAAGTTCTTGTAGGGAACGTTGAATATCGGATGATGATGTAGTTTTCCCATTCTGTATCAAATAATCATTCTAAAAGTTTTGAAATTCAAGAAGGTGAGAATTATCATAATTCTGTTACAAAGCTTATTGTGAATACAAATCATTCTTTTGAGCCTTAAACATCACGTAGCAAACATAGGAAGTAGAACGACAATGAAGTTTTATCCATTTTGAATCTAATTCATTATTCTAAGAGTTTGAAATTCAACAAACCGAGAATAATCATATTTAACTTACAAACTTATTTTGAATAGAAATCATTCTTTTGAGCATTAACATCACGTAAGGAACGTGGAAAATTGGACGACAATGAAGTTTTAACCAGTTTGTATCCAATTCATCATTCTAAGAGTTTTAAAATTCAACAAGCCTAGAATAGTCATAATTCTATTATAAAGCTAATTGTTAAGAGAAATCGTTGTTTTCAACCTTAACTTCATGTAACGAGGGTTAATCGGACGATAACGAAGTTTTACTTATTTTCTATCAAATCATCATTCTAAGAGTTTTGAAATTCAAGGAGTCGAGAATAATCGTAATTATGTTACTAAGCTCAATATAACAAGGAATCTTTGTTTTGATCCTTAACTCAAGTAGGAAACGTAGAAAAGCATACAATAATGAAGTTTTACCCATTTTTTATCAGATAATCATCCACAAAGTTTTGAAGTTCAACGAGCCGATAATAATCATAATTTGATGACAAAGTTTATTGTGAATAAAAATCATTGTTTTGAGCCTTAAACTTCATGTAAGGAACGTGAAAAATCGGACGATGATGTAGTTTTTCCATTTTTTTTCAAATAATCATCCTAAAAGTTTTGAAATTCAACAAGTCGAGAATTGTCATAATTCTATTACAATGCTTATTATGAATACAAATCGTTGTTTTGAGCCTTAAACTTCACGCCGGGAACTTGGGAAGTCGAACGACAATGAAGTTTTATCCATTTCTTATCTAATTTATTATTCTAAGAGTTTTGAAATTCAACAAGCCGAGAATTATCATAAGTCTATTACAAAAGCTTATTGTGAATAAAAATCGTTGTTCTGGGCCTTAACTTCACGTTGGGCACATGGGAAATCGGACAATAGTGAAGTATTACCCATTTTGCATCAAATATTCATCCTAAGAGTTTTAAAATTCAACAAGCCAAGAATAATCATATTTCATTTACAAACCTTATTGCGAATAAAAATTGCTTTTTTGGCCTTAATTTCATGTAGGAAACGTAATAAATCAGACGATAATGAAGTTTTGCCCATTTTATATCAAATCATCATCCTCAGAGTTTTGAAATTCAACAAGCTGAGAATAACCAGAATTCTATTACGAAGCTTATTGTGACTAGAAATAATTGTTTTTAGCTTCCTAGGGTGCGTGAGAATCAGACGAAAATGAAATTTTATCCATTTTGTATCAAATAATCAGTCTAAGATTTTTAAAATTTAACAAGCCAAAAATAATCATAATTCTCATACTAAGCTTAATGTGACAAGAAAGCGTTGTTTTGAGCTTTAACTTCACGTAGGGAACGTAGAAAATCGGACGATAATGAAGTTTTACCCTTTTGTATCAAACAATCATTTTAAGAGTTTTAAAATTCAACGAGCCGGTAAGAATTATAATTCTATTCCAAAGCTTATTATGAATAGAAATCGTTGTTTTGTGCCTTAACTTCACGTAGGGAACGTGGGAAATCGGACGGCAATGAAGTTTTATCAATTTTGTACCAAATTCATCATTCTAAGAGTTTTGAAATTCAACAAGCCGATAATAGTCATAATTTTATTTTAAACCTTATTGTTAATTAAAATCCTTGTTTTCAACCTTAACTTCACGTAGGGAACATGGTAAATCGGACAATAATGAAGTTTTACTTATTTTTTTTATCAAATCATCAATTTAAGAGTTTTGAAATTTAAGAAGTTGAGAATAATCATAATTATGATTCTAAGCTTAATGTGACTACAAATCGTTGTTTTGAGCCATGTAGGGAGCATGGAAAATCAGACGATAATGAACTTTTACCCATTTTGTATAAATTAATTGGTCTTAGAATTTTAAAATTTAACAAGCCGAGAATAATCATAATTCTGTTAGAAAACTTATTGTGAGTACAAATCATTGCTTTGAGCCCTAAACTTCACGTAGGGAACATGGGAAGTCAAACGACAATGAAGTTTTTTCCATTTTGTACCGAATTCGTCATTCTAAGAGTTTTGAAATTCAACAAGCCGAGAATAATCATATTTCGCTTACAAAGCTTATTGTGAATAAAATTCGATCTTTTGAGCATTAACTTCACGTAGGGAACGTGGGAAATCGGATGGCAATGAAGTTTTAACTAGTTTGCACCAAATTTATCATTCTAAGAGTTTTGAAATTCAACAAGTTGAGAATAGTTATATTTCTATTATAAAGCTAATTGTTAATAGAAATCGTTGTTTTCAACCTTAACTTCACGTAGGGAACATGGTAAATCGAACGATAATGAAGTTTTACTTATTTTCTATCAAATCACCAATATAAGAGTTTTGAAATTCAAGAAGCCGAGAATAATTGTAATTATGTTACTAAGCTCGATGTAACAAGAAATAGTTGTTTGAGCCTTAACTCACGTAGGAAATGTGGGAAAGCAAACAATAATGAAGTTTTACCCATTTTGTATCAAATAGTCATCCTTAGAGTTTTGAAATTCAACGAGCCATTAATAATTATAATTCTATGACATAGCTTATTGTGAATAGAAATCGTTATTTTCAGCCTTAAACTTCATGTAGGGAACGTAGAAAATAGGATGATGATGTAGTTTTCTCATTTCGTATCAAATAATCATCCTAAAAATTTTGAAATTCAACAAGCCGATAATAATAATAATTCTATTACAACGCTTATTGTGAATAGAAATCTTTGTTTTGTGCCTTAACTTCACGAAGGGAACGTGGCAAATCGGACGACAATGAAGTTTTAACCAATTTGTATCAAATTCATCATTATAAGAGTTTTAAAATTCAACAAGCCAAGAATAGTCATAATTCTATTATAAACCTTATTGAAATTGAAATCGTTGTTTTCAACCTTAACTTTGTGTAGGGAACATGGTAAATCGGACAATAACGAAGTTTTACTTTTTTGTTTCAAATCATCATTCAAAGAGTTTTAAAATTTAAGAAGTCGAGAATAATCATAATTTTATTACTAAACTTAATTTGACTACAAATCGTTGTTTTGAGCCTCGTAGAGTGCGTGGGAAATCATACGATAATGAAGTTTTACCCATTTTGTATAAATTAATCGGTCTAAGAGTTTTGAAATTTGACAAGTCGAGAATAATCATAATTCTTTTGCAAAGCTTATTGTAAACACAAATCATTGTTTTAAGCCTTAAACATCATGTAGGAACATGAGAAGTAGAATGAGAATGAAGTTTTATCAACATTGTATCTAATTCATCATTCTAAGAGTTTTGAAATTCAACAAGTCAAAAATAATCATATTTCACTTACAAAGCTTATTGTGAATAAAATTCGTTCTTTTGAGCATTAACTTCACGTAGGGAACGTGGGAAATCGGATGGCAATGAAGTTTTAACTAGTTTGCATCAAATTCATCATTTTAAGAGTTTTGAAATTCAACAAGTTGAAAATAGTAATAATTCTATTATAAAGCTAATTTTTAATAGAAATCGTTGTTTTCAACCTTAACTTCACGTAGGGAACAAGATAAATCGGACGATAATGAAGTTTTATTTATTTTCTATCAAATAATCATTCTAAGAGTTTTGAAATTCAAGAAGCCGAGAAAATTGTAATTATGTTACTAAGCTCAATGTAACCCGAAAAAGTTGTTTTTGAGCTTTAAGACACGTAGGAAACGTGGGAAAGCATAACAATAATGAAGTTTTACATATTTTGTATCAAATAATCATCCTAAGAGTTTTGAAATTCAACGAGCCATTAATAATTATAATTCTATGACAAAACTTGTTGTAATAGAAATTGTTGTTTTGAGCCTTAAAGTTCTGTAGGGAACGTTGAAAATAGGATGATGATGTAGTTTTCTCATTTCGTATCAAATAATCATTCTAAAAGTTTTGAAATTCAAGAAGGTGAGAATTATCATAATTCTATTACAAAGCTTATTGTGAATACAAATCATTCTTTTGTGCCTTAAACATCACGTAGGAACATGGGAAGTAGAACGACAATGAAGTTTTATCCATTTTGATCAAATTCATTATTCTAAGAGTTTGATATTCAACAAACCAAGAATAATCATATTTAACTTATAAACTTATTTTGAATAGAAATCATTCTTTTCAACATTAACATCACGTAGGGAACATGGTAAATTGGACAATAAATGAAGTTTTAACTTATTTTGTATCAAATCATCATTCAAGAGTTTTAAAATTCAACAAGTCTAAAATAGTCATAATTTTATTATAAACTAATTGTTAAAAAATCGTTGTTTTCAACCTTAACTTCATGTAACGAACATGGTTAATCGGACGATAATGAAGTTTTACTTATTTTCTATCAAATCATCATTCTAAGAGTTTTGAAATTCAAAGTCGAGAATAATCATAATTATGTTACTAAGCTCATATAACAAATCTTTGTTTTGATCCTTAACTCATGTAGGAACATGAGAAAGCATACAATAATGAAGTTTTACCCATTTTTTATCGATAATCATCATTCAAAGTTTTGAAATTCAACAAGTCAAAAATAATCATAATTTCACTGACAAAGCTTATTGTGAATAAAAATCATTGTTTTGAGCCTTAAACTTCATGTAGGAACGTGAAAATCGGACGATGATGTAGTTTTAACCATTTTTTCAAATAATCATCCTAAAAGTTTTGAAATTCAACAAGTCGAGAATAGTCATAATTCTATTATAATGCTTATTATTAATAGAAATCGTTGTTTTCAACCTTAAACTTCACGTAGGGAACAAGAAAACGACAATGAAGATTTTTATCCATTTTCTATCAAATTTATTATTCTAAGAGTTTTGAAATTCAACAAGCCGAGAATTATCATAATTATGTTACTAAAAGCTTATTGTAATAAAAATCGTTGTTTTGAGCTTTAACTTCACGTTGGGCAAACATGGGAAATCATACGATAATGAAGTATTACCCATTTTGCATCAAATATTCATCATAAGAGTTTTAAAATTCAACAAGCCAAGAATAATCATATTTCATTTACAAACCTTATTGCGAATAGAAATTGTTTTTTTGAGCCTTAATTTCATGTAGGAAACGTAATAAATCGATGATAATGAAGTTTTGCCCATTTTATATCAAATCATCATCCTAAAAGTTTTGAAATTCAACAAGTGAGAATAATCATAATTCTATTACAAAGCTTATTGTGACTAGAAATAATTGTTTTGAGCCTTAAACTTCACGTGAGAATGGGAAGTAGAACGAAATGAAATTTTATCCATTTTGTATCAAATAATCATTCTAAGATTTTTAAAATTTAACAAGCCAAAAACAATCATAATTCTCATACTAACTTAATGTGAATAGAAATCATTCTTTTGAGCTTAAACTTCACGTAGGAACGTGGAAAATTGGACGATAATGAAGTTTTACCCTTTTGTATCAAACAATCATTTTAAGAGTTTTAAAATTCAACGAGCCGAGAATAATTATAATTCTATTCCAAAGCTTATTATGAATAGAAATCATTGTTTTTGCCTTAACTTCACGTAACGGGAACATGGTAAATCGGACGATAATGAAGTTTTATCAATTTTGTACCAAATTCATCATTCTAAGAGTTTTGAAATTCAACAAGTCGATAATAGTCATAATTTTATTTTAAACCTTATTGTTAATTAAAATCCTTGTTTTCAACCTTAACTTCAAGTAGGAACATGGTAAAAAGCATACAATAATGAAGTTTTACTTATTTTTTTTTATCAAATCATCAATTTAAGGTTTTGAAATTTAAGAAGTCGAGAATAATCATAATTATGATTCTAAGCTTAATGTGACTACAAATCGTTGTTTTGAGCCATGTAGGGAGCATCATGGAAAATCGTGAAAAATCGACGATGAACTTTTTTCCATTTTTATAAATTAATTGGTCTTAGAATTTTGAAATTTAACAAGTTGAGAATAATCATAATTCTATTACAAAGCTTATTATGAGTACAAATCATTGCTTTGAGCCCTAAACTTCACGTAGGGAACATGGGAAGTCAAACGACAATGAAGTTTTTTCCATTTTTATCTAATTTATATTCTAAGAGTTTTGAAATTCAACAAGCCGAGAATAATCATATTTCGCTTACAAAAGCTTATTGTGAATAAAATTCGATCTTTTGAGCATTAACTTCACGTAGGGCACGTGGGAAATCGGATGGCAATGAAGTTTTAACTAGTTTGCACAAATTTATCATTCTAAGAGTTTTGAAATTCAACAAGTTGAGAATAGTTATATTTCTATTATAAAGCTAATTGTTAATAGAAATAGTTGTTTTCAACCTTAATTTCATGTAGGAACATGGTAAATCGAACGATAATGAAGTTTTACTTATTTTCTATCAAATCACCAATATAAGAGTTTTGAAATTCAACAAGCCGAGAATAATTGTAATTATGTTACTAAGCTCGATGTAACAAGAAATAGTTGTTTTGAGCCTTAACTCACGTAGGAAATGTGGGAAAGCAAACAATAATGAAGTTTTACCCATTTTGTATCAAATAGTCATCCTTAGAGTTTTAAAATTCAACGAGCCATTAATAATTATAATTCTATGACATAGCTTATTGTGAATAGAAATCGTTATTTTGAGCCTTAAACATCATGTAGGGAACATAGAAAATAGGATGATGATGTAGTTTTCTCATTTCGTATCAAATAATCAACCTAAAAATTTTGAAATTCAACAAGCGATAATAATCATAATTCTATTACAAAGCTTATTATGAATAGAAATCTTTGTTTTGTGCCTTAACTTCACGTAGGGGACGTGAGAAATCGACGACAATGAAGTTTTAACCAATTTGTATCAAATTCATCATTATAAGAGTTTTAAAATTCAACAAGCCAAGAATAGTCATAATTTATTATAAACCTTATTGAAATTGAAATCGTTGTTTTCAACCTTAACTTTGTGTAGGGAACATGGTAAATCGGACAATAACGAAGTTTTACTTATTTTGTATCAAATCATCATTCAAAGAGTTTTAAAATTTAACAAGTCGAGAATAATCATAATTTTATTACTAAACTTAATTTGACTACAAATTGTTGTTTTGAGCCTCGTAGGGTGCATGGAAATCGACGATAATGAAGTTTTACCCATTTTGTATAAATTAATCGGTCTAGAGTTTTGAAATTTGACAAGTCGAGAATAATCATAATTCTTTTGCAAAGCTTATTGTAAATACAAATCATTGTTTTAAGCCTTCAACATCATGTAGCGAACATGAGAAGTAGAACGAGAATGAAGTTTTATCAACATTGTATCTAATTCATCATTCTAAGAGTTTTGAAATTCAACAAGTCAAAATAATCATATTTCGCTTACAAAGCTTATTGTGAATAAAATTCGATCTTTTGAGCATTAACTTCACGTAGGAACGTGGGAAATCGGATGGCAATGAAGTTTTAACTAGTTTGCACCAAATTTATCATTCTAAGAGTTTTGAAATTCAACAAGTTGAAAATAGTTATATTTCTATTATAAAGCTAATTGTTAATAGAAATCGTTGTTTTCAACCTTAACTTCACGTAGGGAACATGGTAAATCGAACGATAACAAAGTTTTACTTATTTTCTATCAAATCACCAATATAAGAGTTTTGAAATTCAAGAAGCCGAGAATAATTGTAATTATGTTAGTAAGCTCAATGTAACAAGAAATAGTTGTTTTGAGCCTTAACTCGCGTAGGAAACGTGGGAAAGCAAACGATAATGAAGTTTTACCCATTTTGTATCCAATAGCCATCCTTAGAGTTTTGAAATTCAACGAGCCATTAATAATTATAATTCTATGACATAGCTTATTGTGAATAGAAATTGTTATTTTGAGCCTTAAACTACATGTAGGGAACGTAGAAAATAGGATGATGATGTAGTTTTCTCATTTCGTATCAAATAATCATCCTAAAAATTTTGAAATTCAACAAGCTGATAATAATCATAATTCTATTACAAAGCTTATTATGAATAGAAATCTTTGTTTTGTGCCTTAACTTCACGAAGGGAACGTGAGAAATCTGACGACTATGAAGTTTTAACCAATTTGTATCAAATTCATCATTCTAAGAGTATTGAAATTCAACAAGCCAAGAATAGTCATAATTCTATTATAAACCTTATTGAAAATTGAAATCGTTGTTTTCAACCTTAACTTTGTGTAGGGAACATGGTAAATCGGACAATAACGAAGTTTTACTTATTTTGTATCAAATCATCATTCAAAGAGTTTTAAAATTTTAAGAAGTCGAGAATAATCATAATTTTATTACTAAACTTAATTTGACTACAAATCGTTGTTTTGAGCCTCGTAGGGTGCGTGGGAAATCAGACGATAATGAAGTTTTACCCATTTTGTATAAATTAATCGGTCTAAGAGTTTTGAAATTTGACAAGTCGAGAATAATCATAATTCTTTTGCAAAGCTTATTGTAAATACAAATCATTGTTTTAAGCCTTCAACATCATGTAGCGAACATGAGAAGTAGAACGAGAATGAAGTTTTATCAACATTGTATCTAATTCATCATTCTAAGAGTTTTGAAATTCAACAAGTCAAAAATAATCATATTTCACTTACAAAGCTTATTGTGAATAAAAATCGTTCTTTTGAGCATTAGCTTCACGTAGGGAACGTGGGAAATCAGACAAAAATGAAGTTTTAACCAGTTTGTATCAAATTCATCATTTTAAGAGTTTTGAAATTCAACAAGCCGAGAATAGTAATAATTCTATTATAAAGCTAATTTTTAATAGAAATCGTTGTTTTCAACCTTAACTTCACGTAGGGAATAAGATAAACCGGACGATAATGAAGCTTTATTTATTTTCTATCAAATAATCATTCTAAGAGTTTTGAAATTCAAGAAGCCGAGAAAAATCGTAAATATGTTACTAAGCTCAATGTAACAAGAAATCGTTGTTTTGAGCTTTAAGACACGTAGGAAACGTGGGAAAGCATACGATAATGAAGTTTTACACATTTTGTACCAAATAATAATCCTAAGAGTTTCGAAATTCAACGAGCCGATAATAATCATAATTCTATGACAAAACTTATTGTGAATAGAAATTGTTGTTTTGAGCCTTAAAGTTCTTGTAGGGAACGTTGAATATCGGATGATGATGTAGTTTTTCCATTCTGTATCAAATAATCATTCTAAAAGTTTTGAAATTCAAGAAGGTGAGAATTATCATAATTCTGTTACAAAGCTTATTGTGAATACAAATCATTCTTTTGAGCCTTAAACATCACGTAGCGAACATGGGAAGTAGAACGACAATGAAGTTTTATCCATTTTGAGTCTAATTCATTATTCTAAGAGTTTGATATTCAACAAACCGAGAATAATCATATTTAACTTACAAACTTATTTTGAATAGAAATCATTCTTTTGAGCATTAACATCACGTAAGGAACGTGGAAAATTAGACGACAATGAAGTTTTAACCAGTTTGTATCCAATTCATCATTCTAAGAGTTTTAAAATTCAACAAGCCTAGAATAGTCATAATTCTATTATAAAGCTAATTGTTAAGAGAAATCGTTGTTTTCAACCTTAACTTCATGTAACGAACATGGTTAATCGGACGATAACGAAGTTTTACTTATTTTCTATCAAATCATCATTCTAAGAGTTTTGAAATTCAAGGAGTCAAGAATAATCGTAATTATGTTACTAAGCTCAATATAACAAGGAATCTTTGTTTTGATCCTTAACTCAAGTAGGAAACGTAGAAAAGCATACTATAATGAAGTTTTACCCATTTTTTATCAGATAATCATCCACAAAGTTTTGAAGTTCAACGAGCCGATAATAATCATAATTTGATGACAAAGCTTATTGTGAATAAAAATCATTGTTTTGAGCCTTAAACTTCATGTAAGGAACGCGAAAAATCGGACGATGATGTAGTTTTTCCATTTTTTTTTCAAATAATCATCCTAAAAGCTTTGAAATTCAACAAGTTGAGAATTATCATAATTCTATTACAATGCTTATTATGAATACAAATCGTTGTTTTGAGCCTTAAACTTCACGCCTAGGAACTTGGGAAGTCGAACGACAATGAAGTTTTATCCATTTCTTATCTAATTTATTATTCTAAGAGTTTTGAAATTCAACAAGCCGAGAATTATCATAAGTCTGTTACAAAAGCTTATTGTGACTAAAAATCGTTGTTCTGGGCCTTAACTTCACGTTGGGCACATGGGAAATCGGATAATAGTGAAGTATTACCCATTTTGCATCAAATATTCATCCTAAGAGTTTTAAAATTCAACAAGCCAAGAATAATCATATTTCATTTACAAACCTTATTGCGAATAGAAATTGTTTTTTTAGCCTTAATTTCATGTAGGAAACGTAATAAATCAGACGATAATGAAGTTTTGCCCATTTTGTATCAAATCATCATCCTCAGAGTTTTGAAATTCAACAAGCTGAGAATAACCAGAATTCTATTACGAAGCTTATTGTGACTAGAAATAATTGTTTTTAGCTTCCTAGGGTGCGTGAGAATCAGACGAAAATGAAGTTTTATCCATTTTGTATCAAATAATCAATCTAAGATTTTTAAAATTTAACAAGCCAAAAATAATCATAATTCTCATACTAAGCTTAATGTGACTAGAAAGCGTTGTTTTGAGCTTTAACTTCACGTAGGGAACGTAGGAAATCGGACGATAATGAAGTTTTACCCTTTTGTATCAAATAATCATTTTAAGAGTTTTAAAATTCAACGAGCTAGTAAGAATTATAATTCTATTCCAAAGCTTATTATGAATAGAAATCGTTGTTTTGTGCCTTAACTTCACGTAGGAACGCATGGGAAATCGGACGGCAATGAAGTTTTATCCATTTTGTACCAAATTCATCATTCTAAGAGTTTTGAAATTCAACAAGCCGATAATAGTCATAATTTTATTTTAAACCTTATTGTTAATTAAAATCCTTGTTTTCAACCTTAACTTCACGTAGGGAACATGGTAAATCGGACAATAATGAAGTTTTACTTATTTTTTTTTATCAAATCATCAATTTAAGAGTTTTGAAATTTAAGAAGTCGAGAATAATCATAATTATGATTCTAAGCTTAATGTGACTACAAATCGTTGTTTTGAGCCATGTAGGGAGCATGGAAAATCAGACGATAATGAACTTTTACCCATTTTGTATAAATTAATTGGTCTTAGAATTTTGAAATTTAACAAGCCGAGAATAATCATAATTCTGTTAGAAAGCTTATTGTGAGTACAAATCATTGCTTTGAGCCCTAAACTTCACGTAGGGAACATGGGAAGTCAAACGACAATGAAGTTTTTTCCATTTTGTATCTAATTCGTCATTCTAAGAGTTTTGAAATTCAACAAGCCGAGAATAATCATATTTTGCTTACAAAGCTTATTGTTAATAAAATTCGATCTTTTGAGCATTAACTTCACGTAGGGAACGTGGGAAATCGGAGGACAATGAAGTTTTAACTAGTTTGCACCAAATTTAACATTCTAAGGGTTTTGAAATTCAACAAGTTGAGAATAGTTATATTTCTATTATAAAGCTAATTGTTAATAGAAATCGTTGTTTTCAACCTTAACTTCACGTAGGGAACATGGTAAATCGAACGATAATGAAGTTTTACTTATTTTCTATCAAATCACCAATATAAGAGTTTTGAAATTCAAGAAGCCGAGAATAATTGTAATTATGTTACTAAGCTCGATGTAACAAGAAATAGTTGTTTTGAGCCTTAACTCACGTAGGAAATGTGGGAAAGCAAACAATAATGAAGTTTTACCCATTTTGTATCAAATAGTCATCCTTAGAGTTTTGAAATTCAACGAGCCATTAATAATTATAATTCTATGACATAGCTTATTGTGAATAGAAATCGTTATTTTGAGCCTTAAACATCATGTAGGGAACGTAGAAAATAGGATGATGATGTAGTTTTCTCATTTCGTATCAAATAATCAACCTAAAAATTTTGAAATTCAACAAGCTGATAATAATCATAATTCTATTACAAAGCTTATTATGAATAGAAATCTTTGTTTTGTGCCTTAACTTCACGAAGGGGACGTGAGAAATCTGACGACAATGAAGTTTTAACCAATTTGTATCAAATTCATCATTATAAGAGTTTTAAAATTCAACAAGCCAAGAATAGTCATAATTCTATTATAAACCTTATTGAAATTGAAATCGTTGTTTTCAACCTTAACTTTGTGTAGGGAACATGGTAAATCGGACAATAACGAAGTTTTACTTATTTTGTATCAAATCATCATTCAAAGAGTTTTAAAATTTAAGAAGTCGAGAATAATCATAATTTTATTACTAAACTTAATTTGACTACAAATCGTTGTTTTGAGCCTCGTAGGGTGCGTGGGAAATCAGACGATAATGAAGTTTTACCCATTTGGTATAAATTAATCGGTCTAAGAGTTTTGAAATTTGACAAGTCGAGAATAATCATAATTCTTTTGCAAAGCTTATTGTAAATACAAATCATTGTTTTAAGCCTTCAACATCATGTAGCGAACATGAGAAGTAGAACGAGAATGAAGTTTTATCAACATTGTATCTAATTCATCATTCTAAGAGTTTTGAAATTCAACAAGTCAAAAATAATCATATTTCACTTACAAAGCTTATTGTGAATAAAATTCGATCTTTTGAGCATTAACTTCACGTAGGGAACGTGGGAAATCGGATGGCAATGAAGTTTTAACTAGTTTGCACCAAATTTATCATTCTAAGAGTTTTGAAATTCAACAAGTTGAAAATAGTTATATTTCTATTATAAAGCTAATTGTTAATAGAAATCGTTGTTTTCAACCTTAACTTCACGTAGGGAACATGGTAAATCGAACGATAACAAAGTTTTACTTATTTTCTATCAAATCACCAATATAAGAGTTTTGAAATTCAAGAAGCCGAGAAAATTGTAATTATGTTAGTAAGCTCAATGTAACAAGAAATAGTTGTTTTGAGCCTTAACTCGCGTAGGAAACGTGGGAAAGCAAACGATAATGAAGTTTTACCCATTTTGTATCCAATAGCCATCCTTAGAGTTTTGAAATTCAACGAGCCATTAATAATTATAATTCTATGACATAGCTTATTGTGAATAGAAATTGTTATTTTGAGCCTTAAACTACATGTAGGGAACGTTGAAAATAGGATGATGATGTAGTTTTCTCATTTCATATCAAATAATCATCCTAAAAATTTTGAAATTCAACAAGTGATAATAATCATAATTCTATTACAAAGCTTATTATGAATAGAAATCTTTGTTTTGTGCCTTAACTTCACGAAGGAACGTGAGAAATCGACGACTATGAAGTTTTAACCAATTTGTATCAAATTCATCATTCTAAGAGTATTGAAATTCAACAAGCCAAGAATAGTCATAATTCTATTATAAACCTTATTGAAAATTGAAATCGTTGTTTTCAACCTTAACTTTGTGTAGGGAACATGGTAAATCGGACAATAACGAAGTTTTACTTATTTTGTATCAAATCATCATTCAAAGAGTTTTAAAATTTAAGAAGTCGAGAATAATCATAATTTTATTACTAAACTTAATTTGACTACAAATCGTTGCTTTGAGCCTCGTAGGGTGCGTGGGAAATCAAACGATAATGAAGTTTTACCCATTTTGTATAAATTAATCGGTCTAAGAGTTTTGAAATTTGACAAGTCGAGAATAATCATAATTCTTTTGCAAAGCTTATTGTAAATACAAATCATTGTTTTAAGCCTTCAACATCATGTAGCGAACATGAGAAGTAGAACGAGAATGAAGTTTTATCAACATTGTATCTAATTCATCATTCTAAGAGTTTTGAAATTCAACAAGTCAAAAATAATCATATTTCACTTACAAAGCTTATTGTGAATAAAAATCGTTCTTTTGAGCATTAGCTTCACGTAGGAACGTGGGAAATCGGACAAAAATGAAGTTTTAACCAGCTTTGTATCAAATTCATCATTTTAAGAGTTTTGAAATTCAACAAGCCGAGAATAGTAATAATTCTATTATAAAGCTAATTTTTAATAGAAATCGTTGTTTTCAACCTTAACTTCACGTAGGGAATAAGATAAACCGGACGATAATGAAGCTTTATTTATTTTCTATCAAATAATCATTCTAAGAGTTTTGAAATTCAAGAAGCCGAGAAAATCGTAAATATGTTACTAAGCTCAATGTAACAAGAAATCGTTGTTTTGAGCTTTAAGACACGTAGGAAACGTGGGAAAGCATACGATAATGAAGTTTTACACATTTTGTACCAAATAATAATCCTAAGAGTTTCGAAATTCAACGAGCCGATAATAATCATAATTCTATGACAAAACTTATTGTGAATAGAAATTGTTGTTTTGAGCCTTAAAGTTCTTGTAGGGAACGTTGAATATCGGATGATGATGTAGTTTTTCCATTCTGTATCAAATAATCATTCTAAAAGTTTTGAAATTCAAGAAGGTGAGAATTATCATAATTCTGTTACAAAGCTTATTGTGAATACAAATCATTCTTTTGAGCCTTAAACATCACGTAGCGAACATGGGAAGTAGAACGACAATGAAGTTTTATCCATTTTGAGTCTAATTCATTATTCTAAGAGTTTGATATTCAACAAACCGAGAATAATCATATTTAACTTACAAACTAATTTTGAATAGAAATCATTCTTTTGAGCATTAACATCACGTAAGGAACGTGGAAAATTAGACGACAATGAAGTTTTAACCAGTTTGTATCCAATTCGTCATTCTAAGAGTTTTAAAATTCAACAAGCCTAGAATAGTCATAATTCTATTATAAAGCTAATTGTTAAGAGAAATCGTTGTTTTCAACCTTAACTTCATGTAACGAACATGGTTAATCGGACGATAACGAAGTTTTACTTATTTTCTATCAAATCATCATTCTAAGAGTTTTGAAATTCAAGGAGTCAAGAATAATCGTAATTATGTTACTAAGCTCAATATAACAAAGAATCTTTGTTTTGATCCTTAACTCAAGTAGGAAACGTAGAAAAGCATACTATAATGAAGTTTTACCCATTTTTTATCAGATAATCATCCACAAAGTTTTGAAGTTCAACGAAATGATAATAATCATAATTTGATGACAAAGCTTATTGTGAATAAAAATCATTGTTTTGAGCCTTAAACTTCATGTAAGGAACGCGAAAAATCGGACGATGATGTAGTTTTTCCATTTTTTTTTCAAATAATCATCCTAAAAGCTTTGAAATTCAACAAGTTGAGAATTATCATAATTCTATTACAATGCTTATTATGAATACAAATCGTTGTTTTGAGCCTTAAACTTCACGTAAACTTGGGAAGTCGAACGACAATGAAGTTTTATCCATTTCTTATCTAATTTATTATTCTAAGAGTTTTGAAATTCAACAAGCCGAGAATTATCATAAGTCTGTTACAAAAGCTTATTGTGACTAAAAATCGTTGTTGGGCCTTAACTTCACGTTGGGCACATGGGAAATCGGACAATAGTGAAGTATTACCCATTTTGCATCAAATATTCATCCTAAGAGTTTTAAAATTCAACAAGCCAAGAATAATCATATTTCATTTACAAACCTTATTGCGAATAGAAATTGTTTTTTTAGCCTTAATTTCATGTAGGAAACGTAATAAATCGACGATAATGAAGTTTTGCCCATTTTGTATCAAATCATCATCCTCGTAGTTTTGAAATTCAACAAGTGAGAATAACCAGTAATTCTATTACGAAGCTTATTGTGACTAGAAATAATTGTTTTTAGCTTCCTAGGGTGCGTGAGAATCGATTTAAAATGAAGTTTTATCCATTTTGTATCAAATAATCATCCTAAGATTTTTAAAATTTAACAAGCCAAAAATAATCATAATTCTCATACTAAGCTTAATGTGACTAGAAAGCGTTGTTTTGAGCTTTAACTTCACGTAGGGAACGTAGGAAATCGACGATAATGAAGTTTTACCCTTTTGTATCAAATAATCATTTTAAGAGTTTTAAAATTCAACAAGCTAGTAAGAATTATAATTCTATTCCAAAGCTTATTATGAATAGAAATCGTTGTTTTGTGCCTTAACTTCACGTAGGGAACGTGGGAAATCGGACGGCAATGAAGTTTTATCCATTTTGTACCAAATTCATCATTCTAAGAGTTTTGAAATTCAACAAGCCGATAATAGTCATAATTTTATTTTAAACCTTATTGTTAATTAAAATCCTTGTTTTCAACCTTAACTTCACGTAGGGAACATGGTAAATCGGACAATAATGAAGTTTTACTTATTTTTTTTATCAAATCATCAATTTAAGAGTTTTGAAATTTAAGAAGTCGAGAATAATCATAATTATGTTTCATAGCTTAATGTGACTACAAATCGTTGTTTTGAGCCATGTAGGGAGCATGGAAAATCAGACGATAATGAACTTTTACCCATTTTGTATAAATTAATTGGTCTTAGAATTTTGAAATTTAACAAGCCGAGAATAATCATAATTCTGTTAGAAAGCTTATTGTGAGTACAAATCATTGCTTTGAGCCCTAAACTTCACGTAGGGAACATGGGAAGTCAAACGACAATGAAGTTTTTCCATTTTGTATCTAATTCGTCATTCTAAGAGTTTTGAAATTCAACAAGCCGAGAATAATCATATTTCGCTTACAAAGCTTATTGTGAATAAAATTCGATCTTTTGAGCATTAACTTCACGTAGGGAACGTGGGAAATCGGATGACAATGAAGTTTTAACTAGTTTGCACCAAATTTAACATTCTAAGAGTTTTGAAATTCAACAAGTTGAGAATAGTTATATTTCTATTATAAAGCTAATTGTTAATAGAAATCGTTGTTTTCAACCTTAACTTCACGTAGGGAACATGGTAAATCGAACGATAATGAAGTTTTACTTATTTTCTATCAAATCACCAATATAAGAGTTTTGAAATTCAAGAAGCCGAGAATAATTGTAATTATGTTACTAAGCTCGATGTAACAAGAAATAGTTGTTTTGAGCCTTAACTCACGTAGGAAATGTGGGAAAGCAAACAATAATGAAGTTTTACCCATTTTGTATCAAATAGTCATCCTTAGAGTTTTGAAATTCAACGAGCCATTAATAATTATAATTAGAAATCGTTATTTTGAGCCTTAAACATCATGTAGGGAACGTAGAAAATAGGATGATGATGTAGTTTTCTCATTTCGTATCAAATAATCATCCTAAAAATTTTGAAATACAACAAGCCGATAATAATCATAATTCTATTACAACGCTTATTGTGAATAGAAATCGTTGTTTTGTGCCTTAACTTCACGAAGGGAACGTGGGAAATCTGACGACAATGAAGTTTTAACCAATTTGTATCAAATTGGTATCAAATCGGACAATAATGAAGTTTTACTTATTTTTTTTATCAAATCATCAATTTAAGAGTTTTGAAATTTAAGAAGTCAAGAATAATCATAATTATGTTTCATAGCTTAATGTGACTACAAATCGTTGTTTTGAGCCATGTAGGGAGCATGGAAAATCAGACGATAATGAACTTTTACCCATTTTGTATAAATTAATTGGTCTTAGAATTTTGAAATTTAACAAGCCGAGAATAATCATAATTCTGTTAGAAAGCTTATTGTGAGTACAAATCATTGCTTTGAGCCCTAAACTTCACGTAGGGAACATGGGAAGTCAAACGACAATGAAGTTTTTTCCATTTTGTATCTAATTCGTCATTCTAAGAGTTTTGAAATTCAACAAGCCGAGAATAATCATATTTCGCTTACAAAGCTTATTGTGAATAAAATTCGATCTTTTGAGCATTAACTTCACGTAGGGAACGTGGAAATCGGATGGCAATGAAGTTTTAACTAGTTTGCACCAAATTTATCATTCTAAGAGTTTTGAAATTCAACAAGTTGAGAATAGTTATATTTCTATTATAAAGCTAATTGTTAATAGAAATCGTTGTTTTCAACCTTAACTTCACGTAGGGAACATGGTAAATCGAACGATAATGAAGTTTTACTTATTTTCTATCAAATCACCAATATAAGAGTTTTGAAATTCAAGAAGCCGAGAATAATTGTAATTATGTTACTAAGCTCGATGTAACAAGAAATAGTTGTTTTGAGCCTTAACTCACGTAGGAAATGTGGGAAAGCAAACAATAATGAAGTTTTACCCATTTTGTATCAAATAGTCATCCTTAGAGTTTTGAAATTCAACGAGCCATTAATAATTATAATTCTATGACAAAACTTATTGTGAATAGAAATCGTTATTTTCAGCCTTAAACTTCATGTAGGGAACGTAGAAAATAGGATGATGATGTAGTTTTCTCATTTCGTATCAAATAATCATCCTAAAAATTTTGAAATTCAACAAGCCGATAATAATAATAATTCTATTACAACGCTTATTGTGAATAGAAATCTTTGTTTTGTTCCTTAACTTCACGAAGGGAACGTGGAAAATCGACGACAATGAAGTTTTAACCAATTTGTATCAAATTCATCATTATAAGAGTTTTAAAATTCAACAAGCCAAGAATAGTCATAATTCTATTATAAACCTTATTGAAATTGAAATCGTTGTTTTCAACCATAACTTTGTGTAGGGAACATGGTAAATCGGACAATAACGAAGTTTTACTTATTTTGTATCAAATCATCATTCAAAGAGTTTTAAAAATTAAGAAGTCGAGAATAATCATAATTTTATTACTAAACTTAATTTGACTACAAATCGTTGTTTTGAGCCTCGAAGGGTGCGTGGGAAATCAGACGATAATGAAGTTTTACCCATTTTGTATAAATTAATCGGTCTAAGAGTTTTGAAATTTGACAAGTCGAGAATAATCCTAATTCTTTTGCAAAGCTTATTGTAAACACAAATCGTTGTTTTAAGCCTTAAACATCACGTAGGGAACATGAGAAGTAGAATGAGAATGAAGTTTTATCAACATTGTATCTAATTCATCATTCTAAGAGTTTTGAAATTCAACAAGTCAAAAATAATCATATTTCACTTACAAAGCTTATTGTGAATAAAAATCGTTCTTTTGAGCATTAGCTTCACGTAGGGTACGTGGGAAATCGGACGACAATGAAGTTTTAACCAGTTTGTATCAAATTCATCATTTTAAGAGTTTTGAAATTCAACAAGCCGAGAATAGTAATAATTCTATTATAAAGCTAATTTTTAATAGAAATCGTTGTTTTCAACCTTAACTTCACGTAGGGAACAAGATAAACCGGACGATAACGAAGCTTTATTTATTTTCTATCAAATAATCATTCTAAGAGTTTTGAAATTCAAGAAGCCGAGAAAAATCGTAATTATGTTACTAAGCTCAATGTAACCAGAAATCGTTGTTTTGAGCTTTAAGACACGTAGGAAACGTGGGAAAGCATACGATAATGAAGTTTTACATATTTTGTACCAAATAATAATCCTAAGAGTTTTGAAATTCAACGAGCCGATAATAATCATAATTCTATGACAAAACTTGTTGTGAATAGAAATTGTTGTTTTGAGCCTTAAAGTTCTTGTAGGGAACGTTGAATATCGGATGATGATGTAGTTTTCCCATTCTGTATCAAATAATCATTCTAAAAGTTTTGAAATTCAAGAAGGTGAGAATTATCATAATTCTGTTACAAAGCTTATTGTGAATACAAATCATTCTTTTGAGCCTTAAACATCACGTAGCGAACGTAGCAAGTAGAACGACAATGAAGTTTTATCCATTTTGAATCTAATTCATTATTCTAAGAGTTTGAAATTCAACAAACCGAGAATAATCATATTTAACTTACAAACTTATTTTGAATAGAAATCATTCTTTTGAGCATTAACATCACGTAAGGAACGTGGAAAATTGGACGACAATGAAGTTTTAACCAGTTTGTATCCAATTCATCATTCTAAGAGTTTTAAAATTCAACAAGCCTAGAATAGTCATAATTCTATTATAAAGCTAATTGTTAAGAGAAATCGTTGTTTTCAACCTTAACTTCATGTAACGAACATGGTTAATCGGACGATAACGAAGTTTTACTTATTTTCTATCAAATCATCATTCTAAGAGTTTTGAAATTCAAGGAGTCGAGAATAATCGTAATTATGTTACTAAGCTCAATATAACAAGGAATCTTTGTTTTGATCCTTAACTCAAGTAGGAAACGTAGAAAAGCATACGATAATGAAGTTTTACCCATTTTTTATCAGATAATCATCCACAAAGTTTTGAAGTTCAACGAGCCGATAATAATCATAATTTGATGACAAAGCTTATTGTGAATAAAAATCATTGTTTTGAGCCTTAAACTTCATGTAAGGAACGTGAAAAATCGGACGATGATGTAGTTTTTCCATTTTTTTTCAAATAATCATCCTAAAAGTTTTGAAATTCAACAAGTCGAGAATTGTCATAATTCTATTACAATGCTTATTATGAATACAAATCGTTGTTTTGAGCCTTAAACTTCACGTAGGAACTTGGGAAGTCGAACGACAATGAAGTTTTATCCATTTCTTATCTAATTTATTATTCTAAGAGTTTTGAAATTCAACAAGCCGAGAATTATCATAAGTCTGTTACAAAAGCTTATTGTGAATAAAAATCGTTGTTCTGGGCCTTAACTTCACGTTGGGCACATGGGAAATCGGACAATAGTGAAGTATTACCCATTTTGCATCAAATATTCATCCTAAGAGTTTTAAAATTCAACAAGCCAAGAATAATCATATTTCATTTACAAACCTTATTGCGAATAGAAATTGTTTTTTTAGCCTTAATTTCATGTAGGAAACGTAATAAATCAGACGATAATGAAGTTTTGCCCATTTTATATCAAATCATCATCCTCAGAGTTTTGAAATTCAACAAGCTGAGAATAACCAGAATTCTATTACGAAGCTTATTGTGACTAGAAATAATTGTTTTTAGCTTCCTAGGGTGCGTGAGAATCGACGAAAATGAAATTTTATCCATTTTGTATCAAATAATCAGTCTAAGATTTTTAAAATTTAACAAGCCAAAAATAATCATAATTCTCATACTAAGCTTAATGTGACAAGAAAGCGTTCTTTTGAGCTTTAACTTCACGTAGGGAACGTAGGAAATCGGACGATAATGAAGTTTTACCCTTTTGTATCAAATAATCATTTTAAGAGTTTTAAAATTCAACGAGCCAGTAAGAATTATAATTCTATTCCAAAGCTTATTATGAATAGAAATCGTTGTTTTGTGCCTTAACTTCACGTAGGGAACGTGGGAAATCGGACGGCAATGAAGTTTTATCAATTTTGTACCAAATTCATCATTCTAAGAGTTTTGAAATTCAACAAGCCGATAATAGTCATAATTTTATTTTAAACCTTATTGTTAATTAAAATCCTTGTTTTCAACCTTAACTTCATGTAGGGAACATGGTAAATCGGACAATAATGAAGTTTTACTTATTTTTTTATCAAATCATCAATTTAAGAGTTTTGTAATTTAAGAAGTCGAGAATAATCATAATTATGATTCTAAGCTTAATGTGACTACAAATCGTTGTTTTGAGCCATGTAGGGAGCATGGAAAATCGACGATAATGAACTTTTACCCATTTTGTATAAATTAATTGGTCTTAGAATTTTGAAATTTAACAAGCCAAGAATAATCATAATTCTGTTAGAAAGCTTATTGTGAGTACAAATCATTGCTTTGAGCCCTAAACTTCACGTAGGGAACATGGGAAGTCAAACGACAATGAAGTTTTTTCCATTTTGTATCTAATTCGTCATTCTAAGAGTTTTGAAATTCAACAAGCCGAGAATAATCATATTTCGCTTACAAAGCTTATTGTTAATAAAATTCGATCTTTTGAGCATTAACTTCACGTAGGGAACGTGGGAAATCGGATGGCAATGAAGTTTTAACTAGTTTGCACCAAATTTATCATTCTAAGAGTTTTGAAATTCAACAAGTTGAGAATAGTTATATTTCTATTATAAAGCTAATTGTTAATAGAAATCGTTGTTTTCAACCTTAACTTCACGTAGGGAACATGGTAAATCGAACGATAATGAAGTTTTACTTATTTTCTATCAAATCACCAATATAAGAGTTTTGAAATTCAAGAAGCCGAGAATAATTGTAATTATGTTACTAAGCTCGATGTAACAAGAAATAGTTGTTTTGAGCCTTAACTCACGTAGGAAATGTGGGAAAGCAAACAATAATGAAGTTTTACCCATTTTGTATCAAATAGTCATCCTTAGAGTTTTGAAATTCAACGAGCCATTAATAATTATAATTCTATGACATAGCTTATTGTGAATAGAAATCGTTATTTTGAGCCTTAAACATCATGTAGGGAACGTAGAAAATAGGATGATGATGTAGTTTTCTCATTTCAGTATCAAATAATCAACCTAAAAATTTTGAAATTCAACAAGCTGATAATAATCATAATTCTATTACAAAGCTTATTATGAATAGAAATCTTTGTTTTGTGCCTTAACTTCACGAAGGGACGTGAGAAATCTGACGACAATGAAGTTTTAACCAATTTGTATCAAATTCATCATTATAAGAGTTTTAAAATTCAACAAGCCAAGAATAGTCATAATTCTATTATAAACCTTATTGAAATTGAAATCGTTGTTTTCAACCTTAACTTTGTGTAGGGAACATGGTAAATCGGACAATAGCACGAAGTTTTACTTATTTTGTATCAAATCATCATTCAAAGAGTTTTAAAATTTAAGAAGTCGAGAATAATCATAATTTTATTACTAAACTTAATTTGACTACAAATTGTTGTTTTGAGCCTCGTAGGGTGCGTGGGAAATCAGACGATAATGAAGTTTTACCCATTTTGTATAAATTAATCGGTCTAAGAGTTTTGAAATTTGACAAGTCGAGAATAATCATAATTCTTTTGCAAAGCTTATTGTAAATACAAATCATTGTTTTAAGCCTTCAACATCATGTAGCGAACATGAGAAGTAGAACGAGAATGAAGTTTTATCAACATTGTATCTAATTCATCATTCTAAGAGTTTTGAAATTCAACAAGTCAAAATAATCATATTTCGCTTACAAAGCTTATTGTGAATAAAATTCGATCTTTTGAGCATTAACTTCACCTAGGGAACGTGGGAAATCGGATGGCAATGAAGTTTTAACTAGTTTGCACCAAATTTATCATTCTAAGAGTTTTGAAATTCAACAAGTTGAAAATAGTTATATTTCTATTATAAAGCTAATTGTTAATAGAAATCGTTGTTTTCAACCTTAACTTCACGTAGGGAACATGGTAAATCGAACGATAACAAAGTTTTACTTATTTTCTATCAAATCACCAATATAAGAGTTTTGAAATTCAAGAAGCCGAGAATAATTGTAATTATGTTAGTAAGCTCAATGTAACAAGAAATAGTTGTTTTGAGCCTTAACTCGCGTAGGAAACGTGGGAAAGCAAACGATAATGAAGTTTTACCCATTTTGTATCCAATAGCCATCCTTAGAGTTTTGAAATTCAACGAGCCATTAATAATTATAATTCTATGACATAGCTTATTGTGAATAGAAATTGTTATTTTGAGCCTTAAACTACATGTAGGGAACGTAGAAAATAGGATGATGATGTAGTTTTCTCATTTCGTATCAAATAATCATCCTAAAAATTTTGAAATTCAACAAGCTGATAATAATCATAATTCTATTACAAAGCTTATTATGAATAGAAATCTTTGTTTTGTGCCTTAACTTCACGAAGGGAACGTGAGAAATCTGACGACTATGAAGTTTTAACCAATTTGTATCAAATTCATCATTCTAAGAGTATTGAAATTCAACAAGCCAAGAATAGTCATAATTCTATTATAAACCTTATTGAAAATTGAAATCGTTGTTTTCAACCTTAACTTTGTGTAGGGAACATGGTAAATCGGACAATAACGAAGTTTTACTTATTTTGTATCAAATCATCATTCAAAGAGTTTTAAAATTTAAGAAGTCGAGAATAATCATAATTTTATTACTAAACTTAATTTGACTACAAATCGTTGCTTTGAGCCTCGTAGGGTGCGTGGGAAATCAAACGATAATGAAGTTTTACCCATTTTGTATAAATTAATCGGTCTAAGAGTTTTGAAATTTGACAAGTCGAGAATAATCATAATTCTTTTGCAAAGCTTATTGTAAATACAAATCATTGTTTTAAGCCTTCAACATCATGTAGCGAACATGAGAAGTAGAACGAGAATGAAGTTTTATCAACATTGTATCTAATTCATCATTCTAAGAGTTTTGAAATTCAACAAGTCAAAAATAATCATATTTCACTTACAAAGCTTATTGTGAATAAAAATCGTTCTTTTGAGCATTAGCTTCACGTAGGGAACGTGGGAAATCAGACAAAAATGAAGTTTTAACCAGTTTGTATCAAATTCATCATTTTAAGAGTTTTGAAATTCAACAAGCCGAGAATAGTAATAATTCTATTATAAAGCTAATTTTTAATAGAAATCGTTGTTTTCAACCTTAACTTCACGTAGGGAATAAGATAAACCGGACGATAATGAAGCTTTATTTATTTTCTATCAAATAATCATTCTAAGAGTTTTGAAATTCAAGAAGCCGAGAAAAATCGTAAATATGTTACTAAGCTCAATGTAACAAGAAATCGTTGTTTTGAGCTTTAAGACACGTAGGAAACGTGGGAAAGCATACGATAATGAAGTTTTACACATTTTGTACCAAATAATAATCCTAAGAGTTTCGAAATTCAACGAGCCGATAATAATCATAATTCTATGACAAAACTTATTGTGAATAGAAATTGTTGTTTTGAGCCTTAAAGTTCTTGTAGGGAACGTTGAATATCGGATGATGATGTAGTTTTTCCATTCTGTATCAAATAATCATTCTAAAAGTTTTGAAATTCAAGAAGGTGAGAATTATCATAATTCTGTTACAAAGCTTATTGTGAATACAAATCATTCTTTTGAGCCTTAAACATCACGTAGCGAACATGGGAAGTAGAACGACAATGAAGTTTTATCCATTTTGAGTCTAATTCATTATTCTAAGAGTTTGATATTCAACAAACCGAGAATAATCATATTTAACTTACAAACTTATTTTGAATAGAAATCATTCTTTTGAGCATTAACATCACGTAAGGAACGTGGAAAATTAGACGACAATGAAGTTTTAACCAGTTTGTATCCAATTCGTCATTCTAAGAGTTTTAAAATTCAACAAGCCTAGAATAGTCATAATTCTATTATAAAGCTAATTGTTAAGAGAAATCGTTGTTTTCAACCTTAACTTCATGTAACGAACATGGTTAATCGGACGATAACGAAGTTTTACTTATTTTCTATCAAATCATCATTCTAAGAGTTTTGAAATTCAAGGAGTCAAGAATAATCGTAATTATGTTACTAAGCTCAATATAACAAGGAATCTTTGTTTTGATCCTTAACTCAAGTAGGAAACGTAGAAAAGCATACTATAATGAAGTTTTACCCATTTTTATCGAGATAATCATCCACAAAGTTTTGAAGTTCAACGAGCCGATAATAATCATAATTTGATGACAAAGCTTATTGTGAATAAAAATCATTGTTTTGAGCCTTAAACTTCATGTAAGGAACGCGAAAAATCGGACGATGATGTAGTTTTTCCATTTTTTTCAAATAATCATCCTAAAAGCTTTGAAATTCAACAAGTTGAGAATTATCATAATTCTATTACAATGCTTATTATGAATACAAATCGTTGTTTTGAGCCTTAAACTTCACGCGCACGAAACTTGGGAAGTCGAACGACAATGAAGTTTTATCCATTTCTTATCTAATTTATTATTCTAAGAGTTTTGAAATTCAACAAGCCGAGAATTATCATAAGTCTATTACAAAAGCTTATTGTGACTAAAAATCGTTGTTCTGGGCCTTAACTTCACGTTGGGCACATGGGAAATCGGATAATAGTGAAGTATTACCCATTTTGCATCAAATATTCATCCTAAGAGTTTTAAAATTCAACAAGCCAAGAATAATCATATTTCATTTACAAACCTTATTGCGAATAGAAATTGTTTTTTTAGCCTTAATTTCATGTAGGAAACGTAATAAATCAGATGATAATGAAGTTTTGCCCATTTTGTATCAAATCATCATCCTCAGAGTTTTGAAATTCAACAAGCTGAGAATAACCAGAATTCTATTACGAAGCTTATTGTGACTAGAAATAATTGTTTTTAGCTTCCTAGGGTGCGTGAGAATCAGACGAAAATGAAGTTTTATCCATTTTGTATCAAATAATCAGTCTAAGATTTTTAAAATTTAACAAGCCAAAAATAATCATAATTCTCATACTAAGCTTAATGTGACTAGAAAGCGTTGTTTTGAGCTTTAACTTCACGTAGGGAACGTAGGAAATCGGACGATAATGAAGTTTTACCCTTTTGTATCAAATAATCATTTTAAGAGTTTTAAAATTCAACGAGCTAGTAAGAATTATAATTCTATTCCAAAGCTTATTATGAATAGAAATCGTTGTTTTGTGCCTTAACTTCACGTAGGGAACGTGGGAAATCGGACGGCAATGAAGTTTTATCCATTTTGTACCAAATTCATCATTCTAAGAGTTTTGAAATTCAACAAGCCGATAATAGTCATAATTTTATTTTAAACCTTATTGTTAATTAAAATCCTTGTTTTCAACCTTAACTTCACGTAGGGAACATGGTAAATCGGACAATAATGAAGTTTTACTTATTTTTTTATCAAATCATCAATTTAAGAGTTTTGAAATTTAAGAAGTCGAGAATAATCATAATTATGTTTCATAGCTTAATGTGACTACAAATCGTTGTTTTGAGCCATGTAGGGAGCATGGAAAATCGACGATAATGAACTTTTACCCATTTTGTATAAATTAATTGGTCTTAGAATTTTGAAATTTAACAAGCCGAGAATAATCATAATTCTGTTAGAAAGCTT
The DNA here is from genome assembly GCA_039657345.1 of Stephania japonica. NCBI lineage: Eukaryota > Viridiplantae > Streptophyta > Magnoliopsida > Ranunculales > Menispermaceae > Stephania > Stephania japonica. Next base: position 27,509,492 of record CM077558.1, on the reverse strand, counting down.
ATTGTGAGTACAAATCATTGCTTTGAGCCCTAAACTTCACGTAGGGAACATGGGAAGTCAAACGACAATGAAGTTTTTTCCATTTTGTATCTAATTCGTCATTCTAAGAGTTTTGAAATTCAACAAGCCGAGAATAATCATATTTCGCTTACAAAGCTTATTGTGAATAAAATTCGATCTTTTGAGCATTAACTTCACGTAGGGAACGTGGGAAATCGGATGACAATGAAGTTTTAACTAGTTTGCACCAAATTTAACATTCTAAGAGTTTTGAAATTCAACAAGTTGAGAATAGTTATATTTCTATTATAAAGCTAATTGTTAATAGAAATCGTTGTTTTCAACCTTAACTTCACGTAGGGAACATGGTAAATCGAACGATAATGAAGTTTTACTTATTTTCTATCAAATCACCAATATAAGAGTTTTGAAATTCAAGAAGCCGAGAATAATTGTAATTATGTTACTAAGCTCGATGTAACAAGAAATAGTTGTTTTGAGCCTTAACTCACGTAGGAAATGTGGGAAAGCAAACAATAATGAAGTTTTACCCATTTTGTATCAAATAGTCATCCTTAGAGTTTTGAAATTCAACGAGCCATTAATAATTATAATTAGAAATCGTTATTTTGAGCCTTAAACATCATGTAGGGAACGTAGAAAATAGGATGATGATGTAGTTTTCTCATTTCGTATCAAATAATCATCCTAAAAATTTTGAAATACAACAAGTCGATAATAATCATAATTCTATTACAACGCTTATTGTGAATAGAAATCGTTGTTTTGTGCCTTAACTTCACGAAGGGAACGTGGCAATCGGAAATCGTTTTAACGACAATGAAGTTTTAACCAATTTGTATCAAATTGGTATCAAATCGACAATAATGAAGTTTTACTTATTTTTTTTATCAAATCATCAATTTAAGAGTTTTGAAATTTAAGAAGTCAAGAATAATCATAATTATGTTTCATAGCTTAATGTGACTACAAATCGTTGTTTTGAGCCATGTAGGGAGCATGGAAAATCAGACGATAATGAACTTTTACCCATTTTGTATAAATTAATTGGTCTTAGAATTTTGAAATTTAACAAGCCGAGAATAATCATAATTCTGTTAGAAAGCTTATTGTGAGTACAAATCATTGCTTTGAGCCCTAAACTTCACGTAGGGAACATGGGAAGTCAAACGACAATGAAGTTTTTTCCATTTTGTATCTAATTCGTCATTCTAAGAGTTTTGAAATTCAACAAGCCGAGAATAATCATATTTCGCTTACAAAGCTTATTGTGAATAAAATTCGATCTTTTGAGCATTAACTTCACGTAGGGAACGTGGGAAATCGGATGGCAATGAAGTTTTAACTAGTTTGCACCAAATTTATCATTCTAAGAGTTTTGAAATTCAACAAGTTGAGAATAGTTATATTTCTATTATAAAGCTAATTGTTAATAGAAATCGTTGTTTTCAACCTTAACTTCACGTAGGGAACATGGTAAATCGAACGATAATGAAGTTTTACTTATTTTCTATCAAATCACCAATATAAGAGTTTTGAAATTCAAGAAGCCGAGAATAATTGTAATTATGTTACTAAGCTCGATGTAACAAGAAATAGTTGTTTTGAGCCTTAACTCACGTAGGAAATGTGGGAAAGCAAACAATAATGAAGTTTTACCCATTTTGTATCAAATAGTCATCCTTAGAGTTTTGAAATTCAACGAGCCATTAATAATTATAATTCTATGACATAGCTTATTGTGAATAGAAATCGTTATTTTCAGCCTTAAACTTCATGTAGGGAACGTAGAAAATAGGATGATGATGTAGTTTTCTCATTTCGTATCAAATAATCATCCTAAAAATTTTGAAATTCAACAAGCCGATAATAATAATAATTCTATTACAACGCTTATTGTGAATAGAAATCTTTGTTTTGTTCCTTAACTTCACGAAGGGAACGTGGAAAATCGGACGACAATGAAGTTTTAACCAATTTGTATCAAATTCATCATTATAAGAGTTTTAAAATTCAACAAGCCAAGAATAGTCATAATTCTATTATAAACCTTATTGAAATTGAAATCGTTGTTTTCAACCATAACTTTGTGTAGGGAACATGGTAAATCGGACAATAACGAAGTTTTACTTATTTTGTATCAAATCATCATTCAAAGAGTTTTAAAAATTAAGAAGTCGAGAATAATCATAATTTTATTACTAAACTTAATTTGACTACAAATCGTTGTTTTGAGCCTCGAAGGGTGCGTGGGAAATCAGACGATAATGATGTTTTACCCATTTTGTATAAATTAATCAGTCTAAGAGTTTTGAAATTTGACAAGTCGAGAATAATCCTAATTCTTTTGCAAAGCTTATTGTAAACACAAATCGTTGTTTTAAGCCTTAAACATCACGTAGGGAACATGAGAAGTAGAATGAGAATGAAGTTTTATCAACATTGTATCTAATTCATCATTCTAAGAGTTTTGAAATTCAACAAGTCAAAAATAATCATATTTCACTTACAAAGCTTATTGTGAATAAAAATCGTTCTTTTGAGCATTAGCTTCACGTAGGGAACGTGGGAAATCGGACGACAATGAAGTTTTAACCAGTTTGTATCAAATTCATCATTTTAAGAGTTTTGAAATTCAACAAGCCGAGAATAGTAATAATTCTATTATAAAGCTAATTTTTAATAGAAATCGTTGTTTTCAACCTTAACTTCACGTAGGGAACAAGATAAACCGGACGATAACGAAGCTTCATTTATTTTCTATCAAATAATCATTCTAAGAGTTTTGAAATTCAAGAAGCCGAGAAAATCGTAATTATGTTACTAAGCTCAATGTAACCAAGAAATCGTTGTTTTGAGCTTTAAGACACGTAGGAAACGCGGGAAAGCATACGATAATGAAGTTTTACATATTTTGTACCAAATAATAATCCTAAGAGTTTTGAAATTCAACGAGCCGATAATAATCATAATTCTATGACAAAACTTGTTGTGAATAGAAATTGTTGTTTTGAGCCTTAAAGTTCTTGTAGGGAACGTTGAATATCGGATGATGATGTAGTTTTCCCATTCGTATCAAATAATCATTCTAAAAGTTTTGAAATTCAAGAAGGTGAGAATTATCATAATTCTTACAAAGCTTATTGTGAATACAAATCATTCTTTTGAGCCTTAAACATCACGTAGCTTAACGAGCAAGTAGAACGACAATGAAGTTTTATCCATTTTGAATCTAATTCATTATTCTAAGAGTTTGAAATTCAACAAACCGAGAATAATCATATTTAACTTACAAACTTATTTTGAATAGAAATCATTCTTTTGAGCATTAACATCACGTAAGGAACATGGAAAATTGGACGACAATGAAGTTTTAACCAGTTTGTATCCAATTCATCATTCTAAGAGTTTTAAAATTCAACAAGCCTAGAATAGTCATAATTCTATTATAAAGCTAATTGTTAAGAGAAATCGTTGTTTTCAACCTTAACTTCATGTAACGAACATGGTTAATCGGACGATAACGAAGTTTTACTTATTTTCTATCAAATCATCATTCTAAGAGTTTTGAAATTCAAGGAGTCGAGAATAATCGTAATTATGTTACTAAGCTCAATATAACAAGGAATCTTTGTTTTGATCCTTAACTCAAGTAGGAAACGTAGAAAAGCATACGATAATGAAGTTTTACCCATTTTTTATCAGATAATCATCCACAAAGTTTTGAAGTTCAACGAGTCGATAATAATCATAATTTGATGACAAAGCTTATTGTGAATAAAAATCATTGTTTTGAGCCTTAAACTTCATGTAAGGAACGTGAAAAATCGGACGATGATGTAGTTTTTCCATTTTTTTTTCAAATAATCATCCTAAAAGTTTTGAAATTCAACAAGTCGAGAATTGTCATAATTCTATTACAATGCTTATTATGAATACAAATCGTTGTTTTGAGCCTTAAACTTCACGCCGGGAACTTGGGAAGTCGAACGACAATGAAGTTTTATCCATTTCTTATCTAATTTATTATTCTAAGAGTTTTGAAATTCAACAAGCCGAGAATTATCATAAGTCTCATTACAAAAGCTTATTGTGAATAAAAATCGTTGTTCTGGGCCTTAACTTCACGTTGGGCACATGGGAAATCGGACAATAGTGAAGTATTACCCATTTTGCATCAAATATTCATCCTAAGAGTTTTAAAATTCAACAAGCCAAGAATAATCATATTTCATTTACAAACCTTATTGCGAATAGAAATTGTTTTTTTAGCCTTAATTTCATGTAGGAAACGTAATAAATCAGACGATAATGAAGTTTTGCCCATTTTATATCAAATCATCATCCTCAGAGTTTTGAAATTCAACAAGCTGAGAATAACCAGAATTCTATTACGAAGCTTATTGTGACTAGAAATAATTGTTTTTAGCTTCCTAGGGTGCGTGAGAATCAGACGAAAATGAAATTTTATCCATTTTGTATCAAATAATCAGTCTAAGATTTTTAAAATTTAACAAGCCAAAAATAATCATAATTCTCATACTAAGCTTAATGTGACAAGAAAGCGTTCTTTTGAGCTTTAACTTCACGTAGGGAACGTAGGAAATCGGATGATAATGAAGTTTTACCCTTTTGTATCAAATAATCATTTTAAGAGTTTTAAAATTCAACGAGCGATAAATTATAATTCTATTCAAAGCTTATTATGAATAGAAATCGTTGTTTTGTGCCTTAACTTCACGTAGGGAACGTGGGAAATCGGACGGCAATGAAGTTTTATCAATTTTGTACCAAATTCATCATTCTAAGAGTTTTGAAATTCAACAAGCCGATAATAGTCATAATTTTATTTTAAACCTTATTGTTAATTAAAATCCTTGTTTTCAACCTTAACTTCATGTAGGGAACATGGTAAATCGGACAATAATGAAGTTTTACTTATTTTTTTATCAAATCATCAATTTAAGAGTTTTGTAATTTAAGAAGTCGAGAATAATCATAATTATGATTCTAAGCTTAATGTGACTACAAATCGTTGTTTTGAGCCATGTAGGGAGCATGGAAAATCAGACGATAATGAACTTTTACCCATTTTGTATAAATTAATTGGTCTTAGAATTTTGAAATTTAACAAGCCAAGAATAATCATAATTCTGTTAGAAAGCTTATTGTGAGTACAAATCATTGCTTTGAGCCCTAAACTTCACGTAGGGAACATGGGAAGTCAAACGACAATGAAGTTTTTTCCATTTTGTATCTAATTCGTCATTCTAAGAGTTTTGAAATTCAACAAGCCGAGAATAATCATATTTCGCTTACAAAGCTTATTGTTAATAAAATTCGATCTTTTGAGCATTAACTTCACGTAGGGAACGTGGGAAATCGGATGGCAATGAAGTTTTAACTAGTTTGCACCAAATTTATCATTCTAAGAGTTTTGAAATTCAACAAGTTGAGAATAGTTATATTTCTATTATAAAGCTAATTGTTAATAGAAATCGTTGTTTTCAACCTTAACTTCACGTAGGGAACATGGTAAATCGAACGATAATGAAGTTTTACTTATTTTCTATCAAATCACCAATATAAGAGTTTTGAAATTCAAGAAGCCGAGAATAATTGTAATTATGTTACTAAGCTCGATGTAACAAGAAATAGTTGTTTTGAGCCTTAACTCACGTAGGAAATGTGGGAAAGCAAACAATAATGAAGTTTTACCCATTTTGTATCAAATAGTCATCCTTAGAGTTTTGAAATTCAACGAGCCATTAATAATTATAATTCTATGACATAGCTTATTGTGAATAGAAATCGTTATTTTGAGCCTTAAACATCATGTAGGGAACGTAGAAAATAGGATGATGATGTAGTTTTCTCATTTCGTATCAAATAATCAACCTAAAAATTTTGAAATTCAACAAGCTGATAATAATCATAATTCTATTACAAAGCTTATTATGAATAGAAATCTTTGTTTTGTGCCTTAACTTCACGAAGGGGACGTGAGAAATCTGACGACAATGAAGTTTTAACCAATTTGTATCAAATTCATCATTATAAGAGTTTTAAAATTCAACAAGCCAAGAATAGTCATAATTCTATTATAAACCTTATTGAAATTGAAATCGTTGTTTTCAACCTTAACTTTGTGTAGGGAACATGGTAAATCGGACAATAACGAAGTTTTACTTATTTTGTATCAAATCATCATTCAAAGAGTTTTAAAATTTAAGAAGTCGAGAATAATCATAATTTTATTACTAAACTTAATTTGACTACAAATCGTTGTTTTGAGCCTCGTAGGGTGCGTGGGAAATCAGACGATAATGAAGTTTTACCCATTTTGTATAAATTAATCGGTCTAAGAGTTTTGAAATTTGACAAGTCGAGAATAATCATAATTCTTTTGCAAAGCTTATTGTAAATACAAATCATTGTTTTAAGCCTTCAACATCATGTAGCGAACATGAGAAGTAGAACGAGAATGAAGTTTTATCAACATTGTATCTAATTCATCATTCTAAGAGTTTTGAAATTCAACAAGTCAAAAATAATCATATTTCGCTTACAAAGCTTATTGTGAATAAAATTCGATCTTTTGAGCATTAACTTCACGTAGGGAACGTGGGAAATCGGATGGCAATGAAGTTTTAACTAGTTTGCACCAAATTTATCATTCTAAGAGTTTTGAAATTCAACAAGTTGAAAATAGTTATATTTCTATTATAAAGCTAATTGTTAATAGAAATCGTTGTTTTCAACCTTAACTTCACGTAGGGAACATGGTAAATCGAACGATAACAAAGTTTTACTTATTTTCTATCAAATCACCAATATAAGAGTTTTGAAATTCAAGAAGCCGAGAATAATTGTAATTATGTTAGTAAGCTAAATGTAACAAGAAATAGTTGTTTTGAGCCTTAACTCGCGTAGGAAACGTGGGAAAGCAAACGATAATGAAGTTTTACCCATTTTGTATCCAATAGCCATCCTTAGAGTTTTGAAATTCAACGAGCCATTAATAATTATAATTCTATGACATAGCTTATTGTGAATAGAAATTGTTATTTTGAGCCTTAAACTACATGTAGGGAACGTAGAAAATAGGATGATGATGTAGTTTTCTCATTTCGTATCAAATAATCATCCTAAAAATTTTGAAATTCAACAAGCTGATAATAATCATAATTCTATTACAAAGCTTATTATGAATAGAAATCTTTGTTTTGTGCCTTAACTTCACGAAGGAACGTGAGAAATCGACGACAATGAAGTTTTAACCAATTTGTATCAAATTCATCATTCTAAGAGTATTGAAATTCAACAAGCCAAGAATAGTCATAATTCTATTATAAACCTTATTGAAAATTGAAATCGTTGTTTTCAACCTTAACTTTGTGTAGGGAACATGGTAAATCGGACAATAACGAAGTTTTACTTATTTTGTATCAAATCATCATTCAAAGAGTTTTAAAATTTAAGAAGTCGAGAATAATCATAATTTTATTACTAAACTTAATTTGACTACAAATCGTTGCTTTGAGCCTCGTAGGGTGCGTGGGAAATCAAACGATAATGAAGTTTTACCCATTTTGTATAAATTAATCGGTCTAAGAGTTTTGAAATTTGACAAGTCGAGAATAATCATAATTCTTTTGCAAAGCTTATTGTAAATACAAATCATTGTTTTAAGCCTTCAACATCATGTAGCGAACATGAGAAGTAGAACGAGAATGAAGTTTTATCAACATTGTATCTAATTCATCATTCTAAGAGTTTTGAAATTCAACAAGTCAAAAATAATCATATTTCACTTACAAAGCTTATTGTGAATAAAAATCGTTCTTTTGAGCATTAGCTTCACGTAGGAACGTGGGAAATCAGACAAAAATGAAGTTTTAACCAGTTTGTATCAAATTCATCATTTTAAGAGTTTTGAAATTCAACAAGCCGAGAATAGTAATAATTCTATTATAAAGCTAATTTTTAATAGAAATCGTTGTTTTCAACCTTAACTTCACGTAGGGAATAAGATAAACCGGACGATAATGAAGCTTTATTTATTTTCTATCAAATAATCATTCTAAGAGTTTTGAAATTCAAGAAGCCGAGAAAAATCGTAATTATGTTACTAAGCTCAATGTAACAAGAAATCGTTGTTTTGAGCTTTAAGACACGTAGGAAACGTGGGAAAGCATACGATAATGAAGTTTTACACATTTTGTACCAAATAATAATCCTAAGAGTTTCGAAATTCAACGAGCCGATAATAATCATAATTCTATGACAAAACTTATTGTGAATAGAAATTGTTGTTTTGAGCCTTAAAGTTCTTGTAGGGAACGTTGAATATCGGATGATGATGTAGTTTTTCCATTCTGTATCAAATAATCATTCTAAAAGTTTTGAAATTCAAGAAGGTGAGAATTATCATAATTCTGTTACAAAGCTTATTGTGAATACAAATCATTCTTTTGAGCCTTAAACATCACGTAGCGAACATGGGAAGTAGAACGACAATGAAGTTTTATCCATTTTGAATCTAATTCATTATTCTAAGAGTTTGATATTCAACAAACCGAGAATAATCATATTTAACTTACAAACTTATTTTGAATAGAAATCATTCTTTTGAGCATTAACATCACGTAAGAACGTGGAAAATTAGACGACAATGAAGTTTTAACCAGTTTGTATCCAATTCGTCATTCTAAGAGTTTTAAAATTCAACAAGCCTAGAATAGTCATAATTCTATTATAAAGCTAATTGTTAAGAGAAATCGTTGTTTTCAACCTTAAGTTCATGTAACGAACATGGTTAATCGGACGATAACGAAGTTTTACTTATTTTCTATCAAATCATCATTCTAAGAGTTTTGAAATTCAAGGAGTCGAGAATAATCGTAATTATGTTACTAAGCTCAATATAACAAGGAATCTTTGTTTTGATCCTTAACTCAAGTAGGAAACGTAGAAAAGCATACTATAATGAAGTTTTACCCATTTTTTATCAGATAATCATCCACAAAGTTTTGAAGTTCAACGAGCCGATAATAATCATAATTTGATGACAAAGCTTATTGTGAATAAAAATCATTGTTTTGAGCCTTAAACTTCATGTAAGGAACGCGAAAAATCGGACGATGATGTAGTTTTTCCATTTTTTTTTCAAATAATCATCCTAAAAGCTTTGAAATTCAACAAGTTGAGAATTATCATAATTCTATTACAATGCTTATTATGAATACAAATCGTTGTTTTGAGCCTTAAACTTCACGCCGGGAACTTGGGAAGTCGAACGACAATGAAGTTTTATCCATTTCTTATCTAATTTATTATTCTAAGAGTTTTGAAATTCAACAAGCCGAGAATTATCATAAGTCTGTTACAAAAGCTTATTGTGACTAAAAATCGTTGTTCTGGGCCTTAACTTCACGTTGGGCACATGGGAAATCGGACAATAGTGAAGTATTACCCATTTTGCATCAAATATTCATCCTAAGAGTTTTAAAATTCAACAAGCCAAGAATAATCATATTTCATTTACAAACCTTATTGCGAATAGAAATTGTTTTTTTAGCCTTAATTTCATGTAGGAAACGTAATAAATCAGACGATAATGAAGTTTTGCCCATTTTGTATCAAATCATCATCCTCAGAGTTTTGAAATTCAACAAGCTGAGAATAACCAGAATTCTATTACGAAGCTTATTGTGACTAGAAATAATTGTTTTTAGCTTCCTAGGGTGCGTGAGAATCAGACGAAAATGAAGTTTTATCCATTTTGTATCAAATAATCAGTCTAAGATTTTTAAAATTTAACAAGCCAAAAATAATCATAATTCTCATACTAAGCTTAATGTGACTAGAAAGCGTTGTTTTGAGCTTTAACTTCACGTAGGGAACGTAGGAAATCAGACGATAATGAAGTTTTACCCTTTTGTATCAAATAATCATTTTAAGAGTTTTAAAATTCAACGAGCTAGTAAGAATTATAATTCTATTCCAAAGCTTATTATGAATAGAAATCGTTGTTTTGTGCCTTAACTTCACGTAGGGAACGTGGGAAATCGGACGGCAATGAAGTTTTATCCATTTTGTACCAAATTCATCATTCTAAGAGTTTTGAAATTCAACAAGCCGATAATAGTCATAATTTTATTTTAAACCTTATTGTTAATTAAAATCCTTGTTTTCAACCTTAACTTCACGTAGGGAACATGGTAAATCGGACAATAATGAAGTTTTACTTATTTTTTTTATCAAATCATCAATTTAAGAGTTTTGAAATTTAAGAAGTCGAGAATAATCATAATTATGTTTCATAGCTTAATGTGACTACAAATCGTTGTTTTGAGCCATGTAGGGAGCATGGAAAATCAGACGATAATGAACTTTTACCCATTTTGTATAAATTAATTGGTCTTAGAATTTTGAAATTTAACAAGCCGAGAATAATCATAATTCTGTTAGAAAGCTTATTGTGAGTACAAATCATTGCTTTGAGCCCTAAACTTCACGTAGGGAACATGGGAAGTCAAACGACAATGAAGTTTTTTCCATTTTGTATCTAATTCGTCATTCTAAGAGTTTTGAAATTCAACAAGCCGAGAATAATCATATTTCGCTTACAAAGCTTATTGTGAATAAAATTCGATCTTTTGAGCATTAACTTCACGTAGGGAACGTGGGAAATCGGATGACAATGAAGTTTTAACTAGTTTGCACCAAATTTAACATTCTAAGAGTTTTGAAATTCAACAAGTTGAGAATAGTTATATTTCTATTATAAAGCTAATTGTTAATAGAAATCGTTGTTTTCAACCTTAACTTCACGTAGGGAACATGGTAAATCGAACGATAATGAAGTTTTACTTATTTTCTATCAAATCACCAATATAAGAGTTTTGAAATTCAAGAAGCCGAGAATAATTGTAATTATGTTACTAAGCTCGATGTAACAAGAAATAGTTGTTTTGAGCCTTAACTCACGTAGGAAATGTGGGAAAGCAAACAATAATGAAGTTTTACCCATTTTGTATCAAATAGTCATCCTTAGAGTTTTGAAATTCAACGAGCCATTAATAATTATAATTCTATGACATAGCTTATTGTGAATAGAAATCGTTATTTTGAGCCTTAAACATCATGTAGGGAACGTAGAAAATAGGATGATGATGTAGTTTTCTCATTTCGTATCAAATAATCATCCTAAAAATTTTGAAATACAACAAGCCGATAATAATCATAATTCTATTACAACGCTTATTGTGAATAGAAATCGTTGTTTTGTGCCTTAACTTCACGAAGGGAACGTGGAAATCGACGACAATGAAGTTTTAACCAATTTGTATCAAATTGGTATCAAATCGGACAATAATGAAGTTTTACTTATTTTTTTATCAAATCATCAATTTAAGAGTTTTGAAATTTAAGAAGTCAAGAATAATCATAATTATGTTTCATAGCTTAATGTGACTACAAATCGTTGTTTTGAGCCATGTAGGGAGCATGGAAAATCGACGATAATGAACTTTTACCCATTTTGTATAAATTAATTGGTCTTAGAATTTTGAAATTTAACAAGCCGAGAATAATCATAATTCTGTTAGAAAGCTTATTGTGAGTACAAATCATTGCTTTGAGCCCTAAACTTCACGTAGGGAACATGGGAAGTCAAACGACAATGAAGTTTTTTCCATTTTGTATCTAATTCGTCATTCTAAGAGTTTTGAAATTCAACAAGCCGAGAATAATCATATTTCGCTTACAAAGCTTATTGTGAATAAAATTCGATCTTTTGAGCATTAACTTCACGTAGGGAACGTGGGAAATCGGATGACAATGAAGTTTTAACTAGTTTGCACCAAATTTAACATTCTAAGAGTTTTGAAATTCAACAAGTTGAGAATAGTTATATTTCTATTATAAAGCTAATTGTTAATAGAAATCGTTGTTTTCAACCTTAACTTCACGTAGGGAACATGGTAAATCGAACGATAATGAAGTTTTACTTATTTTCTATCAAATCACCAATATAAGAGTTTTGAAATTCAAGAAGCCGAGAATAATTGTAATTATGTTACTAAGCTCGATGTAACAAGAAATAGTTGTTTTGAGCCTTAACTCACGTAGGAAATGTGGGAAAGCAAACAATAATGAAGTTTTACCCATTTTGTATCAAATAGTCATCCTTAGAGTTTTGAAATTCAACGAGCCATTAATAATTATAATTCTATGACATAGCTTATTGTGAATAGAAATCGTTATTTTGAGCCTTAAACATCATGTAGGGAACGTAGAAAATAGGATGATGATGTAGTTTTCTCATTTCGTATCAAATAATCAACCTAAAAATTTTGAAATTCAACAAGCTGATAATAATCATAATTCTATTACAAAGCTTATTATGAATAGAAATCTTTGTTTTGTGCCTTAACTTCACGAAGGGGACGTGAGAAATCTGACGACAATGAAGTTTTAACCAATTTGTATCAAATTCATCATTATAAGAGTTTTAAAATTCAACAAGCCAAGAATAGTCATAATTCTATTATAAACCTTATTGAAATTGAAATCGTTGTTTTCAACCTTAACTTTGTGTAGGGAACATGGTAAATCGGACAATAACGAAGTTTTACTTATTTTGTATCAAATCATCATTCAAAGAGTTTTAAAATTTAAGAAGTCGAGAATAATCATAATTTTATTACTAAACTTAATTTGACTACAAATCGTTGTTTTGAGCCTCGTAGGGTGCGTGGGAAATCAGACGATAATGAAGTTTTACCCATTTTGTATAAATTAATCGGTCTAAGAGTTTTGAAATTTGACAAGTCGTAAATAATCATAATTCTTTTGCAAAGCTTATTGTAAATACAAATCATTGTTTTAAGCCTTCAACATCATGTAGCGAACATGAGAAGTAGAACGAGAATGAAGTTTTATCAACATTGTATCTAATTCATCATTCTAAGAGTTTTGAAATTCAACAAGTCAAAAATAATCATATTTCACTTACAAAGCTTATTGTGAATAAAAATCGTTCTTTTGAGCATTAGCTTCACGTAGGGAACGTGGGAAATCAGACGACAATGAAGTTTTAACCAGTTTGTATCAAATTCATCATTTTAAGAGTTTTGAAATTCAACAAGCCGAGAATAGTAATAATTCTATTATAAAGCTAATTTTTAATAGAAATCGTTGTTTTCAACCTTAACTTCACGTAGGGAACAAGATAAACCGGACGATAACGAAGCTTTATTTATTTTCTATCAAATAATCATTCTAAGAGTTTTGAAATTCAAGAAGCCGAGAAAAATCTTAATTATGTTACTAAGCTCAATGTAACAAGAAATCGTTGTTTTGAGCTTTAAGACACGTAGGAAACGTGGGAAAGCATACGATAATGAAGTTTTACACATTTTGTATCAAATAATCATCATAAGAGTTTTGACATTCAACGAGCCGATAATAATCATAATTCTATGACAAAACTTATTGTGAATAGAAATCGTTGTTTTGAGCCTTAAAGTTCTTGTAGGGAACGTTGAATATCGGATGATGATGTAGTTTTCCCATTCCATATCAAATAATCATTCTAAAAGTTTTGAAATTCAAGAAGGCGAGAATTATCATAATTCTGTTACAAAGCTTATTGTGAATACAAATCATTCTTTTGAGCCTTAAACTTCACGTAGAGAACATGGGAAGTAGAACGACAATGAAGTTTTATCCATTTTGAATCTAATTCATTATTCTAAGAGTTTGGAATTCAACAAACCGAGAATAATCATATTTAACTTACAAACTTATTTTGAATAGAAATCATTCTTTTGAGCATTAACATCACGTAAGGAACGTGGAAAATTGGACGACAATGAAGTTTTAACCAGTTTGTATCCAATTCATCATTCTAAGAGTTTTGAAATTCAACAAGCCGAGAATAGTCATAATTCTATTATAAAGCTAATTGTTAAGAGAAATCATTGTTTTTAACCTTAACTTCACGTAACGAACATGGTAAATCGGACGATAACGAAGTTTTACTTTATTTCTATCAAATCATCATTCTAAGAGTTTTGAAATTCAAGGAGTCGAGAATAATCGTAATTATGTTACTAAGCTCAATATAACAAGGAATCTTTGTTTTGATCCTTAACTCAAGTAGGAAACGTAGAAAAGCATACGATAATGAAGTTTTACCCATTTTTTATCAGATAATCATCCACAAAGTTTTGAAGTTCAACGAGCCGATAATAATCATAATTTGATGGCAAAGCTTATTGTGAATAAAAATCATTGTTTTGAGCCTTAAACTTCATGTAAGGAACGCGAAAAATCGGACGATGATGTAGTTTTTCCATTTTTTTTTCAAATAATCATCCTAAAAGTTTTGAAATTCAACAAGTTGAGAATTATCATAATTCTATTACAATGCTTATTATGAATACAAATCGTTGTTTTGAGCCTTAAACTTCACGCCGGGAACTTGGGAAGTCGAACGACAATGAAGTTTTATCCATTTTTTTATCTAATTTATAATTCTAAGAGTTTTGAAATTCAACAAGCCGAGAATTATCATAAGTCTGTTACAAAAGCTTATTGTGACTAAAAATCGTTGTTTTGGGCCTTAACTTCACGTTGGGCACATGGGAAATCGGACAATAGTGAAGTATTACCCATTTTGCATCAAATATTCATCCTAAGAGTTTTAAAACTCAACAAGCCAAGAATAATCATATTTCATTTACAAACCTTATTGCGAATAGAAATTGTTTTTTTAGCCTTAATTTCATGTAGGAAACGTAATAAATCAGACGATAATGAAGTTTTGCCCATTTTGTATCAAATCATCATCCTCAAAGTTTTGAAATTCAACAAGCTGAGAATAACCAGAATTCTATTACGAAGCTTATTGTGACTAGAAATAATTGTTTTTAGCTTCCTAGGGTGCGTGAGAATCAGACGATAATGAAGTTTTATCCATTTTGTATCAAACAATCAGTCTAAGAGTTTTAAAATTTAACAAGCCATAAATAATCATTATTCTCTTACTAAGCTTAATGTGACAAGAAAGCGTTGTTTTGAGCTTTAACTTCACGTAGGGAACGTAGGAAATCGGACGATAATGAAGTTTTACCCTTTTGTATCAAATAATCATTTTAAGAGTTTTAAAATTCAACGAGCCAGTAAGAATTATAATTCTATTCCAAAGCTTATTATGAATAGAAATCTTTGTTTTGTTCCTTAACTTCACGTAGGAAACGTCGGAAATCGGACGGCAATGAAGTTTTAACCATTTTGTACCAAATTCATCATTCTAAGAGTTTTGAAATTCAACAAGCCGATAATAGTCATAATTTTATTTTAAAGCTTATTGTTAATTAAAATCCTTGTTTTCAACCTTAACTTCACGTAGGGAACATGGTAAATCGGACAATAACGAAGTTTTACTTATTTTTTTTTATCAAATCATCAATTTAAGAGTTTTGAAATTTAAGAAGTCGAGAATAATCATAATTATGTTTCATAGCTTAATTTGACTACAAATCGTTGTTTTGAGCCATGTAGGGAGCATGGAAAATCAGACGATAATGAACTTTTACCCATTTTGGATAAATTAATTGGTCTTAGAGTTTTGAAATTTAACAAGCCGAGAATAATCACAATTCTATTACAAAGCTTATTGTGAGTACAAATCGTTGCTTTGAACCATAAACTTCACGTAGGGAACATGGGAAGTCAAACGACAATGAAGTTTTATCCATTTTGTATCTAATTCATCATTTTAAGAGTTTAGAAATTCAACAAGCCGAGAATAATCATATTTCGCTTACAAAGCTTATTGTTAATAAAATTCGATCCTTTGAGCATTAACTTCACGTAGGGAACGTGGGAAATCGGACGACAATGAAGTTTTAACTAGTTTGCACCAAATTTATCATTCTAAGAGTTTTGAAATTCAACAAGTCGAGAATAGTTATATTTCTACTATAAAGCTAATTGTTAATAGAAATCGTTGTTTTCAACCTTAACTTCACGTAGGGAACATGGTAAATCGAACGATAACGAAGTTTTACTTATTTTCAATCAAATCACCAATATAAGAGTTTTGAAATTCAAGAAGCCGAGAATAATTGTAATTATGTTAGTAAGCTCAATGTAACAAGAAATAGTTGTTTTGAGCCTTAACTCACGTAGGAAACGTGGGAAAGCAAACGATAATGAAGTTTTACCCATTTTGTATCCAATAGCCATCTTTAGAGTTTTGAAATTCAACGAGCCATTAATAATTATAATTCTATGACATAGCTTATTGTGAATAGAAATTGTTATTTTGAGCCTTAAACTTCATGTAGGGAACGTAGAAAATAGGATGATGATGTAGTTTTCTCATTTCGTATCAAATAATCATCCTAAAAATTTTGAAATTCAACAAGCGGATAATAATCATAATTCTATTACAAAGCTTATTATGAATAGAAATCTTTGTTTTGTGCCTTAACTTCACGAAGGGAACGTTGAGAAATCTGACGACAATGAACTTTTAACCAATTTGTATCAAATTCATCATTCTAAGAGTTTTGAAATTCAACAAGCCAAGAATAGTCATAATTATATTATAAACCTTATTGAAAATTGAAATCGTTGTTTTCAACCTTAACTTTGTGTAGGGAACATGGTAAATCGGACAATAACGAAGTTTTACTTATTTTGTATCAAATAATCATTCAAAGAGTTTTAAAATTTAAGAAGTCGAGAATAATCATAATTTTATTACTAAACTTAATTTGACTACAAATCGTTGTTTTGAGCCTCATAGGGTGCGTGGGAAATCAGACGATAATGAAGTTTTACCCGTTTTGTATAAATTTATCGGTCTAAGAGTTTTGAAATTTAACAAGCTGAGAATAATCATAATTCTGTTGCAAAGCTTATTGTAAATACAAATCGTTGTTTTAAGCCTTAAACATCACGTAGGGAACATGGGAAGTAGAACGAGAATGAAGTTTTATCAACATTGTATCTAATTCATCATTCTAAGAGTTTTGAAATTCAACAAGTCGAAAATAATCATATTTCACTTACAAAGCTTATTGTGAATAAAAATCGTTCTTTTGAGCATTAGCTTCACATAGGGAACGTGGAAATCGGACGACAATGAAGTTTTAACAAGTTTGTATCAAATTCATCATTTTAAGAGTTTTGAAATTCAACAAGCCGAGAATAGTAATAATTCTATTATAAAGCTAATTTTTAATAGAAATCGTTGTTTTCAACCTTAACTTCACGTAGGGAACAAGGTAAACTGGACGATAACAAAGCTTTACTTATTTTCTATCAAATAATCATTATAAGAGTTTTGAAATTCAAGAAGCCGAGAAAAATCATAATTATGTTACTAAGCTCAATGTAATAAGAAATCGTTCTTTTGAGCTTTAAGATACGTAGGAAAGTAGGAAAGCATACGATAATGAAGTTTTACACATTTTGTATCAAACAATCATCCTAAGAGTTTTGAAATTCAACGAGCCGATAATAATCATAATTCTATGACAAAACTTATTGTGAATAGAAATCGTTGTTTTGCACTTTAAAGTTCTTGTAGGGAACGTTGAATATCGGATGATAATGTAGTTTACCTATTTCGTATCAAATAATCATCCTAAAAGTTTTGAAATTCAATAAGGTGAGAATTGTCATAATTCTGTTACAAAGTTTATTGTCAATAGAAATCGTTTTTTGAGCCTTAACTTCATGTAGGGCACATGGGAAATTAGACGATAGTGAAGTATTACCTTTTTGTATCAAATAATCATCCTAAGAGTTTTGAAATTCAACAAGCCAAGAATAATCATATTTCATTTACAAACCTTATTGTGAATAGAAATCGTTGTTTTTAGCTTTAACTTCATATAGGAAACATAAGAAATTGGACGATAATGTAGTTTAGCAAATTTTGTATCAAATCATCATCCTCGGAGTTTTGAAATTCAACAAGCTGAGAATAACCATAATTTTATAACAAAGCTTATTGTGACTAGAAATCGTTGTTATGAGCCTCGTTAGGTGCATGGGAAATCGGGCGACAATGAAGTTTTTTCCATTTTGTATCAATTAATCAGTCTAAGAGTTTTGAAATTTAACAAGCCAAGAATAATCATAATTCTCTTACTATGCTTAATGTGACAAGAAATCTTTGTTTTGAGCCTTAACTTCACGTAGGGAACGTGGGAATTCAGAAGACAATGAAGTTTTACCCATTTTGTATCAAATAATCATCCTAAGTGTTTTGAAATTCAATGAGCATATATTAATCATAATTCTATTACAAAGCTTATTATGAATAGAAATCGTTGTTTTGTGCCTTAAGTTCACGTAGGGCACGTGAGAAATCGGACGACAACGAAGTTTTACTATTTTGTATCAAATTCATCATTCTAAGACTTTTGAAATTCAACAAGCCGAGAATAGTAATAATCTTTTATAAAGCTTATTGTTAATTGAAATCGTCGTTTTTAACCTTAACTTCATGTAGGGAACATAGTAAATCAGACAATAACGAAGTTTTACTTATTTTGTATTAAATCATCATTCAAAGAGTTTTAAAATTTATGAAGTCGAGAATAATCATAATTTTGTTGCTAAGCTTAATTTGACTACAAATCGTTGTTTTGAGCCTCGTAGGGTGCATGGGAAATCAGACGATAATAAAGTTTTACCCATTTTGTATAAATTAATCGGTCCAAGTGTTTTGAAATTTAACAAGTCGAGAATAATCATAATTCTCTTACAAAGCTTATTCTGAATACAAATCGTTGTTTTGAGCCTTAAACTTTACGTAGGGAACATGGGAAGCAGAACGACAATGAAGTTTTATCCACATTGTATCTAATTCATCATTCTAAGAGTTTTGAAATTCAACAAGTCGAGAATAATCATATTTCACTTACAAAGCTTATTGTGAATAAAAATCGTTCTTTTGAGCAATAGCTTCACGTAGGGAATGTGGGAAATCGGACAACAATAAAGTTTTAACTAGTTTGTATCAAATTCATCATTCTAAGAGTTTTGAAATTCAACAAGTCGAGAATGGTCATAATTCTATTATAAAGCTAATTGTTAATAAAAATCGTTGTTTTCAACTTTAACTTCACTGTAACAACCCCAAATGTTTAACTGACTTGCGTTACACTTGTCAGGATTGTGACCCGGCTACATGAATACTGGATAGCATTTCGAACTTTGGGAGTCGACACCGAAGTAATTTTATGATTATTTGATTGTGTGTATTAGTATATTAGTGTTTTACGGGTCTCGAGCCGTTCGGGCAATATTTTAATTGAGTGAGGTGTCACCTAGTTAAACGGGGTTTTCGGGAACTGTTTTAGTGGACATTATTAATAAACAAAGTCAAATGAGATATATGACCTTAGTTGAGGAAATACAAATTTTATCAATAAAGTATAACTTAAACATGAGGAGACTTATTCGAATACTAAGTGTGGACCGCTTCGAGAAGCGTGTCGGACGCGGGGCACTGTGTACCGAGTAGGCGGGAATTTGTGTGATCTTATTTATAATTTAATAAAATTAATCTAATGGGTTAATATAGGATAAGATTGTTAAAGTGACACAATATGGTGAGGAGAACCATTGGATGGGCATGGGGATGTGTATATGTGTTAAATTAAGATGATGAGCCAAATGACCCATAAGGGTAGCTGTCCAAAGGATGTACAACTGAGACTTTAAGGGCAAATGGGTCATTTCACCTATGTTACATATATATATAAACAAACACAAACCCTAATCATTATTCATCATCTCCAACACACAAGCCGTCACTATTCACCTCTCCTCTCCCTCCTCTCGCCACTGCCACCACGACCACCGGAAACGCCAACTCCGACGAGGTGAGACTCTCTCTCTCTCTCTCACTGCTCACACGTCTCTCCCTCACCTCACGGACTCTCTCAACTCCTCGGCCTCACGTCCTCTCTCACTCTCGGTGGCCTCCTCTCCCGGCTGGAACAGCCACCACCACCGCTTCCTACTACGTCACCGGAGTAAGTGTGCGTCCCTTCTCTCTCTCTCTCTCTCTCTCGTTTCTTCACTTTTTCTCACTCACACTCCTCGATTTCGAGACTTACCTTTGTTTCTCTCTTGGCCCCATGTTGGCAGCCACCTCCTCTTGGTGAGCTCGTCACCACTGCCGTCTTCCTCGCCATTAGAGCCTCCACGTCCCGCCCTTAGTGAACTCCTCCTCCTCTCTTGCTTCTCGGATCTCACGGTTTTCACGATTTTATGTGATTTTTGGGACTATTTTGGGTGACGATTTGCACCATGTTTTGGGTGACCAGCACTGGTGCCGGTTGAGGCTAACCAGAGGTCAACCTCCGGCGACTCTGCTGGCCGGAGGTGACCCCAAGTGTGGCGGTTGTGTGAGTGTTGTGTGGACTGTTTTGTGTGTTGTATAGGGTTTTACTGAAAACGATTTGGGGTGTGGTGGTGTGGTGTGCATGATTATGTGTGGATGTGACTAGTGGGGTGAACGATGAGGGATGTGGGGTGTGCAGTTTGGCAGTGGGATGGTGTGTGTATGTCCATGCATGTGTGTGTATGCATGTGCATGCATGTGTATGCATGTGTGTATATGCATGGGTGTGTACGTGAGACGGTTTTGGTGTGGGTTATGTGCAAGGGGTGTACACTGTGTGTACACCACAGTGGAGTGTACACAACAGTTGTATATGTGTGAGAATGGATTAATGTATATGATATAGTTTTAAGTAATAAAGTGACATTAATGCATGTGAACATGGGGTGTAAATAACAGTGGGATGTACACAACAGCGGGGTGTTGTGTGCACAAAACAGCGAGGTGTGTATGAAGTGTGAGTGTGCACATCAGTGGGGTGTACACATCAGTTGTGTGTGTGTGACCATAAAGAACATTATTATATGTATGTGTGAATAAATAAAACAAGGAAGTGTATGGACATTTTTAAATAATCATGGGCTTGTATTAAGGTCCAACAAGGACCCAACTTACTTATTATAATATGGGTCCATAACAAGTCACAATTGGTGTGTATATGGGTTGTGTAAAGCCCAATAAGGGTTTAATATAATATGCACAACTTAAAGCCCAAAATAAATACATAAAATGTAAGAATGAGTCCATATATCTAGGCCCAATAATTGTCCACACAAATAGACTACTTAGGTGAGTATAGAATTGATAAATGGGCCCAACAAAAGCCCAAAAAGAGTTATGCTTTGACAAACAAATGGGCCACAACCATAGAGATGGTTTAATCCACAACGGTTTGGGTCACAATCAACAAATGATTGTAAAACAAACACTTTAAGACTAAATGCAAGCCTTAAACTAATATTCGAGATTCAAAACTTTATCAGGTAGTCGAGAACTCGCGGGGAATGTATTAGAGTCTCGGAGTGAATACCAGGTTGCGATTAGTTAGGTAAGTACACTTGCCCTAAAAAGCATTTGTACGTTCGTAAGCCAGTAAGAAAATGTCATGTGATTCATTATCATTTATTTAGTCTTGTTATGCTCTATTATTGGTATTCCATTCCATTCCTTGTTGTGTATTTTCCGGCGTAAGTGTTTTGTCTCAAAAGTACAAGGACCTGCACTGGAGGGATAAAACGTGGCCACTCATGTACAGGAGTGTATGACCACCCTTAGTGACCGTGTGACACCGAGTAATGGGTGGGTGGGTTCGAGTCCCTCCCATCATAGCTGTGTCTTCGCTTGTGTCGATGCCGGGGAAGACCTCGCGAGGTCTTCGCCGTTATGCTATGATTTAGACCACTTATGAGCCTCTTTTGTTTCCTTGGAACACACTTGACTTTCGATTGATATCTATTAGTCTGTTTATCATACATCTTATCTATTTAAATTCCTGTCTTTTCATTACCGCATGATATTTAGACTGCTTTACTTGTACATCATGAATTGTTGTTATCTTCTTCTGGCATTACATTCGATTTACTCCAGTTGCTCACCGTCTAGTTTGTGACGGTGGGTGCAGATAGAGCAGAGTGCAGTAGAGGCAAGGAGCCCTGCTTAAGCAACTTTTTGTGAGGATTAGCGGCTGGACTTGGAGACTATTTTGTAGGTTTCCTTATGTTTTGCTTTTATGTATATCATTTCATACTTATATTGTTGGGATTATTGAACTTGATATTTTGGTGAGACTGGTATCATGTATATATGCGTATCGAATTGTACATGAATACCCGGGGTTTTTCACACTTATAGAATTCTTAATTTCCCTTTGATTGAGTTATTTCCCCTTGCTATTTATTGTTTAGTCTTCCGCTGTGTATTATTGCTATAACTCTTTCATAAATTACTAAATTGATTAAATTGAAGGCTGACTAGGCTCGTCAAGTTGCAAGTGATGACTTAGTGCCTGTACGAGTTTAGGCCGGGCGTACCCAATTGCACGGGGAAATAGGGGCATTCACATTCACGTAGGGAACATGGTAAATCGGATGATAATGAAGTTTTATTTATTTTCTATAAAATTATCATTTTAAGAGTTTTGAAATTAAGAAGCCGAGAATAATCGTAATTATGTTACTAAGCTCAATATAACAAGAAATCGTTGATTTGAGCCTTAACTCACGTAAGAAACGTGGGAAAGCATACGATAATGAAGTTTTACCCATTTTGTATTAAATAATCATCCTAAGAGTTTTAAAATCCAACGAGCTAATAATAATCATAATTCTATAACAAAGCTTATTGTGAATAGAAATCGTTGTTTTCAACCTTAAACTTCATGTAGGGAACGTGGAAAATCTGACGATGATGTAGTTTTCCCATTTCGTATCAAATAATCATCCTAAAAGTTTTGAAATTCAAGAAGGCGTGAATTATCATAATTCTGTTACAAAGCTTATTGTGAATACAAATCGTTGTTTTGAGCCTTAAACTTCACGTAGGGAACATGGAAAGTAAAACGACAATGAATTTTTACCCATTTTGTATCAAATAATCACCTTAAGAGTTTTGGAATTCAACGAGCCGATATTAATCATAATTTTATTACAAATCTTAATATGAATAGAAATCGATGTTTTGTGCCTTAACTTCACGTAGGAAACATAGGAAATCGGATGACAATGAAGTTTTAACCAGTTTGTATCAAATTCATCATTCTAAAATTTTTGAAATTCAACAAGCCGAGAATAGTCATAATTCTCATATAAAGCTAATTGTTATTTGAAATCATAGTTAATAGAAATTGGACAATAAAGAAGTTTTACTTAGTTTCTATCAAAATTATCATTCTAAGAATTTTGAAATTAAGAAGTCGAGAATAATTGTAATTATGTTACTAAGCTCAATATAACAAGAAATCGTTGATTTGAGCCTTAACTCACGTAGAAAATGTGGAAAAGCATACGATAATGAAGTTTTACCCATTGTGTATCAAATAATCATCCTAAGAGTTTTAAAATTCAACGAGCTGATAATAATCATAATTCTATGACAAAGCTTATTGTGAATAGAAATCGTTGTTAAACATTAAACTTCATGTAGGGAACGTGAAAAATTTGACGATGATATAGATTTTCCATTTCGTATCAAATAATTATCCTAAAAGTTTTGAAATTCAAGAAGGCGTGAATTATCATAATTCTGTTACAAAGCTTATCGTGAATACAAATCGTTGTTTTGAACCTTAAACTTCACGTAGGGAACATGGGAAGTAGAACGACAATGAAGTTTTACCCATTTTGCATAAAATAATAACCCTAAGAGTTTTAAAATTCAACAAGCCAATATTAATCATAATTCTATTACAAAGCTTAATATGAATAGAAATCGAAGTTTTGTGCCTTAACTTCACGTAGGAAACATGGAAATTGGACGATAATGAAGTTTTAACAAGTTTGTATCAAATTTATCATTCTAAGAGTTTTAAAATTCAACATACCAAGAATAGTCATAATTCTATTATAAAGCTAATTGTTAATAGAAATCGGACGATAACGAAGTTTTACTTAGTTTCTATCAAAATTATCATTCTAAGAGTTTTGAAATTCAAGAAGCCAAGAATAATCGTAATTATGTTACTAAGGTCAATATGACAAGAAATCATTGATTTGAGCCTTAACTCATGTAGGAAACGTCGAAAACCACACGATAATGAAGTTTTACCCATTTTGTAACAAACAATCATCCTAAGAGTTTTAAAATTCAATGAGCTGATAATAATCATATTTCTATGACAAAGCTTATTGTGAATAGAAATCATTGTTTTGAACCTTAAACTTCATGTAGGGAACGTGAAAAATCAGACGATGATGTAGTTTTCCTATTTTGTATCAAATAATCATCCTAAAAGTTTTGAAATTTAACTAGGCGAGAATTATCATAATTCTCTTACAAAGCATATTTAAATAGAAAACGTTGTTTTGAGCCTTAACTTCACGTAGGGCACATGGGAAATCAGACGATAGTGAAGTATTACCCATTTTGTATCAAATAATCATCCTAAGAGTTTTGAAATTCAACAAGCCAAGAATAATCATATTTCATTTACAAACCTTATTGTGAATAGAAATCGTTGTTTTGAGTCTTAACTTCATCTAGGAAATGTAAGAAATCAGACGATAATGTAGTTTTGCATATTTTGTATCAAATAATCATCCTCGGAGTTTTAAAATTCAACAAGCTGAGAATAACCATAATTTTATTACAAAGCTTATTGTGACTAGAAATCCTTGTTACGAGCCTCGTAAGGTGCGTGGGAAATCAGACGATAATGAAGTTTTACCCATTTTATATCAAATAATCAGTGTAAGAGTTTATAAATTTAACAAACCAAGAATAATCATAATTCTTTTAATAAGCTTAATGTGACAAGAAATCGTTGTTTTGAGTTTTAACTTCACGTAGGGAATGTGGAAAATCAGACGGTAATGAAGATTTACCCATTTTGTATCAAATAATCATCCTAAGAGTTTTGAAAGTCAATGAGCCGATAATAATTATAATTCTATTACAAAGCTTATTACGAATAGAAATCGTTGTTTTGTGCCTTAACTTCACGTTGGGAACGTGGGAAATTGGACGACAATGAAGTTTTAAACATTTTGTATCGAATTCATCATTCTAAGAGTTTTGAAATTCAACAAGCCGAGAATAGTCATAATTCTATTATAAAGCTTATTGTTAATAGTCACAAATCGTTGTTTAGAGCCACGTAGGGTGCGTGAGAAATAAGACGATAATGAAGTTTTACCCATTTTGTATAAATTAATTGGTCTAAGAGTTTTGAAATTTAACAAGCCGAGAATAATCATAATTCTGTTGCAAAGCTTATTGTGAGTACAAATCATTATTTTAAGCCTTAAACTTCACGTAGGGAACATGGGAAGTAGAACTACAATGAAGTTTTATCTATATTGTATCTAATTTATTATTCTAAGAGTTTTAAAATTCAACAAGCCGAGAATAATCATATTTGACTTACAATGCTTCTTGTGAATAAAAATTGTTCTGTTGAGCATTAACTTCACATAGGGAGCATGGATAATTGGACGACAATTAAGTTTTAACCAGTTTGTATCAAATTCATCATTCTAAGAGTGTGGAAATTCAACAAATCTAGAATAGTCATAATTCTATTATAAAGCTAATTGTTCATAGAAATCATTGTTTTCAACCTTAACTTCATGTAGGAAACATGGTAAATCGAATGATGGCGAAGTTTTACTTATTTTCTATCAAATCAACATTTTAAGAGTTTTGAAATTGAAGAAGTCAAGAATAATCGTAATAATGTTACTAAGCTCAATGTAACAAGAAATCGTTGTTTTGAGCTTTAAGACACGTAGGAAACGTGGAAAAGCAAACGATAATGAAGTTTTACCCATTTTGTATCAAATAATCATCCTAAGAGTTTTGAAATTCTACGAGCAGATAATAATCATAATTCTATGGCAAAGCTTATTGGGAATAGAAAACGTTGTTTTGAGTCTTAAACTTCATGTCGGGAACGTTGAAAATCGGTCGATGATGTAGTTTTCCCATTTCGTATCAAATAATCATCCAAAATGTTTTGAAATTTAAGAAGGCTAGAATTATCATAATTCTGTTACAAAGCTTATTGTGAATACAAATCATTCTTTTGAGCTTTAAATTTCACGTAGAGAACATGGGAAGTAGAACGACAATGAAGTTTTATCCATTTTGAATCTAATTCATCATTCTAAGAGTTTGAAATTCAACAAACCGAGAATAATCATATTTCACTTGCAAAGCTTATTGTGAATAGAAATCGTTCTTTTGAGCATTAACTTCATGCAGGGAACGTGGGAAATCGGACGACAATGAAGTCTTAACCAGTTTGTATCAAATTCATCATTCTAAGAGTTTTGAAATTCAACAAGCCAAGAATAGTCATAATTCTATTATAAAGCTAATTGTTAATAGAAATCGTTGTTTTCAACCTTAACATCACGTAGGGAACATGGTAAATTAGACGATAACAAAGTTTTACTTATTTTCTATCAAATTATCATTTTAGGAGTTTTGAAATTCAAGAAGCCGAGAATAATCTTAATTATGTTACTTCGCTCAATGTAACATGAAATCTTTGTTTTGAGCCTTAACTCACGTAGGAAACGTGGGAAAGCATACGATAATGAAGTTTTACCCATTTTGTATCAAATAATCATCCTAAGAATTTCAAATTCAACGAGCCGATAATAATCATAATTCTTTGACAAAGCTTATTGTGAATAGAAATCGTTGTTTTGAGCCTTAAACTTCTTGTAGGGAATGTGGAAAATCGGACGATGATATAGTTTTCCCATTTTGTTTCAAATAGTCATCCTAAAAGTTTTAAAATTCAACAAGTCGAGAATTATTATAATTCTGTTACAAAGCTTATTGTGAATACAAATCGTTGTTTTGAGCCTTAAACTTCACGTAGGGAACTTGGGAAGTCGAACGACAATGAGTTTTATCTATTTTGTATGTAATTCATCATTCTAAGAGTTTTAAAATTCAACAAGTCGAGAATAACTAGAATTCTATTACAAAGCTTATTGTGACTAGAAATAGTTGTTTTTAGCCACCTAGGGTGCGTGAGAAATAGGACGATAATGCAGGTTTACCCATTTTGTATCAAATAATCAGGCTAAGAGTTTGAAATTTAATAAGCCAAGAATAATCATAATTCTCTTACTAAGCTTAATGTGACAAGAAATCATTGCTTTAAGCTTTAACTTCACGTAGGGAACATGGGAAATCAGACGAAAATGAAGTTTTACCCTTTTTGTATCAAATAATCATCCTAAGAGTTTTGAAATTCAACAAGCTAGTAATAATCATAATTCTATTACAAAGCTTATTACGAATACTAATCGTTGTTTTGAGCCTTAAACTTCACGTAGGGAACATGAGAAGTCAAACGACAATTAAGTTTTATACATTTTGAATCTAATTCATCATTCTAAGAGTTTTGAAATTCAACAAGCCGAGAATAATCATATTTCACTTACAAAGCTTATTGTGAATAAAAATCGTTCTTTTGAGCATTAACTTCACATAGGGAACGTGGGAAATCGGACGACAATGTAGTTTTAACCAGTTTGCATCAACTTTATCTTTCAACCTTAACTTCACGAAGTGAACATGGTAAATCGGACGATAATGAAGTTTTACTTATTTTCTATAAAATCATCATTTTAAGAGTTTTGAATTCAAGAAGCCGAGAATAATTGCAATTGTTACTAAGCTTATTGTAACAAGAAATACTTGTTTTGAGCCTTAACTCACGTAGGAATCGTGGGAAAGCAAACGATAATAAAGTTTTACCCATTTTATATCAAATAATCAACCTAAGAGTTTTGAAATTCAATGAGCCAATAATAATCATAATTTTATGACATAGCTTATTGTGAATAGAAATCGTTATTTTGAGCTTTAAACTTCATGTAGGGAACGTGGAAAATCGTACAATGATGTAGATTTCTCATTTCGTATCAAATAATCATCCTAAAATTTTTGAAATTTAACAAGCCGATAATAATCATAATTCTATTACAAAGTTTATTATGAATAGAAATTGTTCTTTTGTGCCTCAACTTCACGTAGGGAACGTGAGAAATCAGACAACAAAAAGTTTCACCATTTTGTATCAAATTCATCTTTCTAAGAGTTTTGATATTCAACAAGCCGAGAATAGTCATAATTCTATTTTAAAGCTTATCGTTAATTGAAATCGTTGTTTTCAACCTGAACTTCACGTAGGGAACATGGAAAATCGAACAATAATGAAGTTTTACTTATTTTGCATCAAATCATCAATTTAAGAGTTTTAAAATTTAAGAAGTCGAGAATAATCATAATTCTGCTTTTAAGCTTAATGTGACTACAAATCGTGAATTTGAGCCTAGTAGGGTGCGTGAGAAATCAAATGATAATGAAGTGTTACCCATTATGTATAAATTAATCGGTCTAAGAGTTTTGAAATTCAATGAGCCAGTAATAATCATAATTCTATTACAAAGCTTATTATGAATACAAATCGTTGTTTGAGCCTTAAACTTCATGTAGGGAACAAGGAAGTCGAACCACAATGAAGTTTTATCCATTTTGTATCTTATTCATCTTTCTAAGAACAAGCCGAGAATAACAATATTTCACTTACAAAGCTTATTGTGAATAAAAATCGTTAATTTGAGCATTAACTTCACGTAGGAAACGCGGGAAATCGAACGACAATGAAGTTTTAACCAACTTGTATCAAATTCATCATTACAAGAGTTTTAAAATTCAATAAGCCGAGAATAGTCATAATTCTATTATAAAGCTAATTGTTAATAGGAATCGTTGTTTTCAACCTTAACTTCATGTAAGGAACATGGTAAATCGGACGATAATGAAGTTTTACTTATTTTCTATCAAATCATCATTCTAAGAGTTTTGAAATTCAAGAAGCCGAGAATAATCGTAATTATGTTACTAAGCTCAATGTAACAAGAAAACGTGGGAAAGCAAACGATAATAAAGTTTTACCCATTTTGCATCAAATAATTATCCAAAGAGTTTTGAAGTTCAACGAGCCGATAATAATCATAATTCTATGACATAGCTTATTGTGAATAGAAATCGTTATTTTGAGCCTTAAACTTCATGTAAGGAACGTGAAAAATCGGACGATGATGTAGTTTTCACATTTCGTATCAAATAATCATCCTAAAAGTTTTGAAATTCAACAAGCCGATAATAATCATAATTCTATTACAATGCTTATTATGAATAGAAATTGTTAGTTTGTGCCTTAACTTCATGTAGGGAATGTGGGAAATGGGACGACAATGAAGTTTTAACCATTTTGTATCAAATTCATCATTCTAAGAGTTTTGATATTCAACAAGCCGAGAATAGTCATAATCCTATTTTAAAGCTTATCGTTAATTGAAATCGTTGTTTTCAACAATAACTTCACGTAGGGAACATGGCAAATCGGACAATAACGAAGTTTTACTTATTTTGCATCAAATCATCAATTTAAGAGTTTTGAAATTTAAAAAGTCGAGAATATTCATAATTCTGTTTTTAAGCTTAATGTGACTACAAATCGTGGATTTGAGCCTCATAGGGTGCGTGAAAAATCATACGATAATGAAGTTTTACCCATTATGTATAAATTAATCGGTCTAAGAGTTTTGAAATTCAACGAGCCGGTAATAATCATATTTCTATTACAAAGCTTATTATGAATACAAATCGTTGTTTTGAGCCTTAAACTTCACGTAGGAAACATGGGAAGTCGAACGACAATGAAGTTTTATCCATTTTTTTTATCTAATTCATCATTCTAAGAGTTTTGAAATTCAACAAGCCGAGAATAATAATATTTCACTTACAAAGCTTATTTTGAATAAAAATCGTTGTTTTGAACACTAACTACACGTAGGGAATGCGAGAAATTGGACGACAATGAAGTTTTAACCAGCTTGTATCAAATTTATCATTTTAAGAGTTTTAAAATTCAACAAGCCGAGAATAGTCATAATTCTATTATAAAGTTAATTGTTAAGAGAAATCGTTATTTTCAACCTTAACTTCACGTAAGGAACATGGTAAATAGGACGATAATGAAGTTTTACTTATTTTCTATCAAATCATCAATCTAAGAGTTTCAAAATTCAAGAAGCCGAGAATAATCGTAATTATGTTACTAAGCTCAATGTAACAAGAAGTCTATGTTTTGAGCCTTAACTCACGTATGAAACGTGAGAAATCATACGATAATGAAGTCTTACTAATTTTGTATCAAATAATCATCCTAAGAGTTTTAAAATTCTACGAGCAAATAATAATCATAATTCTATGACAAAGCTTATTGTGAATAGAAATCGTTGTTTTGAGCTATAAACTTCATGTAGGGAACGTGGAAAATTGGATGATGTAGTTTTCTCATTTCATATCAAATAATCATCCTAAAAGTTTTGAAATTCAACAAGCCGAGAATTATTATAATTCTATTACAAATCTTATTGTTACTAGAAATCATTGTTTTGAGCCTTAAACTTCACGTAGGGAACATGGGAAGCAGAATGACAATGAAGTTTTATCCATTTTGTATCTAATTAATCATTCTAAGAGTTTTAAAATTCAACAAGCCGAGAATAATCATATTTCATTTACAAAGCTTATTGTGAAAAGAAATCGTTGTTTTGAGTATTAACTTCACATAGGGAACTTGGGAAATCGGACGACAATGATGTTTTAACCAGTTTGTATCAAATTCATCATTCTAAGAGTTTTGAAATTCAACAAGCCGAGAATAGTCTTAATTATATTATAAAGTTTATTGTTAATTGAAATCGTTATTTTTAACTTTAACTTCACGTAAGGAACATGGTAAATCTGATAATAACGAAGTTTTACTTATTTTGTAGCAAATCATCCTTCTAAGAGTTTTGAAATTTAAGGAGTCGAGAAAAATTATAATTCTGTTACTAAGCTTAATATGACTATAAATCGTTGTTTTGAGCCTCGTAGGTTGCGTGGGAAATCAGACTATAATGAAGTTTTACCCATTTTGTAGAAATTAATCGGTCTAAGAGTATTGAAATTCAACGAGCCGGTAATAATCATAATTCTATTGCAAAGCTTATTATGAATACAAATCGTTGTTTTGAGCCTTAAACTTCATGTAGGGAACAAGGGAAGTCGAACCACAATGAAGTATTATCCATTTTGTATCTAATTCATCATTCTAAGAGTTTTGAAATTCAACAAACCGAGAATAATCATATTTCCCTTACAAAGCTTATTTTGAATAAAAATCATTTTTTTGAGCATTAACTTCACGTAGGGAACGCAGGAAATCAGACAACAATGAAGTTTTAACCAGTTTGTATCAAATTCATCATTCTAAGAGTTTTGAAATTCAACAAGCTGAGAATAATCATAATTCTTTTATAAAGCTAATTGTTAATAGAAATCGTTGTTTTCAACCTTAACTTCACGTTGGGAACATGGTAAATCGGATGATGATGGAGTTTTACTTATTTTCTATCAAATCATCATTCTAAGAGTTTAGAAATTCAAGAAGCCGAGAATAATCGTAATTATGTTACAAAGCTTAATGTAACAAGAAATCGTTGTTTTGAGCTTTAACTCACGTAGGAAACGTGGGAAATCTTACGATAATGAAGTTTTACCCATTTTGTATCAAATAATTATCCTAAAAGTTTTGAAATTCTACGATCCGATAATAATCATAATTTAATGACAGCTTATTGTGAATAGAAATCATTGTTTTGAGCCTTAAACTTCATGTAGGGAACGTGAAAAATCGGACGATGATGTAGTTTATCCATTTCCTATCAAATAATCATCCTAAAAGTTTTGAAATTCAACAAGCCGAGAATTATTATAATTCTATTACAAAGCTAATTGTGACTGAAAATCATTGTTTTGAGCCTTAACTTCACGTAGGGCACATGAAAAATCAGACGATAGTGATCTATTACCCATTTTGTATCAAATAATCATTGTAAGAGTTTTGAAATTCAACAATCCAAAAATTATTATATTTCATTTACAAATCTTATTGTGAATAGAAATTGTTGTTTTGAGCCTTAACTTTATGTAGGAAACGTAAGAAATCGAACGATAATGTAGTTTTGCCTTATTACTATAAAATCATCATCCTCGAGTTTTGAAATTCAACAAGCTGAGAATAACCCTAAATCTATTACAAAGCTTATGTGACTGGAAATCATTGTTTTGAGCCTCGTAGGTTGCGTGGGAAATCGACGATAATGAAGTTTTACCCATTTTGTATCAAATAATCAGTCTAAGAGTTATGAAATTTAACAAGCCAAGAATAATCATAATTCTCTTACTATGCTTAATGTGACAAGAAATCGTTGTTTTGAGCTTTAACTTCATGTAGGGAACGTAGAAAATCGGATGACGATGAAGTTTTAACCATTTTGTATCAAATTCATCATTCTGAAAGTTTCAACTAGCCGAGAATAGTCATAATTCTATTATAGAGCTTATTGTAAATTAAAATCGTTGTTATCAATCTTAACTTCACATAAGGAACGTGGTAAATTGGACAATATTAAAGTTTTACTTATTTTGCATCAAATCATTATTCTAAGAGTTTTGAAATTTAAGAAGTCGAGAATAATCATAATTTTGTTACTAAGCTTAATGTGACTACAAATCATGTTTTTGAGCCTCGTAGGGTGCGTGGGAAATTAGACGATAATGATGTCTTACCCATTTTATATAAATTAATCGATCTACGAGTTTTGAAATTTAACAGGCCGAGATTAATCAAAATTCAGTTACAAAGCATATTGTGAATACAAATCGTTGTTTTGATCCTTAAACTTTCCGTAGGGAACAGGGGAAGTCAAATGATAATGAAGTTTTATCCATTTTGTATCTAATTCATCATTCTAAGAGTTTTGAAATTCAACTAGCTGAGAATAGTCATAATTCTATTATAAAGCTAATTGTTAATAGAAATCGTTGTTTTCAATCTTATCTTCACGTTCGGAAAATGGTAAATCAGACGGTAACAAAGTTCTACTTATTTTCTATCAAATCGTCATTGTAAGAGTTTTGAAATTCAAGAAGCTGAGAATAATCGTAATTATGTTACTATGCTTATTGTGACTAGAAATCGTTGTTTTGAGCCTTAACTTCACGTAGGGCACATGGGAAATCAGACGATAATGAAGTATTACCCATTTTGTATTAAATAATCATCCTAACAGTTTTGAAATTCAACAAGCCAAGAATAATCATATTTCATTTACAAACCTTATTGTTAGTAGAAATCGTTGCTTTGAGCCTTAACTTCATGTAGGAAACATAAGAAATCGGACGATAATATTGTTTTGCTCATTTTGTATCAAATCATCATGCTCAGAGTTTTGAAATTCAACAAGCTTAGAAAAACTATAATTCTATTAGAAAGCTTATTGTGACTAGAAATCATTATTTTTATCCTCCTAGGGTGCGTGGGAAATTGAATGATAATGAAGTTTTACCGATTTTGTATCAAATAATCAATCTAAGAGTTTTGATATTTAATAAGCCAAGAATAATCATAATTCTCTTACTAAGCTTAATGTGACATGAAATTGTTGTTTTGAGCTTTCACTTCATGTAGGGAACGTGAAAAATCGGACGATAATTAAGTTTTACCAATTTCATATCAAATAATCATTCTAAAATTTTGAAATTCAACGAGCGGATAATAATAATAATTGTATTACAAAGCTTATTATGAATAGAAATCGCTATTTTGTGCTTTAACTTCACGTAGGGAACGTGAAAAATTGAACGACAATAAAGTTTTAACCATTTTGAATCAAATTCATCATTCTAAGAGTTTTGAAATTCAATAGGTCGTGATTAGTCATAATTCTATTACGGACAATAACGAAGTTTTACTTATTTTGTATCAAATCATCATTCGAAGAGTATTGAAATTTAAGAAGTCGAGAATAATCATAATTCTATTTTTAAGCTTAATGTGACAACAAATTGTTGTTTTGAGCCTCGTAGGGTGCGTGGGAAATCAGACAATAATGAAGTTTTACTCATTTTGTATAAATTAATTAGTCTAAGAGTTTTGAAATTTAACAAGCCGAGAATAATCATAATTCTGTTACAAAGCTTATTGTGAATACAAATCGTTGTTTTGAGCTTTGAACTTCACGTGGGAATATGGGAAGTAGAACGACAATAAAGTTTTATCCATTTTGTATCTAATTCTGTTACAAAGCTTATTGTGAATACAAATCAGTGTTTTAAGCTTTAAACATCACATAGGGAACATGGGAAGTAGAACGACAATAAAGTTTTATCCACATTGTATCTAATTCATCATTCTAAGAGTTTAAAAATTCAACAAGCCGAGAATAATCATATTTCACTTACAAAGCTTTTTGTGAATAAAAGTCATTCTTTTGAGCATTAGCTTCACGTAGGGAACATGGGAAATCGGACGACAATGAAGTTTTAGCCAGTTTGCATAACCTTCATCATTCTAAGAATTTTGAAATTTAACAAGCGGAGAATAGTCATAATTCTATTATAAAGCCATTTGTAATAGAAATAGTTGTTTTCAACCTTAACTTCACATAGGGAACATGGTAAATCGGACGATGACGAGGTTTTACTTATTTTCTATCAAATCATCATTCTAGGAGTTTTGAAATTAAAGAAGCCAAGAATAATCGTAATTATGTTGCTAAGCTCAATGTAACAGGAAATCGTTATTTTGAGCTTTAAGTCACGTAGGAAATGTGGGAAAGTATACGACAATGAAGTTTTACCCATTTTGTATCAAATAATTATCCTCAGAGTTTTGAAATTCAACGAGCCGATAATAATCATAATTCTATAACAAAGCTTATTATGAATAAAAATCGTTGTTTTGAGCCTTAAACTTAATGTAGGGAACGTGGAATATCGAACAATGATGTAGTTTTCCCATTTCGTATCAAATAATCATCATAAAAGTTTTGAAATTCAACAAGCCGAGAATTATCATAATTCTGTTCAAAGCTTATTGTGAATACAAATCGTTCTTTTGAGCCTTAAACTTGACGTAGGGAACATGAGAAGTATAAAGACAATGAAGTTTTATCTATTTTGTACCGTATTCATCATTCTAAGAGTTTGAAATTCAACAAATCGAGAATAATCATATTTCACTTACAAAGCTTAATGTAAATAGAAATCGCTCTTTTGAGCATTAACTTCACGCAGGGAACGTGGAAAATCGGACGAAAATGAAGTTTTAACCAGTTTGTATCAAATTCATAATTCTAAGTGTTTTGAAATTCAACAAGCCGAGAATAGTCATAATTCTATTATAAAACTAATTGTTAATAGAAATCGTTGTTTTTAACCTTAACTTTACGTAGGAACAAGGTAAATAGGATGACAACGAAGTTTTACTTATTTTCTATCAAATTATCATTCTAAGAGTTTTGAAATTCAAGAGGTCGAGAATAATCGTAATTATGTACTAAGCTCAATGTAACAAAAAATCGTTGATTTGAGCCTGAACTCATGTAGAAAACGTGGGATAGCATACGATAATGAAGTTTTACCCATTTTGTATCAAATAATCATTCTAAGAGTTTTGAAATTCAACGAGCCGATAATAATCAAAATTCTATGACAAAGCTTATTGTGAATAGAAATCATTGTTTTGAGCCTTAAACTTCATGTAGGGAACGTGGAAAATCGAATGATGATGTAGTTTCCTATTTCATATCAAATAATCATCCTAAAAGTTTTGAAATTTAACAAGGCGAGAATTGTCATAATTCTGTTACAAAGCTTTTTGGGAAATCGGACGATAATGAAGTTTTACCCATTTTTAATCATAATTCTCTTACTAAGCTTAATGTGACAAGAAATCGTTGTTTTGAGCTTTAACTTCACGTAGGAATGTGGGAAATCAGACGATAATAAAGTTTTACCCTTTTTATATCAAATAATCATCCTAAGAGTTTTAAAATTCAACGAGCTGATAATAATCATAATTCTATTATAAAGCTTCTTATGAATAGAAATCGATTTTGTGTCTTAACTTCACGTATGGAACGTGAGAAATTGGACGACAATGATGTTTTAACAAATTTGTATCAAATTCAACAAGCCGAGAATAGTCATAATTTTGTTATAAAGCTTATTGTTAATTGAAATCGTTGTTTTCAACCATAACTTCATGTAGGGAACACGGTAAATTGGACAATAATGAAGTTTTACTTAATTTGTATCAAATCATCATTCAAAGAGTTTTAAAATTTAAGAAGTCGAGAATAATCATAATTTTGTTACTAAGCTTAATTTGACTACAAATCGTTGTTTTGAGCCTCGTAGGGTGTGTGGGAAATCAGACGACAATGAAGTTTTACCCATTTTGTATAAATTAATCGGTCTAAGAGTTTTTAAATTTATTAAGCCGAGAATAATTAAAATTATGTTACAAAGCTTATTGTGAATACAAATAATTGTTTTCAGCCTTAAACTTCACGTAGGGAACATGGGAAGTAGAACGACAATGAAATTTTATCCATATTATATATAATTTATCATTCTAAGAGTTTTGAATTTCAATAAGTTGAGAATAATCATATTTCACTTACAAAGCTTATTGTGAATAAAAATCGTTCTTTTGAGCATTAACTTCATGTAGCGAACGTGGAAAATGAGACGACAATTAAGTTTTAACCAATTTGTATCAAATTCATCATTCTAAGAGTTTGAAAATTCAACAAATTGAAAATAGTCATAATTCTATTATAAAGCTAATTGTTAATAGAAATTATTGTTTTCATCCATAACTTCACGTAGGGAACATGGTAAATCGAACGATAACGAAGTTTTACTTATTTTTTGTCAAATCATCATTTTAAAGTTTTGAAATTCAAGAAGCCGAAAATAATCGTAATTATGTTACTAAGCTCAATGTAATAAGAAATCTTTGTTTTAAGCTTTAAGTCATGTTGGAAATGTAGGAAAGTATACGATAATGAAGTTATACCCATTTTGTATCAAATAATCATCCTAAGAGTTTTGAAATTCTATGAGCAGATAATAATCATAATTCTACGACAAAGCTTATTGTGATTAGAAATCGTTGTTTTGAGCCTTAAACTTCATGTAGGGAACGTGGAAAATCGGACGATGATGTAGTTTTCCCATTTCCTATCAACTAATCATCCTAAAAGTGTTGAAATTCAACAAGCTGAGAATTATTATAATTATGTTACAAAGCTAATTGTGACTAGAAATCGTTGTTTTGAGCCTTAACTTCACGTAGGGCACATGGAAAATCGGACGATAGTGAACTATTACCCATTTTGTATCAAATAATCATCATAAGAGTTTTGAAATTCAACAATCCAAGAATTATCATATTTCATTTACAAACCTTATTTTGAATAGAAATCGTTGTTTTGAGCTTTAACTTCATGTAGGATACGTAAAAAATCGGACGATAATGTAGTTTTGCCCAATTACTATAAAATCATCATCCTCGGAGTTTTGAAATTCAACAAGCTGAGAATAACCATAATTCTATTACAATGCTTATGTGACTGGAAATCGTTGTTTTGAGCCCCGTAGGGTGCGTGGGAAATCAACGATAATGAAGTTTTACCCATTTTGTATCAAATAATCAGTCTAAGATGAAATTTAACAAACCAACAATAATCATAATTCTTTTACTATGCTTAATGTGACAAGAAATCGTTGTTTACAGCTTTAACTTCACGTAGGAAACGTGAGCAATCTGACGATAATGAAGTTTTACCCATTTTGTATCAAATAATCATCCCAAGAGTTTTGAAATTCAATGACCCGATAATAATCATAATTCTATTACAAAACTTATTATGAATAGAAATCATTATTTTTTGCCTTAACTTCACGTAGGGAACATGGGACATTGGAAGACAATGATGTTTTAACCATTTTTTTATCCAATTCATCATTCTAAGAGTTTTAAAATTCAACAAGCCGAGAATAGTCATAATTATATTATAAAGCTTATTGTTAATTGAAATTCAACTAGCCGAGAATAGACATAATTCTACTATAGAGCTTATTGTGAATTGAAATCGTTGTTTTCAATCTTAAGTTCACATAGGGAACATGGTAAATTGGACAATATTGAAGTTTTACTTATTTTTCCTTAAATCATTATTCTAAGAGTTTTGAAATTTAAGAAGTTGAGAATAATCATAATTCTGTTTTCAAGCACAATGTAACATGGAAATCAGACGATAATGAAGTTTTACTCATTTTGTATAAATTAATCAGTCTAAGAGTTTTGAAATTTAACAAGACGAGAATAATCACAATTCTGTTACAAAGCTTATTGTGAATACAAATCATTATTTTGAGCTTTAAAATTCACGTAGGGAATATGCGAAG
This sequence comes from Stephania japonica, assembly GCA_039657345.1. Classification (NCBI taxonomy): domain Eukaryota; kingdom Viridiplantae; phylum Streptophyta; class Magnoliopsida; order Ranunculales; family Menispermaceae; genus Stephania; species Stephania japonica. Next base: position 27,470,971 of record CM077558.1, on the reverse strand, counting down.
TAGAACAACAATGAAGTTTTGTCCATTTTGTATCTAATTCATCATTCTAAAAGTTTTGAAATTCAACAAGCCGAGAATAATCATATTTCACTTACAAAGCTTATTGTGAATAAAAATTGTTCTTTTGAGCATTAACTTCACGTAGGGAACGTGGGAAATTGGACACCAATGATGTTTTAACCAGTTTGTATAAAATTCATCATCCTAAGAGTTTTGAAATTCAATAAGCCGAGAATAGTCATAATTCAATTATAAAGCTAATTGTTAATTGAAATCATTGTTTTCAACTTTAACTTCACGTAGGAAACATGGTAAATCAGACGATAACGAAGTTTTACTTATTTTCTATCAAATCATCATTCTAAGAGCTTTGAAATTCAAGAAGCCGATAATAATCAGAATTATGTTACTAAGCTCAATGTAACAAGAAATCGTTGTTTTGAGTTTCAAGTCACGTAGGAAACGTCGGAAAACATACGATAATGAAGTTTTACCCATTTTGTATCAAATAATCATCATAAGAGTTTTGAAATTCAATGAGCTGATAATAATCATAATTCTATGACAAACTTATTGTGAATAGAAATCGTTGTTTTGAGCCTTAAACTTCATGAAGGGAACGTGGAAAATAGGACGATGAAGCAGTTTTCCCATTTCGCATCAAATAATCATCCTAAAAGTTTTGAAATTCAATAAGGCGTGAATTATCATAATTCTTTTACAAAGCTTATTGTGAATACAAATCGTTGTTTTGAGCCTTAAACTTCACGTAGGGAACATGGAAAGTAAAACGACAATAAAGTTTTACCCATTTTGTATCAAATAATCATCCTAAGAGTTTTAAAATTCAACGAACCGATATTAATCATAATTCTAGTAAAAAGCTTATTATGAATAGAAATCATTGTTTTGTACATTAACTTCACGTTCGGAACGTGGAAAATTTGATGACAATGAAGTTTTAACCATTTTGTATCAAATTGATCATTCTAAGACTTTTAAAATTCAACAAGCCGAGAATAGTAATAATTCTTTTATAGAGCTTATGTTAATTGAAATCATTGTTTTTAACCTTAACTTCACATAGGGAACATAGTAAATCGACCAATAATGATGTTTTACTTATTTTGTATGAAATCATCATTCAAAGAAATTTAAAATTTAAGAAGTGAAGAATAATTATAATTTTGTTACTAAGCATAATTTGACAACAAATTGTTGTTTTGAGCCTCATAGGGTGCGTGGGAAATCAGACGATAATGAAGTTTGACCCATTTTGTATAAATTAATCCGTCTAAGAGTTTTGAACTTTAACGAGCTGAGAATAATCATAATTATGTTACAAAGCTTATTGTGAATAAAAATCAATATTTTGAGCCTTAAACTTCACGTAGGGAACATGGGAAGTAGAACGACAATGAAGTTTTATCCATTTTGTATCTAATTCATCATTCTAAGAGTTCGAAAATTCAACAAGCCGAGAATAATCATATTTCACTTACAAAGCATATGTGAGTAAAAATCATTCTTTTGAGTATTAACTTCACGTAGGGAACATGGGAAATCGGACAACAATGAAGTTTTAACCAGTTTGTATCAAATTCATTATTCTAAGAGTTTTGACATTCAACAAGCTGAGAATAGTCATAATTCTGTTATAAAGCAATTGTTAATAGAAATCGTTATTTTCAACCTTAACTTCACGTTGGAAACATGGTAAATCGGACGATAACGAAGTTTTACTTATTTTCTATCAAATCATCATTCTAAGAGCTTTGAAATTCAAGAAGCAAAGAATAATCGTAATTATGTTACTAAGCTCAATATAACTAGAAATCATTATTTTGAGCTTTAAGTCAAGTAGGAAACGTGGGAAAGCATACGATAATGAAGTTTTACCCATTTTGTACCAAATAATCATCGTAAGAGTTTTAAAATTTAAGAAGTCGAGAATAATCATAATTCAATGACAAAGCTTATAGTGAATATAAATCATTGTTTTGAGCCTTAAACATCTTGACGGGAACGTGGAAAATCGGGCAATGAAGTAGTTTTCCCATTTTGCATCAAGTAATCATCCTATAAGTTTTAAAATTAAACAAGGCGTGAATTATCATAAGAGTTTTGAAATTCAACGAGCCGATATTAATCATAAATCTATTACAAAGCTTATTATGAATAGAAATTGTTGTTTTGTGCCTTAACTTCACGTAAGGAACATGGAAAATCGGACGACAATAAAGTTTTAACCATTTTGTATCAAATTCAACATTCTAAGAGTTTTGAAATTCAACAAGCCGAGAAATGTTATAATTCTATTTTAAAGCTTATTTTTAATTGAAATCGTTGTTTTCAACCTTAATTTCACGTAGGGAACATGGTAAATTGGACAATAATGAAGTTTTACTTATTTTGCATCAAATCATCATTAAAAAAGTGAATAATCATAATTCTGTTTTTAAGCTTAATGTGACTACAAATCGTGGATTTGAGCCTCGTAGGGTATGTGAAAAATCAGGCGATAATGAAATTTTACCCATTATGTATAAATTAATCGATCTAAGAGTTTTAAAATTCAACGAGCCGGCAATAATTATAATTCTATTATAAAGCTTATTATGAATACAAATCATTGTTTTGAGCCTTAAACTTCACGTAGGGAATATAGGAAGTCGAACGACAATGAAGTTTTATCCATTTTATATCTAATTCATCATTCTAAGAGTTTTGAAATTCTACGAGCAGATAATAATCATAATTCTATGACAAAGCTTATTGTGAATAGGAATCGTTGTTTTGAGGCATAAACTTCATGTAGGGAACGTGGAAAATCGGACGATGTAGTTTTCTCATTTCGTATCAAATAATCATCCTAAAAATTTTGAAATTCAACAAACCGATAATAATTATAATTCTATTACAAAGCTTATTATGAATAGATATCATTGTTTTGTGCCTTAACTTCACGTAGGGAACGTGGTAAGTTAGACAACAATGAAGTTTTAACCATTTTGTATCAAATTCATTATTCTAAGAGTTTTGAAATTCAACAAGCCAAGAATAGTCATAATTCTATTATAAAGCTTATTGTTAATTGAAATCGTTTTTTAACCTTAACTTCACGTAGGGAACATGGTAAATTGGACAATAATGAAGTTTTACTTATTTTTTATCAAATCATCATTCTAAAAATTTTGAAATTTAAGAAGTCGAGAATAATTATAATTCTGTTTTTATGCTTAATGTGACTACAAATCGTGGATTTGAGCCTCGTACGGTGTGTGGGAAATAAGATGATAATAAAGGTTTACCCATTTTGTAGAAATTAATCGGTCTAAGAGTTTTGAAATTTAACAAGTCGAGAATAATTATAATTCTGTTACAAAGCCTATTGTGAATACAAATCATTGTTTTGAGCCTTAAACTTCACGTAGAGAACATGGGAAGTCGAACGACAATGAAGTTTTATCTATTTTGTATCTAATTCATCATTTTAAGAGTTTTGAAATTCAACAAGCCGAGAATAATTATATTTTCCTTACAAAGCTTATTGTGAATAGAAATCATTGTTTTGAGCATTAACTTCACGTCGGGAACGTAGAAAATCGGACGACAATGAAGTTTTAACCAGTTTGCATCAAATTCATCATTTAAGAGTTTTGAAATTTAACAAGCTAATTGTTAATAGAAATCATTGTTTTCAACCTTAACTTCACGTATGGAACATGGTAAATCGGACGATGAAAAAGTTTTACTTATTTTCTATCAAATAATCATTCTAAGAGTTTTAAAATTCAAGAAACCGAGAATAATCGTAATTATGTTACTAAGCTTAATGTAATAAGAAATCGTTGTTTTGAGCTTTAACTCATGTAGGAAACGTGGGAAAACTTATGATAATGAAGTTTTACCCATTTTGTATCAAATAATTATCCTAAGAGTTTTGAAATTCTACGAGCCGATAATAATCATAATTCGATTACAAAGCTTATTGTGAATAGAAATCGTTGTTTTGAGCCTTAAACTTCATGTAGGGAACGTGAAAAATCGGGCGATGATGTAGTTTTTCCATTTCATATCAAATAATCATCCTAAAAGTTTTGAAATTCAACAAGCCAAGAATTATTATAATTCAGTTACAAAGCTTATTGTTACTAGAAATCATTGTTTTGAGCCTTGAACTTCACATAGGGAACATGAGAAGTAGAATGACAATGAATTTTTATCCATTTTGTATCTAATTCATCATTCTAAGAGTTTGAAATTCAACAAACCGAGAATAATCATATTTCACGTACAAAGTTTAATGTGAATAGAAATCGTTTTTTTGAGCATTAACTTCACGTAGGAAACGTGGGAAATTGGACGACAATGAAGTTTTAACCAGTTTGTATCAAATTCACAATTCTAAGAGTTTTGAAATTCAACAAGCCGAGAATAGTCATAATTCTATTATAAAGCTAATTGTTAATAGAAATCGTTGTTTTCAGCCTTAACTTTACGTAGGGAACAAGGTAAATCGAATAATAATGAAGTTTTACTTATTTTCTATCAAATTATCATTCTAAGAGTTTTGAAATTCAAGAAGCCAAGAGTAATCGTAATTATGTTACTAAGTTCAATGTAACAAGAAATCGTTGTTTTGAGCCTTAAATCTTGTAGGAAACGTGGGAAAGTATACTATAATGAAGTTTTTCCCATTTTGTATCAAATAATCATCCTAAGAGCTTTAAAATTCAACGAGCCGATAATAATCATAATTCTATGACAAAGCTTATTGTGAATAAAAATTGTTGTTTTGAGCCCTTCAACTTCATGTAGGGAAAGTGAAAAATAGGATGATGATGTAGTTTTTCCATTTCGTATCAAATAATCATAGTAAAAGTTTTGAAATTCAACAAGGCGAGAATTATCATAATTCCGTTACAAAGCTTATTGAGAATAGAAATCGTTGTTTTGAGTCTTACCTTCACGTAGGGCACATGGGAAATCAGACGATAGTGAAGTATTACCCATTTTGTATCAAATAATCATCCTAAGAGTTTTAAAATTCAACAAGCCAAGAATAATCATATTTCATTTACAAACCTTATTGTGAATAGAAATCGTTGTTTTTAGCCGTAACTTGATGTAGGAAACATAAGAAATCGAACAATAATGTAGTTTTGCAAATTTTGAGGAAACATAAGAAATCGTTGTTTTGAGCTTTAACTTCACGTAGGAAACGTGGGAAAGCATACGATAATGAAGTTTTATCCATTTTGTATCAAATAATCATCCTAAGAGTTTTGAAGTTCAACGTGCCAATAATAATCATAATTCTATGACAAAGTATATTGTGAATAGAAATCTTTGTTTTGAGCCTTAAACTTCATGTAGGGAACATGGAAAGTCGGATGATGATGTAGTTTTTCCATTTCGTATCAAATAATCATCCCAAAAGTTTTGAAATTCAAGAAGGTGAGAATTATCATAATTCTGTTACAAAGCTTATTGTGAATACAAATCTATATTTTAAGCCTTAAACTTCACGTAGGGAACATGGGAAGTAGAACGACAATGAAGTTTTATCCATTTTGTATCTAATTCATCATTCTAAGAGTTTGAAATTCAACAAACCGAGAATAATCATATTTCACTTACAAAGCTTATTGTGAATAAAATCGTTGTTTTGAGCATTAACTTCACGTAGGGAACGCGAGAAATCGGACGACAATGAAGTTTTAACCTATTTGTATCAAATTCATCATTCTAAGAGTTTTGAAATTCAACAAGCCGAGAATAGACATAATTCTATTATAAAGCTAATTGTTAAGATAAATCGTTGTTTTCAACCTTAACTTCACGTAAGGAACATGGTAAATCGAACGATAATGAAGTTTTACTTACTTTCTATGAAATCATTATTCTAAGTATTTTGAAATTCAAGAAGCCGAGAATAATCGTAATTATGTTACTAAGCTCAATGTAACAAGAAATCATTGTTTTTAGCCTTAACTCACTTCGGAAACGTCAAAAATCATACGATAATGAACTTTTACCTAGTTTGTATCAAATAATCATCCTAAGAGTTTTGAAATTCTACGAGCCGATAATAATCATAATCCTATGACAAATCGGACGATGATGTAGTTTTTCAATTTCATATCAAATAATATTTGTTTTGAGCCTCGTAGGGTGCGTGGGAAATATGACGATAATGAAGTTTTACCCATTTTGTGTAAATTAATTAGTTTAGGAGTTTTGAAATTTTACAAGCCGAGAATGATTATAATTCTGTTTCAGAGCTTATTGTGAATACAAATCGTTTCTTTGAGCCTTAAACTTCACGTAGGAAACATGGGAAATCGAACGACAATGAAGTTTTAACCATTTTGTATCTAATTCATAATTCTAAGAGTTTTGGAATTTAACAAGCCGAGAATAATCATATTTCACTTACAAAGCTTATTGTAAATAAAAATTATTGTTTTGAGCATTAACTTCACATAGGGAACCTGGGAAATCGAACGACAATGAAGTTTTAACCAGTTTGTATCAAATTCATCATTTTAAGAGTTTTCAAATTCAACAAGCCGAGAATAGTCATAATTCTATTATAAAGCTAATTGTTAATAGAAATCGTTGTTTTAAACCTTAACTTCATGTAAGGAACATGGTAAATTGTTGTTTTCAACCTTAAATTCATCATTCTAAGTGTTTTAAAATTCAAGAAGCCGAGAATCGTAATTATGTTACTAAGCTCAATATAACAAGAAATCGTTGACTTGAGCCTTAACTCACGTAGGAAACGTGGGAAATCATACGATAATGAAGTTTTACCCATTTTGTATCAAATAATCATCCTAAGAGTTTAGAAATTCTACGAGCCAATAAATAATGCTATGAGAAAGCTTATTGTGAATAGAAATCGTTGTTTTGAGCCTTAAACTTCTTGTAGGGAATGTGAAAAATCAGACGATGATGTAATTTTCCTATTTCCTATCAAATAATCAACCTAAAAGTTTTGAAATTCAACAAGCCGAGTATTATCATAATTTTGTTACAAAGCTTATTGTATCAAATAATCATACTAAGAGTTTTAAAATTCAACAAGCCAAGTATAATCATATTTCATTTACATACCTTATTATGAATGGAAATCGTTGTTTTAATTCTTAACTACATGTAGGAAACGTATAAAATCAGACAATTATGTACTTTGCCCATTGGATATCACATCATCATCCTCGGAGTTTTGAAATTCAACAAGCTGAGAATAACCATAATTCTATTACAAAGCTTATTGCAACTAGAAATCGTAGTTTTTAGCCTTGTAGGGTGCATGGAAAATCAGACGAAAATGAAGTTTTACCAATTTTGTATCAAATAATCAGTCTAAGAGTCTTGAAACTTAACAAGCCAAAAATAATCATAATTTTATTACTAAGCTTAATGTGACTAGAAATTGTTGTTTTGAGCTTTAACTTCACGTAGGGAACGTGGGAAATCGGACGACAATAAAATTTGAACCATTTTTCATCGAATTTATCATTCTAAGAGTTTTGAAATTCAACAAGCCGAGAATAGTTATAATTCTATTATAAAGCTTATTGTTAATTGAAATCTTTGTTTTCAACCTTAGCTTCACGTAGGGAACATGGTAAATCGGAAAATAACGAAGTTTAATTATTTTGTATCAAATCATCATTCTAAGAGTTTTGAAATTAAGAAGTCGAGAATAATCATAATTTTATTACTAAGTTTAATGTGAGTACAAATCATTGTTTTGAGCCTCATAAGGTGCGTAGGAAGTCAGACTATAATGAAGTTTTACTCATTTTGTTTAAATTAATCAGTCTAAGAGTTTTGAAATTTAACAAGTGGAGAACAATCATAATTCTGTTACAAAGCTTATTGTGAATACAAATCCTTGTTTTGATCCTTAAACTTCACGTAGGGAACATGGGAAGTCGAACGACAATGAAGTTTTATCCGTTTTGTATCTAATTCATCATTCTAAGAGTCTAGAAATTCAACAAGTCGAGAATAATCATATTTCACTTACAAATCTTATTGTGAATAGAAATTGTTGTTTTGAGCATTAACTTCACGTAGGGAACGTGAGAAATTGGACGACAATGAAGTTTTAACCTGTTTGTATCAAATTCATCATTCTAAAAGTTTTGAAATTCAATAAGCCGAGAATAGTCATAATTCGATTTTAAAGCTTATTGTTAATTGCAATCGTTGTTTTCAACATTAACTTCACATAGAGAACATAGTAAATCGGACAATAATGAAGTTTGACTTATTTTGTATCAAATCATCATTCTAAGAGTTTTGAAATTAAGAAGTCGAGAATAATCATACTTCTCTTACTAAGCTTAATGTGACTACAAATCGTTGTTTTGAGCCTCATAAGGTGCGTAGGAAATCAGACTATAATGAAGTTTCACTCATTTTATTTAAATTAATTGGTCTAAGAGTTTTGAAATTTAACAAGTCGAGAACAATCATAATTCTGTTACAAAGCTTATTGTGAATACAAATCCTTGTTTTGATCCTTAAACTTCACGTAGGGAACATGGGAAGTCGAACGAAAATTAAGTTTTATCCGTTTTGTATCTAATTCATCATTTTAAGAGTTTTGAAATTCAACAAGCCGATAATAATCATATTTCACTTACAAAGCTTATTGTGAATAAAAATCGTTGTTTTGAACATTAACTACACGTAGGGAACGTGAGAAATCGGATGACAATGAAGTTTTAACCAGTTTGTATCAAATTCATCATTATAAGAGTTTTAGAATTCAACAAGCCGATAATAATTATAATTCGATGACAAAGCTTAGCGTGAATAGAAATCGTTGTTTTGAGCATTAAACTTCATGTAGGGAACGTGAAAAACGGACGATGATGTAGTTTTCCCATTTCGTTTCAAATAATCATCCTAAAAGTTTTAAAATTCAACAAGCCGAGAATTATCATAATTCTGTTACAAAGCTTATTGTGACTAAAAATCGTTGTTTTGAGCCTTAACTTTACATAGGGCACATGGGAAATCGGACGATGGTGAAGTGGTACCCATTTTGTATCAAATAATCAACCTAAGAATTTTGAAATTTCACAAGCCAAGAATAATCATATTTCATTTATTAACCTCATTGTGAATAGAAATCGTTGTTTTGAGCCTTAACTTCATGTAGGAAATGTAATAAATCGGACGAAAATGTACTTTGCCCATTGTGTATCAAATCATCATCCTCAGAGTTTTGAAATTCAACAAACTGAGAATAATCATAATTCTATTACAAAGCTTATTGCGTCTAGAAATTATAGTTTTTAGCCCCGTAGGGTGTGTGGGAAATTGGACGATAATGAAGTTTTATCCATTTTGTATCAAATAATCAGTCTAAGAGTTTTGAAATTTAACAAGCCAATAATAATCATAATTCTCTTACTAAGCTTAATGTGACAAGAAATCGTTCTTTTGAGCTTTAACTCCACCTAGGGAACGTAGGAAATATGATGATAATGAAGTTTTACCCATTTTGTATCAAATAATCATCCTAAGAGTTTTAAAATTCAACGACTTGATAATAATCATAATTCTATTACAAAGCTTATTATGAATAGAAGTCATTGTTCTTTACCTTAACTTCACGTAGGTAACGTGAGAAATCGGACGATAATGAAGTTTTAACTATTTTGTATCAAATTCATCATTCTAAGAGTTTTGAAATTCAACAAGCTGAGAATAGTCATAATTCTATTATAAAGCTTATTGTTAATTTAAATCATTGTTTTCAACCTTAACTTCACGTAGGGAACATGGTAAATCGGACAATAACGAAGTTTTACTTATTTTGTATCTAATCATTATTCAAAGAATTTTCAAATTTAAGAAGTCAAGAAAAATCATAATTTTGTTACTAAACTTAATTTGACTACAAATCAATGTTTTGAGCCACATAGGATGCGTGAGAAATCAAACGATAATGAAGTTTTACTCATTTTGTATAAATTAATTGGTTTAAGGGTTTTAAAATTTAACAAGCCGAGAATTATCATAATTGTTGCAAAGCTTATTGTGAATACAAATCGTTGTTTTAATCCTTAAACTTCACGTAGGGAACATGGGAAGTAGAACGACAATGAAGTTTTATCCAAATTGTATCTAATTTATCATTCTAAGAGTTTTAAAATTCAACAAGCCGAGAATAATCATATTTCACTTACAAAGCTTATTTTGAATAAAAATCCTTCTTTTAAGCATTAACTTCACATAGGGAACGTGAGAAATTGGACGACAATGAAGTTTTAACCAGTTTGTATCAAATTCATCATTTTAAGAGTTTTGAATTTCAACAAATAGAGAATAGTCATAATTCTATTATAAAGCTAATTGTTAATAGAAATCGTTGTTTTCAACCTTAATTTTACCTAGGGAACATGGTAAATCGGACGATAATGAAGTTTTTCTTATTTTCTATCAAATCATCATTCTAAGAGTTTTGAAATTCAAGAAGCCGAGAATAATCGTAATTATGTTACTAAGCTCAATGTAACAAGAAATCGTTCTTTTGAACTTTAAGTCACATAGGAAACGTGGTAAAGCATACGATAATGAAGTTATACCCAATTTGTATCAAATAATTACCTTAAAAGTTTTAAAATTCAACGAGCAGATAATAATCACAATTCTATGACAAAGCTTATTGTGAATAGAAATCGTTGTTTTGAGCCGTAAAATTCATATAAGGAACGTGAAAAATAGGGCGATAATGTAGTTTTCCCATTTCGTATCAAATAATCATCTCAAAAGATTTGAAATTCAAGAAGGCAAGAATTATCATAATTCTGTTACAACGCTTATCGTGAATACAAATCGATGTTTGAGCCTTAAACTTCACGTAGGGAATATGGGAAGTAGAACGACAGTGAAGTTTTATCCATTTTGTATCTAATTCATCATTCTAAGAGTTTAAAATTCAACAAACCGAGAATAATCATATTTCACTTACAAAGCTTATTGTGAATAGAAATCGTTCTTTTGAGCATTAACTTCACGTAGCGAACGTGGAAAATCGGACGACAATGAAGTTTTAACCAGTTTGTATCAAATTCATCATTCTAAAAGTTTTGAAATTCAACAAGCCGAGAATAGTAATAATTCTATTATAAAGCTAATTGTTAATTGAAATCGTTGTTTTCAACCTTAACTTCACGTAGGGAACATGGTAAATCGGACAACAATGAAGTTTTACTTATTTTGTATCAAATCATCATTCTAAGAGTTTTGAAATCTAAGAAGTCGAGAATAATCATAATTCTATTTTTAAGCTTAATGTGACTACAAATCGTAGATTTGACCCTCGTAGGGTGCGTGGGAAATCAGACGATAACGTAATTTAACAAGCCGAGAATAATAATATTTCACTTACAAAGCTTATTGTAAATAAAAATCGTTGTTTTGAACTTTAACTTCACGTAGGGAACGTGGGAAATCGGACTACAATGAAGTTTTAACCAGTTTGTATCAAATTCATTATTCTAAGAGTTTTGAAATTCAACAAGCCGAGAATAGTCATAATTTTATAAGAAAGCTAATTGTTAAGAGAAATCGTTGTTTTCAACATTAACTTCACGTAAGGAACATGGTAAATCGGACGATAACGAAGTTTTACTTATTTTCTATCAAATCATCATTTTAAGAGTTTTGAAATTTAAGAAGTCGAAAATAATCGTAATTATGTTACTAAGCTCAATGTAACAAAAAATCTTTGTTTTCAGCCTTAACAAACGTAGGAAACGTGGGAAATCATACGATAATGAAGTTTTACCCATTTTGTATCAAATAATCATCCTAAGAGTTTTAAAATTTTACGAGCCGATAATAATTATAATTCTAGGACAAAGCTTATTGTAAATAGAAATCGTTGTTTTGAGCCATGAACTTCAAGTAGGGAACATGGAAAATCGGACGATGATGTAGTTTTCCCATTTCGTATCCTCAAAGTTTTGAAATTCAACAAGCCTATAATAATTATAATTCTATTACAAAGCTTATTATGAATAGATATCGTTGTTTTGTGCCTTAACTTCACGTAGGGAACGTGGTAAGTCGGACGATAATGAAGTTTTAACTATTTTGCATCAAATTCATCATTCTAAGAGTTTTAAAATATAACAAGCCGAGAATAGTTATAATTCTATTATAAAGCTTATTGTTGATTGAAATCGTTGTTTTCAACCTTAACTTCACGTAGGGAACATGGTAATTCGGACAATAACGAAGTTTTACATATTTTGTATCAAATCATTATTCTAAGAGTTTTAAAATTTAATAAGTCAAGAATAATTGTAATTCTATTTTTATGCGTAATGTGACTACAAATCGTTGTTTTTAGCCTCATAGGGTGTGTGGGAAATATGACGATAATGAAGGTTTACCTATTTTGTATAAATTAATCGGTCTAAGAGTTTTAAAATTTAATAAGCCGAGAATAATCATAATTCTGTTACAAACCTTATTGTGAATACAAATCGTTGTTTTAAGCCTTAAATTTCACTTAAGGAACATGGGAAGTCGAATGACAATGAAGTTTTATCCATTTTGTATCTAATTCATGATTCTAAGAGTTTTAAAATATAACAAGCCGAGAATAATCATATTTCACTTACAAAGTTTATTGTGAATAAAAATCGTTGTTTTGAACATTAACGTCACGTACAGAATGTGAAAAATCGAACGACAATGAAGTTTCAACCAGTTTGTATGAAATTCATCATTCTAAGAGTTTTGAAATTCAACAAGCCAATAATAATAATAATTCTATGACAAAGTTTATTGTTAATTGAAATCGTCGTTTTAAGCCTTAACTTCACGTAGGGAACATGGTAAATCAGACAATAACGAAGTTTAATTATTTTGTATCAAATCATCATTCTAAGAGTTTTGAAATTAAGAAGTCAAGAATAATCATAATTTTGTTACTATGCTTAATGTTACTACAAATCGTTGTTTTTAGCCTCGTAAGGTGCGTGGGAAATCAGACTATAATGAAGTTTTACTAATTTTTTTAAATTAATCGGTCTAAGAGTTTTGAAATTTTACAAGTCGAGAATAATCATAATTTTGTTACAAAGCTTATTGTGAATATAAATCCTTGTTTTGAGCCTTAAACTTCACGTAGGGAACATGGGAAGTCGAATGACCATGACGTTTTATCCATTTTGTATCTAATTCATCATTCTAAGAGTTTTGAAATTCAACAAGTCGAGAATAATCATATTTGACTTACAAAGCTTACTATGAATAGAAATCGTTGTTTTGATCATTAACTTCACATAGGGAACGCGGGAAATTGGACGACAATGAAGTTTTAATCAGTTTGTATCAAATTCATCATTCTAAAAGTTTTGAAATTCAACAAGCCGAGAATGGTCATAATTCTATTATAAAGCTAATTGTTAAAAGAAATCATTTTTTTCAACCTTAACTTCACGTAGGGAACATGATAAATAGGACAATAATGAAGTTTTACTTATTTTCTATCAAATCATCATTCTAAGAGTTTTGAAATTCAAGAAACTGAGAATAATCGTAATTATGTTGCTAAGCTTAATGTAACAAGAAATTGTTGTTTTGAGCCTTAACTCACTTAGGAAACGTGGGAAATCATACGATAATGAAGTTTTACGCATTTTGTATCAAATAATCATCCTATGAGTTTTGAAATTCTACAAGCCGATAATAATCATAATTCTATAACAAAGCTTATTGTGAATAGAAATCATTGTTTTGAGCCTTAAACTTCATGGAGGGAACGTGGAACTCAGACGATGATATAGTTTTCCAATTTCATATCAAATAATCATCCTAAAAGTTTTGAAATTCAACGAGACGGTAATAATCATAATTCCATTACAAAGCATATTATGAATAGAAATCATTGTTTTGTACATTAACTTCATGTAGGGAACGTGAGAAATCGGACGACAATTAAGTTTTAACCATTTTGTATCAAATTCATCATTCTAAGAGTTTTGAAATTCAACAAGCCGAGAATAGTCATAAGTCTATTTTAAAGCCTATTGTTAATTGAAATCGTTATTTTCAATCTTAATTTCACGTAGGGAACATGGTAAATAGGAAAATAATGAAGTTTTACTTATTTTGTATTAAATCATCATCCTTGAAGTTTTGAAATCCAACAAGCCGAGAATAACCAGAATTCTATTACAATGCTTATTGTGACTAGAAATAGTTGTTTTTACCCTTCTAGGGTACGTGGGAAATTCGACGATAACGAAGTTTTAACCATTTTGTATTAAATAATCGGTCTAAGAGTTTTGAAATTTAACAAGCCAAGAATAATCATAATTCTCTTACTAAGCTTATTGAGACTAGAAATCGTTGTTTTGAGCCTTAACTTCACGTAGGGCACATGGGAAATCCAACAATAGTGAAGTATCACCCATTTTGTATCTATTTTGTATCTAATTCATCATTATAAGAGTTTTGAAATTCAACAAGCCGAGAATAATTATATTTCCCTTACAAAGCTTATTATGAATAGAAATCATTGTTTTGAGCATTAACTTCATGTAGGGAACGTAGGAAATTGGACGACAATGAAGTTTTAACGAGTTTGTATCAAATTCATCATTTAATAGTTTTGAAATTCAACAAGTTAATTGTTAATAGAAATCATTGTTTTCAACCTTAACTTTATGTAGAGAACTTGGTAAATCGGACGATGACAAAGTTTTACTTATTTTCTATCAATCATCATTCTAAGAGTTTTAAAATTCAAGAAACCGAGAATAATCGTAATTATGTTACCAAGCTTAATGTAACAAGAAATCGTTGTTTTGAGCTTTAACTCATGTAGGAAACGTGGGAAATCTTACGATAATGAAGTTTTACCCATTTTGTATCAAATAATTATCCTAAGAGTTTTAAAATTCTACGAGCTGATAATAATCATAATTCGATTACAAAGGTTATTGTGAATAGAAATCATTGTTTTGAGTCTTAAACTTCATGTAGGGAACGTGAAAAATCGGACGATGATGTAGTTTTCCCATTTCGTATCAAATAATCATCCTAAAAGTTTTGAAAGTCAACAAGCCGAGAATTATTATAATTCTGTTACAAAGCTTATTGTTACTAGAAATCGTTCTTTTGAGCCTTAAACTTCACGTAGGGAACATGAGAAGTAGAATGACAATGAAGTTTTATCCATTTTCTATCTAATTAATCATTCTAAGAGTTTGAAATTCAACAAACCGAGAATAATCATATTTCACTTACAAAGTTTAATGTGAATAGAAATCGTTCTTTTGAGAATTAACTTCACGTAGGAAACTTGAGAAATTGGACGACAATGAAGTTTTAACCAGTTTGTATCAAATTCACAATTCTAAGCGTTTTGAAATTTAACAAGCCGAGAATAGTCATAATTCTATTATAAAGCTAATTGTTAATAGAAATCGTTGTTTTCAACCTTAACTTCACTAGGGAACAAGATAAATCGAATGATAATGAAGTTTTACTTATTTTCTATCAAATTATCATTCTAAGAGTTTTGAAATTCAAGAAGCCAAGAGTAATCGTAATTATGTTACTAAGCTCAATGTAACAAGAAATCGTTGTTTTGAGCCTTAAATCATGTAGGAAATGTGGGAAAGTATACGATAATGAAGTTTTTCCCATTTTGTATCAAATTATCATCCTAAGAGCTTTAACATTCAACGAGCCGATAATAATCATAATTCTATGACAAAGCTTATTGTGAATAAAAATCGTTGTTTTGAGCCCTTCAACTTCATGTAGGGAAAGTGAAAATAGGATGATGATGTAGTTTTTCCATTTCGTATCAAATAATCATAGTAAAAGTTTGGAAATTCAACAAGGCGAGAATTATCATAATTCCCTTACAAAGCATATTGAGAATAGAAATCATTGTTTTGAGCCTTACCTTCACGTAGGGCACATACGAAATCAGACGATAGTGAAGTATTACCCATTTTATATCAAATAATCATTCTAAGAGTTTTGAAATTCAACAAGCCAAGAATAATCATATTTCATTTACAAACCTTATTGTGAATAGAAATCGTTGTTTTTAGCCGTAACTTCATGTAGGAAACATAAGAAATCGAACGATAATGTAGGTTTGCAAATTTTGAGGAAACATAAGAAATCGTTGTTTTGAGCTTTAACTTCACGTAGGAAATGTGGGAAAGCATACGATAATGATGTTTTATCCATTTTGTATCAAATAATCATCCTAAGAGTTTTGAAGTTCAACGTGCCAATAATAATAATAATTCTATGACAAAGCATATTGTGAATAGAAATCTTTGTTTTGAGCCTTAAACTTTATGTAGGGAACATGGAAAGTCGGACGATGATGTAGTTTTTCCATTTCGTATCAAATAATCATCCCAAAAGTTTTGAAATTCAAGAAGGTGAGAATTATCATAATTTTGTTACAAAGCTTATTGTGAATACAAATCTATATTTTAAGCCTTAAACTTCACGTAGGAGATATGGGAAGTAGAACGACAATGAAGTTTTATCCATTTTGTATCTAATTCATCATTCTAAGAGTTTGAAATTCAACAAACCGAGAATAATCATATTTCACTTACAAAGCTTATTGTGAATAAAATCGTTGTTTTGAGCATTAATTTCACGTAGGGAACGCGAAAATCGGATGACAATGAAGTTTTAACTAATTTGTATCAAATTCATCATTCTAAGAGTTTTGAAATTCAACAAGCCGAGAATAGTCATAATTCTATTATAAAGCTAATTGTTAAGAGAAATCGTTGTTTTCAACCTTAACTTCACGTAAGGAACATGGTAAATCGGACGATAATGAAGTTTTACTTACTTTTTATGAAATCATTATTCTAAGTATTTTGAAATTCAAGAAGCCGAGAATAATCGTAATTATGTTACTAAGCTCAATGTAACAAGAAATCATTGTTTTTAGCCTTAACTCACTTAGGAAACGTCAAAAATCATACGATATTGAACTTTTACCCAGTTTGCATCAAATAATCATCCTAAGAATTTTGAAACTCTACGAGCCGATAATAATCATAATCTTATGACAAATCAGACGATGATGTAGTTTTCCAATTTCATATCAAATAATCATCCTAATAGTTTTGAAATTCCATAAGTCGATATTAATTATAATAATATTACAAAGCTTATTATTAATAGATATCGTTGTTTTGTGTCTCAACATCACATAGGGAACTTCATAAGTCAGACGACAATGAAGTTTTAACCTTTTTGTATCAAATTCATCATTCTAAGAGTTTTTAAATTCAATAAGCCGAGAATAGTCATAATTCTATTATAAAGCTTATTATTAATTGAAATCATTGTTTTCCACCTTAACTTCACGTAGGGAACATGGTAATTCGGACAATAACGAAGTTTTACTTATTTTGTATCAAATCAACATTCTAAGAGTTTTGAAATTTAAGAAGTCAATAATAATCATAATTTTGTTTTTAAGTTTAATGTGATAACAAATCTTTGTTTTGAGCCTCATAGGGTGCGTGGGAAATATGACG
Source organism: Stephania japonica (assembly GCA_039657345.1). Lineage (NCBI taxonomy): Eukaryota > Viridiplantae > Streptophyta > Magnoliopsida > Ranunculales > Menispermaceae > Stephania > Stephania japonica. Next base: position 27,453,383 of record CM077558.1, on the reverse strand, counting down.
ATAATGAAGTTTTACCCATTTTGTATAAATTAATTAGTCTAGGAGTTTTGAAATTTTACAAGCCGAGAATGATCATAATTCTGTTACAGAGCTTATTGTGAATACAAATCGTTTCTTTGAGCCTTAAACTTCACGTAGGAAACATGGGAAATCGAACGACAATGAAGTTTTAACCATTTTGTATCTAATTCATAATTCTATTATAAAGCTAATTGTTAATAGAAATCGTTGTTTTAAACCTTAACTTCATGTAAGGAACATGGTAAATCGTTGTTTTGAACCTTAAATTCATCATTCTAAGTGTTTTGAAATTCAAGAAGCCGAGAATCGTAATTATGTTACTAAGGTCAATATAACAAGAAATCGTTGACTTGAGTGTTAACTCACGTAGGAAACGTGAGAAATCATACGATAAAGAAGTTTTACCCATTTTGTATCAAATAATCATCCTAAGAGTTTAGAAATTCTACAAGCCAATAAATAATGCTATGAGAAAGCTTATTGTGAATAGAAATTGTTATTTTGAGCCTTAAACTTCTTGTAGGGAATGTGAAAAATCAGACGATGATGTAATTTTCCTATTTCGTATCAAATAATCAACCTAAATGTTTTGAAATTCAACAAGCCGAGTATTATCATAATTTTGTTACAAAGCTTATTGTGACTAGAAATCGTCGTTTTGAGCCTTAACTTCACGTAGGGCATATGGGATATCGAACGATAGTGAAGTATTACCCATTTTGTATCAAATAATCATACTAAGAGTTTTAAAATTCAACATGCCAAGTATAATCATATTTCATTTACATACCTTATTATGAATGGAAATTGTTGTTTTAAGTCTTAACTTCATGTAGGAAACGTATGAAATCAGACGATTATGTACTTTGCCCATTGGATATCAAATCAGCATCCTCGAGTTTTGAAATTCAACAAGCTAAGAATAACCATAATTCTATTACAAAGCTTATTGCGACTAGAAATCGTAGTTTTTAGCCTCGTAGGGTGCGTGGAAAATCAAACGAAAATGAAGTTTTACCAATTTTGTATCAAATAATCAGTCTAAGAGTCTTGAAATTTAACAAGCCAAAAACAATCATAATTTTATTACTAAGCTTAATGTGACTAGAAATTGTTGTTTTGAGCTTTAAATTCATGTAAGGAACGTGGGAAATCGGACGACAATGAAATTTTAACCATTTTGCATCGAATTTATCATTCTAAGAGTTTTGAAATTCAACAAGCCGAGATTAGTCATAATTCTATTATAAAGCTTATTGTTAATTGAAATCTTTGTTTTCAACCTTAGCTTCACGTAGGGAATATGGTAAATCGGACAATAACAAAATTTAATTATTTTGTATCAAATCATCATTCTAAGTGTTTTGAAATTAAGAAGTCGAGAATAATCATAATTACGTTACTAATCTTAATGTGACTACAAATCATTGTTTTGAGCCTCATAAGGTGCATAGGAAATCAGACTATAATGAAGTTTTACTCATTTTGTTTAAATTAATCGGTCTAAGTGTTTTGAAATTTAACAAGTCGAGAACAATCATAATTTTGTTACAAAGCTTATTATGAATACAAATCCTTGTTTTGATTCTAAAACTTCACGTAGGGAACATGGGAAGTCGAACGACAATGAAGTTTTATCCATTTTGTATCTAACTCATCATTCTAAGAGTTAGAAATTCAACAAGTCGAGAATAATCATATTTTACTTACAAATTTTATTGTGAATAGAAATCGTTGTTTTGAGCATTAACTTCACGTAGGGAACGTGGGAAATTGGACGACAATGAAGTTTTAACCAGTTTGTATCAAATTCATCATTCTAAAAGTTTTGAAATTCAATAAGCCAAGAATAGTCATAATTCGATTTTAAAGCTTATTGTTAATTGAAATCTTTGTTTTCAACATTAACTTCACGTAGGGAACATAGTAAATCGGGCAATAATGAAGTTTTACTTATTTTGTATCTAATCATCATTCTAAGAGTTTTAAAATTTAAGAAGTTGAGAATAATCATAAATTTGTTTTTAAGCTTAATGTGACTACATATCATTGTTTTAAGCCTCATTTGATGCGTGAGAAATTAGATGATAATGAAGTTTTACCCATATTTTATAAATTAATCGGTCTAAGAGTTTTGAAATATAACAAGCGGAGAATAATCATAATTCTATTACAAAACTTATTGTGAATACAAATCGTTGTTTTGAGCCTTAAACTTCATGTAGGGAACATGGGAAGTCGAACGACAATGATGTTTTATCTATTTTGTATCTAATTCATCATTCTAAGAGTTTTGAAATTCAACAAGCCGATAATAATCATATTTCACTTACAAAGCTTATTGTGAATAAAAATCGTTGCTTTCAACATTAACTTCACGTAGGGAACGTGAGAAATCGGATGACAATGAAGTTTTAACCAGTTTGTATCAAATTCATCATTCTAAGAGTTTTGAAATTCAACAAGTCGATAATAATTATAATTCTATGACAAAACTTAGTGTGAATAAAAATCGTTATTTTGAGCATTAAACTTCATGTAGGGAACGTGAAAAATTGGACGATGATGTAGTTTTCCCATTTCGTTTCAAATAATCATCCTAAAAGTTTTAAAATTCAACAAGCCAAGAATTATCATAATTCTGTTACAAAGCTTATTGTGACTAGAAATCGTTGTTTTGAGCCTTAACTTCACGTAGGGCACATGGGAAATCGGACGATGGTGAAGTATTACCCATTTTATATCAAATAATCATCCTAAGAGTTTTGAAATTTCACTAGCCAAGAATAATCATATTTCATCTATAAACCTCATTGTGAATAGAAATCGTTGTTTTGAACCTTAACTTCATTTAGGAAACGTAATAAATCGAACTAAAATGTACTTTGCCCATTGTGTATCAAATCATCATCCTAAGAGTTTTGCTGAGAATAAACATAATTCTATTACAAAGCTTATTGCGTCTAGAAATCGTAGTTTTTAGCCTCGTAGGGTGCGTAGAAAATCGGACGATAATGAAGTTTTACCCATTTTGTATCAAATAATCAGTCTAAAAGTTTTGAAATTTAACAAGCCAAGAAAAATCATAATTCTCTTACTAAGCTTAATGTGAAAAGAAATCGTTGTTTACAGCTTTAACTTCACGTAGGAAATGTGAGAAATCTGACGATAATGAAGTTTTACCCATTTTGAAACAATTAATCATCCCAATAGTTTTGAAATTCAACGACCCGATAATAATCATAATTCTAGTACAAAACTTATTATGAATAGAAATCATTATTATTTGCCTTAACTTCACGTAGGGAACGTGGGAAATCGGACGACAATGAAGTTTTAACCGTTTTGTATCCAATTTATCATTCTAAGAGTTTTAAAATTCAACAAGCCGACAATAGTCATAATTCTGTTATAAAGCTTATTGTTAATTGAAGTCGTTGTTTTGAACCTCAACTTCACGTATGGAACATGGTTTTCGGACAATAATGATGTTTTACTTATTTTGTATCAAATCATCATTCAAAGTTTTTGAAATTTAAGAAGTCGAGAATAATCATAATTTTGTTACTAAGCTTAATTTGACTACAAATCGTTGTTTTGAGCCTCGTAGGGTGCGTGGGAAATCAGACGATAATAAAGTTTTATCCATTTTGTATAAATTAATCGGTCTAAGAGTTTTAAATTTAACAAGCCGAGAATAATCATAATTCTGTTCCAAAGCTTATTGTGAATACAAAAATCGTTGTTTTAAGCCTTAAACTTCACATAGGGAACATGGGAAGTAGAACGACAATGAAGTTTTATCTAAATTGTATCTAATTCATCATTCTAAGAGTTTTGAAATTCAACAAGGCGAGAATAATAATATTTCACTTACAAAGCTTATTGTGAATAAAAATCATTCTTTTAAGCATTAACTTCACGTAGGGAACGTGAGAAATCGGACGACAATGAAGTTTTAACCAGTTTATATCAAATTCATAATTCTAAGAGTTTTGAAATTCAATAAATCGAGAATAGTCATAATTCTATTATAAAGCTAATTGTTAATAGAAATCATTGTTTTCAACCTTAACTTCATGTAGGGAACATGGTAAATCTTAAGATAATGAAGTTTTACTTATTTTCTATCAAATCATTATTCTAAGAGTTTTAAAATTTCATAAGTCGAAAATAATTGTAATTATGTTATTAAGCTCAATGTAACAAGAAATCATTGTTTTGAGCTTTAACTAAACGAGCCGATAATAATCACAATTCTATGGCAAAGCTTATTGTGAATAAAAATCGTTGTTTTGAGCCTTAAAAGCTTCATGCAAGGAACGTGGAAAATCGGACGATGATGTAGTTTTTCCATTTTGTATCAAATAATCATCCTAAAATTTTGAAATTCAAGAAGGCGAGAATTATCATAATTCTGTTACAAAGCTTATTGTGAATACAAATCGATGATTTGAGCCTTAAACTGCATGTAGGGAACATGGGAAGAAGAACGACAATGAAGTTTTATCCATTTTGTATCTAATTCATCATTTTAAGAGTTTGAAATTCAACAAACCGAGAATAATCATATTTCACTTACAAAGCTTATTGTGAATAAAATTGTTGTTTTGAGCATTAATTTTACGTAGGGAACGTAGAAAATCGGACGACAATGAAGTTTTAACCAATTTGTATCAAATTCATTATTCTAAGAGTTTTGAAATTCAACAAGCCGAGAATATTCATAATTCTATTATAAAGATAATTGTTAAGAGAAATCGTTGTTTTCAACCTTAACTTCACATAAGGAACATGGTAAATCGGACGATAATGAAGTTTTACTTATTTTTTATAAAATCATCATTCTAAGAGTTTTGAAATTCAAGTTTGAGAATAATCGTAATTATGTTACTAAACTCAATGTAACTAGAAATCTTTGTTTTGAGCCTTAACAAACATAGGAAACATGAGAAATCATACGATAATGAAGTTTTTCCCATATTGTATCAAATAATCATCGTAAGAGTTTTGAAAGTCAACAAAACGAGAATAATCATATTTCACTTTCAAAGCTTATTGTGAATAGAAATCGTTCTTTTTAGCATTAACTTCACGTAGGGGACGTGGGAAATCGGACGACAATGAAGTTTTAACTAGTTTGTATCAAATTCATCATTCTTAAAGTTTTGAAATTCAACAAGCCAAGAATAGTTATAATTCTATTATAAAGCTAATTGTTAATAGAAATTGTAGTTTTCAACCTTAACTTCACATAGGGAACAAGGTAAATAGGACGATAACGAAATTTTACTTATTGTTACTAGAAATCGTTGTTATGAGCCTCGTAAGGTACTTGGGAAATCGGACGATAATGAAGTTTTACCCATTTTGTATCAAATAATCATTCTAAGAGTTTTAAAATTGAATAAGCCAAGAATAATTATAATTCTCTTACTAAGCTTAATGTGACAAGAAATCGTTGTTTTAAGCTTTAACTTCACGTAGGGAACATGGTAAATCTGACGATAATGAAGTTTTACCCATTTTGTATCAAATAATAATCCTAAGAGTTTTGAAATTCAATGACCCGATAATAATCATAATTCTATGACATAGCTTATTGTGAATAGAAATAGTTATTTTGAGCTTTAAACTTCACGTAGGGAACGTAGGAAATCGGACAACAATGAAGTTTTAACCATTTTGTATGAAATTCATCATTCTAAGAGTTTTGTAATTCAACAGTCCGAGAATAGTCATAATTCTATTATAAAGCTTATTGTTAATTGAAATCGTTGTTTTGAACATCAACTTCACGAATGGAACATGGTATTTCCGACAATAACGAAGTTTTACTTATTTTGTATCAAATCATCATTCAAAGAATTTTGAAATTTAAGAAGTCAAGAATAATCATAATTTTGTTACTAAGCTTGATTTGACTACAAATCGTTGTTTTGAGTCTCGTAAGGTGCTTCAGAAATCAGACTATAATCAAGTTTTACCCATTTTTTTAAATTAATCGGTCTAAGAGTTTTGGAATTTAACAAGTTAAGAATAATCATAATTTTGCTAGAAAGCTTATTGTGAATACAAATCCTTGTTTTGAGCCTTAAACTTCACGTAGGGAACATGAGATGTCGAACGACAATGAAGTTTTATCCATTTTGTATCTAATTCATCATTTTAAGAGTTTTAAAATTCAACAAGCCGAGAATAATCATATTTCATTTACAAAGCTTGTTGTAAAAAGAAATCGTTGTTTTAAGCACAAACTTCACGTAGGGAACACGGAAATTGGACGACAATGAAGTTTTAACCAGTTTGTATCAAATTCATCATTCTAAACGTTTTGAAATTCAACAAGCTGAGAATAGTAATAATTCTATTATAAAGCTAATTGTTAATAGAAATCATTGCTTTCAACATTAACTTTACGTAGGGAACATGGTAAATCGGACGATAACGAAGTTTTACTTATTTTCTATTAAATCATCATTCTAATAGTTTTGAAATTCAAGAAACCGAGAATAATCGTAATTATGTTGCTAAGCTTAATGTAACAAGAAATTGTTGTTTTGAGCTTTAAGTCACGTAGGAAATGTGGGAAAGCATACGATAATGAAGTTTTACCCATTTTGTATCAAATAATCAGTCTAAGAGTCTTAAAATTTAACAAGCCAAGAATAATCATAATTCTAATATAAGCTTAATGTGGCAAGAAATCATTGTTTTCAGCTTTAACTTCACGTAGGTAACGTGGGAAATCAGACGACAATGAAGTTATAACCATTTTATATCAAATTTATCATTCTAAAAGTTTTAAATTCAACAAGTCGAGAATAGCCATAATTCTATTATAAAGCTTATTGTTAATTGACATCATTGTTTTCACCCTTAACTTCACATAGGGAACATGGTAAATCGGACAATAACGAAGATTCACTTATTTTGTATCAAATCATCATTCAAAGAGTTTTAAAATTTAAGAAGTCGAGAATAATTATAATTTTGTTACTAAGTTTAATGTGACTACAAATCGTTGTTTTGAGCCTCGTAAGGTGCATGGGAAATCAGACGATAATGAAGTTTTATCCATTTTGTATAAATTAATCGATCTAAGAGGTTTGAAATTTAACAAGCTGAGAATAATCATAATTCTGTTGGAAAGCTTATTGTGAATACAAAAATCATTGTTTTAAGCCTTAAACTTCATACAAGGAACATGGGAAGTAGAACAACAATGAAATTTTATCTAAATTGTATCTAATTCATCATTCTAAGAGTTTTGAAATTCAACACGCTGAGAATAATCATATTTCACTTACAAAGCTTATTGTGAATAAAAATCGTTCTTTTGAGCACTAACTTCACGTAGAGAACGTGGGAAATCGAACGACAATGAAGTTTTAACTAGTTTATATCAAATTCATCATTCTAAGAGTTTTGAAATTCAACAAATCGAGAATAGTCATAATTCTATTATAAAGCTAATTGTTAATAGAAATAATTGTTTTCATCCTTAACTTCATGTAGGAACACGGTAAATCGTACGATAACGAAGTTTTACTTATTTTCTATCAAATCATCATTCTAAGAGTTTTAAAATTTCAGAAGCATAGAATAATTGTAATTGTGTTACTAAGCTCAGTGTAACAAGAAATCGTTGTTTTGAGCTTTAAGTCACGTAGGAAACGTGGGAAAGCATACGATAATGAAGTTATACCCATTTTGTATCAAATAATCATCTTAAAAGTTTTAAAACTCAACGAGCCGATAATAATCACAATTCTATGACAAAGCTTATTGTGAATAAAAATCGTTTTTTTGAGCCTTAAACATCATGTAGGGAATGTGAAAAATCGGAGGATGATGTAGTTTTCCCATTTCGTATCAAATAATCATCCTAAAATTTTTAAAATTCAAGAAGGCGAGAATTATCATAATTCTGTTACAAAGCTAATTGTGAATACAAATCGATGATTTGAGCCTTAAACTGCACGTACGGAACATGGGAAGTAGAACGACAATTAAGTTTTATCTATTTTGTATCGAATTCATCATTTTAAGAGTTTGAAATTCAACAAACCAAGAATAATAATATTTCACTTACAAAGCTTATTGTGAACAAAATTGTTGTTTTGAGCATTAACTTCACGTAGGGAACGCAGAAAATTGGACGATAATGAAGTTTTAACCAATTTGTATCAAATTCATTATTCTAAGAGTTTTGAAATTCAACAAGTCGAGAATAGTCATAATTCGATTATAAAGATAATTGTTAAGAGAAATCGTTGTTTTCAACCTTAACTTCACATAAGGAACATGGTAAATCGGACGATAATGAAGTTTTACTTATTTTCTATAAAATCAGCATTCTAAGAGTTTTGAAATTCAAGAAGCTGAGAATAATCGTAATTATGTTACTAAACTCAATGTAACTAGAAATCTTTTTTTTGAGCCTTAACAAACATAGGAAACATGGGAAATCATACGATAATGAAGTTTTTTTCCATATTGTCTCAAATAATCATCGTAAGAGTTTTGAAAGTCAACAAAACGAGAATAATCATATTTCACTTTTAAAGCTTATTGTGAATAGAAATCATTCTTTTGAGCATTAACTTCACGTAGGGGACGTGGAAAATCGGACGATAATGAAGTTTTAACTAGTTTGTATCAAATTCATCATTCTTAAAGTTTTCAAATTCAACAAGCCAAGAATAGTTATCATTCTATTATAAAGCTAATTGTTAATAGAAATTGTAGTTTTCAACCTTAACTTCACGTAGGGAACAAGGTAAATAGGACGATAACGAAGTTTTACTTATTGTTACTAGAAATCGTTGTTATGAGCCTCGTAAGGTTCTTGGGAAATTGGGCGATAATGAAGTTTTACCCATTTTGTATCAAATAATCATTCTAAGAGTTTTGAAATTTAACAAGCCAAGAATAATTATAATTCTCTTACTAAGCTTAATGTGACAAGAAATCGTTGTTTTGAGCTTTAACTTCACATAGGGAACGTGGCAAATCTGACGATAATGAAGTTTTACCCATTTTGTATCAAATAATAATCCTAAGAGTTTTGAAATTCAACGACCCGATAATAATCATAATTCTATGACATAGCTTATTGGACGACAATGAAGTTTTAACCGTTTTGTATGAAATTCATCATTCTAATAGTTTTAAAATTCAACAGTCCGAGAATAGTCATAATTCTATTATAAAACTTATTGTTAATTGAAATCGTTGTTTTGAACATCAACTTCACGTATGGAACATGTTAAATTGGACAATAACGAAGTTTTACTTATTTTGTATCAAATCATCATTCAAAGAATTTTGAAATTGAAGAAGTCAAGAATAATCATAATTTTGTTACTAAGCTTAATTTGACTACAAACCGTTGTTTTGAGCCTCATAAGGTGCTTTGGAAATCAGACTATAATGAAGTTTTACCCATTTTTTTAAATTAATCGGTCTAAGAGTTTTGAAATTTAATAAGTCGAGAATAATCATAATTTTGTTAGAAAGCTTATTGTGAATACAAATCCTTATTTTGAGCCTTAAACTTCACGTAGGGAACATGAGAATTCGAACGACAATGAAGTTTTATCCATTTTGTATCTAATTTATCATTCTAAGAGTTTTAAAATTCAACAAGCCGAGAATAATCATATTTCATTTACAAAGCTTATTGTGAAAAGAAATCGTTGTTTTAAGCACAAACTTCACGTAGGGAACATGGGAAATTGGACGACAATGAAGTTTTAACCAGTTTGTATCAAATTCATCATTCTAAACGTTTTGAAATTCAACAAGCCGAGAATAGTAATAATTCTATTATAAAGCTAATTGTTAATACAAATCATTGCTTTCAACATTAACTTTACGTTGGGAACATGGTAAATCGGACGATAACGAAGTTTTACTTATTTTCTATCAAATTATCATTCAAATAGTTTTGAAATTCAAGAAAACGAGAATAATCGTAATTATGATGCTAAGCTTAATGTAACAAAATTGTTGTTTTGAGCTTTAAGTCACGTAGGAAATGTGGAAGAGTATATGATAATAAAGTTTTACCCATTTTGTATCAAATAATCAGTCTAAGAGTCTTAAAATTTAACAAGCCAAGAATAATCATAATTCTAATATAAGCTTAATGTGGCAAGAAATCATTGTTTTCAACTTTAACTTCACGTAGGGAACGTGGGAAATCAGGCGACAATGAAGTTTTAACCATTTTGTATCAAATTTATCATTCTTAGAGTTTTGAAATTCAACAAGCCAAGAATAGCCATAATTCTATTATAAAGCTTATTGTTAATTGAAATTGTTGTTTTCAACGTTAAATTCACGTAGAGAACAAGGTAAATCAGATAATAACGAAATTTAATTATTTTGTATCAAATCATCATTCTAAGACTTTTAAAATTAAGAAGTCGAGAATAATTATAATTCTCTTACTAAGCTTAATGTGACTACAAATCGTTGTTTTAAGCCTCCTAAGGTGCATGGGGAATCAGACTATAATGAAGTTTTACCTATTTTTTAAAATTAATCGATCTAAGAGTTTTGAAATTTAACAAGTTGAGAATAAACATAATTTTGTTACAAAACTTACTGTGAATACAAATCCTTGTTTTGAGCCTTAAACTTCACATAGGGAACGTAGGAAGTCGAACGACAATGAACTTTTATCCATCTTGTATCTAATTCAACAAACTAGGACTTTTGAAATTCAACAAGCTGATAATAATCATATTTCACTTACAAAGCTTATTATAAATAAAAATCATTGTTTTGAATATTAACTTCACGTAGGGAACGTGAGAAATCCGACGTAAATGAAGTTTTAACAAGTTTGTATCAAATTCATCATTCTAAGAGTTTTCAAATTCAACAAGCCGATAATAATAATAATTCTATGACAAAGCTTATTGTGAATAGAAATCGTTGTTTTAAGCATTAAACTTCATCTAGGGAACGTGAAAATTAGATGATGATGTAGTTTTCCTATTTCGTTTCAAATAATTATCCTAAAAGTTTTGAAATTCAACAAGTTGAGAATTATCATAATTCTGTTACTTTGTGACTAGAAATCGTTGTTTTGAGCCTTAACTTCACGTAGGGCACATGGAAAATCGGACGATAGCTAAGTATTACCCATTTTGTATCAAATAATCATCCTAAGAATTTTGTAATTCAACAAGCCAAGAATAATCATATTTTATTTACAAACTTTATTGTGAATAGAAATCGCTGTTTTGAGTCTTAACTTCATGGAGGAAACGTAATAAATTGGATGATAATGTAGTTTGCCCATTGTGTATCAAATCATCATCCGCAGAGTTTTAAATTCAACAAGCTGAGAATAACCATAATTCTATTACAAAGCTTATTACGACTAGAAATCATAGTTTTTAGCCTCGTAGGGTGCGTGAAAAATTGGACGATAATGAAGTTTTACCCATTTTGTATGAAATAATCTGTCTAAGAGTTTTGAAATTTAACAAGCCAAGATTAATCATAATTCTCTTACTAAGCTTAATGTTACAAGAAATCGTTGTTTTGAGCTTTAACTTCACGTAGGGAACGTGGGAAATCTGATGATAATGAAGTTTTACCCATTTTGTATCAAATAATCATCCTAAGAGTTTTGAAATTCAACGACCCGATAATAATCATAATTCTATTAAAAAGCTTACTATAAAAAGAAATCATTATTTTTTAACTTAACTTCACGTAGGGAACGTGGGAAATCAGACGACAATGAAATTTTAACCATTTTGTATCAAATTCATCATTCTAAGAGTTTTGAAATTCAACAAGCCGAGAATAGTAATAATTATATTATAAAGCTTATTGTTAATTGAAATCGTTGTTTTCAACCTTAACTTCACGTAGGGAACATGGCAAATCGGACAATAACGAAGTTTTACTTATTTTGTATTAAATCATCATTCAAAGAGTTTTAAACTTTAAGAAGTCGAGAATAATTATAATTTTGTTACTAAGCTTAATTTGACTACAAATCGTTGTTTTGAGCCTCGAAGGGTGTATGGGAAATCAGACGATAATGAAGTTTGACCCATTTTGTATAAATTAATCGGTCTAAGAGTTTTGAAACTTAACAAGCCGAGAATAATCATACGATAATAATATTTTACCTATTTTCTATCAAATAATCATCCTAAGAGTTTTGAAATTCTACGAGCCAATAATAATCATAATTCTATGACAAAGCTTATTGTGAATGAAATCGTTGTTTTGAGCCATTAACTTCATGTAGGGAACGTGAAAAATCAGATGATAATGTAGTTTTCCCATTTCGTATCAAATAATCATATCCTAAAAGTTTTAAAATTCAACAAGCCGATAATAATTATAATTCTATTACAAAGCTTATTATGAATAGATATCATTGTTTTGTGCCTTAACTTCACGTAGGGAACGTGGTAAGTCGAACGACAATGAAGTTTTAACTATTTTGTATCAAATTCATCATTCTAAGAGTTTTAAAATTCAACAAGATGAGAATAGTCATAATTCTATTATAAAGCTTATTGTTGATTGAAATCGTTATTTTCAACCTTAACTTCACGTAGGGAACATGGTAATTCGGACAATAACGAAGTTTTATATATTTTGTATCAAATCATCATTCTAAGAGTTTTGAAATTTAAGAAGTCGAGAATAATCATAATTCTGTTTTTATGCTTAAGGTGACTACAAATCGTTGTTTTGAGCCACGTAAGGTGTGTGGAAAATATGACGATAATGAAGTTTTACCCATTTTGTATAAATGAATCGGTATAAGAGTTTTGAAATTTAACAAACCGAGAATAATCAAAATTCTGTTACAAAGCTTATTGTGAATACAAATCGTTGTTTTGAGTCTTAAACATCAAGTAGCGAACATGAGAAGTCGAACGACAATGAAGTTTTATCCATTTTATATCTAATTCATCATTTTAAGAGTTTTGAAATTCAACAAGCCTAAAATAATAATATTTCACTTACAAAGCTGATTGTGAATAAAAATCATTGTTTTGAACATTAACTTCACGTAGGGAACACGGGAAATCGAACTACAATGAAGTTTTAACCGGTTTGTATCAAAGTCATCATTCTAAGAGTTTTGAAATTTAACAAGCCGAGAATAGTCATAATTCTATTATAAAGCTAATGATTAAGAGAAATCGTTGTTTTTAACCTTAACTTCACGTAAGAAACATGGTAAATCGGACGATAATGAAGTTTTACTTACTTTCTATGAAATCATCATTCTAAGAGTTTTGAAATTCAAAAAGCCCATAATTATGTTAATAAACTCAATGTAACAAGAAATCGTTTATTTGAGCCTTAACTAACGTAGGATCGTGGGAAATCATACGATAATGAAGTTTTACCCATTTTGTATCAAATAATCATCCTAAGAGTTTTGAAATTCTACGAGCCGATAATAATCATAATTCTATGACAAGGCTCATTATGAATAGAAATCGTTGTTTTGAGCCTTAAACATCTTGTAGGGAATATGGAAAACCAGACAATGATGTAGTTTTTCTACTTCGTATCAAATAATCGCCCTAAAAGTTTGTAAATTCAACAAGCCGAGAATTATCATAATTCTGTTACAAAGCTTATTGTGACTACAAATCGTCATTTTGAGCTTTAACCTCACGTAGGGCACATGGAAAATCGGACGATAGTGAAGTATTGCCCATTTTGTATCAAATAATCATCCTAAAAGGTTGAAATTTAACAAGCCAAGTATAATCATATTTCATTTACAAACCTTATTGTAAATGGAAATCGTTGTTTTGAGCCTTAACTTCATGTAGGAAACATAAGAAATCGGACGATAATGTACTTTGCCCATGTGTATCAAATCATCATCCTCGGAGTTTTGAAATTCAACAAGCCAAAAATAATCATAATTCTATTATTAAGCTTAATGTGATAAGAAATCGTTGTTTTGAGCTTTAACTTCACGTAGGGAACGTGGGAAATCGGACGACAATGAAGTTTTAACCATTTTGTATCAAATTTATCATTCCATGAGTTTTGAAATTCAACAAGCCGAGAATAGTCATAATTCTATTATAAAGCTTATTGTTAATTGAAATCGTTGTTTTCAACCTTAACTTCACGTAGGGAACATGGTAATTAATACAATAACGAAGTTTAATTATTTTGTATCAAATCATCATTCTAAGAGTTTTGAAATTAAAAAGTTGAGAATAATCATAATTCTGTTACTAAGCTTAATGTGACTACAAATCGTTGTTTTGAGCCTCGTAAGGTACATGGGAAATCAGACTATAATGAAGTTTTACCCATTTTTTATAATTAATCGGTCTAAGAGTTTTGAAATTTAACAAGTCGAGAATAATCATAATTTTGTTACAAAGCTTATTGTGAATACAAATCCTTGTTTTGAGCCTTAAACTTCACGTAGGGAACATGGGAAGTCAAATGACAATGAAGTTTTATCCATTTTGTATCTAATTCATCATTCTAAGAGTTTTGAAATTCAACAAGCCGAGAATAATTATATTTCACTTACAAAGCTTATTGTGAATAGAAATCGTTGTTTTGAGCATTAATTTTACGTAGGGAACGCGGAAAATTGGACGACAATGATATTTTAACCAGTTTGTATCAAATTCATTATTCTAAAAGTTTTGAAATTCAACAAGCCGAGAATTGTCATAATTCTATTATAAAGCTAATTGTTAATAGAAATTGTTGTTTTCAACCTTAACTTCACGTAGGGAACATGGTAAATCGGACGATAATGATGTTTTACTTATTTTCTATCAAATCATCATTCTAAGAGATTTGAAATTCAAAAAATCGAGAATAATCGTAATTATGTTGCTAAGCTTAATGTAACAAAAAATCGTTGTTTTGAGCCTTAACTCACTTAGGAAACGTGGAAAATTATACGATAATGAAGGTTTACCCATTTTGTAACAAATAATTATCCTACAAGTTTTGAAATTCTACGAGCCGATAAAAATCATAAATCTATGACAAAGCTTATTGTGAATAGAAATCATTGTTTTGAGCCTTTAACTTCATGGAGGGAACGTGGAAAATCAGACGATGATGCAGTTTTTCCATTTCGTATCAAATAATCATCCTAAGAGTTTTGAAATTCAACAAGCCGGTTATAATCATAATTATATTACAAAGCTTATTATGAATAGAAATCGTTGTTTTGTGTCTTAACTTGGCGTAGGAAATGTGGGAAATCGGACGACAATGAAGTTTTAACCAATTTGTATCAAATTCATCATTCTAAGAGTTTTTAAGTTCAACAAGCCGAGAATAGTCATAATTCTATTTTAAAGCTTATTGTTAATTGAAATCGTTATTTTCAACCTTATCTTCATTAGGGAACATGGTAAATTAGACAATAATGAAGTTTTACTTATTTTGTATCAAATCATCATTATAAGAGTTTTGAAATTTAAGAAGTCGAGAATAATCATAAATCTATTTTTAAGTTTAATGTGACTACAAATTGTAGTTTTACCTATTTTCTATAAATTAATCGGTCTAAGAGTTTTAAAATTTAACAAGCCGAGAATAATCATATTTCACTTACAAAGCTTATTGTGAGTAAAAATCGTTGTTTTGAATATTAACTTCACGTAGGGAACATGAGAAATCGAATGACAATAAAGCTTTAACCTGTTCGTATCAAATTCATCATTCTAAGAGTTTTAAAATTCAACAAGCCGATAATAATAATAATTAACAAAGCGTATTGTGAATAGAAATTGTTGTTTTAAGCGTTGAACTTCATGTAGGGAACGTGAAAAATCGAACGATGATGTAGTTTTCCTATTTCGTTTCAAATAATCATCCTAAAAATTTTGAAATTCAATAAATCGAGAATTATCATAATTCTGTTACGAAGCTTATTGTGACTAGAAATCATTGTTTTGAGCCTTAACTTCACGTAGGGCACATGGAAAATTGGACGATTATGAATTATTACCCATTTCGTATCAAATAATCAACCTATGAGTTTTGAAAATCTACGAGCAGATAATAATCATAATTCTATGACAAAGCTTATTGTGAATAGAAATCGTTGTTTTAAGCCTTAACTTCATGTAAGAAACGTAATAAATCGGGCGATAATGTACTTTGCCCATTGTGTATCAAATCATCATCCTAAAAGTTTTGAAATTCAACAAGCTTAGAATAACCTTACTTCTATTACAAAGCTTATTGTGACTAAAAATCGTTGTTTTTAGCCTCGTAGTGTGCGTGGGAAATCGGACGATAATGATGTTTTACCTATTTTGTATCAAATAATCAGTCTAAGAGTTTTGAAAGTTAACAAGCCAAGAATAATCATAATTCTCTTACTAAGCTTAATGTGACAAGAAATTATTGTTTTTAGCATTAACTTCACGTAAGGAACGTGGAAAATCTGACGATAATGTAGTTTTACCCATTTTGTATCAAATAATCATCCTAAGAGTTTTGAAATTCAACGAGCCGATAATAATCATAATTATATTAAAAAGCTTATTATGAATAGAAATCATTGTTTTTTGCTTTAACTTCACGTAGGAAATGGGACGACAATTAAATTTTTACCGTTTTGTATCAAATTCACCATTCTAAGAGTTTTGAAATTCAACAAACCGAGAATAGTCATAATTCTATTATAAAGCATATTATTAAGTCAAATCGTTGTTTTCAACCTTAACTTCACGTAGGGAACATGGTCAATCGGACAATAACGAAGTTTTACTTATTTTGTATCAAATCATCATTCTAAGAGTTTTGAAATTTAAGAAGTCAAGAATAATCATAAATCTATTTTTAAGCTTAATGTGACTACAAATCGTTGTTTTCAGCCTCGTAGGGTGCATGAGAAATCAGACGATAATGAATTTTTACCCATTATGTATAAATTAATTGGTCTAAGATGTTTAGAATTTAACAAGCCGAGAATAATCATAATTCTGTTACAAAGCTTATTGTGAATACAAATCGTTGCTTTGAGCTTTAAACTTCATGTAGGGAACTTGGGAAGTCGAAAGACAATGAAGTTTTATCAATTTTGTATCTAATTCATCATTCTAAGTTTCTTGAAATTTAACAAGCCGAGAATAATTATATTTCACTTGGAAAGCTTATTGTGAATAAAAATCATTGTTTTGGGCATTAACTTCACGTAGGGAATGCGGGAAATCGGACGAAAATAAATTTTAACCAATTTGTATCAAATTCATCATTCTAAGAGTTTTCAAATTCAACAAGCCGAGAATAGTTATAATTTTATTATAAAGCTAATTGTTAATAGAATTCGTTGTTTTCAACCTTAATTTCACGTAGGGAACAAGGTAAATCAGACGATAACGAAGTTTTACTTATTTTCTATCAAATTATCATTCTAAGAGTTTTGAAATTCAAGAAGCCGAGAATAATTGTAATTATGTCACTAAGCTCAATGTTACAAGAAATCGTTGAATTGAGCCTTCACTTCAAGTAGAAAACGTGAGAAAGCATACGATAATGAAGTTTTACCCATTTTGTATCAAATAATCATCCTAAGAGTTTTGAAATTCAACAAGCCGATAATAATCATAATTCTATGACAAAGCCTTAAACTTCATGTAAGGAACGTGGAAAGTCGGATGATGATGTAATTTTCCCTTTTTGAATCAAATAATCATCTTAAAAGTTTTGAAATTCAACATGGCGAGAATTATCATAATTCTGTTACAAAGTTATTGTGAATAGAAATCGTTATTTTGAGCCTTAACTTCATATAGGGCACATGGGAAATCAGACGATAGTGAACTATTACCCATTTTGTATCAAATAATAAACCTAAGAGTCTTAAAATTCAACAAGCCAAGAATAATCATGTTTCATTTACGAACCTTATTATGAAAAGAAATCATTGTTTTTAGCCTTAACTTCATGTAGGAAACGTAAGAAATCGGACGATAATGTCGTTTTTCAAATTTTGTATCAAATCATTATCCTGGGTGTTTTGAAATTCAACAAGCTGAGAATAACCATAATTTTATTACAAAGCTTATTGTAACAAGAAATCGTTGTTACGAGCCTCATAGGGTGCGTGGGATATCGGACGATAATGAAGTTTTACCCATTTTGTATCAAATAATCAGTATAAGAGTTTTGAAATTTAACAAGCCAAGCATAATCATAATTCTTTTACAAAGCTTAATGTGACAAGAAATCATTTTTTTGAGCATTAACTTCACGTGGGTAACGTAGGAAATCAGACGATAACGAAGTTTTACCCATTTTGTATCAAATAATCATCCTAAGTGTTTTGAAATTCTACAAGCCGATAATAATCATAATTCTATTTCAAAGCTTATTATCAATAGAAATCGTTGTTTTTTGCCTTAACATCACGTAGGGAACTTGGGAAATCGGAGGAAAATGAAGTTTTAACCAGCTTGCATCAAATTTATCATTATAAGATTTTGAAATTCAACAAGCCGAGAATAGTCATATTTCTATTATAAAGCTAATTGTTAATAGAAATCGTTGTTTTCAACCTTAACTTTACGTAGGGAACATGGTAAATTAGACGATAACAAAGTTTTACTTATTTTCTGTCAAATCATCATTCTAAGAGTTTTGAAATTCAAGAAACCGAAAATAATTGTAATTATGTTACTAAGCTCAATGTAACAAGAAATAGTTGTTTTGAGCCTTAACTCACGTAGGAAACGTGGGAAAGCAAATGGTAATGAAGTTTTACCCATTTTGTATCTAATAATCATCCTAAGAGTTTTGAAACTCAACAAGCCTATAATAATCATAATTCTATGACATAGCTTATTGTGAATAGAAATCGTTATTTTGAGCCTTAAACTTCATGTAGGGAACATAGAAAATCGGACGATGTTGTAGTTTTCCCATTTCGTATCAAATAATCATCCTAAAAGTTTTGAAATTCAACAAGTCGATAATAATCATAATTCTATTACAAAGCTTATTATGAATAGAAATCGTTATTTTGTACCTTAAATTCACGTAGGGAACGTGGGAAGTCGGACGACAATAAAGTTTTAACTATTTTGTATCAAATTCATTATTCTAAGAGTTTGAAATTCAACAAACCGAGAATAATCATATTTCACTTACAAAGCTTAATGTGAATAGAAATCGTTCTTTTGAGCATTAAGTTCACAGGGAACGTAGGAAATCGAACGACAATGAAGTTTTAACCAGTTTGTATCAAATTCATCATTCTAAGAGTTTTGAAATTCAACAAGCCGAGAATAGTCATAATTCTATTATCAAGCTAATTGTTAATAGAAATAGTTGTTTTCAACATTAACTTCACGTAGGGAACATGGTAAATCGGACGATAACAAAGTTTTACTTATTTTTTATTAAATCATAATTCTAAGAGTTTTAAAATTCAAGATGCCGAGAATAATTGTAATTATGTTACTAAGCTCAATGTAACAAGAAATAATTGTTTTGATACTTAACTCACGTAGGAAACATGGGAAAGCAAATGATAATGAAGTTTTACCCATTTTGTATCAAATAATCATCCTAAGAGTTTTGAAATTCTACGAGCCGATTATAATCATAATTCTATGACAAAGCTTATAGTGAATAGAAATCGTTGTTTTGAGCCTTAAACTTCATGTAGGGAACGTGAAAAATCGGACGATGATTTAGTTTTCCCATTTCATATCAAATAATTATCCTAAAAGTTTTGAAATTCAACAAGTCAGAAATTATCATAATTCTGTTACAAAGCTTATTGTGAATACAAATCGTTGTTTTGAGCCTTAAACTTCACGTAGGGAACTTGGGAATTCAAACAACAATGAAGTTTTATCCATTTTATATCTAAATCATCATTCTAAGAGTTTTAAAATTCAACAAGCCGAGAATTATTATAATTTTGTTACAAAGTTTATTGTGACTGGATATCATATTTTTAAGCCTTAACTTCACGTAGGGTACATGAGAAATCAGACGATAGTGAAGTATTACCCATTTTGTATCAATTAATCATCTTAAAAGTTTTGAAATTCAACAAGCCAAGAATAATCATATTTCATTTACAAACCTTGTTGCGAATATAAATCTTTTTTTGAGCCTTGACTTCTTGTAGGAAACGTAATAAATCGGACGATAATGCAGTTTTGCCCATTTTGTATCAAATCATCATCCTCGAGTTTTCAAAATTCAACAAGCTGAGAATAACCAGAATTCTATTACAAAGCTTATTGTGACTAGAAATAGTTATTTTTAGCCTCATAGGGTGCGTAGGAAATTGGACGATAATGAAGTTTTACCCATTTTGTATCAAATAATCAATCTAAGAGTTTTGAAATTTAACAAGCCAAGAATAATCATAATTCTCTTACTAAGCTTAATGTGACAAGAAATCGTTGTTTTGAGCTTTAACTTCACGTTGGGAACATGAAAAATCTGACGATAATGAAGTTTTACCCTTATTGTATCAAATAATCATCCTAAGAGTTTTGAAATTCAACGAGCCGGTAATAATCATAATTCTATTACAAAGCTTATTATGAATAGAAATCGTTGTTTTGTGCCTTAACTTCACGTAGGGAACGTGAAAAATTGGACGACAATGAAGTTTTAACCCGTTTGTATCAAATTCATCATTCTAAGAGTTTTGAAATTCAACAAGCCGAGATTAGTCATATTTCTATTATTAAGCTAATTGTTAATAGAAATTATTGTTTTCAACCTTAACTTTACGTAGGGAACATGGTAAATCGGACAATAATGAAGCTTTTACTTATTTTCTATCAAATCATCATTCTAAGTGTTTTGAAATTCAAGAAGCCGAGAATAATCATAATTATGTTACTAAGCTCAATGTAACAAGAAATCATTGTTTTGATCCTTAACTCATCTAGGAAATGTGGGAAATCATACGATAGTGAAGTTTACCCATTTTGTATCAAATAATCATCTTAAGAGTTATGAAATTCTGCAAGCCGATAATAATCATAATTCTATGACAAAGTTTATTGTGAATAGAAATCGTTGTTTTGAGCCATAAACTTCATGTAGGGAACGTCGAAAATCGGACGATGATGTATTTTTTCCATTCCGTATCAAATAATCATCTTAAAAGTTTTCAAATTCAACAAGGCGATAATAATTATAATTTTATTACAAAGCTTATTATGAGTAGATATCGTTATTTTGTGCCTTAGCTTCACGTAGGGAACGTGGTAAGTCGGACGACAATGAAGTTTTAACCATTTTGTATCATAATCATTATTTTAAGAGTTTTGAAATTCAACAAGCCAAGAATAGTCATAATTCTATTATAAAGCTTATTGTTAATTGAAATCATTTTTTTCAACCTTAACTTTACATAGATAACATGGTAATTCGGACAATAAAGATGTTTTACTTATTTTGTATCAAATAATCATTATAAGAGTTTTGAAATTTAGGAAGTCGAGAATAATCATAATTCTGTTTTTAAGATTAATGTGACTACAAATCATGGATTTGAGCCTCGTAGGCTGCGTGGAAAATCAGACGATAATAAAGTTTTACCCATCATATATAAAGTAATCAGTCTAAGAGTTTTGAAATTTAACAAGCCGAAAATAATCATAATTCTGTTACAAAGCTTATTGTGAATACAAATTATTTTTTTGAGCCCTAAACTTCACGTAGGGACCATGGGAAGTCGAACGACAATGAAGTTTTATCCATTTTGTATCTAATTCATCCTTCTAAGGTTTTGAAATTCAACAAGCCGAGAATAATAATATTTCACTTACAAAGCTTATTGTGAATAAAAATCGTTGTTTTGAGCATTAACTTCACGTAGGGAACGCGAGAAATCGGAATCCATTGAAGTTTTAACCAGTTTGTATCAAATTCATCATTCTAAGAGTTTTGAAATTCAACAAGCCGAGAATAGTCATAATTCTATTATAGAGCTTATTGTGAAGAGAAATCGTTGTTTTCAACCTTAACTTCACGTAAGGAACATGGTAAATCAGACGATAATGAAGTTTTACTTATTTTCTATCAAATCATCATTTTAAGAGTTTTAAAATTCAAGAAGCCAAGAATAATCGTAATTATTTTATTAAGCTCAATGTTACAAGAATTCTTTGTTTTGACCTTAACTCATGTAGGAAACGTGAGAAATCATACGATAATGACATTTTACCCATTTTGTATCAAAGAATCATCCTAAGAGTTTGAAAATTCTACGAGCAGATAAAAATCATAATTCTATGACAAAGCTTATTGTGAATAGAAATCGTTGTTTTAAGCCATTAACTTCATGTAGGGAACGTGAAAAATCGAATGATGATGTAGGTTTCCCATTTCGTATGAAATAATCATCTTAAAACTTATGAAATTCAACAAGCCAATAATAATAATAATTCTACTACAAAGCTTATTATGAATAGATATCTTTGTTTGTGCCTTAACTTCACGTAGGGAATGTGGTAAGTTGGATGACAAAGAAGTTTTAACCATTTTGTATCAAATTCTTCATTCTAAGAGTTTTGAAATTCAACCAGCCGATAATAATTATAATTCTACTATAAAGCTTATTGTTAATTGAAATCACTGTTTCAACCTTAATTTCACGTAGACAACATGGTAATTCAGACAACAACGAAGTTTTACTTATTTTGTATCAAATCATCATTTTAAGAGTTTTGAAATTTAAGAAGTCGAGAATAATCCGAATTCTGTTTTTAAGTTTAATGCGACTACAAATCGTTGTTTTGAGCCTCTTAGCGTGCGTGGGAAATATGATGATAATAAAGTTTTACCCATTTCGTATAAATTAGTCGGTCTAAGAGTTTTGAAATTTAACAAGACGAGAATAATCATAATTTTGTTACAAAGCTTATTGTTAATACAAATCGTTGTTTTGAGCCTTAAACTTCACTTAGGGAACATGGGAAGTCGAACGACAATGAAGTTTAATCCATTTAGTATCTAATTCATCATTCTAAGAGTTTTGAAATTCATTAAGCCGAGAATAATCATATTTCATTTATAAAGCTTATTGTGAATAGAAATTGTTGTTTTGAGCATTAACATCACGTAGGGAACATAGGAAATCGGACGACAATGATGTTTTAACCAGTTTGTATCAAATTCATCTTTCTAAGAGTTGTGAAATTCAACAAACCGAGAATAGTCATAATTCTATTACAAAGCTTATTATTAATTGAAATCGTTATTTTCAACCTTAACTTCACGCAGCGAACATGATAATTAGACAATAACGAAGCTTTACTTATTTTGTATCAAATCATCATTCAAAGAGTTTTAAAATTTAAGAAGTCGAGAATAATCATAATTTTGTTACTAAGCTTAATTTGACTACAAATCGTTGTTTTGAGCCTCGTAGGGTGCATGGGAAATCAAACGATAATGAAGTTTAACCCATTTTGTGTAAATTAATCGGTCTAAGAGTTTTAAAATTTAACAAGCCGAGAATAATTATAATTCTATTGCAAAGCTTACTATGAATACAAATTGTTGTTTTGAGCCTTAAACTTAACGTATGGAACATGGGAAGTCAAACGACAATGAAGTTTTATACATTTTGTATCTAATTCATAATTCTAAGAGTTTTGAAATTCAACAAGCCGAGAATAATCATATTTCACTTACAAAGCTTATTCTGAATAGAAATCATTCTTTTGAGCATTAACTTCACGTAGGGAACGTGGGAAATCAGACGACAATGAAGTTTTATACAGTTTGCATCAAATTTTTCATTCTAAGATTTTGAAATTCAACAAGCTGAGAATAGTCATATTTCTATTATAAAGCTAATTGTTAATAGAAATCATTGTTTTTAACCTAACTTTATGTAGGGAACATGGTAAATCAGACGATAACGAAGTTTTACTTATTTTCTATAAAATCATCATTCTAAGAGTTTTGAAATTCAAGAAGTTGAGAATAATTGTAGTTATGTTACTAAGCTCAATGTACAAAGAAATAGTTGTTTTGAGCCTTAACTCACGTAGGAAATGTGGGAAAGCAAACGGTAATGAAGTTTTACACATTTTGTATCAAATAATCATCCTAAGAGTTTTGAAATTCAACGAGCCGATAAAAATCATTATTCTATGACATAGCTTATTGTGAATAGAAATAGTTATTTTGAGCCCTAAACTTCATATAGGGAACGTGGAAAATCGGTCGATGATGTAGTTTTTCTATTTCGTATCAAATAATCATCCTAAAAGTTTTGAAATTCAACAAGCCGATAATAATCATAACTCTATTACAAAACTTATTATGAATAGAAATCGTTGTTTTGTGCCTTACCTTCATGTAGGGAACATAGAAAGTTGGACGAAAATGAAGTTTTAACCATATTGTATCAAATTCATCATTCTAAGAGTTTGAAATTCAACAAACCGAGAATAATCATATTTCACATACAAAGCATATTGTGAATAGAAATTTTTCTTTTGAGCATTAACTTCACGTAGGGAACGTGGGAAATCGGACGACAATGAAGTTTTAACCAGTTTGTATCAAATTCATCATTCTAAGAGTTTTGAAATTTAACAAGTTGAGAATAGTCATAATTCTATTATAAAGCTAATTGTTAATAGAAATCATTGTTTTCAACCTTAACTTCACGTAGGGAACAAGGTAAATCGGACGATAACGAAGTATTACTTATTTTCTATCAACTTATCATTCTAAGAGTTTTGAAATTCAAAAGGCGAGAATAATCGCATTAAATAATCATCTTAATAGTTTTAAAATTCAACGAGCCGATAATAATCTTAATTCTACGACAATGAAGTTTTAACCATTTTGTGTCAAATTCATCATTCTAGCAGTTTTGAAATTCAACAAACCGACGATAGTCATAATTCTATTATAAAGCTTATTGTAAATTGAAATCATTGTTTTCAACCTTAACTTCACGTAGGGAACATGGTAAATCAGACAATAACGAAGTTTTACTTATTTTGTATCAAATCATCATTCTAAGAGTTTTAAAATTTAAGAAGTCGAGAATAATCATAATTCTATTTTTATGCTTAATGTGACTACAAATCGTGGATTTGAGCTTCGTAGGTTACGTGGAAAATCAGGCGATAATGAAGTTTTACCCATTATGTATAAATTAATCGGTCTAAGGGTTTTGAAAATTAACAAGCCGAGAATAATCATAATTCTGTTACAAAGCTTATTATTAATACAAATCGTTGTTTTTAGCCTTAAACTTCATGTTGGGAACATGGGAAGTCGAACAACAATGAAATTTTATCCATTTTGTATCTAATTCATCATTTTAAGAATTTTGAAATTCAACAAGCCGAGAATAATAATATTTCACTTACATAGCTTATTGTAAATAAAAATCGTTGTTTTGAGCATTAATTTCACGTAGGGAACTCGAAAAATCGAACGACAATGAAGTTTTAACCAGTTTGCATCAAATTCATCATTCTAAGAGTTTTGAAATTCAACAAGCCGAGAATAGTCATATTTCTATTATAAAGCTAATTGTTAATAGAAATCACTGTTTTCAACCTTAACTTTACGTAGGGAACATGGTAAATCGGACGATAACGAAGCTTTACTTATTTTCTATCAAATCATCATTCTAAGTGTTTTGAAATTCAAGAAGCCGAGAATAATCGTAATTATGTTACTAAGTTCAATGTAACAAGAAACTTTGTTTTGAGCCTTAACTCACGTAGGAAATGTGGGAAATCATACAATAATTAAGTTTACCAATTTTGTATCAAATAATCATCTTAAGAGTTTTGAAATTCTACGAGCCGATAATAATCATAATTCTATAACAAAGCTTATTATGAATAGAAATCGTTGCTTTGAGCCATAAACTTCATGTAGGAAACGTGGAAAATCGGACGATGATGTAGTTTTCCCATTTCGTATCAAATAATCATCTTAAAAGTTTTCAAACTCAACAAGACGACAATAATTATAAATCTATTACAATGCTTATTATGAATAGATATCGTTGTTTTGTGCCTTAACTTCACGTAGGGAACGTGTAAGTCGGACGACAATGAAGTTTTAACCATTTTGTATCATATTCATCATTTTAAGAGTTTCGAAATTCAACAAGCCAAGAATAGTCATAATTCTATTATAAAGTTTATTGTTAATTGAAAACATTTTTTTTTAACCTTAACTTCACCTAGAGAACATGGTAATTCAAACAATAACGATGTTTACTTATTTTGTATCAAATCATCATTATAAGAGTTTTAAAATTTAAGAAGTCGAGAATAATCATAATTCTGTTTTTAAGCTTAATGTGACTATAAAATCGTGGATTTGAGCCTCCTAGGGTGCGTGAAAAATCAGACGATAATGAAGTTTTACCCATTATATATAAAGTAATCGGTCTAAGAATTTTGAAGTTTAACAAACCGAAAATAATCATAATTCTGTTTCAAAGCTTATTGTGAATACAAATTGTTGTTTTGAGCCTTAAACTTCACGAAGGGAACGCGGGAAGTCGAACGACAATGAAGTTTATACATTTTGTATCTAATTCATCATCCTACAGTTTTAAAATTCAACAAGCCGAGAATAATAACATTTCTCTTACAAAGCTTATTATGAATAAAAATCGTTGTTTAGAGCATTAACTTCACGTAGGGAACGCGGGAAATCGGAATCTAATGAAGTTTTAACCAGTTTGTATCAAATTCATCATTCTAAGAGTTTTGAAATTCAACAAGCCAAGAATAGTCATAATTCAATTATAGAGCTAATTGTGAAGATAAATCGTTGTTTTCAACCTTAACTTCATGTAAGAAACATGATAAATCGGATGATAACGAAGTTTTACTTATTTTCTATTAAATCATCATTTTAAGCGTTTTGAAATTCAAGGAGCCGAGAATAATCGAAATTATGTTACTAAACTCAATGTAACAAGAAATCTTTGTTTTGACCATAACTCATGTAGGAAACGTGAGAAATCATACGATAATGAAGTTTTACTCATTTTGTATCAAATAATCATCGTAAGAGTTTTGAAATTCTACGAGCAGATAATAATCATAATTCTATGACAAAGCTTATGATGAAAAGAAGTCGTTGTTTTGAGCTATAAACTTCATGTAGGGAACGTGAAAAATCGGACGATGGTGTAGGTTTCCTATTTCGTATGAAATAATCATCCAAAAAGTTATGAAATTCAACAAGTCGATAATAATAATAATTCTATTATAAAGCTTATTATGAATAGATATCTTTGTTTTGTGCCTTAACTTCACGTAAGGAATGTGGTAAGTCAGACGACAAAGAAGTTTTAACCATTTTGTATCAAATTCATCATTCTAAGAGTTTTGAAATTCAACAAGCCGAGAATAATTATAATTCTATTATAAAGCTTATTATTAATTGAAATCGCTGTTTCAACCTTAACTTCACGTAGGCAACATGGTAATTCAAAAAATAACGAAGTTTTATTTATTTTGTATCAAATCATCATTTTAAGAGTTTTGAAATTTAAGAAGTCGAGAATAATCTTAATTCTGTTTTTAAGCTTAATGCGACTACAAATCGTTGTTTTGAGCCTCGTAGGGTGCGTGGGAAATATGACGATAATGAAGTTTTACCCATTTTGTATAAATTAGTTGTTCTAAGAGTTTTGAAATTTAATAAGCCAAGAATAATCATAATTCTGTTACAAAGCTTATTATGAATACAAATCATTGTTTTGAGCCTTAAACTTCACGTAGGGAACACGGGAAGTCGAACGACAATGAAGTTTAATCCATTTTGTATCTAATTCATCATTCTAAGAGTTTTAAAATTGAATAAGCCGAGAATAATCATATTTCACTTACAAAGCTTATTGTGAATAGAAACCGTTGTTTTGAGCATTAACTTCACGTAAGGAACGTCGAAAATCGGACGACAATGATGTTTTAACCAGTTTGTATCAAATTCATCTTTCTAAGAGTTGTGAAATTCAACAAGCGAGAATAGTATAATTCTATTATAAAGCTTATTGTTAATTGAAATCGTTATTTCAACCTTAACTTCACGTAGGGAACATGATAAATCGGACAATAACGAAGTTTTACTTATTTCGTATCAAATCATCATTCAAAGAGTTTTAAAATTTTAGAAGTCGAGAATAATCATAATTTTGTTACTAAGCTTAATTTGACTACAAATTGTTGTTTTGAGCCTCGTAGGGTGCATGGGAAATCAGACGAATGAAGTTTTACCCATTTTGTTTAAATTAATCGGTCTAAGAGTTTTGAAATTTAACAAGCCGAGAATGATTATAATTCTGTTACAAGGCTTATTATGAATACAAATCGTTGCCTTGAGCCTTAAACTTAACGTAGGGAACATGGGAAGTCAAACGACAATGAAGTTTTATCCATTTTGTATCTAATTCATCATTCTTAGAGTTTTGAAATTCAACAAGCCGAGAATAATCATATTTCGCGTACAAAGATTATTGTGAATAGAAATCGTTCTTTTGAGCATGAACTTAACATAGGGAACGTGGGAAATCAGACGACAATAAAGTTTTAATGAGTTTGCATCAAATTTATCATTCTAAGATTTTGAAATTCAATAAGCTGAGAATAGTCATAATTCTATTATAAAGCTAATTGTTAATACAAATCGTTGTTTTCAATCTTAACTTCATGTAGGGAACATGGTAAATCGGACGATAACGAAGTTTTACTTATTTTCTATCAAATCATCATTCTAAGAGTTTTGAAATTCAAGAAGCCTAGAATAATCGTAATTATGTTACTAAGCTCAATGTAATAAGAAATCATTGTTTTGAGCCTTAAACTTGATGTAGGGAACGTGGAAAATTGGACAATGATGTAGTTTTCCCATTTCATATCAAATAATCATCCTAAAAGTTTTGAATTCATCAAGCCGAAAATTATTATAATTCTGTTACAAAGCTTATTGTGACTAGAAATTGTTGTTTTGAGCCTTAACTTCACGTAGGGCTCATGGGAAATCGGACGATTGTGAACTATTACCCATTTTGTATCAAATAATCATCATAAGAGTTTTGAAATTCAACAAGCCAAAAATAATCATATTTCATTTACAAACCTTATTGTGAATAAAAATCGTTGTTTTGAGCCTTAACTTCATGTAGGAAAAGTAAGAAATCGAACGATAACGTAGTTTTGACCAATTACAATAAAATCATCATCCTCGGAGTTTTAAAATTCAACAAGCTGAGAATAACCATAATTTTATTACAAAGCTTATGTGACTAGAAATTGTCGTTTTGAGCCTTGTAGGGTGCGTGAGAAATTGGACGATAATTAAGTTTTATCCATTTTGTATCAAATAATCAGTCTAAGAGTTATGAAATTTAACAAGCCAAGAATAATCATAATTCTCTTAATAAGCTTAATGTGACAAGAAATCGTTATTTTTAGCTTTAACTTCACGTAGGGAACGAGGGAAATCGGACGGCAATGAAGTTTTAACTATTTTGTATTAAATTCATCATTCTAAAACTTTTGAAATTCAACTAGAGTCATAATTCTATTATAGAGCTTATTGTGAATTGAAATCGTTGTTTTCAATTTTAACTTCACATAGGGAACATGGTAAATTAGACAATATTAAAGTTTTACTTATTTTGCATCAAATCATTATTCTAAGAGTTTTGAAGTTTAAGAAGTCGAGAATAATCATAATTATGTTACTAAGCTTAATGTGACTACAAATCATGTTTTTGAGCTTCGAAGGGTGCGTAGGAAATCAGACGATAATGAAGTTTTACCATTTTGTATAAATTAATCGATCTGCGAGTGTTGGAATTTAACAAGCCGAAAATAATCAAAATTTTGTTACAAAGCTTATTGTGAATACAAATCGTTGTTTTGAGCCTTAAACTTCCCGTAGGGAACATGAGAAATCTAACGACAATGAAGTTTTATCCATTTTGTATCTAATTCATCCTTCTAAGGTTTTGAAATTCCACAAGCCGAGAATAATCTTATTTTACTTACAAAGCTTATTGTAAATAAAATCGTTGTTTTGAGTATTAACTTCACGAAGGGAACGCGAGAAATCGGACGACAAAGAAGT
The DNA here is from genome assembly GCA_039657345.1 of Stephania japonica. Taxonomy (NCBI): domain Eukaryota; kingdom Viridiplantae; phylum Streptophyta; class Magnoliopsida; order Ranunculales; family Menispermaceae; genus Stephania; species Stephania japonica. The sequence goes on along the minus strand of CM077558.1, from coordinate 27,423,245 downwards.
TTTAACCAGTTTGTATCAAATTCATTATTCTAAGAGTTTTAGAATTTAACAAGCCGAGAATAGTCATAACTCTATTATAAAGCTAATTGTTAATAAAAATCATTGTTTTCAACCTTAACTTCACGTTGGGAACATGGTAAATCGGACGGTAAGGAAGTTCTACTTATTTTCTATTAAATCATCAGTCTAAGAGTTTTGAAGTTTAAGAAGCCGAGAATAATCGTAATTATGTTACTAAGTTTATTGTGACTAGAAATCGTTGTTTTGAGCCTTAATTTCACGTAGGGCATATGGGAAATCGGACGATAATGAAGTATTTCCTATTTTGTATCAAATAATCATCCTAAGAGTTTTGAAATTCAACAAGCCAAGAATAATCATATTTTATTTACAAACCTTTTTTGTGAGTAGAAATCATTGTTTAGAGCCTTAACTTCATGTAGGAAATATAAGAAATTGGATGATAATGTTGTTTTGCCCATTTTGTATCAAATCATCATCCTCGAAGTTTTGAAATTTAACAAGATGAGAATAACCACAATTCTATTAGAAAGCTTATTGTGACTAGAAATCATTATTTTTAGCCTCCTAGGGTGCGTGAGAAATCGGACGATAAAGAAGTTTTACCCATTTTGTATCAAATAATTAATCTAAGAGTTTTGAAATTTAATAAGCCAAAAATAATCATAATTCTCTTACTAAGCTTAATGTGACATGAAATGGTTGTTTTGAGCTTTAACTTCACATAGGGAATGTGAAAAATCAGACAATAATGAAGTTTTACCCATTTTGTATCAAATAATCATCCTAAAAGTTTTGAAATTCAACGAGCGGATAATAATCATAATTCTATTACAAAGCTTATTATGAATAGAAATCATTGTTTTGTGCCTTAACTTCACGTAGGGAACGTGAAAAATTGTACGACAATAAAGTTTTAACCATTTTGAATCAAATTCATCATTCTAAGAGTTTTGAAACTCAATAAGCCATGAATAGCCATAATTCTATTATAAAGCTTATAGTTAATTGAAATCGTCTTTTTCAACCTTAACTTCACGTTGGGAACATGGTAAATCGGTCAATAATGAAGTTTTACTTATTTTGTATCTAATCATCATTCTAAGAGTTTTGAAATTTAAGAAGTCGAGAATATTCATTATTTTGTTACTAAGCTTAATGTGACTACGAATCGTTGTTTTGAGCCATGTAGGGTAAGTGGGAAATCACACGATAATGAAGTTTTTCCTATTTTGTATAAATTAATTAGTCTAAGAGTTTTGAAATTTAACAAGCCAAGAATAATCTTAATTCTGTTATAAAGCTTATTGTGAATATAAATCATTGTTTTGAAACTTAAACTTCACGTAGGGAACATGTGAAGTTGAACAACAATGAAGTTTTATTTATTTTGTATCTAATTCATCATTCCAAGAGTTTTGAAATTCAACAAGCCGAGAATAATCATATTTCACTTACAAAGCTTATTGTGAATAAAAATCGTTGTTTTGAGCATTAACTTCACGTAGGGAACGTGGAAAATCGGACGACAATGAAGTTTTAACCAGTTTGTATGAAATTCTTTATTCTAAGAGTTTTGAAATTCAACAAGCCAAGAATCGTCATAATTCTATTATAAAGCTAATTATTAATAGAAATCGTTATTTTTAACTTTAACTTCACGTAGGGAACATGGTAAATTGAACAATAATGAAGTTTTACTTATTTTGTATCAAATCATCATTCTAAGAGTTTTGAAATTTAAGAAGTCGAGAATAATCAAAATTCTGTTATTAAGCTTAATGTGACTACAAATTGTTATTTTGAGCCTCGTATGGTGCGTGGGAAATCAGACGATAATGAACTTTTACCCATTTTGTATAAATTAATCGATCTAAGAGTTTTTAAATTTAACAAGCCGAGAATAATTATAATTCTGTTACAAAGCTTATTGTGACTACAAATCGTTGTTTTGAACCTTAAACTTCACGTAAGGAACGTGGGAAATCGAACAACAATGAATTTTTATCCATTTTGTATCTAATTCATCATTTTAAGAGTTTTGAAATTCAACAAGCCAAGAATAATTTAGAATTTTTATTGTGAATAAAAATCGTTGTTTTGAGCATTAACTTGACGTAGGGAACGTGGGAAATCGGACAACAATGAAGTTTTAACCAGTTTGTATGAAATTCATTATTCTAAGAGTTTTGAAATTCAACAAGCCGAGAATACTCATAATTCTATTACAAAGCTAATTGTTAATAGAATTCATTGTTTTCAACCTTAACTTTACATAGGGAACATAGTAAATCGGACGATAACGAAGTATTACTTATTTTCTATCAAATCATCATTCTAAGAGTTTTGAAATTCAAGAAGTCGTGAATAATCGTAATTATGTTACTTAGCTCAATTTAACAAGAAATTGTTGTTTTGAGCCTTAACTTGTGTAGGAAACGTAGTAAAACATACGATAATGAAGTTTTACCTATTTTATATCAAATAATCATCTTAAGAGTTTTGAAATTCAACGAGCTGATAATAATCATAATTATATAAAAAGCTAGCGAATAGAAATCATTATTTTGAGCCTTAAACTTCATGTAGGGAATGTGGAAAATCGGATGATGATGTAGTTTTCCCATTTCGTGTCAAATAATAATCCTAAAAGTTTTTAAGTTCAACAAGCCAATAATAATCATTATTCTATTACAAAGCTTATTACAAATAGAAATCGTTGTTTTGTGCCTTAACTTCACGTAGGGTACGTGGGAAATCGAACGACAATGAAGTTTTAACTATTTTTCATCATTCTAAGAGTTTTGAAATTCAACAAGTCGTGAATAGTCATAATTCTATTATAAAGCTAATTGCTAATAGAAATCGTTGTTTTCAACCTTAACTTCACGTAGGGAACATGGAAAAATTGTACGATAACGAAGTTTTACTTATTTTCTATCAAATCATCAATCTAAGAGTTTTGAAATTGAAAAAGCCAAGAATAATTGTAATTATGTTACTAAGCTCAATGTAACAAGAAATCGTTGTTTTGAGCCTTAACTCACGTAGGAAACGTGGGAAAGCATACTATAATGATGTTTTACCCACTTTGTATCAAATAATCATCCTAAGAGTTTTGAAATTCAATGAGCCGATAATAATTATAATTCTATGACAAAGCTTATCTTGAATAGAAATCGTTGTTTTGTGTCTTAAACTTCATGTAGGAAACGTGGAAAATCGGACGATGATGTAGTTTTCCCATTTCTTATCAAATAATCATCCTAAAAGTTTTGAAATTCAACAAGGCGAGAATTATCATAATTCAGTTACAAAACTATTGTGAATAGAAATCGTTGTTTTGAGCCTTAACTTCACGTAGGGTACATGGAAAATTGGACGATAGAAAAGTATTACCCTTTTTGTATCAAATAATCATCCTAAGAGTTTTGAGCCTTAAACTTCCTGTAGGGAATAGAAATCGTTGTTTTGAGCCTTAAACTTCATGTAGGGAATGTGAAAAATCGGGCGATGATATAGTTTTCCCATTTAGTATCAAATAATCATCCTAAAAGTTTCAAAATTCAACAAGCCGAAAATTATCATAATTATTTTACAAAGCTTATTGTGAAAACAAATCATTGTTTTAAGCTTTAAACTTCATGTAGTGAACATGAAAAATAGAACAACAATGTAGTTTTATCCATTTTGTATCTAATTCATCATTCTAGGAGTTTGAAATTCAATAAGCCGAGAATAATCATATTTCACTTACAAAGCTTATTGTGAATAGAAATCATTCTTTTGAGCATTAACATCACGAAGGGAACGTGGGAAATCGAACGAAAATGAAGTTCAAACCAATTTGTATCAAATTCATCTTTCTAAGAGTTTTGAAAGTTAACAAGCCGAGAATAGTGATAATTCTATTATAAAGCTAATTATTAATAGAAATCGTTGTTTTGAACTTTAACTTCACGTAGGGACAATGGTAAATCGGACGATAGCGAAGTCTTACTTATTTTCTATCAAATCATCATTCTAAGAATTTTGAAATTCAAGCAGCCGACAATAATCATAATTATGTTACTAAGCTCAATGTAACAAGAAATCGTTGTTTTGAGCCTTAACTCACGTAGGAAACGTGGGACAGCATACGATAATGAATTTTTCCCCATTTTGTATCAAATAATCATCCTAAGAGTTTTGAAATTCTACGAGCCGATAACAATCATAATTCTATGACAAAGCTTATTGTTAATAGAAATCGTTGTTTTGAGCCTTAAACTTCATGTAGAGAACGTGAAAAATCGGACGATGATGTAGTTTTCCCATATCGTATCAAATAATCGACCAAAAAGTTTTGAAATTCAGCAAGCTGATAATAATTATAATTCTATTACAAAGTTTAGTATGAATAGAAATCGTTGTTTTGTGCTTTACCTTCACATAGGGAACATAGGAAGTCAGACGACAATGAAGTTTTAACCATTTTGTATCTAATTCATCATTCTAAGAGTTTGAAATTCAACAAGCCGAGAATAATCATATTTCACTTACAAAGATTATTATGAATAGAAATCATTCTTTTGAGTATTAACTTCACGTAGGGAACATGGGAAATCGGACGCAATGAAGTTTTAACCCGTTTGTATCAAATTCATCATTCTAAGAGTTTTGAATTTCAACAAGCAGAGAATAGTCATAATTATATTATAAAGCTAATTGTTAATAGAAATCGTTATTTTCAACCTTAACTACACGTAAGGACCATGGTAAATCAGACGATAACGAAGTTTTACTTATTTTCTATCAAATCATTATTCTAAGAGTTTTAAAATTCAAGAAGCTGAGAGTAATCGTAATTATGTTACTAAGCTCAATATAACAAAAAATAGTTGTTTTGAGCCTTAACTCACATAGGAAACGTGGAAAATCATACGATAGCGAAGTTTTACTTATTTTCTATCAAATCATCATTCTAAGAGTTTTGAAATTCAAGAAGCTGACAATAATCGTAATTATTTTACTAAGTTCAATGTAACAAGAAATCGTTGTTTTGAAACTTACCTCACATAGGAAATGTGGGAAAGCATACGATAATGAAGTATTACCCATTTTGTATCAAATAATTATCCTAAGAGTTTTGAAATTCTATGATCCGATAATAATCATAATTCTATTAAAAAACTTATTGTCATTAGAAATCGTTGTTTTGAGCCTTAAACTTCATTTAAGGAACGTGAAAAATCGGACGATGATTAAGTTTTCCCATTTCGTATCAAATAATCATACTAAAAGTTTTAATATTCAACAAGCCGATAATAATCGTACTTCTATTACAACGCTTGGTATGAATAGAAATTGTTGTTTTGTGCCTTAACTTCACGTAGGGAACATGGGAAATCGGACGACAATGAAGCTTTAACCATTTTGTATCTAATTTATCATTCCAAGAGTTTTGAAATAAACAAGCCGAGAATAGTTATAATTCTATCATAAAGCTTATTGTTAATTGAAATTGTTGTTTTCAACCTTAACCTCATGTAGGGAACATGGTAAATCGGACAATAACGAAGTTTTACTTATTTTGTATCAAATCATCATTCTAAGAGTTTTGAAATTTAAGAAGTCGATGTTAATCATAATTTTGTTTTTAAGCTTAAAGTGACTACAAATCGTTGTTTTGAGCCTTAACTCACGTTGGAAACATGCAAAAGTATACGATAATGAAGTTTTACCTATTTTTTATCAAATAATCATCCCAATAGTTTTGAAATTCTAGGAGCCAATAATAATCATAATTCTATGACAAAGCTTATTGTGAATAGAAATCATTGTTTTGAGCCTTAAAATTCATGTAGGGAATGTGAAAAATCGGACGATGATTAAGTTTTCCCATTTCGTATCAAATAATCATCCTTAAAGTTTTGAAATTCAACATGCCGATAATAATCATAATTCTATAACAAAGCTTATTGTGAATAGAAATAGTTGTTTTGAGCCTTAAACTTCACGTGGAAAATTGGACAATGATGTAGTTCTCCCATTTTGTGTCAAATAATCGTCCAAAAGTTTTGAAATTCAACGAGCCGATAACAATCATAACTCTATAACAAAGCTTATTATGAATAGAAATCGTTGTTTTGTGCCTTAACTTCACGAAGGGAACGTGGAAAATCGGCCGACAATGAAGTTTTATCCATTTTGTATCTAATTTATCATTCTAAGAGTTTGAAATTCCACAAGCTGAGAATAATTATATTTCACTTACAAAGCTTATTGTGAATAGAAATCGCTCTTTTGAGCATTAACTTCACGTAGGAAACGTTGTAAATTGGACGACAATAAAGTTTTAACCAATTTGTATTAAATTGATCATTCTAAGAGTTTTGAAATCCAAAAAACCAAGAATAGTCGTAATTCTATTATAAAGCTATTTGTTAATAGAAATCGTTGATTTCAACCATAACTTCACGTAGGGAACATGGTAAATCGGACGATAATGAAGTTTTACTTATTTTCTGTCAAATCATCATTCTAAGAGTTTTAAAATTCAAGATGTCGAAAATAATCGTAATTAGGTTACTAAGCTTAATGTAATAAGAAATCGTTGTTTTGGGCCTTAACTCACGTAGGAAACTTGAGAAAGCATACGATAATGAAGTTTTACCCATTTTGTATCAAATAATCATCCTAAGAGTTTTAAAATTCAACGAGTCGATAATAATCATAATTCTATGACAAAGCTTATTGTTAATAGAAATCGTTGTTTGAGCCTTAAACTTCACGTAGGGAACATGAAAAATCGGACGATGATGTAGTTTTCCCATTTTTATCAAATAATCATCCTAAAAGTTTTTAAATTCAACAAGCTGAGAATAATCATATTTCACTTACAAAGCTTATTGTGAATAAACATCGTTATTTTGAGCATCAACTTCCTGTAGGGATCGTGGGAAATTGGACGACAATGAAGTTGTAACATGTTTGTACCAAATTCATCATTCTAAGAGTTTTGAAATTCAACAAGCTGAGAATAGTCATAATTCTATTATAAAGCTAATTGTTAACAAAAATCATTGTTTTCAACCTTAACTTCATGTAGGGAACATGGTAAATCGGACGATAACGAAGTTTTACTTATTTTCCATCAAATCATTATTCTAAGAGTTTTGAAATTAATGAATTCAAGAATAATCGCAATTATATTACTAAGCTCAATGTAACAAGAAATTATTGTTTTGAGCCTTAACTCAAGTAGGAAACGTGGGAAATCATACGATAATGAAGTTTTACCCATTTTGTATCAAATAATCCTACTAAGAGTTTTGAAATTCAACGATCCGATAATAATCATAATTCTTTGACAAAGCTTATTGTGAATAGAAATCGTTATTTTGAACCTTAAAATCTAGGGAACGTGAAAAATCGGACGATGATATAGTTTTCCCATTTCATATCAAATAATCTTTCTAAATGTTTTGAAATTCAACAAGCCAAGAATTCTCATAATTTTTTTACAAAGCTTATTGTGAATACAAATCGTTATTTTGAGCCTTCAACTTCATGTAGGGAACATGGGAAGTAGAATGACAATGAAGTTTTATTCATTTGATATCTAATTCATCATTCTAAGAGTTTGAAATTCAACAAGCCGAGAATAATCATATTTTACTTAAGAAACTTATTATGAATAGAAATCATTTTTTTGAGCATTAACATCACGTAAGGAATGTGGGAAAAAGGACGACAATGAAGTTTTAACAAGTTTATATCAAATTCAACTTTCTAAGAGTTTTGAAACTCAACAAACCGAGAATAGCCATAATTCTATTATAGAGCTAATTGTTAATAGAAATCATTGTTTTCAACCTTAACTTCACGTAGGGACCATGTAAATCGGACGATAGCAAAGTTTTAATTATTTTCTATCAAATCATCATTCAAAGAGTTTTGAAATTCTAGAAGCCGACAATAATCGTAATTATGTTACTAAGCTCAATGTAACAAGAAATTGTTGTTTTGAGCCTTAACTCACATAGGAAACGTGGGAAAGCATACGATAATGAAGTTTTACCCATTTTGTATCAAATAATCTTCCTAAGAGTTTTGAAATTCTACGAGCCGATAATAATCATAATTTTATGACAAAGCTTATTGTCAATAGAAATCGTTGTATTGTCTTAAACTACATTTAGGGAACGTGGAAAATCGGACGATAATTAAGTTTTCCCACTTCGTATCAAATAATCATCTAAAAGTTTTGAAAGTCAACAAGCCGAGAATAATCATATTTCACTTACAAAGCTTATTGTGAATAAAAATCATTGTTTTGAGCATCAACTTCCCGTAGGGAACGTGGAAAATCAGACGACAATGAAGTTGTAACATGTTTGTATCAAATTCATCATTCTAAGAGTTTTGAAATTCAACAAGCCGAGAATAATCATAATTCTGGCATAAAGCTAATTGTTAATAGAAATCATTTTTTAAACCTTAACTTCACATAGGGAACATGTTAAATCGGAGGATAACGAAGTTTTACTTATTTTCTGTCAAAATCATTATTCTAAGAGTTTTGAAATTCAAGAAGTCGAGAATAATCGTAATTATATTACTAAGCTCAATATAACAAGAAATAGTTGTTTTGAGCCTTAACTCACGTAGGAAACGTGGGAAATCATACGATAATGAAGTTTTACCCATTTTGTATCAAATAATTGTCCTAAGAGTTTTGAAATTCAACAAGCTGATAATAATCATAATTCTATGACAAAGCTTAGTGTGAATAAAAATCATTGTTTTGAGCCTTAAAATGTAGGGAACGTGAAAAATCGGACGATGATATAGTTTTCCTATTTCATATCAAATAATCTTCCTAAAAGTTTTAAAATTTAACAAGCCGAGAATTATCATAATTCTTTTACAAAGCTTATTGTGAATACAAATCGTTGTTTTGAGCCTTAAACTTCACGTAAGGAACATGGGAAGTAGAACGACAATGAAGTTTCATTCATTTTTATTTAATTCATCATTCTAAGAGTTTGAAATTCAACAAGCCGAGAATAATCAAATTTCACTTACAAAACTTATTGTGTATAGAAATCGTTCTTTTGAGCACTAACTTCACGTAGGGAACGTGAGAAATCGGACGACAATGAAGTTTTAACCCGTTTGTATCAAATTCATCACTTTAAGTGTTTTAAAATTTAACAAGCCGAGAATAGTCATAATTCTATTATAAAGCTAATTGTTAATAGAAATCGTTGTTTTCAACCTTAACTTCACATAGGAACCATGGTAAATCGGACAATAGCGAAGTTTTACTTATTTTTTATCAAATCATCATTCTAAGAGTTTTGAAACTCAATAAGCCGACAATAATCGTAATTATGTTACTAAGCTCAATGTAACAAGAAATCGTTGTTTTGAGCCCTAACTCACATAGGAAACGTGGGAAAGCATACGATAATGATGTTTTACCCATTTTGTATCAAATAATCATCCTAAGAGTTTTAAAATTCTATGAGCCGATAATAATCATAATTCTATAATATAGCTTATTGTCAATAGAAACTGTTGTTTTGAGCCTTAAACTATATTTAGGGAACATGGAAAATCTGATGATGATTAAGTTTTCCCATTTTGTATCAAATAATCATTCTAAAAGTTTAGAAATTTAACAAGCTAATAATAATCATAATTCTATTACAAAGCTTAGTATGAATACAAATCGTTGTTTTGTACGTTAACTTCACGCAGGAAACGTGGGAAATCATACGACAATGAAGTTCTAACCATTTTGTATCTAATTCATCATTCTAAGAGTTTGAAATTCAACAAGCCAGAATAATCATATTTCACTTACAAAGCTTATTGTGAATAGAAATCGTTCTTTTGAGCATTAACTTCACGCAGAAAACGTGAAAATCGAACAACAATGAAGTTTTAACCCGTTTTTATCAAATTCATCACTCTAAGAGTTTTGAAATTCAACAAGCCGAGAATAGTCATAATTCTATTATAAAGCAAATTGTTAATAGAAATCGTTGTTTTCAACCATAACTTCACGTAGGGACCATGGTAAATCGGTCGATAGCGAAGTTTTACTTATTTTCTATCAAATCATCATTCTAAGAGTTTTGATATTCAAGAAGCAAACAATAATCGTAATTATGTTACTAAGCTCAATGTAACAAAAAATCATTGTTTTGAGCCTTAACTCACATAAGAAACGTGGGAAAGCATACGATAATGAAGTTTTACACATTTTGTATCAAATAATCATCCTAAGTCTTTTGAATTCTACGAGCTGATAATAATCATAATTCTATGACAAAGCTTATTGTTTATAGAAATCATTGTTTTGAACCTTAAACTTCATTTAGGGAACGTGAAAAATTGGACGATGATTAAGTTTTCCCATTTCGTATAAAATAATCATCCTAAAAGTTTTATAATTCAACAAGCCGATATTAATCATAATTCAATTTCAAAGCTTATTATCAATAGAAATCGTTGTTTTTTGCCATAACATCACGTAGGGAACGTGGGAAATCGGACGACAATGAAGTTTTAACCAGTTTGCATCAAATTTATCATTATAAGATTTTGAAATTCAACAAGCCGAGAATAGTCATATTTCTATTATAAAGCTAATTGTTAATAGAAATCGTTGTTTTCAACCTTAACTTTACGTAGGGAACATAGTAAATTGGACGATAACGAAGTTTTACTTATTTTCTGTCAAATCATCATTCTAAGAGTTTTAAAATTCAAGAAGTCGAGAATAATTGTAATTATGTTACTAAGCTCAATGTAACAAGAAATAGTTGTTTTGGGCCTTAACTCACGTAGGAAACGTGGGAAAGCAAATTGTAATGAAGTTTTACCCATTTTGTATCAAATAATCATCCTAAGAGTTTGGAAATTCAACGAGCCTATAATAATCATAATTCAATGACATAGTTATTGTGAATAAAAATCGTTATTTTGAGCCTTAAACTTCATGTAGGGAATGTAGAAAATCGGACGATTTTGTAGTTTTCCCATTTCGTATCAAATAATCATCCAAAAAGTTTTAAAATTCAACAAGCCGATAATAATCATAATTCTATTACAAAGCTTATTATGAATAGAAATCATTGTTTTATGCCTTAACTTAACGTAGGGAACGTGGAAAGTCGGACGACAATGAAGTTTTAACCATTTTTATCAAATTCATCATTCTAAGAGTTTCAAATTCAACAATCCGAGAATATTCATATTTCACTTACAAAGCTTAATGTGAATAGAAATCGTTCTTTTGAGAATTAACTTCACAGGGAACGTGGGAAATCGGACGACAATAAAGTTTTAGCCAGTTTGTATCAAATTCATCATTCTAAGAGTTTTGAAATTCAACAAGCCGAGAATAGTCATAATTCTATTATCAAGCTAATTGTCAGTAGAAATCGTTGTTTTCAACCTTAACTTCACGTAGGGAACATGGTAAATCGAACGATAATGAAGTTTTACTTATTTTCTATCAAATCATCATTCTAACAGTTTTAAAATTCAAGATGCCGAGAATAATTGTAATTATGTTACTAAGCTTAATGTAACAAGAAATAATTGTTTTGATACTTAACTCACGTAGGAAACATGGGAAAGCAAATGATAATGAAGTTTTACCCATTTTGTATCAAATAATCATCCTAAGAGTTTTAAAATTCTACGAGCCGATTATAATCATAATTCTATGACAAAGCTTATAGTGAATAGAAATCGTTATTTTGAGCCTTAAACTTCACGTAGGGAACGTGAAAAATCGGACGATGATTTTGTTTTCCCATTTCATATCAAATAATTATCCTAAAAGTTTTGAAATTCAACAAGTCGAAAATTATCATAATTCTTTTACAAAGCTTATTGTGAATACAAATCGTTGTTTTGAGCCTTAAACTTCTCATAGGGAACTTGGGAAGTCGAACAACAATGAAATTTTATCCATTTTATATCTAAATCATCATTCTAAGAGTTTTAAAATTCAACAAGCCAAGAATTATCATAATTCTGTTTCAAAGTTTATTGTGACTGGTTATCGTATTTTTGAGCCTTAACTTCACGTCGGGCACATGGGAAATTGGAAGATAGTGAAGTATTACCCATTTTGTATCAATTAATCATCTTAAAAGTTTTGAAATTCAACAAGCTAAGAATAATCATATTTCATTTACAAACCTTGTTGCGAATACAAATTTTTTTTTGAGCCTTGACTTCTTGTAGGAAACATAATAAATTGGACGATAATGCAGTTTTGCCCATTTTGTATCAAATCATCATCCTCGGAGTTTTGAAATTCAACAAGCTGAGAATAGCCAGAATTCTATTACAAAGCTTAATGTGACTAGAAATAGTTATTTTTAGCCTCATAGGGTGCGTGAGAAATTGGACAATAATGAAGTTTTACCCATTTTGTATCAAATAATCATTCTAAGAGTTTTGAAATTTAACAAGCCAAGAATAATCATAATTCTCTTACTAAGCTTAATGTGACAAGAAATCGTTGTTTTGAGCTTTAATTTCACGTTGGGAACGTGGAAACTCAGACGATAATGAAGTTTTACCCTTTTTGTATCAAATAATCATCCTAAGAGTTTTGAAATTCAACGAGCCGGTAATAATCATAATTCTATTACAAAGCTTATTATGAATAGAAATCGTTGTTTTGTGCCTTAACTTCACGTAGGGAAAGTGGGAAATTGAACGATAATGAAGTTTTAACCCGTTTGTATCAAATTCATCATTCTAAGATTTTTGAAATTCAACAAGCCGAGAATAGTCATATTTCTATTATTAAGCTAATTGCTAATAGAAATCATTGTTTTCAAACTTAACTTTACGTAGGGAACATGGTAAATCGGACGATAATGAAGCTTTTACTTATTTTCTATCAAATCATCATTCTAAGTGTTTTGAAATTCAAGAAGCCGAGAATAATCATAATTATGTTACTAAGCTCGATGTAACAAGAAATCATTGTTTTGAACCTTAACTCACATAGGAAATGTGGGAAATCATACGATAATGAAGTTTACCTATTTTGTATCAAATAATCATCTTAAGAGTTTTGAAATTCTACGAGCCGATAATAATCATAATTCTATGACAAAGTTTATTGTGAATAGAAATCGTTGTTTTGAGCCATAAACTTCATGTAGGGAATGTGAAAAATCGGACGATGATGTATTTTTTCCATTTCGTATCAAATAATCATCCTAAAAGTTTTCAAATTCAAGAAGACGATAGTAATTATAATTCTATTACAAAGCGTATTATGAATAGATATCATTATTTTGTGCCTTAACTTCACGTAGGGAACGTGGTAAGTCGGATGATAATGAAGTTTTAACCATTTTGTATCATAATCATTATTTTAAGAGTTTTGAAATTCAACAAGCCAAGAATAGTCATAATTCTATTATAAAGCTTATTGTTAAATGAAATCATTTTTTTCAACCTTAACATCACATAGAGAACATGGTAATTCGGACAATAACGATGTTTTACTTATTTTATATCAAATCATCATTATAAGAGTTTTGAAATTTAAGAAGACGAGAATAATCATAATTCTGTTTTTAAGCTTAATGTGACTACAAATCATGGATTTGAGCCTCGTAGGCTGCGTGGAAAATCAGAAGATAATAAAGTTTTACCCATCATATATAAAGTAATCGATCTAAGAGTTTTGAAATTTAACAAACCGAAAATAATCATAATTCTGTTACAACGCTTATTGTGAATACAAATTGTTTTTTTGAGCCCTAAACTTCACGTAGGGAACATGGGAAGTCGAAGGACAATGAAGTTTTATCCATTTTGTATCTAATTCATCCTTCTATGGTTTTGAAATTCAACAAGCCGAGAATAATAATATTTCACTTACAAAGTTTATTGTGAATAAAAACCGATGTTTTGAGCATTAACTTCCCGTAGGGAACGCGAGAAATCGGAATACATTGAAGTTTTAACCAGTTTGTATCAAATTCATCATTCTAAGAGTTTTGAAATTCAATAAGCCGAGAATAATCATAATTCAAATATAGAGCTAATTATGAAGAGAAATCGTTGTTTTCAACCTTAACTTCACATAAGGAACATGGTAAATCGGACGATAACGAAGTTCTACTTATTTTCTATCAAATCATCATTTTAAGAGTTTTAAAATTCAAGAAGCCGAGAATAATTGTAATTATGTTATTAAGCTCAATGTAATAAGAAATCTTTGTTTTGACCTTAACTCATGTAGGAAACATGAGAAATCATACGATAATGAAGTTTTACCCATTTTGTATCAAAGAATCATCCTAAGAGTTTTAAAATTCTACGAACAAATAAAAATCATAATTCTATGACAAAGCTTATAGTGAATAGAAATCGTTGTTTTGAGCCATAAACTTCATGTAGGGAACGTGAAAAATAGGATGATGATGTAGGTTTCCCATTTCGTATGAAATAATCATCTTAAAAGTTATGAAATTCAACAAGCCAATAATAATAATAATTCTATTACAAAGCTTATTATGAATAGATATCTTTGTTTTGTGCCTTAACTTCACGTAGGGAACGTGATAAGTCGGACGACAAAGAAGTTTTAACCATTTTGTATTAAATTCATCATTCAAAGAGTTTTGAAATTTAACAAGCCGATAATAATTATAATTCTATTATAAAGCTTATTGTTAATTGAAATCGCTGTTTCAACCTTAATTTCACGTAGACAACATGGTAATTCGGATAATAACGAAGTTTTACTTATTTTCTATCAAATCATCATTCTAAGAGTTTTGAAATTTAAGAAGTCGAGAATAATCCTAATTTTGTTTTTAAGCTTAATGCGACTACAAATCGTTGTTTTGAGCCTCGTAGGGTGCGTGGGAAATATGATGATAATGAAGTTTTACCCATTTTGTATGAATTAGTCGGTCTAAGAGTTTTGAAATTTAACAAGCCGAGAATAATCATAATTTTGTTACAAAGCTTATTATTAATGCAAATCATTGTTTTGAGCCTTAAACTTCACTTAGGGTACATGGGAAGTCGAACGACAATGAAGTTTTATCCATTTAGTATCTAATTCATCATTCTAAGAGTTTTGAAATTCAATAAGCTGAGAATAATTATATTTCAGTTACAAAGCTTATTGTGAATAGAAATCGTTGTTTTGAGCATTAACTTCAAGTAGGGTACGCAGGAAATCGGATGACAATGATGTTTTAACCAGTTTGTATCAAATTCATCTTTCTAAGAGTTGTGAAATTCAACAAGCAAGAATAGTCTTAATTCTATTATAAAACTTATTGTTAATTGAAATCGTTCTTTTCAACCATAACTTTATGTAGGAAACATGATAAATCGGACAATAACGAAGTTTTACTTATTTTGTATCAAATCATCATTCAAAGAGTTTTAAAATTTAAGAATTCGAGAATAATCATAATTTTGTTACTAAGCTTAATTTGACTACAAATCATTGTTTTGAGCCTCGTATGGTGCATGGGAAATCAGATGATAATGAAGTTTAACCCATTTTGTGTAAATTAATCGGTCTAAGAGTTTTAAAATTTAACAAGCCGAGAATAATTATAATTCTGTTACAAAACTTATTGTGAAAACAAATCGTTGTTTTGAGCCATAAACTTAACGTATGGAACATGGGAAGTCAAACGACAATGAAGTTTTATCCATTTTGTATCTAATTCATAATTCTAAGAGTTTTGAAAGTCAACAAGCTGAGAATAATCATATTTCACTTACAAAGCTTATTGTGAATAGAAATCGTTCTTTTGAGCATTAACTTCACGTAGGGAACGTGGGAAATCGGACGACAATGAAGTTTTAACCAGTTTGCATCAAATTTATCATTCTAAGATTTTGAAATTCAACAAGCCGAGAATATTCATATTTCTATTATAAAGCAAATTGTTAATAGAAATCGTTGTTTTCAACATAACTTCACGTAGGGAACATGGTAAATCAGACGATAATGAAGTTTTACTTATTTTCTATAAAATCATCATTCTAAGAGTTTTGAAATTCAAGAAGTCGAGAATAATTGTAATTATGTTACTAAGCTCAATGTAACAAGAAATAGTTGTTTTGAGCCTTAACTCACGTAGGAAATGTGGGAAAGCAAACGGTAATGAAGTTTTACCCATTTTGTATCAAATAATCATCCTAAGACTTTTGAAATTCAACGAGCCGATAAAAATCATAATTCTATGACATAGCTTATTGTGAATAGAAATAGTTATTTTGAGCCTTAAACTTCGTATAGGGATCGTGGAAAATCGGTCAACGATGTAGTTTTTCCATTTCGTATCAAATAATCATCCTAAAAGTTTTGAAATTCAACAAGCCGATAATAATCATAACTCCATTACAAAACTTATTATGAATAGAAATCGTTGTTTTGTGCCTTAACTTCACATAGGGAACATGGAAAGTCGTTGGATGACAATGAAGTTTTAACCATATTGTATCAAATTCATCATTCTAAGAGTTTTAAATTCAACAAACCGAGAATAATCATATTTCACTTACAAAGCTTATTGTGAAAAGAAATTATTCTTTTGAGCATTAACCTCACATAGGGAACGTGGGAAATCGGACGACAATAAAGTTTTAACCAGTTTGTATTAAATTCATCATTCTAAGAGTTTTAAAATTCAACAAGTCGAGAATAGTCATAATTCAATTATAAAGCTAATTATTAATAGAAATCATAGTTTTCAACCTTAACTTCACGTAGGGAGCAAGGTAAATTAGACGATAACAAAGTATTACTTATTTTCTATCAAATTATCATTCTAATAGTTTTGAAATTCAAGAAGCTGAGAATAATCGTAATTAAATATTAATCTTAAGAGTTTTAAAATTCATCGAGCCGATAATAATCATAATTCTATGACAAAGCTTATTGTGAATAGAAATCATTATTTTGTGCGTTAACTTCACATAGGGAACGTGGTAAGTCGGACGACAATGAAGTTTTAACCATTTTGTGTCAAATTCATCATTCTAAGAGTTTTAAAATTCAACAAACCGATAATAGTCATAATTCTATTATAAAGCTTATTGTTAATTGAAATCGATGTTTTCAACCTTAACTTAACGTAGGGAACATGGTAAATCAGACAATAACGAAGTTTTACTTATTTTGTATCAAATCATCATTCTAAGAGTTTTGAAATTTAAGAAGTCGAAAATAATCATAATTCTATTTTTATGCTTAATGTGACTACAAATCGTGGATTTGAGCCTCGTAGGGTGCGTGGAAAATCAGGCGATAATGAAGTTTTACCCATTATGTATAAATTAGTCGCTCTAAGGGTTTTGAAATTTAAAAAGCCGAGAATAATCATAATTTTGTTACAAAGCTTATTGTGAATACAAATCGTTGTTTTGAGCCTTAAACTTCATGTAGGAAACATGGGAAGTCGAACGACAATGAAATTTTATCCATTTTGTATCTAATGCATCATTCTAATAATTTTGAAATTCAACAAGCCAAGAATAATAATATTTCAATTACACAGCTTATTGTGAATAAAAATCGTTGTTTTGAGCATTAACGTCACGTAGGGAACGCGAAAAATCGAACGACAATGAAGTTTTAACCAGTTTGTATCAAATTCATCATTCTAAGAGTTTTGAAATTCAACAAGCTGAGAATAGTCATATTTCTATTATAAAGCTAATTGTTAATAGAAATCATTGTTTTCAACCTTAACTTTACGTAGGGAACATGGTAAATTGGACGATAATGAAGCTTTACTTATTTTCTATCAAATCATCATTCTAAGTGTTTTGAAATTCAAGAAGCCGAGAATAATCGTAATTATGTTACTAAGTTCAATGTAACAAGTAACTTTGTTTTGAGCCTTAACTCACATAGGAAATGTGGGAAATCATACAATAATGAAGTTTACCAATTTTGTATCAAATAATCATCTTAAGAGTTTTGAAATTCTACGAGCCAATAATAATCATAATTCTATAACAAAGCTTATTGTGAATAGAAATCGTCGTTTTGAGCCATAAACTTCATGTAGGAAACGTGAAAAATCGGACGATGATGTAATTTTCCCATTTCGTATCAAATAATCATCTTAAAAGTTTTCAAATTCAACAAGACGACAATAATTATAATTCTATTACAATGCTTATTATGAATAGATATCGTTGTTTTATGCCTTAACTTCACGTAGGGAATGTGTAAGTCGGACGATAATGAAGTTTTAACCATTTTGTATCATATTGATCATTTTAAGAGTTTCGAAATTTATCAAGCCAAGAATAGTCATAATTCTATTATAAAGCTTATTGTTAATTGAAAACGTTTTTTTCAACCTTAACTTCACCTAGAGAACATGGTAATTCGAACAATAACGATGTTTACTTATTTTGTATCAAATCGTCATTATAAGAGTTTTGAAATTTAAGAAGTCGATAATAATCATAATTCTGTTTTTAAGCTTAATGTGACTATAAATCGTGGATTTGAGCCTCGCAGGGTACGTGAAAAATCTGACGATAATGAATTTTACCCATTACATATAATCGGTCTAAGAGTTTTGAAATTTAACAAGCCGAAAATAATCATAATTCTGTTACAAACCTTATTGTGAATACAAATTATAGTTTTGAGCCTTAAACTTCACGAAGGGAACACGGAAAGTCGAACGACAATGAAGTTTATACATTTTGTATCTAATTCATCCTTCTAAGGTTTTAAAATTCAACAAGCCGAGAATAATAACATTTCTCTTACAAAGCTTATTATGAATAAAAATCGTTGTTTTGAGCATTAACTTTACGTTGGGAACATGGGAAGTCGAAAGACAATGAAGTTTTATCCATTTTGTATCTAATTCATTATTCTAAGAGTTTTGAAATTCAATAAGTCGATAATAATCATATTTCACTTACAAAGCTTACTCTGAATAGAAATTGTTGTTTTGAGCATTAATTTCACATAGGGAACGTAGGAAATCGAAAGATAATGATATTTTAACAAGTTTGTATCAAATTCATCATTCTAAGAGTTTTGAAATTCAACAAACGACTATAGTCATAATTCTATTATAAAGCTTATTGTTAATTGAAATCATTGTTTTCAACCTTAACTTAACGTAGGGAACATGGTAATTCAGACAATAACGAAGTTTTATTTATTTTGTATCAAATCATCATTCTAAGAGTTTTGAAATTTAAGAAGTCGAGAATAATCCTAATTTTGTTTTTAAGCTCAATGCGACTACAAATCGTTGTTTTGAGCCTCGTAGGGTGCGTGGGAAATATGATGATAATGAAGTTTTACCCATTTTGTATGAATTAGTCGGTCTAAGAGTTTTGAAATTTAACAAGCCGAGAATAATCTTAATTTTTCTTACAAAGCTTATTGTTAATACAAATCGTTGTTTTGAGCCTTAAACTTCACTTAGGGAACATGGGAAGTCGAACGACAATGAAGTTTTATCCATTTAGTTTCTAATTCATCATTCTAAGAGTTTTGAAATTCAATAAGCCAAGAATAATCATATTTCAGTTACAAAGCTTATTGTGAAAAAAAATCGTTGTTTTGAGCATTAACTTCACATAGGGAACGGATGAAATCGGACGACAATGTTGTTTTAACCAGTTTGTATCAAATTCATCTTTCTAAGAGTTGTGAAATTCAACAAGCCGAGAATAGTCATAATTCTATTATAAAGCTTATTGTTAATTGAAATTGTTATTTTCAACCATAACTTTACGTAGGGAACATGATAAATCGGACAATAACGAAGTTTTACTTATTTTGTATCAAATCATCATTTAAAGAGTTTTATAATTTAAGAAGTCGAGAATAATCATAATTTTATTACTAAGCTTAATTTGACTACAAATTGTTGTTTTGAGCCTCGTAGGGTGCATGGCAAATCAGATGATAATGAAGTTTAACCCATTTTGTGTAAATTAATCGGTCTAAGAGTTTAAAATTTAACAAGTCGAGAATAATTATAATACTGTTAAAAAGCTTATTGTGAAAAAAATCATTGTTTTGAGCCATAAACTTAATGTATGGAACATGGGAAGTCAAACGACAATGAAGTTTTATCCATTTTGTATCTAATTTATAATTCTAAGAGTTTTGAAATTCAACAAGCCGAGAATAATCATATTTCACTTACAAAGTTTATTGTGAATAGAAATCATTCTTTTGAGCATTAACTTCACGTAGGGAACGTGGGAAATCGGACGACAATGAAGTTTTAACCAGTTTGCATCAAATTTATCATTATAAGATTTTGAAATTTAACAAGCCGAGATTAGTCATCTTTCTATTATAAAGCTAATTGTTAATAGAAATCGTTGTTTTCAACCTTAACTTTACGTAGGGAACATAGTAAATTGGACGATAACAAAGTTTTACTTATTTTCTATCAAGTCATCATTCTAAGAGTTTTGAAATTCAAGAAGCCGAGAATAATTGTAATTATGTTACTAAGCTCAATGTAACAAGAAATAGTTGTTTTGGGCCTTAACTCACGTAGGAAACGTGGGAAAGCAAATTGTAATGAAGTTTTACCCATTTTGTATCAAATAATCATCCTAAGAGTTTGGAAATTCAACGAGCCTATAATAATCATAATTCAATGACATAGTTATTGTGAATAAAAATCGTTATTTTGAGCCTTAAACTTCATGTAGGGAATGTAGAAAATCGGACGATGTTGTAGTTTTTCCATTTCGTATCAAATAATCATCCTAAAAGTTTTGAAATTCAACAAGCCGATAATAATCATAACTCTATTACAAAACTTATTATGAAAAGAAATCGTCGTTTTGTGCCTTAACTTCACGTAGGGAACATGGAAAGTTGGACAACAATGAAGTTTTAACCATATTGTATCAAATTCATCATTATAAGAGTTTTAAATTCAACAAACCGAGAATAATCATATTTCACTTACAAAGCTTATTGTGAATAGAAATAGTTCTTTGGAGCATTAACTTCACGTAGGGAGCGTTGGAAATCGGGCGACAATGAAGTTTTAACCAGTTTGTATCAAATTCATCATTCTAAGAGTTTTGAAATTCAACAAGCCGAGAATAGTCATAATTCTATTATAAAGCTAATTGTTAATAGAAATCATAGTTTTCAACCTTAACTTCACATAGGGAATAAGGTAAATCTGACGATAACGAAGTATTACTTATTTTCTATCAAATTATCATTATAGGAGTTTGGAAATTTAAGAAGCTGAGAATAATCATAATTAAATAATCATCTTAAGAGTTTTAAAATTCAACGAGCCGATAATAATCATAATTCTATGACAAAGCTTATTGTGAATAGAAATCATTATTTTGTGCCTTAACTTCACATAGGGAATGTGGTAAGTCGGACGACAATAAAGTTTTAACCATTTTGTGTCAAATTCATCATTCTAAGAGTTTTGAAATTCAACAAACCGACAATAGTCATAATTCTGTTATAAAGCTTATTGTTAATTGAAATCATTGTTTTCAACCTTAACTTAACGTAGGGAACACGGTAAATCAGACAATAACAAAGTTTTACTTATTTTGTATCAAATCATCATTCTAAGAGTTTTAAAATTTAAGAAGTTGAGAATAATCATAATTTATTTTTATGCTTAATGTGACTACAAATCGTGGATTTGAGCCTCTTAGGATGCGTGGAAAATCAGGCAATAATGAAGTTTTACCCATTATGTATAAATTAATCGGTCTAAGTGTTTTGAAATTTGACAAGCCGAGAATAATCATAATTCTGTTACAAAGCTTATTTGAATACAAATCGTTGTTTTAAGCCTTAAACTTCATGTAGGGAACATGGGAAGTCGAACGACAATGAAATTTTATTCATTTTGTATCTAATTCATCATTCTAAGAATTTTGAAATTCAACAAGCCGAGAATAATAATATTTCAATTACACAGCTTTATTGTGAATAAAAATCATTGTTTTGAGCATTAACGTCACGTAGGGAACGCGGAAAATCCAACGACAATGAAGTTTTAACCAGTTTGTATCAAATTCATCATTTTAAGAGTTTTGAAATTCAACAAGCCGAGAATAGTCATATTTCTATTATAAAGCTAATTGTTAATAGAAATCATTGCTTTCAACCTTAACTTTACGTAGGGAACATGGTAAATCGGACGATAACGAAGCTTTACTTATTTTCTATCAAATCATCATTCTAAGTAGTTTGAAATTCAAGAAGCCGAGAATAATTGTAATTATGTTACTAAGTTCAATGTAATAAGAAACTTTGTTTTAAGCCTTAACTCACATAGGAAATGTGGGAAATCATACAATAATGAAGTTTACCAATTTTGTATCAAATAATCATCTTAAGAGTTTTGAAATTCTACGAGCCGATAATAATCATAATTCTATAACTAAGCTTATTGTGAATACAAATCGTTGTTTTGATCCATAAACTTCATGTAGGAAACGTGAAAAATTGGACGATGATGTAGTTTTCAAATTTCATATCAAATAATCATCTTAAAAGTTTTCAAATTCAACGAGACGACAATAATTATAATTCTATTACAATTCTTATTATGAATAGATATCGTTGTTTTGTGCCTTAACTTCACGTAGGGAATGTGTAAGTCGGACTACAATGAAGTTTTAACCATTTTATATCATATTCATCATTTTAAGAGTTTCGAAATTTAACAAGCCAAGAATAGTTATAATTCTATTATAAACCTTATTGTTTATTGAAAACGTTTTTTTCAACCTTAACTTCACCTAGAGAACATGGTAATTCAAACAATAACGATGTTTACTTATTTTGTATCAAATCATCATTATAAGAGTTTTGAAATTTAAGAAGTCGAGAATAATCATAATTCTGTTTTTAAGCTTAATGTGACTATAAATCGGGGATTTGAGCCTCGTAGGGTGCGTGAAAAATCTGACGATAATGAAGTTTTACCCATTACATATAAAGTAATCGGTCTAAGAGTTTTGAAATTTAACAAGCCGAAAATAAATATAATTTTGTTACAGAGCTTATTGTGAATACAAATTGTTGTTTTGAGCCTTAAACTTCACGAAGGGAACGCGGGAAGTCGAACGACAATGAAGTTTATACATTTTGTATCTAATTCATCCTTCTAAGGTTTTAAAATTAAACAAGCCGAGAATAATAACATTTCTCTTACAAAGCTTATTATGAATAAAAATCGTTGTTTTGAGCATTAACTTCACGTAGGGAACATGGGAAGTTGAACGACAATGAAGTTTTATCCATTTTGTACCTAATTCATTATTCTAAGAGTTTTGAAATTCAATAAGCTAATAATAATCATATTTCACTTACAAAGCTTACTCTGAATAGAAATCATTGTTTTAAGCATTAATTTCACGTAGGGAACGTAAGAAATCGGACGACAATGATATTTTAACCAGTTTGTATCAAATTCATCATTCTAAGAGTTTTGAAATTCAACAAACCGACAATAGTCATAATTCTATTATAAAGCTTATTGTTAATTGAAGTCATTATTTTCAACCTTAACTTAACGTAGGGAACATGGTAAATCAGATAATAACGAAGTTTTACTTATTTTGTATCAAATCATCATTTTAAGAGTTTTGAAATTTAAGAAGTCGAGAATAATCATAATTCTATTTTTATGCTTAATGTGACTACAAATCGTGGATTTGAGCATCGTAGGGTGCGTGGAAAATCAGGCGATAATGAAGTTTTACCCATTTTGCATAAATTAATCGGTCTAAGGGTTTTGAAATTTGACAAGTCGAGAATAATCATAATTCTGTTACAAAGCTTATTGTGAATACAAATCATTGTTTTGAGCCATAAACTTCATGTAGGGAACATGGGAAGTCGAACGACAATGAAATTTTATCCATTTTGTATCTAATTTATCATTCTAAGAATTTTGAAATTCAACAAGCCGAGAATAATAATATTTCAATTACACAGCTTATTGTGAATAAAAATCATTGTTTTGAGCATTAACGTCACGTAGGGAATGCGGAAAATCGAACGACAATGAAGTATTAACCAGTTTGTATCAAATTCATCATTCTAAGAGTTTTGAAATTCAACAAGCCGAGAATAGTCATATTTCTATTATAAAGCTAATTGTTAATAGAAATCATAGTTTTCAACCTTAACTTTACGTTGGGAACATGGTAAATCGGACGATAACGAAGCTTTACTTATTTTCTATCAAATCATCATTCTAAGTGTTTTGAAATTCAAGAAGCCGAGAATAATCGTAATTATGTTACTAAGTTCAATGTAACAAGAAACTTGGTTTTGAGCCTTAACTCACGTAGGAAATGTGGGAAATCATACAATAATGAAGTTTACCAATTTTGTATCAAATAATCATCTGAAGAGTTTTGAAATTCTACGAGCCGATAATAATCATAATTCTATAACAAATCTTATTGTGAATAGAAATCGTTGTTTTGATCCATAAACTTCATGTAGGAAACGTGAAAATCGGATGATGATGTAGTTTTTCCATTTCATATCAAATAATCATCTTAAAAGCTTTCAAATTCAACAAGACGACAATAATTATAATTCTATTACAATGCTTATTATGAATAGATATCGTTGTTTTGTGCCTTAACTTCACATAGGGAACGTGTAAGTCAGATGACAATAAAGTTTTAACCATTTTGTATCATATTCATCATTTTAAGAGTTTCGAAATTTAACAAAACCAAGAATAGTCATAATTCTATTATAAAGCTTATTGTTAATTGAAAACGTTTTTTTCAACCTTAACTTCACCTAGAGAACATGGTAATTCGGACAATAACAATGTTTACTTATTTTGTATCAAATCATCATTATAAGAATTTTGAAATTTAAGAAGTCGAGAATAATCATAATTCTGTTTTTAAGCTTAATGTGACTATAAATCGTGGATTTGCGCCTCATAGGGTGCGTAGAAAATCTGATGATAATGAAGTTTTACCCATTATATATAAAGTAATCGGTCTAAGAGTTTTGAAATTTAACAATCTGAAAATAATCATAATTCTGTTACAAAGCTTATTGTGAATACAAATTGTTGTTTTGAGCCTTAAACTTCACGAAGGGAACGCGGGAAGTCGAACGACAATGAAGTTTATACATTTTGTATCTAATTCATTCTTCTAAGGTTTTAAAATTCAACAAGCCGAGAATAATAACATTTCTCTTAAATAGCTTATTATGAATAAAAATCGTAGTTTTGAGCATTAACTTCACGTAGGGAACGCGAGAAATCGAATCTATTGAAGTTTTAACCTGTTTGTATCAAATTCATCATTATAAGAGTTTTGAAATTCAACAAGCCGAGAATAGTCATAATTCTATTATAGAGCTAATTGTGAAGAGAAATCGTGTTTTCAACCTTAACTTCACGTAAGGAACATGGTAAATCGGACGATAACGAAGTTATGAAATTCAACAAGCCTATAGTAATTATAATTCTATTATAAAGCTTATTATGAATAGATATCTTTGTTTTGTGCCTTAACTTCACGTAGGAAATGTGGTAAGTCGGACGACAAAGAAGTTTTAACCATTTTGTATCAAATTCATCTTTCAAAGAGTTTTGAAATTCAACAAGCCGATAATAATTATAATTCTATCATAAACCGTATTCTTAATTAAAATCATTGTTTCAACCTTAACTTCACGTAGACAACATGGTAATTCGGGCAATAACGAAGTTTTACTTATTTTGTATCAAATCATCATTCTAAGAGTTTTGAATTTTAAAAAGTCGAGAATAATCCTAATTTTATTTTTAAGCTTAATGCAACTACAAATCATTATTTTGAGCCTCGTAGGGTGCGTGGGAAATATGACGATAATGAAGTGTTACCCATTTTGTATAAATTAGTCGGTCTAAGAGTTTTGAAATTTAACAAGCCGAGAATAATCATAATTCTGTTACAAAAGCTTATTGTAAATACAAATCGTTATTTTGAGCCTTAAACTTCACGTAGGGAACATGGGAAGTCGAACGACAATGAAGTTTTATCCATTTTGTTTCTAATTCATTATTCTAAGAGTTTTGAAATTCAATAAGCCGAGAATAATCATATTTCACTAACAAAGCTTTCTCTAAATAGAAATTGTTGTTTTGAGCATTAATTTCACGTAGGGAATGTAGGAAATCGGACGACAATGATATTTTAACTAGTTTGTATCAAATTCATCTTTCTAAGAGTGTTGAAATTCAACAAGCCGAGAATAGTCATAATTCTATTATAAAGCTTATTGTTAATTGAAATCGTTATTTTCAACCTTAACTTCACGTAGGGAACATGATAAATCAGACAATAACGAAATTTTACTTATTTTGTATCAAATCATCATTCAAAGAGTTTTAAAATTTAAGAAGTCGAGAATAATCCTAATTTTGTTACTAAGCTTAATTTCACTACAAATCGTTGTTTTGAGCCTCGTAAGGTGCATGGAAAATCAGACGATAATGAAGTTTTACCCATTTTGTGTAAATTAATCGGTCTAAGACTTTTGAAATTTAACAAGTTGAGCACAATTATAATTCTATTACAAGGGTTATTGTAAATACAAATTGTTGTTTTTAGCCTTAAACTTAATGTAAGGAACATGGGAAGTCAAACGACAATGAAGTTTTATCCATTTTGTATCTAATTCATCATTCTAAGAGTTTTGAAATTCAACAAGACGAGAATAATCATATTTCACTTACAAAACTTATTGTGAAAGGAAATCGTTCTTTTAAGCATTAACTTCACGTAGAGAACGTGGGAAATCGGACGACAATGAAGTTTTAATCAGTTTGCATCAAATTTATCATTCTAAGATTTTGAAATTCAACAAGCCGAGAATAGTCATATTTCTATTATAAAGCTAATTGTTAATAGAAATCGTTATTTTCAACCTAACTTCACGTAGGGAACATGGTAAATCAGACGATAACGAAGTTTTACTTATTTTCTATCAAATCATCATTCTAAGAGTTTTGAAATTCAAGAAGTCGAGAATAATTGTAATTATGTTACTAAGCTCAATGTAACAAGAAATAGTTGTTTTGAGTGGGAAAGCAAAGCAAACGGTAATGAAGTTTACCCATTTTGTATCAAATAATCATCCTAAGAGTTTTGAAATTCAAGTAGCCGATAATAATCATAATTCTATGACATAACGTATTTTGAATAGAAATAGTTATTTTGAGCCTTAAACTTCATATAGGGAACGTGAAAAATTGGTTGATGATATAGTTTTCCCATTTCGTATCAAATAATCATCCTAAAAGTTTTGAAATTCAACAATCCGATAATAATCATAACTCTATTACAAAACTTATTATGAATAGAAATCGTTGTTTTGTGCCTTAACCTCACATAGGGAACATGGAAAGTTGGACGACAATGAAGTTTTAACCATATTGTATCAAATTCATAATTCTAATAGTTTGAAATTCAACAAACCAAGAATAATCATATTTCACTTATAAAGCTTTTTGTGAATAGAAATCGTTCTATTGAGCATTAACTTCACGTAGGGAACGTGGGATATCGGACGACTATGAAGTTTTGACCAGTTTGTATCAAATTCATTATTCTAAGAGTTTTGAAATTCAACATGTCGAGAATAGTCATAATTCTATTATAAATTTAATTGTTAATAGAAATCGTTATTTTCAACCTTCACTTCACGTAGGGAACAAGGTAAATCGGACGATAACGAAGTATTACTTATTTTCTATCAAATTATCATTCTAAGAGTTTTGAAATTCAAGAAGTTGAAAATAATCGTTATTAAATAATCATCTAAGAGTTTTAAAATTCAACGAGCCGATAATAATCATAATTCTATGACAAAGCTTATTGTGAATAGAAATCATTATTTTGTGCCTTAACTTTACATAGGGAACGTGGTAAGTCGGACAACAATGAAGTTTTAACCATTTTGTGTCAAATTCATCATTCTAAGAGTTTTGAAATTCAATAAGCCGAGAATAGTCATAATTCTATTATAAAGCTTATAATTAATTGAAATCATTGTTTTCAACCTTAACTTCACGTAGGGAACATGGTAATTTGGACAATAACGAAGTTTTACTTATTTTGTATCAAATCATCATTCTAAGAGTTTTGAAATTTAAGAAGTCGAGAATAATCATAATTCTGTTTTGAAGCTTAATGTGACTACAAATCATTGTATAAATTAATTGATCTAAGAGTTTTGAAATTTAACAAGCCGAGAATAATTATAATTCTATTACAAAGCTTATTGTGAATACAAATCGTTGTTTTGAGCCTTAAACTTCACATAGGGAACATGAGAAGTCGAACGACAATTATGTTTTATCCATTTTGTATCTAATTCATCATTATAAGAGTTTTGAAATTCAACAAGCTAAGAATAATTATATTTCACTTACAAAGCTTATTGTGAATAGAAATCGTTGTTTTGAGCATTAACTTCATGTAGGGAACGTAGAAAATCGGACGACAATGATGTTTTAACCAGTTTGTATCAAATTCATCATTCTAAGAGTTTTGAAATTCAACAAGCCGAGAATAATCATAATTCTATTATAAATCTTATTGTTAATTAAAATCGTTGTTTTTAACCTTAACTTCACGTAGGGAACATGGTAAATCGGACAATAACGAAGTTTTACTTATTTTGTATCAAATCATCATTCTAAGAGTTTTGAACTTTAAGAAATCGACAATAATTATAATTCTGTTACTAAGCATAACGTGACTACAAATCATTGTTTTGAGCCTCGTAGGGTGCGTGGGAAATCAGACGATAATGAAGTTTTACCCAT
Organism: Stephania japonica; assembly: GCA_039657345.1. Taxonomy (NCBI): domain Eukaryota; kingdom Viridiplantae; phylum Streptophyta; class Magnoliopsida; order Ranunculales; family Menispermaceae; genus Stephania; species Stephania japonica. The sequence goes on along the minus strand of CM077558.1, from coordinate 27,394,359 downwards.
TTTGTAGAAATTAATCGGTCTAAGAGTTTTGAAATTTCACAAGTCGAGAATAATCATAATTCTGTTACAAAGCTTATTGTGAATACAAATCATTGCTTTGAGCCATAAACTTCACGTAGGAACATGGGAAATCAAACGACAATGAAGTTTTATCCATTTTATATCTAATTCATCATTCTAAGAGTTTATGAAATTCAACAGACTGAGAATAATTATATTTCACTTATAAAGCTTATTATGAATAGAAATCGTTGTTTTGAGCATTAACTTCACGTAGGGAACATAGAAAATCGAACGACAATGAAGTTTTAACCAGTTTGTATTAAATTCATTATTCTAGGAGTTTTAAAATTCAACAAGTTGAGAATAGTCATAATTCTATTATAAATCTAATTGTTAATACAAATCGTTGTTTTCAACCTTAATTTGATGTAGGGAACATGATAAATCGAACGATGACGAAGTTTTACTTATTTTCTATCAAATTATCATTCTATGAGTTTTGAAATTCAAGAAGCCTAGAATAATCGTAATTATGTTACTATGCTCAATGTAACAAGAAATCATTGTTTTGAACCTTAAACTTGATGTAGGGAACGTGGAACACCGGATGATGATGTAGTTTTCCCATTTCATATCAAATAATCATCCTAAAAGTTTTGAATTTAACAAGCCGAGAATTATTATAATTCTGTTACAAAGCTTATTGTGACTAGAAATCGTTGTTTTGAACCTTAACTTCGCGTAGGGCTCATGGGAAATCGGATGATTGTGAACTATTACCCATTTTGTATCAAATAATCATCATAAGAGTTTTGAAATTCAACAAGCCAAGAATAATCATATTTCATTTACAAACCTTATTGTGAATAAAAATCGTTGTTTTGAGCCTTAACTTCATGTAGGAAACGTAAGAAATCGGACGATAATGTAGTTTTGACCAATTACTATAAAATCATCATCTCGAAGTTTTAAAATTCAACAAGCTGAGAATAACCATAATTCTATTACAAAGCTTATGTGATTAGAAATCGTTGTTTTGAGCCTCGTAGGGTGCGTGAGAAATCGGATGATAATGAAGTTTTACCCATTTTGTATCAAATAATCAGTTTAAGAGTTATGAAATTTAACAAGCCAAGAATAATCATAATTCTCTTACTAAGCTTAATGTGACAAGAAATCGTTATTTTTAGCTTTAACTTCACGTAGGGAACATGGGAAATCGGACAACAATGAAGTTTTAACCATTTTATATTAAATTAATCATTCTAAAACTTTTGAAATTCAACTAGAGTCATAATTCTATTATAGAGCTTACTGTGAATTGAAATCGTTGTTTTCAATTTTAACTTCACATAGGGAACATGGTAAATTGGACAATATTAAAGTTTTACTTATTTTGCATCAAATCATTATTCTAATAGTTTTGAAGTTTAAGAAGTCGAGAATAATCATAATTATGTTACTAAGCTTAATGTGACTACAAATCATGTTTTTGAGCCTCGTAGGGTGCGTGGGAAATCAGATGATAATGAAGTTTTACCATTTTGTGTAAATTAATCGATCTGCGAGTTTTGGAAATTTAACAAGCCGAAAATAATCAAAATTCTGTTTACAAAGCTTATTGTGAATACAAATCGTTGGTTTGAGCCTTAAACTTCCCATAGGGAACATGAGAAATCGAACGACAATGAAGTTTTATCCATTTTGTATCTAATTCATCCTTCTAAGGTTTTGAAATTCAACAAGCCGAGAATAATCATATTTTACTTACAAAGCTTATTGTAAATAAAATCGTTTTTTGAGTATTAACTTCACGAAGGGAATGCGAGAAATCGGACGACAAAGAAGTCTTAACTAGTTTGTATCAAATTCATTATTCTAAGAGTTTTGAAATTCAATAAGCCGAGAATAGTCATAACTCTATTATAAAGCTAATTGTTAATAAAAATCATTGTTTTCAACCTTAACTTCACGTTGGGTACATGGTAAATCCGACGGTAAGGAAGTTCTACTTATTTTCTATTAAATCGATATTCTAAGAGTTTTGAAATTTAAGAAGCCGAGAATAATCGTAATTATGTTACTAAGTTTACTGTGACTAGAAATCGTTGTTTTGAACCTTAACTTCACGTTGGGCACATGGGAAATCAAACGATAATGAAGTATTACCCATTTTGTATCATATAATCATCCTAAGAGTTTTGAAATTCAACAAGCCAAGAATAATCATATTTCATTTACAAACCTTTTTGTGAATAGAAATCATTGTTTAGAGCCTTAACTTCATGTAGGAAACATAAGAAATTGGACGATAATGTTGTTTTGCCCATTTTGTATCAAATCATCATCCTCGGAGTTTTGAAATTCAACAAGATGAGAATAACCACAATTCTATTAGAAAGCTTATTGTGATTAGAAATCATTATTTTTAGCCTCCTAGGGTGCGTGAGAAATCGGACGATAAAGAAGTTTTACCTATTTTGTATCAAATAATTAGTCTAAGACTTTTGAAATTTAATAAGCCAAAAATAATCATAATTCTCTTACTAAGCTTAATGTGACATGAAATGGTTGTTTTGAGCTTTAACTTCACGTAGGGAACGTGAAAAATCAGACGATAATGAAGTTTTACCCATTTTGTATCAAATAATCATCCTAAGAGTTTTGAAATTCAACGAGCGGATAATAATCATAATTCTATTACAAAGCTTATTATGAATAGAAATCATTGTTTTGTGCCTTAACTTCACATAGGGAACGTGAGAAATCGTACGACAATAAAGTTTTAACCATTTTAAATCAAATTCATCATTCTAAGAGTTTTGAAATTCAATAAACCGTGAATAGCCATAATTCTATTATAAAGCATATAGTTAATTGAAATCGTCTTTTTCAACCTTAACTTCACGTAGGGAACATGGTAAATCAGACAATAATGAAGTTTTACTTATTTTGTATCTAATCATTATTCTAAGAGTTTTAAAATTTAAGAAGTCGAGAATATTCATAATTCTGTTACTAAGCTTAATGTGACTACGAATCGTTGTTTTGAGCCACGTAGGGTAAGTGGGAAATCACACGATAATGAAGTTTTACCCATTTTGTATAAATTAATTGGTCTAAGAGTTTTGAAATTTAACAAGCCGAGAATAATCTTAATTCTGTTATAAAGCTTATTGTGAATACAAATCATTGTTTTGAAACTTAAACTTCACGTAGGGAACATGAGAAGTTGAACGACAATGAAGTTTTATTTATTTTGTATCTAATTCTTCATTCCAAGAGTTTTGAAATTCAACAAGCCAAGAATAATCATATTTCACTTACAAAGCTTATTATGAATAAAAATCGTTGTTTTGAGCATTAACTTCACGTAGGGAACGTGGAAAATCGGACGACAATGAAGTTTTAACCAGTTTGTATGAAATTCTTCATTCTAAGAGTTTTGAAATTCAACAAGCCGAGAATCGTCATAATTCTATTATAAAACTAATTGTTAATAGAAATCATTGTTTTCAACTTTAACTTCACGTAGGGAACATGGTAAATTGAACAATAATGAAGTTTTACTTATTTTGTATCAAATCATCATTCTATTAGTTTTGAAATTTAAGAAGTCAAGAATAATCAAAACTCTGTTATTAAGCTTAATGTGACTACAAATTGTTGTTTTGAGCCTCGTATGGTGCGTGGAAAATCAGACGATAATGAACTTTTACCCATTTTGTATAAATTAATCGGTCTAAGAGTTTTTAAATTTAACAAGCTGAGAATAATTATAATTCTGTTACAAAGCTTATTGTGACTACAAATCGTTGTTTTGAACCTTAAACTTCACGTAAGGAACGTGGGAAGTCGAACAACAATGAAGTTTTATCCATTTTGTATCTAATTCATCATTCTAAGAGTTTTGAAATTCAACAAGCCGAGAATAATTTAGAATTTTTATTGTGAATAAAAACCGTTGTTTTAAGTATTAACATGATGTAGGGAACGTGGGAAATCGGACAACAATGAAGTTTTAACTAGTTTGTATGAAATTCATTATTCTAAGAGTTTTGAAATTCAACAAGCCGAGAATACTCATAATTCTATTATAAAGCTAATTGTTAATAGAATTCATTTTTTTCAACCTTAACTTTACGTAGGGAACATGGTAAATCGGACGAAAATGAAGTTTTACTTATTTTCTATCAAATCATCATTCTAAGAGTTTTGAAATTCAAGAAGCCGTGAATAATTGTAATTATGTTACTAAGCTCAATTTAACAACAAATCGTTGTTTTGAGCCTTAACTCGCGTAGGAAACATGGTAAAACATACGATAATGAAGTTTTACCTATTTTGTATCAAATAATCATTTTAAGAGTTTTGAAATTTAACGAGCCGATAATAATCATAATTCTATAAAAAGCTAGTGAATAGAAATCGTTATTTTGAGCCTTAAACTTCATGTAGGGAACGTGAAAAATCGGATGATGATGTAGTTTTCCCATTTCGTGTCAAATAATAATCCTAAAATTTTTTAAATTCCACAAGCAAATAATAATCATAATTCTATTACAAAGCTTATAACGAATAGAAATCGTTATTTTGTGCCTTAACTTCACATAGGGTACGTAGGAAATCGGACGACAATGAAGTTTTAACTATTTTGTATCAAATTCATCATTCTAAGAGTTTTGAAATTCAACAAGCTGTGAATAGTTATAATTCTGTTATAAAGCTAATTGCTAATAGAAATCGTTGTTTTCAACCTTAACTTCACGTAAGGAACATGGTAAATTTTACGATAACGAAGTTTTACTTATTTTCTATCAAATCATCATTCTAAGAGTTTTGAAATTGAAAAAGCCAAAAATAATCGTAATTATGTTACTAAGCTCAATGTAACAAGAAATCATTGTTTTGAGCCTTAACTCACGTAGGAAACGTGGGAAAACATACTATAATGAAGTTTTACCCACTTTGTATCAAATAATCATTCTAAGAGTTTTGAAATTCAACGAGCCGATAATAATTATAATTCTATGACAAAGCTTATCGTGAATCGAAATCGTTGTTTTATGTCTTAAACTTCATGTAAGAAACGTGGAAAATCGGACGATGATGTAGTTTTCCTATTTCTTATCAAATAATCATCCTAAAAGTTTTGAAATTCAACAAGGCGAGAATTATCATAATTCTGTTACAAAACTATTGTAAATAGAAATCGTTGTTTTGAGCCTTAACTTCACGTAGGGCACATGGAAAATTGGACGATAGAAAAGTATTACCCTTTTTGTATCAAATAATCATCTTAAGAGTTTTGAGCCTTAAACTTCATGTAGGGAATAGAAATCGTTGTTTTGAGCCTTAAACTTCATGTAGTGAATGTAAAAAATTGGGGGACGATATAGTTTTTCCATTTAGTATCAAATAATCATCCTAAAAGTTTTGAAATTCAACAAGCCGAGAATTATCATAATTCTTTTACAAAGCTTATTGTGAAAACAAATCATTGTTTTGAGCCTTAAACTTCACGTAGGGAACATGAAAAGTAGAACGACAATGTAGTTTTATCCATTTTGTATCTAATTCATCATTCTAGGTGTTTGAAATTCAACAAGTCAAGAATAATCATATTTCACTTACAAAGCTTATTGTGAATAGAAATCATTCTTTTGAGCATTAACTTCAACGTTTGTAGAGTTTTAAAATTTAACAAGTCGAACATGGGAAATTGGTTACGCTCAATGAAGTTTTTTGAGCCTTAACCCGTTTGTATCAAATTCATCCTAAGAGTTTTGAAATTCTAAGAGTTTTGAATTTCAACAGCCTTAAACTTCATGTAGGGAACATGAAAAATCGAATAGTCAATTCTATTATAAAGCTAATTGTTAGTAGAAATCGTTTTTGTTTTAACAACCTTAACTTTTGTATCTAATTCATCATTCTAAGTTTGAAATTCAACAAGGAGACATATTTCATACAAAGTATTGTGAATAGAAATCATTCTTTTGAGCATTAACTTCACGTATGGGAAATCGGACGCAATGAAGTTTTAACTTATTTTCTTCTATCAAATCATCATTCTAAGAGTTTTGAAATTCAAGAAGCATAGTAAATCGACGATAAAGTTTTACTTATTTTCTATCAAATCATCATTCTAATTTTGATGTTACTAAGCTAAGCTTAATATAACAAAAAATTGTTGTTTTGAGCCTTAACTCACATAGGAAACGTGGAAAATCATATGGTAGCAAAGTTTTACTTATTTTCTATCAAATCATCATTCTAAGAGTTTTGAAATTCAAGAAGCTGACAATAATTGTAATTATTTTACTAAGCTCAATGTAACAAGAAATCGTTGTTTTGAAACTTAACTTACATAGGAAATGTGGGAAGGCATACGATAATGAAGTATTACCCATTTTGTATCAAATTTATCATTCCAAGAGTTTTGAAATAAACAAGCCGAGAATAGTTATAATTCTATTATAAAGCTTATTTTTAATTGAAATCGTTGTTTTCAACCTTAACTTCATGTAGGAAACATGGTAAATTGGATAATAACGAAGTTTTACTTATTTTGTATCAAATCATCATTCTAAGAGTTTTGAAATTTAAGAAGTCGATATTAATCATAAATCTATTTTTAAGCTTAAAGTGACTACAAATCGTTTTTTGAGCCTTTACTCATGTTGGAAACATGCAAAAGTATACGATAATGAAGTTTTACCTATTTTTTATCAAATAATCATCCCAATTGTTTTGAAATTCTACGAGCCAATAATAATCATAATTCTATGACAAAGCTTATTGTGAATAGAAATCATTGCTTTGAGCCTTAAACTTCATGTAGGGAATGTGAAAAATCGGACGATGATTAAGTTTTCCTATTTCGTATCAAATAATCATCCTAAAAGTTTTGAAATTCAACAAGCCGATAATAATCATAATTCTATAACAAAGCTTATTGTGAATAGAAATAGTTTTTTTGAGCCTTAAACTTCACGTGGAAAATCGGACGATGATGTAGTTATCCCATTTCGTGTAAAATAATCGTCCTAAAAGTTTTGAAATTCAACGAGCCGATAATAATCATAATTCAATAACAAAGCTTATTATGAATAGAAATCGTTGTTTTGTGCCTTAACTTCACGAAGGGAACGTGGGAAATCGGACGACAATGAAGTTTTATCCATTTTGTATGTAATTTATCATTCTAAGAGTTTGAAATTCTACAAGTCGAGAATAATCATATTTCACTTACAAAGCTTATTATGAATAGAAATTGCTCTTTTGAACATTAACTTCACGTAGGGAACGTTGAAAATCGGACGACAATAAAGTTTTAACCAATTTGTATCAAAATGATCATTCTAAGAGTTTTGAAATTCAACAAGCCGAGAATAGTCATAATTCTATTATAAAGCTAATTGTTAATAGAAATCGTTGATTTCAACCTTAACTTCACGTTGGGAACATGGTAAATCGAACGATAATGAAGTTTTACTTATTTTCTGTCAAATCATCATTCTAAGAGTTTTAAAATTCAAGATGTCAAAAATAATCGTAATTAGGTTACTAAGCTTAATGTAATAAGAAATCATTGTTTTGAGCCTTAACTCACGTACGAAACCTGGGAAAGCATACGATAATGAAGCTTTACCCATTTTATATCAAATAATCATCCTAAGAGTTTTAAAATTTAACGAGCCGATAATAATCATAATTCTATGACAAAAGCTTATTGTTAATAGAAATCGTTGTTTTGAGCCTTAAACTTCACGTAGGAAACGTGAAAAATCGAACGATGATGTAGTTTTTCCATTTTGTATCAAAAAATCATCCTAAAAGTTTTGAAATTCAACAAGCTAAAATAATCATATTTCACTTACAAAGCTTATTGTGAATAAAAATCGTTATTTTGAGCATCAAATTCATCATTCTAAGAGTTTTGAAATTCAACAAGCTGAGAATAGTCATAATTCTATTATAAAGATAATTGTTAACAGAAATCATTGTTTTCATCCTTAACTTCACGTAGGGAACATGGTAAATAGGATGATAATGAAGTGTTACTTATTTTCCATCAAATCATTATTCTAAGAGTTTTGAAATTCAAGAAGCCGAGAATAATCGCAATTATATTACTAAGCTCAATGTAACAAGAAATTGTTGTTTTGAGCCTTAACTCAAGTAGGAAACGTGGGAAATCATACGATAATGAAGTTTTACCCATTTTGTATCAAATAATCCTCCTAAGAGCTTTGAAATTCAAGGAGCCGATAATAATCATAATTCTTTGACAAAGCTTATTGTAAATAGAAATCGTTATTTTGAACCTTAAAATGTAGGGAACGTGAAAAATCGAACGATGATATAGTTTTTCCATTTCATATCAAATAATCTTTCTAAAAGTTTTGAAATTCAACAAGCCGAGAATTATCATAATTCTTTTACAAAGCTTATTGTGAATACAAATCGTTATTTTGAGCCTTCAACTTCATGTAGGGAACATGGGAAGTACAATGACAATGAAGTTTTATTCATTTGATATCTAATTCGTTATTCTAAGAGTTTGAAATTCAACAAGCCGAGAATAATCATATTTCACTTAAAAAACTTATTATTAATAGAAATCATTTTTTTGAGCATTAACATCATGTAAGGAACGTGGGAAAAAGGACGACAATGAAGTTTTAACAAGTTTATATCAAATTCATCTTTCTAAGAGTTTTGAAACTCAACAAGCCGAGAAAAGCCATAATTCTATTATAAAGCTAATTGTTAATAGAAATCGTTGTTTTCAACCTTAACTTCACGTAGGGACCATGTAAATCGGACGATAGTGAAGTTTTAATTATTTTCTATCAAATCATCATTTTAAGAGTTTTGAAATTCTAGAAGCCGACAATAATCGTAATTATGTTACTAAGCTCAATGTAACAAGAAATTGTTGTTTTGAGCCTTAACTCACATAGGAAACGTGAGAAAGCATACGATAATGAAGTTTTACCCATTTTGTATCAAATAATCATCCTAAGAGTTTTGAAATTCTACGAGCCGATAACAATCATAATTTTATGATAAAGCTTATTATCATTAGAAATCATTGTATTGTCTTAAACTACATTTAGAGAATGTGGAAAATCAAACGATAATTAAGTTTTCCCATTTCGTATCAAATAATCATCCTAAAAGTTTTGAAATTCAACAAGCCGAGAATAATCATATTTCACTTACAAAGCTTATTGTGAATAAAAATCGTTGTTTTGAGCATCAAGTTCCCGTAGGGAACGTGAAAAATTGGATGACAATGAAGTTGTAACATGTTTGTATCAAATTCATCATTCTAAGAGTTTTGAAATTCAACAAGCTGAGAATAGTCATAATTCTGTTATAAAGCTAATTGTTAATAGAAATCATTTTTTTAAACCTTAACTTCACGTAGGGAACATGTTAAATCGGAGGATAACGATGTTTTACTTATTTTCTGTCAAATCATTATTCTAAGAATTTTGAAATTCAAGAAGTCGAGAATAATCGTAATTATATTACTAAGTTCAATATAACAAGAAATCGTTGTTTTGAGTCTTAACTAACGTAGGAAATGTGAAAAATCATACGATAATGAAGTTTTACCCATTTTGTATCAAATAATCATCCTAAGAGTTTTGAAATTCAACGAGCTCATAATAATCATAATTTTATGGCAAAGCTTAGTGTGAATAGAAATCATTATTTTGAGCTTTAAAATGTAGGGAACGTGAAAAATCGGACGATGATATAGTTTTCCCATTTCATATCAAATAATTTTCCTAAAAGTTTTGAATTTAACAAGCGAGAATTATCATAATTCTTTTACAAAGCTTATTGTGAATACAAATCGGTTTTTTGAGCCTTAAACTTCACGTAAGGAACATGGGAAGTAGAACGACAATGAAGTTTCATTCATTTTGTATTTAATTCATCATTCTAAGAGTTTGAAATTCAACAATCCGAGAATAATCAAATTTAACTTACAAAACTTATTGTGTATAGAAATCGTTCTTTTGAGCATTAACTTCACGTAGGGAACGTGAGAAATCAGACGACAATGAAGTTTAAACCGTTTGTATCAAATTCATCACTTTAAGAGTTTTAAAATTTAACAAGCCGAGAATAGTCATAATTCTATTATAAAGCTAATTGTTAATAGAAATCATTATTTTTAACTTGAACTTCACATAGGGACCATGGTACATCGGACGATAGCCAAGTTTTACTTATTTTCTATCAAATCATCATTCTAAGAGTTTTGAAATTCAAGAAGCCGAAAATAATTATAATTATGTTACTAACCTCAATCTAACTAGAAATCGTTATTTTGAGCCTTAACTCACATAGGAAACGCGGGAAAGCATACGATAATGATGTTTTATCTATTTTGTATCAAATAATCATTCTAAGAGTTTTGAAATTCTACGAGCCGATAATAATCATAATTCTATGACAAAGCTTGTTCTCGGTAGAAACCGTTGTTTTGAGCCTTAAACTACATTTAGGGAACATGAAAAATTGGAGGATGATTAAGTTTTCCCATTTTGTATCAAATAATCATCCTAAAAGTTTAGAAATTTAACAAGCCGATAATAATCATAATTCTATTACAAAACTTAGTATGAATACAAATCGTTGTTTTGTGCCTTAACTTCACGCAGGAAACGTGGGAAATCAAACGATAATGAAGTTTTAACCATTTTGTATCTAATTCATCATTCTAAGAGTTTGAAATTCAAAAAGCCGAGAATAATCATATTTCACTTACAAAGCTTATTGTGAATAGAAATAATTCTTTTGAGCATTAATTTCACACAGAGAACGTGGGAAATCGAACAACAATGAAGTTTTAACCCGTTTTTATCAAATTCATCATTCTAAGAGTTTTAAAATTCAACAAGCCGAGAATAGCCATAATTCTATTATAAAGCAAATTGTTAATAGAAATCGTTGTTTTCAACCATAACTTCACGTAGGGACCATGGTAAATTGGACGATAGCAAAGTTTTACTTATTTTCTATCAAATCATCATTCTAAGAGTTTTGAAATTCAAGAAGTTGACAATAATCGTAATTATGTTACTAAGCTCAATGTAACAAAAAATCATTGTTTTGAGCCTTAACTCACATAAGAAACGTGGGAAAGCATACGATAATTAAGTTTTACACATTTTGTATCAAATAATCATCCTAAGTCTTTTGAATTCTACGAGCCGATAATAATCATAATTCTATGACAAAGCTTATTGTTTATAGAAATCGTTATTTTGAGCCTTACACTTCATTTAGGGAACGTGAAAAATTGGACGATGATTAAGTTTTCCCATTTCGTATCAAATAATCATCCTAAAAGTTTTGTAATTCAACAAGCTGATAATAATCATAATTATATTACAAAGCTTAGTATGAATAGAAATCGTTGCATTGTGCCTTTAAATCATGTAGGGAACGTGAAAATCGGACGACAATGTACTTTTAACTATTTTATATCAAATTCATCATTCTAAGAGTTTTGAAATTCAACAAGCCAAAAATAGTCATAATTCTATTATAAAGCTAATTGTTAATAGAAATCGTTGTTTTCAACATTAACTTCACGTAGGGAACATGGTAAGTCGGACGATAACGAAGTTTTACTAATTTTTTATCAGATTATTATTCTAAGAGTTTTGAAAATTAAGAAGCCGAGAATAATCGTAGTTATATTACTAAGCTCAATATAACAAGAAATTTTGTTTTGTGCCTTAACTCAAGTAGAAAATGTGGGAAATCATACGATAATGAAGTTTTACCCATTTTGTATCAAATAATCATCTTAAGAGTTTTGAAATTCAACGAGCCGATAATAATCATAATTCTATAATAAAGCTTATTGTGAATAGAACTCTTTGTTTTGAGCCTTAAAATGTAGGGAACGTGAAAAATCGGACGATGATATAGTTTTTCGATTTCGTATCAAATAATCTTCCTAAAAGTTTTGAAATTCAACAAGCCGAGAATTATCATAATTCTTTTACAAAGCTTATTGTGAACACAAATCGTTGTTTTGAGCCTTAAACTTCAGGTAGGGAACATGGGAAGTAGAACGACAATGAAGTTTCATCCATTTTGTACCTAATTCATCATTCTAAGATTTTGAAATTCAACAAGCGTAGAATAATCATATTTCATTTACAAAGCTTATTTTGAATAGAAATCATTGTTTTGAGCGTTAACTTCACGTAGGGAACGTGGGAAATCAGACGACAATGAAATTTTAGCCCGTTTGTATCAAATTCATCATTCTAAGAGATTTGAAATTCAACAAGCCGAGAATACTCATAATTCTATTATAAAAGCTAATTGTTAATAGAAATCATTGTTTTCAACCTTAGCTTCACGTAGGGAGCATGGTAAATCGGATGATAACGAAGTTTTACTTATTTTCTATCAAATCATTATTCTAAAAGTTTTGAAATTCAAGAAGCCAAGAATAATCGTAATTATATTACTAAGCTCAATGTAACGAGAAATTGTTATTTTGAGCCTTAACTCAAGTAGGAAACGTGGGAAATCATATGATAATGAAGTTTTACCCATTTTGTATCAAATAATCCTCCTAAGAATTTTGAAATTCAACGAGACGATAATAATCATAATTCTTTGACAAAGCGTATTGTGAATAGAAATTGTTATTTTGAGCCTTGAAATGTTGGGAACGTGTAAAATCGGACGATGATATAGTTTTCCCATTTCATATCAAATAATCTTTCTAAAAGTTTTGAAATTAACAAGCTGAGAATTATCATAATTCTTTTACAAAGCTTATTGTGAATACAAATCGTTATTTTGAGCCTTAAACTTCACGTAGGGAACATAGGAAGTAGAACGACAATGAAGGTTTATTCATTTTGTATCTAATTCATCATTCTAAGAGTTTAAAATTCAACAAGCCGAGAATAATCATATTTCACTTAAAAAACTTATTGTGAATAAAAATCGTTCTTTTGAGCATTAACATCACGCAGGGAACGTGGGAAAAAGGACGACAATGAAGTTTTAACTAGTTTGTATCAAATTCATCTTTCTAAGAGTTTTGAAATTCAACAAGCCGAGAAAAGTCATAATTCTATTATAAAGCTAATTGTTAATAGAAATCTTTGTTTTCAACCTTAACTTCATGTAGGGACCATGTAAATCGGAGGATAACGAAGTTTTACTTATTTTTTATCAAATCATTATTCTAAGAGTTTTAAAATTCAAGAAGCTGAGAATAATCGTAATTATATTACTAAGCTCAATGTAACAAGAAGTCGTTGTTTTGAGCCTTAACTCACGAAGAAACGTGGGAAATCATAAGATAATGAAGTTTTACCCATTTTGTATCAAATAATCGTCCAAAGAGTTTTAAAATTCAATGAGCCGATAATAATCATAATTCTATGACAAAGCTTATTGTGAATAGAAATTGTTGTTTTGAGCCTTAAAATGTAGGGAACGTGGAAAATCAGACGATGATATAATTTTTCCATTTCATATCAAATAATCTTTCTAAAAGTTTTGAAATTTAACAAGCCGAGAATTATCATAATTCTTTTACAAAGCTTAATGTGAATACAAATCGTTGTTTTGAGCCTTAAACTTCATGTAGGGAACAAGGAAAGAAGAATGACAATGAAGTTTTATCCATTTTGCATCTAATTCATCATTCTAAGAGTTTGAAATTCAACAAGCCAAGAATAATCATATTTCACTTACAAAGCTTATTGTGAATAGAAATCGTTGTTTTGAGCATTAACTTCACGTAAGGTATGTCGAAAATTCAACGACAATGAAGTTTTAACCGGTTTGTATCAAATTCACCATTCTAAGAGTTTTTAAATTCAGCAAGCCGAGAATAGTCGTAATTCTATTATAAAGCTAATTTTTAATAAAAGAAATCGTTGTTTTCAACCTTAACTTCACATAGTGAATATGATAAATCGGATGATAATGAAGTTTTACTTATTTTCTATCAAATCATTATTATAAGAGTTTTGAAATTCAAGAAGCCGTGAATAATGGTACTTACATTACTAAGCTTAATGTAACAAGAAATTGTTGCTTTGAGCGTTAATTCACGTAGGAAACGTGGGAAATCATACGATAATGAAGTTTTACCCATTTTGTATGAAATAATCATCATAAGAGTTTTGAAATTCTACGAGCCGATAATAATCATAATTCTATGACAAAGCTTATTGTGAATAGAAATCGTTGTTTTGAGCCTTAAAATGTAGGGAACGTGGAAAATCGGACGATGATATAGTTTTTCCATTTCGAATCAAATAATCTTCTTAAAAGTTTTAAAATTCAACAAGCCAAAAATTATCATAATTCTTTTAAAAAGCTTATTGTAAGTACAAATCATTGTTTTGAGCCTTAAACTTCACGTAGGGAACATGGGTAGTAGAACGACAATGAAGTTTTATCCATTTTGTATCTAATTCGTCATTCTAAAAGTTTAAAATTCAACAAGCCGAGAATAATCATATTTCACTTACAAAGCTTGTTGTGAATAGAAATTGTTCTTTTGCACATTAACTTCACGTAGGGAATGTGGGAAATCGGATGACAATGAGGTTTTAACCAGTTTGTATCAAATTCATCATTCTAAGAGTTTTTAAATTCAACAAGCCGTGAATAGTCATAATTCGATTATAAAGCTAATTGTAAATAGAAATCGTTGTTTTCGACTTTAACTTCACTTTAACTTCATGGTTAATCGGACGATAATGAAGTTTAACTTATTTTCTATCAAATCTTCATTCTAATAGCTTTGAAATTTAAGAAGCCGAGAATAATCGTAATTATGTTACTATGCTCAATATAGTAAGAAATATTTTTTTTGAGCCTTAACTCACTTAGGTAACGTGGGAAAGCATACGATAATGATGTTTTACCCATTTTGTATCAAATAATCATTCTAAGAGTTTTGAAATTCAACGAGCAGGTAATAATCATAATTCTATTACAAAGCTTATTGTTAATAGAAATCATTGTTTTGAGCTTTTATACTTCATGTAGGGAACGTGGAAAATCGGACAATGATTAAGTTTTCTCATTTCATATCAAATAATCATCCTAAAAGTTTTGAAATTCAACAAGCCGATAATAATCATAATTATATTACAATGCTTAGTATGAATAGAAATCGTTGTTTTATGCCTTAACTTCATATAGGGAACGTGGGAAATCGAACGACAATAAAGTTTTAACCATTTTAAATCAAATTCATCATTCTAAGAGTTTTGAAATTCAATAAGCCGTGAATAGCCATAATTTTATTATAAAGCTTATAGTTAATTGAAATCGTCTTTTTCAACCTTAACTTCACGTAGGAACATGGTAAATCGGACAATAATGAAGTTTTACTTATTTTGTATCTAATCATTATTCTAAGAGTTTTGATATTTAAGAAGTCGAGAATATTCATAATTCTGTTACTAAGCTTAATGTGACTACTAATCGTTGTTTTGAGCCACGTAGGGTAAGTGGGAAATCACACGATAATGAATTTTACCCATTTTGTATAAATTAATTGGCCTAAGAGTTTTGAAATTTAACAAGCCGAGAATATTTATAATTCTGTTACAAAGATTATTGTGAATACAATCGTTGTTTTGGCCTTAAACTTCACGTAGGGAACATGGGAAACCGAACGACAATGAAGTTTTATCAATTTTGTATCTAATTCATCATTCTAAGAGTTTTGAAAGTTAACAAGCCGAGAACAATCATATTTCACTTACAAAGCGTATTGTGAATTAAAATCGTTCTTTTGAGCATTAACTTCTCGTAAGGAACATGGGAAATCGGACGACAATGAAGTTTTAACATGTTTGTATCAAATTAATTATTCTAAGAGTTTTGAAATTCAACAAGCCGAGAATAGTCATAATTCTATTATAAAGTTAATTATTAATAGAAATCTATGTTTACAACCTTAACTTTACGTAGGGAACATGGTAAATCGAACGGTAACGAAGTTTTACTTATTTTCTATCAAATCATCATTCTTAGAGTTTTGAAATTCAAGAAGTAGAGAGTAATCGTAATTATGTTACTAAGCTCAATGTTACAAGAAATCTTTGTTTTGAGCCTTAAATCACGTAGGAAATATGGGAAATTATACAAGAATGAAGTTTTACCCATTTTGTATCAAATAATCATCCTAAAAGTTTTGAAATTCTACAAGCCGATAATAATCATAATTCTATGACAAAACTTATTGTGAATAGAAATCGTTGTTTTAAGCCTTAAACTTCATGTAGGGAACGTGGAAAATAGGACGATGATATAGTTTTCCCATTTCGTATCAAATAATCATCCTAAAAGTTTTGAAATCCGACAAGCCGAGAATTATCATAATTCTTTTACTAAGCTTGTTGGGAATACAAATCGTTGTTTTAAGCCTTAAACATCATGTAGGGAACATGGAAAGTAGAACGACATTGAAGTTTTATCCATTTTACATCTAATTCATCATTCTAAGAGTTTAAAATTGAACAAGCCGAGAATAGTCATATTTCACTTACAAAGCTTATTGTGAATAGAAATCGTTGTTTTGAACATTAACTTCGCGTAGGGAACGTCAGAAATCGGACGACAATGAAGTTTTAACCAGTTTGTATCAAATTCATCATTCTAAGAGTTTTGAAATTTAACAAGCCGAGAATAGTCATAATTCTATTATAAAGCTAATTGTTAAGAGAAATCGTTGTTTTCAACCTTAACTTCACGTAAGGAACTTGGTAAATCGGACGATAACGAAGTTTTACTTATTTTCTATCAAATCATCATTCTAAGAGTTTTGAAATTCAAGAAGACGAGAATAATCATAATTATGTTACTAACATCAATGTAACAAGAAATCTTTCTTTTGAGCCTTAACTCACATAGGTAACGTGGGAAAGCATACGATAATGATGTTTAACCCATTATGTATCAAATAATCATCCTAAGAGTTTTGAAATTCAACGAGCAGATAATAATCATAATTCAATGAAAAAGCTTATTGTGAATATAAATCGTTGTTTTGAGCTTTAAATTTCATGTAGGGAACGTGGAAAATCGGACGATAATTAAGTTTTCTCATTTCGTATCAAATATTTATCCTAAAAGTTTTGAAATTCAACAAGCCAATAATAATCATAATTATATTACAATGCTTAGTATGAGTAGAAATCGTTATTTTGTGCCTTAACTTCACATAAGGAACGTGAAAAATCGGACGACAATGAAGTTTTAACCATTTTGAATCAAATTCATCGTTCTAAGCCGAGAATAGTCATAATTCTGTTATAAGGCTTATTTTTAATTGAAATCATTGTTTTCAACCTTAACTTCATGTAGGGCACATGGTAAATCGGACAATAATGAAGTTTTAATTATTTTATATCAAATCATCATTTTAAGAGTTTTGAAATTTAAGAAGTCGAGAATAATCATAATTTTGTTTTTAAGCTTAATGTGATTAAAAACGTTGTTTTGAGCCTCGTAGGGTGCGTGGGAAATCAGACGATAATGAAATTTTACCCATTTTGTATAAATTAATCGGTCTAAGAGTTTTGAAATTTAACAAGCCGAGAATATTTATACTTCTGTTACAAAGATTATTGCGAATACAAATCGTTGTTTTGAGCCCTAAACTTCACGTAGGGAACATGGGAAATCGAACGACAATGAAGTTTTATTAATTTTAGATCTAATTCATCATTCTAAGAGTTTTGAAATTTAACAAGCCGAGAACAATCATATTTCACTTACAAAGCTTATTGTGAATTAAAATCGTTGTTTTAAGCATTAACTTCCCGTAAGGAACATGGGAAATCGGAAGACAATGAAGTTTTAACTTTTTGTATCAAATTAATCATTATAAGAGTTTTGAAATTCAACAAACCGAGAATAGTCATAATTCTATTATAAAGTTAATTATTAATAGAAATCTTCGTTTTCAACCTTAACTTCACGTAGGGAACAAGGTAAATCGAACGATAAGGAACTTTTACTTATTTTCTATCAAATCATCATTCTAAAAGTTTTGAAATTCAAGAAGTAGAGAGTAATCATAATTATGTTACTAAGCTCATTGTAACAAGAAATCGTTGTTTTGAGCCTTAACTCACGTAGGAAACATGGGAAATGATACGATAATGAAGTTTTACCCATTTTGTATCAAATAATCATCCTAAGAGTTTTGAAATTCTACGAGCCGATAATAATCATAATTTTATGACAAAACTTATTTTGAATAGAAATCGTTGTTTTGAGTCTTAAACTTCATGTAGGGAACGTGAAAAATCGGACAAGGATATAGTTTTCCTATTTCGTATCAAATAATCATCCTAAAAGTTTTGAAATTCAAGAAGCCGAGAATTATTATAATTCTTTTTGCAAAGCTTATTGTGAATACAAATCGTTGTTTTGAGCCTTAAACTTCGTGTAGGGAACATGGGAAGTAGAACGACAATGAAGGTTTATTCATTTTGTATCTAATTCATCATTCTAAGAGTTTGAAATTCAAAAAGCTGAGAATTATCATAATTCTTTTACAAAGCTTATTGTGAGTACAAATCGTAGTTTTGAGTCTTAAACTTCACATAGGGAACATGGGAAGTGGAAAGACAATGAAGTTTTATCCATTTTGTATCAAATTCGTAATTTTAAGAGTTTGAAATTCAACAAGCCGAGAATAATCATATTTCACTTATAAAGCTTATTGTGAATAGAAATCGTTCTTTTGATCATTAATTTCACGTAGTGAAGGTGGGAAATCGAATGACAATGAAGGTTTAACCCGTTTGTATCAAATTCATTATTCTAAGAGTTTTGAAATTCAACAAGCCGAGAATACTCATAATTCTATTATAAAGCTAATTGTTAATAGAAATTGTTGTATTCAACCTTAACTTCAAGTAGGAAACATGGTAAATCGGACGATAACGAAGTTTTACTTATTTTCTTTCAAATCATTATTCTAAGAGTTTTGAAAATCAAGAAGCCTAGAATAATCGTAATAATAATACTAAGCTCAGTGTAATAAGAAATCGTTGTTTTGAGCCTTAACTCACTTAGGAAACATGGGAAATCATATGACAAAGAAGTTTTACCCATTTTGTATCAAATAAAAATCCTAAGAGTTTTGAAATTCTACGAGTTAATAATAATCATAATTTTATGACAAAGCTTATTCTGAATAGAAATCATTGTTTTGAGCCTTAAACTTCATGTAGGGAACGTGAAAAATCGGACGACGATATAGTTTTCCTATTTTGTATCAAATAATCATCCTAAAAGTTTTGAAATTCAACAAGCTGAGAATTATCATAATTCTTTTACAAAGCTTATTGTGAATACAAATCCTTGTTTTGAGACTTCAACTTAATGTAGGAAACATGGAAAGTAGAACGACAATGAAGTTTTATCTATTTTGTATCTAATTCATCATTCTAAGAGTTTGAAATTCAACAAGCTGAGAATAATCATATTTCGCTTACAAAGCTTATTGGGAACAAAAATTATTATTTTGAGCATTAACTTCACGTAGGGAACGTCGAAAATCGGACGACAATGAAGTTTTAACCAGTTTGTATCAAATTCATCATTCTAAGAGTTTTGAAATTCAACAAGCCAAGAATAGTTGTAATTTTATTATAAAGCTAATTTTTAATAGAAATCATTATGTTCAACCTGAACTTCACGTAGGGAACATGGTAAATCGGACGATAAAGAAGTTTTACTTATTTTCTATCAAATCATCATTTTAAAGTTTTGAAATTCAAGAAGCCGACAATAATCATAATTACGTTACTAAGCTCTATGTAACAAGAAATCTTTTCTTTGAGCCTTAACTCACGTAGAAAACATGGGAAAGCATACGATAATGATGTTTTACCTATTTTGTATCAAATAATCATCATAAGATTTTTGAAATTCAACGAGCAGATAATAATTATAATTCTATGACAAAGCTTATTGTGAATAGAAATCGTTGTTTTGAGCTTTAAACTTCATGTAGGGAACTTGAAAAATCGGACGATGATTAATTTTTTCCATTTCGTATCAAATAATCATCCTAAAAGTCTTGAAATTCAACAAGCTAATAATAATCATAATTATATTAAAAAGCTTAATATGAATATAAATCGTTGTTTTGTGCCTTAACTTCACGTAAGGAACGTGGGAAATCGGACGACAATGGAGTTTTAACCATTTTGTATCAAATTCATCATTCTAAGAGTTTTGAAATTCAACTAGCCGAGAATTGTCATAATTCTATTATAAAGCTTATTGTTAATTGAAATCGTTGTTTTCAACCTTAACTTCATGGACGGAACATGGTAAATTTGATCATAACGAAGTTTTACTTATCTTGTATCAAATCATTGTTCTAAGCGTTTTCAATTTTAAGAAGTCAAGAATAATCATAATTCTGTTTTTAAGCTTAATGTGACTACAAATCATTGTTTTGAGCCTCGTAGGGTGCGCGGAAAATCAGACGATAATGAAGTTTTACCTATTTTTAAAAAACTAATCGGTCTAAGAGTTTTGAAATTTAACAAGGCGAGAGTAATCATAATTCTGTTACAAGCTTATTATGAATACAAATCGTTGTTTTGAGCCTTAAACATCACGTAGGGAATATGGGAAGTCGAATGATAATGAAGTTTTATCAATTTTGTATCTAATTCATCATTCTAAGAGTTTTAAAATTCAACAAGCCGAGAATAATCATATTTCACTTACGAAGCTTATTGTGAATAGAAATCGTTCTTTTGAGCATTAACATCACGTATGGAACGTGGGAAATTGGATGACAAAGAAGTTTTAACCCATTTGTATAAAATTCATCATTCTAAGAGTTTTAAAATTCAACAAGCCGGGAATAGTCATAATTCTTTTATAAAGCTAATTGTTAATAGAAATCATTGTTTTCCACCTTAACTTCACGTAGGAAACATGGTAAATCGGACGATAACGAAGTTGTACTTATTTTCTATCAAATCATCACTCTAAGAGTTTTGAAATTCAAGAAGCCGAGAGTAATCATAATTATGTTACTAAGCTCAATGTAACAAGAAATCGTTGTTTTGAGCCTTAACTCACGTAGGAAAGGTGGAAAAGCATATAATAATGAAATTTTACCCATTTTGTATCAAATAATCATCCTAAGAGTTTTGAAATTCTACGAGCCGATAATAATCATAATTCTATGACAAAGCTTATTGACAAAAGAAATCGTTGTTTTGAGCCTTAAACATTATTTAGGGAACGTAAAAATTGGACAATGATTAAGTTTTCCCATTTCGTATCAAATAATCATCCTAACGTTTTGTAATTCAACAAGTTGATAATACTCAAAATTATATTACAAAGCTTAATATGAATAGAAATCGTTGTTTTGTGCCTTAACATCACATTGGGAACGTGGAAATTGGACGACAATGAAGTTTTAACCATTTTGTATCAAATTCATCATTCTAAGAGTTTTGAAATTCAACAAGCTTAGAATAGTCATAATTCTATTATAAAGCTAATTGTTAACATAAATTTTTGTTTTCAACCTTAACTTCACGTAGGGAACATGGTAAATCAGACGATAACGAAGTTTTACTTATTTTCTATCAAATCATCATTCTAAGAGTTTTGAAATTCAAGAAGCCGAGTGTAATTGTAATTATGTTACTAAGCTCAATATAACAAGAAATCGTTGTTTTGAGCCTTAGCTCACGTAGGAAACGTGGGAAATCATACGATAATGAAGTTTTACCCATTTTGTATCAAATAATCATCCTAAGAGTTTTGAAATTCTACAAGCCGATAATAACCATAATTCTATGACAAAACTTATTGTGAATAGAAATCGTTGTTTTGAGCCTTAAACTTCATGTAGGTAACATGGAAAATAGGACGATGATATAGTTTTCCCATTTTGTATCAAATAATCATCCTAAAAGTTATGAAATTCAATAAGCCGAGAATTATCATAATTCTTTTACAAAGTTTATTGTGAATACAAATTGTTGTTTTGAGCCTTAAACTTCATGTAGGGAACATGGAAAGTAGAACGACAATGAAGTTTTATCCATTTGTATTTAATTCATTACTCTAAGAGTTTGAAATTCAACGAGCTGAGAATAATCATATTTCAATTACAAAGCTTATTGTCAATAGAAATCGTTCTTTTGTACATTAACTTCACGTAGGGAACGTTGGAAAAAGGACGACAATGAAGTTTTAACCAGTCTGTATCAAATTTATCTTTCTAAGAGTTTTGAAATTCAACAAGCCGAGAATAGTCATAATTCTATTATAAAGCTAATTGTTAATAGAAATCATTTTTTTCAACCTTAACTTCACGTAGGGAGCATGTTAAATCGGAACATAGCGAAGTTTTACTTATTTTATGTCAAATCATCATTCTAAGAGTTTTGAAATCCAAGAAGTCGACAATAATCACAATTATGTTACTAAGCTCCATGTAAAAAGAAATCGTTGTTTTGAGCCTTAACTCACATAGGAAATGTGGGAAAGCATACGATTATGAAGATTTACCCATTTTGTATCAAATAATCATCCTAAGACTTTTGAAATTCTACGAGCTGATAATAATCATAATTCTATGACAAAGCTTATTGACAATAGAAATCATTGTTTTGAGCCTTAAACTTCATGTAGGGAACGTGAAAAATCAGACGATGATTACGTTTTCCCAT
The DNA here is from genome assembly GCA_039657345.1 of Stephania japonica. Taxonomy (NCBI): domain Eukaryota; kingdom Viridiplantae; phylum Streptophyta; class Magnoliopsida; order Ranunculales; family Menispermaceae; genus Stephania; species Stephania japonica. Next base: position 27,371,593 of record CM077558.1, on the reverse strand, counting down.
TTCGTATCAAATAATCATCCTATAAGTTTTGTAATTCAACAAGCTGATAATAATCATAATTATATTACAAAGCTTAGTATGAATAGAAATCGTTGCTTTGTGCCTTAACATCACATAGGGAACGTGAGAAATCGAACGACAATGAAGTTTTAACCATTTTGTATCAAATTCATCATTCTAAGAGTTTTAAAACTCAACAAGCCGAGCATGGTCATAATTCTATTATAAAGCTAATTTTTAATAGAAATCGTTATTTTCAACCTTAACTTCACGTAGGAACATGGTAAATCGGACGATAACGAAGTTTTACTTATTTTCTATCAAATTATCATTCTAAGAGTTTTGAAATTCAAGAAGCCGAGAGTAATCATAATTATGTTACATAGCTCAATGTAACAAGAAATTGTTGTTTTGAGCCTTAACTCACGTTGGAAACGTGGGAAATCATACGATAATAAGGTTTTTCCCATTTTGTGTCAAATAATCATCCTAAGAGTTTTGAAATCCTACGAACCGATAATAATCATAATTTTATGACAAAGCTTATTTTGAATAGAAATCGTTGTTTTGAGTCTTAAACTTCATGTAGGGAACGTGGAAAATCGGACGATGATATAGTTTTCCCGTTTTGTATCAAATAATCATCCTAAATGTTTCGAAATTCAACAAGCCGAAAATTATCATAATTCTTTTATAAAGCTTATTGTGAATACAAATCGTTGTTTTGAGCCATAAACTTCACGTAAGGAACATGGGAAGTAGAACGACAATGAAGTTTTTTCCATTTTATATCAAATTCATCATTCTATGTTTTGAAACTCTACAAGCTGAGAATAATCATATTTCACTGACAAAGCTTATTGTGAATAGAAATCGTTCTTTTGAGCATTATTATCACGTAGGGAACGTGGGAAATCGGACGCAATAAAATTTTAACCAGTCTGTATCAAATTTATCTTTCTAAGAGTTTTGAAATTCAACAAGCTGAGAATAGTCATAATTCTATTATAAAGATAATTGTTAATAGAAATCGTTGTTTTCAACCTTAACTTCACGTAGGGACCATGGTAAGTCGAACGATAACGAAGTTTTACTTATTTTCTATCAAATCATCATTATAAGAGTTTTGAAATTCAAGAAGTCGACAATAATCCTAATTATGTTACTATGCTCAATGTAAAAAGAAATCGTTGTTTTGAGCCTTAACTCACATAGGAAACGTGGGAAAGCATACAATAATGAAGTTTTACCTATTTTGTATCAAATAATCATCCTAAGAGTTTTGAAATTCTACGAGCCGATAATGATCATAATTCTATGACAAAGCTTATTGACAATAGATATCGTTATTTTGAGCCTTAAACTTCATTTACGGAATGTGGAAAATCGAACGATAATTAAGTTTTCCCATTTTGTATCAAATAATCTTCCTAAAAGTTTTGAAATTCAACAAGCCGATAATAATCATAATTCCATTACATAGCTTAGTATAAATAGAAATCGTTGTTTTGTGCCGTAACTTCACGTAGGGAACGTGAAAAATTGGACGACATTGAAGTTTTAACCCGTTTGTATCAAATTCATCATTCTACGAGTTTTAAAATTCAACAAGCTGAGAATAGTCATAATTCTATTATAAAGCTAATTGTTAATAGAAATCGTTGTTTTCATCCTTAACTCCACGTAGGGAACATAATAAATCAAACGATAACGAAGTTTTACTTATTTTCTATCAAAACATTATTCTAAGAGTTTTGAAAATCAAGAAGCCTAGAATAATCGTAATTATAATAATAAGCTCAATGTAACAAGAAATAGTTTTTTTGAGCCTTAACTCACGTAGGAAACATGAGAAATCATACGACAATGAAGTTTTACCCATTTTGTGTCAAATAATCATCCTAAGAGTTTTGAAATTCTACGAGCTGATAATAATCATAATTTTATGACAAAGCTTATTCTGAATAGAAATCACTGTTTTGAGCCTTAAACTTCATGTAGGGAACGTGAAAAATTGGACGACGATATAGTTTTCCTATTTCGTATCAAATAATCATTCTAAAAGTTTTGAAATTCAACAAGCCGAGAATTATCATAATTCTTTTACAAAGCTTATTGTGAATACAAATCATTGTTTTGAGACTTCAACTTCACGTAGGAAACATGGAAAGTAGAACGACAATGAAGTTTTATCTATTTTGTATCTAATTCATCATTCTAAGAGTTTGAAATTCAACAAGCCGAGAATAATCATATTTCTCTTACAAAGCTTATTGTGAACAGAAATTGTTATTTTGAGCATTAACTTCACGTAGGGAATGTCGAAAATTGGACGACAATGAAGTTTTAACCAGTTTGTATCAAATTCATCATTTTAAGAGTTTTGAAATTCAACAAGCCGAGAATAGTTGTAATTTTATTATAAAGCTAATTTTTAATAGAAATCATTATGTTCAACCCGAACTTCACGTAGGGAACATGGTAAATCGGACGATAAAGAAGTTTTACTTATTTTCTATCAAATCATCATTTTAAGAGTTTTGAAATTCAAGAAGCCGAGAATAATCATAATTATGTTACTAAGCTCTATGTAACAAGAAATCTTTGCTTTGAGCCTTAACTCACGTAGGAAACTTGGGAAAGCATACAATAATGATGTTTTACCTATTTTGTATCAAATAATCATCATAAGAGTTTTTAAATTCAACGAGCAGATAATAATTATAATTCTATGACAAAGCTTATTGTGAATAGAAATCGTTGTTTTGAGCTTTAAACTTCATGTAGGGAACTTGGAAAATCGGACGATGATTAACTTTTTCCATTTCGTATCAAATAATCATCCTAAAAGTTTTGAAATTCAACAAGCCTATAATAATTATAATTATACTACAAAGCTTAATATGAATGTAAATCGTTGTTTTGTGCCTTAACTTGACGTAAGGAACGTGGGAAATCGGACGACAATGGAGTTTTAACCATTTTGTATCAAATTCATCATTCTAAGAGTTTTGGAATTCAACTAGCCGAGAATAGTCATAATTCTATAATAAAGCTTATTGTTAATTGAAATCGTTATTTTCAACCTTAACTTCATGTACGGAACATGGTAAATCGGATCATAACGAAGTTTTACTTATCTTGTATCAAATCATCGTTCTAAGCATTTTCAATTTGAAGATGTCGAGAATAATCATAATTCTTTTTTTAAGCTTAATGTGGCTGCAAATCGTTGTTTTGAGCCTCGAAGGGTACTCGAAAAATCAGATGATAATGAAGTTTTACCCATTTTTAAAAAATTAATCGGTCTAAGAGTTTTGAAATTTAACAAGGCGTGAGTAATTATAATTCTGTTACAAGCTTATTGTGAATACAAATCGTTTTTTTAGCCTTAAACATCACGTAGGGAATATGGGAAGTCGAATGATAATGAAGTTTTATCAATTTTGTATCTAATTCATCATTCTGAGAGTTTAGAAATTCAACAAGCTGAGAATAATCATATTTCACTTACAAAGCTTATTGTGAATAGAAATCGTTCTTTTGAGCATTAACATCATGTAGGGAATGTGGGAAATTGGATGACAAAAAAGTTTTAACCTATTTGTATCAAATTCATCATTCTAAGAGTTTTGAAATTCAACAAACCGAGAATAGTCATAATTCTATTATAAAGCTAATTGTTAATAGAAATCATTGTTTTTCACCTTAACTTCACGTAGGAAACATGGTAAATCGGACGATAACGAAGTTGTACTTATTTTCTATCAAATCATCATTCTAAGAGTTTTGAAATTCAAGAAGCAGAGAGTAATCGTAATTATGTTACTAAGCTCAATGTAACAACAAATCGTTGTTTTGAGCCTTAACTCACGTAGGAAACGTAGAAAAGCATATAATAATGAAGTTTTACCCATTTTGTGTCAAATAATTATCCTAAGAGTTTTGAAATTCTATGAGCCGATAATAATCATAATTCTATGACAAAGCTTATTGACAATAGAAATCGTTGTTTTGAGCCTTAAACATTATTTAGGGAACGTAAAAATCTGACAATGATTAAGTTTTCCCATTTCGTATCAAATAATCATCCTAATAGTTTTGTAATTCAACAAGTCGATAATACTCAAAATTATATTACAAAGCTTAGTATGAATAGAAATCATTGTTTTGTGCCTTAACATCACATAGGGAACGTGGGAAATCGGACGACAATGAAGTTTTAACCATTTTGTTTCAAATTCATCATTCTAAGAGTATTGAAATTCAACAAGCTGAAAATAGTCATAATTTTATTATAAAGCTAATTGTTAACATAAATTGTTGTTTTCAACCTTAACATCACGTAGGGAACATGGTAAATCGGACGATAACGGAGTTTTACTTATTTTCTATCAAATCATCATTCTAAGAGTTTTTAAATTCAAGAAGCCGAGTGTAATCATAATTATGTTACTAAGCTCAATATAACAAGAAATCGTTGTTTTGAGCCTTAGTTCACGTAGGAAACGTGGGAAATCATATGATAATGAAGTTTTATCCATTTTGTATCAAATAATCATACTAAGAGTTTTGAAATTCTACAAGCCGATAATAACCATAATTTTATGACAAAACTTATTGTGAATAGAAATCGTTGTTTTGAGCCATAAACTTCATGTAGGTAACGTGGAAAATAGGACGATGATATAGTTTTCCCATTTCGTATCAAATAATCATCCTAAAAATTTTGAAATTCAACAAGTCGAGAATTATCATAATTCTTTTACAAAGCTTATTGTGAATACAAATTGTTGTTTTGAGCCTTAAACTTCATGTAGGGAACATAGGAAGAAGAACGACAATGAAGGTTTATCCATTTGTATTTAATTCATCACTCTAAGAGTTTGAAATTCAACGAGCTGAGAATAATCATATTTCACTTACAAAGCTTATTGTTAATAGAAATCGTTCTTTTGAACATTAACAACACATAGGGAACGTTGGAAAAAGGACGACAATGAAGTTTTAACCAGTTTATATCAAATTTATCTTTCTAAGAGTTTTGAAATTCAACAAGCCGAGAATAGTCATAATTCTACTATAAAGTTAATTGTAAATAGAAATCGTTGTTTTCAACCTTAACTTCACGTAGGGACCAAGTTAAATCGGACAATAGCGAAGTTTTACTTATTTTCTGTCAAATCATCATTCTAAGAGTTTTGAAACTCAAGAAGTCGACAATAATCACAATTATGTTACTAAGCTCCATGTAAAAATAAATCGTTGTTTTGAGCCTTAACTAACATAGGAAACGTGGGAAAGCATACGATTATGAAGATTTACCCATTTTGAATCAAATAATCATCCTAAGACTTTTGAAATTCTACGAGCCGATAATAATCATAATTCTATGACAAAGCTTATTGACAATAGAAATCGTTGTTTTGAGCCTTAAACATCATTTATGGAACATGAAAAATCGGATGATGATTAAGTTTTCCCATTTCGTATCAAATAATCATCCTATAAGTTTTGTAATTCAACAAGCTGGTAATAATCATAATTATATTACAAAGCTTAGTATGAATAGAAATCGTTGTTTTGTGCCTTAACATCACATAGAGACGTGAGAAATCAGACGACAATGAAGTTTTAACCATTTTGTATCAAATTCATCATTCTAAGAGTTTTGAAATTCAACAAGCCGAGAATAGTCATAATTCTATTATAAAGCTAATTGATAATAGAAATCTTTATTTTCAACCTTAACTTCACGTAGGAAACATGGTAAATCGGACGATAAGGAAGTTTTACTTATTTTCTATCAAATCATCATTCTAAGAGTTTTGAAATTCAAGAAGCCGAGAGTCTTCATAATTATGTTACTAAGCTCAAGGTAACAAGAATCGTTGTTTTGAGCCTTTATTCACGTTGGAAACGTGGTAAATCATACGATAATGAGGTTTTACCCATTTTGTGTCAAATAATCATCTTAAGAGTTTTGAAATCCTACGAGCCGATAATAATCATAATTTTATGCAAAGCTTATTTCGAATAAAAATCGTTGTTTTGAGTCTTAAACTTCATGTAGGGAACATGGAAAATCGGACGATGATATAGTTTTTCCATTTCGTATCAAATAATCAACCTAAAAGTTTCGAAACTCAACAAGCCAAAAATTATCATAATTCTTTTACAAAGCTTATTATGAATACAAATTGTTGTTTTGAGCCATAAACTTCACGTAAGGAACATGGGAAGTAGAACGACAATGAAGTTTTTTCCATTTTGTATCAAATTCATCATTCTAAGTTTTGAAACTCTACAAGCTGAGAATAATCATATTTCACTGACAAAGCTTATTGTGAATAGAAATCGTTCTTTTGAGCATTATTATCACGTAGGGAACGTGGGAAATCGACACAATGAAATTTTAACCAGTTTGTATCAAATTCATTATTCAAGAGCTTTGAAATTCAACAAGCCGAGAATAATCATAATTCTATTATAAAGATAATTGTTAATAGAAATCGTTGTTTTCAACCTTAACTTCACGTAGGGACCATGGTAAATCGAACGATAGGGAAGTTTTACTTATTTTCTATCTAATCATCGTTATAAGAGTTTTGAAATTAAAGAAGTCGACAATAATCCTAATTATGTTACTATGCTCAATGTAAAAAGAAATCATTGTTTTGAGCCTTAACTCACATAGGAAACGTGGGAAAGCATACAATAATGAAGTTTTACCTATTTTGTATCAAATAATCATCCTAAGAGTTTTGAAATTCTACGAGCTAATAATGATCATAATTCTATGACAAAGCTTATTGACAATAGAAATCGTTGTTTTGAGCCTTAAACTTCATTTACAGAACGTGGAAAATCAAACGATGATTAAGTTTTCCCATTTCGTATCAAATAATCTTCCCAAAAGTTTTGAAATTCAGCAAGTCGATAATAATCATAATTCCATTACATAGCTTAGTCTGAATAGAAATCGTTGTTTTGTGCTGTAACTTCACGTAAGGAACGTGAAAAATCGGACGACATTGAAGTTTTAACCCGTTTGTATCAAATTCATCATTCTACGAGTTTTTAAATTCAACAAGCTGAGAATAGTCATAATTCTATTATAAAGCTAATTATTAATAGAAATCGTTGTTTTCAACCTTAACTTCACGTAGGGAACATGATAAATCGGACGATAACAAATTTTATTTATTTTCTATCAAATCATCATTCTAAGAGTTTTAAAATTCAAGATGCCGAGAGTAATCGTAATTATGTTACTAAGCTCAATGTACAAAGAATTCGCTGTTTTGAGCCTTAACTCACATAGGAAATGTGAGAAATCATACGAGAATAAAGTTTTACCCATTTTTTATCAAATAATCATCCTAAGAGTTTTGAAATTCTAGGAGCCAATAATAATCATAATTTTATGACAAAGCTTATTCTGAATAGAAATCGTTGTTTTGAACCTTAAACTTCATGTAGGGAACATGGAAAATCGGACGACGGTATAGTTTTCCTATTTCGTATCAAATAATCATCGTAAATGTTTTGAAATTCAACAAGTTGAGAATTATTATAATTCTTTTACAAAGCTTATTATGAATACAAATCGTTGTTTTGAGCCTTAAACATCAAGTAGGGAACATGAAAAGTAGAATAACAATGAAATTTTATCCATTTTGTATCTAATTCATCATTCTAAGAGTTTGAAATTCAACAAGCCGAGAATAATCAAATTTCTCTTACAAAGCTTATTGTGAATAGCAATTGTTGTTTTGAGCATTAACTTCACGTAGGGAAGGTCGAAAATCGGACGACAATGAAGTTTTAAGCAGTTTGTATCAAATTCATCATTCTAAGAGTTTTGAAATTCAACAAGCCGAGAATAGTCGTAATTCTATTATAAAGCTAATTTTTAATAGAAATTGTTATGTTCAACCCGAACTTCACGTAGGGAACATGGTAAATCAGACGATAAAGAAGTTTTACTTATTTTTTATCAAATCATCATTCTAAGAGTTTTGAAATTCAAGAAGCCGAGAATAATTATAATTATGTTACTAAGCTCTATGTAACAAAAAATCTTTGTTTTGAGCCTTAACTCACGTAGGAAACGTGGGAAAGCATACAATAATGATGTTTTACCCATTTTGTATGAAATAATCATCCTAAGAGTTTTGAAATTCAACGAGCAGATAATAATTATAATTCTATGACAAAACTTATTGTGAATAGAAATCGTTGTTTTGAGCTTTAAACTTCATGTTGGGGTTCGTGGAAAATCGAACGATCATTAACTTTTTCCATTTTGTTTCAAATAATCATCCTAAAAGTTTTGAAATTCAACAAGTCGATAATAATCATAGTTATATTACAAAGCTTAATATGAATATAAATCGTTGTTTTGTGCCTTAATGTCACGTAGGGAACGTGGAAAATCGGACAACAATGAAGTTTTAACCATTTTCTATCAAATTCATCATTCTAAGAATTTTGAAATTCAACAAGCCGAAAATAGTCATAATTCTATTATAAAGCTTATTGTTAATTGAAATCGTTGTTTTCAACCTTAACTTCATGTACGGAACATGGTAAATCGGATCATAACGAAGTTTTACTTATCTTGTATCAAATCATCATTGTAAGAGTATTCAAATTTAAGAAGTCAAGAATAATCATAATTCTGTTTTTAAGCTTGCGCGAAAAATCAGACGATAATGAAGTTTTAGCCATTTTTCATAAATTAATCGGTGTAAGAGTTTTAAAATTTAACAAGCCGAGAATAATTATAATTCTTTTACAAAGCTTATTGTGAATACAAATCGTTGTTCTGAGCCTTAAACATCACGTAGGGAATATGGGAAGTCGAACAACATTGAAGTTTTATCAATTTTGTATCTAATTTATCATTCTAAGAGTTTTGAAATTCAACAAGCCGGGAATAATCATATTTCACTTACAAAGCTTATTGTGAATAGAAATCGTTCTTTTGAACATTAACCTCACGTAGGGAACGTGGGAAATTGGACGACATTGAAGTTTTAACCCGTTTGTATCAAATTCATCATTCTACGAGTTTTGAAATTCAACAAGCCGAGAATAGTCATAATTCTATTATAAAGCTAATTGTTAATAGAAATCATTGTTTTAAACTTTAACCTCACGTAAGGAACATGGTAAATCGGACGATAACGAAGTTTTACTTATTTTCTATCAAATCGTCATTCTAAGAGTTTTGAAATTAAAGAAGCTGAGAGTAATCGTAATTATGTTACTAAGCTAAATGTAACAAGAAATCGTTGTTTTGAGCCTTAACTCACATAGCAAATGTGGGAAATCATACGATAATGAAGTTTTACCCATTTTGTATCAAATAATCATCCTAAGATTTTTGAAATTCTACGAGCCGATAATAATCATAATTTTATGATAAAGCTTATTTTGAATAGAAATCCTTGTTTTGATTCTTAAACTTCATGTAGGGAACGTTGAAAATTGGACGATGATATAGTTTTCCCATTTTGTATCAAATAATTATCCTAAAAGTTTTGAAATTCAACAAGCCGAGAATTATCATAATTCTTTTACAAAACTTATTGTGAATACAAATCGTTTTTTGGGCCTTAAACTTCACGTAGGAAACATGGGAAGTAGAACGACTATGAAGTTTTAACCATTTTGTATCTAAATCATCATTCTAAGAGTTTCAAATTCAACAAGCCGAGAACAATCATATTTCACTTATAAAGCATATTGCGAATAGAAATCGTTCTTCTAAGCATTAACATTACATAGGGAATGTGGGAAATCGGACGACGATGAAGTTTTAACCAGTTTGTATCAAATTCATCTTTCTAAGAGTTTTGAAATTCAAAAGCCGAGAATAGTGATAACTCTATTATAAAGCTAATTGTTAATAGAAATCGTTGTTTTTAAACTTAACCTCACGTAGGGAACATGGTAAATTAGACGATAACAAAGTTTTACTTATTTTCTATCAAATCATCATTCTAAGAGTTTTGAAATTCAAGAAGCCGAGAGTAATCGTAATTATGTTACTAAGCTCAATGTAACAAGAAATCGTTTTTTTGAGACTTAACTCACATAGGAAACGTGGGAAATCATACGATAATGAAGTTTTACTCATTTTGTATCAAATAATCATCTAAGAGTTTTGAAATTCTATGAGCCAATAATAATCATAATTTTATGACAAAGCTTATTTTGAATAGAAATCGTTGTTTTGATTCTTAAACTTCATGTAGGGATTGTTGAAAATTGGACGGTGATATAGTTTTTCCATTTCGTATCAAATAATCATCCTAAAAGTTTTGAAATTCAACAAGCCGAGAATTATCATAATTCTTTTACAAAGCTTATTGTGAATACAAATCATTTTTTTGGGCCTTAAACTTCACGTAGGGAACATGGGAAGTAGAACGACTATGAAGTTTTAACCATTTTGTATCTAATTCATCATTCTAAGAGTTTCAAATTCAACTAAGCCGAGAACAATCATATTTCACTTATAAAGCATATTGCGAATAGAAATCGTTCTTCTAAGCATTAACATCACATAGGGAATGTGGGAAATCGGACGACGATGAAGTTTTAACCAGTTTGTATCAAATTCATCTTTTTAAGAGTTTTGAAATTCAACAAGCCGAGAATAGTCATAACTCTATTATAAAGCTAATTGTTAATAGAAATCGTTGTTTTCAAACTTAACCTCACGTAGGGAACATGGTAAATTGGACGATAACGAAATTTTACTTATTTTCTATCAAATCATCATTCTAAGAGTTTTGAAATTCAAGAAGCCGAGAGTAATCGTAATTATGTTACTAAGGTCAATGTAACAAGAAATCGTTTTTTTGAGACTTAACTCACATAGGAAACGTGGGAAATCATACGATAATGAAGTTTTACTCATTTTGTATCAAATAATCATCCTAAGAGTTTTGAAATTCTACGAGCCAATAATAATCATAATTTTATGACAAAGCTTATTTTGAATAGAAATCGTTGTTTTGATTCTTAAACTTCATGTAGGGAACGTTGAAAATTGGACGGTGATATAGTTTTTCCATTTCGTATCAAATAATCATCCTAAAAGTTCTGAAATTCAACAACCCGAGAATTATCATAATTCTTTTACAAAGCTTATTGTGAATACAAATCATTTTTTTGGGCCTTAAGCTCCACGTAGGGAACATGGGAAGTAGAACGACTATGAAGTTTTATCCATTTTGTATCTAATTCATCATTCTAAGAGTTTCAAATTCAAAAAGCCGAGAACAATCATATTTCACTTACAAAGCATATTGCGAATAGAAATCGTTCTTCTAAGCATTAACATCACATAGGGAATGTGGGAAATAGGACGACGATGAAGTTTTAACCAGTTTATAACAAATTCATCTTTCTAAGAGTTTTGAAATTCAACAAGCCGAGAATAGTCATAATTCTATTATAAAGCTAATTGTTAATAGAAATTGTGTTTTTGAAACTTAACCTCACGTAGGGAACATGGTAAATTGGACGATAACGAAGTTTTACTTATTTTCTATCAAATCATCATTCTAAGAGTTTTGAAATTCAAGAAGCCGAGAGTAATCGTAATTATGTTACTAAGCTGAATGTAACAAGAAATCGTTGTTTTGTGCCTTAACTCACATAGGAAACGTGGGAAATCATATGATAATGAAGTTTTACCCATTTTGTATCAAATTATCATCCTAAGAGTTTTGAAATTCTACGAGCTGATAATGATCATAATTCTATGACAAAGCTTATTGACAATAGAAATCGTTGTTTTGAGCCTTAAACTTCATTTTCAGAACGTGGAAAATCAAACGATGATTAAGTTTTCCCATTTCGTATAAAATAATCATCCTAAAAGTTTTGAAATTCAACAAGCCGAGAATTATCATAATTCTTTTACAAAGCTTATTGTAAATACAAATCGTTGTTTTGGGCATTAAACTTCACGTAGGGAACATGGGATGTAGAACGACTATGAAGTTTTATCCATTTTGTATCTAATTCATCATTCTAAGAGTTTCAAATTCAACATGCCGAGAATAATCATATTTCATTTACAAAGCTTATTGCGAATATAAATCGTTCTTTTAAGCATTAACATCACGTAGGGAATGTGGGAAATCGGACGACAATGAAGTTTTAACCAGTTTGTATCAAATTCATCTTTCTAAGAGTTTGAAATTTAACAAGCCGAGAATTGTCATAATTCTATTATAAAGCTAATTGTTAATAGAAATCGTTGTTTTCAACCTTAACTTCACGTAGGGACCATGGTAAATCGGATGATAGCGAAGTTTTACTTATTTTCTATCAAATCATCGTTCTAAGAGTTTTGAAATTAAAGAAGTCGACAATAATCGTAATTATGTTAGTAAGCTCAATGTAAAAAGAAATCGTTGTTTTGAGCCTTAACTCACATAGGAAACGTGGGAAAGCATACGATAATAAAGGTTTACCCATTTTATATCAATTAATCATCCTAAGAGTTTTGAAATTCTACGAGCCGATAGTGATCATAATTCTTTGAAAAAGCTTATTGACAATAAAAATCGTGATTTTGAGCCTTAAACTTGATTTACGGAACGTGGAAAATCGGATGATGATTAAGTTTTCCCATTTCATATCAAATAATCATCCTAAAAGTTTTGAAATTCAACAAGCCAGTAATAATCATAATTCCATTACATAGCTTAGTATGAATCGAAATCGTTGTTTTGTGCCGTAACTTCACGTAGGGAACGTCGAAAATTGGACGACAATGAAGTTTTAACCCGTTTGTATCAAATTCATCATTCTACGAGTTTTGAAATCATCAAGCCGAGAATAGTCATAATTCTATTATAAAGCTAATTGTTAAAAGAAGTCGTTATTTTCAACCTTAACTTCACGTAGGGAACATGATAAATCGGACGATAACGAAATTTTATTTATTTTCTATCAATTCATCATTCTAAAAGTTTTGAAACTCAAGAAGCCGAGACTAATCGTAATTATGTTATTAAGCTCAACGTAACAAGAAATCGTTGTTTTGAGCTTTAACTCACGTAGGTAATGTGAGAAATCATACGATAATGAAGTTTTACCCATTTTGTATCAAATAATCATCCTAAGAGTTTTGAAATTCTACGAGTCGATAATAGTCATAATTTTATGACAAAGCTTATTCTGAATAGAAATCGTTGTTTTGAACCTTAAACTTCGTGTAGGGAACGTGAAAATCGAATGACGATATAGTTTTCCTATTTCGTATCAAATAATCATCCTAAATGTTTTGAAATTCAACAAGCCGAAAATTATTATAATTCTTTTACAAAGCTTATTGTGAATACAAATCGTTGTTTTGAGCCTTGAACATCACGTAGCGAACATGAAAAGTAGAATGACAATGAAATTTTATCCATTTTGTATCTAATTCATCATTCTAAGAGTTTGAAATTCAACAAGCCGAGAATAATCATATTTCTCTTACAAAGAATATTGTGAATAGCAATTGTTGTTTTGAGCATTATTTTCACGTAGGGAACGTCGAAAATCGGACGACAATGAAGTTTTAACCAGTTTGTATCAAATTCATAATTCTAAAAGTTTTGAAATTCAACAAGCCGAGAATAGTCGTAATTCTATTATAAAGCTAATTTTTAATAGAAATTGTTATGTTCAACCTGAACTTCACGTAAGGAACATGGTAAATCGGACGATAAAGAAGTTTTACTTATTTTATATCAAATCATCATTCTAAGAGTTTTGAAATTCAAGAAGCCGAGAATAATTATAATTATGTTACTAAACTCTATGTAACAACGAATCTTTGTTTCGAGCCTTAACTCAAGTAGGAAACGTGGGAAAGCAAACGATAATGATGTTTTACCCATTTTGTCTCTAATAATCATCATAAGAGTTTTGAAATTCAACGAGCAGATAATAATTATAATTCTATGACAAAGCTTATTGTGAATAGAAATTATTGTTTTAAGCTTTAAACTTCATGTTGGGAACGTGGAAAATTTGACGATCATTAACTTTTTCCATTTCGTATCAAATAATCATCCTAAAAGTTTTGAAATTCAACAAGTCGATAGTAATCATAGTTATATTACAAAGCTTTATATGAATATAAATCATTGTTTTGTGCCTTAACTTCACGCAGGGAATGTGAAAAATCGGACGACAATGAAGTTTTAACCATTTTCTATAAAATTCATCATTCTAAGAGTTTTGAAATTCAACAAGCTGAAAATAGTCATAATTCTATTATAAAGCTTATTGTTAATTGAAATCGTTGTTTTCAAGCTTAACTTTATGTACGGAACATAGTAAATCGGATCATAACGAAGTTTTACTTTTCTTGTATCAAATCAACATTGTAAGAGTTTTCTAATTTAAGAAGTCATGAATAATCATAATTCTATTTTTAAGCTTAATGTAACTACAAATCATTGTTTTGAGCCTCGTAGGGTGCGCAGAAAATCAGACGATAATGAAGTTTTACCTATTTTTTTATAAATTAATCGGTGTAAGAGTTTTGAAATTTAACAAGCCGAGAATAATTATAATTCTATTACAAAGCTTATTGTGAATACAAATCGTTGTTTTGAGCCTTAAACATCACGTAGGGAATATGGGAAGTCGAACGACAATGAAGTTTTATCAATTTTGTATATAATTTATCATTCTAAGAGTTTTGAAATTCAACAAGCCGAGAATAATCATATTTCACTTACAAAGCTTATTATGAATAGAAATCATTCTTTTGAACATTAACGTCACGTAGGGAACGTGGGAAAGTGGACGACAATGAAGTTTTAACCCGTTTGTATCAAATTCATCATTCTACGAGTTTTGAAATTCAACAAGCCGAGAATATTCATAATTCTATTATAAAGCTAATTGTTAATTGAAATCGTTGTTTTCAACCTTAACCTCACGTAGGGAACAAGGTAAATCCGACGATAACGAAGTTTTACTTATTTTCTATCAAATCATCATTCTAAGAGTTTTGAAATTCAAAAAGCCAAGAGTAATCGTAATTATGTTACTAAGCTCAATGTAACAAGAAATCGTTGTTTTGAGCCTTAACTCACATAGGAAACGTGAGAAGTCATACGATAATGAAGTTTTACCCATTTTGTATCAAATAATCATCCTAAGAGTTTTGAAATTCTACGAGCCGATAATAATTATAATTTTATGACAAAGCTTATTTTGAATAGAAATCGTAGTTTTGATTCTTAAACTTCATGTAGGGAACGTTGAAAATTGGACGATGATATAGTTTTCCCATTTCGTATCAAATAATCATCCTAAAAGTTTTGAAATTCAACAAGTCTAGAATTATCATAATTCTTTTACAAAGCTTATTGTGAATACAAATCATTGTTTTGGGCTTTAAACTTCACGTAGGGAACATGGGAAGTAGAACGACTATGAAGTTTTATCCATTTTGTATCTAATTTATCATTCTATGAGTTTCAAATTCAACAAGCCGAGAATAATCATATTTCAATTACAAAGCTTATTGCGAATAGAAATCATTCTTTTAAGCATTAACATCATGTAGGGAATGTGGGAAATTAGACGACAATGAAGTTTTAACCAGTTTGTATCAAATTCATCTTTCTAAGAGTTTTGAAATTCAACAAGTCGAGAATAGTCATAATTGTATTATAAAGCTAATTGTTAATAGAAATCGTTGTTTTCAACCTTAACTTCTCGTAGGGACCATGGTAAATCGGATGATAGTGAAGTGTTACTTATTTTCTATCAAATCATCATTCTAAGAGTTTTAAAATTCAAGAAGTCGACAATAATCGTAATTATGTTACTAAGCTCAATGTAAAAAGAAATCGTTGTTTTGAGCCTTAACTCACATAGGAAATGTGGGAAAGCATACGATAATAAAGTTTTACCCATTTTATATCAATTAATCATCCTAAGAGTTTTGAAATTCTACGAGCCGATAATAATAAAAATTCTATGACAAAGCTTATTGACAATAGAAATCGTTGTTTTGAGCCTTAAATTTCATTTAGGGAACGTGGTAAATCGGACGATGATTAAGTTTTCCCATTTCAATCAAATAATCATCCTAAAAGTTTTGAAATTCAACAAGGCGATAATAATCATAATTCTATTACATAGCTTAGTATGAATAGAAATCGTTGTTTTGTGCCTTAACTTCACGTAGGGAATGTGGAAAATCAGACGACAATTAAGTTTAACCCATTTGTATCAAATTAATCATTCTAAGAGTTTTGAAATACAACAATGCCGAGAATAGTCATAATTCTATTATAAAGCTAATTGTTAATAGAAATCGTTTTTTCAACCTTAACTTCACGTATGGAACATGCTAAATCGGACGATAATGAAGTTTTACTTATTTTCTATCAAATCATCATTCTAAGAGTTTTGAAATTCAAGAAGCCGAGACTAATCGTAATTATGTTACTAAGCTCAATGTAATAAGAAATCGTTGTTTTGAGCTTTAGCTCACGTAGGAAACATGAGAATTCATATGATAATGAAGATTTACCCATTTTGTATCAAATAATCATCCTAAGAGTTTTGAAATTAAACGAGCTGATAATAATCATAATTCTATGACAAAGCTTATTGTTAATAGAAATCGTTGTTTTGAGCCTTAAAATGTAGGGAACGTGGAAAATCGGACGATGATATAGTTTTGTCTATTTCAGATCAAATAATCTTCCTAAAAGTTTTTAGATTCAACTAGCCGAGAATTATTATAATTCTTTTACAAAGCTTATTGTGAATACAAATCGTTGTTTTGAGCCTTAAACTTCACGTTTGGAACATGGGAAGTTGAATGAAGTGAAGTTTTATCCATTTTGTATCTATTCATTATTCTAAGAGTTTTAAATTCAACAAGCCGAGAATAATCATATTTCACTTACAAAGCTTATTGTGAATAGAAATCGTTGTTTTGAGCATTAACTTCATGTAGGGAATGTCAGAAATCGGACGACAATGAAGTTTTAACCAGTTTGTGTCAAATTCATCATTCTAAGAGTTTTGAAATTCAATAAGCCGAGAATAGTCATAATTCTATTATAAACCTAATTTTTAATAGAAATCTTTATTTTCAACTGGACTTCACATAGGAACATGGTACATCGAATGATAACATGTTTTACTTATTTTCTATCAAATCATTATTCTAAGAGTTTTGAAATTCAAGAAGCCAAGAATAATCGTAATTATATTACTAAACTCAATGTAACAAGAAATCATTGTTTTGAGCCTTAACTCATAGGAAATGTGGGAAAGCGTACGATAATGACATTTTACCCATTTTATATCAAATAATCATCCCTTGAGTTTTGAAATTCAATAAGCAGATAATAATTATAATTCTATGACAAAACTTATTGTCAATAGAAATCATTGTTTTGAGCTTTAAACTTCATGTAGGGAACGTGGAAAATTTGACGATGATTAAGTTTTCCCATTTCGTATCAAATAATCATCCTAAAAGTTTTGAAATTCAACAAGTCGATAATAATCATAATTATATTACAAAACTTAGAATGAATACAAATCGTTGTTTTGTGCCTTAACTTCACGTAGGAAATGTGAGAAATTGGATGACAATGAAGTTTTAACCATTTGTATCAAATTATCATTCTAGAAGTTTTGAAATTCAACGACCCGTCATAATTCTATTCATAATTCTATGACAAAGCTTATTGTGAATATGAAATCATTGTTTTGAGCTTTTCTTAAAATATAGGGAACATGGAAAATCATACAATGATATAGTTTTACCTTTTCGTATCAAATAATCTTCCTAAAAGTTTTAAAATTCAACAAGTCGAGAATTATCATAATTCTTTTACAAAGCTTATTGTGAATACAAATCGTTTTTTTGAGCCTTAAACTTCACGTACGGAACATGCAAAGTAGAACGACAACGAAGTTTTATCCATTTTATATCTAATTCCTCATTCTAAGAGTTTGAAATTCAACAAGCCGAGAATAATCATATTTCACTTACAAAGCTTATTGTGAATAGAAATCGTTCTTTTGAACATTAACTTCACGTAGGAACGTGAAAAAGTCGGACGACAATGAAGTTTTAACCTTTTTGTATCAAATTCATCATTCTAAAAGTTTTGAAATTAAACAAGCGAGAATAGTCATAATTCTATTATAAAGCTAATTGTTAATAGAAATAGTTCTTTTCAACATTAACTTCACATAGGGAACGTGGAAAATCGGACGACAATGAAGTTTTAACCCGCTTTCTATCAAATTCATCATTCCAAAAGTTTTGAAATTCAACAAGCGAGAGAATAGTCATAATTCTATTATAAAGCTAATTGTTAATTCTATGACAAAGCTTATTGTGAATAGAAATCGTTGTTTTGAGCCTTAAAATATAGGGAACGTGAAAAGTCATACGATGATATAGTTTTACCATTTCGTATCAAATAATCTTCCTAAAAGTTTTAAAATACAACAAGTCGAGAATTATCATAATTTTATTACAAAGCTTATTGTGAATACAAATCGTTTTTGATTCTTAAACTTCATGTAGGGAACATGGGAAATAGAACGACTATGAAGTTTTATCTATTTTGTATATAATTCATCATTCTAAGAGTTTCAAATTCAACAAGTCGAGAATAATCATATTTCACTTACAAAGCTTATTGTGAATAGAAATCATTCTTTTAAGCATTAACATCACGTAGGGAATATGAGAAATCGAACGACAATGATGTTTTAACCATTTTGTAATAAATTCATCTTTCTAAGAGTTTTGAAATTCAACAAGCCGAGAATAATCATATTTCACTTACAAAGCTTATTATGAATAGAAATCATTCTTTTGAACATTAACATCATGTAGGGAATGTGGGAAAGTGGACGACAATGAAGTTTTAACCCGTTTGTATCAAATTCATCATTCTACGAGTTTTGAAATTCAACAAGTCTAGAATATTCATAATTCTATTATAAAGCTAATTGTTAATTGAAATCGTTGTTTTCACCCTTAACCTCACGTAGGGAACAAGGTAAATCCGATGATAGTGAAGTTTTACTTATTTTCTATCAAATCATCATTCTAAGAGTTTTGAAATTCAAGAAGCCAAGAGTAATCGTAATTATGTTACTAAGCTCAATGAAACAAGAAATCGTTGTTTTGAGCCTTAACTCACATAGGAAACGTGAGAAGTCATACGATAATGAAGTTTTACCCATTTTGTATCAAATAATCATCCTAAGAGTTTTGAAATTCTACGAGCCGATAATAATTATAATTTTATGACAAAGCTTATTTTGAATAGAAATCGTAGTTTTGATTCTTAAACTTCATGTAGGGAACGTTGAATATTGGACGATGATATAGTTTTCCCATTTCATATCAAATAATCATCCTAAAAGTTTTGAAATTCAACAAGTCTAGAATTATCATAATTCTTTTACAAAGCTTATTGTGAATACAAATCATTGTTTTGGGCTTTAAACTTCATGTAGGGAACATGGGAAAATCGGACAACTATGAAGTTTTATCCATTTTGTATCTAATTTATCATTCTATGAGTTTCAAATTCAACAAGCCCGAATAATCATATTTCAATTACAAAGCTTATTGTTAATAGAAATCATTCTTTTAAGCATTAACATCACGTAGGGAATGTGGGAAATTAGACGACAATGAAGTTTTAACCATTTTATCAAATTCATCTTTCTAAGAGTTTTGAAATTCAACAAGTCGAGAATAGTCATAATTCTATTATAAAGCTAATTGTTAATAAAATCGTTGTTTTCAACCTTAACTTCACGTAGGGACCATGGTAAATCATGATAGTGAAGTGTTACTTATTTTCTATCAAATCATCATTCTAAGAGTTTTAAAATTCAAGAAGTCGATAATAATCATAATTATGTTACTAAGCTCAATGTAAAAAGAAATCGTTGTTTTGAGCCTTAACTCACATAGGAAACGTGGGAAAGCATACGATAATAAAGTTTTACCCATTTTATATCAATTAATCATCCTAAGAGTTTTGAAATTCTACGAACCGATAATAATAAAAATTCTATGACAAAGCTTATTGACAATAGAAATCGTTGTTTTGAGCCTTAAATTTCATTTAGGGAACGTGGTAAATCGGACGATGATTAAGTTTTCCCATTTCGAATCAAATAATCATCCTAAAAGTTTTGAAATTCAACAAGCCGATAATAATCATAATTCTATTACATAGCTTAGTATGAATAGAAATCATTGTTTTGTGCCTTAACTTCACGTAGGGAATGTGGAAAATCGACGACAATTAAGTTTAACCCATTTGTATCAAATTAATCATTCTAAGAGTTTTGAAATACAACAAGCTGAGAATAGTCATAATTCTATTATAAAGCTAATTGTTAATAGAAATCATTTCTTTCAACCTTAACTTCACGTATGGAACATGCTAAATGGGACGGTAATGAAGTTTTACTTATTTTCTATCAAATCATCATTCTAAGAGTTTTGAAATTCAAGAAGCCGAAGGTAATCGTAATTATGTTACTAAGCTCAATGTAATAAGAAATCGTTGTTTTGAGCCTTAGCTCACGTAGGAAACATGAGAATTCATACGATAATGAAGATTTACCCATTTTGTATCAAATAATCATCCTAAGAGTTTTGAAATTAAACGAGCCGATAATAATCATAATTCTATGACAAAGCTTATTGTTAATAGAAATCGTTGTTTTGAGCCTTAAAATGTAGGGAACGTGGAAAATCGGACGATGATATAGTTTTGTCACTTCGTATCAAATAATCTTCCTAAAAGTTTTTAGATTCAACTAGCCGAGAATTATCATAATTCTTTTACAAAGCTTATTGTGAATACAAATCGTTGTTTTGAGCCTTAAACTTCACGTTTGGAACATGGGAAGTTGAATGAAATGAAGTTTTATCCATTTTGTATCTATTCATTATTCTAAGAGTTTTAAATTCAACAAGCCGAGAATAATCATATTTCACTTACAAAGCTTATTGTGAATAGAAATCGTTGTTTTGAGCATTAACTTCATGTAGGGAATGTCAGAAATCGGACGACAATGAAGTTTTAACCGGTTTGTGTCAAATTCATCATTCTAAGAGTTTTGAAATTCAATAAGCCGAGAATAGTCATAATTCTATTATAAACCTAATTTTTAATAGAAATCTTTATTTTCAACCTGGACTTCACGTAGGGAACATGGTACATCGAATGATAACATGTTTTACTTATTTTCTATCAAATCATTATTCTAAGAGTTTTGAAATTCAAGAAGCCAAGAATAATCGTAATTATATTACTAAGCTCAATGTAACAAGAAATCATTGTTTTGAGCCTTAACTCATATGGAAATGTGGGAAAGCGTACGATAATGACATTTTACCCATTTTATATCAAATAATCATCCCCTCAGTTTTGAAATTCAACAAGCAGATAATAATTATAATTCTATGACAAAACTTATTGTCAATAGAAATCATTGTTTTGAGCTTTAAACTTCATGTAGGGAACGTGGAAAATCGGACGATGATTAAGTTTTCCCATTTCGTATCAAATAATCATCCTAAAAGTTTTGAAATTCAACAAGCCGATAATAATCATAATTATATTACAAAACTTAGTATGAATAGAAATCGTTGTTTTGTGCCTTAACTTCACGTAGGAAATGTGAGAAATTGGATGACAATGAAGTTTTAACCATTTGTATCAAATTATCATTCTAGAAGTTTTGAAATTCAACGACATTCGATAATAATCATAATTCTATGACAAAGCTTATTGTGAATAGAAATCATTGTTTTGAGCCTTAAAATATAGGGAACATGGAAAATCGGACAATGATATAGTTTTACCTTTTCGTATCAAATAATCTTCCTAAAAGTTTTAAAATTCAACAAGTCGAGAATTATCATAATTCTTTTACAAAGCTTATTGTGAATACAAATCGTTGTTTTGAGCCTTAAACTTCACGTACGGAACATGCAAAGTAGAACGACAACGAAGTTTTATCCATTTTATATCTAATTCCTCATTCTAAGAGTTTGAAATTCAACAAGCCGAGAATAATCATATTTCACTTACAAAGCTTATTGTGAATAGAAATCGTTCTTTTGCGCATTAACTTCACGTAGGGAACGTGAAAAATCGGACGACAATGAAGTTTTAACTGTTTGTATCAAATTCATCATTCTAAAAGTTTTGAAATTAAACAAGCGAGAGAATAGTCATAATTCTATTATAAAGCTAATTGTTAATAGAAATAGTTCTTTTGCGCATTAACTTCACATAGGGAACGTGGAAAATCGGACGACAATGAAGTTTTAACCCGTTTGTATCAAATTCATCATTCAAAGTTTTGAAACTCAACAAGCAGAGAATAGTCATAATTCTATTATAAAGCTAATTGTTAATTCTATGACAAAGCTTATTGTGAATAGAAATCGTTGTTTTGAGCCTTAAAATATAGGGAACGTGAAAAATCGACGATGATATAGTTTTACCATTTCGTATCAAATAATCTTCCTAAAAGTTTTAAAATACAACAAGTCGAGAATTATCATAATTCTCTTACAAAGCTTATTGTGAATACAAATCGTTTTTGGGCCTTAAACTTCACGTAGGGAACATGGGAAGTAGAACGACTATGAAGTTTTATCTATTTTGTATATAATTCATCATTCTAAGAGTTTCAAATTCAACAAGTCGAGAATAATCATATTTCACTTACAAAGCTTATTGCGAATAGAAATCATTCTTTTAAGCATTAACATCACGTAGGGAATATGAGAAATCGAACGACAATGATGTTTTAACCAGTTTGTAATAAATTCATCTTTCTAAGAGTTTTGAAATTCAACAAGTCGAGAATAATCATATTTCACTTACAAAGCTTATTATGAATAGAAATCATTCTTTTGAACATTAACGTCACGTAGGGAACGTGGGAAAGTGGACGACAATGAAGTTTTAACCCGTTTGTATCAAATTCATCATTCTACGAGTTTTGAAATTCAACAAGCCGAGAATATTCATAATTCTATTATAAAGCTAATTGTTAATTGAAATCGTTGTTTTCAACCTTAACCTCACGTAGGGAACAAGGTAAATCCGACGATAACGAAGTTTTACTTATTTTCTATCAAATCATCATTCTAAGAGTTTTGAAATTCAAGAAGCCAAGAGTAATCGTAATTATGTTACTAAGCTCAATGAAACAAGAAATCGTTGTTTTGAGCCTTAACTCACATAGGAAACGTGAGAAGTCATACGATAATGAAGTTTTACCCATTTTGTATCAAATAATCATCCTAAGAGTTTTGAAATTCTACGAGCCGATAATAATTATAATTTTATGACAAAGCTTATTTTGAATAGAAATCGTAGTTTTGATTCTTAAACTTCATGTAGGGAACGTTGAATATTGGACGATGATATAGTTTTCCCATTTCGTATCAAATAATCATCCTAAAAGTTTTGAAATTCAACAAGTCTAGAATTATCATAATTCTTTTACAAAGCTTATTGTGAATACAAATCATTGTTTTGGGCTTTAAACTTCACGTAGGGAACATGGGAAGTAGAACAACTATGAAGTTTTATCCATTTTGTATCTAATTTATCATTCTATGAGTTTCAAATTCAACAAGCCGAGAATAATCATATTTCAATTACAAAGCTTATTGCGAATAGAAATCATTCTTTTAAGCATTAACATCACGTAGGAATGTGGGAAATTAGACGACAATGAAGTTTTAACCAGTTTGTATCAAATTCATCTTTCTAAGAGTTTTGAAATTCAACAAGTCGAGAATAGTCATAATTCTATTATAAAGCTAATTGTTAATAGAAATCGTTGTTTTCAACCTTAACTTCTCGTAGGGACCATGGTAAATCGGATGATAGTGAAGTGTTACTTATTTTCTATCAAATCATCATTCTAAGAGTTTTAAAATTCAAGAAGTCGACAATAATCGTAATTATGTTACTAAGCTCAATGTAAAAAGAAATCGTTGTTTTGAGCCTTAACTCACATAGGAAACGTGGGAAAGCATACGATAATAAAGTTTTACCCATTTTATATCAATTAATCATCCTAAGAGTTTTGAAATTCTACGAGCCGATAATAATAAAAATTCTATGACAAAGCTTATTGACAATAGAAATCGTTGTTTTGAGCCTTAAATTTCATTTAGGGAACGTGGTAAATCGGACGATGATTAAGTTTTCCCATTTCGAATCAAATAATCATCCTAAAAGTTTTGAAATTCAACAAGCCGATAATAATCATAATTCTATTACATAGCTTAGTATGAATAGAAATCATTGTTTTGTGCCTTAACTTCACGTAGGGAATGTGGAAAATCAGACGACAATTAAGTTTAACCCATTTGTATCAAATTAATCATTCTAAGAGTTTTGAAATACAACAAGCTGAGAATAGTCATAATTCTATTATAAAGCTAATTGTTAATAGAAATCGTTTCTTTCAACCTTAACTTCACGTATGGAACATGCTAAATCGGACGGTAATGAAGTTTTACTTATTTTCTATCAAATCATCATTCTAAGAGTTTTGAAATTCAAGAAGCCGAGAGTAATCGTAATTATGTTACTAAGCTCAATGTAATAAGAAATCGTTGTTTTGAGCCTTAGCTCACGTAGGAAACATGAGAATTCATACGATAATGAAGATTTACCCATTTTGTATCAAATAATCATCCTAAGAGTTTTGAAATTAAACGAGCCGATAATAATCATAATTCTATGACAAAGCTTATTGTTAATAGAAATCGTTGTTTTGAGCCTTAAAATGTAGGGAACGTGGAAAATCGGACGATGATATAGTTTTGTCACTTCGTATCAAATAATCTTCCTAAAAGTTTTTAGATTCAACTAGCCGAGAATTATCATAATTCTTTTACAAAGCTTATTGTGAATACAAATCGTTGTTTTGAGTCTTAAACTTCACGTTTGGAACATGGGAAGTTGAATGAAATGAAGTTTTATCCATTTTGTATCTATTCATTATTCTAAGAGTTTTAAATTCAACAAGCCGAGAATAATCATATTTCACTTACAAAGCTTATTGTGAATAGAAATCGTTGTTTTGAGCATTAACTTCATGTAGGGAATGTCAGAAATCGGACGACAATGAAGTTTTAACCGGTTTGTGTCAAATTCATCATTCTAAGAGTTTTGAAATTCAATAAGCCGAGAATAGTCATAATTCTATTATAAACCTAATTTTTAATAGAAATCTTTATTTTCAACCTGGACTTCACGTAGGGAACATGGTACATCGAATGATAACATGTTTTACTTATTTTCTATCAAATCATTATTCTAAGAGTTTTGAAATTCAAGAAGCCAAGAATAATCGTAATAATATTACTAAGCTCAATGTAACAAGAAATCATTGTTTTGAGCCTTAACTAACATAGGAAATGTGGGAAAGCGTACGATAATGACATTTTACCCATTTTATATCAAATAATCATCCCCTGAGTTTTGAAATTCAACAAGCAGATAATAATTATAATTCTATGACAAAACTTATTGTCAATAGAAATCATTGTTTTGAGCTTTAAACTTCATGTAGGGAACGTGGAAAATCGGACGATGATTAAGTTTTCCCATTTCGTATCAAATAATCATCCTAAAAGTTTTGAAATTCAACAAGCCGATAATAATCATAATTATATTACAAAACTTAGTATGAATAGAAATCGTTGTTTTGTGCCTTATCTTCACGTAGGAAATGTGAGAAATTGGATGACAATGAAGTTTTAACCATTTGTATCAAATTATCATTCTAGAAGTTTTGAAATTCAACGACCCGATAATAATCATAATTCTATGACAAAGCTTATTGTGAATAGAAATCATTGTTTTGAGCCTTAAAATATAGGGAACATGGAAAATCGGACAATGATATAGTTTTACCTTTTCGTATCAAATAATCTTCCTAAAAGTTTTAAAATTCAACAAGTCGAGAATTATCATAATTCTTTTACAAAGCTTATTGTGAATACAAATCGTTGTTTTGAGCCTTAAACTTCACGTACGGAACATGCAAAGTAGAACGACAACGAAGTTTTATCCATTTTATATCTAATTCCTCATTCTAAGAGTTTGAAATTCAACAAGCCGAGAATAATCATATTTCACTTACAAAGCTTATTGTGAATAGAAATCGTTCTTTTGCGCATTAACTTCACGTAGGGAACGTGAAAAATCGGACGACAATGAAGTTTTAACCTGTTTGTATCAAATTCATCATTCTAAAAGTTTTGAAATTAAACAAGCAGAGAATAGTCATAATTCTATTATAAAGCTAATTGTTAATAGAAATAGTTCTTTTGCGCATTAACTTCACATAGGGAACGTGGAAAATCGGACGACAATGAAGTTTTAACCCGTTTGTATCAAATTCATCATTCCGAAAGTTTTGAAACTCAACAAGCAGAGAATAGTCATAATTCTATTATAAAGCTAATTGTTAATTCTATGACAAAGCTTATTGTGAATAGAAATCGTTGTTTTGAGCCTTAAAATATAGGGAACGTGAAAAATCAGACGATGATATAGTTTTACCATTTCGTATCAAATAATCTTCCTAAAAGTTTTAAAATACAACAAGTCGAGAATTATCATAATTCTCTTACAAAGCTTATTGTGAATACAAATCGTTTTTGGGCCTTAAACTTCACGTAGGAACATGGGAAGTAGAACGACTATGAAGTTTTATCTATTTTGTATATAATTCATCATTCTAAGAGTTTCAAATTCAACAAGTCGAGAATAATCATATTTCACTTACAAAGCTTATTGCGAATAGAAATCATTCTTTTAAGCATTAACATCACGTAGGGAATATGAGAAATCGAACGACAATGATGTTTTAACCAGTTTGTAATAAATTCATCTTTCTAAGAGTTTTGAAATTCAACAAGCCGAGAATAATCATATTTCACTTACAAAGCTTATTATGAATAGAAATCATTCTTTTGAACATTAACGTCACGTAGGGAACGTGGCAAAGTGGACGACAATGAAGTTTTAACCCGTTTGTATCAAATTCATCATTCTATGAGTTTTGAAATTCAACAAGCCGAGAATATTCATAATTCTATTATAAAGCTAATTGTTAATTGAAATCGTTGTTTTCAACCTTAACCTCACGTAGGGAACAAGGTAAATCCGACGATAACGAAGTTTTACTTATTTTCTATCAAATCATCATTCTAAGAGTTTTGAAATTCAAGAAGCCAAGAGTAATCGTAATTATGTTACTAAGCTCAATGAAACAAGAAATCGTTGTTTTGAGCCTTAACTCACATAGGAAACGTGAGAAAGTCATACGATAATGAAGTTTTACCCATTTTGTATCAAATAATCATCCTAAGAGTTTTGAAATTCTACGAGCCGATAATAATTATAATTTTATGACAAAGCTTATTTTGAATAGAAATCGTAGTTTTGATTCTTAAACTTCATGTAGGGAACGTTGAATATTGGACGATGATATAGTTTTCCCATTTCGTATCAAATAATCATCCTAAAAGTTTTGAAATTCAACAAGTCTAGAATTATCATAATTCTTTTACAAAGCTTATTGTGAATACAAATCATTGTTTTGGGCTTTAAACTTCACGTAGGGAACATGGGAAGTAGAACAACTATGAAGTTTTATCCATTTTGTATCTAATTTATCATTCTATGAGTTTCAAATTCAACAAGCCGAGAATAATCATATTTCAATTACAAAGCTTATTGCGAATAGAAATCATTCTTTTAAGCATTAACATCACGTAGGAAATGTGGGAAATTAGACGACAATGAAGTTTTAACCAGTTTGTATCAAATTCATCTTTCTAAGAGTTTTGAAATTCAACAAGTCGAGAATAGTCATAATTCTATTATAAAGCTAATTGTTAATAGAAATCGTTGTTTTCAACCTTAACTTCTCGTAGGGACCATGGTAAATCGGATGATAGTGAAGTGTTACTTATTTTCTATCAAATCATCATTCTAAGAGTTTTAGAATTCAAGAAGTCGACAATAATCGTAATTATGTTACTAAGCTCAATGTAAAAAGAAATCGTTGTTTTGAGCCTTAACTCACATAGGAAACGTGGGAAAGCATACGATAATAAAGTTTTACCCATTTTATATCAATTAATCATCCTAAGAGTTTTGAAATTCTACGAGCCGATAATAATCATAATTCTATGACAAAGCTTATTGACAATAAAATCGTTGTTTTGAGCCTTAAATTTCATTTAGGGAACGTGGTAAATCGGACGATGATTAAGTTTTCCCATTTCGTATCAAATAATCATCCTAAAAGTTTTGAAATTCAACAAGCCGATAATAATCATAATTCTATTACATAGCTTAGTATGAATAGAAATCATTGTTTTGTGCCTTAACTTCACGTAGGGAATGTGGAAAATCGACGACAATTAAGTTTAACCCATTTGTATCAAATTAATCATTCTAAGAGTTTTGAAATACAACAAGCTGAGAATAGTCATAATTCTATTATAAAGCTAATTGTTAATAGACATCGTTGTTTTCAACCTTAACTTCACGTAGGGAACATGCTAAATCGGACGGTAATGAAGTTTTACTTATTTTCTATCAAATCATCATTCTAAGAGTTTTGAAATTCAAGAAGCCAAGAGTAATCGTAATTATGTTACTAAGCTCAATGTAATAAGAAATCGTTGTTTTGAGCCTTAGCTCACGTAGGAAACATGAGAATTCATACGATAATGAAGATTTACCCATTTTGTATCAAATAATCATCCTAAGAGTTTTGAAATTAAACGAGCCGATAATAATCATAATTCTATGACAAAGCTTATTGTTAATAGAAATCGTTGTTTTGAGCCTTAAAATGTAGGGAACGTGGAAAATCGGACGATGATATAGTTTTGTCACTTCGTATCAAATAATCTTCCTAAAAGTTTTTAGATTCAACTAGCCGAGAATTATCATAATTCTTTTACAAAGCTTATTGTGAATACAAATCGTTGTTTTGAGCCTTAAACTTCACGTTTGGAACATGGGAAGTTGAATGAAATGAAGTTTTTATCCATTTTGTATCTATTCATTATTCTAAGAGTTTTAAATTCAACAAGCCGAGAATAATCATATTTCACTTACAAAGCTTATTGTGAATAGAAATCGTTGTTTTGAGCATTAACTTCATGTAGGGAATGTCAGAAATCGGACGACAATGAAGTTTTAACCAGGTTTGTGTCAAATTCATCATTCTAAGAGTTTTGAAATTCAATAAGCCGAGAATAGTCATAATTCTATTATAAACCTAATTTTTAATAGAAATCTTTATTTTCAACCTGGACTTCACGTAGGGAACATGGTACATCGAATGATAACATGTTTTACTTATTTTCTATCAAATCATTATTCTAAGAGTTTTGAAATTCAA
This sequence comes from Stephania japonica, assembly GCA_039657345.1. Classification (NCBI taxonomy): domain Eukaryota; kingdom Viridiplantae; phylum Streptophyta; class Magnoliopsida; order Ranunculales; family Menispermaceae; genus Stephania; species Stephania japonica. The sequence goes on along the minus strand of CM077558.1, from coordinate 27,342,070 downwards.
GAAGCCAAGAATAATCGTAATATTATATTACTAAGCTCAATGTAACAAGAAATCATTGTTTTGAGCCTTAACTCACATAGGAAATGTGGGAAAGCGTACGATAATGACATTTTACCCATTTTATATCAAATAATCATCCCCTGAGTTTTGAAATTCAACAAGCAGATAATAATTATAATTCTATGACAAAACTTATTGTCAATAGAAATCATTGTTTTGAGCTTTAAACTTCATGTAGGGAACGTGGAAAATCGGACGATGATTAAGTTTTCCCATTTCGTATCAAATAATCATCCTAAAAGTTTTGAAATTCAACAAGCCGATAATAATCATAATTATATTACAAAACTTAGTTTGAATAGAAATCGTTGTTTTGTGCCTTATCTTCACGTAGGAAATGTGAGAAATTGGATGACAATGAAGTTTTAACCATTTGTATCAAATTATCATTCTAGAAGTTTTGAAATTCAACGACCCGATAATAATCATAATTCTATGACAAAGCTTATTGTGAATATAAATCATTGTTTTGAGCCTTAAAATATAGGGAACATGGAAAATCGGACAATGATATAGTTTTACCTTTTCGTATCAAATAATCTTCCTAAAAGTTTTAAAATTCAACAAGTCGAGAATTATCATAATTCTTTTACAAAGCTTATTGTGAATACAAATCGTTGTTTTGAGCCTTAAACTTCACGTACGGAACATGCAAAGTAGAACGACAACGAAGTTTTATCCATTTTATATCTAATTCCTCATTCTAAGAGTTTGAAATTCAACAAGCCGAGAATAATCATATTTCACTTACAAAGCTTATTGTGAATAGAAATCGTTCTTTTGCGCATTAACTTCACGTAGGGAACGTGAAAAATCGGACGACAATGAAGTTTTAAGCTGTTTGTATCAAATTCATCATTCTAAAAGTTTTGAAATTAAACAAGCAGAGAATAGTCATAATTCTATTATAAAGCTAATTGTTAATAGAAATAGTTCTTTTGCGCATTAACTTCACATAGGGAACGTGGAAAATCGGATGACAATGAAGTTTTAACCCGTTTGTATCAAATTCATCATTCCGAAAGTTTTGAAACTCAACAAGCAGAGAATAGTCATAATTCTATTATAAAGCTAATTGTTAATTCTATGACAAAGCTTATTGTGAATAGAAATCGTTGTTTTGAGCCTTAAAATATAGGGAACGTGAAAAATCAGGACGATGATATAGTTTTACCATTTTGTATCAAATAATCTTCCTAAAAGTTTTAAAATACAACAAGTCGAGAATTATCATAATTCTCTTACAAAGCTTATTGTGAATACAAATCGTTTTTTGGGCCTTAAACTTCACGTAGGGAACATGGGAAGTAGAACGACTATGAAGTTTTATCTATTTTGTATATAATTCATCATTCTAAGAGTTTCAAATTCAACAAGTCGAGAATAATCATATTTCACTTACAAAGCTTATTGCGAATAGAAATCATTCTTTTAAGCATTGACATCACGTAGGGAATATGAGAAATCGAACGACAATGATGTTTTAACCAGTTTGTAATAAATTCATCTTTCTAAGAGTTTTGAAATTCAACAAGCCGAGAATAATCATATTTCACTTACAAAGCTTATTATGAATAGAAATCATTCTTTTGAACATTAACGTCATGTAGGGAACGTGGGAAAGTGGACGACAATGAAGTTTTAACCCGTTTGTATCAAATTCATCATTCTACGAGTTTTGAAATTCAACAAGCCGAGAATATTCATAATTCTATTATAAAGCTAATTGTTAATTGAAATCGTTGTTTTCAACCTTAACCTCACGTAGGGAACAAGGTAAATCCGACGATAACGAAGTTTTACTTATTTTCTATCAAATCATCATTCTAAGAGTTTTGAAATTCAAGAAGCCAAGAGTAATCGTAATTATGTTACTAAGCTCAATGAAACAAGAAATCGTTGTTTTGAGCCTTAACTCACATAGGAAATGTGAGAAGTCATACGATAATGAAGTTTTACCCATTTTGTATCAAATAATCATCCTAAGAGTTTTGAAATTCTACGAGCCGATAATAATTATAATTTTATGACAAAGCTTATTTTGAATAGAAATCGTAGTTTTGATTCTTAAACTTCATGTAGGGAACGTTGAATATTGGACGATGATATAGTTTTCCCATTCCGTATCAAATAATCATCCTAAAAGTTTTGAAATTCAACAAGTCTAGAATTATCATAATTCTTTTACAAAGCTTATTGTGAATACAAATCATTGTTTTGGGCTTTAAACTTCACGTAGGGAACATGGGAAGTAGAACAACTATGAAGGTTTATCCATTTTGTATCTAATTTATCATTCTATGAGTTTCAAATTCAACAAGCCGAGAATAATCATATTTCAATTACAAAGCTTATTGCGAATAGAAATCATTCTTTTAAGCATTAACATCACGTAGGGAATGTGGGAAATTAGACGACAATGAAGTTTTAACCAGTTTGTATCAAATTCATCTTTCTAAGAGTTTTGAAATTCAACAAGTCGAGAATAGTCATAATTCTATTATAAAGCTAATTGTTAATAGAAATCGTTGTTTTCAACCTTAACTTCTCGTAGGGACCATGGTAAATCGGATGATAGTGAAGTGTTACTTATTTTCTATCAAATCATCATTCTAAGAGTTTTAAAATTCAAGAAGTCGACAATAATCGTAATTATGTTACTAAGCTCAATGTAAAAAGAAATCGTTGTTTTGAGCCTTAACTCACATAGGAAACGTGGGAAAGCATACGATAATAAAGTTTTACCCATTTTATATCAATTAATCATCCTAAGAGTTTTGAAATTCTACGAGCCGATAATAATAAAAATTCTATGACAAAGCTTATTGACAATAGAAATCGTTGTTTTGAGCCTTAAATTTCATTTAGGGAACGTGGTAAATCGGACGATGATTAAGTTTTCCCATTTCGAATCAAATAATCATCCTAAAAGTTTTGAAATTCAACAAGTCGATAATAATCATAATTCTATTACATAGCTTAGTATGAATAGAAATCATTGTTTTGTGCCTTAACTTCACGTAGGGAATGTGGAAAATCGACGACAATTAAGTTTAACCCATTTGTATCAAATTAATCATTCTAAGAGTTTTGAAATACAACAAGTGAGAATAGTCATAATTCTATTATAAAGCTAATTGTTAATAGAAATCGTTTCTTTCAACCTTAACTTCACGTATGGAACATGCTAAATCGGACGGTAATGAAGTTTTACTTATTTTCTATCAAATCATCATTCTAAGAGTTTGAAATTTCAAGAAGCGAGAGTAATCGTAATTATGTTACTAAGCTCAATGTAATAAGAAATCGTTGTTTTGAGCCTTAGCTCACGTAGGAAACATGAGAATTCATACGATAATGAAGATTTACCCATTTTGTATCAAATAATCATCCTAAGAGTTTTGAAATTAAACGAGCCGATAATAATCATAATTCTATGACAAAGCTTATTGTTAATAGAAATCGTTGTTTTGAGCCTTAAAATGTAGGGAACGTGGAAAATCGGACGATGATATAGTTTTGTCACTTCGTATCAAATAATCTTCCTAAAAGTTTTTAGATTCAACTAGCCGAGAATTATCATAATTCTTTTACAAAGCTTATTGTGAATACAAATCGTTGTTTTGAGCCTTAAACTTCACGTTTGGAACATGGGAAGTTGAATGAAATGAAGTTTTTATCCATTTTGTATCTATTCATTATTCTAAGAGTTTTAAATTCAACAAGCCGAGAATAATCATATTTCACTTACAAAGCTTATTGTGAATAGAAATCGTTGTTTTGAGCATTAACTTCATGTAGGGAATGTCAGAAATCGGACGACAATGAAGTTTTAACCAGTTTGTGTCAAATTCATCATTCTAAGAGTTTTGAAATTCAATAAGCCGAGAATAGTCATAATTCTATTATAAACCTAATTTTTAATAGAAATCTTTATTTTCAACCTTAACTTCACGTAGGGAACATGGTACATCGAATGATAACTTGTTTTACTTATTTTCTATCAAATCATTATTCTAAGAGTTTTGAAATTCAAGAAGCCAAGAATAATCGTAATTATATTACTAAGCTCAATGTAACAAGAAATCATTGTTTTGAGCCTTAACTCACATAGGAAATGTGGGAAAGCGTACGATAATGACATTTTACCCATTTTATATCAAATAATCATCCCCTGAGTTTTGAAATTCAACAAGCAGATAATAATTATAATTCTATGACAAAACTTATTGTCAATAGAAATCATTGTTTTGAGCTTTAAACTTCATGTAGGGAACGTGGAAAATCGGACGATGATTAAGTTTTCCCATTTCGTATCAAATAATCATCCTAAAAGTTTTGAAATTCAACAAGCCGATAATAATCATAATTATATTACAAAACTTAGTATGAATAGAAATCGTTGTTTTGTGCCTTATCTTCACGTAGGAAATGTGAGAAATTGGATGACAATGAAGTTTTAACCATTTGTATCAAATTATCATTCTAGAAGTTTTGAAATTCAACGACCCGATAATAATCATAATTCTATGACAAAGCTTATTGTGAATAGAAATCATTGTTTTGAGCCTTAAAATATAGGGAACATGGAAAATCGGACAATGATATAGTTTTACCTTTTCGTATCAAATAATCTTCCTAAAAGTTTTAAAATTCAACAAGTCGAGAATTATCATAATTCTTTTACAAAGCTTATTGTGAATACAAATCGTTGTTTTGAGCCTTAAACTTCACGTACGGAACATGCAAAGTAGAACGACAACGAAGTTTTATCCATTTTATATCTAATTCCTCATTCTAAGAGTTTGAAATTCAACAAGCCGAGAATAATCATATTTCACTTACAAAGCTTATTGTGAATAGAAATCGTTCTTTTGCGCATTAACTTCACGTAGGGAACGTGAAAAATCGGACGACAATGAAGTTTTAAGTGTTTGTATCAAATTCATCATTCTAAAAGTTTTGAAATTAAACAAGCGGAGAATAGTCATAATTCTATTATAAAGCTAATTGTTAATAGAAATAGTTCTTTTGCGCATTAACTTCACATAGGGAACGTGGAAAATCGGACGACAATGAAGTTTTAACCCGTTTGTATCAAATTCATCATTCCGAAAGTTTTGAAACTCAACAAGCAGAGAATAGTCATAATTCTATTATAAAGCTAATTGTTAATTCTATGACAAAGCTTATTGTGAATAGAAATCGTTGTTTTGAGCCTTAAAATATAGGGAACGTGAAAAATCAGACGATGATATAGTTTTACCATTTCGTATCAAATAATCTTCCTAAAAGTTTTAAAATACAACAAGTCGAGAATTATCATAATTCTCTTACAAAGCTTATTGTGAATACAAATCGTTTTTTGGGCCTTAAACTTCACGTAGGGAACATGGGAAGTAGAACGACTATGAAGTTTTATCTATTTTGTATATAATTCATCATTCTAAGAGTTTCAAATTCAACAAGTCGAGAATAATCATATTTCACTTACAAAGCTTATTGCGAATAGAAATCATTCTTTTAAGCATTGACATCACGTAGGGAATATGAGAAATCGAACGACAATGATGTTTTAACCAGGTTTGTAATAAATTCATCTTTCTAAGAGTTTTGAAATTCAACAAGCCGAGAATAATCATATTTCACTTACAAAGCTTATTATGAATAGAAATCATTCTTTTGAACATTAACGTCACGTAGGAACGTGGGAAAGTGGACGACAATGAAGTTTTAACCCGTTTGTATCAAATTCATCATTCTACGAGTTTTGAAATTCAACAAGCCGAGAATATTCATAATTCTATTATAAAGCTAATTGTTAATTGAAATCGTTGTTTTCAACCTTAACCTCACGTAGGGAACAAGGTAAATCCGACGATAACGAAGTTTTACTTATTTTCTATCAAATCATCATTCTAAGAGTTTTGAAATTCAAGAAGCCAAGAGTAATCGTAATTATGTTACTAAGCTCAATGAAACAAGAAATCGTTGTTTTGAGCCTTAACTCACATAGGAAACGTGAGAAGTCATACGATAATGAAGTTTTACCCATTTTGTATCAAATAATCATCCTAAGAGTTTTGAAATTCTACGAGCCGATAATAATTATAATTTTATGACAAAGCTTATTTTGAATAGAAATCGTAGTTTTGATTCTTAAACTTCATGTAGGGAACGTTGAATATTGGACGATGATATAGTTTTCCCATTCCGTATCAAATAATCATCCTAAAAGTTTTGAAATTCAACAAGTCTAGAATTATCATAATTCTTTTACAAAGCTTATTGTGAATACAAATCATTGTTTTGGGCTTTAAACTTCACGTAGGGAACATGGGAAGTAGAACAACTATGAAGGTTTATCCATTTTGTATCTAATTTATCATTCTATGAGTTTCAAATTCAACAAGCCGAGAATAATCATATTTCAATTACAAAGCTTATTGCGAATAGAAATCATTCTTTTAAGCATTAACATCACGTAGGGAATGTGGGAAATTAGACGACAATGAAGTTTTAACCAGTTTGTATCAAATTCATCTTTCTAAGAGTTTTGAAATTCAACAAGTCGAGAATAGTCATAATTCTATTATAAAGCTAATTGTTAATAGAAATCGTTGTTTTCAACCTTAACTTCTCGTAGGGACCATGGTAAATCGGATGATAGTGAAGTGTTACTTATTTTCTATCAAATCATCATTCTAAGAGTTTTAAAATTCAAGAAGTCGACAATAATCGTAATTATGTTACTAAGCTCAATGTAAAAAGAAATCGTTGTTTTGAGCCTTAACTCACATAGGAAACGTGGGAAAGCATACGATAATAAAGTTTTACCCATTTTATATCAATTAATCATCCTAAGAGTTTTGAAATTCTACGAGCCGATAATAATAAAAATTCTATGACAAAGCTTATTGACAATAGAAATCGTTGTTTTGAGCCTTAAATTTCATTTAGGGAACGTGGTAAATCGGACGATGATTAAGTTTTCCCATTTCGAATCAAATAATCATCCTAAAAGTTTTGAAATTCAACAAGCCGATAATAATCATAATTCTATTACATAGCTTAGTATGAATAGAAATCATTGTTTTGTGCCTTAACTTCACGTAGGGAATGTGGAAAATCGAGACGACAATTAAGTTTAACCCATTTGTATCAAATTAATCATTCTAAGAGTTTTGAAATACAACAAGTGAGAATAGTCATAATTCTATTATAAAGCTAATTGTTAATAGAAATCGTTTCTTTCAACCTTAACTTCACGTATGGAACATGCTAAATCGGACGGTAATGAAGTTTTACTTATTTTCTATCAAATCATCATTCTAAGAGTTTGAAAATTCAAGAAGCCGAGAGTAATCGTAATTATGTTACTAAGCTCAATGTAATAAGAAATCGTTGTTTTGAGCCTTAGCTCACGTAGGAAACATGAGAATTCATACGATAATGAAGATTTACCCATTTTGTATCAAATAATCATCCTAAGAGTTTTGAAATTAAACGAGCCGATAATAATCATAATTCTATGACAAAGCTTATTGTTAATAGAAATCGTTGTTTTGAGCCTGAAAATGTAGGGAACGTGGAAAATCGGACGATGATATAGTTTTGTCACTTCGTATCAAATAATCTTCCTAAAAGTTTTTAGATTCAACTAGCCGAGAATTATCATAATTCTTTTACAAAGCTTATTGTGAATACAAATCGTTGTTTTGAGCCTTAAACTTCACGTTTGGAACATGGGAAGTTGAATGAAATGAAGTTTTTATCCATTTTGTATCTATTCATTATTCTAAGAGTTTTAAATTCAACAAGCCGAGAATAATCATATTTCACTTACAAAGCTTATTGTGAATAGAAATCGTTGTTTTGAGCATTAACTTCATGTAGGGAATGTCAGAAATCGGACGACAATGAAGTTTTAACCAGTTTGTGTCAAATTCATCATTCTAAGAGTTTTGAAATTCAATAAGCCGAGAATAGTCATAATTCTATTATAAACCTAATTTTTAATAGAAATCTTTATTTTCAACCTGGACTTCACGTAGGGAACATGGTACATCGAATGATAACTTGTTTTACTTATTTTCTATCAAATCATTATTCTAAGAGTTTTGAAATTCAAGAAGCCAAGAATAATCGTAATTATATTACTAAGCTCAATGTAACAAGAAATCATTGTTTTGAGCCTTAACTCACATAGGAAATGTGGGAAAGCGTACGATAATGACATTTTACCCATTTTATATCAAATAATCATCCCCTAGTTTTGAAATTCAACAAGCGAGATAATAATTATAATTCTATGACAAAACTTATTGTCAATAGAAATCATTGTTTTGAGCTTTAAACTTCATGTAGGGAACGTGGAAAATCGGACGATGATTAAGTTTTCCCATTTCGTATCAAATAATCATCTTAAAAGTTTTGAAATTCAACAAGCCGATAATAATCATAATTATATTACAAAACTTAGTATGAAATAGAAATCGTTGTTTTGTGCCTTATCTTCACGTAGGAAATGTGAGAAATTGGATGACAATGAAGTTTTAACCATTTGTATCAAATTATCATTCTAGAAGTTTTGAAATTCAACGACCCGATAATAATCATAATTCTATGACAAAGCTTATTGTGAATAGAAATCATTGTTTTGAGCCTTAAAATATAGGGAACATGGAAAATCGGACAATGATATAGTTTTACCTTTTCATATCAAATAATCTTCCTAAAAGTTTTAAAATTCAACAAGTCGAGAATTATCATAATTCTTTTACAAAGCTTATTGTGAATACAAATCGTTGTTTTGAGCCTTAAACTTCACGTACGGAACATGCAAAGTAGAACGACAACGAAGTTTTATCCATTTTATATCTAATTCCTCATTCTAAGAGTTTATAATTCAACAAGCCGAGAATAATCATATTTCACTTACAAAGCTTATTGTGAATAGAAATCGTTCTTTTAAGCATTAACTTCACGTAGGGAACGTGAAAAATCGGACGACAATGAAGTTTTAAGCTGTTTGTATCAAATTCATCATTCTAAAAGTTTTGAAATTAAACAAGCAGAGAATAGTCATAATTCTATTATAAAGCTAATTGTTAATAGAAATAGTTCTTTTGCGCATTAACTTCACATAGGGAACGTGGAAAATCGGACGACAATGAAGTTTTAACCCGTTTGTATCAAATTCATCATTCAAAGTTTTGAAACTCAACAAGCAGAGAATAGTCATAATTCTATTATAAAGCTAATTGTTAATTCTATGACAAAGCTTATTGTGAATAGAAATCGTTGTTTTGAGCCTTAAAATATAGGGAACGTGAAAAATCAGACGATGATATAGTTTTACCATTTCGTATCAAATAATCTTCCTAAAAGTTTTAAAATACAACAAGTCGAGAATTATCATAATTCTCTTACAAAGCTTATTGTGAATACAAATCGTTTTTTGGGCCTTAAACTTCACGTAGGGAACATGGGAAGTAGAACGACTATGAAGTTTTATCTATTTTGTATATAATTCATCATTCTAAGAGTTTCAAATTCAACAAGTCGAGAATAATCATATTTCACTTACAAAGCTTATTGCGAATAGAAATCATTCTTTTAAGCATTGACATCACGTAGGGAATATGAGAAATCGAACGACAATGATGTTTTAACCAGTTTGTAATAAATTCATCTTTCTAAGAGTTTTGAAATTCAACAAGCCGAGAATAATCATATTTCACTTACAAAGCTTATTATGAATAGAAATCATTCTTTTGAACATTAACGTCACGTAGGGAACGTGGGAAAGTGGACGACAATGAAGTTTTAACCCGTTTGTATCAAATTCATCATTCTACGAGTTTTGAAATTCAACAAGCCGAGAATATTCATAATTCTATTATAAAGCTAATTGTTAATTGAAATCGTTGTTTTCAACCTTAACCTCACGTAGGGAACAAGGTAAATCCGACGATAACGAAGTTTTACTTATTTTCTATCAAATCATCATTCTAAGAGTTTTGAAATTCAAGAAGCCAAGAGTAATCGTAATTATGTTACTAAGCTCAATGAAACAAGAAATCGTTGTTTTGAGCCTTAACTCACATAGGAAACGTGAGAAGTCATACGATAATGAAGTTTTACCCATTTTGTATCAAATAATCATCCTAAGAGTTTTGAAATTCTACGAGCCGATAATAATTATAATTTTATGACAAAGCTTATTTTGAATAGAAATCGTAGTTTTGATTCTTAAACTTCATGTAGGGAACGTTGAATATTGACGATGATATAGTTTTCCCATTCCGTATCAAATAATCATCCTAAAAGTTTTGAAATTCAACAAGTCTAGAATTATCATAATTCTTTTACAAAGCTTATTGTGAATACAAATCATTGTTTTGGGCTTTAAACTTCACGTAGGGAACATGGGAAGTAGAACAACTATGAAGGTTTATCCATTTTGTATCTAATTTATCATTCTATGAGTTTCAAATTCAACAAGCCGAGAATAATCATATTTCAATTACAAAGCTTATTGCGAATAGAAATCATTCTTTTAAGCATTAACATCACGTAGGGAATGTGGGAAATTAGACGACAATGAAGTTTTAACCAGTTTGTATCAAATTCATCTTTCTAAGAGTTTTGAAATTCAACAAGTCGAGAATAGTCATAATTCTATTATAAAGCTAATTGTTAATAGAAATCGTTGTTTTCAACCTTAACTTCTCGTAGGGACCATGGTAAATCGGATGATAGTGAAGTGTTACTTATTTTCTATCAAATCATCATTCTAAGAGTTTTAAAATTCAAGAAGTCGACAATAATCGTAATTATGTTACTAAGCTCAATGTAAAAAGAAATCGTTGTTTTGAGCCTTAACTCACATAGGAAACGTGGGAAAGCATACGATAATAAAGTTTTACCCATTTTATATCAATTAATCATCCTAAGAGTTTTGAAATTCTACGAGCCGATAATAATAAAAATTCTATGACAAAGCTTATTGACAATAGAAATCGTTGTTTTGAGCCTTAAATTTCATTTAGGGAACGTGGTAAATCGGACGATGATTAAGTTTTCCCATTTCGAATCAAATAATCATCCTAAAAGTTTTGAAATTCAACAAGCCGATAATAATCATAATTCTATTACATAGCTTAGTATGAATAGAAATCATTGTTTTGTGCCTTAACTTCACGTAGGGAATGTGGAAAATCAGACGACAATTAAGTTTAACCCATTTGTATCAAATTAATCATTCTAAGAGTTTTGAAATACAACAAGCTGAGAATAGTCATAATTCTATTATAAAGCTAATTGTTAATAGAAATCGTTTCTTTCAACCTTAACTTCACGTATGGAACATGCTAAATCGGACGGTAATGAAGTTTTACTTATTTTCTATCAAATCATCATTCTAAGAGTTTGAAAATTCAAGAAGCCGAGAGTAATCGTAATTATGTTACTAAGCTCAATGTAATAAGAAATCGTTGTTTTGAGCCTTAGCTCACGTAGGAAACATGAGAATTCATACGATAATGAAGATTTACCCATTTTGTATCAAATAATCATCCTAAGAGTTTTGAAATTAAACGAGCCGATAATAATCATAATTCTATGACAAAGCTTATTGTTAATAGAAATCGTTGTTTTGAGCCTGAAAATGTAGGGAACGTGGAAAATCGGACGATGATATAGTTTTGTCACTTCGTATCAAATAATCTTCCTAAAAGTTTTTAGATTCAACTAGCCGAGAATTATCATAATTCTTTTACAAAGCTTATTGTGAATACAAATCGTTGTTTTGAGCCTTAAACTTCACGTTTGGAACATGGGAAGTTGAATGAAATGAAGTTTTTATCCATTTTGTATCTATTCATTATTCTAAGAGTTTTAAATTCAACAAGCCGAGAATAATCATATTTCACTTACAAAGCTTATTGTGAATAGAAATCGTTGTTTTGAGCATTAACTTCATGTAGGGAATGTCAGAAATCGGACGACAATGAAGTTTTAACCAGTTTGTGTCAAATTCATCATTCTAAGAGTTTTGAAATTCAATAAGCCGAGAATAGTCATAATTCTATTATAAACCTAATTTTTAATAGAAATCTTTATTTTCAACCTGGACTTCACGTAGGGAACATGGTACATCGAATGATAACTTGTTTTACTTATTTTCTATCAAATCATTATTCTAAGAGTTTTGAAATTCAAGAAGCCAAGAATAATCGTAATTATATTACTAAGCTCAATGTAACAAGAAATCATTGTTTTGAGCCTTAACTCACATAGGAAATGTGGGAAAGCGTACGATAATGACATTTTACCCATTTTATATCAAATAATCATCCCCTGAGTTTTGAAATTCAACAAGCAGATAATAATTATAATTCTATGACAAAACTTATTGTCAATAGAAATCATTGTTTTGAGCTTTAAACTTCATGTAGGGAACGTGGAAAATCGGACGATGATTAAGTTTTCCCATTTCGTATCAAATAATCATCCTAAAAGTTTTGAAATTCAACAAGCCGATAATAATCATAATTATATTACAAAACTTAGTATGAATAGAAATCGTTGTTTTGTGCCTTATCTTCACGTAGGAAATGTGAGAAATTGGATGACAATGAAGTTTTAACCATTTGTATCAAATTATCATTCTAGAAGTTTTGAAATTCAACGACCCGATAATAATCATAATTCTATGACAAAGCTTATTGTGAATAAAAATCATTGTTTTGAGCCTTAAAATATAGGGAACATGGAAAATCGGACAATGATATAGTTTTACCTTTTCATATCAAATAATCTTCCTAAAAGTTTTAAAATTCAACAAGTCGAGAATTATCATAATTCTTTTACAAAGCTTATTGTGAATACAAATCGTTGTTTTGAGCCTTAAACTTCACGTACGGAACATGCAAAGTAGAACGACAACGAAGTTTTATCCATTTTATATCTAATTCCTCATTCTAAGAGTTTGAAATTCAACAAGCCGAGAATAATCATATTTCACTTACAAAGCTTATTGTGAATAGAAATCGTTCTTTTGCGCATTAACTTCACGTAGGGAACGTGAAAAATCGGACGACAATGAAGTTTTAAGTCTGTTTGTATCAAATTCATCATTCTAAAAGTTTTGAAATTAAACAAGCGAGAGAATAGTCATAATTCTATTATAAAGCTAATTGTTAATAGAAATAGTTCTTTTGCGCATTAACTTCACATAGGGAACGTGGAAAATCGGACGACAATGAAGTTTTAACCCGTTTGTATCAAATTCATCATTCCGAAAGTTTTGAAACTCAACAAGCGAGAGAATAGTCATAATTCTATTATAAAGCTAATTGTTAATTCTATGACAAAGCTTATTGTGAATAGAAATCGTTGTTTTGAGCCTTAAAATATAGGGAACGTGAAAAATCGACGATGATATAGTTTTACCATTTCGTATCAAATAATCTTCCTAAAAGTTTTAAAATACAACAAGTCGAGAATTATCATAATTCTCTTACAAAGCTTATTGTGAATACAAATCGTTTTTTGGGCCTTAAACTTCACGTAGGGAACATGGGAAGTAGAACGACTATGAAGTTTTATCTATTTTGTATATAATTCATCATTCTAAGAGTTTCAAATTCAACAAGTCGAGAATAATCATATTTCACTTACAAAGCTTATTGCGAATAGAAATCATTCTTTTAAGCATTGACATCACGTAGGGAATATGAGAAATCGAACGACAATGATGTTTTAACCAGTTTGTAATAAATTCATCTTTCTAAGAGTTTTGAAATTCAACAAGCCGAGAATAATCATATTTCACTTACAAAGCTTATTATGAATAGAAATCATTCTTTTGAACATTAACGTCACGTAGGGAACGTGGGAAAGTGGACGACAATGAAGTTTTAACCCGTTTGTATCAAATTCATCATTCTACGAGTTTTGAAATTCAACAAGCCGAGAATATTCATAATTCTATTATAAAGCTAATTGTTAATTGAAATCGTTGTTTTCAACCTTAACCTCACGTAGGGAACAAGGTAAATCCGACGATAACGAAGTTTTACTTATTTTCTATCAAATCATCATTCTAAGAGTTTTGAAATTCAAGAAGCCAAGAGTAATCGTAATTATGTTACTAAGCTCAATGAAACAAGAAATCGTTGTTTTGAGCCTTAACTCACATAGGAAACGTGAGAAGTCATACGATAATGAAGTTTTACCCATTTTGTATCAAATAATCATCCTAAGAGTTTTGAAATTCTACGAGCCGATAATAATTATAATTTTATGACAAAGCTTATTTTGAATAGAAATCGTAGTTTTGATTCTTAAACTTCATGTAGGGAACGTTGAATATTGGACGATGATATAGTTTTCCCATTCCGTATCAAATAATCATCCTAAAAGTTTTGAAATTCAACAAGTCTAGAATTATCATAATTCTTTTACAAAGCTTATTGTGAATACAAATCATTGTTTTGGGCTTTAAACTTCACGTAGGGAACATGGGAAGTAGAACAACTATGAAGGTTTATCCATTTTGTATCTAATTTATCATTCTATGAGTTTCAAATTCAACAAGCCAGAATAATCATATTTCAATTACAAAGCTTATTGCGAATAGAAATCATTCTTTTAAGCATTAACATCACGTAGGGAATGTGGGAAATTAGACGACAATGAAGTTTTAACCAGTTTGTATCAAATTCATCTTTCTAAGAGTTTTGAAATTCAACAAGTCGAGAATAGTCATAATTCTATTATAAAGCTAATTGTTAATAGAAATCGTTGTTTTCAACCTTAACTTCTCGTAGGGACCATGGTAAATCGGATGATAGTGAAGTGTTACTTATTTTCTATCAAATCATCATTCTAAGAGTTTTAAAATTCAAGAAGTCGACAATAATCGTAATTATGTTACTAAGCTCAATGTAAAAAGAAATCGTTGTTTTGAGCCTTAACTCACATAGGAAACGTGGGAAAGCATACGATAATAAAGTTTTACCCATTTTATATCAATTAATCATCCTAAGAGTTTTGAAATTCTACGAGCCGATAATAATAAAAATTCTATGACAAAGCTTATTGACAATAGAAATCGTTGTTTTGAGCCTTAAATTTCATTTAGGGAACGTGGTAAATCGGACGATGATTAAGTTTTCCCATTTCGAATCAAATAATCATCCTAAAAGTTTTGAAATTCAACAAGCCGATAATAATCATAATTCTATTACATAGCTTAGTATGAATAGAAATCATTGTTTTGTGCCTTAACTTCACGTAGGGAATGTGGAAAATCGACGACAATTAAGTTTAACCCATTTGTATCAAATTAATCATTCTAAGAGTTTTGAAATACAACAAGCTGAGAATAGTCATAATTCTATTATAAAGCTAATTGTTAATAGAAATCGTTTCTTTCAACCTTAACTTCACGTATGGAACATGCTAAATCGGACGGTAATGAAGTTTTACTTATTTTCTATCAAATCATCATTCTAAGAGTTTGGAAATTCAAGAAGCCGAGAGTAATCGTAATTATGTTACTAAGCTCAATGTAATAAGAAATCGTTGTTTTGAGCCTTAGCTCACGTAGGAAACATGAGAATTCATACGATAATGAAGATTTACCCATTTTGTATCAAATAATCATCCTAAGAGTTTTGAAATTAAACGAGCCGATAATAATCATAATTCTATGACAAAGCTTATTGTTAATAGAAATCGTTGTTTTGAGCCCGAAAATGTAGGGAACGTGGAAAATCGGACGATGATATAGTTTTGTCACTTAAGTATCAAATAATCTTCCTAAAAGTTTTTAGATTCAACTAGCCGAGAATTATCATAATTCTTTTACAAAGCTTATTGTGAATACAAATCGTTGTTTTGAGCCTTAAACTTCACGTTTGGAACATGGGAAGTTGAATGAAATGAAGTTTTTATCCATTTTGTATCTATTCATTATTCTAAGAGTTTTAAATTCAACAAGCCGAGAATAATCATATTTCACTTACAAAGCTTATTGTGAATAGAAATCGTTGTTTTGAGCATTAACTTCATGTAGGGAATGTCAGAAATCGGACGACAATGAAGTTTTAACCAGTTTGTGTCAAATTCATCATTCTAAGAGTTTTGAAATTCAATAAGCCGAGAATAGTCATAATTCTATTATAAACCTAATTTTTAATAGAAATCTTTATTTTCAACCTGGACTTCACGTAGGGAACATGGTACATCGAATGATAACTTGTTTTACTTATTTTCTATCAAATCATTATTCTAAGAGTTTTGAAATTCAAGAAGCCAAGAATAATCGTAATTATATTACTAAGCTCAATGTAACAAGAAATCATTGTTTTGAGCCTTAACTCACATAGGAAATGTGGGAAAGCGTACGATAATGACATTTTACCCATTTTATATCAAATAATCATCCCCTGAGTTTTGAAATTCAACAAGCGATAATAATTATAATTCTATGACAAAACTTATTGTCAATAGAAATCATTGTTTTGAGCTTTAAACTTCATGTAGGGAACGTGGAAAATCGGACGATGATTAAGTTTTCCCATTTCGTATCAAATAATCATCCTAAAAGTTTTGAAATTCAACAAGCCGATAATAATCATAATTATATTACAAAACTTAGTATGAATAGAAATCGTTGTTTTGTGCCTTATCTTCACGTAGGAAATGTGAGAAATTGGATGACAATGAAGTTTTAACCATTTGTATCAAATTATCATTCTAGAAGTTTTGAAATTCAACGACCCGATAATAATCATAATTCTATGACAAAGCTTATTGTGAATAGAAATCATTGTTTTGAGCCTTAAAATATAGGGAACATGGAAAATCGGACAATGATATAGTTTTACCTTTTCGTATCAAATAATCTTCCTAAAAGTTTTAAAATTCAACAAGTCGAGAATTATCATAATTCTTTTACAAAGCTTATTGTGAATACAAATCGTTGTTTTGAGCCTTAAACTTCACGTACGGAACATGCAAAGTAGAACGACAACGAAGTTTTATCCATTTTATATCTAATTCCTCATTCTAAGAGTTTGAAATTCAACAAGCCGAGAATAATCATATTTCACTTACAAAGCTTATTGTGAATAGAAATCGTTCTTTTGCGCATTAACTTCACGTAGGGAACGTGAAAAATCGGACGACAATGAAGTTTTAACTGTTTGTATCAAATTCATCATTCTAAAAGTTTTGAAATTAAACGAAGCGAGAGAATAGTCATAATTCTATTATAAAGCTAATTGTTAATAGAAATAGTTCTTTTGCGCATTAACTTCACATAGGGAACGTGGAAAATCGGACGACAATGAAGTTTTAACCCGTTTGTATCAAATTCATCATTCCGAAAGTTTTGAAACTCAACAAGCAGAGAATAGTCATAATTCTATTATAAAGCTAATTGTTAATTCTATGACAAAGCTTATTGTGAATAGAAATCGTTGTTTTGAGCCTTAAAATATAGGGAACGTGAAAAATCAGACGATGATATAGTTTTACCATTTCGTATCAAATAATCTTCCTAAAAGTTTTAAAATACAACAAGTCGAGAATTATCATAATTCTCTTACAAAGCTTATTGTGAATACAAATCGTTTTTTGGGCCTTAAACTTCACGTAGGGAACATGGGAAGTAGAACGACTATGAAGTTTTATCTATTTTGTATATAATTCATCATTCTAAGAGTTTCAAATTCAACAAGTCGAGAATAATCATATTTCACTTACAAAGCTTATTGCGAATAGAAATCATTCTTTTAAGCATTGACATCACGTAGGGAATATGAGAAATCGAACGACAATGATGTTTTAACCAGTTTGTAATAAATTCATCTTTCTAAGAGTTTTGAAATTCAACAAGCCGAGAATAATCATATTTCACTTACAAAGCTTATTATGAATAGAAATCATTCTTTTGAACATTAACGTCACGTAGGGAACGTGGGAAAGTGGACGACAATGAAGTTTTAACCCGTTTGTATCAAATTCATCATTCTACGAGTTTTGAAATTCAACAAGCCGAGAATATTCATAATTCTATTATAAAGCTAATTGTTAATTGAAATCGTTGTTTTCAACCTTAACCTCACGTAGGGAACAAGGTAAATCCGACGATAACGAAGTTTTACTTATTTTCTATCAAATCATCATTCTAAGAGTTTTGAAATTCAAGAAGCCAAGAGTAATCGTAATTATGTTACTAAGCTCAATGAAACAAGAAATCGTTGTTTTGAGCCTTAACTCACATAGGAAACGTGAGAAGTCATACGATAATGAAGTTTTACCCATTTTGTATCAAATAATCATCCTAAGAGTTTTGAAATTCTACGAGCCGATAATAATTATAATTTTATGACAAAGCTTATTTTGAATAGAAATCGTAGTTTTGATTCTTAAACTTCATGTAGGGAACGTTGAATATTGGACGATGATATAGTTTTCCCATTCCGTATCAAATAATCATCCTAAAAGTTTTGAAATTCAACAAGTCTAGAATTATCATAATTCTTTTACAAAGCTTATTGTGAATACAAATCATTGTTTTGGGCTTTAAACTTCACGTAGGGAACATGGGAAGTAGAACAACTATGAAGGTTTATCCATTTTGTATCTAATTTATCATTCTATGAGTTTCAAATTCAACAAGCCGAGAATAATCATATTTCAATTACAAAGCTTATTGCGAATAGAAATCATTCTTTTAAGCATTAACATCACGTAGGGAATGTGGGAAATTAGACGACAATGAAGTTTTAACCAGTTTGTATCAAATTCATCTTTCTAAGAGTTTTGAAATTCAACAAGTCGAGAATAGTCATAATTCTATTATAAAGCTAATTGTTAATAGAAATCGTTGTTTTCAACCTTAACTTCTCGTAGGGACCATGGTAAATCGGATGATAGTGAAGTGTTACTTATTTTCTATCAAATCATCATTCTAAGAGTTTTAAAATTCAAGAAGTCGACAATAATCGTAATTATGTTACTAAGCTCAATGTAAAAAGAAATCGTTGTTTTGAGCCTTAACTCACATAGGAAACGTGGGAAAGCATACGATAATAAAGTTTTACCCATTTTATATCAATTAATCATCCTAAGAGTTTTGAAATTCTACGAGCCGATAATAATAAAAATTCTATGACAAAGCTTATTGACAATAGAAATCGTTGTTTTGAGCCTTAAATTTCATTTAGGGAACGTGGTAAATCGGACGATGATTAAGTTTTCCCATTTCGAATCAAATAATCATCCTAAAAGTTTTGAAATTCAACAAGCCGATAATAATCATAATTCTATTACATAGCTTAGTATGAATAGAAATCATTGTTTTGTGCCTTAACTTCACGTAGGGAATGTGGAAAATCGACGACAATTAAGTTTAACCCATTTGTATCAAATTAATCATTCTAAGAGTTTTGAAATACAACAAGCTGAGAATAGTCATAATTCTATTATAAAGCTAATTGTTAATAGAAATCGTTTCTTTCAACCTTAACTTCACGTATGGAACATGCTAAATCGGACGGTAATGAAGTTTTACTTATTTTCTATCAAATCATCATTCTAAGAGTTTGGAAATTCAAGAAGCCGAGAGTAATCGTAATTATGTTACTAAGCTCAATGTAATAAGAAATCGTTGTTTTGAGCCTTAGCTCACGTAGGAAACATGAGAATTCATACGATAATGAAGATTTACCCATTTTGTATCAAATAATCATCCTAAGAGTTTTGAAATTAAACGAGCCGATAATAATCATAATTCTATGACAAAGCTTATTGTTAATAGAAATCGTTGTTTTGAGCCCGAAAATGTAGGGAACGTGGAAAATCGGACGATGATATAGTTTTGTCACTTCAGTATCAAATAATCTTCCTAAAAGTTTTTAGATTCAACTAGCCGAGAATTATCATAATTCTTTTACAAAGCTTATTGTGAATACAAATCGTTGTTTTGAGCCTTAAACTTCACGTTTGGAACATGGGAAGTTGAATGAAATGAAGTTTTTATCCATTTTGTATCTATTCATTATTCTAAGAGTTTTAAATTCAACAAGCCGAGAATAATCATATTTCACTTACAAAGCTTATTGTGAATAGAAATCGTTGTTTTGAGCATTAACTTCATGTAGGGAATGTCAGAAATCGGACGACAATGAAGTTTTAACCAGTTTGTGTCAAATTCATCATTCTAAGAGTTTTGAAATTCAATAAGCCGAGAATAGTCATAATTCTATTATAAACCTAATTTTTAATAGAAATCTTTATTTTCAACCTGGACTTCACGTAGGGAACATGGTACATCGAATGATAACTTGTTTTACTTATTTTCTATCAAATCATTATTCTAAGAGTTTTGAAATTCAAGAAGCCAAGAATAATCGTAATTATATTACTAAGCTCAATGTAACAAGAAATCATTGTTTTGAGCCTTAACTCACATAGGAAATGTGGGAAAGCGTACGATAATGACATTTTACCCATTTTATATCAAATAATCATCCCCTGAGTTTTGAAATTCAACAAGCAGATAATAATTATAATTCTATGACAAAACTTATTGTCAATAGAAATCATTGTTTTGAGCTTTAAACTTCATGTAGGGAACGTGGAAAATCGGACGATGATTAAGTTTTCCCATTTCGTATCAAATAATCATCCTAAAAGTTTTGAAATTCAACAAGCCGATAATAATCATAATTATATTACAAAACTTAGTATGAATAGAAATCGTTGTTTTGTGCCTTATCTTCACGTAGGAAATGTGAGAAATTGGATGACAATGAAGTTTTAACCATTTGTATCAAATTATCATTCTAGAAGTTTTGAAATTCAACGACCCGATAATAATCATAATTCTATGACAAAGCTTATTGTGAATAGAAATCATTGTTTTGAGCCTTAAAATATAGGGAACATGGAAAATCGGACAATGATATAGTTTTACCTTTTCGTATCAAATAATCTTCCTAAAAGTTTTAAAATTCAACAAGTCGAGAATTATCATAATTCTTTTACAAAGCTTATTGTGAATACAAATCGTTGTTTTGAGCCTTAAACTTCACGTACGGAACATGCAAAGTAGAACGACAACGAAGTTTTATCCATTTTATATCTAATTCCTCATTCTAAGAGTTTGAAATTCAACAAGCCGAGAATAATCATATTTCACTTACAAAGCTTATTGTGAATAGAAATCGTTCTTTAAGCGCATTAACTTCACGTAGGGAACGTGAAAAATCGGACGACAATGAAGTTTTAACCTGTTTGTATCAAATTCATCATTCTAAAAGTTTTGAAATTAAACAAGCAGAGAATAGTCATAATTCTATTATAAAGCTAATTGTTAATAGAAATAGTTCTTTTGCGCATTAACTTCACATAGGGAACGTGGAAAATCGGACGACAATGAAGTTTTAACCCGTTTGTATCAAATTCATCATTCCGAAAGTTTTGAAACTCAACAAGCGAGAGAATAGTCATAATTCTATTATAAAGCTAATTGTTAATTCTATGACAAAGCTTATTGTGAATAGAAATCGTTGTTTTGAGCCTTAAAATATAGGGAACGTGAAAAATCAGACGATGATATAGTTTTACCATTTCGTATCAAATAATCTTCCTAAAAGTTTTAAAATACAACAAGTCGAGAATTATCATAATTCTCTTACAAAGCTTATTGTGAATACAAATCGTTTTTTGGGCCTTAAACTTCACGTAGGGAACATGGGAAGTAGAACGACTATGAAGTTTTATCTATTTTGTATATAATTCATCATTCTAAGAGTTTCAAATTCAACAAGTCGAGAATAATCATATTTCACTTACAAAGCTTATTGCGAATAGAAATCATTCTTTTAAGCATTGACATCACGTAGGGAATATGAGAAATCGAACGACAATGATGTTTTAACCAGTTTGTAATAAATTCATCTTTCTAAGAGTTTTGAAATTCAACAAGCCGAGAATAATCATATTTCACTTACAAAGCTTATTATGAATAGAAATCATTCTTTTGAACATTAACGTCACGTAGGGAACGTGGGAAAGTGGACGACAATGAAGTTTTAACCCGTTTGTATCAAATTCATCATTCTACGAGTTTTGAAATTCAACAAGCCGAGAATATTCATAATTCTATTATAAAGCTAATTGTTAATTGAAATCGTTGTTTTCAACCTTAACCTCACGTAGGGAACAAGGTAAATCCGACGATAACGAAGTTTTACTTATTTTCTATCAAATCATCATTCTAAGAGTTTTGAAATTCAAGAAGCCAAGAGTAATCGTAATTATGTTACTAAGCTCAATGAAACAAGAAATCGTTGTTTTGAGCCTTAACTCACATAGGAAACGTGAGAAGTCATACGATAATGAAGTTTTACCCATTTTGTATCAAATAATCATCCTAAGAGTTTTGAAATTCTACGAGCCGATAATAATTATAATTTTATGACAAAGCTTATTTTGAATAGAAATCGTAGTTTTGATTCTTAAACTTCATGTAGGGAACGTTGAATATTGGACGATGATATAGTTTTCCCATTCCGTATCAAATAATCATCCTAAAAGTTTTGAAATTCAACAAGTCTAGAATTATCATAATTCTTTTACAAAGCTTATTGTGAATACAAATCATTGTTTTGGGCTTTAAACTTCACGTAGGGAACATGGGAAGTAGAACAACTATGAAGGTTTATCCATTTTGTATCTAATTTATCATTCTATGAGTTTCAAATTCAACAAGCCGAGAATAATCATATTTCAATTACAAAGCTTATTGCGAATAGAAATCATTCTTTTAAGCATTAACATCACGTAGGGAATGTGGGAAATTAGACGACAATGAAGTTTTAACCAGTTTGTATCAAATTCATCTTTCTAAGAGTTTTGAAATTCAACAAGTCGAGAATAGTCATAATTCTATTATAAAGCTAATTGTTAATAGAAATCGTTGTTTTCAACCTTAACTTCTCGTAGGGACCATGGTAAATCGGATGATAGTGAAGTGTTACTTATTTTCTATCAAATCATCATTCTAAGAGTTTTAAAATTCAAGAAGTCGACAATAATCGTAATTATGTTACTAAGCTCAATGTAAAAAGAAATCGTTGTTTTGAGCCTTAACTCACATAGGAAACGTGGGAAAGCATACGATAATAAAGTTTTACCCATTTTATATCAATTAATCATCCTAAGAGTTTTGAAATTCTACGAGCCGATAATAATAAAAATTCTATGACAAAGCTTATTGACAATAGAAATCGTTGTTTTGAGCCTTAAATTTCATTTAGGGAACGTGGTAAATCGGACGATGATTAAGTTTTTTCCCATTTCGAATCAAATAATCATCCTAAAAGTTTTGAAATTCAACAAGCCGATAATAATCATAATTCTATTACATAGCTTAGTATGAATAGAAATCATTGTTTTGTGCCTTAACTTCACGTAGGGAATGTGGAAAATCGACGACAATTAAGTTTAACCCATTTGTATCAAATTAATCATTCTAAGAGTTTTGAAATACAACAAGCTGAGAATAGTCATAATTCTATTATAAAGCTAATTGTTAATAGAAATCGTTTCTTTCAACCTTAACTTCACGTATGGAACATGCTAAATCGGACGGTAATGAAGTTTTACTTATTTTCTATCAAATCATCATTCTAAGAGTTTGGAAATTCAAGAAGCCGAGAGTAATCGTAATTATGTTACTAAGCTCAATGTAATAAGAAATCGTTGTTTTGAGCCTTAGCTCACGTAGGAAACATGAGAATTCATACGATAATGAAGATTTACCCATTTTGTATCAAATAATCATCCTAAGAGTTTTGAAATTAAACGAGCCGATAATAATCATAATTCTATGACAAAGCTTATTGTTAATAGAAATCGTTGTTTTGAGCCTGAAAATGTAGGGAACGTGGAAAATCGGACGATGATATAGTTTTGTCACTTCGTATCAAATAATCTTCCTAAAAGTTTTTAGATTCAACTAGCCGAGAATTATCATAATTCTTTTACAAAGCTTATTGTGAATACAAATCGTTGTTTTGAGCCTTAAACTTCACGTTTGGAACATGGGAAGTTGAATGAAATGAAGTTTTTATCCATTTTGTATCTATTCATTATTCTAAGAGTTTTAAATTCAACAAGCCGAGAATAATCATATTTCACTTACAAAGCTTATTGTGAATAGAAATCGTTGTTTTGAGCATTAACTTCATGTAGGGAATGTCAGAAATCGGACGACAATGAAGTTTTAACCAGTTTGTGTCAAATTCATCATTCTAAGAGTTTTGAAATTCAATAAGCCGAGAATAGTCATAATTCTATTATAAACCTAATTTTTAATAGAAATCTTTATTTTCAACCTGGACTTCACGTAGGGAACATGGTACATCGAATGATAACTTGTTTTACTTATTTTCTATCAAATCATTATTCTAAGAGTTTTGAAATTCAAGAAGCCAAGAATAATCGTAATTATATTACTAAGCTCAATGTAACAAGAAATCATTGTTTTGAGCCTTAACTCACATAGGAAATGTGGGAAAGCGTACGATAATGACATTTTACCCATTTTATATCAAATAATCATCCCCTGAGTTTTGAAATTCAACAAGCAGATAATAATTATAATTCTATGACAAAACTTATTGTCAATAGAAATCATTGTTTTGAGCTTTAAACTTCATGTAGGGAACGTGGAAAATCGGACGATGATTAAGTTTTCCCATTTCGTATCAAATAATCATCCTAAAAGTTTTGAAATTCAACAAGCCGATAATAATCATAATTATATTACAAAACTTAGTATGAATAGAAATCGTTGTTTTGTGCCTTATCTTCACGTAGGAAATGTGAGAAATTGGATGACAATGAAGTTTTAACCATTTGTATCAAATTATCATTCTAGAAGTTTTGAAATTCAACGACCCGATAATAATCATAATTCTATGACAAAGCTTATTGTGAATAGAAATCATTGTTTTGAGCCTTAAAATATAGGGAACATGGAAAATCGGACAATGATATAGTTTTACCTTTTCGTATCAAATAATCTTCCTAAAAGTTTTAAAATTCAACAAGTCGAGAATTATCATAATTCTTTTACAAAGCTTATTGTGAATACAAATCGTTGTTTTGAGCCTTAAACTTCACGTACGGAACATGCAAAGTAGAACGACAACGAAGTTTTATCCATTTTATATCTAATTCCTCATTCTAAGAGTTTGAAATTCAACAAGCCGAGAATAATCATATTTCACTTACAAAGCTTATTGTGAATAGAAATCGTTCTTTTGCGCATTAACTTCACGTAGGGAACGTGAAAAATCGGACGACAATGAAGTTTTAACCTGTTTGTATCAAATTCATCATTCTAAAAGTTTTGAAATTAAACAAGCGAGAGAATAGTCATAATTCTATTATAAAGCTAATTGTTAATAGAAATAGTTCTTTTGCGCATTAACTTCACATAGGGAACGTGGAAAATCGGACGACAATGAAGTTTTAACCCGTTTGTATCAAATTCATCATTCCGAAAGTTTTGAAACTCAACAAGCGAGAGAATAGTCATAATTCTATTATAAAGCTAATTGTTAATTCTATGACAAAGCTTATTGTGAATAGAAATCGTTGTTTTGAGCCTTAAAATATAGGGAACGTGAAAAATCGACGATGATATAGTTTTACCATTTCGTATCAAATAATCTTCCTAAAAGTTTTAAAATACAACAAGTCGAGAATTATCATAATTCTCTTACAAAGCTTATTGTGAATACAAATCGTTTTTGGGCCTTAAACTTCACGTAGGGAACATGGGAAGTAGAACGACTATGAAGTTTTATCTATTTTGTATATAATTCATCATTCTAAGAGTTTCAAATTCAACAAGTCGAGAATAATCATATTTCACTTACAAAGCTTATTGCGAATAGAAATCATTCTTTTAAGCATTGACATCACGTAGGGAATATGAGAAATCGAACGACAATGATGTTTTAACCAGTTTGTAATAAATTCATCTTTCTAAGAGTTTTGAAATTCAACAAGCCGAGAATAATCATATTTCACTTACAAAGCTTATTATGAATAGAAATCATTCTTTTGAACATTAACGTCACGTAGGGAACGTGGGAAAGTGGACGACAATGAAGTTTTAACCCGTTTGTATCAAATTCATCATTCTACGAGTTTTGAAATTCAACAAGCCGAGAATATTCATAATTCTATTATAAAGCTAATTGTTAATTGAAATCGTTGTTTTCAACCTTAACCTCACGTAGGGAACAAGGTAAATCCGACGATAACGAAGTTTTACTTATTTTCTATCAAATCATCATTCTAAGAGTTTTGAAATTCAAGAAGCCAAGAGTAATCGTAATTATGTTACTAAGCTCAATGAAACAAGAAATCGTTGTTTTGAGCCTTAACTCACATAGGAAACGTGAGAAGTCATACGATAATGAAGTTTTACCCATTTTGTATCAAATAATCATCCTAAGAGTTTTGAAATTCTACGAGCCGATAATAATTATAATTTTATGACAAAGCTTATTTTGAATAGAAATCGTAGTTTTGATTCTTAAACTTCATGTAGGGAACGTTGAATATTGGACGATGATATAGTTTTCCCATTCCGTATCAAATAATCATCCTAAAAGTTTTGAAATTCAACAAGTCTAGAATTATCATAATTCTTTTACAAAGCTTATTGTGAATACAAATCATTGTTTTGGGCTTTAAACTTCACGTAGGGAACATGGGAAGTAGAACAACTATGAAGGTTTATCCATTTTGTATCTAATTTATCATTCTATGAGTTTCAAATTCAACAAGCCGAGAATAATCATATTTCAATTACAAAGCTTATTGCGAATAGAAATCATTCTTTTAAGCATTAACATCACGTAGGGAATGTGGGAAATTAGACGACAATGAAGTTTTAACCAGTTTGTATCAAATTCATCTTTCTAAGAGTTTTGAAATTCAACAAGTCGAGAATAGTCATAATTCTATTATAAAGCTAATTGTTAATAGAAATCGTTGTTTTCAACCTTAACTTCTCGTAGGGACCATGGTAAATCGGATGATAGTGAAGTGTTACTTATTTTCTATCAAATCATCATTCTAAGAGTTTTAAAATTCAAGAAGTCGACAATAATCGTAATTATGTTACTAAGCTCAATGTAAAAAGAAATCGTTGTTTTGAGCCTTAACTCACATAGGAAACGTGGGAAAGCATACGATAATAAAGTTTTACCCATTTTATATCAATTAATCATCCTAAGAGTTTTGAAATTCTACGAGCCGATAATAATAAAAATTCTATGACAAAGCTTATTGACAATAGAAATCGTTGTTTTGAGCCTTAAATTTCATTTAGGGAACGTGGTAAATCGGACGATGATTAAGTTTTTTCCCATTTCGAATCAAATAATCATCCTAAAAGTTTTGAAATTCAACAAGCCGATAATAATCATAATTCTATTACATAGCTTAGTATGAATAGAAATCATTGTTTTGTGCCTTAACTTCACGTAGGGAATGTGGAAAATCAGACGACAATTAAGTTTAACCCATTTGTATCAAATTAATCATTCTAAGAGTTTTGAAATACAACAAGCTGAGAATAGTCATAATTCTATTATAAAGCTAATTGTTAATAGAAATCGTTTCTTTCAACCTTAACTTCACGTATGGAACATGCTAAATCGGACGGTAATGAAGTTTTACTTATTTTCTATCAAATCATCATTCTAAGAGTTTGGAAATTCAAGAAGCCGAGAGTAATCGTAATTATGTTACTAAGCTCAATGTAATAAGAAATCGTTGTTTTGAGCCTTAGCTCACGTAGGAAACATGAGAATTCATACGATAATGAAGATTTACCCATTTTGTATCAAATAATCATCCTAAGAGTTTTGAAATTAAACGAGCCGATAATAATCATAATTCTATGACAAAGCTTATTGTTAATAGAAATCGTTGTTTTGAGCCTTGAAAATGTAGGGAACGTGGAAAATCGGACGATGATATAGTTTTGTCACTTCGTATCAAATAATCTTCCTAAAAGTTTTTAGATTCAACTAGCCGAGAATTATCATAATTCTTTTACAAAGCTTATTGTGAATACAAATCGTTGTTTTGAGCCTTAAACTTCACGTTTGGAACATGGGAAGTTGAATGAAATGAAGTTTTTATCCATTTTGTATCTATTCATTATTCTAAGAGTTTTAAATTCAACAAGCCGAGAATAATCATATTTCACTTACAAAGCTTATTGTGAATAGAAATCGTTGTTTTGAGCATTAACTTCATGTAGGGAATGTCAGAAATCGGACGACAATGAAGTTTTAACCAGTTTGTGTCAAATTCATCATTCTAAGAGTTTTGAAATTCAATAAGCCGAGAATAGTCATAATTCTATTATAAACCTAATTTTTAATAGAAATCTTTATTTTCAACCTGGACTTCACGTAGGGAACATGGTACATCGAATGATAACTTGTTTTACTTATTTTCTATCAAATCATTATTCTAAGAGTTTTGAAATTCAAGAAGCCAAGAATAATCGTAATTATATTACTAAGCTCAATGTAACAAGAAATCATTGTTTTGAGCCTTAACTCACATAGGAAATGTGGGAAAGCGTACGATAATGACATTTTACCCATTTTATATCAAATAATCATCCCCTGAGTTTTGAAATTCAACAAGCAGATAATAATTATAATTCTATGACAAAACTTATTGTCAATAGAAATCATTGTTTTGAGCTTTAAACTTCATGTAGGGAACGTGGAAAATCGGACGATGATTAAGTTTTCCCATTTCGTATCAAATAATCATCCTAAAAGTTTTGAAATTCAACAAGCCGATAATAATCATAATTATATTACAAAACTTAGTATGAATAGAAATCGTTGTTTTGTGCCTTATCTTCACGTAGGAAATGTGAGAAATTGGATGACAATGAAGTTTTAACCATTTGTATCAAATTATCATTCTAGAAGTTTTGAAATTCAACGACCCGATAATAATCATAATTCTATGACAAAGCTTATTGTGAATAGAAATCATTGTTTTGAGCCTTAAAATATAGGGAACATGGAAAATCGGACAATGATATAGTTTTACCTTTTCGTATCAAATAATCTTCCTAAAAGTTTTAAAATTCAACAAGTCGAGAATTATCATAATTCTTTTACAAAGCTTATTGTGAATACAAATCGTTGTTTTGAGCCTTAAACTTCACGTACGGAACATGCAAAGTAGAACGACAACGAAGTTTTATCCATTTTATATCTAATTCCTCATTCTAAGAGTTTGAAATTCAACAAGCCGAGAATAATCATATTTCACTTACAAAGCTTATTGTGAATAGAAATCGTTCTTTTGCGCATTAACTTCACGTAGGGAACGTGAAAAATCGGACGACAATGAAGTTTTAACTGTTTGTATCAAATTCATCATTCTAAAAGTTTTGAAATTAAACGAAGCGAGAGAATAGTCATAATTCTATTATAAAGCTAATTGTTAATAGAAATAGTTCTTTTGCGCATTAACTTCACATAGGGAACGTGGAAAATCGGACGACAATGAAGTTTTAACCCGTTTGTATCAAATTCATCATTCGAAAGTTTTGAAACTCAACAAGCGAGAGAATAGTCATAATTCTATTATAAAGCTAATTGTTAATTCTATGACAAAGCTTATTGTGAATAGAAATCGTTGTTTTGAGCCTTAAAATATAGGGAACGTGAAAAATCGACGATGATATAGTTTTACCATTTCGTATCAAATAATCTTCCTAAAAGTTTTAAAATACAACAAGTCGAGAATTATCATAATTCTCTTACAAAGCTTATTGTGAATACAAATCGTTTTTGGGCCTTAAACTTCACGTAGGGAACATGGGAAGTAGAACGACTATGAAGTTTTATCTATTTTGTATATAATTCATCATTCTAAGAGTTTCAAATTCAACAAGTCGAGAATAATCATATTTCACTTACAAAGCTTATTGCGAATAGAAATCATTCTTTTAAGCATTGACATCACGTAGGGAATATGAGAAATCGAACGACAATGATGTTTTAACCAGTTTGTAATAAATTCATCTTTCTAAGAGTTTTGAAATTCAACAAGCCGAGAATAATCATATTTCACTTACAAAGCTTATTATGAATAGAAATCATTCTTTTGAACATTAACGTCACGTAGGGAACGTGGGAAAGTGGACGACAATGAAGTTTTAACCCGTTTGTATCAAATTCATCATTCTACGAGTTTTGAAATTCAACAAGCCGAGAATATTCATAATTCTATTATAAAGCTAATTGTTAATTGAAATCGTTGTTTTCAACCTTAACCTCACGTAGGGAACAAGGTAAATCCGACGATAACGAAGTTTTACTTATTTTCTATCAAATCATCATTCTAAGAGTTTTGAAATTCAAGAAGCCAAGAGTAATCGTAATTATGTTACTAAGCTCAATGAAACAAGAAATCGTTGTTTTGAGCCTTAACTCACATAGGAAACGTGAGAAGTCATACGATAATGAAGTTTTACCCATTTTGTATCAAATAATCATCCTAAGAGTTTTGAAATTCTACGAGCCGATAATAATTATAATTTTATGACAAAGCTTATTTTGAATAGAAATCGTAGTTTTGATTCTTAAACTTCATGTAGGGAACGTTGAATATTGGACGATGATATAGTTTTCCCATTCCGTATCAAATAATCATCCTAAAAGTTTTGAAATTCAACAAGTCTAGAATTATCATAATTCTTTTACAAAGCTTATTGTGAATACAAATCATTGTTTTGGGCTTTAAACTTCACGTAGGGAACATGGGAAGTAGAACAACTATGAAGGTTTATCCATTTTGTATCTAATTTATCATTCTATGAGTTTCAAATTCAACAAGCCGAGAATAATCATATTTCAATTACAAAGCTTATTGCGAATAGAAATCATTCTTTTAAGCATTAACATCACGTAGGGAATGTGGGAAATTAGACGACAATGAAGTTTTAACCAGTTTGTATCAAATTCATCTTTCTAAGAGTTTTGAAATTCAACAAGTCGAGAATAGTCATAATTCTATTATAAAGCTAATTGTTAATAGAAATCGTTGTTTTCAACCTTAACTTCTCGTAGGGACCATGGTAAATCGGATGATAGTGAAGTGTTACTTATTTTCTATCAAATCATCATTCTAAGAGTTTTAAAATTCAAGAAGTCGACAATAATCGTAATTATGTTACTAAGCTCAATGTAAAAAGAAATCGTTGTTTTGAGCCTTAACTCACATAGGAAACGTGGGAAAGCATACGATAATAAAGTTTTACCCATTTTATATCAATTAATCATCCTAAGAGTTTTGAAATTCTACGAGCCGATAATAATAAAAATTCTATGACAAAGCTTATTGACAATAGAAATCGTTGTTTTGAGCCTTAAATTTCATTTAGGGAACGTGGTAAATCGGACGATGATTAAGTTTTTTCCCATTTCGAATCAAATAATCATCCTAAAAGTTTTGAAATTCAACAAGCCGATAATAATCATAATTCTATTACATAGCTTAGTATGAATAGAAATCATTGTTTTGTGCCTTAACTTCACGTAGGGAATGTGGAAAATCAGACGACAATTAAGTTTAACCCATTTGTATCAAATTAATCATTCTAAGAGTTTTGAAATACAACAAGCTGAGAATAGTCATAATTCTATTATAAAGCTAATTGTTAATAGAAATCGTTTCTTTCAACCTTAACTTCACGTATGGAACATGCTAAATCGGACGGTAATGAAGTTTTACTTATTTTCTATCAAATCATCATTCTAAGAGTTTGGAAATTCAAGAAGCCGAGAGTAATCGTAATTATGTTACTAAGCTCAATGTAATAAGAAATCGTTGTTTTGAGCCTTAGCTCACGTAGGAAACATGAGAATTCATACGATAATGAAGATTTACCCATTTTGTATCAAATAATCATCCTAAGAGTTTTGAAATTAAACGAGCCGATAATAATCATAATTCTATGACAAAGCTTATTGTTAATAGAAATCGTTGTTTTGAGCCTTTGAAAATGTAGGGAACGTGGAAAATCGGACGATGATATAGTTTTGTCACTTCGTATCAAATAATCTTCCTAAAAGTTTTTAGATTCAACTAGCCGAGAATTATCATAATTCTTTTACAAAGCTTATTGTGAATACAAATCGTTGTTTTGAGCCTTAAACTTCACGTTTGGAACATGGGAAGTTGAATGAAATGAAGTTTTTATCCATTTTGTATCTATTCATTATTCTAAGAGTTTTAAATTCAACAAGCCGAGAATAATCATATTTCACTTACAAAGCTTATTGTGAATAGAAATCGTTGTTTTGAGCATTAACTTCATGTAGGGAATGTCGAAAATCGGACGACAATGAAGTTTTAACCAGTTTGTGTCAAATTCATCATTCTAAGAGTTTTGAAATTCAATAAGCCGAGAATAGTCATAATTCTATTATAAACCTAATTTTTAATAGAAATCTTTATTTTCAACCTGGACTTCACGTAGGGAACATGGTACATCGAATGATAACTTGTTTTACTTATTTTCTATCAAATCATTATTCTAAGAGTTTTGAAATTCAAGAAGCCAAGAATAATCGTAATTATATTACTAAGCTCAATGTAACAAGAAATCATTGTTTTGAGCCTTAACTCACATAGGAAATGTGGGAAAGCGTACGATAATGACATTTTACCCATTTTATATCAAATAATCATCCCCTGAGTTTTGAAATTCAACAAGCAGATAATAATTATAATTCTATGACAAAACTTATTGTCAATAGAAATCATTGTTTTGAGCTTTAAACTTCATGTAGGGAACGTGGAAAATCGGACGATGATTAAGTTTTCCCATTTCGTATCAAATAATCATCCTAAAAGTTTTGAAATTCAACAAGCCGATAATAATCATAATTATATTACAAAACTTAGTATGAATAGAAATCGTTGTTTTGTGCCTTATCTTCACGTAGGAAATGTGAGAAATTGGATGACAATGAAGTTTTAACCATTTGTATCAAATTATCATTCTAGAAGTTTTGAAATTCAACGACCCGATAATAATCATAATTCTATGACAAAGCTTATTGTGAATAGAAATCATTGTTTTGAGCCTTAAAATATAGGGAACATGGAAAATCGGACAATGATATAGTTTTACCTTTTCGTATCAAATAATCTTCCTAAAAGTTTTAAAATTCAACAAGTCGAGAATTATCATAATTCTTTTACAAAGCTTATTGTGAATACAAATCGTTGTTTTGAGCCTTAAACTTCACGTACGGAACATGCAAAGTAGAACGACAACGAAGTTTTATCCATTTTATATCTAATTCCTCATTCTAAGAGTTTGAAATTCAACAAGCCGAGAATAATCATATTTCACTTACAAAGCTTATTGTGAATAGAAATCGTTCTTTTGCGCATTAACTTCACGTAGGGAACGTGAAAAATCGGACGACAATGAAGTTTTAAGCTGTTTGTATCAAATTCATCATTCTAAAAGTTTTGAAATTAAACGAAGCGAGAGAATAGTCATAATTCTATTATAAAGCTAATTGTTAATAGAAATAGTTCTTTTGCGCATTAACTTCACATAGGGAACGTGGAAAATCGGACGACAATGAAGTTTTAACCCGTTTGTATCAAATTCATCATTCGAAAGTTTTGAAACTCAACAAGCAGAGAATAGTCATAATTCTATTATAAAGCTAATTGTTAATTCTATGACAAAGCTTATTGTGAATAGAAATCGTTGTTTTGAGCCTTAAAATATAGGGAACGTGAAAAATCAGACGATGATATAGTTTTACCATTTCGTATCAAATAATCTTCCTAAAAGTTTTAAAATACAACAAGTCGAGAATTATCATAATTCTCTTACAAAGCTTATTGTGAATACAAATCGTTTTTTGGGCCTTAAACTTCACGTAGGGAACATGGGAAGTAGAACGACTATGAAGTTTTATCTATTTTGTATATAATTCATCATTCTAAGAGTTTCAAATTCAACAAGTCGAGAATAATCATATTTCACTTACAAAGCTTATTGCGAATAGAAATCATTCTTTTAAGCATTGACATCACGTAGGGAATATGAGAAATCGAACGACAATGATGTTTTAACCAGTTTGTAATAAATTCATCTTTCTAAGAGTTTTGAAATTCAACAAGCCGAGAATAATCATATTTCACTTACAAAGCTTATTATGAATAGAAATCATTCTTTTGAACATTAACGTCACGTAGGGAACGTGGGAAAGTGGACGACAATGAAGTTTTAACCCGTTTGTATCAAATTCATCATTCTACGAGTTTTGAAATTCAACAAGCCGAGAATATTCATAATTCTATTATAAAGCTAATTGTTAATTGAAATCGTTGTTTTCAACCTTAACCTCACGTAGGGAACAAGGTAAATCCGACGATAACGAAGTTTTACTTATTTTCTATCAAATCATCATTCTAAGAGTTTTGAAATTCAAGAAGCCAAGAGTAATCGTAATTATGTTACTAAGCTCAATGAAACAAGAAATCGTTGTTTTGAGCCTTAACTCACATAGGAAACGTGAGAAGTCATACGATAATGAAGTTTTACCCATTTTGTATCAAATAATCATCCTAAGAGTTTTGAAATTCTACGAGCCGATAATAATTATAATTTTATGACAAAGCTTATTTTGAATAGAAATCGTAGTTTTGATTCTTAAACTTCATGTAGGGAACGTTGAATATTGGACGATGATATAGTTTTCCCATTCCGTATCAAATAATCATCCTAAAAGTTTTGAAATTCAACAAGTCTAGAATTATCATAATTCTTTTACAAAGCTTATTGTGAATACAAATCATTGTTTTGGGCTTTAAACTTCACGTAGGGAACATGGGAAGTAGAACAACTATGAAGGTTTATCCATTTTGTATCTAATTTATCATTCTATGAGTTTCAAATTCAACAAGCCGAGAATAATCATATTTCAATTACAAAGCTTATTGCGAATAGAAATCATTCTTTTAAGCATTAACATCACGTAGGGAATGTGGGAAATTAGACGACAATGAAGTTTTAACCAGTTTGTATCAAATTCATCTTTCTAAGAGTTTTGAAATTCAACAAGTCGAGAATAGTCATAATTCTATTATAAAGCTAATTGTTAATAGAAATCGTTGTTTTCAACCTTAACTTCTCGTAGGGACCATGGTAAATCGGATGATAGTGAAGTGTTACTTATTTTCTATCAAATCATCATTCTAAGAGTTTTAAAATTCAAGAAGTCGACAATAATCGTAATTATGTTACTAAGCTCAATGTAAAAAGAAATCGTTGTTTTGAGCCTTAACTCACATAGGAAACGTGGGAAAGCATACGATAATAAAGTTTTACCCATTTTATATCAATTAATCATCCTAAGAGTTTTGAAATTCTACGAGCCGATAATAATAAAAATTCTATGACAAAGCTTATTGACAATAGAAATCGTTGTTTTGAGCCTTAAATTTCATTTAGGGAACGTGGTAAATCGGACGATGATTAAGTTTTCCCATTTCGAATCAAATAATCATCCTAAAAGTTTTGAAATTCAACAAGCCGATAATAATCATAATTCTATTACATAGCTTAGTATGAATAGAAATCATTGTTTTGTGCCTTAACTTCACGTAGGGAATGTGGAAAATCGACGACAATTAAGTTTAACCCATTTGTATCAAATTAATCATTCTAAGAGTTTTGAAATACAACAAGCTGAGAATAGTCATAATTCTATTATAAAGCTAATTGTTAATAGAAATCGTTTCTTTCAACCTTAACTTCACGTATGGAACATGCTAAATCGGACGGTAATGAAGTTTTACTTATTTTCTATCAAATCATCATTCTAAGAGTTTGGAAATTCAAGAAGCCGAGAGTAATCGTAATTATGTTACTAAGCTCAATGTAATAAGAAATCGTTGTTTTGAGCCTTAGCTCACGTAGGAAACATGAGAATTCATACGATAATGAAGATTTACCCATTTTGTATCAAATAATCATCCTAAGAGTTTTGAAATTAAACGAGCCGATAATAATCATAATTCTATGACAAAGCTTATTGTTAATAGAAATCGTTGTTTTGAGCCTTAAAATGTAGGGAACGTGGAAAATCGGACGATGATATAGTTTTGTCACTTCGTATCAAATAATCTTCCTAAAAGTTTTTAGATTCAACTAGCCGAGAATTATCATAATTCTTTTACAAAGCTTATTGTGAATACAAATCGTTGTTTTGAGCCTTAAACTTCACGTTTGGAACATGGGAAGTTGAATGAAATGAAGTTTTTATCCATTTTGTATCTATTCATTATTCTAAGAGTTTTAAATTCAACAAGCCGAGAATAATCATATTTCACTTACAAAGCTTATTGTGAATAGAAATCGTTGTTTTGAGCATTAACTTCATGTAGGGAATGTCGAAAATCGGACGACAATGAAGTTTTAACCAGGTTTGTGTCAAATTCATCATTCTAAGAGTTTTGAAATTCAATAAGCCGAGAATAGTCATAATTCTATTATAAACCTAATTTTTAATAGAAATCTTTATTTTCAACCTGGACTTCACGTAGGGAACATGGTACATCGAATGATAACTTGTTTTACTTATTTTCTATCAAATCATTATTCTAAGAGTTTTGAAATTCAAGAAGCCAAGAATAATCGTAATTATATTACTAAGCTCAATGTAACAAGAAATCATTGTTTTGAGCCTTAACTCACATAGGAAATGTGGGAAAGCGTACGATAATGACATTTTACCCATTTTATATCAAATAATCATCCCCTGAGTTTTGAAATTCAACAAGCAGATAATAATTATAATTCTATGACAAAACTTATTGTCAATAGAAATCATTGTTTTGAGCTTTAAACTTCATGTAGGGAACGTGGAAAATCGGACGATGATTAAGTTTTCCCATTTCGTATCAAATAATCATCCTAAAAGTTTTGAAATTCAACAAGCCGATAATAATCATAATTATATTACAAAACTTAGTATGAATAGAAATCGTTGTTTTGTGACTTATCTTCACGTAGGAAATGTGAGAAATTGGATGACAATGAAGTTTTAACCATTTGTATCAAATTATCATTCTAGAAGTTTTGAAATTCAACGACCCGATAATAATCATAATTCTATGACAAAGCTTATTGTGAATAGAAATCATTGTTTTGAGCCTTAAAATATAGGGAACATGGAAAATCGGACAATGATATAGTTTTACCTTTTCGTATCAAATAATCTTCCTAAAAGTTTTAAAATTCAACAAGTCGAGAATTATCATAATTCTTTTACAAAGCTTATTGTGAATACAAATCGTTGTTTTGAGCCTTAAACTTCACGTACGGAACATGCAAAGTAGAACGACAACGAAGTTTTATCCATTTTATATCTAATTCCTCATTCTAAGAGTTTGAAATTCAACAAGCCGAGAATAATCATATTTCACTTACAAAGCTTATTGTGAATAGAAATCGTTCTTTTGCGCATTAACTTCACGTAGGGAACGTGAAAAATCGGACGACAATGAAGTTTTAACCCGTTTGTATCAAATTCATCATTCCGAAAGTTTTGAAACTCAACAAGCAGAGAATAGTCATAATTCTATTATAAAGCTAATTGTTAATTCTATGACAAAGCTTATTGTGAATAGAAATCGTTGTTTTGAGCCTTAAAATATAGGGAACGTGAAAAATCGAACGTGATGATATAGTTTTACCATTTCGTATCAAATAATCTTCCTAAAAGTTTTAAAATACAACAAGTCGAGAATTATCATAATTCTCTTACAAAGCTTATTGTGAATACAAATCGTTTTTTGGGCCTTAAACTTCACGTAGGGAACATGGGAAGTAGAACGACTATGAAGTTTTATCTATTTTGTATATAATTCATCATTCTAAGAGTTTCAAATTCAACAAGTCGAGAATAATCATATTTCACTTACAAAGCTTATTGCGAATAGAAATCATTCTTTTAAGCATTGACATCACGTAGGGAATATGAGAAATCGAACGACAATGATGTTTTAACCAGTTTGTAATAAATTCATCTTTCTAAGAGTTTTGAAATTCAACAAGCCGAGAATAATCATATTTCACTTACAAAGCTTATTATGAATAGAAATCATTCTTTTGAACATTAACGTCACGTAGGGAACGTGGGAAAGTGGACGACAATGAAGTTTTAACCCGTTTGTATCAAATTCATCATTCTACGAGTTTTGAAATTCAACAAGCCGAGAATATTCATAATTCTATTATAAAGCTAATTGTTAATTGAAATCGTTGTTTTCAACCTTAACCTCACGTAGGGAACAAGGTAAATCCGACGATAACGAAGTTTTACTTATTTTCTATCAAATCATCATTCTAAGAGTTTTGAAATTCAAGAAGCCAAGAGTAATCGTAATTATGTTACTAAGCTCAATGAAACAAGAAATCGTTGTTTTGAGCCTTAACTCACATAGGAAACGTGAGAAGTCATACGATAATGAAGTTTTACCCATTTTGTATCAAATAATCATCCTAAGAGTTTTGAAATTCTACGAGCCGATAATAATTATAATTTTATGACAAAGCTTATTTTGAATAGAAATCGTAGTTTTGATTCTTAAACTTCATGTAGGGAACGTTGAATATTGGACGATGATATAGTTTTCCCATTCGTATCAAATAATCATCCTAAAAGTTTTGAAATTCAACAAGTCTAGAATTATCATAATTCTTTTACAAAGCTTATTGTGAATACAAATCATTGTTTTGGGCTTTAAACTTCACGTAGGGAACATGGGAAGTAGAACAACTATGAAGGTTTATCCATTTTGTATCTAATTTATCATTCTATGAGTTTCAAATTCAACAAGCCGAGAATAATCATATTTCAATTACAAAGCTTATTGCGAATAGAAATCATTCTTTTAAGCATTAACATCACGTAGGGAATGTGGGAAATTAGACGACAATGAAGTTTTAACCAGTTTGTATCAAATTCATCTTTCTAAGAGTTTTGAAATTCAACAAGTCGAGAATAGTCATAATTCTATTATAAAGCTAATTGTTAATAGAAATCGTTGTTTTCAACCTTAACTTCTCGTAGGGACCATGGTAAATCGGATGATAGTGAAGTGTTACTTATTTTCTATCAAATCATCATTCTAAGAGTTTTAAAATTCAAGAAGTCGACAATAATCGTAATTATGTTACTAAGCTCAATGTAAAAAGAAATCGTTGTTTTGAGCCTTAACTCACATAGGAAACGTGGGAAAGCATACGATAATAAAGTTTTACCCATTTTATATCAATTAATCATCCTAAGAGTTTTGAAATTCTACGAGCCGATAATAATAAAAATTCTATGACAAAGCTTATTGACAATAGAAATCGTTGTTTTGAGCCTTAAATTTCATTTAGGGAACGTGGTAAATCGGACGATGATTAAGTTTTCCCATTTCGAATCAAATAATCATCCTAAAAGTTTTGAAATTCAACAAGCCGATAATAATCATAATTCTATTACATAGCTTAGTATGAATAGAAATCATTGTTTTGTGCCTTAACTTCACGTAGGGAATGTGGAAAATCAGACGACAATTAAGTTTAACCCATTTGTATCAAATTAATCATTCTAAGAGTTTTGAAATACAACAAGCTGAGAATAGTCATAATTCTATTATAAAGCTAATTGTTAATAGAAATCGTTTCTTTCAACCTTAACTTCACGTATGGAACATGCTAAATCGGACGGTAATGAAGTTTTACTTATTTT
The DNA here is from genome assembly GCA_039657345.1 of Stephania japonica. NCBI lineage: Eukaryota > Viridiplantae > Streptophyta > Magnoliopsida > Ranunculales > Menispermaceae > Stephania > Stephania japonica. Next base: position 27,302,075 of record CM077558.1, on the reverse strand, counting down.
CTATCAAATCATCATTCTAAGAGTTTGGAAATTCAAGAAGCCGAGAGTAATCGTAATTATGTTACTAAGCTCAATGTAATAAGAAATCGTTGTTTTGAGCCTTAGCTCACGTAGGAAACATGAGAATTCATACGAGAATGAAGATTTACCCATTTTGTATCAAATAATCATCCTAAGAGTTTTGAAATTAAACGAGCCGATAATAATCATAATTCTATGACAAAGCTTATTGTTAATAGAAATCGTTGTTTTGAGCCTTAAAATGTAGGGAACGTGGAAAATCGGACGATGATATAGTTTTGTCACTTCGTATCAAATAATCTTCCTAAAAGTTTTTAGATTCAACTAGCCGAGAATTATCATAATTCTTTTACAAAGCTTATTGTGAATACAAATCGTTGTTTTGAGCCTTAAACTTCACGTTTGGAACATGGGAAGTTGAATGAAATGAAGTTTTTATCCATTTTGTATCTATTCATTATTCTAAGAGTTTTAAATTCAACAAGCCGAGAATAATCATATTTCACTTACAAAGCTTATTGTGAATAGAAATCGTTGTTTTGAGCATTAACTTCATGTAGGGAATGTCAGAAATCGGACGACAATGAAGTTTTAACCAGTTTGTGTCAAATTCATCATTCTAAGAGTTTTGAAATTCAATAAGCCGAGAATAGTCATAATTCTATTATAAACCTAATTTTTAATAGAAATCTTTATTTTCAACCTGGACTTCACGTAGGGAACATGGTACATCGAATGATAACTTGTTTTACTTATTTTCTATCAAATCATTATTCTAAGAGTTTTGAAATTCAAGAAGCCAAGAGTAATCGTAATTATGTTACTAAGCTCAATGAAACAAGAAATCGTTGTTTTGAGCCTTAACTCACATAGGAAACGTGAGAAGTCATACGATAATGAAGTTTTACCCATTTTGTATCAAATAATCATCCTAAGAGTTTTGAAATTCTACGAGCCGATAATAATTATAATTTTATGACAAAGCTTATTTTGAATAGAAATCGTAGTTTTGATTCTTAAACTTCATGTAGGGAACGTGGAACGTTGAATATTGGACGATGATATAGTTTTCCCATTCCGTATCAAATAATCATCCTAAAAGTTTTGAAATTCAACAAGTCTAGAATTATCATAATTCTTTTACAAAGCTTATTGTGAATACAAATCATTGTTTTGGGCTTTAAACTTCACGTAGGGAACATGGGAAGTAGAACAACTATGAAGGTTTATCCATTTTGTATCTAATTTATCATTCTATGAGTTTCAAATTCAACAAGCCGAGAATAATCATATTTCAATTACAAAGCTTATTGCGAATAGAAATCATTCTTTTAAGCATTAACATCACGTAGGGAATGTGGGAAATTAGACGACAATGAAGTTTTAACCAGTTTGTATCAAATTCATCTTTCTAAGAGTTTTGAAATTCAACAAGTCGAGAATAGTCATAATTCTATTATAAAGCTAATTGTTAATAGAAATCGTTGTTTTCAACCTTAACTTCTCGTAGGGACCATGGTAAATCGGATGATAGTGAAGTGTTAGTTATTTTCTATCAAATCATCATTCTAAGAGTTTTAAAATTCAAGAAGTCGACAATAATCGTAATTATGTTACTAAGCTCAATGTAAAAAGAAATCGTTGTTTTGAGCCTTAACTCACATAGGAAACGTGGGAAAGCATACGATAATAAAGTTTTACCCATTTTATATCAATTAATCATCCTAAGAGTTTTGAAATTCTACGAGCCGATAATAATAAAAATTCTATGACAAAGCTTATTGACAATAGAAATCGTTGTTTTGAGCCTTAAATTTCATTTAGGGAACGTGGTAAATCGGACGATGATTAAGTTTTTTCCCATTTCGAATCAAATAATCATCCTAAAAGTTTTGAAATTCAACAAGCCGATAATAATCATAATTCTATTACATAGCTTAGTATGAATAGAAATCATTGTTTTGTGCCTTAACTTCACGTAGGGAATGTGGAAAATCGACGACAATTAAGTTTAACCCATTTGTATCAAATTAATCATTCTAAGAGTTTTGAAATACAACAAGTGAGAATAGTCATAATTCTATTATAAAGCTAATTGTTAATAGAAATCGTTTTTTCAACCTTAACTTCACGTATGGAACATGCTAAATCGGACGGTAATGAAGTTTTACTTATTTTCTATCAAATCATCATTCTAAGAGTTTGGAAATTCAAGAAGCCGAGAGTAATCGTAATTATGTTACTAAGCTCAATGTAATAAGAAATCGTTGTTTTGAGCCTTAGCTCACGTAGGAAACATGAGAATTCATACGATAATGAAGATTTACCCATTTTGTATCAAATAATCATCCTAAGAGTTTTGAAATTAAACGAGCCGATAATAATCATAATTCTATGACAAAGCTTATTGTTAATAGAAATCGTTGTTTTGAGCCTAAAATGTAGGGAACGTGGAAAATCGGACGATGATATAGTTTTGTCACTTCGTATCAAATAATCTTCCTAAAAGTTTTTAGATTCAACTAGCCGAGAATTATCATAATTCTTTTACAAAGCTTATTGTGAATACAAATCGTTGTTTTGAGCCTTAAACTTCACGTTTGGAACATGGGAAGTTGAATGAAATGAAGTTTTTATCCATTTTGTATCTATTCATTATTCTAAGAGTTTTAAATTCAACAAGCCGAGAATAATCATATTTCACTTACAAAGCTTATTGTGAATAGAAATCGTTGTTTTGAGCATTAACTTCATGTAGGGAATGTCGAAAATCGGACGACAATGAAGTTTTAACCAGCTTTGTGTCAAATTCATCATTCTAAGAGTTTTGAAATTCAATAAGCCGAGAATAGTCATAATTCTATTATAAACCTAATTTTTAATAGAAATCTTTATTTTCAACCTGGACTTCACGTAGGGAACATGGTACATCGAATGATAACTTGTTTTACTTATTTTCTATCAAATCATTATTCTAAGAGTTTTGAAATTCAAGAAGCCAAGAATAATCGTAATTATATTACTAAGCTCAATGTAACAAGAAATCATTGTTTTGAGCCTTAACTCACATAGGAAATGTGGGAAAGCGTACGATAATGACATTTTACCCATTTTATATCAAATAATCATCCCCTGAGTTTTGAAATTCAACAAGCGATAATAATTATAATTCTATGACAAAACTTATTGTCAATAGAAATCATTGTTTTGAGCTTTAAACTTCATGTAGGGAACGTGGAAAATCGGACGATGATTAAGTTTTCCCATTTCGTATCAAATAATCATCCTAAAAGTTTTGAAATTCAACAAGTGATAATAATCATAATTATATTACAAAACTTAGTATGAATAGAAATCGTTGTTTTGTGCCTTATCTTCACGTAGGAAATGTGAGAAATTGGATGACAATGAAGTTTTAACCATTTGTATCAAATTATCATTCTAGAAGTTTTGAAATTCAACGACCCGATAATAATCATAATTCTATGACAAAGCTTATTGTGAATAGAAATCATTGTTTTGAGCCTTAAAATATAGGGAACATGGAAAATCGGACAATGATATAGTTTTACCTTTTCGTATCAAATAATCTTCCTAAAAGTTTTAAAATTCAACAAGTCGAGAATTATCATAATTCTTTTACAAAGCTTATTGTGAATACAAATCGTTGTTTTGAGCCTTAAACTTCACGTACGGAACATGCAAAGTAGAACGACAACGAAGTTTTATCCATTTTATATCTAATTCCTCATTCTAAGAGTTTGAAATTCAACAAGCCGAGAATAATCATATTTCACTTACAAAGCTTATTGTGAATAGAAATCGTTCTTTTGCGCATTAACTTCACGTAGGGAACGTGAAAAATCGGACGACAATGAAGTTTTAACCTGTTTGTATCAAATTCATCATTCTAAAAGTTTTGAAATTAAACGAGCAGAGAATAGTCATAATTCTATTATAAAGCTAATTGTTAATAGAAATAGTTCTTTTGCGCATTAACTTCACATAGGGAACGTGGAAAATCGGACGACAATGAAGTTTTAACCCGTTTGTATCAAATTCATCATTCCAAAGTTTTGAAATTCAACAAGCAGAGAATAGTCATAATTCTATTATAAAGCTAATTGTTAATTCTATGACAAAGCTTATTGTGAATAGAAATCGTTGTTTTGAGCCTTAAAATATAGGGAACGTGAAAAATCAGACGATGATATAGTTTTACCATTTCGTATCAAATAATCTTCCTAAAAGTTTTAAAATACAACAAGTCGAGAATTATCATAATTCTCTTACAAAGCTTATTGTGAATACAAATCGTTTTTTGGGCCTTAAACTTCACGTAGGGAACATGGGAAGTAGAACGACTATGAAGTTTTATCTATTTTGTATATAATTCATCATTCTAAGAGTTTCAAATTCAACAAGTCGAGAATAATCATATTTCACTTACAAAGCTTATTGCGAATAGAAATCATTCTTTTAAGCATTGACATCACGTAGGGAATATGAGAAATCGAACGACAATGATGTTTTAACCAGCTTGTAATAAATTCATCTTTCTAAGAGTTTTGAAATTCAACAAGCCGAGAATAATCATATTTCACTTACAAAGCTTATTATGAATAGAAATCATTCTTTTGAACATTAACGTCACGTAGGGAACGTGGGAAAGTGGACGACAATGAAGTTTTAACCCGTTTGTATCAAATTCATCATTCTACGAGTTTTGAAATTCAACAAGCCGAGAATATTCATAATTCTATTATAAAGCTAATTGTTAATTGAAATCGTTGTTTTCAACCTTAACCTCACGTAGGGAACAAGGTAAATCCGACGATAACGAAGTTTTACTTATTTTCTATCAAATCATCATTCTAAGAGTTTTGAAATTCAAGAAGCCAAGAGTAATCGTAATTATGTTACTAAGCTCAATGAAACAAGAAATCGTTGTTTTGAGCCTTAACTCACATAGGAAACGTGAGAAGTCATACGATAATGAAGTTTTACCCATTTTGTATCAAATAATCATCCTAAGAGTTTTGAAATTCTACGAGCCGATAATAATTATAATTTTATGACAAAGCTTATTTTGAATAGAAATCGTAGTTTTGATTCTTAAACTTCATGTAGGGAACGTTGAATATTGGACGATGATATAGTTTTCCCATTCCGTATCAAATAATCATCCTAAAAGTTTTGAAATTCAACAAGTCTAGAATTATCATAATTCTTTTACAAAGCTTATTGTGAATACAAATCATTGTTTTGGGCTTTAAACTTCACGTAGGGAACATGGGAAGTAGAACAACTATGAAGGTTTATCCATTTTGTATCTAATTTATCATTCTATGAGTTTCAAATTCAACAAGCCGAGAATAATCATATTTCAATTACAAAGCTTATTGCGAATAGAAATCATTCTTTTAAGCATTAACATCACGTAGGAATGTGGGAAATTAGACGACAATGAAGTTTTAACCAGTTTGTATCAAATTCATCTTTCTAAGAGTTTTGAAATTCAACAAGTCGAGAATAGTCATAATTCTATTATAAAGCTAATTGTTAATAGAAATCGTTGTTTTCAACCTTAACTTCTCGTAGGGACCATGGTAAATCGGATGATAGTGAAGTGTTACTTATTTTCTATCAAATCATCATTCTAAGAGTTTTAAAATTCAAGAAGTCGACAATAATCGTAATTATGTTACTAAGCTCAATGTAAAAAGAAATCGTTGTTTTGAGCCTTAACTCACATAGGAAACGTGGGAAAGCATACGATAATAAAGTTTTACCCATTTTATATCAATTAATCATCCTAAGAGTTTTGAAATTCTACGAGCCGATAATAATAAAAATTCTATGACAAAGCTTATTGACAATAGAAATCGTTGTTTTGAGCCTTAAATTTCATTTAGGGAACGTGGTAAATCGGACGATGATTAAGTTTTCCCATTTCGAATCAAATAATCATCCTAAAAGTTTTGAAATTCAACAAGCCGATAATAATCATAATTCTATTACATAGCTTAGTATGAATAGAAATCATTGTTTTGTGCCTTAACTTCACGTAGGGAATGTGGAAAATCGAGACGACAATTAAGTTTAACCCATTTGTATCAAATTAATCATTCTAAGAGTTTTGAAATACAACAAGCCAGAATAGTCATAATTCTATTATAAAGCTAATTGTTAATAGAAATCGTTTCTTTCAACCTTAACTTCACGTATGGAACATGCTAAATCGGACGGTAATGAAGTTTTACTTATTTTCTATCAAATCATCATTCTAAGAGTTTGGAAATTCAAGAAGCCGAGAGTAATCGTAATTATGTTACTAAGCTCAATGTAATAAGAAATCGTTGTTTTGAGCCTTAGCTCACGTAGGAAACATGAGAATTCATACGATAATGAAGATTTACCCATTTTGTATCAAATAATCATCCTAAGAGTTTTGAAATTAAACGAGCCGATAATAATCATAATTCTATGACAAAGCTTATTGTTAATAGAAATCGTTGTTTTGAGCCTTAAAATGTAGGGAACGTGGAAAATCGGACGATGATATAGTTTTGTCACTTCGTATCAAATAATCTTCCTAAAAGTTTTTAGATTCAACTAGCCGAGAATTATCATAATTCTTTTACAAAGCTTATTGTGAATACAAATCGTTGTTTTGAGCCTTAAACTTCACGTTTGGAACATGGGAAGTTGAATGAAATGAAGTTTTTATCCATTTTGTATCTATTCATTATTCTAAGAGTTTTAAATTCAACAAGCCGAGAATAATCATATTTCACTTACAAAGCTTATTGTGAATAGAAATCGTTGTTTTGAGCATTAACTTCATGTAGGGAATGTCAGAAATCGGACGACAATGAAGTTTTAACCAGCTTTGTGTCAAATTCATCATTCTAAGAGTTTTGAAATTCAATAAGCCGAGAATAGTCATAATTCTATTATAAACCTAATTTTTAATAGAAATCTTTATTTTCAACCTGGACTTCACGTAGGGAACATGGTACATCGAATGATAACTTGTTTTACTTATTTTCTATCAAATCATTATTCTAAGAGTTTTGAAATTCAAGAAGCCAAGAATAATCGTAATTATATTACTAAGCTCAATGTAACAAGAAATCATTGTTTTGAGCCTTAACTCACATAGGAAATGTGGGAAAGCGTACGATAATGACATTTTACCCATTTTATATCAAATAATCATCCCCTGAGTTTTGAAATTCAACAAGCAGATAATAATTATAATTCTATGACAAAACTTATTGTCAATAGAAATCATTGTTTTGAGCTTTAAACTTCATGTAGGGAACGTGGAAAATCGGACGATGATTAAGTTTTCCCATTTCGTATCAAATAATCATCCTAAAAGTTTTGAAATTCAACAAGCCGATAATAATCATAATTATATTACAAAACTTAGTATGAATAGAAATCGTTGTTTTGTGCCTTATCTTCACGTAGGAAATGTGAGAAATTGGATGACAATGAAGTTTTAACCATTTGTATCAAATTATCATTCTAGAAGTTTTGAAATTCAACGACCCGATAATAATCATAATTCTATGACAAAGCTTATTGTGAATAGAAATCATTGTTTTGAGCCTTAAAATATAGGGAACATGGAAAATCGGACAATGATATAGTTTTACCTTTTCGTATCAAATAATCTTCCTAAAAGTTTTAAAATTCAACAAGTCGAGAATTATCATAATTCTTTTACAAAGCTTATTGTGAATACAAATCGTTGTTTTGAGCCTTAAACTTCACGTACGGAACATGCAAAGTAGAACGACAACGAAGTTTTATCCATTTTATATCTAATTCCTCATTCTAAGAGTTTGAAATTCAACAAGCCGAGAATAATCATATTTCACTTACAAAGCTTATTGTGAATAGAAATCGTTCTTTTGCGCATTAACTTCACGTAGGGAACGTGAAAAATCGGACGACAATGAAGTTTTAACCTGTTTGTATCAAATTCATCATTCTAAAAGTTTTGAAATTAAACAAGCAGAGAATAGTCATAATTCTATTATAAAGCTAATTGTTAATAGAAATAGTTCTTTTGCGCATTAACTTCACATAGGGAACGTGGAAAATCGGACGACAATGAAGTTTTAACCCGTTTGTATCAAATTCATCATTCCGAAAGTTTTGAAATTCAACAAGCAGAGAATAGTCATAATTCTATTATAAAGCTAATTGTTAATTCTATGACAAAGCTTATTGTGAATAGAAATCGTTGTTTTGAGCCTTAAAATATAGGGAACGTGAAAAATCAGACGATGATATAGTTTTACCATTTCGTATCAAATAATCTTCCTAAAAGTTTTAAAATACAACAAGTCGAGAATTATCATAATTCTCTTACAAAGCTTATTGTGAATACAAATCGTTTTTTGGGCCTTAAACTTCACGTAGGGAACATGGGAAGTAGAACGACTATGAAGTTTTATCTATTTTGTATATAATTCATCATTCTAAGAGTTTCAAATTCAACAAGTCGAGAATAATCATATTTCACTTACAAAGCTTATTGCGAATAGAAATCATTCTTTTAAGCATTGACATCACGTAGGGAATATGAGAAATCGAACGACAATGATGTTTTAACCAGTTTGTAATAAATTCATCTTTCTAAGAGTTTTGAAATTCAACAAGCCGAGAATAATCATATTTCACTTACAAAGCTTATTATGAATAGAAATCATTCTTTTGAACATTAACGTCACGTAGGGAACGTGGGAAAGTGGACGACAATGAAGTTTTAACCCGTTTGTATCAAATTCATCATTCTACGAGTTTTGAAATTCAACAAGCCGAGAATATTCATAATTCTATTATAAAGCTAATTGTTAATTGAAATCGTTGTTTTCAACCTTAACCTCACGTAGGGAACAAGGTAAATCCGACGATAACGAAGTTTTACTTATTTTCTATCAAATCATCATTCTAAGAGTTTTGAAATTCAAGAAGCCAAGAGTAATCGTAATTATGTTACTAAGCTCAATGAAACAAGAAATCGTTGTTTTGAGCCTTAACTCACATAGGAAACGTGAGAAGTCATACGATAATGAAGTTTTACCCATTTTGTATCAAATAATCATCCTAAGAGTTTTGAAATTCTACGAGCCGATAATAATTATAATTTTATGACAAAGCTTATTTTGAATAGAAATCGTAGTTTTGATTCTTAAACTTCATGTAGGGAACGTTGAATATTGACGATGATATAGTTTTCCCATTTCCGTATCAAATAATCATCCTAAAAGTTTTGAAATTCAACAAGTCTAGAATTATCATAATTCTTTTACAAAGCTTATTGTGAATACAAATCATTGTTTTGGGCTTTAAACTTCACGTAGGGAACATGGGAAGTAGAACAACTATGAAGGTTTATCCATTTTGTATCTAATTTATCATTCTATGAGTTTCAAATTCAACAAGCCGAGAATAATCATATTTCAATTACAAAGCTTATTGCGAATAGAAATCATTCTTTTAAGCATTAACATCACGAAGGGAATGTGGGAAATTAGACGACAATGAAGTTTTAACCAGTTTGTATCAAATTCATCTTTCTAAGAGTTTTGAAATTCAACAAGTCGAGAATAGTCATAATTCTATTATAAAGCTAATTGTTAATAGAAATCGTTGTTTTCAACCTTAACTTCACGTAGGAACATGGTAAATCGGATGATAGTGAAGTTTACTTATTTTCTATCAAATCATCATTCTAAGAGTTTTAAAATTCAAGAAGTCGAGAATAATCGTAATTATGTTACTAAGCTCAATGTAAAAAGAAATCGTTGTTTTGAGCCTTAACTCATATAGGAAACGTGGGAAAGCATACGATAATGAAGTTTTACCCATTTTATATCAAATAATCATTCGTAGAGTTTTGAAATTCTACGGGTTGATAATAATCATAATTCTATGACAAAGCTTATTGACAATAAAAATCGTTGTTTTGAGCTTTAAACTTCATTTAGGGAACGTGGTAAATCGGACGATGATTAAGTTTTCCCATTTTGTAATCAAATAATCATCCTAAAAGTTTTGAAATTCAACAAGCCGATAATAATCATAATTCTATTACAAAGCTTATTATGAATAGAAATCATTGTTTTGTGCCTTAACTTCACGAAGGGAATGTGGAAAATCGACGACAATTAAGTTTAACCCATTTGTATCAAATTAATCATTCTAAGAGTTTTGAAATACAACAAGTGAGAATAATCATAATTCTATTATAAAGCTAATTGTTAATAGAAATCGTTTCTTTTCAACCTTAACTTCACGTATGGAACATGCTAAATCGGACGATAATGAAGTTTTACTTATTTTCTATCAAATCATCATTCTAAGAGTTTTAAAAATTCAAGAAGCCGAGAGTAATCGTAATTATGTTACTAAGCTCAATGTAATAAGAAATCGTTGTTTTGAGCCTTAGCTCACGTAGGAAACATGAGAATTCATACGATAATGAAGATTTACCCATTTTGTATCAAATAATCATCCTAAGAGTTTTGAAATTAAACAAGCCGATAATAATCATAATTCTATGACAAAGCTTATTGTTAATAGAAATCGTTGTTTTGAGCCTTAAAATGTAGGGAACGTGGAAAATCGGACGATGATATAGTTTTGTCACTTTTTGTATCAAATAATCTTCCTAAAAGTTTTTAGATTCAACAAGCCGAGAATTATCATAATTCTTTTCTACAAAGCTTATTGTGAATACAAATCGTTGTTTTGAGCCTTAAACTTCACGTTTGGAACATGGGAAATAGTTGAATGAAATGAAGTTTTATCCATTTTGTATCTATTCATTATTCTAAGAGTTTTAAATTCAACAATCCGAGAATAATCATATTTCACTTACAAAGCTTATTGTGAATAGAAATCGTTGTTTTGAGCATTAACTTCATGTAGTAGGAATGTCGAAAATTGACGACAATGAAGTTTTAACCAGATTGTGTCAAATTCATCATTCTAAGAGTTTTGAAATTCAATAAGCCGAGAATAGTCATAATTCTATTATAAACCTAATTTTTAATAGAAATCTTTATTTTCAACCTGGACTTCACGTAGGGAACATGGTACATCGAATGATAACTTGTTTTACTTATTTTCTATCAAATCATTATTCTAAGAGTTTTGAAATTCAAGAAGCCAAGAATAATCGTAATTATATTACTAAGCTCAATGTAACAAGAAATCATTGTTTTGAGCCTTAACTCACATAGGAAATGTAGGAAAGCGTACGATAATGAATTTTACCCATTTTGTATATCAAATAATCATCCCCCGAGTTTTGAAATTCAACAAGCGAGATATAAATTATAATTCTATGACAAAACTTATTGTCAATAGAAATCATTGTTTTGAGCTTTAAACTTCATGTAGGGAACGTGGAAAATCGGACGATGATTAAGTTTTCCCATTTTGTATCAAATAATCAAACTAAAAGTTTTGAAATTCAACAAGAGATAATAATCATAATTATATTACAAAACTTAGTATGAATAGAAATCGTTGTTTTGTGCCTTAACTTCACGTAGGAAATGTGAGAAATTGGATGATAATGAAGTTTTAACCATTTGTATCAAATTATCATTCTAAAGTTTTGAAATTCAACGAAGCCATAATAATCATAATTCTATGACAAAGCTTATTGTGAATAGAAATCATTGTTTTGAGCCTTAACTTCAATATAGGGAACATGGAAAATCGAACTATAATGATATAGTTTTACCTTTTGATCAAATAATCTTCCTAAAAGTTTTAAAATTCAACAAGTCGAGAATTATCATAATTCTTTTACAAAGCTTATTGTGAATACAAATCGTTGTTTTGAGCCTTAAACTTCACGTACGGAACATGCAAAGTAGAACGACATAATGAAGTTTTATCCATTTTGTATCTAATTCATCATTCTAAGAGTTTGAAATTCAACAAGCCGAGAATAATCATATTTTACTTACAAAGCTTATTGTGAATAGAAATCGTTGTTTTAAGCATTAACTTCACGTGGGAACGTGAAAAATCGAACGATAATGAAGTTTTAACCCATTTTGTATCAAATTCATCATTCTAAAGTTTTGAAATTAAACAAGCCGAGAGATAATCATAATTCTATTATAAAGCTAATTGTTAATAGAAATCAGTTGTTTTGAGCATTAACTTCACGTAGGGAACGTGGAAAATCGGACGATAATGAAGTTTTAACCCGTTTGTATCAAATCATCATTCTAAAGTTTTGAAATTTTAACAAGCGAGAGAATAGTCATAATTCTATTATAAAGCTAATTGTTAATTCTATGACAAAGCTTATTTTGAATAGAAATCGTTGTTTTAGCCTTAACTTCACATATAGGGAACGTGAAAAATCGAACGATATAGAAGTTTTACCCATTTTGATCAAATAATCTTCCTAAAAGTTTTAAAATAAACAAGTCGAGAAATCATAATTCTCTTACAAAGCTTATTGTGAATAGAAATCGTTTTTTGGGCCTTAACTTCACGTAGGGAAGATGGGAAAATAGACGACTAATGAAGTTTCAACTATTTTGTATAAAATTCATAATTCTAAGAGTTTTAAATTTAACAAGCCGAGAATAATCATATTTCATCTACAAAGCTTATTTTGAATAGAAATCATTGTTTTAAGCATTAACATCACATTGGGAATATGAGAAATCGAACTATAATGATGTTTTAACCATTTTGTATAAATTCATCAAACTAAGAGTTTTGAAATTAAACAAGCCGAGAATAATCATTAATTCTATTATAAAGCTAATTGTTACTAGAAATCGTTGTTTTGAACCTTAACTTCACGTAGGGAATATGGTAAATAGGACGATAATGAAGTTTTAACTTATTTTCTATAAAATCATAATTCTAAAAGTTTTAAATTTAACAAGTCGACAATAAACATATTTTAACTACAAAGCTCATTTTGAATAGAAATCGTTGTTTTAAGCCTTAACTTCATATTGGAAACGTGGAAAATTGAACTATAATGAAGTTTTACCCATTTTGATCAAATAATCAAACTAAGAGTTTTGAAAGTAAACAAGCCGATAATAATCATAATTCTATCACAAAGCTTATTGTGACTAGAAATCGTTTTTTGAGCTTTAAACTTCATTTAGGGAACGTGGGAAATAGGGACGATAATGAAGTTTTCCCATTTTGTATCAAAAATCATCCTAAAAGTTTTTAAATTTAACAAGGCGAGCTATAATCATAATTTATCTACAAATGCTTATTTTGAATAGAAATCGTTGTTTTAAGCCTTAACTTCACATTAGGGAACGTGGAAAATCGAACTATGAAGTTTAACCCATTTTGTATCAAATAATCATTCTAAGAGTTTTGAAAGTAAACAAGCCGAGAATAATCATAATTCTATTACAAAGCTTATTGTTAACTAGAAATCGTTGTTTTCAGGCTTAACTTCACGTAGGGAACATGAAATAGGACGATAATGAAGTTTTAACTTATTTTGTATAAAATCATAATTCTAAGAGTTTTAAAATTTAACAAGCCAAGAGTAATCGTATTTTTACTACAAACGCTTATTTGAATAGAAATCATTGTTTTAAGCCTTAACTTCACTTGGGAAATGTGGGAAATCAACTATAATGAAGTTTCACCCATTTTGATGCAAATAATCAAACTAAGAGTTTTGAAAGTAAACTAGCCGAGTATAATCATTAAGCTATCACAAAGTTTATTGTGACTAGAAATCGTTGTTTTGAGCCATAACTTCACGTAGGGAACATGGGAAATTGGACGATAATAAGTTTCAACGATTTTGTATAAAATAATAATTCTAAATGTTTTAAAATTTAACAAGCCGAGAATAAACATATTTTATCTACAAACGCTTATTTGAATAGAAATCGTTGTTTTAAGCCTTAACTTTCATTGGGAACATGGGAAAATCGAACTAAATGAAGTTTTACCCATTTTGATACAAATAATCAAACTAAGAGTTTTGAAAGTAAACAAGCCGAGAATAATCATATTTGTCACTTACAAAGCTTATTGTGACTAGAAATCGTTGTTTTGAGCTTTAACTTCACGTAGGAAACGTGGGAAATAGGAAGATAATGAAGTTTCAACGATTTTATATAAAATCATAATTCTAAGAGTTTTAAAATTTAACAAGCCGAGCATATATATATTTATCTATAAACGCTTATTTTGAATAGAAATCGTTGTTTTAACCTTAACTTCACATTGGGAACGTGAGAAATCGAACTATAATGAAGTTTTACCCATTTTCATGCAAATAATCAAACTAAGAGTTTTGAAAGTAAACAAGCCAGTATATAATCATAATTAAGCCATAAGCTCAATTTTATTGTTACTAGAAATCGTTGTTTTGAGCCATAACTTCACGTAGGAACGTGGGAAATTGGACGATAATGAAGTTTCAACGATTTTGTATAAAATTATAATTCTAAGAGTTTTAAAATTTAACAAGCCGAGCATAAATATATTTTATCTACAAACGCTTATTTTCAATAGAAATCATTGTTTTAAGACTTAACTTCACATTGGAAACGTGGGAAATCGAACAATAATGAAGTTTTACCCATTTTGATACAAATAATCAAACTAAGAGTTTTGAAAGTAAACAAGCTGAATATAATCATTAAGCTATCACAAATTTTATTGTTATAAGAAATCATTGTTTTGAGCCATAACTTAACGTAGGAAATGTGGGAAATTGGATGATAATGAAGTTTCAACGATTTTGTATAAAATCATAATTCTAAGAGTTTTAAATTTAACAAGCCAAGCATAAACATATTTTTACTACAAACACTTATTTGAATAGAAATCCTTGTTTTAAGCATTAACTTTACATTGCGAACGTTGGAAATTGAACTATAATGAAGGTTTACCCATTTTGATACAAATAATCAAACTAAGAGTTTTGAAAGTAAACAAGCCGAGCATAATCATTAAGCTATCACAAATTTTATTGTTACTAGAAATCGTTGTTTTGAGCCACAACTTCACGTAGGGAACGTGGAAAATTGGACGATAATGAAGTTTCAACTATTTTGTATAAAATCATAATTCTAAGAGTTTTAAACTTTAACAATCCGAGAATAAACATATTTTATCTACAAACGCTTATTTTGAATTGAAATCGTTGTTTTAATCCTTAACTTCTCATTGGGAATGTGTAAAATCGAACTATAATGAAGTTTTACCCATTTTGATACAAATAATCAAACTAAGAGTTTTGAAAGTAAACAAGCCGAGTATAACCAATAAGCTATCACAAAGCTTATTGTGACTAGAAATCGTTGTTCTAAACCTTAACTTTACGTAGGGAATGTGGGAAATACGACGATAATGAAGTTTCAACGATTTTGTACAAAATCATAATTCTAAGAGTATTAAAATTTAACAAGCCGAGCATAAATATATTTTATTTACAAACGCTTATTTTGAATAGAAATCGTGGTTTTAAGCATTAACTTCACATTGGGAACGTGGGAAATTGAACTATAATGATGGTTTACCAATTTTGATGCAAATAATCAAACTAAGAGTTTTGAAAGTAAACAAGCCGAGTATAATCATTGTGCTGTCGCAAAGCTTATTGTGACTAGAAATCGTTGTTTTGAACCTTAACTTCACGTAAGGAATATGGGAAATAGGACGATAATAAAGTTTCAATGATTTTGTATAAAATCATAATTCTAAGAGTTTTAGAATTTAAGAAGCCGAGCATAAACATATTTTATCTACAAACGCTTATGTTGAATCGAAATCATTGTTTTACGCATTAACTTTACATTGGGAACGTTGGAAATCGAACTATAATGAAGGTTTACCCATTTTGATGCAAATAATCAAACTAAGAGTTTTGAAAGTAAACAAGCCGAGTATAATCATTAAGCTATCACAAATTTTATTGTTACTAGAAATCGTTGTTTTGAGCCATAACTTCACGTAGGGAACGTGAAAAATTGGACGATAATGAAGTTTCAACTATTTTGTATAAAATCATAATTCTAAGAGTTTTAAAATTTAACAAGCCAAGCATAAACATATTTTATCAACAAACGCTTATTTTTAATAGAAATCGTTGTTTTAGACTTAACTTCACATTGGAAACGTGGGAAATCGAACTATAATGAAGTATTACCCATTTTGATACAAATAATCAAACTAAGAGTTTTGAAAGTAAACAAGCCGAGTATAATCATTTTGCTGTCATTAAAGCAATTGTGACTAGAAATCATTTTTTTGAGCCTTGACTTCACGTAAGGAATATAGGAAATAGGACGACATTGAAGTTTCAACGATTTTGTATAAAATTATAATTCTAAGTGTTTTAAAATTTAACAAGCCGAGCATAAATATATTTTATCTACAAACTCTTATTTTGAATAGAAATCGTTGTTTTAAGCCTTAACATCATATTGGGAACGTGAGAAATCGAACTATAATGAAGTTTTACCCATTTTGATAAAAATAATCAAACTAAGAGTTTTGAAAGTAAACAAACCGAGTATAATCATTGTGCTGTCACAAAGCTTATTGTGACTTGAAATCATTGTTTTGAGGATTAACTTCACGTAAGGAATACGGGAAATAGGACGATAATGAAGTTTCAACGATTTTGTATAAAATCATAATTCCTAGAGCTTTAAATTTTAACAAGCCGAGCATAAACATATTTTAACTACAAACGCTTATTTTGAATAGAAATTTTGTTTTAAGCATTAACTTCACATTGGGAACGCGGAAAATTGAACTATAATGAAGGTTTACCCATGTTGATGCAAATAATCAAACTAAGAGTTTTGAAAGTAAACAAGCCGAGTATAATCATTAAGCTATCACAAAGTTTATTGTGACTAGAAATCGTTATTTTGAGCCATAACTTCACGTAGGGAATATGGGAAATAGGACGATAATGAAGTTTCAACGAATTTGTATAAAATTATAACTGTAATTGTTTTAAAATTTTACAAGGCGAGCATAAATATATTTTATCTACAAATGCTTATTATGAATAGAAATTGTTGTTTTAAGCATTAACTTCAAATTGGGAAGGTGGGAAATCGAACTATATTGATGTTTTTCCCTTTTTCATACAGATAGTCAAACTAAAAGTTTTAAAAGTAAACAAGCCGAATATAATCATTAAGCTTTCACAAAGCTTATTGTGACTAGAAATCGTTGTTTTGAGGCTTAACTTCACGTAAGGAATATAGGAAATAGGACGACAATGAAGTTTCAACGATTTTGTATAAAATTATAATTCTTTGAGTTTTAAAATTTAACAAGCCGACCATAAACATATTTTAACTACAAACACTTATTTTGAATAGAAAAAGTTGTTTTAAGCATTAACTTCACATTGGGAACGTGGAAAATTGAACTATAATGAAGGTTTACCCATTTTGATGCAAATAATCAAACTAAGAGTTTTGAAAGTAAACAAGCCGAGTATATTCATTAAGCTATCACAAAGTTTATTGTGGCTAGAAATCGTTGTCTTGAGCCATAACTTCACGTAGGGAATATGGGAAATAGGACGATAATGAAGTTTCAACGAATTTGTATAAAATCATAACTGTAAGTGTTTTATAATTTAACAAGCCGAGCATAAATATATTTTATCTACAAATGCTTATTTTGAATAGAAATCGTTGTTTTAAGCATTAACTTCACATTGGGAACGTGGGAAATCGAACTATTTTGAAGTTTTCTCCTTTTTCATATAAATAACCAAACTAAGAGATTTTAAAGTAAACAAGCCGAATATAATCATCAAGCTTTCACAAAGCTTATTGTGACTAGAAATCGTTGTTTTGAGGCTTAACTTCACGTAGGGAACGTATGAAATAGGACGACAATGAAGTTATAACGATTTTGTATAAAATCATAATTCTAAGAGTTTTAAAATTTAACAAGCTGAGCATAAACATATTTTAACTACAAACGCTTATTTGAATAGATATCATTTTTTTAAGCATTAACTTCATCTTGGGAACGTGGGAAATCGAACTATAATGAAGGTTTACCCATTTTGATGCAAATAATCAAACTAAGAGTTTTGAAAGTAAACTAGCCGAGTATAATCATTAAGCTATCACAAAGTTTATTGTGACTAGAAATCGTTGTTTTGAGCCCTAACTTCACGTACGGAACATGGGAAATTGGACGATAAAGAAGTTTCAACGATTTTGTATAAAATAATAATTCTAAATGTTTTAAAATTTAACAAGCCGAACATAAACATATTTTATCTACAAACGCTTATTTGGAATAGAAATAGTTGTTTTAAGCCTTAACTTTACATTGGAAACGTGGGAAATCGAACTATAATGAAGTTTTACCCATTTTGATACAAATAATCAAACTAAGAGTTTTGAAAGTAAAAAAACTGAGTATAATCATTGTGCTGCCACAAAGCTTATTGTGACTAGAAATCGTTGTTTTGAGGCTTTACTTCACGTAAGGAATATGGGAAATAGGAAGATAATGAAGTTTCAACGATTTTATATAAAATCATAATTCTAAGAGTTTTAAAATTTAACAAGCCGAGCATATATATATTTTATCTAGAAACGCTTATTTTGAATAGAAATCGTTGTTTTAAGCCTTAAGTTCACATTGGGAACGTGAGAAATCGAACTATAATGAAGTTTTACCCATATTCATGCAAATAATCAAACTAAGAGTTTTGAAAGTAAACAAGCCGAGTATAATCATTAAGCCATCAGAAATTTTATTGTTACTAGATATCGTTGTTTGGAGCCATAACTTCACGTAGGGAACGTGGAAAATTGGACGATAATGAAGTTTCAACGATTTTGTATAAAATTATAATTCTAAGAGTTTTAAAATTTAACAAGCCGAGCATAAATATATTTTATCTACAAACGCTTATTTTCAATAGAAATCATTGTTTTAAGACTTAACTTCACATTGGAAATGTGGGAAATCGAACAATAATGAAGTTTTACCCATTTTGATACAAATAATCAAACTAAGAGTTTTGAAAGTAAACAAGCTGAATATAATCATTAAGCTATCACAAATTTTATTGTTACAAGAAATCATTGTTTTGAGCCATAACTTAACGTAGGAAATGTGGGAAATTGGATGATAATGAAGTTTCAACGATTTTGTATAAAATCATAATTCTAAGAGTTTTAAATTTAACAAGCCAAGCATAAACATATTTTTACTACAAACACTTATTTGAATAGAAATCCTTGTTTTAAGCATTAACTTTACATTGCGAACGTTGGAAATTGAACTATAATGAAGGTTTACCCATTTTGATACAAATAATCAAACTAAGAGTTTTGAAAGTAAACAAGCCGAGCATAATCATTAAGCTATCACAAATTTTATTGTTACTAGAAATCGTTGTTTTGAGCCACAACTTCACGTAGGGAACGTGGAAAATTGGACGATAATGAAGTTTCAACTATTTTGTATAAAATCATAATTCTAAGAGTTTTAAACTTTAACAATCCGAGAATAAACATATTTTATCTACAAACGCTTATTTTGAATTGAAATCGTTGTTTTAATCCTTAACTTCTCATTGGGAATGTGTAAAATCGAACTATAATGAAGTTTTACCCATTTTGATACAAATAATCAAACTAAGAGTTTTGAAAGTAAACAAGCCGAGTATAACCAATAAGCTATCACAAAACTTATTGTGACTAGAAATCGTTGTTCTAAACCTTAACTTTACGTAGGGAACGTGGGAAATACGACGATAATGAAGTTTCAACGATTTTGTACAAAATCATAATTCTAAGAGTATTAAAATTTAACAAGCCGAGCATAAATATATTTTATTTACAAACGCTTATTTTGAATAGAAATCGTGGTTTTAAGCATTAACTTCACATTGGGAACGTGGGAAATTGAACTATAATGATGGTTTACCAATTTTGATGCAAATAATCAAACTAAGAGTTTTGAAAGTAAACAAGCCGAGTATAATCATTGTGCTGTGACAAAGCTTATTGTGACTAGAAATCGTTGTTTTGAACCTTAACTTCACGTAAGGAATATGGGAAATAGGACGATAATAAAGTTTCAATGATTTTGTATAAAATCATAATTCTAAGAGTTTTAGAATTTAAGAAGCCGAGCATAAACATATTTTATCTACAAACGCTTATGTTGAATCGAAATCATTGTTTTACGCATTAACTTTACATTGGGAACGTTGGAAATCGAACTATAATGAAGGTTTACCCATTTTGATGCAAATAATCAAACTAAGAGTTTTGAAAGTAAAAAACTGAGTATAATCATTGTGCTGCCACAAAGCTTATTGTTACTAGAAATCGTTGTTTTGAGCTAACTTCACGTAGGGAACGTGGGAAATTGGACGATAATGAAGTTTCAACTATTTTGTATAAAATCATAATTCTAAGAGTTTTAAAATTTAACAAGCCGAGCATAAACATATTTTAACAACAAATGCTTGTTTTGAATAGAAATCTTTTTTTTAACCATTAACTTCACATTGGGAACGTGGAAAATCGAACTATAATGAAGTTTTACCCATTTTGATACAAATAATCAAACTAAGAGTTTTGAAAGTAAACAAGCCGAGTATAATCATTAAGCTATCACAAAGCATTGTGACTAGAAATCATTGTTTTGAGCCTTACTTCACGTAGAGGAATATAGGAAATAGGACGATAATGAAGTTTCAACGATTTTGTATAAAATCATAATTCTAAGTGTTTTAAAATTTAACAAGCCGAGCATAAATATATTTTATCTACAAACGCTTATTTTGAATAGAAATCGTTGTTTTAAGCCTTAACTTCATATTGGGAACGTGAGAAATCGAACTATAATGAAGTTTTACCCATTTTGATAAAAATAATCAAACTAAGAGTTTTGAAAGTAAACAAACCGAGTATAATCATTATGCTTTCACAAAGCTTATTGTGACTTGAAATCGTTGTTTTGAGGCATAACTTCACGTAGGAATATGGGAAATAGGACGATAATGAAGTTTCAACGATTTTGTATAAAATCATAATTCTTAAGAGTTTTAAAATTTAACAAGCCGAGCATAAACATATTTTAACTACAAACGCTTATTTTGAATAGAAATTTTGTTTTAAGCATTAACTTCACATTGGGAACGTGGAAATTGAACTATAATGAAGGTTTACCCATTTTGATGCAAATAATCAAACTAAGAGTTTTGAAAGTAAACAAGCCGAGTATAATCATTAAGCTATCACAAAGTTTATTGTGACTAGAAATCGTTGTTTTGAGCCATAACTTCACGTAGGGAATATGGGAAATAGGACGATAATGAAGTTTCAACGATTTTGTATAAAATCATAATTATAAGTGTTTTAAAATTTAACAAGCGAGCATAAATATATTTTATCTACAAATGCTTATTTTGAATAGAAATCTTTGTTTTAAGCATTAACTTCACATTGGGAATGTGAGAAATCGAACTATATGAAGTTTTACCCTTTTGATACAAATAATCAAACTAAGAGTTTTAAAGTAAACAAGCCGAGTATAATCATTAAGCTTTCACAAAGCTTATTGTGACTAGAAATCGTTGTTTTGAGCCTTAACTTCACGTAAGGAATATGAAAATAGGACGATAATGAAGTTTCAACGATTTTGTATAAAATCATAATTCTAAGAGTTTTAAAATTTAACAAGCCGAGCATAAACATATTTTAACTACAAACGCTTATTTTGAATAGAAATCGTTGTTTTAAGCATTAACTTCACATTGGGAACGTGGGAAATCGAACTATAATGAAGGTTTACCCATTTTGATGCAAATAATCAAACTAAGAGTTTTGAAAGTAAACAAGCCGAGTATAATCATTAAGCTATCACAAAGCTTATTGTGACTAGAAATCGTTGTTTTGAGGCTTAACTTCACGTAAGTAATATGAGAAATAGGACGATAATGAAGTTTTAACGATTTGTATAAAATCATAATTCTAAATGTTTTAAACTTTAACAAGCCGAGCATAAATATATTTTGTCTACAAATGCTTATTTTGAATAGAAATCGTTGTTTTAAGCCTTAACCACACATTGGGAACGTGAGAAATCGAACTATAATGAAGTTTTACCCATTTTGATACAAATAATCAAACTAAGAGTTTTGAAAGTAAACAAACCGAGTATAATCATTGCCGTCACAAAAAGCTTTTTGTGACTAGAAATCGTTGTTTTGAGGCTTAACTTCAGGTAAGGAATATGGGAAATAGGACGATAATAAAGTTTCAAAGATTTTGTATAAAATCATAATTTTAAGAGTTTTAAAATTTAACAAGCCGAGCATAAACATATTTTCACTACAAACGCTTCTTTTGAATAGAAATCGTTGTTTTAAGCATTAACTTCACATTGGGAACATGGGAAATCGAACTATAATGAAGTTTTACCCATTTTGATGCAAATAATCAAACTAAGAGTTTTGAAAGTAAACAAGCCGAGTATAATCATTAAGGTATCACAAATTTTATTGTTACTAGAAATCGTTGTTTTGAGCCAAAACTTCACGTACGGAACGTGGGAAATTGGACGATAAAGAAGTTTCAACGATTTTGTATAAAATAATAATTCTAAATGTTTTAAAATTTAACAAGCCGAACATAAACATATTTTATCTACAAACGCTTATTTTGAATAGAAATCGTTGTTTTAAGCCTTAACTTCACATTGGAAACGTGGGAAATCGAACTATAATGTAGTTTTATCCATTTTCATACAAATAATCAAACTAAGAGTTTTGAAAGTAAACAAGCCAAATATAATCATTAAGCTTTCACAAAGCTTATTGTGACTAGAAATCGTTGTTTGGAGGTTTAACTTCACGTAAGGAATATGGGAAATAGGAGGATAATGAAGTTTCAATGATTTTGTAAAAAATTATAATTCTAAGAGTTTTAAAATTTAACAAGCCCAGGATAAACATATTTTAACTACAATCGCTTATTTTGTATAGAAATCGTTGTTTTACGCATTAACTTCTCATTGGGAACGTGGGAAATCGAACTATAATGAAGGTTTACCCATTTTGATGCAGATAATCAAACTAAAAGTTTTGAAAGTAAACAAGCCGAGTATAATCATTAAGCTATCACAAATTTTATTGTTACTAGAAATCATTGTTTTGAGCCATAACTTCACGTATGGAACGTGGAAAATTGGACGATAATGAAGTTTCAACTATTTTGTATAAAATCATAATTCTAAGAGTTTTAAAATTTAACAAGCCGAGCATAAACATATTTTATCTACAAACTCTTATTTTAAATAGAAATCATTGTTTTAAGCCTTAACTTCACATTGGAAATATGGGAAATCGAACAATAATGAAGTTTTACCCATTTTGATACAAATAATCAAACTAAGAGTTTTGAAAGCAAACAAGCCGAGTATAATCATTAAGCTATCACAAAGCTTTATTGTGACTAGAAATCGTTGTTTTGAGCCTTAACTTCACGTAGGGAACGTGGGAAATAGGACGATAATGAAGTTTCAACGATTTTGTATAAAATCATAATTCTAAGAGTTTTAAATTTAACAAGCCAAGCATAAACATATTTTAACTACAAACGCTTATTTGAATAGAAATCCTTGTTTTAAGCATTAACTTTACATTGGGAATGTGGAAATCGAACTATAATGAAGGTTTACCCATTTTGATACAAATAATCAAACTAAGAGTTTTGAAAGTAAACAAGCCGAGTATAATCATTAAGCTATCACAAATTTTATTGTAACTAGAAATCGTTGTTTTGAGCCATAACTTCACGTAGGGAACGTGGAAAATTGGACGATAATGAAGTTTCAACTATTTTGTATAAAATCATAATTCTAAGAGTTTTAAAATTTAACAAGCCGAGCGTAAACATATTTTATCTACAAACGCTTATTTTGAATTGAAATCGTTGTTTTAAGCCTTAACTTCTCATTGGGAATGTGTAAAATTGAACTATAATGAAGTTTTACGCATTTTGATACAAATAATCAAACTAAGAGTTTTGAAAGTAAACATGCCGAGTACAACAAATAAGTTTTCACAAAGTTTATTGTGACTAGAAATCGTTGTTCTGAACCTTAACTTTACGTAGGGAACGTGGGAAAGATGACAATATTGAAGTTTCAACGATTTTGTACAAAAGCATAATTCTAAGAGTGTTAAAATTTAACAAGCCGAGCATAAATATATTTTATCTACAAACATTTATTTTGAATAGAAATCGTTGTTTTAAGCATTAACTTCACATTGGGAACGTGGGAAATTGAACTATAATGAAGGTTTACCAATTTTGATGCAAATAATCAAACTAAGAGTTTTGAAAGTAAACAAGCCGAGTATAATCATTAAGCTATCACAAATTTTATTGTTACTAGAAATCGTTGTTTTGAGCCATAACTTCACGTAGGGAACGTGGAAAATTGGACAATAATTAAGTTTCAACTATTTTTATAAAAAATCATAATTCTAAGAGTTTTAAAATTTAACAAGCCGAGCATAAACATATTTTATCTACAAACGCTTATTTTGAATAGAAATCGTTGTTTTAGCCTTAACTTCACATTGGAAACGTGGAAAATCGAACTATAATGAAGTTTTACCCATTTTGATAAAATAATCAAACTAAGAGTTTTGAAAGTAAACAAGTCGAGTATAATCATTAAGCTATCACAAAGCTTATTGTGACTAGAAATCGTTTTTTGAGCCTTAACTTCACGTAGGGAACGTGGAAAATAGGACGATAATGAAGTTTCAACAATTTTGTATAAAATCATAATTCTAAGTGTTTTAAAATTTAACAAGCCGAGCATAAATATATTTTATCTACAAACGCTTATTTTGAATAGAAATCGTTGTTTTAAACCTTAACTTCACATTGGGAACGTGGGAAATCGAACTATAATGAAGTTTTACCCATTTTGATCAAAATAATCAAACTAAAAGTTTTGAAAGTAAACAAACCGAGTATAATCATTGTGCTGTCACAAAGTTTATTGTAACTAGAAATCGTTGTTTTGAGGCTTAACTTCACGTAAGGAATGGTAAATAGGACGATAATGAAGTTTCAACGATTTTGTATAAAATCATAATTCTAAGAGTTTTAAAATTTAACAAGCCGAGCATAAATATATTTTATCTACAAACACTTATTTTGAATAGAAATCATTGTTTTAAGCTTAACTCATATTGGGAACGTTGGAAAATCAACTATAATGAAGTTTTACCCATTTTGATACAAATAATCAAACTAAGAGTTTTGAAAGTAAACAAACCGAGTATAATCATTAAGCTATCACAAAGCTTATTGTGACTAGAAATCATTGTTTTGAGCCTTAACTTCACGTAAGGAATATGGGAAATAGGACGATAATGAAGTTTCAACGATTTTGTATAAAATCATAATTCTAAGAGTTTTAAAATTTAACAAGCCGAGCATAAACATATTTTAACTACAAATGCTTATTTTGAATAGAAATCATTGTTTTAAGCATTAACTTCACATTGGGAACGTGGGAAATCGAACTATAATGAAGGTTTACCCATTTTGATGCAAATAATCAAACTAAGAGTTTTGAAAGTAAACAAGCCGAGTATAATCATTAAGCTATCACAAAGTTTATTGTGACTAGAAATCGTTGTTTTGAGCCATAACTTCACGTAGGGAATATGGGAAATAGGACGATAATGAAGTTATAACGATTTTGTATAAAATCATAATTCTAAGAGTTTTAAAATTTAACAAGCCGAGCATAAACATATTTTATCTACAAACGCTTATTTTGAATAGAAATCGTTGTTTTAAGCATTAACTTCACATTGGGAATGTGGGAAATCGAACTATATTGAAGTTTTACCCATTTTTTCATACAAATAATCAAACTAAGAGTTTTGAAAGTAAACAAGCCGAGTATAATCATTAAGCTATCACAAAGTTTATTGTGACTAGAAATCGTTGTTTTGAGCCATAACTTCACGTAGGGAACGTGGGAAATTGGACGATAATAAGTTTCAACGATTTTGTATAAAATCATAATTCTAAGAGTTTTAAAATTTAACAAGCCAATCATAAACATATTTCATCTACAAATGCTTATTTTGAATAAAAATCGTTGTTTTAAGCCTTAACTTCACATTGGAAACGTGGGAAATTGAACTATAATGAAGTTTTACCCATTTTGATACAAATAATCAAACTAAGAGTTTTGAAAGTAAACAAGCCGAGTATAATCATTGTGCTGTCACAAAGCTTATTGTGACTAGAAATCGTTGTTTTGAGCCTTAACTTCACATAGGAATATGGGAAATAGGAAGATAATGAAGTTTCAACGATTTTATATAAAATCATAATTCTAAGAGTTTTAAAATTTAACAAGCCGAGCATAAATATATTTTATCTAGAAACGCTTATTTTGAATAGAAATCGTTGTTTTAAGCCTTAAGTTCACATTGGGAACGTGGGAAATCGAACTATAATGAAGTTTTACCCATATTCATGCAAATAATCAAACTAAGAGTTTTGAAAGTAAACAAGCCGAGTATAATCATTAAGCTATCAAAATTTTATTGTTACTAGAAATCGTTGTTTGAGCCATAACTTCACGTAGGAACGTGGAAAATTGGACGATAATGAAGTTTCAACGATTTTGTATAAAATCATAATTCTAAGAGTTTTAAAATTTAACAAACCGAGCATAAACATATTTTATCAACAAACGCTTATTTTGAGTAGAAGTCGTTGTTTTAAGACTTAACTTCACATTGGAAACGTGTGAAATCAAACAATAATGAAGTTTTACCCATTTTGATACAAATAATCAAACTAAGAATTTTCAAAGTAAACAAGCCGAGTATAATCATTAAGCTATCACAAAGCTTATTGTGACTAGAAATCGTTGTTTTGAGGCCATAACTTCACGTAGGGAATATGGGAAATAGGAAGATAATGAGTTTCAACGATTTTGTATAAAATCATAATTCTAAGAGTTTTAAAATTTAACAAGCCGAGCATAAATATATTTTATCTAAAACGCTTATTTTGAATAGAAATCGTTGTTTTAAGCCTAAAGTTCACATTGGGAACGTGAGAAATCGAACTATAATGAAGTTTTACCCATATTCATGCAAATAATCAAACTAAGAGTTTTGAAAGTAAACAAGCCGAGTATAATCATTAAGCTATCAGAAATTTTATTGTTACTAGAAATCGTTGTTTGGAGCCATAACTTCACGTAGGGAACGTGGAAAATTGGACGATAATGAAGTTTCAACGATTTTGTATAAAATTATAATTCTAAGAGTTTTAAAATTTAACAAGCCGAGCATAAATATATTTTATCTACAAACGCTTATTTTCAATAGAAATCATTGTTTTAAGACTTAACTTCACATTGGAAACGTGGGAAATCGAACAATAATGAAGTTTTACCCATTTTGATACAAATAATCAAACTAAGAGTTTTGAAAGCAAACAAGCCGAGTATAATCATTAAGCTGTCACAAAGCTAATTGTGACTAGAAATCGTTGTTTTGAGCCTTAACTTCACGTAGAGAACGTGGGAAATAGGACGATAATGAAGTTTCAACGATTTTTTATAAAATCATAACTCTAAGAGTTTTAAGTTTAACAAGATGAGCATCAATATATTTTATCTACAAACACTTATTTTGAATAGAAATCATTGTTTTAAGCCTTAACTTCACATTGGGAAGGTGGGAAATCGAACTATAATGAAGATTTACCCATTTTGATACAAATAATCAAACTAAGAGTTTTGAAAGTAAACAAGCCGAGTATAATCATTAAGCTAGCACGAAGCTTATTGTAACTAGAAATCGTTGTTTTGAGCCATAACTTCACGTAGGGAACGTGGGAAATAGGACGATACTGAAGTTTCAATGCTTTTGTATAAAATCATAATTCTAAGAGTTTTAAAATTTAATAAGCCGAGCATAAACATATTTTATCAACAAACGTTTATTTTGAATTGAAATAGTTGTTTTAAGCCTTAACTCCTCATTGGGAACGTGTAAAATCGAACTATAATGAAGTTTTACCCATTTTGATACAAATAATAAAACTAAGAGTTTTGAAAGTAAACAAGCCGAGTATAATCAATAAGCTGTCACAAAGCTTATTGTGACTTGAAATCGTTGTTCTAAACCTTAACTTCACGTAGGGAACGTGGGAAATACGACGATAATGAAGTTTCAACGATTTCGTACAGAATCATAATTCTAAGAGTTTTAAAATTTAACAGGCCGAGCATAAACATATTTTATCTACAAACGCTTATTTTGAATAGAAATCATTGTTTTAAGCATTAACTTCACATTGGGAACGTTGGAAATTGAACTATAATGAAGGTTTACCCATTTTGATGCAAATAATCAAACAAAGAATTTGGAAATAAACAAGCTGAGTATAATCATTGTGCTGTTACAAAGCTTATTGTGACTAGAAATCGTTGTTTTGACCCCTTAACTTCACGTAAGGAATGGGAAATAGGACGATAATGAAGTTTCAACTATTTTGTATAAAATCATAATTCTAAGAGTTTTAAAATTTAACAGGCCGAGCATAAACATATTTTATCTACAAACGCTTATTTTGAATAGAAATCATTGTTTTAAGCATTAACTTCACATTGGGAACGTTGGAAATTGAACTATAATGAAGGTTTACCCATTTTGATGCAAATAATCAAACAAAGAATTTTGAAAGTAAACAAGCTGAGTATAATCATTAAGCTATCACAAATTTTATTGTTACTAGAAATCGTTGTTTTGAGCCATAACTTCACGTAGGGAACGTGGGAAATTGGATAATGAAGTTTCAACGATTTTGTATAAAATCATAATTCTAAGAGTTTTAAATTTAACAAGCCAAGCATAAACATATTTTATCTACAAACGCTTATTTGAATAGAAATCGTTGTTTTAAGCATTAACTTTACATTGGGAACGTTGGAAATCGAACTATAATGAAGGTTTACCCATTTTGATGCAAATAATCAAACTAAGAGTTTTGAAAGTAAACAAGCCGAGTATAATCATTAAGCTATCACAAATTTTATTGTTACTAGAAATCGTTGTTTTGAGCCATAACTTCACGTAGGGAACGTGGAAAATTGGACGATAATGAAGTTTCAACTATTTTGTATAAAATCATAATTCTAAGAGTTTTAAAATTTAACAAGCCGAGCATAAACATATTTTATCTACAAACGCTTATTTTGAATAGAAATCGTTGTTTTAAGCCTTAACTTCACATTGGGAATAAGTGGAAAATCGAACTATAATGAAGTTTTACCCATTTTGATACAAATAATCAAACTAAGAGTTTTGAAAGTAAACAAGCCGAGTATAATCATTAAGCTATCACAAAGCTTATTGTGACTAGAAATCGTTATTTTGAGCCTTAACTTCACGATGGGAACGTGGGAAATAGGACGAAAATGAAGTGTCAACGATTTTGAATAAAATCATAATTCTAAGAGTTTTAAAATTTAACAAGCGTAGCATAAATATATTTTATCTACAAACGCTTATTTTGAATAGAAATCGTTGTTTTAAGCATTAACTTCACATTGGGAACGTGGGAAATCGAACTATAATGAAGTTTTACCCATTTTGATACAAATAATCAAACTAAGAGTTTTGAAAGTAAACAAGCCGAGTATAATCATTGTCTTTGTCACAAAGCTTATTGTGACTAGAAATCGTTGTTTTGAGCCTTAACTTCACGTAAGGAATATGGGAAATAGGACGATAATGAAGTTTCAACGATTTTGTATAAAATCATAATTCTAAGAGTTTTAAAATTTAACAAGCCGAGCATAAATATATTTTATCTACAAACGCTTATTTTGAATAGAAATCATTGTTTTAAGCATTAACTTCACATTGGGAACGTGGAAATCGAACTATAATGAAGTTTTACCCATTTTGATACAAATAATCAAACTAAGAGTTTTGAAAGTAAACAAGCCGAGTATAATCATTAAGCTTGTCACAAAGCTTATTGTGACTAGAAATCGTTGTTTTGAGGCCATAACTTCACGTAGGAATATGGGAAATAGGACGATAATGAAGTTTCAACGATTTTGTATAAAATCATAATTCTAAGAGTTTTAAAATTTAACAAGCCGAGCATAAACATATTTTATCTACAAACGCTTATTTTTAATAGAAATCGTTGTTTTAAGCATTAACTTCACATTGGGAACGTGGGAAATCGAACTATAATGAAGTTTTACCCATTTTGATACAAATAATCAAACTAAGAGTTTTGAAAGTAAACAAGCCGAGTATAATCATTAAGCTGTCACAAAGCTTATTGTGACTAGAAATCGTTGTTTTGAGCCATAACTTCACGTAGGGAATATGGAAAATAGGACGATAATGAAGTTTCAACGATTTTGTATAAAATCATAATTCTAAGAGTTTTAAAATTTAACAAGCCGAGCATAAACATATTTTATCTACAAACGCTTATTTTGAATAGAAATCGTTGTTTTAAGCATTAACTTCACATTGGGAATGTGGGAAATCGAACTATAATGAAGTTTTACCCATTTTGATACAAATAATCAAACTAAGAGTTTTGAAAGTAAACAAACCGAGTATAATCATTCTGCTATCACAAAGCTTATTGTGACTAGAAATCGTTGTTTTGAGCCATAACTTCACGTAGGGAATATGGGAAATAGGACGATAATGAAGTTTCAACGATTTTGTATAAAATCATAATTCTAAGAGTTTTAAAATTTAACAAGCCGAGCATAAACATATTTTATCTACAAACGCTTATTTTGAATAGAAATCGTTGTTTTAAGCCTTAACTTCACATTGGGAACGTGAAAATCGAACTATAATGAAGTTTTACCCATTTTGATACAAATAATCAAACTAAGAGTTTTGAAAGTAAACAAGCCGAGTATAATCATTAAGCTATCACAAAGCTTATTGTGACTAGAAATCGTTGTTTTGAGCCTTAACTTCACGTAGGGAACGTGGGAAATAGGACGATAATGAAGTTTCAACGATTTTGTATAAAATCATAATTCTAAGAGTTTTAAAATTTAACAAGCCGAGCATAAATATATTTTATCTACAAACGCTTATTTTGAATAGAAATCGTTGTTTTAAGCCTTAACTTCACATTGGAAACGTGGGAAATCGAACTATAATGAAGTTTTACCCATTTTGATACAAATAATCAAACTAAGAGTTTTGAAAGTAAACAAGCCGAGTATAATCATTGTGCTGTCACAAAGCTTATTGTGACTAGAAATCGTTGTTTTGAGCCATAACTTCACGTAGGGAATATGGGAAATAGGACGATAATGAAGTTTCAACGATTTTGTATAAAATCATAATTCTAAGAGTTTTAAAATTTAACAAGCCGAGCATAAAAATATTTTATCTACAAACGCTTATTTTGAATAGAAATCATTGTTTTAAGCATTAACTTCACATTGGGAACGTGGGAAATCGAACTATAATGAAGTTTTACCCATTTTGATGCAAATAATCAAACTAAGAGTTTTGAAAGTAAACAAGCCGAGTATAATCATTAAGCTTTCACAAAGCTTATTGTGACTAGAAATCGTTGTTTTGAGCCTTAACTTCACGTAGGGAATATGGGAAATAGGACGATAATGAAGTTTCAACGATTTTGTATAAAATCATAATTCTAAGAGTTTTAAAATTTAACAAGCCGAGCATAAACATATTTTATCTACAAACGCTTATTTTGAATAGAAATCGTTGTTTTAAGCATTAACTTCACATTGGGAACGTGGAAATCGAACTATAATGAAGTTTTACCCATTTTGATGCAAATAATCAAACTAAGAGTTTTGAAAGTAAACAAGTCGAGTATAATCATTAAGCTATCACAAATTTTATTGTTACTAGAAATCGTTGTTTTGAGCCATAAACTTCACGTAGGGAACGTGGAAAATTGGACGATAATGAAGTTTCAACGATTTTGTATAAAATCATAATTCTAAGAGTTTTAAAATTTAACAAGCCGAGCATAAACATATTTTATCTACAAACGCTTATTTTGAATAGAAATCGTTGTTTTAAGCATTAACTTCACATTGGGAACGTGGGAAATCGAACTATAATGAAGTTTTACCCATTTTGATACAAATAATCAAACTAAGAGTTTTGAAAGTAAACAAGCCGAGTATAATCATTAAGCTGTCACAAAGCTTATTGTGACTAGAAATCGTTGTTTTGAGCCTTAACTTCACGTAGGAAATGGGAAATAGGACGATAATGAAGTTTCAACGATTTTGTATAAAATCATAATTCTAAGAGTTTTAAAATTTAACAAGCCGAGCATAAACATATTTTATCTACAAACGCTTATTTTGAATAGAAATCGTTGTTTTAAGCATTAACTTCACATTGGGAACGTGGGAAATCGAACTATAATGAAGTTTTACCCATTTTGATATAATCAAACTAAGAGTTTTGAAAGTAAACAAGCCGAGTATAATCATTAAGGTATCACAAATTTTATTGTTACTAGAAATCGTTGTTTTGAGCCATAACTTCACGTAGGGAACGTGGGAAATAGGACGATAATGAAGTTTCAACGATTTTGTATAAAATCATAATTCTAAGAGTTTTAAAATTTAACAAGCCGAGCATAAATATATTTTATCTACAAACGCTTATTTTGAATAGAAATCGTTGTTTTAAGCCTTAACTTCACATTGGAAACGTGGGAAATCGAACTATAATGAAGTTTTACCCATTTTGATACAAATAATCAAACTAAGAGTTTTGAAAGTAAACAAGTCGAGTATAATCATTAAGTCTTTCACAAAGCTTATTGTGACTAGAAATCGTTGTTTTGAGGCTTAACTTCACGTAAGGAATATGGGAAATAGGACGATAATGAAGTTTCAACGATTTTGTATAAAATCATAATTCTAAGAAAAATTTTTAAAGTTTAAAAATTTAACAAGCCGAGCATAAATATATTTTAACTACAAACACTTATTTTGAATAGAAATCGTTGTTTTAAGCATTAACTTCACATTGGGAACGTGAGAAATCGAACTATAATGAAGGTTTACCCATTTTGATGCAAATAATCAAACTAAGAGTTTTGAAAGTAAACAAGCCGAATATAATCATTAAGCTATCACAAATTTTATTGTTACTAGAAATCGTTGTTTTGAGCCATAACTTCACGTAGGGAACGTGAGAAATTGGATGATAATGAAGTTTCAACTATTTTGTATAAAATCATAATTCTAAGAGTTTTAAATTTAACAAGCCAAGCATAAACATATTTTACTACAAACACTTATTTGAATAGAAATCCTTGTTTTAAGCATTAACTTTACATTGGAACGTTGGAAATCGAACTATAATGAAGTTTACCCATTTTGATACAAATAATCAAACTAAGAGTTTTTAAAGTAAACAAGCCGAGTATAATCATTAAGCTATCACAAATTTTATTGTTACTAGAAATCGTTGTTTTGAGCCACAACTTCACGTAGGGAACGTGGAAAATTGGACGATAATGAAGTTTCAACTATTTTGTATAAAATCATAATTCTAAGAGTTTTAAATTTTAACAATCCGAGAATAAACATATTTTATCTACAAACGCTTATTTTGAATTGAAATCGTTGTTTTAAGCCTTAACTTCTCATTGGGAATGTGTAAAATCGAACTATAATGAAGTTTTACCCATTTTGATACAAATAATCAAACTAAGAGTTTTGAAAGTAAACAAGCCGAGTATAACATTAAGCTATCACAAAGCTTATTGTGACTAGAAATCGTTGTTCTAAACCTTAACTTTACGTAGGGAACGTGGGAAATACGACGATAATGAAGTTTCAACGATTTTGTACAAAATCATAATTCTAAGAGTATTAAAATTTAACAAGCCGAGCATAAATATATTTTATCTACAAACGCTTATTTTGAATAGAAATCGTTGTTTTAAGCATTAACTTCACATTGGGAACGTGGGAAATTGAACTATAATGATGGTTTACCAATTTTGATGCAAATAATCAAACTAAGAGTTTTGAAAGTAAGCAAGCCGAGTATAATCATTGTGCTGTCACAAAGCTTATTGTGACTAGAAATCGTTGTTTTGAACCTTAACTTCACGTAAGGAATATGGGAAATAGGACGATAATAAAGTTTCAATGATTTTGTATAAAATCATAATTCTAAGAGTTTTAAATTTAACAAGCCGAGCATAAACATATTTTATCTACAAACGCTTATGTTGAATCGAAATCATTGTTTTAAGCATTAACTTTACATTGGGAACGTTGAAATCGAACTATAATGAAGGTTTACCCATTTTGATGCAAATAATCAAACTAAGAGTTTTGAAAGTAAACAAGCCGAGTATAATCATTAAGCTATCACAAATTTTATTGTTACTAGAAATCGTCGTTGTTTTGAGCCATAACTTCACGTAGGGAACGTGGAAAAATTGACGATAATGAAGTTTCAACTATTTTGTATAAAATCATAATTCTAAGAGTTTTAAAATTTAATAAGCCAAGCATAAACATATTTTATCTACAAACGCTTATTTTTAATAGAAATCGTTGTTTTAGACTTAACTTCACATTGGAAACGTGGGAAATCGAACTATAATGAAGTTTTACCCATTTTGATACAAATAATCAAACTAAGAGTTTTGAAAGTAAACAAGCCGAGTATAATCATTTTTTTTGTCATAAAAGCAATTGTGACTAGAAATCATTTTTTGAGCCTTGACTTCACGTAAGGAATATAGGAAATAGGACGATATTGAAGTTTCAAAGATTTTGTATAAAATCATAATTCTAAGAGTTTTAAAATTTAACAAGCCAAGCATAAACATATTTTATCTACAAACGCTTATTTTGAATAGAAATCGTTGTTTTAAGCTTTAACTTCACATTGGGAATGTGGGAAATCGAACTATAATGAAGGTTTACCCATTTTGATGCAAATAATCAAACTAAGAGTTTTGAAAGTAAACAAGCCGAGTATAATCATTAAGCTGTCACAAAGCTTATTGTGACTAGAAATCGTTGTTTTGAGCCATAACTTCACGTAGGGAACGTGGGAAATTGACGATAATGAAGTTTCAACGATTTTGTATAAAATTATAATTCTAAGAGTTTTAAAATTTAACAAGCCGAGCATAAACATATTTTATCTACAAACGCTTATTTTGAATAGAAATCGTTGTTTTAAGCTTCAACTTCACATTGGAAACGTGACAAATCGAACTATAATGAAGTTTTACCCATTTTGATACAAATAATCAAACTAAGAGTTTTGAAAGTAAACAAGCCGAGTATAATCATTGTGCTGTCACAAAGGCAATTGTGACTAGAAATCGTTGTTTTGAGCCTTAACTTCACGTAGGGAACGTGGGAAAAAGGACGATAATGAAGTTTCACGATTTTGTATAAAATTATAATTCTAAGTGTTTTAAAATTTAACAAGCCGAGAGCATAAATATATTTTATCTACAAACTCTTATTTTGAATAGAAATCGTTGTTTTAAGCCTTAACATCACATTGGAAACGTGGGAAATCGAACTATAATGAAGTTTTACCCATTTTGATAAAAATAATCAAACTAAGAGTTTTGAAAGTAAACAAACCGAGTATAATCATTGTGCTGTCACAAAGCTTATTGTGACTAGAAATCATTGTTTTGAGGCTTAACTTCACGTAAGGAATATGGGAAATAGGACGATAATGAAGTTTCAACGATTTTGTATAAAATCATAATTCTTAGAGCTTTAAATTTTAACAAGCCGAGCATAAACATATTTTAACTACAAACGCTTATTTTGAATAGAAATTTTGTTTTAAGCATTAACTTCACATTGGGAACGTGGAAAATTGAACTATAATGAAGGTTTACCCATTTTGATGCAAATAATCAAACTAAGAGTTTTGAAAGTAAACAAGCCGAGTATACTCATTAAGCTATCACAAAGTTTATTGTGACTAGAAATCGTTATTTTGAGCCATAACTTCACGTAGGGAATATGGGAAATAGGACGATAATGAAGTTTCAACGAATTTGTATAAAATTATAACTGTAATTGTTTTAAAATTTAACAAGCCGAGCATAAATATATTTCATCTACAAACGCTTATTTTGAATAGAAATTGTTGTTTTAAGCATTAACTTCAAATTGGGAAGGTGGGAAATCGAACTATATTGATGTTTTCCCCTTTTTCATACAAATAATCAAACTAAGAGTTTTAAAAGTAAACAAGCCGAATATAATCATTAAGCTTTCACAAAGCTTATTGTGACTAGAAATCGTTGTTTTGAGGCTTAACTTCACGTAAGGAATATGGGAAATAGGACGATAATGAAGTTTCAACAATTTTGTATAAAATCATAATTCTTTGAGTTTTAAAATTTAACAAGCCGACCATAAACATATTTTAACTGCAAACGCTTATTTTGAATAGAAATCGTTCTTTTAAGCATTAACTTCACATTGGGAACGTGGAAAATTGAACTATAATGAAGGTTTACCCATTTTGATGCAAATAATCAAACTAAGAGTTTTGAAAGTAAACAAGCCGAGTATATTCATTAAGCTATCACAAAGTTTATTGTGACTAGAAATCGTTGTTTTGAGCCATAACTTCACGTAGGGAATATGGGAAATAGCACGATAATGAAGTTTCAACGAATTTGTATAAAATCATAATTCTAAGTGTTTTATAATTTAACAAGCCGAGCATAAATATATTTTATCTACAAATGCATATTTTGAATAGAAATCGTTGTTTTAAGCATTAACTTCTCATTGGGAACGTGGGAAATCGAACTATTTTGAAGTTTTCTCCTTTTTCATACAAATAATCAAACTAAGAGTTTTTAAAGTAAACAAGCCGAATATAATCATTAAGCTTTCACAAAGCTTATTGTGACTAGAAATCGTTGTTTTGAGGCTTAACTTCACGTAGGGAACGTATGAAATAGGACGACAATGAAGTTATAACGATTTTGTATAAAATCATAATTCTAAGAGTTTTAAAATTTAACAAGCTGAGCATAAACATATTTTAACTACAAACGCTTATTTGAATAGAAATCATTTTTTTAAGCATTAACTTCATCTTGGGAACGTGGGAAATCGAACTATAATGAAGGTTTACCCATTTTGATGCAAATAATCAAACTAAGAGTTTTGAAAGTAAACTAGCCGAGTATAATCATTAAGCTATCACAAAGTTTATTGTGACTAGAAATCGTTGTTTTGAGCCCTAACTTCACGTAGGAACATGGGAAATTGGACAATAAAGAAGTTTCAACGATTTTGTATAAAATAATAATTCTAAATGTTTTAAAATTTAACAAGCCGAACATAAACATATTTTATCTATAAACGCTTATTTGGAATAGAAATAGTTGTTTTAAGCCTTAACTTCACATTGGAAACGTGGGAAATCGAACTATAATGAAGTTTTACCCATTTTGATACAAATAATCAAACTAAGAGTTTTGAAAGTAAAAAAGCAGAGTATAATCAGTAAAGCTTTCACAAAGCTTATTGTGACTAGAAATCGTTGTTTTGAGGCTTTACTTCACGTAAGGAATATGGGAAATAGGACGATAATGAAGTTTCAAAGATTTTGTATGAAATCATAATTCTAAGAGTTTTAAAATTTAA
Organism: Stephania japonica; assembly: GCA_039657345.1. Taxonomy (NCBI): domain Eukaryota; kingdom Viridiplantae; phylum Streptophyta; class Magnoliopsida; order Ranunculales; family Menispermaceae; genus Stephania; species Stephania japonica. The sequence goes on along the minus strand of CM077558.1, from coordinate 27,264,269 downwards.
CAAGCCGAGCATAAACATATTTTAACTACAAACGCTTGTTTTGAATAGAAATCGTTGTTTTAAGCATTAACTTCACATTGGGAACGTGGGAAATTGAACTATAATGAAGGTTTACCCATTTTGATGCAAATAATCAAACTAAGAGTTTTGAAAGTAAACAAGCCGAGTATAATCATTAAGCTATCACAAATTTTATTGTTACTAGAAATCGTTGTTTTGAGCCATAACTTCACGTAGGGAACGTGGAAAATTGGACGATAATGAAGTTTCAACGATTTTGTATAAAATCATAATTCTAAGAGTTTTAAAATTTAACAAGCCGAGCATAAATATATTTTATCTACAAATGCTTATTTTGAATAGAAATCGTTGTTTTAAGCCTTAACTTCACATTGGAAACGTGGGAAATCGAACTATAATGAAGTTTTACCCATTTTGATACAAATAATCAAACTAAGAGTTTTGAAAGTAAACAAGCCGAGTATGATCATTATGCTGTCACAAAGCTTTTTCTGACAAGAAATCGTTGTTTTGAGGCATAACTTCACGTAAGGAATATGGGAAATAGGACGATAATGAAGTTTCAAAGATTTTGTATAAAATCATAATTCTAAGAGTTTTAAAATTTAACAAGCCGAGCATAAACATATTTTAACTACAAACGCTTATTTTGAATAGAAATCGTTGTTTTAAGCATTAACTTCACATTGGGAAAATGTGGAAATCGAACTATAATGAAGTTTACCCATTTTGATACAAATAATCAAACTAAGAGTTTTGAAAGTAAACAAGCCGAGTATAATCATTAAGCTATCACAAATTTTATTGTTACTAGAAATCGTTGTTTTGAGCCATAACTTCACGTAGGAATATGTGGAAATTGGACGATAATGAAGTTTCAACGATTTTGTATAAAATCATAATTCTAAGAGTTTTAAAATTTAACAAGCCGAGTATAAACATATTTTATCTACAAACGCTTATTTTGAATAGAAATCGTTGTTTTAAGCCTTAACTTCACATTGGGAATGTGGGAAATCGAACTATAATGAAGTTTTACCCATTTTGATACAAATAATCAAACTAAGAGTTTTGAAAGTAAACAAGCCGATTATAATCATTAAGCTTCACAAAGCTTATTGTGACTAGAAATCGTTGTTTGGAGGTTTAACTTCACGTAAGGAATATGGGAAATAGGAGGATAATGAAGTTTCAATGATTTTGTAAAAAATTATAATTCTAAGAGTTTAAAAATTTAACAAGCCTAGGATAAACATATTTTAACTACAATCGCTTATTTTGTATAGAAATCGTTGTTTTACGCATTAACTTCTCATTGGGAACGTGGGAAATCGAACTATAATGAAGGTTTACCCATTTTGATGCAAATAATCAAACTAAAAGTTTTGAAAGTAAACAAGCCGAGTATAATCATTAAGCTATCACAAATTTTATTGTTACTAGAAATCATTGTTTTGAGCCATAACTTCACGTATAGAACGTGGAAAATTGGACGATAATGAAGTTTCAACTATTTTGTATAAAATCATAATTCTAAGAGTTTTAAAATTTAACGAGCCGAGCATAAACATATTTTATCTACAAACTATTATTTTAAATAGAAATCATTGTTTTAAGCCTTAACTTCATATTGGAAATATGCGAAATCGAACAATAATGAAGTTTTACCCATTTTGATACAAATAATCAAACTAAGAGTTTTGAAAGTAAACAAGCCAAGTATAATCATTGCTTTCACAAAAGCTTTTTGTGACTAGAAATCGTTGTTTTGAGCCTTAACTTCACGTAGGAATATGGGAAATAGGACGATAATGAAGTTTCAACGATTTTGTATAAAATCATAATTCTAAGAGTTTTAAATTTAACAAGCCAAGCATAAACATATTTTAACTACAAATGCTTATTTGAATAGAAATCCTTGTTTTAAGCATTAACTTTACATTGGGAATGTGGGAAATCGAACTATAATGACGTTTTACCCATTTTGATACAAATAATCAAACTAAGAGTTTTGAAAGCAAACAAACCGAGTATAATCATTGTGCTGTCACAAAGCTTATTGTAACTAGAAATCGTTGTTTTGAGCCATAACTTCACGTAGGGAACGTGGGAAATTGGACGATAAAGAAGTTTCAACGATTTTGTATAAAATCATAATTCTAAGAGTTTTAAAATTTAACAAGCCGAGCATAAACATATTTTATCTACAAACGCTTATTTTGAATTGAAATCGTTGTTTTAAGCCTTAACTTCTCATTGGGAATGTGTAAAATCGAACTATAATGAAGTTTTACCCATTTTGATACAAATAATCAAACTAAGAGTTTTGAAAGTAAACATGCCGAGTACAACCAATAAGCTGTCACAAAGTTTATTGTGACTAGAAATCGTTGTTCTGAACCTTAACTTTACGTAGGAACGTGGGAAAGATGACGATATTGAAGTTTCAACGATTTTGTACAAAATCATAATTCTAAGAGTATTAAAATTTAACAAGCCGAGTATAAATATATTTTATCTACAAACGTTTATTTTGAATAGAAATCGTTGTTTTAAGCATTAACTTCACATTGGGAACGTGGGAAATTGAACTATAATGAAGGTTTACCAATTTTGATGCAAATAATCAAACTAAGAGTTTTGAAAGTAAACAAGCCGAGTATAATCATTAAGCTATCACAAATTTTATTGTTACTAGAAATCATTGTTTTGAGCAATAACTTCACGTAGGGAACGTGGAAAATTGGACGATAATGAAGTTTCAACTATTTTGTATAAAATCATAATTCTAAGAGTTTTAAAATTTAACAAGCCGAGCATAAACATAGTTTATCTACAAACTCTTATTTTAAATAGAAATCATTGTTTTAAGCCTTAACTTCACGTAAGGAATATGGAAAATAGGACGATAATGAAGTTTCAATGATTTTGTATAAAATCATAATTCTAAGAGTTTTAGAATTTAAGAAGCCGAGCATAAACATATTTTATCTACAAACGCTTATGTTGAATAGAAATCGTTGTTTTACGCATTAACTTTACATTGGGAACGTTGGAAATTGAACTATAATGAAGGTCTACCCATTTTGATGCAAATAATCAAACTAAGAGTTTTGAAAATAAACAAGCCGAGTATAATCATTAAGCTATCACAAATTTTATTGTTACTAGAAATCGTTGTTTTGAGCCATAACTTCACGTAGGGAACGTGGAAAATTGGACAATAATTAAGTTTCAACTATTTTGTATAAAATCATAATTCTAAGAGTTTTAAAATTTAACAAGCCGAGCATAAACATATTTTATCTACAAACGCTTATTTTGAATAGAAATCGTTGTTTTAGCCTTAACTTCACATTGGAAACGTGGAAAATCGAACTATAATGAAGTTTTACCCATTTTGATACAAATAATCAAACTAAGAGTTTTGAAAGTAAACAAGTCGAGTATAATCATTGTGCTGTCACAAAGCTAATTGTGACTAGAAATCGTTTTTTTGAGCCTTAACTTCACGTAGGGAACGTGGGAAATAGGACGACAATGAAGTTTCAACAATTTTGTATAAAATCATAATTCTAAGTGTTTTAAAATTTAACAAACCGAGCATAAATATATTTAATCTACAAACGCTTATTTTGAATAGAAATCGTTGTTTTAAACCTTAACCTCACATTGGGAACGTGGGAAATCGAACTATAATGAAGTTTTACCCATTTTGATCAAAATAATCAAACTAAAAGTTTTGAAAGTAAACAAACCGAGTATAATCATTGTGCTGTCACAAAGTTTATTGTAACTAGAAATCGTTGTTTTGAGGCTTAACTTCACGTAAGGAATGGGAAATAGGACGATAATGACGTTTCAACGATTTTGTTTAAAATCATAATTCTAAGAGTTTTAAAATTTAACAAGCCGAGCATAAATATATTTTATCTTCAAACGCTTATTTTGAATAGAATTCATTGTTTTAAGTCTTATCCTCATATTGGGAACGTGGAAAATCGAACTATAATGAAGTTTTACCCATTTTGAAACAAATAATCAAACAAAGAGTTTTGAAAAAAAACAAACCGAGTATAATCATTGTGATGTCACAAAGCTTATTGTGACTAGAAATCATTGTTTTGAGGCTTAACTTCACGTAAGGAATATGGGAAATAGGACGATAATGAAGTTTCAATGATTTTGTATAAAATCATAATTCTAAGAGTTTTAAAATTTAACAAGCCGAGCATATACATATTTTAACTACAAACGCTTATTTTGAATAGAAATCATTGTTTTTAACATTAACTTCACATTGGGAACGTGGGAAATCGAACTATAATGAAGGTTTACCCATTTTGATGCGAATAATCAAATTAAGAGTTTTGAAAGTAAACAAGCCGAGTATAATCATTAAGCTATCACAAAGTTTATTGTGACTAAAAATTGATTTTTTGAGCCATAACTTCACGTAGGGAATATGGGAAATAGGACGATAATGAAGTTATAACGATTTTGTATAAAATCATAATTCTAAGAGTTTTAAAATTTAACGAGCCGAGAATAAACATATTTTATCTACAAACGCTTATTTTGAATAGAAATCGTTGTTTTTAGCATTAACATCACATTGTGAATGTGGGAAATCGAACTATATTGGAGTTTTCCCCTTTTTCATCCAAATAATCAAACTAAGAGTTTTGAAAGTAAGCAAGCCGAGTATAATCATTAGGCTATCACAAAGTTTATTGTGACTAGAAATCGTTGTTTTGAGCCATAACTTCACGTAGGGAACGTGAAAAATTGGACGATAATAAAGTTTCAACGATTGTGTATAAAATCATAATTCTAAGAGTTTTAAAATTTAACAAGCCGAACATAAACATATTTTATCTACAAATGCTTATTTTGAATAGAAATCGTTGTTTTAAGCCTTAACTTCACATTGGAAACGTGGAAATTGAACTATAATGAAGTTTTATCCATTTTGATACAAATAATCAAACTAAGAGTTTTGAAAGTAAACAAACCGAGTATAACAATTGTGCTGTCACAAAGCTAATTGTGACTAGAAATCGTTGTTTTGAGCCTTAACTTCACATAGGGAACGTGGGAAATAGGAAGATAATGAAGTTTCAACGATTTTATATAATATAATAATTCTAAGAGTTTTAAAATTTAACAAGCCGAGCATAAATATATTTTACCTAGAAACGCTTATTTTGAATAGAAATCGTTGTTTTAAGCCTTAAGTTCACATTGAGAACGTGGGAAATCGAACTATAATGAAGTTTTACCCATATTCATGCAAATAATCAAACTAAGAGTTTTGAAAGTAAACAAGTCGAGTATAATCATTAAGCTATCGAAAATTTTATTGTTACTAGAAATCGTTGTTTGGAGCCATAACTTCACGTAAGGAACGTGGAAAATTGGACGATAATGAAGTTTCAACGATTTTGTATAAAATCATAATTCTAAGAGTTTTAAAATTTAACAAGCCGAGCATAAACATATTTTATCTACAAACGCTTATTTTCAATAGAAATCATTGTTTTAAGACTTAACTTCACATTGGAAACGTGGGCAATCGAACAATAATGAAGTTTTACCCATTTTGATACAAATAATCAAACTAAGAGTCTTGAAAGCAAACAAGCCGAGTATAATCATTGCGCTGTCACAAAGCTAATTGTGACTAGAAATCGTTGTTTTGAGCCTTAACTTCACATAGGGAACGTGGGAAATAGGAAGATAATGAAGTTTCAACGATTTTATATAAAATCATAATTCTAAGGGTTTTAAAATTTAACAAGCCGAGCATAAATATATTTTATCTAGAAACGCTTATTTTGAATAGAAATCATTGTTTTAAGCCTTAAGTTCACATTGGGAACGTGAGAAATCGAACTATAATGAAGTTTTACCCATATTCATGCAAATAATCAAACTAAGAGTTTTGAAAGTAAACAAGCCGAGTATAATCATTAAGCTATCAGAAATTTTATTGTTACTAGAAATCGTTGTTTGGAGCCATAACTTCACGTAGGGAACGTGAAAAATTGGACGATAATGAAGTTTCAACGATTTTGTATAAAATTATAATTCTAAGAGTTTTAAAATTTAACAAGCCGAGCATAAATATATTTTATCTACAAACGCTTATTTTCAATAGAAATCATTGTTTTAAGACTTAACTTCACATTGGAAACGTGGGAAATCGAACTATAATGAAGTTTTACCCATTTTGATACAAATAATCAAACTAAGAGTCTTGAAAGCAAACAAGTCGTGTATAATCATTGTGCTGTCACAAAGCTAATTGTGACTAGAAATCGTTGTTTTGACCCTTAACTTCACGTAAGGAATATGGGAAATAGGAAGATAATGAAGTTTCAATGATTTTGTATAAAATCATAATTCTAAGAGTTTTAAAATTTAACAAGCCGAGCATAAATATATTTTAACTACAAACACTTATTTTGAATAGAAATCGTTGTTTTAAGCATTAACTTCACATTGGGAACGTAAGAAATCGAACTATAATGAAGGTTTACCCATTTTGATACAAATAATCAAACTAAGAGTTTTGAAAGTAAACAAGCCGAATATAATCATTAAGCTATCACAAATTTTATTGTTACTAGAAATCGTTGTTTTGAGCCATAACTTCACGTAGGGAACGTGAGAAATTGGATGATAATGAAGTTTCAACGATTTTGTATAAAATCATAATTCTAAGAGTTTTAAATTTAACAAGCCAAGCATAAACATATTTTTACTACAAACACTTATTTGAATAGAAATCCTTGTTTTAAGCATTAACTTTACATTGCGAACGTTGGAAATCGAACTATAATGAAGGTTTACCCATTTTGATGCAAATAATCAAACTAAGAGTTTTTAAAGTAAACAAGCCGAGTATAATCATTAAGCTATCACAAATTTTATTGTTACTAGAAATCGTTGTTTTGAGCCACAACTTCACGTAGGGAACGTGAAAATTGGACGATAATGAAGTTTCAACTATTTTGTATAAAATCATAATTCTAAGAGTTTTAAAATTTTAACAATCCGAGAATAAACGTATTTTATCTACAAACGCTTATTTTGAATTGAAATCGTTGTTTTAAGCCTTAACTTCTCATTGGGAATGTGTAAAATCGAACTATAATGAAGTTTTACCCATTTTGATACAAATAATCAAACTAAGAGTTTTGAAAGTAAACAAGCCGAGTATAACCAATAAGCTGTCACAAAGCTTATTGTGACTAGAAATCGTTGTTCTAAACCTTAACTTTACGTAGGGAACGTGGGAAATACGACGATAATGAAGTTTCAACGATTTTGTACAAAATCATAATTCTAAGAGTATTAAAATTTAACAAGTCGAGCATAAATATATTTTATCTACAAACGCTTATTTTGAATAGAAATCGTTGTTTTAAGCATTAACTTCACATTGGGAACGTGGGAAATTGAACTATAATGATGGTTTACCAATTTTGATGCAAATAATCAAACTAAGAGTTTTAAAAGTAAACAAGCCGAGTATAATCATTGTGCTGTCACAAAGCTTATTGTGACTAGAAATCGTTGTTTTGAACCTTAACTTCACTTAAGGAATATGGGAAATAGGACGATAATAAAGTTTCAATGATTTTGTATAAAATCATAATTCTAAGAGTTTTAGAATTTAAGAAGCCGAGCATAAACATATTTTATCAACAAACGCTTATGTTGAATCGAAATCGTTGTTTTACGCATTAACTTTACATTGGGAACGTTGGAAATCGAACTATAATGAAGGTTTACCCATTTTGATGCAAATAATCAAACTAAGAGTTTTGAAAGTAAACAAGTCGAGTATAATCATTAAGCTATCACAAATTTTATTGTTACTAGAAATCGTTGTTTTGTGCCATAACTTCACGTAGGGAACGTAAAAAATTGGACGATAATGAAGTTTAAACTATTTTGTATAAAATCATAATTCTAAGAGTTTTAAAATTTAATAAGCCAAGCATAAACATATTTTATCTACAAACGCTTATTTTTAATAGAAATCGTTGTTTTAGACTTAACTTCACATTGGAAACGTGGGAAATCGAACTATAATGAAGTTTTACCCATTTTGATACAAATAATCAAACTAAGAGTTTTGAAAGTAAACAAGCCGAGTATAATCATTTTGCTGTCATAAAAGCAATTGTGACTAGAAATCATTTTTTTGAGCCTTGACTTCACGTAAGGAATATAGGAAATAGGACGACATTGAAGTTTCAAAGATTTTGTATAAAATCATAATTCTAAGAGTTTTAGAATTTAACAAGCCAAGCATAAACATATTTTATCTACAAACGCTTATGTTGAATACAAATCGTTGTTTTAAGCATTAACTTCACATTGGGAATGTGGGAAATCGAACTATAATGAAGGTTTACCCATTTTGATGCAAATAATCAAACTAAGAGTTTTGAAAGTAAACTAGCCGAGTATAATCATTAAGCTATTGTGACTAGAAATCGTTGTTTTGAGCCATAACTTCACGTAGGGAACGTGGGAAATTGGACGATAATGAAGTTTCAACGATTTTGTTTAAAATTATAATTCTAAGAGTTTTAAAATTTAACAAGCCGAGCATAAACATATTTTATCTACAAACGCTTATTTTGAATAGAAATCGTTGTTTTAAGCTTCAACTTCACATTGGAAACGTGACAAATCGAACTATAATGAAGTTTTACCCATTTTGATACAAATAATCAAACTAAGAGTTTTGAAAGTAAACAAGTCGAGTATAATCATTAAGTCTTGTCACAAAGCTTATTGTGACTAGAAATCGTTGTTTAAACCTTAACTTTACGTAGGGAATATGGGAAATAGGACGATAATGAAGTTTCAACGATTTTGTATAAAATCATAATTCTAAGAGTTTTAAAATTTAACAAGCCGAGCATAAATATATTTTATCTACAAACGCTTATTTTAATAGAAATCGTTGTTTTAAGCATTAACTTCACATTGGGAATGTGAGAAATCGAACTATAATGAAGGTGTACCCATTTTGATGCAAATAATCAAACTAAGAGTTTTGAAAGTAAACAAGCCGAATATAATCATTAAGCTATCACAAATTTTATTGTTACTAGAAATCGTTGTTTTGAGCCATAACTTCACGTAGGGAATGTGGGAAATGGGATGATAATGAAGTTTCAACGATTTTGTATAAAATCATAATTCTAAGAGTTTTAAATTTAACAAGCCAAGCATAAACATATTTTATCTACAAACACTTATTTTAATAGAAATCCTTGTTTTAAGCATTAACTTTACATTGGAACGTTGGAAATCGAACTATAATGAAGGTTTACCCATTTTGATGCAAATAATCAAACTAAGAGTTTTTAAAGTAAACAAGCCGAGTATAATCATTAAGCTATCACAAATTTTATTGTTACTAGAAATCGTTGTTTTGAGCCACAACTTCACGTAGGGAACGTGGAAAATTGGACGATAATGAAGTTTTAACTATTTTGTATAAAATCATAATTCTAAGAGTTTTAAAATTTAATAAGCCAAGCACAAACATATTTTATCTACAAACGCTTATTTTTAATAGAAATCGTTGTTTTAGACTTAACTTCACATTGGAAACGTGGGAAATCGAACTATAATGAAGTTTTACCCATTTTGATACAAATAATCAAACTAAGAGTTTTGAAAGTAAACAAGCCGAGTATAATCATTTCTTTGTCATAAAAGCTTATTGTGACTAGAAATCATTTTTTGAACCTTAACTTCACGTAAGGAATATAGGAAATAGGACGACATTGAAGTTTCAAAGATTTTGTATAAAATCATAATTCTAAGAGTTTTAGAATTTAACAAGCCAAGCATAAACATATTTTATCTACAAACGCTTATGTTGAATACAAATCGTTGTTTTAAGCATTAACTTCACATTGGGAATGTGGGAAATCGAACTATAATGAAGGTTTACCCATTTTGATGCAAATAATCAAACTAAGAGTTTTGAAAGTAAACTAGCCGAGTATAATCATTAAGCTATTGTGACTAGAAATCGTTGTTTTGAGCCATAACTTCACGTAGGGAACGTGGGAAATTGGACGATAACGAAGTTTCAATGATTTTGTTTAAAATTATAATTCTAAGAGTTTTAAAATTTAACAAGCCGAGCATAAACATATTTTATCTACAAACGCTTATTTTGAATAGAAATCGTTGTTTTAAGCTTCAACTTCACATTGGAAACGTGACAAATCGAACTATAATGAAGTTTTACCCATTTTGATACAAATAATCAAACTAAGAGTTTTGAAAGTAAACAAGCCGAGTATAATCATTGTGCAGTCATAAAGGCAATTGTGACTAGAAATCGTTGTTTTGAGCCTTAACTTCACGTAGGGAACGTGGGAAAAAGTACGATAATGAAGTTTCAACGATTTTGTATAAAATTATAATTCTAAGTGTTTTAAAATTTAACAAGCCGAGAGCATAAATATATTTTATCTACAAACTCTTATTTTGAATAGAAATCGTTGTTTTAAGCCTTAACATCACATTGGGAACGTGGGAAATCGAACTATAAGGAAGTTTTACCCATTTTGATAAAAATAATCAAACTAAGAGTTTTGAAAGTAAACAAACCGAGTATAATCATTGTGCTGTCACAAAGCTTATTGTGACTAGAAATCATTGTTTTGAGGCTTAACTTCACGTAACGAATATGGGAAATAGGACGATAATGAAGTTTCAACGATTTTGTATAAAATCATAATTCTTAGAGCTTTAAATTTTAACAAGCCGAGCATAAACATATTTTAACTACAAACGCTTATTTTGAATAGAAATTTTATTTTAAGCATTAACTTCACATTGGGAACGTGGAAAATTTAACTATAATGAAGGTTTACCCATTTTGATGCAAATAATCAAAGTAAGAGTTTTGAAAGTAAACAAGCCGAGTATACTCATTAAGCTATCACAATGTTTATTGTGACTAGAAATCGTTATTTTGAGCCATAACTTCACGTAGGGAATATGGGAAATAGGACGATAATGAAGTTTCAACGAATTTGTATAAAATTATAACTGTAATTGTTTTAAAATTTAACAAGCCGAGCATAAATATATTTCATCTACAAACGCTTATTTTGAATAGAAATTGTTGTTTTAAGCATTAACTTCAAATTGGGAAGGTGGGAAATCGAACTATATTGATGTTTTCCCCTTTTTCATACAAATAATCAAACTAAGAGTTTTAAAAGTAAACAAGCCGAATATAATCATTAAGCTTTCACAAAGCTTATTGTGACTAGAAATCGTTGTTTTGAGGCTTAACTTCACGTAAGGAATATGGGAAATAGGACGATAATGAAGTTTCAACGATTTTGTATAAAATCATAATTCTTTGAGTTTTAAAATTTAACAAGCCGACCATAAACATATTTTAACTACAAACGCTTATTTTGAATAGAAATCGTTGTTTTAAGCATTAACTTCACATTGGGAACGTGGAAAATTGAACTATAATGAAGGTTTACTCATTTTGATGCAAATAATCAAACTAAGAGTTTTGAAAGTAAACAAGCCGAGTATATTCATTAAGCTATCACAAAGTTTATTGTGACTAGAAATCGTTGTTTTGAGCCATAACTTCACGTAGGGAATATGGGAAATAGGACGATAATGAAGTTTCAACGAATTTGTATAAAATCATAACTGTAAGTGTTTTATAATTTAACAAGCCGAGCATAAATATATTTTATCTACAAATGCATATTTTGAATAGAAATCGTTGTTTTAAGCATTAACTTCTCATTGGGAACGTGGGAAATCGAACTATTTTGAAGATTTTTCCTTTTTCATACAAATAATCAAACTAAGAGTTTTTAAAGTAAACAAGCCGAATATAATCATTAAGCTTTCACAAAGCTTATTGTGACTAGAAATCGTTGTTTTGAGGATTAACTTCACGTAGGGAACGTATGAAATAGGACGACAATGAAGTTATAACGATTTTGTATAAAATCATAATTCTAAGAGTTTTAAAATTTAACAAGCTGAGCATAAACATACTTTAACTACAAACGCTTATTTGAATAGAAATCATTTTTTTAAGCATTAACTTCATCTTGGGAACGTGGGAAATCGAACTATAATGAAGGTTTACCCATTTTGATGCAAATAATCAAACTAAGAGTTTTGAAAGTAAACTAGCCGAGTATAATCATTAAGCTATCACAAAGTTTATTGTGACTAGAAATCGTTGTTTTGAACCCTAACTTCACGTAGGGAACATGGGAAATTGGACGATAAAGAAGTTTCAACGATTTTGTATAAAATAATAATTCTAAATGTTTTAAAATTTAACAAGCCGAACATAAACATATTTTATCTATATACGCTTTTTTGGAATAGAAATAGTTGTTTTAAGCCTTAACTTCACATTGGAAACGTGGGAAATCGAACTATAATGAAGTTTTACCCATTTTGATACAAATAATCAAACTAAGAGTTTTGAAAGTAAAAAAACTGAGTATAATCATTGTGCTGCCACAAAGCTTATTGTGACTAGAAATCGTTGTTTTGAGGCTTTACTTCACGTAAGGAATATGGGAAATAGGACGATAATGAAGTTTCAAAGATTTTGTATAAAATCATAATTCTAAGAGTTTTAAAATTTAACAAGCCGAGCATAAACATATTTTAACTACAAACGCTTGTTTTGAATAGAAATCGTTGTTTTAAGCATTAACTTCACATTGGGAACGTGAGAAATTGAAGTATAATGATGGTTTACCCATTTTGATGCAAATAATCAAACTAAGAGTTTTGAAAGTAAACAAGCCGAGTATAATCATTAAAGTATCACAAATTTTATTGTTACTAGAAATCGTTGTTTTGAGCCATAACTTCACGTAGGGAATGTGGAAAATTAGACGATAAAGAACTTTCAACGATTTTGTATAAAATCATAATTCTAAGAGTTTTAAAATTTAACAAGCCGAGCATAAACATATTTTATCTACAAACGCTTATTTTGAATAGAAATCGTTGTTTTAAGCCTTAACTTCACATTGGAAACGTGGAAATCGAACTATAATGAAGTTTTACTCATTTTGATACAAATAATCAAACTAAGAGTTTTGAAAGTAAACAAGCCGAGTATAATCATTATGCTCTCACAAAGCTTTTTCTGACAAGAAATCGTTGTTTTAAGTCATAACTTCTGGTAAGGAATATGGGAAATAGGACGATAATGAAGTTTCAAAGATTTTGTATAAAATCATAATTCTAAGAGTTTTAAAATTTAACAAGCCGAGCATAAACATATTTTAACTACTAACGCTTATTTTGAATAGAAATTATTGTTTTAAGCATTTACTTCACATTGGAAATGGGGGAAATCGAACTATAATGAAGTCTTACACATTTTGATACAAATAATCAAACTAAGAGTTTTGAAAGTAAACAAATCGAGTATAATCATTGTGCTGTCACAAAGCTTATTGTGACTAAAAATTGTTGTTTTGAGGCTTAACTTTAGGTAAGGAATATGGGAAATAGGACGATAATGAAGTTTCAAAGATTTTGTATAAAATCATAATTATAAGTGTTTTAAAATTTAACAAGCCGAGTATAAATATATTTTATCCACAAACGCCTATTTTGAATAGAAATCGTTGTTTTAGGCCTTAAACATACATTGGGAATGTGAGAAATCGAACTAAATGAAGTTTAACCCATTTTGATACAAATAATCAAACTAAGAGTTTTGAAAGTAAATAAACCGAGTATAATCATTGTGCTGTCAGAAAGCTTTTTCTGATAAGAAATCGTTGTTTTGAGGCTTAACTTTAGGTAAGGAATATGACAAATAGGACGATAATGAAGTTTCAAAGATTTTGTATAAAATCATAATTCTAAGAGTTTTAAAATTTAACAAGCCGAGCATAAACATTTTTTAACTGCAAACGCTTATTTTGAATAGAAATCGTTGTTTTAAGCATTAACTTCACATTGGGAATGTGGGAAATCGAACTATAATGATGTTTTACCCATTTTGATACAAATAATCAAACTGATAGTTTTGAAAGTAAACAAACCGAATATAATCATTGTGCCATCACAAAAGCTTTTTGTGACTAGAAATCGTTGTTTTGAGGCTTAACTTCAGGTAAGGAATATGGGAAATAGGACGATAATAAAGTTTCAAAGATTTTGTATAAAATCATAATTTTAAGAGTTTTAAAATTTAACAAGACGAGCATAAACATATTTTTACTACAAACGCTTCTTTTGAATATAAATCGTTGTTTTAAGCATTAACTTCACATTGGGAACGTGGGATATTGAACTATAATGAAGTTTTACCCATTTTGATACAAACAAACAAACTAAGAGTTTTGAAAGTAAACAAAACGAGTATAATCATTGTGCTGTCACAAAGCTTATTGTGACTAGAAATCATTGTTTTAAGGCTTAACTTCACGTAATGAATATGGGAAATAGGACGATAATAAAGTTTCAAGGATTTTGTATAAAATCATAATTCTAAGAGTTTTAAAATTTAACAAGCCGAGCATAAACATATTTTAACTACAAACGCTTGTTTTGAATAGAAATCGTTGTTTTAAGCATTAACTTCACATTGGAAACGTGGGAAATTGAACTATAATGAAGGTTTACCCATTTTGATGCAAATAATCAAACTAAGAGTTTTGAAAGTAAACAAGCCGATTATAATAATTAAGGTATCACAAATTTTATTGTTACTAGAAATCGTTGTTTTGAGCCATAACTTCACGTAGGGAACGTGGGAAATTGGACGATAAAGTAGTTTCAACGATTTTGTATAAAATCATAATTCTAAGAGTTTTAAAATTTAACAAGCCGAGCATAAACATATTTTATCCACAAACGTTTATTTTGATTAGAAATCGTTGTTTTAAGCCTTAACTTCACAGTGGAAACGTGGGAAATCGAACTATAATGAAGTTTTACCCATTTTGATACAAATAATCAAACTAAGAGTTATGAAGGTAAACAAAACGAGTATAATCATTGTGCTGTCACAAAGCTTATTGTGACTAGAAATCGTTGTTTTGAGGCTTAACTTCACGTAACGAATATGGGAAATAGGACGATAATGAAGTTTCAACGATTTTTTATAAAATCATAATTCTAAGAGTTTTAAAATTTAACAAGCCGAGCATAAACATATTTTAACTACAAACGCTTGTTTTGAATAGAAATCGTTGTTTTAAGCATTAACTTCTTATTGGGAATGTGGGAAATTGAACTATAATGAAGGTTTACCTATTTTGATGCAAATAATCAAACTAAGAGTTTGGAAAGTAAACAAGCCGAGTATAATCATTAAGCTATCACAAATTTTATTGTTACTAGAAGTCGTTGTTTTGAGCCATAACTTCACGTAGGGAACGTGGGGAATTGGACGATAAAGAAGTTTCAATGATTTTGTCTAAAATCATAATTCTAAAAGTTTTAAAATTTAACAAGCCGAGCATAAACATATTTTATCTACAAACGCTTATTTTGAATAGAAATCGTTGTTTTAAGCCTTAACTTCACATTGGAAACGTGGGAAATCGAACTATAATGATGTTTTACCCATTTTGATACAAATAATCAAACTAAGAGTTTCAAAGTAAACAAACCGAGTATAATCATTGTGCTATCACAAAGCTTATTGTCACTAGAAATCGTTGATTTGAAGCTTAACTTCACGTAAGGAATATGGGAAATAGGACGATAATGAAGTTTCAACGATTTTGTATAAAATCATAATTCTAAGAGTTTTAAGATTTAACAAGCCGAGCATAAACATATTTTAACTACAAATGCTTATTTTGAATAAAAATCGTTGTTTTAAGCATTAACTTCACATTGGGAAAGTGAGAAATTGAACTATAATGAAGGTTTACCCATTTTGATGCAAATAATCAAACTAAGAGTTTTGAAAGTAAACAAGCCGAGTATAATCATTAAGCTATCCCAAATTTTATTTTCACTAGAAATCGTTGTTTTGTGCCATAACTTCATGTAGGGAACGTGGGAAATTGGACGATAAAGAAGTTTCAACAATTTTGTATAAAATCATAATTCTACGAGTTTTAAAATTTTACATGGCGGGCATAAACATATTTTATGTACAAACGCTTATTTTGAATAGAAATCGTTGTTTTAACCCTTAACTTCACATTGGAAATGTGGGAAATCGAACTATAACAAAGTTTTACCCATTTTGATACAAATAATCAAACTAAGAGTTTTGAAAGTAAACAAACCGAGTATAATCATTGTGCTGTCATAAAGGCAATTGTCACTAGAAATCGTTGTTTTAAGCCTTAACTTCACGTAGGGAACGTGGGAAATAGGACGATAATGAAGTTTCAACGATTTTTTATAAAATCATAATTCTAAGTGCTTTAGAATTTAACAAGCCAAGCAGTAAATATATTTTATCTACAAACGCTTATTTTGAATAGAAATCGTTGTTTTAAGCCTTAACCTCACATTGGGAACGTGGGAAATCGAACTATAATCATGTTTTACCCACTTTGATACAAATAATCAAACTAAGAGTTTTGAAAGTAAACAAACCGAGTATAATCATTGTGCTGTCACAAAGCTTATTGTGACTAGAAATCGTTGTTTTGAGGCTTAACTTCACGTAAGGAAAATGGGAAATTGGACGATATTGAAGTTTCAACGATTTTGTATAAAATCATAATTCTAAGAGTTTTAAAATTTAACAAGCCGAGCATAAACATATTTTAACTACAAACGCTTATTTTGAATAGAAATCATTGTTTTAAGCATTAACTTCACATTGGGAATATGAGAAATCGAACTATAATGGAGGTTTACCCATTTTGATGCAAATAATCAAACTAAGAGTTTAAAAAGTAAACTAGCCGAGTATAATCATTAAGCCATTACAAAGTTTTTTGCGACTAGAAATCGTTGTTTTGAGTTATAACTTCACGTAGGGAACGTTTAAATTGGACGATAATAAAGTTTCAACGATTTTGTATAAAATCGTAATTCTAAGCGTTTTAAAATTTAACAAGCTAAGCATAAGTATATTTTATCTTCAAACGCGTATTTTGAATAGAAATCGTTGTTTTAAGCATTAACTTCACATTGGGAACGTGGGAAATTGAACTATAATGAAGGTTTACCCATTTTCATGCGAATAATCAAACTAAGAGTTTTGAAAGTAAACAAGCCGAGTATAATCATTGTGCTGTCACAAAGCTTATTCGGACTAGAAATCGTTGTTTTGACCCTTAACTTCACGTAAGGAATTTGGGAAATAGGTACGGAAATGAAGTATTAACAATTTTGTATAGAATCATAATTCTAAGAGTTTTAGAATTTAACAAGCCGAGCATAAATATATTTTATCTACAAACGCTTATTTGAATAGAAATCGTTGTTTTAAGCATTAACATCACATTAGGATCGTCGGAAATCGAACTATAATGAAGGTTTACCCATTTTGATGCAAATAATGAAACTAAGAGTTTTGAAAGTAAACTAGCCGAGTATAATCATTAAGCTATCACAAAGTTTATTGTGACTAGAAATAGTTGTTTTAAGCCATAACCTCACGTAGGGAACGTGTTAAATTGGACGATAATGAAGTTTAAAAGATTTTATATAAAATCATAATTCTAAGAGTTTTAAAATTTAACAAGCTGAGCATAGACATATTTTATCTAAAAACGCTTATTTTGAATAGAAATCGTTGTTTTAAGCCTTAACTTCACATTGGAAACGTGGGAAATCGAACTATAATGAAGTTTTACCCATTTTGATACAAATAATCAAACTAAGAGTTTTGAAAGCAAACAAGCCGAGTATAATCATTGTGCAGTCATAAAGGCAATTGTGACTAGAAATCGTTTATTTGAGCCTTAACTTCACGTAGGGAATGTGGGAAAAAGGACGATAATGAAGTTTCAACGATTTTGTATAAAATCATAATTCTAAGTGTTTTAAAATTTAACAAGCCGAGCATAAATATATTTTATCTACAAACGCTTATTTTGAATAGAAATCGTTGTTTTAAGCCTTAACCTCACATTGGGAACGTGAGAAATCGAACTAAAATGAAGTTTTACCCATTTTGATACAAATAATCAAACTAAGAGTTTTGAAAGTAAACAAACCGAGTATAATCATTGTGTTGTCAGAAAGCTTATTGTGACTAGAAATTGTTGTTTTGACCCTTAACTTCACGTAAGGAATATAGAAAATAGGACGATAATGAAGTTTTAAAGATTTTGTATAAAATCATAATTCTAAGAGTTTTAAAATTTAACAAGCCGAGCATAAACATATTTTAACTACGAACGCTTATTTTGAATAGAAATAGTTGTTTTAAGCATTAACTTCACATTGCGAACGTGGGAAATCGAACTATAATTAAGTTTTACCCATTTTGATACAAATAATCAAACTAAGAGTTTTGAAAGTAAACAAGCCGAGTATAATCATGGTGTTGTCGTAAAGCTATTTGTAACTAGAAATCGTTGTTTTGAGCCTTAATTTCACGTAGGGAACGTGGGAAATAGGACGATAATGAAGTTTCAATGATTTTTTATAAAATCATAATTCTAAGTGTTTTAAAATTTAACAAGCCGAGCATAAATATATTTTATCTACAAACGCTTATTTCGAATAGAAATCGTTGTTTTAAGCCTTAACCTCACATTGGGAACGTGAGAAATCGAACTATAATGAAGTTTTACCCATTTTGATGCAAATAATCAAACTAAGAGTTTTGAAAGTAAACAAACTGAGTATAATCATTGTGTTGTCAGAAAGCTTATTGTGACTAGAAATTGTTGTTTTGACCCTCAACTTCACGTAAGGAATATAGAAAATAGGACGATAATGAAGTTTTTAAGATTTTGTATAAAATCATAATTCGAAGAGTTTTAAACTTTAACAAGCCGAGCATAAAATTATTTTAACTAGAAACGCTTATTTCGAATAGAAATAGTTGTTTTAAGCATTAACTTCACATTGGGAACGTAGGAAATCGAACTATAATGAAGTTTTACCCATTTTGATACAAATAATCAAACTAAGAGTTTTGAAAGTAAACAAGCCGAGTATAATCATGGTGCTGTCGTAAAGCTATTTGTGACTAGAAATCGTTGTTTTGAGCCTTCATTTCACGTATGGAACGTGGGAAATAGGACGATAATGAAGTTTCAATGATTTTTTTCTAAATCATGATTCAAAGTGTTTTAAAATTTAACAAGCCGAGTATAAATATATTTTATCTACAAACGCTTATTTTGAATTGAAATCGTTGTTTTAAACCTTAACCTCACATGGGAACGTGAGAAATCGAACTATAATGAAGTTTTAACCATTTTGATACAAATAATCCAAACTAAGAGTTTTGTAAGTAAACAAACCGAGTATAATCATTCTGCTGTCACAAAGCTTTTGTGACTAGAAATCGTTGTTTTGAGGCTTAACTTCACGTAAGGAATATGGGAAATAGGACGATAATGAAGTTTCAAAGATTTTGTATAAAATTATAATTCTAAGAGTTTTAAAATTTAACAAGCCGAGCATAAACATATTTTAACTACAAACGCTTATTTTGAATAGAAATCGTTGATTTAAGCATTAACTTCACATTGGGAACGTGGGAAATTGAACAAAATTGAAGGTTTACCCATTTTGATGCAAATAATCAAAATAAGAGTTTTGAAAGTAAACAAGCCGCGTATAATCATTAAACTATCACAAAGTTTATTGTGACTAGAAATAGTTGTTTTGAGCCATAACTTCACGTAGGGAATATGGGAAATAGGACGATAATGAAGTTTCCACAAATTTGTATAAAACCATAATTCTAAGTGTTTTAAAATTTAACAAGCCGAGAATAAATATGTTTTATTTACAAACGCTTATTTTGAATAGAAATCGTTGTTTCAAGCATTAACTTCACATTGGGAACGTGGGAAATCGAACTATATTGAAGTTTTCCCTTTTTCATACAAATAATCAAACTAAGAGTCTTGAAAGTAAACAAGCCGAATATAATCATTAAGCTTTCACAAAGCTTATTGTGACCAGAAATCGTTGTTTTGAGCCTTAACTTCATGTAGGGAACGTATGAAATGGGACAATAATGAAGTTATAACGATTTTGTATAAAATCATAATTCTAAGAGTTTTAAAATTTAATAAGATGAGCATAAATATATTTTAACGACAAACGCTTGTTTGAATAGAAATCATTTTTTTAAGCATTAACTTTACATTGGGAGCATGGGAAATCGAACTATAACGAAGGTTTACCCATTTTGATGCAAATAATCAAACTAAGAGTTTTGAAAGTAAACTAGCCGAGTATAATCATTAAGGTATCACAAATTTAATTGTTACTAGAAATCGTTGTTTTGAGCCATAACTTCACGTAGGGAACGTGGGAAATTGGACGATAAAAAAGTTTCAACGATTTTATATAAAATCATATTTCTAAGAGTTTTAAAATTTAACAAGCCGAGCATAAACATATTTTATGTACAAACGCTTATTTTGAATAGAAATTGTTGTTTTAAGCCTTAACTTCACATTGGAAACGTGGAAAATCGAACTATAATGAAGTTTTACCCATTTTGATACAAATAATCAAACTAAGAGTTTTCAAAGTAAACAAACCGAGTATAATCATTATGCTGTCACAAAGCTTTTTCTGACAAGAAATCGTTGTTTTGAGGCATAACTTCAGGTAAGGAAGGATATGGGAAACAGGACGATAATGAAGTTTCAAAGATTTTGTATAAAATCAGAATTCTAAGAGTTTTAAAATTTAACAAGTCGAGCATAAACATATTTTAACTACTAACGCTTATTTTGAATAGAAATTGTTGTATTAAGCATTAACTTCACATTGGAAATGTGGGAAATTGAACTATAATGAAGTTTTACCCATTTTGATACAAATAATCAAACTAAGAGTTTTGAATGTAAACAAGCCAAGTATAATCGTTGTGCTGTCGCAAAGCTATTTGTGACTAGAAATCGTTGTTTTGAGCCTTAACTTCATGTAGAGAACGTGGGCAATAGGACGATAATGAAGTTTCAACGATTTTGTATATAATCATAATTCTAAGTGCTTTAAAATTTAACAAGCCGAGCATAAATATATTTTATCTACAAACGCATATTTTGAATAGAAATCGTTGTTTTAAGCCTTAACCTCACATTGGGAACGTGGGAAATGGAACTATAATCATGTTTTACCCATTTTGGTACAAATAATCAAACTAAGAGTTTTGAAAGTAAACAAACCGAGTATAATCATTGTTCTGTCACAAAGCTTATTGTGACTAGAAATCGTTGTTTTGAGGCTTAACTTCAGGTAAGGAATATGGGAAATAGGACGATAATGAAGTTTCAAAGATTTTGTATAAAATCATAATTCTAAGAGTTTTAAAATTTAACAAGCCGAGCATAAACATATTTTAACTACAAACGCTTATTTCGAATAGAAATAGTTGTTTTAAGCATTAACTTCACATTGGGAACGTGGGAAATTGAACTATAATGAAGGTTTGCCTATTTTGATGCAAATAATCAAACTAAGAGTGTTGAAATTAAACAAGCCGAGTATAATCGTTGTGCTGTCGTAAAGCTATTTATGACTAGAAATCGTTATTTTAAGCCTTAACTTCACGTAGGGAACGTGGGA
Organism: Stephania japonica; assembly: GCA_039657345.1. Classification (NCBI taxonomy): domain Eukaryota; kingdom Viridiplantae; phylum Streptophyta; class Magnoliopsida; order Ranunculales; family Menispermaceae; genus Stephania; species Stephania japonica. The sequence continues at coordinate 27,242,486 of CM077558.1, read as the reverse complement.
AATAGGACGATAATGAAGTTTCAAAGATTTTGTATAAAATCATAATTCTAAGTGTTTTAAAATTTAACAAGCCGAGCATAAATATATTTTATCTACAAACGCTTATTTTGAATAGAAATCGTTGTTTTAAGCCTTAACCTCACATTGGGAACGAGAGAAATCGAACTATAATGAAGTTTTACCCATTTTGATACAAAATAATCAAACTAAGAGTTTTGAAAGTAAACAAACCGAGTATAATCATTGTGCATTCACAAAAGCTTTTTGTGACTAGAAATCGTTGTTTTGAGGCTTAACTTCAGGTAAGGAATATGGGAAATAGGACGATAATGAAGTTTAATAGATTTTGTATAAAATCATAATTCTAAGAGTTTTAAAATTTAACAAGCCGAGCATAAACATATTTTCACTACAAATGCTTATTTTGAATAGAAATCATTGTTTTAAGCATTAACTTCACATTGGGAACGTAGTAAATCGAACTATAATGAAGTTTTACCCATTTTGATACAAATAATTAAACTAAGAGTTTTGAAAGTAAACAAAACGAGTATAATCATTGTGTTGCCACAAAGCTTATTGTGACTAGAAATCGTTGTTTTGAGACTTAACTTCACGTAATGAATATAGGAAATAGGACGATAATGAAGTTTTAACGATTTTGTATAAAATCATAATTCTAAGAGTTTTAAATTTTAACAAGCTGAGCATAAACATATTTTAACTACAAACACTTGTTTTGACTAGAAATCGTTGTTTTAAGCATTAACTTCACATTGGGAACGTGGGAAATTGAAGTATAATGAAGGTTTACCCATTTTGATGCAAATAATCAAACAAAGAGTTTTGAAAGTAAACAAGCCGAGTATAATCATTAAGGTATCACAAATTTTATTGCTACTAGAAATCATTGTTTTGAGCCATAACTTCACGTAGGGAACGTGGAAAATTAGACGATAAAGAAGTTTCAACGATTTTGTATAAAATCATAATTCTAAGAGTTTTAAAATTTAACAAGCCGAGCATAAACATATTTTATCTACAAACGCTTATTTTGAATAGAAATCGTTGTTTTAAGCCTTAACTTCACATTGGAAATATGGGAAATCGAACTATAATGAAGTTTTATCCATTTTGATACAAATAATCAAACTAAGAGTTTTGAAAGTAAACAAACCGAGTATAATCATTATGCTGTCACAAAGCTTTTTCTAACAAGAAATCGTTGTTTTGAGGCATAACTTCAGGTAAGAAATATTGGAAACAGGACGATAATGAAGTTTCAAAGATTTTGTATAAAATCATAATTCTAAGAGTTTTAAAATTTAACAAGTCGAGCATAAACATATTTTAACTACTAACGCTTATTTTGAATAGAAATTGTTGTTTTAAGCATTAACTTCACATTGGGAATGTGGAAAATCGAACTAGAATGAAGTTTTACCCATTTTGATACAAATAATCAAACTGATAGTTTTGAAAGTAAACGAACCGAGTATAATTATTATGCTGTCACAAAGCTTATTGTGATTAGAAATCGTTGTTTTGAGGCTTAACTTCAGGTAAGGAATATGGGAAATAGGACGATAATGAAGTTTCAACGATTTTAAATAAAATCATAATTCTATGTGTTTTAAAATTTAAAAAACCGAACATAAATATATTTTATATACAAACGCATATTTTGAATAGAAATCGTTGTTTTAAGCCTTAACCTCACATTGGGAACGTGAGAAATCGAACTATAATGAAGTTTTACCAATTTTGATACAAATAATCAAACTAAGAGTTTTGAAAGTAAACAAACCGAGTATAATCATTGTTCTGTCACAAAGCTTATTGTGACTAGAAATCATTGTTTTGAGGCTTAATTTCACATAAGGAATATGGGAAATAGGACGATAATGAAGTTTCAAAGATTTTGTATAAAAACATAATTCTAAGAGTTTTAAAATTTAACAAGCCGAGCATAAATATATTTTAACTACAAACGCTTATTTTGAATAGAAATAGTTGTTTTAAGCATTAACTTCACATTGGGAACGTGGGAAATCGAACTATAATGAAGTTTTACCCATTTTGATACAAATAATCAAACTAAGAGTTTTGAAAGTAAACAAGCCGAGTATAATCGTTGTGCTGTCGTAAAGCTATTTGTGACTAGAAATCGTTGTTTTGAGCCTTAACTTCACGTAGGGAACGTGGGAAATAGGACGATAATGAAGTTTCAACGATTTTGTATAAAATCATAATTCTAAGTGTTTTAAAATTTAACAAGCCAAGCATAAATATATTTTATCTACAAACGCTTATTTTGAATAGAAATCGTTTTTTTAAGCCTTAACCTCACATTGGGAACGTGAGAAATCGAACCATAATGAAGTTTTACCCATTTTGATACAAAATAATCAAACTAAGAGTTTTGAAAGTAAACAAACCGAGTATAATCATTGTGCCATCACAAAAGCTTTTGTGACTAGAAATCGTTGTTTTGAGGCTTAACTTCAGGTAAGGAATATGGGAAATAGGACGATAATGAAGTTTCAAAGATTTTGCATAAAATCATAATTCTAAGAGTTTTAAAATTTAAAAATCCGAGTATAAACATATTTTCACTACAAACGCTTATTTTGAATAGAAATTGTTGTTTTAAGTATTAACTTCACATTGGGAACGTGGTAAATCGAACTATAATGAAGTTTTACCCATTTTGATACAAATAATCAAACTAAGAGTTTTGAAAGTAAACAAAACGAGTATAATCATTGTGTTGTTACAAAGCATATTGTGACTAGAAATCATTGTTTTGAGGCTTAATTTCACGTATCGAATATGGGAAATAGGACGATAATGAAGTTTCAACGATTTTGTATAAAATCATAATTCTAAGAGTTCTAAATTTTAACAAGCCGAGCATAAACATATTTTAACTACAAACGCTTGTTTTCACTAGAAATCGTTGTTTTAAGCATTAACTTTACATTGGGAACGTGGGAAATTAAACAATAATGAAGGTTTACCCATTTTGATGCAAATAATCAAGCTAAGAGTTTTGAAAGTAAACAAGCCGAGTATAATCATTAAGGTATCACAAATTTTATTGTTACTAGAAATCGTTGTTTTGAGCCATAACTTCACGTAGGGAACGTGGGAAATTGGACGATAAAGAAGTTTCAACGATTTTGTATAAAATCATAAATCTAAGAGTTTTAAAATTTAACAAGCCAAGCATAAACATATTTTATCTACAAACGCTTATTTTGAATAGAAATCGTTGTTTTAAGCCTTAACTTCACATTGGAAACATGGGAAATCGAACTATAATGAAGTTTTACCCATTTTGATACAAATAATCAAACTGATAGTTTTGAAAGTAAACAAACCGAGTATAATCATTGTGATGTCACAAAGCTTATTGTGACTAGAAATCGTTGTTTTGAGGCTTAACTTCACGTAAGGAATATGGGAAATATGGCGATAATGAAGTTTCAACGATTTTATATAAAATCATAATTATAAGTGTTTTAAAATTTAACAAGCCAAGCATAAATATATTTTATCTACAAGCGCTTATTTTGAAAAGAAATCGTTGTTTTAAGCCTTAACCTCACATTGGGAATATGAGAAATCGAACTATAATGAAGTTTTACCCATTTTGATACAAATAATCAAACTAAGAGTTTTGAAAGTAAACAAACCGAGTATAATCATTGTTCCGTCACAAATCTTATTGTGACTGGAAATCGTTGTTTTAAGGCTTAATTTCACATAAGGAATATGGGAAATAGGACGATAATGAAGTTTCAAAGATTTTGTATAAAATCATAATTCTAAGAGTTATAAAATTTAACAAGCCGAGCATAAACATATTTTAACTTCAAACACTTATTTTGAATAGAAATAGTTGTTTTAAGCATTAATTTCACATTGCGAACGTGGGAAATCGAACTATAATGAAGTTTTACCCATTTTGATTTGAATAAACAAACTAAGAGTTTTGAAAGTAAACAAGCCGAGTATAATCATGGTGCTGTCGTAAAGCTTTTTGTGACTAGAAATCGTTATTTTGAGCCTTAATTTCAAGTAGGGAATGTGGGAAATAGGACGATAATGAAGTTTCAATGATTTTTTTATAAAATCATAATTCTAATTGTTTTAAAATTTAACAAGCCGAGCATAAATATATTTTATCTACAAACTCTTATTTTGAATAGAAATCGTAGTTTTAAACCTTAACCTCACATGGGAACGTGAGAAATCGAACTATAATGAAGTTTTAACTATTTTGATATAAATAATCCTACTAAGAGTTTTGTAATTAAACAAACTGAGTATAATCATTGTGCTGTCACAAAGCTTTTGTGACTAGAAATCGTTGTTTTGAGGCTTAACTTCATGTAAGGAATATGGGAAATAGGATGATAATGAAGTTTCAAAGATTTTGTATAAAATTATAATTCTAAAAGTTTTAAAATTTAACAAGCCGAGCATAAACATATTTTAACTACAAACGCTTATTTTGAATGGAAATCGTTGTTTTAAGCATTAACTTCACATTGGGAACGTGGGAAATTGAACTATATTGAAGGTTTACCCATTTTGATGCAAATAATCAAACTAAGAGTTTTGACAGTAAACAAGCCGAGTATAATCATTGTAATGTCACAAAGCTTATTGTGACAAGAAATCGCTGTTTTGACCCTTAACTTCACGTAAGGAATAAGAGAAATAGCACGATAATGAAGTTTCAACGATTTTGAATAAAATCATAATTCTTAGAGTTTTAAAATTTAACAAGTCGAGCATAAACATATTTTTACTACAAACGCTTATTTTCAATAGAAATCATTGTTTTAAGCATTAACTTCACATTGGGAACGTGGGAAATTGAACAAAATTGAAGGTTTACCCATTTTGATGCAAATAATCAGACTAAGAGTTTTGAAAGTAAACAAGCCGAGTATAATCATTAAACTATCACAAAGTTTATTGTGACTAGAAATAGTTGTTTTGAGCCATAACTTCACGTAGGGAATACGGGAAATAGGACGATAATGAAGTTTCCACGAATTTGTATAAAATCATAATTCTAAGTGTTTTAAAATTTAGCAAGCCAAGAATAAATATGTTTTATTTACAAACGCTTATTTTGAATAGAAATCGTTGTTTTAAGCATTAACTTCACATTGGGAACGTGGGAAATCGAACTATATTGAAGTTTTTCCCTTTTTCATACAAATAATCAAACTAAAAGTTTTGAAAGTAAACAAACCAAATATAATCATTAAGCTTTCACAAAGCTTATTGTGACTAGAAATCGTTGTTTTTAGCATTAACTTCATGTAGGGAACGTATGAAATGGGACGATAATGAAGTTATAACGATTTTTGTATAAAATCATAATTCTAAGAGTTTTAAAATTTAACAAGATGAGCATAAACATATTTTAACTACAAACACTTCTTTGAATAGAAATCGTTGTTTTAAGCATTAACTTCACATTGGGAGCATGGGAAATCGAACTATAACGAAGGTTTACCCATTTTGATGCAAATAATCAGACTAAGAGTTTTGAAAGTAAACTAGCCGAGTATAATCATTAAGCTATCACAAAGTTTATTGTGACTAGAAATCGTTGTTTTGAGCCCTAACTTCACGTAGGGAACGTGGGAAATTGGACGATAATGAATTTTTAACGATTTTGTATAAAATAATAATTCTAAGAGTTTTAAAATTTAACAAGCTGAGCATAAAAATATTTTATCTACAAACGCTTGTTTTGAATAGAAATAGTTGTTTTATGCCTTAACTTCACATTGGAAACGTGGGAAATCGAACTATAATGACGTTTTACACATTTTGATACAAATAATCAAACTAAGAGTTTTTAAAGTAACAAGCCGAGTATAATCATTGTGCTGTCATAAAGGCAATTGTGACTAGAAATCGTTGCTTTGAGCCTTCACTTCAAGTAGGGAACGTGGGAAAAAGGTCGATAATGAAGTATCGACGATTTTGTATAAAATCATAATTCTAAGTGTTTTAAAATTTAACAAGCCGAGCATAAATATATTTTATCTACAAACGCTTATTTTGAATAGAAATTATTGTTTTAAGCCTTAACTTCACATTGGAAACTTGAGAAATAGCATTATAATGAAGTTTTACCCATTTTGATACAAATAATCAAACTAAGAGTTTTGAAAGTAAACAAACCGAGTGTAATCATTGTGCTGTCACAATGCTTATTGTGACTATAAATCGTTATTTTAAGGCTTAACTTCACGTAAGGAATATGGGAAATAGGACGATAATGAAGTTTCAAAGATTTTGTATAAAATCATAATTCTAAGAGTTTTAAAATTTAACAAGCCGAGCATAGAAAAATTTTATCTACAAACGCTTATTTTGAATCGAAATAGTTGTTTTAAGCATTAACTTCATATTGGGAACGCGGGAAATTGAACTATAATGAAGTTTTACCCATTTTGATACAAATAATCAAACTAAGAGTTTTGAAAGTAAACAAGTCGGGTATAATCATTGTGCTGTCGTAAAGCTATTTGTGACTAGAAATCGTTGTTTTGAGCCTTAACTTCACAAGGGAACGCGAAAATTGGACGATAATGAAGTTTAACGATTTTGTATAAAATCATAATTCTAAGTGTTTTAAAATTTAAAAAGACGAGCATAAATATATTTTATCTACAAACACTTATTTTGAATAGAAATCGTTGTTTTAAGCCTTAACCTCACATTGGGAACATGAGAAATCGAACTATAATGAAGTTTTACCCATTTTGATACAAATAATCAATCTAAGAGTTTTGAAAGTAAAGAAACTGAGTATAATTATTGTGCTGTCACAAAACTTTTTGTGACTAGAAATCGTTGTTTTGAGGCTTAACTTCACGTAAGGAATGTGGGAAATAGGATGATAATGATGTTTCAAAGATTTTGTATAAAATCATAATTCTAAGAGTTTTAAAATTTAACAAGCTGAGCATAAACATTTTTTAACTACAAACGCTTATTTTGAATAGAAATCATTGTTTTAAGCATTAACTTCACATTGGGAACGTTGGAAATCGGACTATATTGAAGTTTTACCCATTTTGATAGAAATAATCAAACTAAGAGTTTTGAAAGTAAACAAACCGAGTATAATCATTGTGCTTTCACATGGCTTATTGTGACTAGAAATCATTATTTTGAGGCTTAACTTCTCGTAAGGAATATGGGAAATAGGACGATAATGAAGTTTCAACGATTTTGTATAAAATCATAATTCTAAGAGTTTTAAAATTTAACAAGCCGAGCATAAACATATTTTAACTACAAACGTTTATTTTGAATAAAAATCGTTGTTTTAAGCATTAACTTCAAATTGGAAACGTGGGAAATTGATCTATAATGAAGGTTTACCCATTTTGATGCAAATAATCAAACTAAGAGTTTTGACAGCAAACAAGCCGAGTATAATCATTGTGCTGTCACAAAGCTTTTTGTGACAAGAAATCGCTGTTTTGACCCTTAACTTCACGTAAGGAATAAGGGAAATAGGACGATAATGAAGTTTCAACGATTTTGTATAAAATCATAATTCTTAGAGTTCTAAAATTTAACAAGCCAAGCATAAACATATTTTAACTACAAACGCTTATTTTGAATAGAAATCGTTGTTTTAAGCATTAACTTCACATTGGGAACGTGGAAAATTGAACTATAATGAAGGTTTACCCATTTTGATGTAAATAATCAAACTAAGAGTTTTGAAAGTAAACAAGCCGAGTATAATCATTAAGTTATCACAATGTTTATTGTGACCAGATATGGTTGTTTTGAGCCCTAACTTCACGTAGGGAACGTGGGAAATTGGACGATAATGAATTTTCAACGATTTTGTATAAAATAATAATTCTAAGAGTTTTAAAATTTAACAAGCCGAGCATAAACATATTTTTTCTACAAACGTTTATTTTGAATAGAAATAGTTGTTTTAAGCCTTAACTTCACATTGGAAATATGGGAAATCGAACTATAATGACGTTTTACCCATTTTGATGCAAATAATTAAACTAAGAGTTTTGAAAGTAAACAAGCCGAGTATAATCATTATGTTGTCATAAAGGCAATTGTGACTAGAAATCGTTGTTTTGAGCCTTAACTTTACGTAGGGAACGTGGGAAAAAGGTCGATAATGAAGTTTCAACGATTTTGTATAAAATAATAATTGTAAGAGTTTTAAAATTTAACAAGCCGAGCATAAACAAATTATCTACAAACGCTTATTTTGAATAGAAATAGTTGTTTTAAGCCTTAACTTCACATTGGGAACGTGGGAAATCGAACTATAATGAAGTTTTATCCATTTTGATACAAATAATCAAACTAAGAGTTTTGAAAGTAAACAAGCCGAGTATAATCATCATGTCTTGTCGTAAAGCTATTTATGACTAGAAATCGTTGTTTTGAGCCTTAACTTCATGTAGGGAATAATGGGAAATAGGACGATAATGAAGTTTCAATGATTTTGTATAAAATCATAATTCTAAGTGTTTTAAAATTTAACAAGCCATTTTGATACGAGCAATCCAAATATATTTTATTTACAAACGCTTTTTGATTTTGAATAGAAATCGTTGTTTTAAGCCTTAACTTCACATTGGGAACATGAAAATAGAACTATAATGAAGTTTTATCCATTTTAAGAGTCTATACAAATAATCAAACTAAGAGTTTTGAAAGTAAACAAACTTCACATTGAGTATAATCATTAAGCTTGATCACAATGTTTATTTTGAAAGTAAACAAGCCGATAATCATTGTTTGTTTAGCCCTAACTTCACGTAACTTCACGTAGGAACGTGGGAAATTGGACGATAATGAATTTTCAACGATTTTGTATAAAATAATAATTCTAAGAGTTTTAAAATTTAACAAGCCGAGCATAAACATATTTTTTCTACAAACGTTATTTTGAATAGAAATAGTTGTTTTAAGCCTTAACTTCACATTGGAAATATGGGAAATCGAACTATAATGACGTTTTACCCATTTTGATGCAAATAATTAAACTAAGAGTTTTGAAAGTAAACAAGCCGAGTATAATCATTATGTTGTCATAAAGGCAATTGTGACTAGAAATCGTTGTTTTGAGCCTTAACTTTATGTAGGGAACGTGGGAAAAAGGTCGATAATGAAGTTTCAACGATTTTGTATAAAATAATAATTCTAAAAGTTTTAAAATTTAACAAGCCGAGCATAAACAAATTATCTACAAACGCTTATTTTGAATAGAAATAGTTGTTTTAAGCCTTAACTTCACATTGGGAACGTGGGAAATCGAACTATAATGAAGTTTTACCCATTTTGATACAAATTATCAAACTAAGAGTTTTGAAAGTAAACAAGCCGAGTATAATCATTGTGCTGTCGTAAAGCTATTTATGACTAGAAATCGTTGTTTTGAGCCTTAACTTCACGTAGGGAATGTGGGAAATAGGACGATAATGAAGTTTCAACGATTTTTTATAAAATCATAATTCTAAGTGTTTTAAAATTTAACAATCCGAGCATAAATATTTTTTATCTACAAACGCTTATTTTGAGTAGAAATCGTTGTTTTAAGCCTTAACCTCACATTGGGAACATGAGAAATCGAACTATAACAAAGTTTTAACCATTTTGATACAAATAATCCAACTAAGAGTTTTGAAAGTAAACAAACTGAGTATTATCATTGTGCTGTCACAAAGCTTTTTGTGACTAGAAATAGTTGTTTTGAGGCTTAACTTCACGTAAGGAATATGGGAAATAGAACGATAAAGAAGTTTCAAAGATTTTGTATAAAATCATAATTCTAAGAGTTTTAAAATTTAACAAGCCGAGCATAAACATATTTTAACTTCAAAAGCTTATTTTGAATAGAAATCGTTGTTTTAAGCATTCACTTCACATTGGGAACGTGGGAAATCGAACTATAATGAAGTTTTATCTATTTTGATAGAAATAATCAAACTAAGACTTTTGAAATTAATCAAACCGAGTATAATCATTGTGCTTTCACAAGGCTTATTATGACTAGAAATCGTTGTTTTGAGGCTTAACTTCTCGTAAAGAATATGGGAAATAGGACGATAATGAAGTTTCAATGATTTTGTATAAAATCATAATTCTAAGAGTTTAAAAATTTAACAAGCTGAGAATAAACATATTTTAACTACAAACGCTTATTTTGAATAGAAATCGTTGTTTTAAACATTAACTTCACATTGGGAACGTGGGAAATTGAACTATAATGAAGGTTTACCCATTTTGATGCAAATAATCAAACTAAGAGTTTTGACAGTAAACAAGCCGAATATAATCATTGTGCTGTCACAAAGCTTTTTGTGACAAGAAATCGTTGTTTTGACCCTTAACTTCACGTAAGGAATAAGGGAAATAGGACGATAATGAAGTTTCAACGATTTTGTATAAAATCAAAATTCTTAGAGTTTTAAAATTTAACAAGCCGAGCATAAAAATATTTTAACTACAAACGCTTATTTTGAACAGAAATCGTTGTTTTAAGTATTAACTTCACATTGGGAACGTGGAAAATTGAACAAAAATGAAGGTTTACCCTTTTTGATGCAAATAATCAAACTAAGAGCTTTGAAAGTAAATAAGCCGAGTATAATCATTAAGCTATCACAAAGCTTATTGTGACTAGAAATCGTTGTTATGAGCCTTAACTTCATGTTGGGGACGTATGAAATAGGACGATAATGAAGTTATAACGATTTTGTATAAAATCAAAATTCTTAGAGTTTTAAAATTTAACAAGATGAGCATAAACATATTTTAACTACAAACGCTTATTTGAATAGAAATCGTTGTTTTAAGCATTAACTTCACATTGGGAGCGTGGAAAATCGAACTATAACGAAGGTTTACCCATTTTGATGCAAATAATCAAGCTAAGAGTTTTGAAAGTAAACTAGCCGAGTATAATCATTAAGCTATGACAATGTTTATTGTGACTAGATATGGTTGTTTTGAGCCCTAACTTCACGTAGAGAACGTGGGAAATTGGACGATAATGAATTTTCAACGATTTTGTATAAAATAATAATTCTAAGAGTTTTAAAATTTAACAAGCCGAGCATAAACATATTTTATCTACAAACGTTTATTTTGAATAGAAATAGTTGTTTTAAGCCTTAACTTCACATTGGAAATATGGGAAATCGAACTATAATGACGTTTTACCCATTTTGATGCAAATAATCAAACTAAGAGTTTTGAAAGTAAACAAGCCGAGTATAATCATTATGTTGTCATAAAGGCAATTGTGACTAGAAATCGTTGTTTTGAGCCTTAACTTTACGTAGGGAACGTGGGAAAAAGGTCGATAATGAAGTTTCAACGATTTTGTATAAAATAATAATTCTAAGAGTTTTAAAATTTAACAAGCCGAGCATAAACAAATTATCTACAAACGCTTATTTTGAATAGAAATAGTTGTTTTAAGCCTTAACTTCACATTGGAAACGTGGGAAATCGAACTATGATGAAGTTTTATCCATTTTGATACAAATAATCAAACTTAGTGTTTTGAAAGTAAACAAGCAGAGTATAATCATTGTGCTGTCGTAAAGCTATTTGTGAGTAGAAATCATTGTTTTAAGCCTTAACTTCATGTAGGGAACGTGGGAAATAGGACGATAATGAAGTTTCAATGATTTTGTATAAAATCATAATTCTAAGTGTTTTAAAATTTAACAAGCCGAGCACAAATATATTTTATTTACAAACGCTTATTTTGAATAGAAATCGTTGTTTTAAGCCTTAACTTCACATTGGGAACATGAGAAATAGAACTATAATGAAGTTTTATCCATTTTGATACAAATAATCAAACTAAGAGTTTTGAAAGTAAACAAGCCGAGTATAATCATTAAGCTATCACAATGTTTATTGTGACCAGATATGGTTGTTTTGAGCCCTAACTTCACGTAGGGAACGTGGGAAATTGGACGATAATGAATTTTCAACGATTTTGTATAAAATAATAATTCTAAGAGTTTTAAAATTTAACAAGCCGAGCATAAACATATTTTTTCTACAAACGTTTATTTTGAATAGAAATAGTTGTTTTAAGCCTTAACTTCACATTGGAAATGTGGGAAATCGAACTATAATGACGTTTTACCCATTTTGATGCAAATAATTAAACTAAGAGTTTTGAAAGTAAACAAGCCGAGTATAATCATTATGTTGTCATAAAGGCAATTGTGACTAGAAATCGTTGTTTTGAGCCTTAACTTTACGTAGGGAACGTGGGAAAAAGGTCGATAATGAAGTTTCAACGATTTTGTATAAAATAATAATTCTAAAAGTTTTAAAATTTAACAAGCCGAGCATAAACAAATTATCTACAAACGCTTATTTTGAATAGAAATAGTTGTTTTAAGCCTTAACTTCACATTGGGAACGTGGGAAATCGAACTATAATGAAGTTTTACCCATTTTGATACAAATTATCAAACTAAGAGTTTTGAAAGTAAACAAGCCGAGTATAATCATTGTGCTGTCGTAAAGCTATTTATGACTAGAAATCGTTGTTTTGAGCCTTAACTTCACGTAGGGAATGTGGGAAATAGGACGATAATGAAGTTTCAACGATTTTTTATAAAATCATAATTCTAAGTGTTTTAAAATTTAACAATCCGAGCATAAATATTTTTTATCTACAAACGCTTATTTTGAGTAGAAATCGTTGTTTTAAGCCTTAACCTCACATTGGGAACATGAGAAATCGAACTATAACGAAGTTTTAACCATTTTGATACAAATAATCCAACTAAGAGTTTTGAAAGTAAACAAACTTAGTATTATCATTGTGCTGTCACAAAGCTTTTTGTGACTAGAAATAGTTGTTTTGAGGCTTAACTTCACGTAAGGAATATGGGAAATAGAACGATAAAGAAGTTTCAAAGATTTTGTATAAAATCATAATTCTAAGAGTTTTAAAATTTAACAAGCCGAGCATAAACATATTTTAACTTCAAACGCTTATTTTGAATAGAAATCGTTGTTTTAAGCATTCACTTCACATTGGGAACGTGGGAAATCGAACTATAATGAAGTTTTATCTATTTTGATAGAAATAATCAAACTAAGACTTTTGAAATTAATCAAACCGAGTATAATCATTGTGCTTTCACAAGGCTTATTATGACTAGAAATCGTTGTTTTGAGGCTTAACTTCTCGTAAAGAATATGGGAAATAGGACGATAATGAAGTTTCAATGATTTTGTATAAAATCATAATTCTAAGAGTTTAAAAATTTAACAAGCTGAGAATAAACATATTTTAACTACAAACGCTTATTTTGAATAGAAATCAGTTATAACAATTTTGTATAAAATCATAATTCTAAGAGTTTTAAAATTTAACAAGCAGAGCATAAACATATTTTATCTACAAACGCTTATTTCGAATACAAATCGTAGTTTTAAGCCGTAACTTCAAATTGGGAACGTGGGAAATCGAACTATATTGAAGTTTTACCCTATTTCGTACAAATAATCAAACTAAGAGTTTTGAATGTAAACAAGCCAAGTATAATCATTAAACTATCACAAATTTTATTGTTACTAGAAATCGTTGTTTTGAGCAATAACTTCACGTAAGGAACGTGGGAAATTGGACTATAATGAAGTTTCAACGATTTTATATAAAATCATAATTCTAAGAGTTATAAAATTTAACAAGCCGAGCATAAACATATTTTATCTACAAACGCTTATTCTGAATAGAAATTATTGTTTTAAGCCTTAACTTCACATTGGAAACGTGGGAAATCGAACTATATTGAAGTTTTACCCATTTTGATACAAATAATCAAACTAAGAGTTTTGAAAGCAAACTAGCGGAGTATAATCATTGTGCTGCCATAAAGCTAATTGTGACTAGAAATCGTTGTTTTGAGCGTTAACTTCACGTATGGAACGTGGGAAATAAGACGATATTGAAGTTTCAACGATTTTGTATAAAATCATAATTCTTCGAGTTTCAAATTTGACATGTCGAGCATCAATATATTTTTTCTACAAACTCTTATTTTGAATAGAAATCGTTGTTTTAAGCATTAACTTCACCTTGGGAACGTGGGAAATCGAACTATAATGAAGTTTTACCAATTTTGATGCAAATAATCAAACTAAGAGTTTCGAAAGTAAACAAGCCGAGTTTAATCATTAAGCTATCACAAAGCTTATTGTGACTAGAAATCGTTGTTTTGAGCCATAACTTCACGAAGGGAACGTGGGAAATAGCACGATAATGAAGTTTCAACGATTTTGTATTAAATTGTAATTCTAAGAGTTTTAAAATTTTACAAGCCGAGCATAAACATGTTTTATCTACAAACGCTTATTTTGAATAGAAACCATTGTTTTAAGCATTAACTTCACAGTGGGAACGTTAGAAATCGAATTATAATGAAGGTTTACCCATTTTGATGCAAATAATCAAACTAAGAGTTTTGAAATTAAACAAGCCGAGTATAATCATTAAGCTATCACAAAGCTTATTGTAAATAGAAATCGTTGTTTTGAGCCATAACTTCACGTAGGGAACGTGGGAAATAGGACGATATTGAAGTTTCATCTATTTTGTATAAAATCATAATTCTAAGAGTTTTAAAATTTAACAAGCCGAGCATAAACATATTTTATCTACAAATGCTTATTTCGAATACAAATAGTAGTTTTAAGCCGTAACTTCACATTGGAAACGTGGGAAATCGAACTATATTGAAGTTTTACCCTTTTTCATGCAAACAATCAAACTAAGAGTTTTAAAAGTAAACAAGTTGAATATAATCATTAAGCTGTCACAAAGCTTATTGTGACTAAAAATCATTGTTTTGAGCCTTAGCTTCTCGCAGGGAACGTATGAAATAGGACGATAATGAAGTTATAAAGATTTTGTATAAAATCATAATTCTAAGAGTTTTAAAATTTATCAAGTCGAGCATAAACATATTTTAACTACAAATGCTTATTTGAATAGAAATCCTTGTTTTAAGCATTAACTTCACAGTGGAAACGTGGAAAATCGAACTATAATGAAGGTTTACCCATTTTGATGCAAATAATCAAACTAATAGTTTTGAAAGCAAACAAGCCGAGTATAATCATTGTGCTGCCACAAAGCTAATTGTGACTAGAAATCATTGTTTTGAGCCATAACTTCACGTAGGGAACGTGGGAAATAGGACGATAATGAAGTTTCGACGATTTTGTATAAAATCATAATTTTAAGAGTTTTAAAATTTAACAAGCCGAGCAAAAATATATTTTATCTACAAACACTTATTTTGAATAGAAATCGTTGTTTTAAGCCTTAAGTTCACATTGGGAACGTGGAAAATCGAACTATATTGACGTTTTACCCATTTTGATACAAATAATCAAACTAAGAGTTTTGAAAGCAAACAAACCGAGTATAATGATTGGGCTGTCACAAAGCTTATTGTGACTAGAAATCGTTGTTTTGAGGCTTAACTTCACGTAAGGAATATGGGAAATAGGACGATAATGAAGTTTCAACGATTTTGTATAAAATCATAATTCTAAGAGTTTAAAAAATTTAACAAGCCGAATATAAACATATTTTATCTACAAACGCTTATTTTGAATAGAAATCGTTGTTTTAAGCATTAACTTTACATTGGGAACGTGAGAAATCGAACTATAATGAAGGTTTACCCATTTTGATGCAAATAATCAAACTAAGAGTTTTGAAAGTAAACAAGCCGAGTATAATCATTTAGCTATCACAAATTTTGTTGTTACTAGAAATCGTTAGTTTTGAGCCATAACTTCATCTAGGGTACTTGGAAAATTGGACGATAACGAAGTTTCAACGATTTTGTATAAAATCATAATTCTAAGAGTTTTAAAATTTAACAAGCCGAACATAAATATATTTTATCTTCAAACGCTTATTTTGAATAGAAATCATTGTTTTAAGCCTTAACTTCACATTAGAAACGTGGTAAATCGAACTATAATGAAGTTATACCCATTCTGATACAAATAATCAAACTAAGAGATTTGAAAGCAAACAAGCCGAGTATAATCATTGTGCTGTCACAAAGCTAATTGTGACTAGAAATCGTTGTTTTGAGCCATAACTTCACGTAGGGAACGTGGGAAATAGGACGATAATGAAGTTTCAACGATTTTTTATAAAATCGTAATTCTAAGAGTTTTAATTTAACATGCCGAGCATCAATATATTTTATCTACAAACGCTTATTTTGAATATAAATCGTTGTTTTGAGCCTTAACTTCATATTGGGAACATGGGAAATCGAACTATAATGAAGGTTTACCCATTTTGATGCAAAAAATCAAACTAAGAGTTTTGAAAGTAAACAAACCGAGTATAATCATTAAGCTATCACAAAGCTTATTGTGACTAGAAATCGTTGTTTTGAGCTATAACTTCACGTAGGGAATGTGGGAAATAGGACGATAATGAAGTTTCAACGATTTTAAATAAAATCATAATTCTAAGAGTTTTAAAATTTAACAAGCCGAGCATAAACATATTTTAACTACAAACGCTTATTTTGAATAAAAATCGTTGTTTTAAGCATTAACTTCACATTGGGAACATGGAAAATCGAACTATAATGAAGGTTTACCTATTTTGATGCAAATAATCAAACTAAGAGTTTTGAAAATTAACAAGCCGAGTATAGTCATTAAGCTATCACAAAGCTTATTGTAAATAGAAATCGTTGTTTTGAGCCATAACTTCACGTAGGGAACGTAGGAAATAGGACAATATTGAAGTTTCAATGATTTTTTAGAAAATCATAATTCTAAGAGTTTTAAAATTTAACAAGCCGAGCATAAACATATTTTAACTTTAAACGCTTATTTGAATAGAAATCCTTGTTTTAAGCATTAACTTCACATTTGGAACGTGGAAAATCGAACTATAATGAATGTTTACCCATTTTGATGTAAATAATCTAACTAAGCGTTTTGAAAGTAAGTAAGCCGAGTATAATCATTAAGCTATCACAAAGTTTATTGTGACTAGAAATCGTTGTTTTAAGCCATAACTTCACGTAGGGAATGTGGGAAATTGGAAGATAATGAAGTTTCAACGATTTTGAATAAAATCATAATTGTAAGAGTTTTAAAATTCACCAAGCCGAGCATAAACATATTTTATCTACAAACGCTTATTTTGAATAGAAATCGTTGTTTTCAGCATTAACTTCACATTGGAAACGTGGGAAATCGAACTGTAATGAAGTTTTACCAATTTTTAGACAAATAATCAAATTAAAGTTTTGAAAGTAAACAAACCGAGTATAACCATTGTGCTATCACAAAGTTAATTGTGACTAGAAATCCTTGTTTTGAGGCTTAACTTCACATAAGGAATATGGGAAAATGGACGATAATGAAGTTTCAACGATTTTGTATAAAATCATAATTCTAAGAGTTTAAAATTTTAACAAGCCGAGCATAAACATATTTTAACTACAAACGCTTATTTTGAATAGAAATCGTTGTTTTAAGCATCAACTTCACATTGGGAACATGGGAAATCGAACTTTAATGAAGGTTTACCCATTTTGATGCAAATAATCAAACTAATAGTTTTGAAAATAAACAAGCCAAGTATAATCATTAAGCTGTCACAAAGCTTTTTGTAAATAGAAATCGCTGTTTTGAGCCATAACTTCACGTAGGAAACGTGGGAAATAGGACGATATTGAAGTTTCAACGATTTTCTATAAAATCATAATTCTAAGAGTTTTAAAATTTAACAAGCCGAGCATAAATGTATTTTATCTACAAACGCTTATTTTGAATAGAAATCGTTGTTTTAAGCCTTAAGTTCACATTGGGAACGTGGGAAATCTAACTATAATGAAGTTTTATCCATTTTGATACAAATAATCAAACTAAGAGTTTTGAAAGCAAACAAGCCGAGTATAATCATTGTGCTGCCACAAAGCTAATTGTGACTAGAAATCGTTGTTTTGAGCCTAAACTTCACGTAGGGAACGTGAGAAATAGGAGGATAGTGAAGTTTCAACGATTTTGTATAAAATCATAATTCTAAGAGTTTTAAAATTTATCAAACCGAGCATAAATATATTTTATCTACAAACGCTTATTTTGAATAGAAATCGTTGTTTTAAGCTTTAAGTTCACATTGGGAACGTGGAAATCGAACTATAATGAAGTTTTACCAATTTTGATGCAAATAATCAAACTAAGAGTTTTGAAAGTAAACAAACCGAATATAATCATTGTGCTGTCACAAAGCTTATTGTGACTAGAAATTGTTGTTTTGAGGCTTAACTTCACGTAAGGAATATGGGAAATAGGACGATAATGAAGTTTCAACGATTTTGAGTAAAATCATAATTCTAAGAGTTTAAAAATTTAACAAGCGAGCATGAACATATTTTAACTGCAAACGCTTATTTTGAAAAGAAATCGTTGTTTTAAGCATTAACTTCACATTGGGAACGTGGGAAATCGAACTATAATGAAGGTTTACCCATTTTGATGCAAATAATCAAACTAAGAGTTTTGAAAATAAACAAGCTGAGTATAATCATTAAGCTATCACAGAGCTTATTGTAAATAGAAATCGTTGTTTTGAGCCATAACTTCAAGTAGGGAATGTGGGAAATAAGACGATATTGAAGTTTCACCTATTTTGTTTAAAATCATAATTCTAAGAGTATTAAAATTTAACAAGCCGAGCATAAACATATTTTATCTACAAACGTTTATTTCGAATACAAATCATTGTTTTAAGCCGTAACTTCACATTGGAACGTGGGAAATCGAACTATATTGAAGTTTTATCCTTTTTTATACAAATAATCAAACTAACAGTTTTGAAAGTAACAAGCCAAATATAATCATTAAGCTGTCACAAAGCTTATTGTGACTTGAAATCGTTGTTTTGAGCCTTAACTTCACGTCGGGAACGTATGAAATTGGATGATAATGAAGTTATAACAATTTTGTATAGAATCATAATTCTAAGAGTTGTAAAATTTAACAAGCCGAGCATAAACATATTTTAACTACGAACGCTAATTTGAATTGAAATCGTTATTTTAAGCATTAACTTCACATTAGGAACGTGAGAAATCGAACTATAATGAAGGTTTACTCATTTTGATGTAAATAATCAAACTAAGAGTTTTGAAAGTAAGTAAGCCGAGTAAAATCATTAAGTTATCACAAAGTTTATTGTGACTAGAAATCGTTGTTTTGAGCCATAACTTCACGTAGGGAACGTGGGAAATTGGAAGATAATGAAGTTTCAACGATTTTGAATAAAATCATAATTCTAAGAGTTTTAAAATTCACCAAGCTGAGCATAAACATATTTTATCTACAAACGCTTATTTTGAATAAAAATCGTTGTTTTAAGTCGTAACTTCACATTGGAAACGTGGGAAATCGAACTGTAATGAAGTTTTACCAATTTTGATACAAATAATCAAATTAAGAGTTTTGAAAGTAAACAAACCTAGTATAACCATTGTGCTGTCACAAAGCTTATTGTGACTAGAAATCGTTGTTTTGAGCCATAACTTCATGTAGGGAATATGGGAAATAGGACGATATTGAAGTTTTATCGATTTTGTATAAAATCATAAGTCTAAGAGTTTTAAAATTTAACAAGCCGAGCATAAATATATTTTATCTACAAACGCTTATTTTGAATAGAAATCGTTGTTTAAAGCCTTAAGTTCACATTGGGAATGTGGGAAATCGAACTGTAATGAAGTTTTACCCATTTTGATACAAATAATCAAACTAAGAGTTTTGAAAGTAAACAAACCGAGTATAATCATTGTGCTGTCACAAAGCTTATTGTGACTAGAAATCGTTGTTTTAAGGCTTAGCTTCACGTAAGGAATGTGGGAAATAGGACGATAACGAAGTTTCAACGATTTTGTATAAAATCATAATTCTAAGAGTTTAAAAATTTAACAAGCCGAGCATGAACATATTTTAAGTACAAACGCTTATTTTGAAAAGAAATCGTTGTTTTAAGCATTAACTTCACATTGGGAACGTGGGAAATTGAACTATAATGAAGGTTTACCCATTTTGATGCAAATAATCAAACTAAGAGTTTTGAAAGTAAACAAGCTGAGTATAATCATTGTGCTGCCACAAAGCTAATTGTGACTAGAAATCGTTGTTTTGAGCCTTTTACTTCACGTAGGGAACGTGGGAAATAGGACGATAATGATGTTTCAACGATTTTGTATAAAATCATAATTCTAAGAGTTTAAAAATTTAACAAGCCGAATATGTACATATTTTAACTACAAACACTTATTTTGAATAGAAATCGTTGTTTTAAGCATTAACTTTACATTGGGAACGTGGGAAATCGAACTATAATGAAGGTTTAACCATTTTGATGCAAATAATCAAACTAAGAGTTTTGAAAGTAAACAAGCCGAATATAATCATTTAGCTATCACAAATTTTATTGTTACTAGAAATCGTTGTTTTGAGCCACAACTTCATGTAGAGAACGTGGGAAATTGGACGATAATGATGTTTCAACGATTTTGTATAAAATCATTATTCTAAGAGTTTTAAAATTTAACAAGCCAAACATAAATATATTTTATCTACAAACGCTTATTTTGAATAGAAAACATTTTTTTAAGCCTTAACTTCACATTGAAAACGTGGTAAATCGAACTATAATGAAGTTTTACCCATTTTGATACAAATAATCAAACTAAGAGTTTTGAAAGTAAATAAGCCGAGTATAATCATTGTGCTGTCACAAAGCTAATTGTGACTAGAAATCGTTGTTTTGAGCCTTAACTTCACGCAGGGAACGTGTGAAATAGGACGATATTGAAGTTTCAACGATATTATATAAAATCATAATTCAAAGATTTTTAATTTAACATGCCGAGCATCAATATATTTTATCTACAAACGCCTATTTTGAATAGAAATCGTTGTTTTAAGCCTTAACTTCACATTGGGAACATGGGAAATCGAACTATAATGAAGGTTTACCCATTTTGATGCAAATAATCAAACTAAGAGTTTTGAAAGTAAACAAACCGAGTATAATCTTTAAGCTATCACAAAGCTTATTGTGAATAGAAATCGTTGTTTTGAGCTATAACTTCACGTAGGGAACATGGGAAACAGGACGATAATGAAGTTTCAACAATTTTAAATAAAATCATAATTCTAAGAGTTTTAAAATTTAACAAGCCGAGCATAAACATATTTGAACTACAAACGCTTATTTTGAATAGAAATTGTTGTTTTAAGCATTAACTTCTCATTGGGAACGTGGGAAATCGAACTATAATGAATGTTTACCCATTTTGATGCATATAATCAAACTAAGAGTTTTGAAAGTAAACAAACCGAGTATAATCATTAAGCTATCACAAAGCATATTGTGACTAGAAATCGTTGTTTTGAGCTATAACTTCACGTAGGGAACGTGGGAAATAGGACGATAATGAAGTTTCAACGATTTTAAATAAAATCATAATTCTAAGAGTTTTAAAATTTAATAAGCCGAGCATAAACATATTTTAACTACAAATGCTTATTTTGAATAGAAATCATTGTTTTAAGCATTAACTTCACATTGGGAATGTGGGAAATCGAACAATAATGAAGGTTTACCCATTGTGATGCAAATAATCAAACTAAGAGTTTTGAAAGTTAACAAGCCGAGTACAATCATTAAGCTATCACAAAGCTTATTGTGAGTAGAAATCGTTGTTTTGAGCTATAACTTCACGTAGGGAACGTGGGAAATAGCATGATAATGAAGTTTCAACGATTTTGTATTGAATCGTAATTCTAAGCATTTTAAAATTTTACAAGCCAAGCATAAACTTGTTTTATCTACAAATGCTTATTTTGAATAGAAACCATTGTTTTAAGCATTAACTTCACAGTGGGAACATTAGAAAATCGAATTATATTGAAGGTTTACCCATTTTGATGCAAATAATCAAACTAAGAGTTTTGAAAATAAACAAGCCGAGTATAATCATTAAGCTATCACAGAGTTTATTGTAAATAGAAATCGTTGTTTTGAGCCATAACTTCACGTAGGGAACGTGAGAAATAGGACGATATTGAAGTTTCATCTAGTTTGTTTAAAATCATAATTCTAAGAGTTTTAAAATTTAATAAGCAGAGCATAAACATATTTTATCTACAAACGCTTATTTCGAATACAAATCGTTGTTTTAAGCCGTAACTTCACATTGGAACATGGAAAATCGAACTATATTGAAGTTTTACCCTTTTTCATACAAATAATCAAACTAAGAGTTTTGAAAGTAAACAAGCCGAAAATAATCATTAAGCTGTCACAAAGCTTATTATGACTAGAAATCATTGTTTTGAGCCTTAACTTCATGTAGGGAACGTATGAAATAGGACGATAATGAAGTTATAACGATTTTGTATAAAATCATAATTCTAAGAGTTTCAAAATTTAACAAGCCGAGCATAAACATATTTTAACTAAAAACATTTATTTGAATAGAAATCGTTGTTGTAAGCATTAACTTCACATTAGGAACGTGGGAAATCGAACTATAATGAAGGTTTACCCATTTTGATGCAAATAATCAAACTAAGAGTTTTGAAAGTAAGTAAGCCGAGTATAATCATTGAGCTATCACAAAGTTTATTGTGATTAGAAATCGTTGTTTTGAGCCATAACATCACGTTGGAAATGTGGGAAATTGGACGATAATGAAGTTTCAATGATTTTGAATAAAATCATAATTCTAAGAGTTTTAAAATTAACAAAGCCGAGCATAAACATATTTTATCTACAAACGCTTATTTTGAAAATAAATCGTTGTTTTAAGCCTTAACTTCACATTTGAAACGTGGAAAATCGAACTGCAATGAGGTTTTACTAATTTTGATACAAATAATCAAATTAAGAGTTTTGAAAGTAAACAAACCGAGTATAACCATTGTGCTGTCACAAAGCTAATTGTGACTAGAAATCGTTGTTTTGAGCCTTAACTTCACGGAGGGAACGTGGGAAATAGGACGATAGTGAAGTTTCAACGATTTTGTATAAAATCATAATTCTAAGAATTTTAAAATTTAACAAGCCAAGCATAAATATATTTTATCTACAAACGTTTATTTTGGATAAAAACCGTTGTTTTAAGCATTAACTTCACATTGGAAACGTGGGAAATCAAACTATAATGAAGTTTTACCCATTTTGATACAAATAATCAAACTAAGAGTTTTGAAAGCAAACAAGCCGAGTATAATCATTGAGCTGTCACAAAGCTAATTGTGACTAGAAATCGTTGTTTTGAGCCTTAACTTCACGGAGGGAACGTGGGAAATAGGACGATAGTGAAGTTTCAACGATTTTGTATAAAATCATAATTCTAAGAATTTTAAAATTTAACAAGCCAAGCATAAATATATTTTATCTACAAACGTTTATTTTGGATAAAAACCGTTGTTTTAAGCATTAACTTCACATTGGAAACGTGGGAAATCAAACTATAATGAAGTTTTACCCATTTTGATACAAATAATCAAACTAAGAGTTTTGAAAGCAAACAAGCCGAGTATAATCATTGTGCTGTCACGAAGCTAATTGTGACTAGAAATCGTTGTTTTGAGCTTTAACTTCACGTAGGGAACGTGGGAAATAGGACGATAATGAAGTTTCAACGATTTTGTATACAATCATAATTCTAAGAGTTTTAAAATTTAAGAAGCCGACTATAAACATATTTTAACTACAAACGCTTGTTTTGAATAGAAATCGTTGTTTTAAGCATTAACTTCACATTGGGAACATGGAAAATTGAACTATAATGAAGGTTTACCCATTTTGATGCAAATAATAAAGCTAAGAGTTTTGAAAGTAAACAAGCCGAGTATAATCATTAACTATCACAAATTTTATTGTTACTAGAAATCGTTGTTTTGAGCCATAACTTCACGTAGGGAACGTGGGAAATTGGACAATATTGAAGTTTCAACGATTTTGCATAAAATCATAATTCTAAGATATTTAAAATTTAACGAGCCGAGAATAAACATATTTTATCTACAAACGCTTATTTTGAATAGAAATCATTGTTTTAAGCCTTAACTTCACATTGGAAACGTCGAAAATCGAACTATAATGAAGTTTTACCCATTTTGATACAAATAATCAAACTTAGAGTTTTGAAAGCAAACAAGCCGAGTATAATCTTTGTGCTGTCACAAAGCTAATTGTGACTAGAAATTGTTGTTTTGAGCCTTAACTTCACGTAGGGAACGTTATAAATAGGACGATAATGAAGTTTCAACGATTTTGTATAAAATCATAATTCTAAGAGTTTTAAATTGAACAAGCTGAGCATCAATATATTTTATCTACAAACGCTTATTTTGAATAAAAATCGTTGTTTTAAGCCTTAACTTCACATTGGGAACGTGGGAAATCAAACTATAATGAAGGTTTACCCATTTTGATGCAAATAATCAAACTATGAGTTTTGAAAGTAAACAAGCCGAGTATAATCATTAAGCAATCACAAAGTTTATTATGACTAGAAATCGTTGTTTTGAGCCATAACTTCACGTAGGGGACGTGGGAAATAGGACGATAATTAAGTTTCAACGATTTTGTATAAAATCATAATTCTAAGAGTTTTAAAATTTAACAAGTCGAGAATAAACATATTTTATCTACAAACGCTTATTTTGAATAGAAATCCTTGTTTTAAGCATTAACATCACATTGGGAACGTGGGAAATCAAACTATAATGAAGGTTTACCCATTTTGATACAAATAATCAAACTAAGAGTTTTGAAAGTAAACAAGCCGAGTATAATCATTAAGCTATCACAAAGCTTATTGGAAATAGAAATCGTTGTTTTGAGCCATAACTTCACGTAGGGAACGTGGGAAATGGGACGATATTGAAGTTTCAACCATTTTGTATAAAATCATAATTCTAAGAGTTTTAAACTTTAACAAGCCGAGGATAAACATATTTATCTACAAACGCTTATTTCGAATACAAATCGTTGTTTTAAGCCTTAACTTCACGTTGGAAACGTGAGAAATCGAAGTATAATGAAGGCTTACCCATTTTGATGCAAATAATCAAACTAAGAGTTTTGAAAGTAAACAAACTGAGTATAATCATTAAGCTATCACAAAGCTTATTGGAAATAGAAATCGTTGTTTTGAGCCATAACTTCACGTAGGGAACGTGGGAAATGGGACGATATTGAAGTTTCAACCATTTTGTATAAAATCATAATTCTAAGAGTTTTAAACTTTAACAAGCCGAGGATAAATATATTCTATATACAAACGCTTATTTCGAATACAAATCGTTGTTTTAACCCTTAACTTCACATTGGAAACGTGAGAAATCGAAGTATAATGAAGGCTTACCCATTTTGATGCAAATAATCAAACTAAGAGTTTTGAAAGTAAACAAGCCGAGTATAATCATTGTGCTGTCACAAAGCTAATTGTGACTAGAAATCGTTGTTTTGAGCCATAACTTCACGTAGGGAACGTGGTAAATAGGACGATAATGAAGTTTCAACGATTTTGTATAATATCGTAATTCTAAGATATTCAAATTTAACATGCCGAGCATCAATATATTTTATCTACAAACGCTTATTTTGAATAGAAATTGTTTTTTAAGCTTTAACTTCACATTGGGAAACTGGGAAATCGAACTATAATGAAGGTTTACCCATTTTGAAGCAAATAATGAAACTAAGAGTTTTGAAAGTAAACTAGCCGAGTATAATCATTAAGCTATCACAAAGCTTATTGTGACTAGAAATCATTGTTTTGAGCCATAACTTCACGTAGGGAACGTGGGAAATAGGACGATGATGAAGTTATAACGATTTTGTTTAAAATCGTAATTCTAAGTGTTTTAAAATTTAACAAGCCGAACATAAACATATTATAACTTTAAACGCTTATTTGAATAGAAATCCTTGTTTTAAGCATTAACTTCACATTAGGAACGTGGAAAATCGAACTATAATGAAGGTTTACCCATTTTTATGTAAATAATCTAATTAAGCATTTTGAAAGTAAGCCGAGTATAATCATTAAGCTATCACAAAGTTTATTGTGACTAGAAATCGTTGTTTTGAGCCATAACTTCACGTAGGGAATGTGGAAAATTGGAAGATAATGAAGTTTCAACGATTTTGAATAAAATCATAATTCTAAGAGTTTTAAAATTCACCAAGCCGAGCATAAACATATTTTATCTACAAACGCTTATTTTGAGTAGAAATCGTTATTTTCAGTCTTAACTTCACATTGGAAATGTGGGAAATCGAACTGTAATGAAGTTTTACCAATTTTGAGACAAATAATCAAATTAAGAGTTTTGAAAGTAAACAAACCGAGTATAACCATTGTGCTATCACAAAGTTAATTGTGACTAGAAATCCTTGTTTTGAGGCTTAACTTCACGTAAGGAATATGGGAAAATGGACGATAATGAAGTTTCAACGATTTTGTATAAAATCATAATTCTAAGAGTTTAAAAATTTAACAAGCCGAGCATAAACATATTTTAACTACAAACGCTTATTTTGAATAGAAATCGTTGTTTTAAGCATCAACTTCACATTGGGAACATGGGAAATCGAACTTTAATGAAGGTTTACCCATTTTGATGCAAATAATCAAAATAAGAGTTTTGAAAATAAACAAGCCAAGTATAATCATTAAGCTATCACAAAGCTTATTGTAAATAGAAATCGTTGTTTTGAGCCATAACTTCACGTAGGAAATGTGGGAAATATGACGATATTTAAGTTTCAACGATTTTCTATAAAATCATAATTCTAAGAGTTTTAAAATTTAACAAGCCTAGCATAAATATATTTTATCTACAAACGCTTATTTTGAATAGAAATCGTTGTTTTAAGCCTTAAGTTCACATTGGGAACGTGGGAAATCTAACTATAATGAAGTTTTACCCATTTTGATACAAATAATCAAACTAAGAGTTTTGAAAGCAAACAAGCCGAGTATAATCATTGTGCTGCCACAAAGCTAATTGTGACTAGAAATCGTTGTTTTGAGCCTAAACTTCACGTAGGGAACGTGACAAATAGGAGGATAGTGAAGTTTTAACGAATTTGAATAAAATCATAATTCTAAGAGTTTTAAAATTCACCAAGCTGAGCATAAACATATTTTATCTACAAACGCTTATTTTGAATAGAAATCGTTGTTTTAAGTCGTAACTTCACATTCGAAACGTGGGAAATCGAACTGTAATGAAGTTTTACCAATTTTGATACAAATAATCGAATTAAGAGTTTTGATAGTAAACAAACCGAGTATAACCATTGTGCTGTCACAAAGCTTATTGTGACTAGAAATCGTTGTTTTGAGTCATAACTTCAAGTAGGGAATGAGGGAAATAGGACCATAATGAAGTTTCATCGATTTTGTATAAAATCATAATTCTAAGGGTTTTAAAATTTAACAAGCCGAGCATAAATATATTTTATCTACAAACGCTTATTTTGAATAGAAATCGTTGTTTAAAGCCTTAAGTTCACATTGGGAATGTGGGAAATCGAACTGTAATGAAGTTTTACCCATTTTGATACAAATAATCCAACTAAGAGTTTTGAAAGTAAACAAACCGAATATAATCATTGTCTTTGTCACAAAGCTTATTGTGACTAGAAATCGTTGTTTTGAGGCTTAACTTCACGTAAGGAATGTGGGAAATAGGACGATAATTAGTTTCAACGATTTTGAATAAAATCATAATTCTAAGAATTTAAAATTTTAACAAGCCGAGCATGAACATATTTTAAGTACAAACACTTATTTTGAAAAGAAATCGTTGTTTTAAGCATTAACTTCACATTGGGAACGTGGGAAATTGAACTATAATGAAGGTTTACCCATTTTGATGCAAATAATCAAACTAAGAGTTTTGAAAGTAAACAAGCTGAGTATAATCATTGTGCTGCCACAAAGCTAATTGTGACTAGAAATCGTTGTTTTGAGCCTTAACTTCACGTAGGGAACGTGGGAAATAGGACGATAACGATGTTTCAACGATTTTGTATAAAATCATAATTCTAAGAGTTTAAAAATTTAACAAGCCGAATATAAACATATTTTAACTACAAACGCTTATTTTGAATAGAAATCGTTGTTTTAAGCATTAACTTTATATTGGGAACGTGGGAAATCGAATTATAATGAAGGTTTACCCATTTTGATGCAAATAATCAAACTAAGAGTTTTGAAAGTAAACAAGCCGAGTATAATCATTTAGCTATCACAAATTTTATTGTTACTAGAAATCGTTGTTTTGAGCCATAACTTCATGTAGGGAATGTGGGAAATTGGACGATAATGAAGTTTCAACGATTTTGAATAAAATCATTATTCTAAGAGTTTTAAAATTTAACAAGCCAAACATAAATATATTTTCTCTACAAACACTTATTTTGAATAGAAATCATTGTTTTAAGCCTTAACTTCACATTGGAAATGTGGTAAATCGAACTATAATGAAGTTTTACCCATTTTGATACAAATAATCAAACTAAGAGTTTTGAAAGCAAACAAGCCGAGTATAATCATTGAGCTGTCACAAAGCTAATTGTGACTAGAAATCGTTGTTTTGAACCTTAACTTCACGCAGGGAACGTGGGAAATAGGACGATATTGAAGTTTCAACGATTTTATATAAAATTAATTCAAAGAGTTTTAATTTAACATGCCGAGCATCAATATATTTTATCTACAAACGCTTATTTTGAATAGAAATCGTTTTTTTAAGCCTTAACTTCACATTGGGAACGTGGGAAATCGAACTATAATGAAGGTTTACCCATTTTGATGCAAATAATCAAACTAAGAGTTTTGAAAGTAAACAAACCGAGTATAATCATTAAGCTATCACAAAGCTTATTGTGACTAGAAATCGTTGTTTTGAGCTATAACTTCACGTAGGGAACGTGGGAAACAGGACGATAATGAAGTTTCAACGATTTTAAATAAAATCATAATTCTAAGAGTTTTAAAATTTAACAAGCCGAGCATAAACATATTTTAACTACAAACGCTTATTTTGAATAGAAATCGTTGTTTTAAGCATTAACTTCACATTGGGAATGTGGGAAATCGAACTATAATGAAGGTTTACCCATTTTGATGCAAATAATCAAACTAAGAGTTTTGAAAGTAAACAAACCGAGTATAATCATTAAGCTATCACAAAGCTTATTGTGACTAGAAATCGTTGTTTTGAGCTATAACTTCACGTAGGGAACGTGGGAAACAGGACGATAATGAAGTTTCAACGATTTTAAATAAAATCATAATTCTAAGAGTTTTAAAATTTAACAAGCCGAGCATAAACATATTTTAACTACAAACGCTTATTTTGAATAGAAATCGTTGTTTTAAGCATTAACTTCACATTGGGAACGTGGGAAATCGAACAATAAGGAAGGTTTACCCATTTTGATGCAAATAATCAAACTAAGAGTTTTGAAAGTAAACAAGTCGAGTACAATCATTAAGCTATCACAGAGCTTAATGTAAGTAGAAATCGTTGTTTTGAGCTATAACTTCACGTAGGGAACGTGGGAAATAGCACGATAATGAAGTTTCAACGATTTTGTATTAAATCGTAATTCTAAGCGTTTTAAAATTTTACAACCCGAGCATAAACATGTTTTATCTACAAATGCTTATTTTGAATAGAAACCATTGTTTTAAGCATTAACTTCACTGTGGGAACGTTAGAAATCGAATTATAATGAAGGTTTACCCATTTTGATGCAAATAATCAAACTAAGAGTTTTGAAAATAAACAAGTCAAGTATAATCATTAAGCTATCATAGAGTTTATTGTAAATAGAAATCGTTGATTTGAGCCAAAACTTCACGTAGGGAACGTGAGAAATAGGACGATATTGAAGTTTCATCTATTTTGTTTAAAATCATAATTCTAAAAGTTTTAAAATTTAATAAGCAGAGTATAAACATACTTTATCTACAAACGCTTATTTTGAATACAAATCGTTGTTTTAAGCCGTAACTTCACATTGGAACATGGGAAATCGAACTATATTGAAGTTTTACCCTTTTTCATACAAATAATCAAACTAAGAGTTTTGAAAGTAAACAAGCCGAATATAATCATTAAGCTGTCACAAAGCTTATTGTGACTAGAAATCATTGTTTTGAGCCTTAACTTCATGTAGGGAACGTATGAAATAGGACGACAATGAAGTTATAACGATTTTGTATAAAATCATAATTCTAAGAGTTTCAAAATTTAACAAGCCGAGCATAAACATATTTTAACTACAAACATTTATTTGAATAGAAATCGTTGTTGTAAGCATTAACTTCACATTAGGAATGTGGGAAATCGAACTATATGAAGGTTTACCCATTTTGATGCAAATAATCAAACTAAGAGTTTTGAAAGTAAGTAAGCCGAGTATAATCATTGAGCTATCACAAAGTTTATTGTGATTAGAAATTGTTGTTTTGAGCCATAACATCACGTTGGAAATGTGGGAAATTGGACGATAATGAAGTTTCAATGATTTTGAATAAAATCATAATTCTAAGAGTTTTAAAATTAACAAAGCCGAGCATAAACATATTTTATCTACAAACGCTTATTTTGAAAATAAATCGTTGTTTTAAGGCTTAACTATACATTTGAAACTTGGGAAATCGAACTGTAATGAAGTTTTACTAATTTTGATACAAATAATCAAATTAAGAGTTTTGAAAGTAAACAAACCGAGTATAACCATTGTGTTGTCACAAAGCTAATTGTGACTAGAAATCGTTGTTTTGAGCCTTAACTTCACGGAGGGAACGTGGGAAATAGGACGATAGTGAAGTTTCAACGATTTTGTATAAAATCAAAATTCTAAGAATTTTAAAATTTAACAAGCCGAGCATAAATATATCTTATCTACAAACGTTTATTTTGGATAAAAACCGTTGTTTTAAGCATTAACTTCACATTGGAAATGTGGAAAATCAAACTATAATGAAGTTTTACCCATTTTGATACAAATAATCAAACTAAGAGTTTTGAAAGCAAACAAGCCGAGTATAATCATTGTGTTGTCACGAAGCTAATTGTGACTAGAAATCATTGTTTTGAGCTTTAACTTCACGTAGGGAACGTGAGAAATAGGACGATAATCAAGTTTCAACGATTTTGTATACAATCATAATTCTAAGAGTTTTAAAATTTAAGAAGCCGAGTATAAACATATTTTAACTACAAACGCTTGTTTTGAATAGAAATCGTTGTTTTAAGCATTAACTTCACATTGGGAACGTGGAAAATTGAACTATAATGAAGGTTTACCCATTTTGATGCAAATAATAAAACTAAGAGTTTTGAAAGTAAACAAGCCGAGTATAATCATTAAGCTATCACAAATTTTATTGTTACTATAAATCGTTGTCTTTAGCCATAACTTCACGTAGGGAATGTGGGAAATTGGACGATATTGAAGTTTCAACGATTTTGCATAAAATCATAATTCTAAGATATTTAAAATTTAACGAGCCGAGAATAAACATATTTTATCTACAAACGCGTATTTTGAATAGAAATCATTGTTTTAAGCCTTAACTTCACATTGGAAATGTGGAAAATCGAACTATAATGAAGTTTTACCCATTTTGATACAAATAATCAAACTTAGAGTTTTGAAAGCAAACAAGCCGAGTATAATCTTTGTGCTGTCACAAAGCTAATTGTGACTAGAAATTGTTGTTTTGAGCCTTAACTTCACGTAGGGAACGTTATAAATAGGACGATAATGAAGTTTCAACGATTTTGTATAAAATCATAATTCTAAGAGTTTTAAATTGAACAAGTTGAGCATCAATATATTTTATCTACAAACGCTTATTTTGAATAAAAATCGTTGTTTTAAGCCTTAACTTCACATTGGGAACGTGGGAAATCAAACTATAATGAAGGTTTACCCATTTTGATGCAAATAATCAAACTATGAGTTTTGAAAGTAAACAAGCCGAGTATAATCATTAAGCAATCACAAAGTTTATTATGACTAGAAATCGTTGTTTTGAGCCATAACTTCACGTAGGGGACGTGGGAAATAGGACGATAATTAAGTTTCAACGATTTTTTATAAAATCATAATTCTAAGAGTTTTCATATTTAACGAGCCGAGAATAAACATATTTTATCTACACACGCTTATTTGAATAGAAATCCTTGTTTTAAGCATTAACATCACATTGGGAACGTGGGAAATCAAACTATAATGAAGGTTTACCCATTTTGACACAAATAATCAAACAAGAGTTTTGAAAGTAAACAAACCGATTATAATCATTAAGCTATCACAAAGCTTATTGGAAATAGAAATCGTTGTTTTGAGCCATAACTTCACGTAGGGAACGTGGGAAATGGGACGATATTGAAGTTTCAACCATTTTGTATAAAATCATAATTCTAAGAGTTTTAAACTTTAACAAGCCGAGGATAAACATATTCTATCTACAAACGCTTATTTCGAATACAAATCGTTGTTTTAAGCCTTAACTTCACGTTGGAAACGTGAGAAATCGAAGTATAATGAAGGCTTACCCATTTTGATGCAAATAATCAAACTAAGAGTTTTGAAAGTAAACAAGCCGAGTATAATCATTGTGCTGTCACAAAGCTAATTGTGACTAGAAATCGTTGTTTTGAGCCATAACTTCACGTAGGGAACGTGGTAAATAGGACGATAATGAAGTTTCATCGATTTTGTATAATATCATAATTCTAAGAGATTCAAATTTAACATGCCGAGCATCAATATATTTTATCTACAAATGCTTATTTTGAATAGAAATTGTTTTTAAGCTTTAACTTCACATTGGGAAACGGGAAATCG
The DNA here is from genome assembly GCA_039657345.1 of Stephania japonica. Lineage (NCBI taxonomy): Eukaryota > Viridiplantae > Streptophyta > Magnoliopsida > Ranunculales > Menispermaceae > Stephania > Stephania japonica. The sequence goes on along the minus strand of CM077558.1, from coordinate 27,209,449 downwards.
AACTATAATGAAGGTTTACCCATTTTGAAGCAAATAATGAAACTAAGAGTTTTGAAAGTAAACTAGCCGAGTATAATCATTAAGCTATCACAAAGCTTATTGTGACTAGAAATCGTTGTTTTGAGCCATAACTTCACGTAGGGAACGTGGGAAATAGGACGATAATGAAGTTTCAACGATTTTAAATAAAATCAAAATTCTAAGAGTTTTAAAATTTAACAATCCGAGCATAAACATGTTTTATATACAAACGATTAATTTGGATAGAAACCGTTGTTTTAAGCATTAGCTTCACATTGGGAACGTGAGAAATTGAACTATAATGAAGGTTTACCCATTTTGATGCAAATAATCAAACTAAGAGTTTGGAAAATAAACAAGCCGAGTATAATCATTAAGCTATCACAGAGCTTATTGGAAATAGAAATCGTTGTTTTGAGACATAACTTCACGTAGGGAACTTGGGAAATGGGACGATATCGAAGTTTCAACGATTTTGTATAAAATCATAATTATAAGAGTTTTAAACTTTAACAAGACGAGGATAAACATATTCTATCTACAAACGCTTATTTCGAATACAAATCGTTGTTTTAAGCCTTAACTTCACATTGGAAACGTGGGAAATCGAATTATAATGAAGGTTTACCCATTTTGATGCAAAAAATCAAACTAAGAGTTTCGAAAGTAAGCCGAGTATAATCATTAAGATATCACAAAGTTTATTGTGACTAGAAATCGTTATTTTGAGCCATAACTTTACGTAGGGAATATGGAAATTAGGACGATAATGAAGTTTCAACGATTTTGTATAAAATCATAATTCTAAGAGTTTTAAAATTTAACGAGCCGAGAATAAACATATTTTATCTACAAACGTTTATTTTTAATAGAAATCATTGTTTTAAGCCTTGACTTCACATTGGAAACGTGGGAAATCGACCTATAATGAAGTTTTACCCATTTTGATACAAATAATCAAACTAAGAGTTTTGAAAGTAAACAAGCCGAGTATAAACATTGTGCTGTCACAAAGCAAATTGTGACTAGAAATCGTTGTTTTGATCCTTAACTTCACGTAGGGAACGTTTGAAATAGGACGATAATGAAGTTTCAACGATTTTGTATAAAATCATAATTCTAAGAGTTTTAAATTGAACAAGCTGAGGATCAATATATTTTATCTACAAACGCTTATTTTCAATAGAAATCTTTGTTTTAATCCTTAAATTCACATTGGGAACGTGGGAAATTGAACTATAATGAAGTTTTACCCTTTTTCATACAAATAATCAAACTAAAAGTTTTGAAAGTCAAAAAGCCAAATATAATCATTAAGCTGTCACAAAGCTTATTGTGACTAGAAATCATTGTTTTGAGCCTTAACTTCACGTAGGGAACGTATAAAATAGGACGATAATGAAATTATAACGATTTTGTATAAAATTATAATTCTAAGAGTTTTAAAATTTAACAAGCCGAGCATAAACATATTTTAACTACAAACGCTTATTTGAATAGAAATCGTTGTTTTAAGCATTAACTTCACATTGGGAACGTGGGAAATCGAACTATAATGAAGGTTTACCCATTTTGATGCAAATAGTAAAACTAAGAGTTTTGAAAGTAAGTAAGCCGAGTAAAATCATTAAGCTATCACAAAGTTTATTGTGACTAGAAATCGTTTTTTGGAGCCATAACTTCACATAGGGAATATGGGAAATAGGACGATAATGAAGTTTCAACGATTTTGTATAAAATCATAATTCTAAGAGTTTTCAAATTTAATGAGCCGAGAATAAATATATTTTATCTACAAACGCTTATTTGAATAGAAATCCTTGTTTTAAGCCTTAACTTCACATTGGAAACGTGGGAAATCGAATTATAATGAAGGTTTACCCATTTCGATGCAAATAATCAAACTAAGAGTTTTGAAAGTAAACAAGCCGAGTATAATAATTAAGTTATCACAAATTTTATTGTTACTAGAAATCGTTGTTTTGAGCCATAACTTCATGTAGGGAATGTGGGAAATTGGACGATAATGAAGTTTCAACGATTTTGTATAAAATCATTATTCTAAGAGTTTTAAAATTTAACAAGCCGAACATAAATATATTTTCTCTACAAACGCTTATTTTGAATTGAAATCATTGTTTTAAACCTTAACTTCACATTGGAAACGTGGTAAATCGAACTATAATGAAGTTTTACCCATTTTGATACAAATAATCAAACTAAGAGTTTTGAAAGCAAAGAAGCCGAGTATAATCATTGAGCTGTCACAAAGCTAATTGTGACTAGAAATCGTTATTTTGAGCCTTAACTTCACGCAGGGAACGTGGGAAATAGGACAATATTGTAGTTTCAACGATTTTATATAAAATTAATTCAAAGAGTTTTAATTTAACATGCCGAGCATCAATATATTTTATCTACAAACGCTTATTTTGAATAGAAATCGTTGTTTTAAGCCTTAACTTCACATTGGGAACGTGGGAAATCGAACTATAATGAAGGTTTACCCATTTTGATGCAAATAATCAAACTAAGAGTTTTGAAAGTAAACAAACCGAGTATAATCATTAAGCTATCACAAAGCTTATTGTGACTAGAAATCGTTGTTTTGAGCTATAACTTCACGTAGGGAACGTGGGAAACAGGACGATAATGAAGTTTCAACGATTTTAAATAAAATCATAATTCTAAGAGTTTTAAAATTTAACAAGTCGAGCATAAACATATTTTAACTACAAACGCTTATTTTGAATAGAAATCGTTGTTTTAAGCATTAACTTCACATTGGGAACGTGGGAAATCGAACTATAATGAAGGTTTACCCATTTTGATGCAAATAATCAAACTAAGAGTTTTGAAAGTAAACAAGCCGAGTATAATCATTAAGCTATCACAAAGCTTATTGTGACTAGAAATCGTTGTTTTGAGCTATAACTTCACGTAGGGAACGTGGGAAATAGGACGATAATGAAGTTTCAACGATTTTAAATAAAATCATAATTCTAAGAGTTTTAAAATTTAACAATCCGAGCATAAACATATTTTATACTACAAACGCTTATTTTGAATAGAAATCGTTGTTTTAAGGATTAACTTCACATTGGGAACGTGGGAAATCGAACAATAAGGAAGGTTTACCCATTTTGATGCAAATAATCAAACTAAGAGTTTGGAAAATAAACAAGCCGAGTATAATCATTAAGCTATCACAGAGCTTATTGGAAATAGAAATCGTTGTTTTGAGCCATAACTTCACGTAGGGAACGTGGGAAATGGGACGATATCGAAGTTTCAACGATTTTGTATAAAATCATAATTCTAAGAGTTTTAAACTTTAACAAGACGAGGATAAACATATTCTATCTACAAACGCTTATTTCGAATAAAAATCGTTGTTTTAAGCCTTAACTTCACATTGGAAACGTGGGAAATCGAATTATAATGAAGGTTTACCCATTTTGATGCAAAAAATCAAACTAAGAGTTTCGAAAGTAAGCCGAGTATAATCATTAAGATATCACAAAGTTTATTGTGACTAGAAATCGTTGTTTTGAGCCATAACTTCACGTAGGGAACGTGAGAAATAGGACGATATTGAAGTTTCATCTATTTTGTTTAAAATCATAATTCTAAGAGTTTTAAAATTTAATAAGCAGAGTATAAACATACTTTATCTACAAATGCTTATTTCGAATACAAATCGTTGTTTTAAGCCGTAACTTCACATTGGAACATGGGAAATCGAACTATATTGAAGTTTTACCCTTTTTCATACAAATAATCAAACTAAGAGTTTTGAAAGTAAACAAGCCGAATATAATCATTAATTTGTCACAAAGCTTATTGTGACTAGAAATCATTGTTTTGAGCCTTAACTTCATGTAGGGAACGTATGAAATAGGACGACAATGAAGTTATAACGATTTTGTATAAAATCATAATTCTAAGAGTTTCAAAATTTAACAAGTCGAGCATAAACATATTTTAACTACAAACGTTTATTTGAATAGAAATCGTTGTTGTAAGCATTAACTTCACATTAGGAACGTGGGAAATCGAACTATATGAAGGTTTACCCATTTTGATGCAAATAATCAAACTAAGAGTTTTGAAAGTAAGTAAGCCGAGTATAATCATTAAGCAATCACAAAGTTTATTATGACTAGAAATCGTTGTTTTGAGCCATAACTTCATGTAGGGGATGTGGGAAATTGGACGATAATGAAGTTTCAACGATTTTGTATAAAATCATAATTCTAAGAGTTTTAAAATTTAACAAGTCGAGCATAAACATATTTTATCTACAAACACTTATTTTGAATAGAAATCGTTTTTTAAGGCTTGACTTCACATTAGGAACGTGGAAAATCGAACTATAATGAAGTTTTCCCAATTTTGATACAAATAATCAAACTAAGATTTTGAAAGTAAACAAGCCGAGAATAATCATTGTTAAGCAATCACAAAGTTTATTGTGACTAGAAATCGTTGTTTTGAGCCATAACTTCACGTAGGGAATATGGGAAATAGGACGATAATGAAGTTTCAACGATTTTGTATAAAATCATAATTCTAAGAGTTTTCAAATTTAACGAGCCGAGAATAAACATATTTTATCTACAAACGCTTATTTGAATAGAAATCCTTGTTTTAAGCATTAACTTTACATTGGGAACGTGGGAAATCAAACTATAATGAAGGTTTACCCATTTTGATACAAATAATCAAACAAGAGTTTTGAAAGTAAACAAACCGAATATAATCATTAAGCTATCACAAAGCTTATTGTTAATAGAAATCGTTGTTTTGAGCCATAACTTCATGTAGGGAACGTGGGAAATGGGACGATATTATAGTTTCAACCATTTTGTATAAAATCATAATTCTAAGAGTTTTAAAATTTAACAAGCCGAGGATAAACATATTTTATCTACAAACGCTTATTTTGAATAGAAATCGTTGTTTTAAGCCTTAACTTCACATTGGAAACGTGGAAATCGAACTATAATGAAGTTTTACCCATTTTGATACAAATAATCAAACTAAGAGTTTTGAAAGTAAACAAGCCGAGTATAATCATTGTCTTGTCACAAAGCTAATTGTGACTAGAAATCGTTGTTTTGAGCCTTAACTTCACGTAGGGAACGTGGTAAATAGGACGATAATGAAGTTTCAACGATTTTGTATAAATCATAATTCAAAGAGATTTAATTTAACATGCCAAGCATCAATATATTTTATCTACAAATGCTATTTTGAATAGAAATTGTTTTTTAAGCTTTAACTTCACATTGGGAACGTGAGAAATCGAACTATAATGAAGGTTTACCCATTTTGATGCAAATAATCAAACTAAGAGTTTTGAAAGTAAACAAACCGAATATAATCTTTAAGCTATCACAAAGCTTATTGTGAATAGAAATCGTTGTTTTGAGCTATTACTTCACGTAGGGAACGTGGGAAATAGGACGATAATGAAGTTTCAACAATTTTAAATAAAATCAAAATTCTAAGAGTTTTAAAATTTAATAAGTCGAGCATAAACAATTTTAACTACAAACGCTTATTTTGAATAGAAATCGTTGTTTTAAGCATTAACTTCACATTGGGAATTTGGGAAATCGAACTATAATGAAGGTTTACCCATTTTGATGCAAATAATCAAACTAAGAGTTTTGAAAATAAACAAGCCGAGTATAATCATTAAGCTATCACAAAGCTTATTGTGAAATAGAAATCGTTGTTTTGAGCTATAACTTCACGTAGGGAACGTGGGAAATAGGATGATAATGAAGTTTCACGATTTTGTATAAAATCATAATTCTAAGAGTTTTAAAATTTAACAAGCCGAGTATAAACATATTTTATCTACAAATGCTTATTTTGAATACAAACCATTGTTTTAAGCATTAACTTCACATTGGAAACGTTAGAAATCGAATTATAATGAAGGTTTACCCATTTTGATGCAAATAATCAAACTAAGAGTTTTGAAAATAAACAAGCCGAGTATAATCATTAAGATATCACAAAATTTATTATGACTAGAAATCGTTGTTTTGAGCCATAACTTCACGTAGGGAATATGGAAAATAGGACGATAATGAAGTTTCAACGATTTTGTATAAAATCATAATTCTAAGAGTTTTAAAATTTAATAAGCAGAGTATAAACATACTTTATCTACAAACGCTTATTTCGAATACAAATCGTTGTTGTAAGCATTAACTTCACATTAGGAACGTGGGAAATCGAACTATAGGAAGGTTTACCCATTTTGATGCAAATAATCAAACTAACAGTTTTGAAAGTAAGTAAGCCGAGTATAATCATTGAGCTATCACAAAGTTTATTGTGACTAGAAATCATTGTTTTGAGCCTTAACTTCATGTAGGGAACGTATGAAATAGGACGACAATGAAGTTATAACGATTTTGTATAAAATCATAATTCAAAGAGTTTCAAAATTTAACAAGTCGAGCATAAACATATTTTAACTACAAACGTTTATTTGAATAGAAATCGTTGTTGTAAGCATTAACTTCACATTAGGAACGTGGGAAATCGAACTATAAGAAGGTTTACCCATTTTGATGCAAATAATCAAACTAAGAGTTTTGAAAGTAAGTAAGCCGAGTATAATCATTGAGCTATCACAAAGTTTTTTGTGATTAGAAATCGTTGTTTTGAGCCATAACATCACGTTGGAAATGTGGGAAATTGGACAATAATGAAGTTTCAATGATTTTGAATAAAATCATAATTCTAAGAGTTTTAAAATTAACAAAGCCGAGCATAAACATATTTTATCTACAAACGCTTATTTTGAAAATAAATCATTGTTTTATGGCTTAACTATACATTTGAAACGTGGGAAATCGAACTGTAATGAAGTTTTACTAATTTTGATACAAATAATCAAATTAAGAGTTTTGAAAGTAAACAAACCGAGTATAACCATTGTGCTGTCACAAAGCTAATTGTGACTAGAAATCGTTGTTTTGAGCCTTAACTTCACGGAGGGAACGTGGGAAATAGGACGATAGTGAAGTTTCAACGATTTTGTATAAAATCATAATTCTAAGAATTTTAAAATTTAACAAGCCGAGCATAAATATATTTTTTCTCTACAAACGTTTATTTTAGATAAAAACCGTTGTTTTAAGCATTAACTTCACATTGGAAACGTGGAAATCGAACTATAATGAAGTTTTACCCATTTTGATACAAATAATCAAACTAAGAGTTTTGAAAGCAAACAAGCCGAGTATAATCATTGTGTTGTCACGAAGCTAATTGTGACTAGAAATCGTTGTTTTGAGCTTTAACTTCACATAGGGAACGTGGGAAATAGGACGATAATGAAGTTTCAACGATTTTGTATACAATCATAATTCTAAGAGTTTTAAAATTTAACGAGCCGAGAATAAACATATTTTATCTACAAACGCTTGTTTTGAATAGAAATCGTTGTTTTAAGCATTAACTTCACATTGGGAACGTGGAAAGTTGAACTATAATGAAGGTTAACCCATTTTGATGCAAATAATAAAACTAAGAGTTTTGAAAGTAAACAAGCCGAGTATAATCATTAAGCTATCACAAATTTTATTGTTACTAGAAATCGTTGTTTTGAGCCATAACTTCACGTAGGGAACGTGGGAAATTGGACGATATTGAAGTTTCAACGATTTTGCATAAAATCATAATTCTAAGATATTTAAAATTTAACAAGCCGAGAATAAACATATTTTATCTACAAACGCGTATTTTGAATAGAAATCATTGATTTAAGCCTTAACTTCACATTGGAAACGTGGAAAATCGAACTATAATGAAGTTTTACCCATTTTGATACAAATAATCAAACTTAGAGTTTTGAAAGCAAACAAGCCGAGTATAATCTTTGTGCTGTCACAAAGCTAATTGTGACTAGAAATCATTGTTTTGAGCCTTAACTTCACGTAGGAAACGTTATAAATAGGACGATAATGAAGTTTCAACGATTTTGTATAAAATCATAATTCTAAGAGTTTTAAATTGAACAAGCTGAGCATCAATATATTTTATCTACAAACGCTTATTTTGAATAAAAATCGTTGTTTTAAGCCTTAACTTCACATTGGGAACGTGGAAAATCAAACTATAATGAAGGTTTACCCATTTTGATGCAAATAATCAAACTATGAGTTTTGAAAGTAAACAAGCCGAGTATAATCATTAAGCAATCACAAAGTTTATTATGACTAGAAATCGTTGTTTTGAGCCATAACTTCACGTAGGGGATGTGGGAAATTGGACGATAATGAAGTTTCAACGATTTTGTATAAAATCATAATTCTAAGAGTTTTAAAATTTAACAAGTCGAGCATAAACATATTTTATCTAGCAAACGCTTATTTTGAATAGAAATCGTTGTTTTAAGGCTTGACTTCACATTGGGAACGTGGAAAATCGAACTATAATGAAGTTTTACCAATTTTGATACAAATAATCAAACTAAGAGTTTTGAAAGCAAACAAGCCGTGTATAATCGTTAAGCAATCACAAAGTTTATTTTGACTAGAAATCGTTGTTTTGAGCCATAACTTCACGTAGGGAATATGGGAAATAGGACGATAATTAAGTTTCAACGATTTTGTATAAAATCATAATTCTAAGAGTTTTCAAATTTAACAAGCCGAGAATAAACATATTTTATCTACACACGCTTATTTGAATAGAAATCCTTGTTTTAAGCATTAACTTCACATTAGGAACGTGGGAAATCAAACTATAATGAAGGTTTACCCATTTTGATACAAATAATCAAACAAGAGTTTTGAAAGTAAACAAACCGAGTATAATCATTAAGCTATCACAATGCTTATTGGAAATAGAAATCGTTGTTTTGAGCCATAACTTCACGTAGGGAACGTGGGAAATGGGACGATATTGTAGTTTCAACCATTTTGTTTAAAATCATAATTCTAATAGTTTTAAACTTTAACAAGCCGAAGATAAACATATTCTATCTACAAACGCTTATTTCGAATACAAATCGTTGTTTGAAGCCTTAACTTCACATTGGAAACGTGAGAAATCGAAGTATAATGAAGGCTTACCCATTTTGATGCAAATAATCAAACTAAGAGTTTTGAAAGTAAACAAGCCGAGTGTAATCATTGTGCTGTCACAAAGCTAATTGTGACTAGAAATCGTTGTTTTGAGCCATAACTTCACGTAGGGAACGTGGTAAATAGGACGATAATGAAGTTTCAATGATTTTGTATAATATCATAATTCTAAGAGATTCAAATTTAACATATCGAGCATCAATATATTTATCTACAAACGCTTATTTTGAATAGAAATTGTTTTTTAAGCTTTAACTTCACATTGGGAAACTGGGAAATCGAACTATAATGAAGGTTTACCCATTTTGAAGCAAATAATGAAACTAAGAGTTTTAAAAGTAAACTAGCCGAGTATAATCATTAAGCTATCACAAAGCTTATTGTGACTAGAAATCGTTGTTTTGAGCCATAACTTCACGTAGGGAACGTGGGAAATAGACGATAATGAAGTTTCAACGATTTTAAATAAAATCAAAATTCTAAGAGTTTTAAAATTTAACAATCCGAGCATAAACATGTTTTATATACAAACGATTAATTTGGATAGAAACCGTTGTTTTAAGCATTAGCTTCACATTGGGAACGTGAGAAATTGAACTATAATGAAGGTTTACCCATTTTGATGCTAATAATCAAACTAAGAGTTTGGAAAATAAACAAGCCGAGTATAATCATTAAGCTATCATAGAGCTTATTGGAAATAGAAATCGTTGTTTTGAGCCATAACTTCACGTAGGGAACGTGGGAAATTGGACGATATCGAAGTTTCAACGATTTTGTATAAAATCATAATTCTAAGAGTTTTAAACTTTAACAAGACGAGGATAAACATATTCTATCTACAAACGCTTATTTCGAATACAAATCGTTGTTTTAAGCCTTAACTTCACATTGGAAACGTGGGAAATCGAATTATAATGAAGGTTTACCCATTTTGATGCAAAAAATCAAACTAAGAGTTTCGAAAGTAAGCCGAGTATAATCATTAAGATATCACAAAGTTTATTGTGACTAGAAATCGTTGTTTTGAGCCATAACTTCACGTAGGGAATATGGAAAATAGGACGATAATGAAGTTTCAACGATTTTGTATAAAATCATAATTCTAAGAGTTTTAAAATTTAACGAGCCGAGAATAAACATATTTTATCTACAAACGCTTATTTTTAATAGAAATCATTGTTTTAAGCCTTAACTTCACATTGGAAATGTGGGAAATCGAACTATAATGAAGTTTTACCCATTTTGATACAAATAATCAAACTAAGAGTTTTGAAAGTAAACAAGCCGAGTATAAACATTGTGCTGTCACAAAGCAAATTGTGACTAGAAATCGTTGTTTTGATCCTTAACTTCACGTAGGGAACGTTTGAAATAGGACGATAATGAAGTTTCAACGATTTTGTATAAAATCATAATTCTAAGAGTTTTAAATTGAACAAGCTTAGGATCAATATATTTTATCTACAAACGCTTATTTTCAATAGAAATCGTTGTTTTAATCCTTAAATTCACATTGGAAACGTGGGAAATCGAACTATAATGAAGTTTTACCCTTTTTCATACAAATAATCAAACTAAAAGTTTTGAAAGTAAAAAAGTCGAATATAATCATTAAGCTGTCACAAAGCTTATTGTGACTAGAAATCATTGTTTTGAGCCTTAACTTCACGTAGGGAACGTATAAAATAGGACGATAATGAAATTATAACAATTTTGTATAAACTATAATTCTAAGAGTTTTAAAATTTAACAAGCCGAGCATAAACATATTTTAACTACAAACGCTTATTTGAATAGAAATCGTTGTTTTAAGCATTAACTTCACATTGGGAACGTGGGAAATCGAACTATAATGAAGGTTTACCCATTTTGATGCAAATAGTCAAACTAAGAGTTTTTTAAAGTAAGTAAGCCGAGTATAATCATTAAGCTATCACAAAGTTTATTGTGACTAGAAATCGTTGTTTGGAGCCATAACTTCACATAGGGAATATGGGAAATAGGACGATAATGAAGTTTCAACGATTTTGTATAAAATCATAATTCTAAGAGTTTTCAAATTTAATGAGCCGAGAATAAATATATTTTATCTACAAACGCTTATTTGAATAGAAATCCTTGTTTTAAGCCTTAACTTCACATTGGAAACGTGGGAAATCGAATTATAATGAAGGTTTACCCATTTTGATGCAAATAATCAAACTAAGAGTTTTGAAAGTAAACAAGTCGAGTATAATAATTAAGTTATCACAAATTTTATTGTTACTAGAAATCGTTGTTTTGAGCCATAACTTCATGTAGGGAATGTGGGAAATTGGACGATAATGAAGTTTCAACGATTTTGTATAAAATCATTATTCTAAGAGTTTTAAAATTTAACAAGCCGAACATAAATATATTTTCTCTACAAACGCTTATTTTGAATAGAAATCATTGTTTTAAGCCTTAACTTCACATTGGAAACGTGGTAAATCGAACTATAATGAAGTTTTACCCATTTTGATACAAATAATCAAACTAAGAGTTTTGAAAGCAAACAAGCCGAGTATAATCATTGAGTTGTCACAAAGCTAATTGTGACTAGAAATCGTTGTTTTGAGCCTTAACTTCACGCAGGGAACGTGGGAAATAGGACGATATTGAAGTTTCAACGATTTTTGTATAAAATCATGATTCTAAGATTTTTCAAATTTAACGAGCCGAGAGTAAACATATTTTATCCACAAACGCTTATTTGAATGGTAATCCTTGTTTTAAGCATTAACTTCACATTGGGAACGTGGGAAATCGAACTATAATGAAGGTTTACCCGTTTTGATGCAAAGAATCAAACTAAGAGTTTTGAAAATAAACAAGACGAGTATAATCATGTAGCAATCACAAAGCTTATTGTAACTAGAAATCGTTGTATTGAGCCAGAACTTCACGTAGGGAACGTGGGAAATAGCACGATAATGAAGTTTCGACGAATTGTATAAAATTATAATTCTAAGAGTTTTATAATTTAACAAGCCGAGAATAAACATATTTTATCTACAAACGCTTATTTCGAATACAAATCGTTGTTTTAAGCCTTAAGTTCACATTGAAAACGTGGGAAATCGAACTATAATGAAGTTTTACACATTTTGATACAAATAATCAAACTAAGAGTTTTGAAAGAAAACAAGCCGAGTATAATCATTAAGCAATCACAAAGTTTATTGTCACTAGAAATTTTTGTTTTGAGCCATAACTTCACGTAGGGAATATGGGAAATAGGACGATAATGAAGTTTAAACGATTTTGTAAAAAATCATTATTCTAAGAGTTTTCAAATTTAACGAGCCAAGAATAAACATATTTTATCTACAAACGTTTATTTGAATAGCAATTCTAGTTTTAAGCATTAACTTCACATTGGGAACGTGGAAAATCGAATTATAATGAAGGTTTACCCATTTTGATGCAAATAATCAAACTAAGAGTTTTGAAAATAAACAAGCCGAGTATAATCATTAAGCTATCACAAAGCTTATTGGAAATAGAAATCGTTGTTTTGAGCCATAACTTCACGTAGGGAACGTGGGAAATAGGACGATATTGAAGTTTCAATGATTTTGAATAAATTCATAATTCTAAGAGTTTTAAAATTTAACAAGCCGAGCATAAACATATTCTATCAACAAACACTTATTTCGAATACAAATCGTTGTTTTAAGCCTTAACTTCACATTGGAAACGTGAGAAATCGAATTATAATGAAGGTTTACCCATTTTAATGCAAATAATCAAACTAAGAGTTTTGAAAGTAAGTAAGCCGACTATAATCATTAGGATATCACACAGTTTATTGTGACTAGAAATCTTTGTTTTCAGCCATAACTTCACGTAGGGAATATCGGAAATAGGACGATAATGAAGTTTCAACGATTTTGTATAAAATCATAATTCTGAGAGTTTTAAAATTTAACGAGCCGAGACTAAACATATATTATCAACAAACGATTATTTTGAATAGAAATCATTATTTTAAGCCTTAACTTCCCATTGGAAACGTGAGAAATCGAACTATAATGAAGTTTTACCCATTTTTATACAAATAATCAAACTAAGAGTTTTGAAAACAAACAAGCCGAGTATAATCATTGTGTTGTCACAAAGCTAATTGTGACTAGAAATCGTTGTTTTGGCCTTAACTTCACGTTGGGAATGTGCGAAATAGGACGATAATGAAGTTTCAACGATTTTGTATAAAATCATAATTCTAAGAGTTTTAAATTTAACAAGCTGAGCATCAATATATTTTATCTACAAACGCTTATTTTGAATAGAAATCGTTGTTTTAAGCCTTGACTTCACATTGGGAACGTGGGAAATCGAACTATAATGAAGGTTTAACCATTTTGATGCAAATAATCAAACTAAGAGTTTTGAAAGCAAACAAGCGGAGTATAATCATTAAGCTATGACAAAGTTTATTGTGACTAGAAATCGTTGTTTTGAGCCATAACTTCATGTAGAGAATATGAGAAATAGGACGATAATTAAGTTTCAACCATTTTGTATAAAATCATAATTCTAAGAGTTTTAAAATTTAACGAGCCGAGAATAAACATATTTTATCTGCAAACGCTTATTTTGAATAGAAATCGTTTGTTTAAGCATTAACATCACATAGTGAACGTGGGAAATCGAATTATAATGAAGGTTTACCCATTTTGATGCAAATAAACAAACTAAGAGTTTTGAAAGTAAACAAGCCGAATATAATCATTAAGCTATCACAAAGTTTATTGTGACTTGAAATCGTGGTTTTGAGCCATAACTTCACGTAGGGAACGTGGAAAATAGGACGATATTGAAGTTTCATCTATTTTGTATAAAATCATAATTCTAAAAGTTTTAAATTTAACAAGCCGAGCATCAATATATTTTATCTATAAACGCTTATTTTGAATAGAAATCGTTGTTTTAAGCCTTTACTTCACATAGGGAATGTGGAAAATCGAACTATATTGAAGTTTTACCCTTTTTCATACAAATAATCAAACTAAGAGTTTTGAAAGTAAACAAGCCGAATATAATCATTAAGCTGTCACAAAGCTTATTGTGACTAGAAATCATTATTTTGAGCCTTAACTTCACATAGGGAACATATAAAATTGGACGATAATGAAGTTATAACGATTTTGTATAAAATCATAATTCTAAGAGTTTTAAAATTTAACAAGCCGAGTATAAACATAATTTATCTACAAACGCTTATTTCAAATACAAAACGTTGTTTTAAGCCGTAACTTCACATTGGGAACGTGGGAAATCGATCTATATTGAAGTTTTACCCTTTTTCATACAAATAATCAAACTAAGACTTTTGAAACTAAACAAGCCGAATATAATCATTCAGCTGTCACAAAGTTTATTGTTACTAGAAATCGTTGTTTTAAGCCTTAACTTCACGTAGGGAACGTATGAAATAGGACGATAATGTAGTTATAATGATTTTGTAGAAAATCATACTTCTAAGAGTTTTAAAATTTGACAAGCAGAGCATAAATATATTTTAACTACAAACTCTTATTTGAATAGAAATCGTTGTCTTAAGCATTAACTTCAGATTGGGAACGTCGAAAATCGAACTATAATGAAGGTTTACTCATTTTGATGCAAATAGTCAAACTAAGAGTTTTGAAAGTAAGTAAGCCGAGTATAATCATTAAGCTATCACAAAGTTTATTGTGACTAGAAATCGTTGTTTTGAGTCATTACTTCACGTAGGGAACTTGGGAAATTGGACGATAATGATGTTTCAACGATTTTGTATAAAATCATAATTCTAAGAGTTTTCAAATTTAACGAGCCGAGATTAAACATATTTTATCTACAAACGCTTATTTGAATAGAAATCCTTGTTTTAAGCATTAACTTCACATTGGGAACGTGGGAAATCGAACTATAATGAAGATTTACCTATTTTGATGCAAATAATCAAACTAAGAGTTTTGAAAATAAACAAGCCGAGTATAATCATTTAGCAATCACAAAGCTTATTGTAACTAGAAATCGTTGTTTTGAGCCATAACTTCACGTAGGGAACGTGGGAAATAGCACGATAATGAAGTTTCAACGTTTTTGTATAAAATCATAATTCTAAGAGTTTGATAATTTAACAAGCCGAGCATAAACATATTTTATCTACAAACGCTTATTTTGAATAGAAATCATTGTTTTAAGCCTTAACTTCACATTGAAAACGTGGGAAATTGAACTGTAATGAAGTTTTACCCATTTTGATACAAATAATCAAACTAAGAGTTTTGAAAGTAAACAAACCAAATATAAATATTGTACTGTCACAAAGCTAATTGTGACTAGAAATCGTTGTTTTGAGCCATAACTTCACGTAGGAACGTGGAAAATAGAACGATATTGAAGTTTCAACGATTTTATATAAAATCATAATTCCAAGAGTTTTAAAATTTAACAAGCCGAGCATAAACATATTTTATCTACAAACGCTTATTTCGAATACAAATCGTTGTTTTAAGCCTTAACTTCACATTGGAAACGTGGGAAATTGAATTATAATGAAGGTTTACCCATTTTGATGCAAATAATCAAACTAAGAGTTTTGAAAGTAAACAAGCCGAGTAAAATCATTAAGCTATCACAAATTTTATTGTTTCTAGAAATCGTTATTTTGAGCCATAACTTCAAGTAGGGAACGTGGGAAATTGGACAATAATAAAGTTTCAATGATTTTGTATAAAATCATAATTCTAAGAGTTTTAAAATTGAACGAGCCGAGCATAATCATATTTTATCTACAAACACTTATTTTGAATAGAAATCATTGTTTTAAGCCTTAACTTCACATTGGAAAAGTGGGAAATCGAACTATAATGAAGTTTTACCCATTTTGATACAAATAATCAAACTATGAGTTTTGAAAGCAAACAAGCCGAGTATAATCATTGTGCTATCACAAAGCTAATTGTGACTAGAAATTGTTGTTTTGAGCCTCAACTTCACGTAGGGAATGTGGGAAATAGGACGATAATGAAGTTTCAACGATTTTGTATAAAATCAAAATTCTAAGAGTTTTAAAATTAACAAGCCGAACATCAATATATTTTATCTACAAACGTTTATTTTGAATAGAAATCGATGTTTTAAGCCATAACTTCACATTGGGAATCTGGGAAATCAAACTATAATTAAGGTTTACCCATTTTGATGCAAATAATCAAACTAAGAGTTTTGAAAATAAACTAGCCGAGTATAATCATTAAGCTATCACAAATTTTATTGTTACTAGAAATCGTTGTTTTGAGCCATAACTTCAGGTAGGGAACGTGGGAAATTGGACGATAATAAAGTTTCAACGATTTTGTATAAAATCATAATTCTAAGAGTTTTAAAATTTAACATGCCGAGCATAAACATATTTTATCTACAAACGCTTATTTTGAATAGTAATCATTGTTTTAAGCCTTAACTTCACATTGAAAATGAGAAATCAAACTATAATGAAGTTTTACTCATTTTGATACAAATAATCAAACTAAGAGTTTTGAAAGAAAACAAGCCGAGTATAATCATTAAGCAATCACAAAGTTTATTGTTACTAGAAATCGTTGTTTTGAGCTATAACTTCACGTACGGAATATGGGAAATAGGACGATATATAAGTTTTAATGATTTTCTATAAAATCATAATTCTAAGAGTTTCAAAATTGAACAAGCCGAGCACAATCATATTCTATCTACAAACGCTTATTTCGAATACAAATCGTTGTTTTAAGCCTTAACTTCACATTGGAAATGTGGGAAATCGAATTATAATGAAGGTTTACCCATTTTGTAGCAAATAAACAAACTAAGAGTTTTGAAAGTAAGTAAGCCGAGTATAATCATTAAGCTATCACAAAGTTTATTGTGACTACAAATCGTTGTTTTGAGCCATAACTTCACGTAGGGAACGTGGGAAATAGGACGATATTGAAGTTTCAACGATTTAGTATAAAATCATAATTCTAAGAGTTTTAAAATTTAACAAGCCGAGCATAAACATATTTTATCTACAAACGCTTATTTCGAAAACAAATCATTGTTTTACACCTTAACTTCCTATTGGAAACGTGGGAAATCGAATTGTAATGAAGGTTTACCCATTTTGATGCAAATAATCAAACTAAGAGTTTTGAAAGTAAGTAAGCCGAGTATACTCATTAAGCTATCACAAAGTTTATTGTAACTAGAAATCGTTGTTTTGAGCCGTAACTTCACGTAGGGTATATGGGAAATAGGACGATAATGAAGTTTCAACGATTTTGTATAAAATCATAATTCTAAGAGTTTTAAAATTTAACAAGCCGAGAATAAACATATTTTAACTACAAACGATTATTTGAATAGAAATCGTTGTTTTAAGCATTAACTTCACATTGGGAATGTGGAAAATCGAACTATAATGAAAGTTTACCCATTTTGATGCAAATAATTAAACTAAGAGTTTTGAATGTAAACAAGCCGAGTGTAATCATTAAGCTACACAAAGCTTATTATGAGTAGAAATCGTTGTTTCGAGCCATAACTTCACGTAGGGAACGAGGGAAAAGGACGATAATGAAGTTTCAACGATTTTGTATAAAATCATAATTCTATGAGTTTAAAATTTAACAAGCTGAGCATCAAAATATATTTTATCTACAAACGCTTATTTTGAATAGAAATTGTTATTTTAAGCATTAACTTCATATTGGGAACGTGGAAAATCGAACTATAATGAAGGTTTACCCATTTTGATGCAAATAATCAAACTAAGAGTTTTGAAAGTAAACAAGCCGAGTATAATCATTAAGCTATCACAAAGTTTATTGTGACTAGAAATTGTTGTTTTGAGCCATAACTTCACGTAGGGAATATGGGAAATAGGACGATAATTAAGTTTCAACGATTTTGTGTAAAATCATAATTCTAGGAGTTTTAAAATTTAACGAGCCGAGAATAAACATATTTTATCTCTAAACGCTTATTTTGAATAGAAATCGTTGTTTTAAGCATTAACATCACAGTGGAAACGTGAAAAATCGAATTATAATGAAGGTTTACCCATTTTGATGCAAATAATCAAACTAAGAGTTTTGAAAGTAAACAAGCCGAGTATAATCATTAAGCTATCACAAAGTTTATTATGACTATAAATCGTTGCTTTGAGCCTTAACTTCACGTAGGGAACTTGGGAAATAGGAGGATATTGATGTTTCATTTATTTTGTATAAAATCATAATTCTAAGAGTTTTAAAATTTAACAAGGCGAGCATAAACATCTTTTATCTACAAACGCTTATTTGAATAGAAATCGTTGTTTTAAGCATTAATTTCACATTGGTAACGTGGGAAATCGAACTATAATAAAGGTTTACTCATTTTGATGCAAATAGTCAAACTAAGAGTTTTGAAAGTAAGTAAGCCGAGTATAATCATTAAGCTATCACAAAGTTTATTGTGACTAGAAATCATTGTTTTGAGCCATAACTTCACGTAGGGAACGTGAGAAATTGGACGATAATGATGTTTCAGCGATTTTGTATAAAATCATTACTCTAAGAGTTTTAAAATTTAATAAGGAGAGCATAAACATATTTTATCTACAAACACTTATTTTGAATTGAAATCGTTGTTTTAAGCCTTAACTTCTCATTGAAAACGTGGGAAATCGAACTATAATGAAGTTTTACCCATTTTGATATAAATAATCAAACTAAGAGTTTTGAAAGCAAACAAGCCGAGTATAATCATTGTGCTGTCACAAAGCTAATTGTGACTAGAAATCGTTGTTTTGAGCCTTAACTTCACGTAGGGAATATGGGAAATAGGACGATAATGAAGTTTCAACGATTTTCTATAAAATCATAATTCTAAGAGTTAAATTTAACAAGCCGAGCATCAATATATTTTATCTTCAAACGCTTATTTTTAATAGAAATCGTTGTTTTAAGCCTTAACTTCACATTGGGAACGTGGGAAATCGAACTATAATGAAGGTTTAAACATTTTGATGCAAATAATCAAACTAAGAATTTTGAAAGTAAATCAGCCGGGTATTATCATTAAGCAATTACAATGTTTATTGTGACTAGAAATCGTTATTTTAAGCAATAACTTCACATAGGGAATATGGGAAATAGGACGATAATGAAGTTTCAACGATTGTGTAAAATCATAATTCTAAGAGTTTTCAAATTTAATGAGCCGAGAATAAAATATTTTATCTACAAACGCTTATTTGAATAGAAATCCTTGTTTTAAGCATTAACTTCACATTGGGAACGTGGGAAATCGAACTGTAATGAAGTTTTGCCCATTTTGATGCAAATTATCAAACTAAGAGTTTTGAAAGTAAACAAGCCGAGTATAATCATTAAGCTATCACAAAGTTTATTGTGACTAGAAATTGTTGTTTTGAGCCATAACTTCACGTCGGGAATATGGGAAATAGGACAATAATTAAGTTTCAACGATTTTGTGTAAAATCATAATTCTAGGAATTTTATAATTTAACGAGCCGAGAATAAACATATTTTATCTATAAACGCTTATTTTGAATAGAAATTGTTGATTTTAGCCTTAACTTCACATTGGAAACGTGGGAAATCGAACTATAATGAAGTTTTGCCCATTTTGATACAAATAATCAAACTAAGAGTTTTGAAAGCAAACAAGCCGAGTATAATCATGTGCTGTCACAAAGCTAATTGTGACTAGACATTGTTGTTTTGAGCCTTAACTTCACGTAGGGAACTTGGGAAATAGGACGATAATGAAGTTTCAACGATTTTGTATAAAATCATATTTCTAAGTGTTTTAAATTTAACAAGCCGAGCATCAATATATTTTATCTACAAACGCTTATTTTGAATAGTAATCATTGTTTTAAGCCTTAACTTCACATTGGGAAAGCGGGAAATCGAACTATAATAAAGGTTTACCCATTTTGATGCAAATAATCAAACTAAGAGTTTTGAAAGTAAACAAACCAAGTATTACCATTGTGCTGTCACAAAGCTAATTGTGACTAGAAAATCGTTGTTTTGAGCCATAACTTCACGTAGGAAACGTGGGAAATAGGACGATATTGAAGTTTCAACGATTTTGTATAAAATCATAATTTTAAGAGTTTTAAAATTTAACAAGCCGAGCATAAACATATTTTATCTACAAACGCTTATTTCGAATACAAATCGTTGTTTTAAGCTTTAACTTCACATTGGAAACGTAGAAAATCGAGTTATAATGAAGGTTTACCCATTTTGATGCAAATAATCAAACTAAGAGTTTTGAAAGTAAACAAGCCGAGTATAATCATTAAGCTATCACAAATTTTATTGCTACTAGAAATCGTTATTTTGAACCATAACTTCACGTAGGTAACGAGGGAAATTGGACAATAATGAAGTTTCAACAATTTTGTATAAAATCATAATTCTAAGAGTTTTAAAATTTAACAAGCCGAGCATAATCATATTTTATCTACAAACGCTTATTTTGAATAGAAATAATTGTTTTAAGCCTTAACTTCACATTGAAAACGTGGGAAATCGAACTATAATGAAGTTTTACCCATTTTGATACAAATAATCAAATAAAGAGTTTTGAAAGTAAACTAGCTGAGTATAATCATTAAGCTACCACAAAGCTTATTGTGACTAGAAATCGTTGTTTTGAGCCATAACTTCACGTAGGGAACGTGGGAAATAGGATGCTAATGAAGTTTCAATGATTTTAAATAAAATCATAATTCTAAGAGTTTTATAATTTAACAAGCCGAGTATAAACATGTTTTATATACAAACGCTTAATTTGGATAGAAACCGTTGTTTTAAGCATTAACTTCACATTGGAAATGTGAGAAATCGTACTATAATGAACGTTTACCCATTTTGATGCAAATAATCAAACTAAGAGTTTTGAAAATAAACAAGCCGAGTATAATCATTAAGCTATCACAAAGCTTATTGTGACTAGAAATCGTTGTTTTGAGCCCTATCTTCATGTAGGAACGTGGAAAATGGGACGATAATGAAGTTTCAACGATTTTGTATAAAATCATAATTCTAAGAGTTTTAAAATTTAATAAGCCGAGCATAAACATATTCTATCTATAAATGCTTATTTCGAATATAAATCTTTGTTTTAAGCCTTAACTTCACATTAGAAACGTGGGTAATCGAATTATAATGAAGGTTTACCCATTTTGATGCAAATAAACAAACTAAGAGTTTTGAAAGTAAGCCGAGTATAAACACTAAGCTATCATAAAGTTTATTGTGACTTCAAATCGTTGTTTTGAGCCATAACTTCACTTAGGGAATATGGAAATTAGGACGATAATGAAGTTTCAACGATTTTGTATAAAATCATAATTCTAAGAGTTTTCAAATTTAACGAGCCAGGAATAAACATATTTTATCTACAAATGCCTATTTTGAATAGAAATCATTGTTTAAACCTTAACTTCACATTGGAAACGTGGGAAATCGAACTATAATGAAATTTTACCCATTTTGAAATAAATAATCAAACTAAAAGTTTTAAAAGCAAACAATCCGAGTATAATCATTGTGCTGTCACAAAGCTAATTGTGACAAGAAATCGTTATTTTGAGCCTTAACTTCACGTAGGGAACGTGGGAATAGGACGATAATGAAGTTTCAACGATTTTGTATAAAATCTTAATTCTAAGAGTTTTAAATTTAACAAGCTCAGCATAAACATATTTTATCTACAAACGCTTATTTTGAATAGAAATCATTGTTTTAAGCCTTAACTTCACATTGGAAACTTGGGAAATCGAATTATAATGAAGTTTTACCCATTTTAATACAAATAATCAAACTAAGAGTTTTGAAAGCAAACAAGCCGAGTATAATCATTGTGCTGTCACAAAGCTAATTGTGACTAAAAATCGTTATTTTTAGCCGTAACTTCACATAGGGAACGTGGGAAACCGGACGATAATGAAGTGTCAACGTTTTTATATAAAATCATAACTCTAAGAGTTTTAAATTTAACAAGCCGAGCATCAATATATTTTATCTACAAATGCTTATTTTGAATAGAACTCGTTGTTTTAACCCTTAACTTCATATTGGGAACGTGGGAAATTGAACAATAATGAAGGTTTACCCATTTTGATGCAAATAATCAAACCAAGAGTTTTGAAAGTAAACAAGCCGAGTATAATGATTAAGCTATCACAAATTTTATTGTTACTAGAAATCGTTGTTTTGAGCAATAACTTCACGTAGGGAACGTGGGAAATTCGATGATAATGAAGTTTCAACGATTTTGTATAAAATCATAATTCTAAAAGTTTTAAAATTTAACAAGCCGTAACATATTTTATCTACAAACACTTATTTTGTATACAAATCATTGTTTTAAGCCTTAACTTCACATTGGAAACGTGGAAAATCGAATTATAATGAAGGTTTACCCATTTTGATGCTAAAATCAAACTAAGAGTTTTGAAAGTAAGTAAGCCGAGTATAATTATTAAGCTATCGCAAAGTTTATTGTGACTAGAAATCGTTATTTTGAGCATTAACTTCACGTAGGGAACGTGGGAAATAGGAGGATAATGGAGTTTCAACGATTTTGAATAGAAATCGTTGTTTTAAGCCTTGACTTCACATTGGGAACGTGGAAAATCGAACTATAATGAAGTTTTACCAATTTTGATACAAATAATCAAACTAAGAGTTTTGAAAGCAAACAAGCCGTGTATAATCGTTAAGCAATCACAAAGTTTATTGTGACTAGAAATCGTTGTTTTGAGCCATAACTTCATGTAGGGAATATGGGAAATAGGACGATAATTAAGTTTCAACGATTTTGTATAAAATCATAATTCTAAGAGTTTTCAAATTTAACGAGCCGAGAATAAACATATTTTATCTACACACGCTTATTTGAATAGAAATCCTTGTTTTAAGCATTAACTTCACATTGGGAACGTGGGAAATCAAACTATAATGAAGGTTTACCCATTTTGATACAAATAATCAAACAAGAGTTTTGAAAGTAAAAAAACCGAGTATAATCATTAAGCTATCACAAAGCTTATTGGAAATAAAAATCGTTGTTTTGAGCCATAACTTCACGTAGGAACGTGGGAAATGGGACGATATTGTAGTTTCAACCATTTTGTATAAAATCATAATTCTAAGAGTTTTAAACTTTAACAAGCCGAGGATAAACATATTCTATCTACAAATGCTTATTTCGAATACAAATCGTTGTTTTAAGCCTTAACTTCACATTGGAAACGTGAGAAATCGAATTATAATGAAGGCTTACCCATTTTGATGCAAATAATCAAACTAAGAGTTTTGAAAGTAAACAAGCCGAGTATAATCATTGTGCTGTCACAAAGCTAATTGTGACTAGAAGTCGTTGTTTTGAGCCATAACTTCACGTAGGGAACGTGGTAAATAGGACGATAATGAAGTTTCAACGATTTTGTATAATATCATAATTCTAAGAGATTCAAATTTAACATGCCGAGCATCAATATATTTTATCTACAAACGTTTATTTTGAATAGAAATTGTTTTTTATGCTTTAACTTCACATTGGGAAACTGGGAAATCGAACTATCATGAAGGTTTACCCATTTTGATGCAAATAATGAAACTAAGAGTTTTGAAAGTAAACTAGCCGAGTATTATCATTAAGCTATCACAAAGCTTATTGTGACTAGAAATCGTTGTTTTGAGCCATAACTTCACGTAAGGAACGTGGGAAATAGGACGATAATGAAGTTTCAACGATTTTAAATAAAATCAAAATTCTAAGAGTTTTAAAATTTAACAATCCGAGCATAAACATGTTTTATATACAAACGATTAATTTGGATAGAAACCGTTGTTTTAAGCATTAGCTTCACATTGGGAACGTGAGAAATTGAACTATAATGAAGGTTTACCCATTTTGATGCAAATAATCAAACTAAGAGTTTGGAAAATAAACAAGCCGAGTATAATCATTAAGCTATCACAAAGCTTATTGGAAATAGAAATCGTTGTTTTGAGCCATAACTTCACGTAGGGAACGTGGGAAATGGGACGATATCGAAGTTTCAACGATTTTGTATAAAATCATAATTCTAAGAGTTTTAAACTTTAACAAGACGAGGATAAACATATTCTATCTACAAACGCTTATTTCGAATACAAATCGTTGTTTTAAGCCTTAACTTCACATTGGAAACGTGGGAAATCGAATTATAATGAAGGTTTACCCATTTTGATGCAAAAAATCAAACTAAGAGTTTTGAAAGTAAGCCGAGTATAATCATTAAGATATCACAAAGTTTATTGTGACTAGAAATCGTTGTTTTGAGCCATAACTTCACGTAGGAATATGGTAAATAGAACGATAATGAAGTTTCAACGATTTTGTATAAAATCATAATTCTAAGAGTTTTAAAATTTAACGAGCCGAGAATAAACATATTTTATCAACAAACGCTTATATTGAATAGAAATCATTGTTTTAAGCCTTAACTTCACATTGGAAACGTGGGAAATCAAACTATAATGAAGTTTTACCCATTTTGATACAAATAATAAAACTAAGAGTTTTGCAAGTAAACAAACCGAGTATAAACATTGTGCTGTCACAAAGCAAATTGTGACTAGAAATCCTTAACTTGTTTGAAATAGATCCTTTTGTAACTTCACGTTTTAAATTGAACAAGGCATCAATATATTTTATCAACAATCGCTTAACGTTTTATAAAATAGGACGATAATGAAATTATAACGATTTTGTATAAAATTATAATTTTAAGAGTTTTAAAATTTAACAAGAAATCATTGTTTTAAGCCTTAACTTCACGTAGGAACGTATAAAATAGGACATAAACATATTTTAACTACAAACGCTTATTTGAATAGAAATCATTGTTTTAAGCATTAACTTCACATTGGGAACGTGGGTAATCAAACTATAATGAAGGTTTACCCATTTTGATGCAAATAGTCAAACTAAGAGTTTTGAAAGTAAGTAAGCCGAGTATAATCATTAAGCTATCACAAAGTTTATTGTGACTAGAAATCGTTGTTTGGAGCCATAACTTCACATAGGGAATATGGGAAATAGGACGATAATGAAGTTTCAACAATTTTGTATAAAATCATAATTCTAAGAGTTTTCAAATTTAATGAGACGAGAATAAATATATTTTATCTACAAACACTTATTTGAATAGAAATCCTTGTTTTAAGCCTTAACTTCACATTGGAAACGTGGGAAATCGAATTATAATGAAGGTTTACCCATTTTGATGCAAATAATCAAACTAAGAGTTTTGAAAGTAATCAAGCCGAGTATAATAATTAAGTTATCACAAATTTTATTGTTACTAGAAATCGTTGTTTTGTGCCATAACTACACGTAGGGAACGTGGGAAATTGGACGATAATGAAGTTTCAATGATTTTGTATAAAATCATAATTCTAAGAGTTTTAAAATTTAACAAGCCGTAATAAACATATTTTATCTACAAACGCTTATTTTGAATAGAAATCATTGTTTTAAGCCTTAACTTCACATTGGAAACGTGGGAAATCGAATTATAATGAAGTTTTACCCATTTGATACAAATAATCAAACTAAGAGTTTTGAAAGCAAACTAGCCGAGTATAATCATTAAGCAATCACAAAGTTTATTGAGACTAGAAATCGTTGTTTTGAGATATAACTTCACGTAGGGAATTTGGAAAAATAGGACGATAATGATGTTTCAACGATTTTTGTATAAAATCATGATTCTAAGATTTTTCAAATTTAACGAAGAATAAACATATTTTATTCACAAACGCTTTTTTCAATGGTAATCCTTGTTTTAAGCATTAACTTCACATTGGGAACGTGGAAAATCGAACTATAATGAAGTTTTACCCGTTTTGATACAAATAATCAAACTAAGAGTTTTGAAAATAAACAAGCGAGTATAATCATGTAAAATCACAAAGTTTATTGTAACTAGAAATCGTTGTATTGAGCCATAACTTCACGTAGGGAATATGGGAAATAGGACGATAATGAAGTTTCAACGAATTTTGTATAAAATCATAATTCTAAGAGTTTTAAATTTAACAAGCCGAGAATAAACATATTTTATCTACAAACGCTTATTTTGAATAGAAATCGTTGTTTTAAGCCTTAACTTCAAATTGGAAACGTGGAAAATCAAACTATAATGAAGTTTTACCCATTTTGATACAAATAATCAAACTAAGAGTTTTGAAAGTAAAAAAACCGAGTATAATCATTAAGCTATCACAAAGCTATTTGTGAAATAAAATCGTTGTTTTGAGCCATAACTTCACGTAGGAACGTGGGAAATAGGACGATATAGTAGTTTCAACAATTTTGTATAAAATCATAATTCTAAGAGTTTTAAAATTTAACAAGTCGAGGATAAACATATTTATCTACAAACGCTTATTTCGAATACAAATCGTTATTTTAAGCCTTAACTTCACATTGGAAACGTGGAAATCGAAGTATAATGAAGGTTTACCCATTTTGATGCAAATAATAAAACTAAGAGTTTTAGAAAATAAACAAGCCGAGTATAATCATTAAGCTATCACAAATTTTATTGTGACTAAAAATCGTTGTTTTGAGCCATAACTTCACGTAGGGAACGTGGGAAATAGGACGATAATGAAGTTTCAACGATTTTGTATAAAATCATAATTCTAAGAGTTTTAAAATTTAACATGTCGAGCATAAATATTTTATCTACAAACGCTTATTTTGAATAGAAATCATTGTTTTAAGCCTTAACTTCACATTGGGAAACGTGGAAATCGAACTATAATTAAGTTTACACATTTTGATGCAAATAATCAAACTAAGAGTTTTGAAAGTAAACAAGCCGAGTATAATCATTAAGCTATCACAAAGTTTATTGTTACTAGAAATTGTTGTTTTGAGCCATAACTTCACGTAGGAATATGGGAAATAGGACGATAATGAAGTTTCAACGATTTTAAAAAAATCAAAATTCTAAGAGTTTTAAAATTTAACAATCCGAGAATAAACATATTTTATCTACAAACGCTTATTTGAATAGCAATTCTAGTTTTAAGCATTAACTTCACATTGGGAACGTGAAAATCGAACTATAATGAAGGTTTACCCATTTTGATGCAAATAATCAAACTAAGAGTTTGAAAATAAACAAGCCGAGTATAATCATTAAGCTATCACAAAGCTTATTGGAAATAGAAATCGTTGTTTTGAGCCATAACTTCACGTAGGGAACGTGGGAAATGGGACGATATCGAAGTTTCAACGATTTTGTATAAAATCATAATTCTAAGAGTTTTAAACTTTAACAAGACGAGGATAAACATATTCTATCTACAAACACTTATTTCGAATACAAATCGTTGTTTTAAGCCTTAACTTCACATTGGAAACGTGGGAAATCGAATTATAATGAAGGTTTACCCATTTTGATGCAAAAAATCAAACTAAGAGTTTTGAAAGTAAGCCGAGTATAATCATTAAGATATCACAAAGTTTATTGTGACTAGAAATCGTTGTTTTGAGCCATAACTTCACGTAGGAATATGGAAAATAGAACGATAATGAAGTTTCAACGATTTTGTATAAAATCATAATTTTAAGAGTTTTAAAATTTAACGAGCCGAGAATAAACATATTTTATCTACAAACGTTTATATTGAATAGAAATCATTGTTTTAAGCCTTAACTTCACATTGGAAACGTGGGAAATGGAACTATAATGAAGTTTTACCCATTTTGATACAAATAATAAAACTAAGAGTTTTGCAAGTAAACAAACCGAGTATAAACATTGTGCTGTCACAAAGCAAATTGTGACTAGAAATCGTTGTTTTGATCCTTAACTTCACGTAGGGAACATTTGAAATAGGAAGATAATGAAGTTTCAACGATTTTAAAAATCGATTTTGTATAAAATTATAATTTTATTTTATCAACAGTTTTTTCAAAAAATTTAACAAATTCACATTGCGAAATCGAACATAAAAGTTTTACATATTTTTTGAACTATAATCAAACGCTTATTTGAATAGAAATCATTGTTTTAAGCATTAACTTCACATAAAATAGGGAAATTATAACGATTTTGTATAAAATTATAATTCGAGTTTTAAAATTTAACAAGCCGAGCATAAACATATTTTAACTACAAACGCTTATTTGAATAGAAATCATTAACTATATTGGGATGAAATCGAACTATAATGAAGGTTTACCCATTTTGATGCAAATAGTCAAACTAAGAGTTTTGAAAGTAAGTAAGCCGAGTATAATCATTAAGCTATCACAAAGTTTATTGTGACTAGAAATCGTTGTTTGGAGCCATAACTTCACATAGGGAATATGGGAAATAGGACGATAATGAAGTTTCAACAATTTTGTATAAAATCATAATTCTAAGAGTTTTCAAATTTAATGAGCCGAGAATAAATATATTTTATCTACAAACGCTTATTTGAATAGAAATCCTTGTTTTAAGCCTTAACTTCACATTGGAAACGTGGGAAATCGAATTATAATGAAGGTTTACCCATTTTGATGCAAATAATCAAACTAATAGTTTTGAAAGTAATCAAGCCGAGTATAATAATTAAGTTATCACAAATTTTATTGTTACTAGAAATCGTTGTTTTGAGCCATAACTTCACGCAGGGAACGTGGGAAATTGGATGATAATGAAGTTTCAATGATTTTGTATAAAATCATAATTCTAAGAGTTTTAAAATTTAACAAGCCGGGAATAAACATATTTTATCTACAAACGCTTATTTTGAATAGAAATTATTGTTTTAAGCCTTAACTTCACATTGGAAACGTGGGAAATCGAACTATAATGAAGTTTTACTCATATTGATACAAATAATCAAACTAAGAGTTTTGAAAGCAAACTAGCCGAGTATAATCATTAAGCAATCACAAAGTTTATTGAGACTAGAAGTCGTTGTTTTGAGATATAACTTCACGTAGGGAATTTGGAAAAATAGGACGATAATGATGTTTCAACGATTTTTGTATAAAATCATGATTCTAAGATTTTTCAAATTTAACGAGCCGAGAATAAACATATTTTATTCACAAACGCTTTTTTCAATGGTAATCCTTGTTTTAAGCATTAACTTCACATTGGGAACGTGGGAAATCGAACTATAATGAAGGTTTACCCGTTTTGATGCAAAGAATCAAACTAAGAGTTTTGAAAATAAACAAGACGAGTATAATCATGTAGAAATCACAAAGCTTATTGTAACTAGAAATCGTTGTATTGAGCCAGAACTTCACGTAGGGAACGTGGGAAATAGCACGATAATGAAGTTTCAACGAATTGTATAAAATCATAATTCTAAGTGTTTTATAATTTAACAAGCCGAGAATAAACATATATTATCTACAAACGCTTATTTTGAATAGAAATCGTTGTTTTAAGCCTTAACTTCAAATTGGAAACGTGGAAAATCGAACTATAATGAAGTTTTACCCATTTTGATACAAATAATCAAACTAAGAGTTTTGAAAGTAGACAAACCGAGTATAACCATTGTGCTCTCACAAAGCTATTTGTGACTAGAAATCGTTGTTTTGAGCCATAACTTCACGTAGGAACGTGGGAAATAGGACGATATAGAAGTTTCAACAATTTTGTATAAAATTATAATTCTAAGAGTTTTAAAATTTAACAAGTCGAGCATAAACATATTTTATCTACAAACGCTTATTTCGAATACAAATCGTTATTTTAAGCCTTAACTTCACATTGGAAACGTGGGAAATCGAATTATAATGAAGGTTTACCCATTTTGATGCAAATAATAAAACTAAGAGTTTTAGAAAATAAACAAGCCGAGTATAATCATTAAGCTATCACAAATTTTATTGTTACTAAAAATCGTTGTTTTGAGCCATAACTTCAGGTAGGGAACGTGGGAAATTGGACGATAATGAAGTTTCAACGATTTTGTATAAAATCATAATTCTAAGAGTTTTAAAATTTAACATGTCGAGCATAAACGTATTTTTATCTACAAACGCTTTTTGAATAGAAATCATTGTTTTAAGCCTTAACTTCACATTGAAAACGTGGGAAATCGAACTATAATTAAGTTTTACCCATTTTGATACAAATAATCAAACTAAGAGTTTTGAAAGAAAACAAGCCGAGTATAATCATTAAGCATCACAAAGTTTATTGTTACTAGAAATCGTTGTTTTGAGCCATAACTTCACGTAGGGAATATGGGAAATAGGACGATATTGAAGTTTCAACGATTTTGTAAAAAATCATTATTCTAAGAGTTTTCAAATTTAACGAGCCGAGAATAAATATATTTTATCTACAAACGCTTATTTGAATAGCAATTCTAGTTTTAAGCATTAACTTCACATTGGGAACGTGAAAAATCGAACTATAATGAAGGTTTACCCATTTTGATGCAAATAATCAAACTAAGAGTTTTGAAAATAAACAAGCCGAGTATAATCATTAAGCTATCACAAAGCTTATTGGAAATAGAAATCGTTGTTTTGAGCCATAACTTCACGTAGGGAACGTGGGAAATGGGACGATATCGAAGTTTCAACGATTTTGTATAAAATCATAATTCTAAGAGTTTTAAACTTTAACAAGACGAGGATAAACATATTCTATCTACAAACGCTTATTTCGAATACAAATCGTTGTTTTAAGCCTTAACTTCACATTGGAAACGTGGGAAATCGAATTATAATGAAGGTTTACCCATTTTGATGCAAAAATCAAACTAAGAGTTTTGAAAGTAAGTAAGCCGAGTATAATCATTAAGATATCACAAAGTTTATTGTGACTAGAAATCGTTGTTTTGAGCCATAACTTCACGTAGGAATATGGTAAATAGAACGATAATGAAGTTTCAACGATTTTGTATAAAATCATAATTCTAAGAGTTTTAAAATTTAACGAGCCGAGAATAAACATATTTTATCAACAAACGCTTATATTGAATAGAAATCATTGTTTTAAGCCTTAACTTCACATTGGAAACGTGGGAAATCAAACTATAATGAAGTTTTACCCATTTTGATACAAATAATAAAACTAAGAGTTTTGCAAGTAAACAAACCGAGTATAAACATTGTGCTGTCACAAAGTAAATTGTGACTAGAAATCGTTGTTTTGATCCTTAACTTCACGTAGGGAACGTATAAAATAGGACGATAATGAAATTATAACGATTTTGTATAAAATTATAATTTTAAGAGTTTTAAAATTTAACAAGCCGAGCATAAACATATTTTAACTACAAACGCTTATTTGAATAGAAATCATTGTTTTAAGCATTAACTTCACATTGGGAACGTGGGTAATCAAACTATAATGAAGGTTTACCCATTTTGATGCAAATAGTCAAACTAAGAGTTTTGAAAGTAAGTAAGCCGAGTATAATCATTAAGCTATCACAAAGTTTATTGTGACTAGAAATCGTTGTTTGGAGCCATAACTTCACATAGGGAATATGGGAAATAGGACGATAATGAAGTTTCAACAATTTTGTATAAAATCATAATTCTAAGAGTTTTCAAATTTAATGAGCCGAGAATAAATATATTTTATCTACAAACGCTTATTTGAATAGAAATCCTTGTTTTAAGCCTTAACTTCACATTGGAAACGTGGGAAATCGAATTATAATGAAGGTTTACCCATTTTGATGCAAATAATCAAACTAATAGTTTTGAAAGTAATCAAGCCGAGTATAATAATTAAGTTATCACAAATTTTATTGTTACTAGAAATCGTTGTTTTGAGCCATAACTTCACGTAGGAACGTGGGAAATTGGATGATAATGAAGTTTCAATGATTTTGTATAAAATCATAATTCTAAGAGTTTTAAAATTTAACAAGCCGGAATAAACATATTTTATCTACAAACGCTTATTTTGAATAGAAATTATTGTTTTAAGCCTTAACTTCACATTGGAAACGTGGGAAATCGAACTATAATGAAGTTTTACTCATTTGATACAAATAATCAAACTAAGAGTTTTGAAAGCAAACTAGCCGAGTATAATCATTAAGCAATCACAAAGTTTATTGAGACTAGAAATCGTTGTTTTGAGATATAACTTCGCGTAGGGAATTTGGAAAAATAGGACGATAATAATGTTTCAACGATTTTTGTATAAAATCATGATTCTAAGATTTTTCAAATTTAACGAGCCGAGAATAAACATATTTTATCCACAAACGCTTTTTTGAATGGTAATCCTTGTTTTAAGCATTAACTTCACATTGGGAACGTGGGAAATCGAACTATAATGAAGGTTTACCCATTTTGATGCAAAGAATCAAACTAAGAGTTTTGAAAATAAACAAGACGAGTATAATCATGTAGAAATCACAAAGCTTATTGTAACTAGAAATCGTTGTATTGAGCCAGAACTTCACGTAGGGAACGTGGGAAATAGCACGATAATGAAGTTTCAACGAATTGTATAAAATCATAATTCTAAGAGTTTTATAATTTAACAAGCCGAGAATAAACATATATTATCTACAAACGCTTATTTTGAATAGAAATCGTTGTTTTAAGCCTTAACTTCAAATTGGAAACGTGAGAAATCGAACTATAATGAAGTTTTACCCATTTTGATACAAATAATCAAACTAAGAGTTTTGAAAGTAGACAAACCGAGTATAACCATTGTGCTCTCACAAAGCTATTTGTGACTAGAAATCGTTGTTTTGAGCCATAACTTCACGTAGGAACGTGGGAAATAGGACGATATAGAAGTTTCAACAATTTTGTATAAAATTATAATTCTAAGAGTTTTAAAATTTAACAAGTCGAGCATAAACATATTTTATCTACAAACGCTTATTTCGAATACAAATCGTTATTTTAAGCCTTAACTTCACATTGGAAACGTGGGAAATCGAATTATAATGAAGGTTTACCCATTTTGATGCAAATAATAAAACTAAGAGTTTTAGAAAATAAACAAGCCGAGTATAATCATTAAGCTATCACAAATTTTATTGTTACTAAAAATCGTTGTTTTGAGCCATAACTTCAGGTAGGGAACGTGGGAAATTGGACGATAATGAAGTTTCAACGATTTTGTATAAAATCATAATTCTAAGAGTTTTAAAATTTAACATGTCGAGCATAAACGTATTTTATCTACAAACGCTTGTTTTGAATAGAAATCATTGTTTTAAGCCTTAACTTCACATTGAAAACGTGGGAAATCGAACTATAATTAAGTTTTACACATTTTGATACGAATAATCAAACTAAGAGTTTTGAAAGAAAACAAGCCGAGTATAATCATTAAGCAATCACAAAGTTTATTGTTACTAGAAATTGTTGTTTTGAGCCATAACTTCACGTAGGGAATATGGGAAATAGGACGATATTGAAGTTTCAACGATTTTGTAAAAAATCATTATTCTAAGAGTTTTCAAATTTAACGAGCCGAGAATAAATATATTTTATCTACAAACGCTTATTTGAATAGCAATTCTAGTTTTAAGCATTAACTTCACATTGGGAACGTGAAAAATCGAACTATAATGAAGGTTTACCCATTTTGATGCAAATAATCAAACTAAGAGTTTTGAAAATAAACAAGCCGAGTATAATCATTAAGCTATCACAAAGCTTATTGGAAATAGAAATCGTTGTTTTGAGCCATAACTTCACGTAGGGAACGTGGGAAATAGGACGATATTGAAGTTTCAATGATTTTGTATAAATTCATAATTCTAAGAGTTTTAAAATTTAACAAGCCGAGCATAAATAGATTCTATCATTTAACGCTTATTTCGAATACAAATCGTTGTTTTAAGCCTTAACTTCACATTGGAAACGTGGGAAATCGAATTATAATGAAGGTTTACCCATTTTAATGCAAATAATCAAACTAAGAGTTTTGAAAGTAAGTAAGCCGACTATAATCATTAGGATATCACACAGTTTATTGTGACTAGAAATCTTTGTTTTCAGCCATAACTTCACGTAGGGAATATGGAAAATAGGACGATAATGAAGTTTCAACGATTTTGTATAAAATCATAATTCTGAGAGTTTTAAAATTTAACGAGCCGAGAATAAACATATTTTATCAACAAACGATTATTTTGAATAGAAATCATTATTTTAAGCCTTAACTTCCCATTGGAAACGTGAGAAATCGAACTATAATGAAGTTTTACCCATTTTTATACAAATAATCAAACTAAGAGTTTTGAAAACAAACAAGCCGTGTATAATCATTGTGCTGTCACAAAGCTAATTGTGACTAGAAATCGTTGTTTTGGGCCTTAACTTCACGTAGGGAATGTGCGAAATAAGACGATAATGAAGTTTCAACGATTTTGTATAAAATCATAATTCTAAGAGTTTTAAATTTAACAAGCTGAGCATCAATATATTTTATCTACAAACGCTTATTTTGAATAGAAATCGTTGTTTTAAGCCTTGACTTCACATTGGGAATGTGGGAAATCGAACTATAATGAAGGTTTAACCATTTTGATGCAAATAATCAAACTAAGAGTTTTGAAAGCAAACAAGTGGAGTATAATCATTAAGCTATGACAAAGTTTATTGTGACTAGAAATCGTTGTTTTGAGCCATAACTTCATGTAGAGAACGTGGAAAATAGGACGATAATGAAGTGTCAACGTTTTTATATAAAATCATAACTCTAAGAGTTTTAAATTTAACAAGCCGAGCATCAATATATTTTATCTACAAACCCTTATTTTGAATAGAACTCGTTGTTTTAAGCCTTAACTTCATATTGGGAACGTGGGAAATTGAACAATAATGAAGGTTTACCCATTTTGATGCAAATAATCAAACTAAGAGTTTTGAAAGTAAACAAGCCGAGTATAATCATTAAGCTATCACAAATTTTATTGTTACTAGAAATCGTTGTTTTGAGCAATAACTTCACGTAGGGAACGTGGAAATTCGATGATAATGAAGTTTCAACGATTTTGTATAAAATCATAATTCTAAAAGTTTTAAAATTTAACAAGCCGTAACATATTTTATCTACAAACACTTATTTTGTATACAAATCATTATTTTAAGCATTAACTTCACATTGGAAACGTGGGAAATCGAATTATAATGAAGGTTTACCCATTTTGATGCAAAAATCAAACTAAGAGTTTTGAAAGTAAGTAAGCCGAGTATAATTATTAAGCTATCGCAAAGTTTATTGTGACTAGAAATCGTTATTTTGAGCATTAACTTCACGTAGGGAACGTGGGAAATAGGAGAATAATGGAGTTTCAACGATTTTGTATAAAATCATAATTCTAAGAGTTTTAAATTTAACAAGCCGAGCATCAATATATTTTATCTACAAACGCTTATTTTGAATAAAAATCATTATTTTAAGCCTTAACTTCACATTGGGAACGTGGAAATCGAACTATAATGAAGGTTTACCCATTTTGATGCAAATAATCAAACTAAGAGTTTTGAAAGTAAACTAGCCAAGTATAATCATTAAGCTATCGCAAAGTTTATTGTGACTAGAAATCGTTGTTTCGA
Source organism: Stephania japonica (assembly GCA_039657345.1). Lineage (NCBI taxonomy): Eukaryota > Viridiplantae > Streptophyta > Magnoliopsida > Ranunculales > Menispermaceae > Stephania > Stephania japonica. The sequence goes on along the minus strand of CM077558.1, from coordinate 27,173,672 downwards.
GCCATAACTTCACATAGGGAATATGGGAAATAGGACGATAATGAAGTTTTAACGATTTTGTATAAAAATCATAATTCTAAGAGTTTTAAAATTTAACGAGCCGAGAATAAACATATTTTATCTACAAACGCTTATTTTAAATAGAAATCATTGTTTTAAGCCTTAACTTCACATCGGAAATGTGGGAAATCGAACTATAATGAATTTTTACCCATTTTGATACAAATAATCAAACTAAGAGTTTTGAAAGTAAACAAGCCGAGTATAATCATTGTGCTATTATAAAGCTAATTGTGACTAGAAATCGTTGTTTTGAGCCTTAACTTCACGTAGGGAATGTGGAAAATAGGACAATAATGAAGTTTTAACAATTTTAAATAAAATCATAATTCTAAGAGTTTTAAAATTTAACAAGCCGAGCATAAACATGTTTTATCTACAAACGCTTAATTTGGATAGAAACCATTGTTTTAAGCGTTAACTTCACATTGGCAACGTGAGAAATCGAACTATAATGCAGGTTTACCCATTTTAATGCAAATAATCAAACTAAGAGTTTTGAAAATAAATAAGCCGGGTATAATCATTAAGCTATCACAAAGCTTATTTGAAATAGAAATCGTTGTTTTGAGCCATAACTTCACGTAGGGAACGTGGGAAATAGGACGATATTGAAGTTTCAACGATTTTGTATAAAATCATTACTCTAAGAGTTTTAAAATTTAACAAGCCGAGCGTAAATATATTTTATCTACAAACGCTTATTTCGAATACAAATTGTTGTTTAAGCCTTAACTTCACATTGGAAATGTTGGAAATCGAATTATAATGAAGGTTTACCCATTTTGATGCAAATAATCAAACTAAGAGTTTTGAAAGAAAACAAGCCGAGTATAATCATTAAGCTATCACAAAGTTTATTGTGACTAGAAATCGTTGTTTTGAGCCTTAACTACACGTAGGGAACGTGGAAAATAGGACAATATTGAAGTTTCATCTTTTTTGTATAAAATTATAATTCTAAGAGTTTTAAAATTTAACAAGCCGAGCATAAACATATTTTATCTTCAAATGCTAATTTCGAATACAAATCGTTGTTTTAAGCCGTAACTTCACATTGGGAACGTGGGAAATCGAACTATATTGAAGTTTTACCCTTTTTCATATAAATAATAAATCTAAGAGTTTTGAAAGTAAACAAGCTGAATATAATCATTAAGCTGTCACAAAGCTTATTGTGACTAGAAATCATTGTTTTGAGCCTTAACTTCACGTAGGGAACGTGGGACATAGGACGATAATGAAGTTTTAACGATTTTGTATAAAATCATAGTTCTAATAGTTTTAAAATTTAACAAGAAGGGCATAAACATATTTTATCTACAAACTCTTATTTTTAATATAAATCGTTGTTTTCATCCTTAACTTCACATTGGAAACGAAGGAAATCGAAATATAATGAAATTTTACCCATTTTGACATAAATAATCAAACTAGGAGTTTTGAAAGTAAACAAGCCGAGTATAATCACTAAAGCTTTCACAAAGCTTACTGTGACTAGAAATAGTTGTTTTAAGCCTTAACTTCACATTGAAAACGTGAGAAATCGAACTATAATGATGTTTTACCCATTTTGACATAAATAACCAAACTAAGAGTTTTGAAAGTAAACAAGCCGAGTATAATCATTAAAGCTTTCACAAAGCTTATTGTGACTAGAAATAGTTGTTTTAAGCCTTAACATCACATTGAAAACGTGGGAAATCGAACAATAATGAAGTTTTACCCATTTTGACATAAATAATCAAACTAAGAGTTTTGAAAATAAACAAGCCGAGTATAATCATTAAGATGTCACAAAGCTTATTGTAACTAGAAATCGTTGTTTTTAGCCTTAACTTCATGTAAGGAACGTGGGACATAGGACGATAATGAAGTTTTAACGATTTTGTATAAAATCGTAATTCTAATAGTTTTAAAATTTAACAAGACGAGTATAAATATATTTTATCTACAAACGCTTATTTTGAATATAAATCATTGTTTTAAGCCTTAACTTCACATTGGAAACGTGGGAAATCGAAATATAATGAAGTTTTACCCATTTTGACATAAATAATCAAACTAGGAGTTTTGAAAGTAAACAAGCCGAGTATAATCACTAAAGCTTTCACAAAGCTTACAGTGACTTGAAATAGTTGTTTTAAGCCTTAACTTCACATTGAAAACGTGGGAAATCGAACTATAATGATGTTTTACCCATTTTGACATAAATAACCAAACTAAGAGTTTTGAAAGTAAACAAGCCGAGTATAATCATTAAAGCTTTCACAAAGCTTATTGTGACTAGAAATAGTTGTTTTAAGCCTTAACTTCACATTGAAAACGTGGGAAATCGAACTATAATGAAGTTTTACCCATTTTAACATAAATAATCAAACTAAGAGTTTTGAAAGTACACAACCCGAGTAAAATCATTAAGATGTCACAAAGCTTATTGTGACTAGAAATCGTTGTTTTCAGCCTTAAGTTCACGTAGAGAACGTGGGACATAGGACGATAATGAAGTTTTAAGGATTTTGTAAAAAAATCGTAGTTCTAATAGTTTTAAAATTTAACAAGACGAGTAGAAATATATTTTATCTACAAACGCTTATGTTGAATTTAAATCGTTGTTTTAAGCCTTAACTTCACTTTGGAAACGTGGGAAATCGAAATATAATGAAGTTTTACCCATTTTGACATAAATAATCAAAGTAGGAGTTTTGAAAGTAAACAAGCCGAGCATAATCACTAAAGCTTTAACAAAGCTTACTGTAACTAGAAATAGTTGTTTTAAGCCTTAACTTCACATTGAAAACGTGGGAAATCGAACAATAATGAAGTTTTACCCATTTTGACATAAATAATCAAACTAAAAGTTTTGAAAGTAAACAAGCCGAGTATAATCATTAGGATGTCACAAAGCTTATTCTGACTAGAAATCATTTTTTTAGCCTTAATTCACGTAAGGAACGTGGGACATAGGACGATAATGAAGTTTTAACGATTTTGTATAAAATCGTAATTCTAATAGTCTTAAAATTTAACAAGATGAGCATAAACATATTTTATCTACAAACGCTTATTTTTAATAGAAATCGTTGTTTTAAGCCTTAACTTCACATTGGAAACGTTGGAAATCGAACTATAATGAAGTTTAACCCATTTTGATACAAATAATAAAACTAAGAGTTTTCAAAGTAAAAAAGCCGAGTATAATCAATAAAGCTTTCACAAAGCATATTGTGACTAGAAATAGTTGTTTTAAGCCTTAACTTCACATTGAAAACGTGGGAAATCGAACTATAATGAAGTTTTACCCACTTTGACATAAATAATCTAACAAAGAGTTTTGAAATTAGACAACCCGAGTAAAATCATTAAGATGTCACAAAGCTTATTGTGACTAGAAATCGTTATTTTCAGCCTTAACTTCACGTAGGGAACGTGGGACATAGGACGATAATGAAGTTTTAACGATTTTGTAAAAAATCATAGTTCTAATAGTTTTAAAATTTAACAAGAAGGGAATAAACATATTTTATCTACAAACTCTTATTTTTAATATAAATCGTTGTTTTAAGCCTTAACTTCACATTGGAAATGTGGGAAATCGAACTGTAATGAAGTTTTACCCATTTTGACATAAATAATCAAACTAAGAGTTTTGAAAGTAAACAAGCCGAGTATAATCATTAAAGCTTTCACAAAGCTTATTGTGACTAGAAATAGTTCTTTTAAGCCATAACTTCACATTAAAACGTGGGAAATCGAACTATAATGAAGTTTTACCCATTTTGACATAAATAACCAAACTAAGAGTTTTGAAAGTAAACAAGCCGAGTATAATCATTAAAGCTTTCACAAAGCTTATTGTGACTAGAAATAGTTCTTTTAAGCCATAACTTCACATTGAAAACGTGGGAAATCGAACTATAATGAAGTTTTACCCATTTTGACATAAATAACAAAACTAAGAGTTTTGAAAGTAAACAAGCCGAGTATAATAATTAAAGCTTTCACAAAGCTTCTTGTGACTAGAAATAGTTGTTTTAAGCCTTAACATCACATTGAAAACGTGGGAAATCGAACAATAATGAAGTTTTACCCATTTTGACATAAATAATCAAACTAAGAGTTTTGAAAATAAACAAGCCGAGTAAAATCATTAAGATGTCACAAAGCTTATTGTGACTAGAAATCGTTATTTTCAGCCTTAAATTCACGTAGGGAACGTGGGACATATGATGATAATGAAGTTTTAACGATTTTGTATAAAATTATAGTTCTAATAGTTTTAAAATTTAACAAGAAGGGCATAAACATATTTTATCTACAAACTCTTATTTTTAATTGAAATCGTTGTTTTAAGCCTTAACTTCACATTGGAAACATGGGAAATTGAACTATAATGAAGTTTTACCCATTTTGACATAAATAATCAAACTAAGAGTTTTGAAAGTAAACAAGCCGAGTATAATCATTAAAGCTTTCACAAAGCTTATTGTGACTAGAAATAGTTGTTTTAAGCCATAACTTCACATCGAAAACGTGGGAAATCGAACTATAATGAAGTTTTACCCATTTTGACAGAAATAATCAAACTAGGAGTTTTGAAAGTAAACAACCCGAGTAAAATCATTAAGATATCACAAAGCTTATTGAGACTAGAAATCGTTGTTTTCAGCCTTAAGTTCACGTAGGGAACGTGGGACATAGGACGCTAATGAAGTTTTAATGATTTTGTATAAAATCGTAGTTCTAATAGTTTTAAAATTTAACAAGACGAGTATAAATATATTTTATCAACAAACGCTTATTTTTAATATAAATCGTCGTTTTAAGCCTTAACTTCACATTGGAAACGTGGGAAATCGAAATAAAATGAAGTTTTATTCATATTGACATAAATAATCAAACTAGGAGTTTTGAAAGTAAACAAGCCGAGTATAATCACTAAAGCTTTCACAAAGCTTACTGTGACTAGAAATAGTTGTTTTAAGCCTTAACTTCACATTGAAAACGTCGGAAATCGAACTATAATGAAGTTTTACCCATTTTGACATAAATAATCAAACTAAGAGTTTTGAAAGTAGACAACCCGAGTAAAATCATTAAGATGTCACTAAGCTTATTGTGACTAGAAATCGTTATTTTCAGCCTTAACTTCACGTAGGGAACGTGGAAAATAGGACGATAATGAAGTTTTAACGATTTTGTATAAAATCATAGTTCTAATAGTCTTAAAATTTAACAAGACGAGCATAAAGATATTTTATCTACAAACGCTTATTTTTAATAGAAATCGTTGCTTTAAGCCTTAACATCAAATTGGAAACGTTGCAAAATGAACTATAATGAAGTTTTATCCATTTTGACATAAATAATCAAACTAGGAGTTTTGAAAGTAAACAAGCCGAGTATAATCATTAACGCTTTCACAAAGCTTATTGTGACTAGAAATAGTTCTTTTAAGCCTTAACTTCACATTGAAAACGTGGGAAATCGAACTATAATGAAGTTTTACCCATTTTGACATAAATAACCAAACTAAGAGTTTTGAAAGTAAACAAGCCGAGTATAATCACTAAAGCTTTCACAAAGCTTATTGTGACTAGAAATAGTTGTTTTAAGCCTTAACTTCACATTGAAAACGTGGGAAATCGAACTATAATGCAGTTTTACCCATTTTGAAATAAATAATCAAACTAGGAGTTTTGAAAGTAAACAACCCGAGCAAAATCATTAAGATATCACAAAGCTTATTGAGACTAGAAATCGTTGTTTTCAGCCTTAAGTTCACGTAGGGAACGTGGGACATAGGACGCTAATGAAGTTTTAGTGATTTTGTATAAAATCGTAGTTCTAATAGTTTTAAAATTTAACAAGACGAGTATAAATATATTTTATCAACAAAAGCTTATTTTTAATATAAATCGTCGTTTTAAGCCTTAACTTCACATTGGAAACGTGGGAAATCGAAATAAAATGAAGTTTTACCCATTTTGACATAAATAATCAAACTAGGAGTTTTGAAAGTAAACAAGCCGAGTATATTCACTAAAGCTTTCACAAAGCTTATTGTGACTAGAAATAGTTGTTTTAAGCCTTAACTTCACATTGAAAACGTGGGAAATCGAACAATAATGAAGTTTTACCCATTTTGACATAAATAATCAAACTAAGAGTTTTAAAAGTAAACAAGCCGAGTATAATCATTAAGATGTCATAAAGCTTATTGTGACTAGAAATCATTTTTTTAGCCTTAATTCACCTAAGGAACGTGGGACATAGGACGATAATGAAGTTTTAACGATTTTGTATAAAATCGTAATTCTAATAGTCTTAAAATTTAACAAGACGAGCATAAACATATTTTATCTACAAACGCTTATTTTTAATAGAAATCGTTGTTTTAAGCCTTAACTTCACATTGGAAACGTTGGAAATCGAACTATAATGAAGTTTTACCCATTTTGATACAAATAATAAAACTAAGAGTTTTCAAAGTAAAAAAGCCGAGTATAATCATTAAAGCTTTCACAAAGCTTATTGTGACTAGAAATAGTTGTTTTAAGCCTTAACTTCACATCGAAAACATGGGAAATCGAACTAGAATGAAGTTTTACCCATTTTGACATAAATAATCAAACTAAGAGTTTTGAAAGTAGACAACCCGAGTAAAATCATTAAGATGTCACAAAGCTTATTGTGACTAGAAATCGTTATTTTCAGCTTTAACTTCACGTAGGGAACGTGGGACATATGATGATAATGAAGTTTTAACGATTTTGTATAAAATTATAGTTCTAATAGTTTTAAAATTTAACAAGAAGGGCATAAACATATTTTATCTACAAACTCTTATTTTTAATTGAAATCGTTGTTTTAAGCCTTAACTTCACATTGGAAACGTGGGAAATTGAACTATAATGAAGTTTTACCCATTTTGACATAAATAATCAAACTAAGAGTTTTGAAAGTAAACAAGCCGTGTATAATCATTAAAGCTTTCACAAAGCTTATTGTGACTAGAAATAGTTGTTTTAAGCCTTAACTTTATATCGAAAACGTGGGAAATCGAACTATAATGAAGTTTTACCCATTTTGACATAAATAATCAAACTAGGAGTTTTGAAAGTAAACAACCAGGGTAAAATCATTAAGATATCACAAAGCTTATTGAGACTAGAAATCGTTGTTTTCAGCCTTAAGTTCACGTAGGGAACGTGGGACATAGGACGCTAATGAAGTTTTAATGATTTTGTATAAAATCGTAGTTCTAATAGTTTTAAAATTTAACAAGACGAGTATAAATATATTCTATCAACAAACGCTTATTTTTAATATAAATCGTCGTTTTAAGCCTTAACTTCACATTGGAAACGTGAGAAATCGAAATAAAATGAAGTTTTACCCATATTAACATAAATAATCAAACTAGGAGTTTTGAAAGTAAACAAGCCGGGTATAATCACTAAAGCTTTCACAAAGCTTATTGTGACTAGAAGTAGTTGTTTTAAGCCTTAACTTCACATTGAAAACGTGGGAAATCGAACTATAATGAAGTTTTACCCATTTTGACATAAATAACCAAACTAAGAGTTTTGAAAGTAAACAAGCCGAGTATAATCATTAAAGCTTTCACAAAGCTTATTGTGACTAGAAATAGTTGGTTTAAGCCTTAACTTCACATTGAAAACGTGGAAATCGAACAATAATGAAGTTTTACCCATTTTGACATAAATAATCAAACTAAGAGTTTTGAAAGTAAACAAGCCGAGTTTAATAATTAAGATGTTACAAAGCTTATTGTGACTAGAAATCGTTTTTTTAGCCTTAACTTCACGTAAGGAACGTGGGACATAGGACGATAATGAAGTTTTAACGATTTTGTATAAAATCGTAATTCAAATAGTCTTAAAATTTAACAAGACGAGCATAAACATATTTTATCTACAAACTCTTATTTTTAATAGAAATCATTTTTTAATCCTACCTTCACATTGAAAACGTTGGAAATCGAATTATAATGAAGTTTAACCCATTTTGACAAAAATAATCAAACTAAGAGTTTTGAAAGTAAACAAGCCGAGTATAATCATTAAAGCTTTCACAAAGCTTATTGTGACTAGAAATAGTTGTTTTAAGCCTTAACTTCACATTGAAAACGTGGGAAATCGAACTATAATGAAGTTTTACCCATTTTGACATAAATAATCAAACTAAGAGTTTTGAAAGTAGACAACCCGAGTAAAATCATTAAGATGTCACAAAGCTTATTGTGACTAGAAATCGTTATTTTCAGCCTTAACTTCAGGTAGGGAACGTGGGAAATAGGACGATAATGAAGTTTTAACGATTTTGTATAAAATCATATTTCTAATAGTCTTAAAATTTAACAAGACGAGCATAAACATATTTTATCTACAAACGCTTATTTTTAATAGAAATCGTTGTTTTAAGCCTTAACTTAACATTGGAAACGTTCGAAATCGAACTATAACGAAGTCTTACCCATTTTGATACAAATAATAAAACTAAGAGTTTTCAAAGTAAAAAAGCCGAGTATAATCATTAAAGCTTTCACAAAGCTTATTGTGACTAGAAATAGTTGTTTTAAGCCTTAACTTCACATTGAAAACGTGGGAAATCGAACTATAATGAAGTTTTACCCATTTTGACATAAATAATCAAACTAAGAGTTTTGAAAGTAAACAACCCGAGTAAAATCATTAAGATGTCACAAAGCTTATTGTGACTAGAAATCGTTGTTTTTAGCCTTAAGTTCGTGTAGGGAAAGTGGGACATAGGACGATAATGAAGTTTTAATGATTTTGTATAAATTCGTAGTTCTAATAGTTTTAAAATTTAACAAGACGAGTATAAATATATTTTATCAACAAACGCTTATTTTTAATATAAATCGTCGTTTTAAGCCTTAACTTCACATTGGAAACGTGGGAAATCGAAATAAAATGAAGTTTTACCCATATTGACATAAATAATCAAACTAGGAGTTTTGAAAGTAAACAAGCCGAGTATAATCACTAAAGCTTTCACAAAACTTATTGTGACTAGAAATAGTTGTTTTAAGCCTTAACATCACATTGAAAACGTGGGAAATCGAACTATAATGAAGTTTTACCCATTTTGACATAAATAGCCAAACTAAGAGTTTTGAAAGTAAACAAGCCGAGTATAATCATTAAAGCTTTCACAAAGCTTATGTGACTAGAAATAGTTGTTTTAAGCCTTAACTTCACATTGAAAACGTGGGAAATCGAACAATAATGAAGTTTTACCCATTTTGACATAAATAATCAAACTAAGAGTTTTGAAAGTAAACAAGCCGAGTTTAATAATTGAGATGTCACAAAGCTTATTGTGACTAGAAATCGTTTTTTTAGCCTTAACTTCACGTAAGGAACGTGGGACATAGGACGATAATGAAGTTTTAACGATTTTGTATAAAATCGTAATTCAAATAGTCTTAAAATTTAACAGGACGAGCATAAACATATTTTATCTACAAACTCTTATTTTTAATAGAAATCATTTTTTAATCCCTACCTTCACATTGAAAACGTGGGAAATCGAATTATAATGAAGTTTAACCCATTTTGACAAAAATAATCAAACTAAGAGTTTTGAAAGTAAACAAGCCGAGTATAATCATTAAAGCTTTCACAAAGCTTATTGTGACTAGAAATAGTTGTTTTAAGCCTTAACTTCACATTGAAAACATTGGAAATTGAACTATAATGATGTTTTACCCATTTTGACATAAATAATCAAACTAAGAGTTTTGAAAGTAGACAACCCGAGTAAAATCATTAAGATGTCACAAAGCTTATTGTGACTAGAAATCGTTATTTTTAGCCTTAACTTCAGGTAGGGAACGTGGGAAATAGGACGATAATGAAGTTTTACCGATTTTGTATAAAATCATAGTTCTAATAGTCTTAAAATTTAACAAGACGAGCATAAACATATTTTATCTACAAACGCTTATTTTTAATAGAAATCGTTGTTTTAAGCCTTAACTTCACATTGGAAACGTTGGAAATCGAACTATAACGAAGTCTTACCCATTTTGATACAAATAATAAAACTAAGATTTTTCAAAGTAAAAAGGCCGAGTATAATCATTAAAGCTTTCACAAAGCTTATTGTGACTAGAAATAGTTGTTTTAAGCCTTAACTTCACATTGAAAACGTGGGAAATCGAACTATAATGAAGTTTTACCCATTTTGAAATAAATAATCAAACTAGGAGTTTTGAAAGTAAACAACCCGAGTAAAATCATTAAGAAATCACAAAGCTTATTGAGACTAGAAATCGTTGTTTTCAGCCTTAAGTTCACGTAGGGAATGTGGGACATAGGACGGTAATGAAGTTTTAATGATTTTGTATAAAATCGTAGTTCTAATAGTTTTAAAATTTAACAAGACGAGTATAAATATATTTTATCAACAAACTCTTATTTTTAATATAAATCGTCGTTTTAAGCCTTAACTTCACATTGGAAACGTGGGAAATCGAAATAAATAGAAGTTTTACCCATTTTGACATAAATAATCAAACTAGGAGTTTTGAAAGTAAACAAGCCGAGTATAATCACTAAAGCTTTCACAAAGCTTATTGTGACTAGAAATAGTTGTTTTAAGCCTTAACTTCACATTGAAAACGTGGGAAATCGAACAATAATGATGTTTTACCCATTTTGACATAAATAATCAAACTAAGAGTTTTGAAAGTAAACAAGCCGAGTATAATCATTAAGATGTCACAAAGCTTATTGTGACTAGAAATCGTTTTTTTAGCCTTAATTCACGTAAGGAACGTGGGACATAGGACGATAATGAAGTTTTAACGATTTTGTATAAAATCGTAATTCTAATAGTCTTAAAATTTAACAAGACGAGCATAAACATATTTTATCTACAAACGCTTATTTTTAATAGAAATCGTTGTTTTAAGCCTTAACTTCACATTGGAAACGTTGGAAATCGAACTATAATGAAGTTTTACCCATTTTGACATAAATAATCAAACTAAGAGTTTTGAAAGTAGACAACCCGAGTAAAATCATTAAGATGTCACAAAGCTTATTGTGACTAGAAATCATTATTTTCAGCTTTAACTTCACGTAGGGAACGTGGGACATATGAGGATAATGAAGTTTTAACGATTTTGTATAAAATTATAGTTCTAATAGTTTTAAAATTTAACAAGAAGGGCAAAAACATATTTTATCTACAAACTCTTATTTTTAATAGAAATCGTTGTTTTAAGCCTTAACTTAACATTGGAAACGTTCGAAATCGAACTATAACGAAGTTTTACCCATTTTGATACAAATAATAAAACTAAGAGTTTTCAAAGTAAAAAGCCGAGTATAATCATTAAAGCTTTCACAAAGCTTATTGTGACTAGAAATAGTTGTTTTAAGCCTTAACTTCACATTGAAAACGTGGGAAATCGAACTATAATGAAGTTTTACCCATTTTGACATAAATAATCAAACTAAGAGTTTTGAAAGTAAACAACCCGAGTAAAATCATTAAGATGTCACAAAGCTTATTGTGACTAGAAATCGTTGTTTTTAGCCTTAAGTTCGTGTAGGGAAAGTGGGACATAGGACGATAATGAAGTTTTAATGATTTTGTATAAATTCGTAGTTCTAATAGTTTTAAAATTTAACAAGACGAGTATAAATATATTTTATCAACAAACGCTTATTTTTAATATAAATCGTCGTTTTAAGCCTTAACTTCACATTGGAAACGTGGGAAATCGAAATAAAATGAAGTTTTACCCATATTGACATAAATAATCAAACTAGGAGTTTTGAAAGTAAACAAGCCGAGTATAATCACTAAAGCTTTCACAAAACTTATTGTGACTAGAAATAGTTGTTTTAAGCCTTAACATCACATTGAAAACGTGGGAAATCGAACTATAATGAAGTTTTACCCATTTTGACATAAATAGCCAAACTAAGAGTTTTGAAAGTAAACAAGCCGAGTATAATCATTAAAGCTTTCACAAAGCTTATGTGACTAGAAATAGTTGTTTTAAGCCTTAACTTCACATTGAAAACGTGGGAAATCGAACAATAATGAAGTTTTACCCATTTTGACATAAATAATCAAACTAAGAGTTTTGAAAGTAAACAAGCCGAGTTTAATAATTGAGATGTCACAAAGCTTATTGTGACTAGAAATCGTTTTTTTAGCCTTAACTTCACGTAAGGAACGTGGGACATAGGACGATAATGAAGTTTTAACGATTTTGTATAAAATCGTAATTCAAATAGTCTTAAAATTTAACAGGACGAGCATAAACATATTTTATCTACAAACTCTTATTTTTAATAGAAATCATTTTTTAATCCCTACCTTCACATTGAAAACGTGGGAAATCGAATTATAATGAAGTTTAACCCATTTTGACAAAAATAATCAAACTAAGAGTTTTGAAAGTAAACAAGCCGAGTATAATCATTAAAGCTTTCACAAAGCTTATTGTGACTAGAAATAGTTGTTTTAAGCCTTAACTTCACATTGAAAACATTGGAAATTGAACTATAATGATGTTTTACCCATTTTGACATAAATAATCAAACTAAGAGTTTTGAAAGTAGACAACCCGAGTAAAATCATTAAGATGTCACAAAGCTTATTGTGACTAGAAATCGTTATTTTTAGCCTTAACTTCACGTAGGGAACGTGGGAAATAGGACGATAATGAAGTTTTACCGATTTTGTATAAAATCATAGTTCTAATAGTCTTAAAATTTAACAAGACGAGCATAAACATATTTTATCTACAAACGCTTATTTTTAATAGAAATCGTTGTTTTAAGCCTTAACTTCACATTGGAAACGTTGGAAATCGAACTATAATGAAGTCTTACCCATTTTGATACAAATAATAAAACTAAGATTTTTCAAAGTAAAAAGGCCGAGTATAATCATTAAAGCTTTCACAAAGCTTATTGTGACTAGAAATAGTTGTTTTAAGCCTTAACTTCACATTGAAAACGTGGGAAATCGAACTATAATGAAGTTTTACCCATTTTGAAATAAATAATCAAACTAGGAGTTTTGAAAGTAAACAACCCGAGTAAAATCATTAAGAAATCACAAAGCTTATTGAGACTAGAAATCGTTGTTTTCAGCCTTAAGTTCACGTAGGGAATGTGGGACATAGGACGGTAATGAAGTTTTAATGATTTTGTATAAAATCGTAGTTCTAATAGTTTTAAAATTTAACAAGACGAGTATAAATATATTTTATCAACAAACTCTTATTTTTAATATAAATCGTCGTTTTAAGCCTTAACTTCACATTGGAAACGTGGGAAATCGAAATAAATAGAAGTTTTACCCATTTTGACATAAATAATCAAACTAGGAGTTTTGAAAGTAAACAAGCCGAGTATAATCACTAAAGCTTTCACAAAGCTTATTGTGACTAGAAATAGTTGTTTTAAGCCTTAACTTCACATTGAAAACGTGGGAAATCGAACAATAATGATGTTTTACCCATTTTGACATAAATAATCAAACTAAGAGTTTTGAAAGTAAACAAGCCGAGTATAATCATTAAGATGTCACAAAGCTTATTGTGACTAGAAATCGTTTTTTTAGCCTTAATTCACGTAAGGAACGTGGGACATAGGACGATAATGAAGTTTTAACGATTTTGTATAAAATCGTAATTCTAATAGTCTTAAAATTTAACAAGACGAGCATAAACATATTTTATCTACAAACGCTTATTTTTAATAGAAATCGTTGTTTTAAGCCTTAACTTCACATTGGAAACGTTGGAAATCGAACTATAATGAAGTTTTACCCATTTTGACATAAATAATCAAACTAAGAGTTTTGAAAGTAGACAACCCGAGTAAAATCATTAAGATGTCACAAAGCTTATTGTGACTAGAAATCATTATTTTCAGCTTTAACTTCACGTAGGGAACGTGGGACATATGATGATAATGAAGTTTTAACGATTTTGTATAAAATTATAGTTCTAATAGTTTTAAAATTTAACAAGAAGGGCAAAAACATATTTTATCTACAAACTCTTATTTTTAATTGAAATCGTTGTTTTAAGCCTTAACTTCACATTGGAAACGTGGGAAATCGAAATAAAATGAAGTTTTACCCATATTGACATAAATAATCAAACTAAGAGTTTTGAAAGTAAACAAGCCGAGTATAATCATTAAAGCTTTCACAAAGCTTATTGTGACTAGAAATTAGTTTTTTAAGCCTTAACTTCACATCGAAAACGTGGGAAATCGAACTATAATGAAGTTTTACCCATTTTGACATAAATAATCAAACTAAGAGTTTTGAAAGTAAACAACCCGAGTAAAATCATTAAGATATCACAAAGCTTATTGAGACTAGAAATCGTTGTTTTCAGCCTTAAAGTTCACGTAGGGAACGTGGGACATAGGACGCTAATGAAGTTTTAATGATTTTGTATAAAATCGTAGTTCTAATAGTTTTAAAATTTAACAAGACGAGTATAAATATATTTTATCAACAAACGCTTATTTTTAATATAAATCGTCGTTTAAAGCCTTAACTTCACATTGGAAACGTGGGAAATCGAAATAAAATGAAGTTTTACCCATATTGACATAAATAATCAAACTAGGAGTTTTGAAAGTAAACAAGCCGAGTATAATCACTAAAGCTTTCACAAAACTTATTGTGACTAGAAATAGTTGTTTTAAGCCTTAACTTCACATTGAAAACGTGGGAAATCGAACTATAATGAAGTTTTACCCATTTTGACATAAATAGTCAAACTAAGAGTTTTGAAAGTAAACAAGCCGAGTATAATCATTAAAGCTTTCACAAAGCTTATCGTGACTAGAAATAGTTGTTTTAAGCCTTAACTTCACATTGAAAACGTGGGAAATCGAACAATAATGAAGTTTTACCCATTTTGACATAAATAATCAAACTAAGAGTTTTGAAAGTAAACAAGCCGAGTATAATAATTAAGATGTCACAAAGCTTATTGTGACTAGAAATCGTTTTTTTAGCCTTAACTTCACGTAAGGAACGTGGGACATAGGACGATAATGAAGTTTTAACGATTTTGTATAAAATCGTAATTCAAATAGTCTTAAAATTTAACAAGACGAGCATAAACATATTTTATCTACAAACTCTTATTTTTAATAGAAATCATTTTTTAATCCCTACCTTCACATTGAAAACGTGGAAATCGAATTATAATGAAGTTTAACCCATTTTGACAAAAATAATCAAACTAAGAGTTTTGAAAGTAAACAAGCCGAGTATAATCATTAAAGCTTTCACAAAGCTTATTGTGACTAGAAATAGTTGTTTTAAGCCTTAACTTCACATTGAAAACGTTGGAAATTGAACTATAATGATGTTTTACCCATTTTGACATAAATAATCAAACTAAGAGTTTTGAAAGTAGACAACCCGAGTAAAATCATTAAGATGTCACAAAGCTTATTGTGACTAGAAATCGTTATTTTTAGCCTTAACTTCAGGTAGGGAACGTGGGAAATAGGACGATAATGAAGTTTTACCGATTTTGTATAAAATCATAGTTCTAATAGTCTTAAAATTTAACAAGACGAGCATAAACATATTTTATCTACAAATGCTTATTTTTAATAAAAATCGTTGATTTAAGCCTTAACTTCACATTGGAAACGTTGGAAATCGAACTATAACGAAGTCTTACCCATTTTGATACAAATAATAAAACTAAGAGTTTTCAAAGTAAAAAAGCCGAGTATAATCATTAAAGCTTTCACAAAGCTTATTGTGACTAGAAATAGTTGTTTTAAGCCTTAACTTTACATTGAAAACGTGGGAAATCGAACTATAATGAAGTTTTACCCATTTTGAAATAAATAATCAAACTAGGAGTTTTGAAAGTAAACAACCCGAGTAAAATCATTAAGAAATCACAAAGCTTATTGAGACTAGAAATCGTTGTTTTCAGCCTTAAGTTCACGTAGGGAACGTGGGACATAGGACGCTAATGAAGTTTTAATGATTTTGTATAAAATCGTAGTTCTAATAGTTTTAAAATTTAACAAGACGAGTATAAATATATTTTATCAACAAACGCTTATTTTTAATATAAATCGTCGTTTTAAGCCTTAACTTCACATTGGAAACGTGGGAAATCGAAATAAAATGAAGTTTTACCCATTTTGACATAAATAATCAAACTAGGAGTTTTGAAAGTAAACAAGCCGAGTATAATCACTAAAGCTTTCACAAAGCTTATTGTGACTAGAAATAGTTGTTTTAAGCCTTAACTTCACATTGAAAACGTGGGAAATCGAACAATAATGATGTTTTACCCATTTTGACATAAATAATCAAACTAAGAGTTTTGAAAGTAAACAAGCCGAGTATAATCATTAAGATGTCACATAGCTTATTGTGACTAGAAATCGTTTTTTTAGCCTTAATTCACGTAAGGAACGTGGGACATAGGACGATAATGAAGTTTTAACGATTTTGTATAAAATCGTAATTCTAATAGTCTTAAAATTTAACAAGACGAGCATAAACATATTTTATCTACAAACGCTTATTTTTAATAGAAATCGTTGTTTTAAGCCTTAACTTCACATTGGAAACGTTGGAAATCGAACTATAATGAAGTTTTACCCATTTTGATACAAATAATGAAACTAAGAGTTTTCCAAGTAAAAAGCCGAGTATAATCATTAAAGCTTTCACAAAGCTTATTGTGACTAGAAATAGTTGTTTTAAGCCTTAACTTCACATCGAAAACATGGGAAATCGAACTAGAATGACGTTTTACCCATTTTGACATAAATAATCAAACTAAGAGTTTTGAAAGTAGACAACCCGAGTAAAATCATTAAGATGTCACAAAGCTTATTGTGACTAGAAATCGTTATTTTCAGCTTTAACTTCACGTAGGGAACGTGGGACATATGATGATAATGAAGTTTTAACGATTTTGTATAAAATTATAGTTCTAATAGTTTTAAAATTTAACAAGAAGGGCATAAACATATTTTATCTACAAACTCTTATTTTTAATTGAAATCGTTGTTTTAAGCCTTAACTTCACATTGGAAACGTGGGAAATTGAACTATAATGAAGTTTTACCCATTTTGACATAAATAATCAAACTAAGAGTTTTGAAAGTAAACAAGCCGAGTATAATCATTAAAGCTTTCACAAAGCTTATTGTGACTAGAAATAGTTGTTTTAAGCCTTAACTTCACATCGAAAACGTGGGAAATCGAACTATAATGAAGTTTTACCCATTTTGACATAAATAATCAAACTAGGAGTTTTGAAAGTAAACAACCAGGGTAAAATCATTAAGATATCACAAAGCTTATTGAGACTAGAAATCGTTGTTTTCAGCCTTAAGTTCACGTAGGGAACGTGGGACATAGGACGCTAATGAAGTTTTAATGATTTTGTATAAAATCGTAGTTCTAATAGTTTTAAAATTTAACAAGACGAGTATAAATATATTCTATCAACAAACGCTTATTTTTAATATAAATCGTCGTTTTAAGCCTTAACTTCACATTGGAAACGTGGGAAATCGAAATAAAATGAAGTTTTACCCATATTAACATAAATAATCAAACTAGGAGTTTTGAAAGTAAACAAGCCGGGTATAATCACTAAAGCTTTCACAAAGCTTATTGTGACTAGAAGTAGTTGTTTTAAGCCTTAACTTCACATTGAAAACGTGGGAAATCGAACTATAATGAAGTTTTACCCATTTTGACATAAATAACCAAACTAAGAGTTTTGAAAGTAAACAAGCCGAGTATAATCATTAAAGCTTTCACAAAGCTTATTGTGACTAGAAATAGTTGGTTTAAGCCTTAACTTCACATTGAAAACGTGGGAAATCGAACAATAATGAAGTTTTACCCATTTTGACATAAATAATCAAACTAAGAGTTTTGAAAGTAAACAAGCCGAGTTTAATAATTAAGATGTTACAAAGCTTATTGTGACTAGAAATCGTTTTTTTAGCCTTAACTTCACGTAAGGAACGTGGGACATAGGACGATAATGAAGTTTTAACGATTTTGTATAAAATCGTAATTCAAATAGTCTTAAAATTTAACAAGACGAGCATAAACATATTTTATCTACAAACTATTATTTTTAATAGAAATCATTTTTTTAATCCCTACCTTCACATTGAAAACGTGGGAAATCGAATTATAATGAAGTTTAACCCATTTTGACAAAAATAATCAAACTAAGAGTTTTGAAAGTAAACAAGCCGAGTATAATCATTAAAGCTTTCACAAAGCTTATTGTGACTAGAAATAGTTGTTTTAAGCCTTAACTTCACATTGAAAACGTGGGAAATCGAACTATAATGAAGTTTTACCCATTTTGACATAAATAATCAAACTAAGAGTTTTGAAAGTAGACAACCCGAGTAAAATCATTAAGATGTGACAAAGCTTATTGTGACTAGAAATCGTTATTTTCAGCCTTAACTTCACGTAGGGAACGTGGGACATATGATGATAATGAAGTTTTAACGATTTTGTATAAAATTATAGTTCTAATAGTTTTAAAATTTAACAAGAAGGGCATAAACATATTTTATCTACAAACTCTTATTTTTAATTGAAAACGTTGTTTTAAGCCTTAACTTCACATTGGAAACGTGGGAAATTGAACTATAATGAAGTTTTACCCATTTTGACATAAATAATCAAACTAAGAGTTTTGAAAGTAAACAAGCCGAGTATAATCATTAAAGCTTTCACAAAGCTTATTGTGACTAGAAATAGTTGTTTTAAGCCTTAACTTCACATCGAAAACGTGGGAAATCGAACTATAATGAAGTTTTACCCATTTTGACATAAATAATCAAACTAGGAGTTTTGAAAGTAAACAACCCGAGTAAAATCATTAAGATATCACAAAGCTTATTGAGACTAGAAATCGTTTTTTTCAGCCTTAAGTTCACGTAGGGAACGTGGGACATATGACGCTAATGAAGTTTTAATGATTTTGTATAAAATCGTAGTTCTAATAGTTTTAAAATTTAACAAGACGAGTATAAATATATTTTATCAACAAACGCTTATTTTTAATATAAATCGTCGTTTTAAGCCTTAACTTCACATTGGAAACGTGGGAAATCGAAATAAAATGAAGTTTTACCCATATTGACATAAATAATCAAACTAGGAGTTTTGAAAGTAAACAAGCCGAGTATAATCACTAAAGCTTTCACAAAACTTATTGTGACTAGAAATAGTTGTTTTAAGCCTTAACTTCACGTTGAAAACGTGGGAAATCGAACTATAATGAAGTTTTACCCATTTTGACATAAATAGTCAAACTAAGAGTTTTGAAAGTAAACAAGCCGAGTAAAATCATTAAAGCTTTCACAAAGCTTATCGTGACTAGAAATAGTTGTTTTAAGCCTTAACTTCACATTGAAAACGTGGGAAATCGAACAATAATGAAGTTTTACCCATTTTGACATAAATAATCAAACTAAGAGTTTTGAAAGTAAACAAGCCGAGTTTTATAATTAAGATGTCACAAAGCTTATTGTGACTAGAAATCGTTTTTTTAGCCTTAACTTCACGTAAGGAACGTGGGACATAGGACGATAATGAAGTTTTAACGATTTTGTATAAAATCGTAATTCAAATAGTCTTAAAATTTAACAAGACGAGCATAAACATATTTTATCTACAAACTCTTATTTTTAATAGAAATCATTTTTTTAATCCTTACCTTCACATTGAAAACGCGTGGGAAATCGAATTATAATGAAGTTTAACCCATTTTGACAAAAATAATCAAACTAAGAGTTTTGAAAGTAAACAAGCCGAGTATAATCATTAAAGCTTTCACAAAGCTTATTGTGACTAGAAATAGTTGTTTTAAGCCTTAACTTCACATTGAAAACGTTGGAAATTGAACTATAATGATGTTTTACCCATTTTGACATAAATAATCAAACTAAGAGTTTTGAAAGTAGACAACCCGAGTAAAATCATTAAGATGTTACAAAGCTTATTGTGACTAGAAATCGTTATTTTTAGCCTTAACTTCAGGTAGGGAACGTGGGAAATAGGATGATAATGAAGTTTTGCCGATTTTGTATAAAATCATAGTTCTAATAGTCTTAAAATTTAACAAGACGAGCATAAACATATTTTATCTACAAATGCTTATTTTTAATAGAAATCGTTGTTTTAAGCCTTAACTTCAAATTGGAAACGTTGGAAATCGAACTATAACGAAGTCTTACCCATTTTGATACAAATAATAAAACTAAGAGTTTTCAAAGTAAAAAAGCCGAGTATAATCATTAAAGCTTTCACAAAGCTTATTGTGACTAGAAATAGTTGTTTTAAGCCTTAACTTCACATTGAAAACGTGGGAAATCGAACTATAATGATGTTTTACCCATTTTGAAATAAATAATCAAACTAGGAGTTTTGAAAGTAAACAACCCGAGTAAAATCATTAAGAAATCACAAAGCTTATTGAGACTAGAAATCGTTGTTTTCAGCCTTAAGTTCACGTAGGGAACGTGGGACATAGGACGCTAATGAAGTTTTAATGATTTTGTATAAAATCGTAGTTCTAATAGTTTTAAAATTTAACAAGACGAGTATAAATATATTTTATCAACAAACGCTTATTTTTAATATAAATCGTCGTTTTAAGCCTTAACTTCACATTGGAAACATGGGAAATCGAAATAAAATGAAGTTTTACCCATTTTGACATAAATAATCAAACTAGGAGTTTTGAAAGTAAATAAGCCGAGTATAATCACTAAAGCTTTCACAAAGCTTATTGTGACTAGAAATAGTTTTTTTAAGCCTTAACTTCACATTGAAAACGTGGGAAATCGAACAATAATGATGTTTTACCCATTTTGACATAAATAATCAAACTAAGAGTTTTGAAAGTAAACAAGCCGAGTATAATCATTAAGATGTCACAAAGCTTATTGTGACTAGAAATCGTTTTTTTAGCCTTAATTCACGTAAGGAACGTGGGACATAGGACGATAATGAAATTTTAACGATTTTGTATAAAATCGTAATTCTAATAGTCTTAAAATTTAACAAGACGAGCATAAACATATTTTATCTACAAACGCTTATTTTTAATAGAAATCGTTGTTTTAAGCCTTAACTTCACATTGGAAACGTTAGAAATCGAACTATAATGAAGTTTTACCCTTTTTGATACAAATAATAAAACTAAGAGTTTTCAAAGTAAAAAAGCCGAGTATAATCATTAAAGCTTTCACAAAGCTTATTGTGACTAGAAATAGTTGTTTTAAGCCTTAACTTCACATCGAAAACATGGGAAATCGAACTAGAATGACGTTTTACCCATTTTGACATAAATAATCAAACTAAGAGTTTTGAAAGTAGACAACCCGAGTAAAATCATTAAGATGTCACAAAGCTTATTGTGACTAGAAATCGTTATTTTCAGCTTTAACTTCACGTAGGGAACGTGGGACATATGATGATAATGAAGTTTTAACGATTTTGTATAAAATTATAGTTCTAATAGTTTTAAAATTTAACAAGAAGGGCATAAACATATTTTATCTACAAACTCTTATTTTTAATTGAAATCGTTGTTTTAAGCCTTAACTTCACATTGGAAACGTGGGAAATTGAACTATAATGAAGTTTTACCCATTTTGACATAAATAATCAAACTAAGAGTTTTGAAAGTAAACAAGCCGAGTATAATTACTAAAGCTTTCACAGAGCTTATTGTGACAAGAAATTGTTGTTTTAAGCCTTAACTTCACATCAAAAACATGGGAAATCGAACTAGAATGAAGTTTTACCCATTTTGACATAAATAATCAAACTAAGAGTTTTGAAAGTAGACAACCCGAGTAAAATCATTAAGATGTCACAAAGCTTATTGTGACTAGAAATCGTTATTTTCAGCCTTAACTTCAGGTAGGGAACGTGGGAAATAGGACGATAATGAAGTTTTAACGATTTTGTATAAAATCATATTTCTAATAGTCTTAAAATTTAACAAGACTAGCATAACATATTTTATCTACAAACGCTTATTTTTAATAGAAATCGTTGTTTTAAGCCTTAACTTCACATTGAAAACGTTGGAAATCGAACTATAATGAAGTCTTACCCATTTTGATACAAATAATTAAACTAAGAGTTTTCTAAGTAAAAAAGCCGAGTATAATCATTAAAGCTTTCACAAAGCTTATTGTGACTAGAAATAGTTGTTTTAAGCCTTAACTTCACATTGAAAACGTGGGAAATCGAACTATAATGAAGTTTTACCCATTTTGACATAAATAATCAAACTAAGAGTTTTGAAAGTAAACAACCCGAGTAAAATCATTAAGATGTCACAAAGCTTATTGTGACAAGAAATCGTTGTTTTTAGCCTTAAGTTCATGTAGGAAACGTGGGACATAGGACGATAATGAAGTTTTAATGATTTTGTATAAATTCGTAGTTCTAATAGTTTTAAAATATTACAACACGAGTATAAATATATTTTATCTACAAACGCTTATTTCTAATATAAATCGTTGTTTTAAGCCTTAACTTCACATTGGAAACGTGGGAAATCGAAATATAATGAAGTTTTACCCATTTTGACATAAATAATCAAACTAGGAGTTTTGAAAGTAAACAAGCCGAGTATAATTACTAAAGCTTTCACAAAGCTTATTGTGACTAGAAATAGTTGTTTTAAGCATTAACTTCACATTGAAAACGTGGGAAATCGAACAATAATGAAGTTTTACCCATTTTGACATAAATAATCAAACTAAGAGTTTTGAAAGTAAACAAGCCGAGTATAATCATTAAGATGTCACAAAGCTTTTTGTGACTAGAAATCGTTTTTTAGCCTTAATTCACGTAAGGAACGTGGGACATAGGACGATAATGAAATTTTAACGATTTTGTATAAAATCGTAATTCTAATAGTCTTAAAATTTAACAAGACGAGCATAAACATATTTTATCTACAAACGCTTATTTTTAATAGAAATCGTTGTTTTAAGCCTTAATTCACATTGGAAACGTTGGAAATCGAACTATAATGAAGTTTTACCCTTTTTGATACAAATAATAAAACTAAGAGTTTTCAAAGTAAAAAAGCCGAGTTTAATCATTAAAGCTTTCACAAAGCTTATTGTGACTAGAAATAGTTGTTTTAAGCCTTAACTTCACATCGAAAACATGGGAAATCGAACTAGAATGACGTTTTACCCATTTTGACATAAATAATCAAACTAAGAGTTTTGAAAGTAGACAACCCGAGTAAAATCATTAAGATGTCACAAAGCTTATTGTGACTAGAAATCGTTATTTTCAGCTTTAACTTCACGTAGGGAACGTGGGACATATGATGATAATGAAGTTTTAACGATTTTGTATAAAATTATAGTTCTAATAGTTTTAAAATTTAACAAGAAGGGCATAAACATATTTTATCTACAAACTCTTATTTTTAATTGAAATCGTTGTTTTAAGCCTTAACTTCACATTGGAAACGTGGGAAATTGAACTATAATGAAGTTTTACCCATTTTGACATAAATAATCAAACTAAGAGTTTTGAAAGTAAACAAGCCGAGTATAATTACTAAAGCTTTCACAGAGCTTATTGTGACTAGAAATTGTTGTTTTAAGCCTTAACTTCACATCGAAAACATGGGAAATCGAACTAGAATGAAGTTTTACCTATTTTGACATAAATAATCAAAATAAGAGTTTTGAAAGTAGACAACCCGAGTAAAATCATTAAGATGTCACAAAGCTTATTGTGACTAGAAATCGTTATTTTCAGCTTTAACTTCACGTAGGGAACGTGGGACATATGATGATAATGAAGTTTTAACGATTTTGTATAAAATTATAGTTCTAATAGTTTTAAAATTTAACAAGAAGGGCATAAACATATTTTATCTACAAACTCTTATTTTTAATTGAAATCGTTGTTTTAAGCCTTAACTTCACATTGGAAACGTGGGAAATTGAACTATAATGAAGTTTTACCCATTTTGACATAAATAATCAAACTAAGAGTTTTGAAAGTAAACAAGCCGAGTATAATTACTAAAGCTTTCACAGAGCTTATTGTGACTAGAAATTGTTGTTTTAAGCCTTAACTTCACATCGAAAACATGGGAAATCGAACTAGAATGAAGTTTTACCCATTTTGACATAAATAATCAAAATAAGAGTTTTGAAAGTAGACAACCCGAGTAAAATCATTAAGATGTCACAAAGCTTATTGTGACTAGAAATCGTTATTTTCAGCCTTAACTTCGGTAGTAGGGAACGTGGGAAATAGGACGATAATGAAGTTTTAACGATTTTGTATAAAATCATATTTCTAATAGTCTTAAAATTTAACAAGACGAGCATAAACATATTTTATCTACAAACGCTTATTTTTAATAGAAATCGTTGTTTTAAGCCTTAACTTCACATTGAAAACGTTGGAAATCGAACTATAACGAAGTCTTACCCATTTTGATACAAATAATAAAACTAAGAGTTTTCAAAGTAAAAAAGCCGAGTATAATCATTAAAGCTTTCACAAAGCTTATTGTGACTAGAAATAGTTGTTTTAAGCCTTAACTTCACATTGAAAACGTGGGAAATCGAACTATAATGAAGTTTTACCCATTTTGACATAAATAATCAAACTAAGAGTTTTGAAAGTAAACAACCCAAGTAAAATCATTAAGATGTCACAAAGCTTATTGTGACAAGAAATCGTTGTTTTTAGCCTTAAGTTCAGGTAGAAAACGTGGGACATAGGACGATAATGAAGTTTTAATGATTTTGTATAAATTCGTAGTTCTAATAGTTTTAAAATATTACAACACGAGTATAAATATATTTTATCTACAAACGCTTATTTCTAATATAAATCGTTGTTTTAAGCCTTAACTTCACATTGGAAACGTGGGAAATCGAAATATAATGAAGTTTTACCCATTTTGACATAAATAATCAAACTAGGAGTTTTGAAAGTAAACAAGCCGAGTATAATTACTAAAGCTTTCACAAAGCTTATTGTGACTAGAAATAGTTGTTTTAAGCATTAACTTCACATTGAAAATGTGGGAAATCGAACAATAAGGAAGTTTTACCCATTTTGACATAAATAATCAAACTAAGAGTTTTGAAAGTAAACAAGCCGAGTATAATCATTAAGATGTCACAAAGCTTTTTGTGACTAGAAATCGTTTTTTTAGCCTTAATTCACGTAAGGAACGTGGGAAATAGGATGATAATGAAGTTTTAACGATTTTGTATAAAATCATAGTTCTAATAGTCTTAAAATTTAACAAGACGAGCATAAACATATTTTATCTACAAACGCTTATTTTTAATATAAATCGTCGTTTTAAGCCTTAACTTCACATTGGAAACGTGGGAAATCGAAATTAAATGAAGTTTTACCCATATTGACATAAATAATAAAACTAAGAGTTTTCAAAGTAAAAAGCCGAGTATAATCATTAAAGCTTTCACAAAGCTTATTGTGACTAGAAATAGTTGTTTTAAGCCTTAACTTCACATCGAAAACATGGGAAATCGAACTAGAATGAAGTTTTACCCATTTTGACATAAATAATCAAACTAAGAGTTTTGAAAGTAGACAACCCGAGTAAAATCATTAAGATGTCACAAAGCTTATTGTGACTAGAAATCGTTATTTTCAGCCTTAACTTCACGTAGGGAACGTGGGACATATGATGATAATGAAGTTTTAACGATTTTGTATAAAATTATAGTTCTAATAGTTTTAAAATTTAACAAGAAGGGCATAAACATATTTTATCTACAAACTCTTATTTTTAATTGAAATCGTTGTTTTAAGCCTTAACTTCACATTGGAAACGTGGGAAATTGAACTATAATGAAGTTTTACCCATTTTGACATAAATAATCAAACTAAGAGTTTTGAAAGTAAACAAGCCGAGTATAATCATTAAAGCTTTCACAAAGCTTATTGTGACTAGAAATAGTTGTTTTAAGCCTTAACTTCACATCGAAAACGTGGGAAATCGAACTATAATGAAGTTTTACCCATTTTGACATAAATAATCAAACTAGGAGTTTTGAAAGTAAACAACCCGAGTAAAATCATTAAGATATCACAAAGCTTATTGAGACTATAAATCGTTGTTTTCAGCCTTAAGTTCACGTAGGGAACGTGGGACATAGGACGCTAATGAAGTTTTAATGATTTTGATTAAAATCGTAGTTCTAATAGTTTTAAAATTTAACAAGACGAGTATAAATATATTCTATCAACAAACGCTTATTTTTAATATAAATCGTCGTTTTAAGCCTTAACTTCACATTGGAAACGTGGGAAATCGAAATAAAATGAAGTTTTACCCATATTAACATAAATAATCAAACTAGGAGTTTTGAAAGTAAACAAGCCGGGTATAATCACTAAAGCTTTCACAAAGCTTATTGTGACTAGAAATAGTTGTTTTAAGCCTTAACTTCACATTGAAAACGTGGGAAATCGAACTATAATGAAGTTTTACCCATTTTGACATAAATAACCAAACTAAGAGTTTTGAAAGTAAACAAGCCGAGTATAATCATTAAAGCTTTCACAAAGCTTATTGTGACTAGAAATAGTTGGTTTAAGCCTTAACTTCACATTGAAAACGTGGGAAATCGAACAATAATGAAGTTTTACCCATTTTGACATAAATAATCAAACTAAGAGTTTTGAAATTAAACAAGCCGAGTTTAATAATTAAGATGTTACAAAGCTTATTGTGACTAGAAATCGTTTTTTTAGCCTTAACTTCACGTAAGGAACGTGGGACATAGGACGATAATGAAGTTTTAACGATTTTGTATAAAATCGTAATTCAAATAGTCTTAAAATTTAACAAGACGAGTATAAACATATTTTATCTACAAACTCTTATTTTTAATAGAAATCATTTTTTTAATCCTACCTTCACATTGAAAACGTGGGAAATCGAATTATAATGAAGTTTAACCCATTTTGACAAAAATAATCAAACTAAGAGTTTTGAAAGTAAACAAGCCGAGTATAATCATTAAAGCTTTCACAAAGCTTATTGTGACTAGAAATAGTTGTTTTAAGCCTTAACTTCACATTGAAAACGTGGGAAATCGAACTATAATGAAGTTTTACCCATTTTGACATAAATAATCAAACTAAGAGTTTTGAAAGTAGACAACCCGAGTAAAATCATTAAGATGTCACAAAGCTTATTGTGACTAGAAATCGTTATTTTCAGCCTTAACTTCACGTAGGGAACGTGGGACATATGATGATAATGAAGTTTTGACGATTTTGTATAAAATTATAGTTCTAATAGTTTTAAAATTTAACAAGAAGGGCATAAACATATTTTATCTACAAACTCTTATTTTTAATTGAAAACGTTGTTTTAAGCCTTAACTTCACATTGGAAACGTGGGAAATTGAACTATAATGAAGTTTTACCCATTTTGACATAAATAATCAAACTAAGAGTTTTGAAAGTAAACAAGCCGAGTATAATCATTAAAGCTTTCACAAAGCTTATTGTGACTAGAAATAGTTGTTTTAAGCCTTAACTTCACATCGAAAACGTGGGAAATCGAACTATAATGAAGTTTTACCCATTTTGACATAAATAATCAAACTAGGAGTTTTGAAAGTAAACAACCCGAGTAAAATCATTAAGATATCACAAAGCTTATTGAGACTAGAAATCGTTGTTTTCAGCCTTAAGTTCACGTAGGGAACGTGGGACACATGACGCTAATGAAGTTTTAATGATTTTGTATAAAATCGTAGTTCTAATAGTTTTAAAATTTAACAAGACGAGTATAAATATATTTTATCAACAAACGCTTATTTTTAATATAAATCGTCGTTTTAAGCCTTAACTTCACATTGGAAACGTGGGAAATCGAAATAAAATGAAGTTTTACCCATATTGACATAAATAATCAAACTAGGAGTTTTGAAAGTAAACAAGCCGAGTATAATCACTAAAGCTTTCACAAAACTTATTGTGACTAGAAATAGTTGTTTTAAGCCTTAACTTCACATTGAAAACGTGGGAAATCGAACTATAATGAAGTTTTACCCATTTTGACATAAATAGTCAAACTAAGAGTTTTGAAAGTAAACAAGCCGAGTATAATCATTAAAGCTTTCACAAAGCTTATCGTGACTAGAAATAGTTGTCTTAAGCCTTAACTTCACATTGAAAACGTGGGAAATCGAACAATAATGAAGTTTTACCCATTTTGACATAAATAATCAAACTAAGAGTTTTGAAAGTAAACAAGCCGAGTTTAATAATTAAGATGTCACAAAGCTTATTGTGACTAGAAATCGTTTTTTTAGCCTTAACTTCACGTAAGGAACGTGGGACATAGGACGATAATGAAGTTTTAACGATTTTGTATAAAATCGTAATTCAAATAGTCTTAAAATTTAACAAGACGAGCATAAACATATTTTATCTACAAACTCTTATTTTTAATAGAAATCATTTTTTTAATCCCTACCTTCACATTGAAAACGTGGGAAATCGAATTATAATGAAGTTTAACCCATTTTGACAAAAATAATCAAACTAAGAGTTTTGAAAGTAAACAAGCCGAGTATAATCATTAAAGCTTTCACAAAGCTTATTGTGACTAGAAATAGTTGTTTTAAGCCTTAACTTCACATTGAAAACGTTGGAAATTGAACTATAATGATGTTTTACCCATTTTGACATAAATAATCAAACTAAGAGTTTTGAAAGTAGACAACCCGAGTAAAATCATTAAGATGTCACAAAGCTTATTGTGACTAGAAATCGTTATTTTTAGCCTTAACTTCAGGTAGGGAACGTGGGAAATAGGACGATAATGAAGTTTTACCGATTTTGTATAAAATCATAGTTCTAATAGTCTTAAAATTTAACAAGACGAGCATAAACATATTTTATCTACAAATGCTTATTTTTAATAAAAATCGTTGATTTAAGCCTTAACTTCACATTGGAAACGTTGGAAATCGAACTATAACGAAGTCTTACCCATTTTGATACAAATAATAAAACTAAGAGTTTTCAAAGTAAAAAAGCCGAGTATAATCATTAAAGCTTTCACAAAGCTTATTGTGACTAGAAATAGTTGTTTTAAGCCTTAACTTTACATTGAAAACGTGGGAAATCGAACTATAATGAAGTTTTACCCATTTTGAAATAAATAATCAAACTAGGAGTTTTGAAAGTAAACAACCCGAGTAAAATCATTAAGAAATCACAAAGCTTATTGAGACTAGAAATCGTTGTTTTCAGCCTTAAGTTCACGTAGGGAACGTGGGACATAGGACGCTAATGAAGTTTTAATGATTTTGTATAAAATCGTAGTTCTAATAGTTTTAAAATTTAACAAGACGAGTATAAATATATTTTATCAACAAACGCTTATTTTTAATATAAATCGTCGTTTTAAGCCTTAACTTCACATTGGAAACGTGGGAAATCGAAATAAAATGAAGTTTTACCCATATTGACATAAATAATCAAACTAGGAGTTTTGAAAGTAAACAAGCCGAGTATAATCACTAAAGCTTTCACAAAACTTATTGTGACTAGAAATAGTTGTTTTAAGCCTTAACATCACATTGAAAACGTGGGAAATCGAACTATAATGAAGTTTTACCCATTTTGACATAAATAGCCAAACTAAGAGTTTTGAAAGTAAACAAGCCGAGTATAATCATTAAAGCTTTCACAAAGCTTATGTGACTAGAAATAGTTGTTTTAAGCCTTAACTTCACATTGAAAACGTGGGAAATCGAACAATAATGAAGTTTTACCCATTTTGACATAAATAATCAAACTAAGAGTTTTGAAAGTAAACAAGCCGAGTTTAATAATTAAGATGTCACAAAGCTTATTGTGACTAGAAATCGTTTTTTTAGCCTTAACTTCACGTAAGGAACGTGGGACATAGGACGATAATGAAGTTTTAACGATTTTGTATAAAATCGTAATTCAAATAGTCTTAAAATTTAACAAGACGAGCATAAACATATTTTATCTACAAACTCTTATTTTTAATAGAAATCATTTTTTTAATCCCTACCTTCACATTGAAAACGTGGGAAATCGAATTATAATGAAGTTTAACCCATTTTGACAAAAATAATCAAACTAAGAGTTTTGAAAGTAAACAAGCCGAGTATAATCATTAAAGCTTTCACAAAGCTTATTGTGACTAGAAATAGTTGTTTTAAGCCTTAACTTCACATTGAAAACATTGGAAATTGAACTATAATGATGTTTTACCCATTTTGACATAAATAATCAAACTAAGAGTTTTGAAAGTAGACAACCCGAGTAAAATCATTAAGATGTCACAAAGCTTATTGTGACTAGAAATCGTTATTTTTAGCCTTAACTTCAGGTAGGGAACGTGGGAAATAGGACGATAATGAAGTTTTACCGATTTTGTATAAAATCATAGTTCTAATAGTCTTAAAATTTAACAAGACGAGCATAAACATATTTTATCTACAAACGCTTATTTTTAATAGAAATCGTTGTTTTAAGCCTTAACTTCACATTGGAAACGTTGGAAATCGAACTATAACGAAGTCTTACCCATTTTGATACAAATAATAAAACTAAGATTTTTCAAAGTAAAAAGGCCGAGTATAATCATTAAAGCTTTCACAAAGCTTATTGTGACTAGAAATAGTTGTTTTAAGCCTTAACTTCACATTGAAAACGTGGGAAATCGAACTATAATGAAGTTTTACCCATTTTGAAATAAATAATCAAACTAGGAGTTTTGAAAGTAAACAACCCGAGTAAAATCATTAAGAAATCACAAAGCTTATTGAGACTAGAAATCGTTGTTTTCAGCCTTAAGTTCACGTAGGGAATGTGGGACATAGGACGGTAATGAAGTTTTAATGATTTTGTATAAAATCGTAGTTCTAATAGTTTTAAAATTTAACAAGACGAGTATAAATATATTTTATCAACAAACTCTTATTTTTAATATAAATCGTCGTTTTAAGCCTTAACTTCACATTGGAAACGTGGGAAATCGAAATAAAATGAAGTTTTACCCATATTGACATAAATAATCAAACTAGGAGTTTTGAAAGTAAACAAGCCGAGTATAATCACTAAAGCTTTCACAAAACTTATTGTGACTAGAAATAGTTGTTTTAAGCCTTAACATCACATTGAAAACGTGGGAAATCGAACTATAATGAAGTTTTACCCATTTTGACATAAATAGCCAAACTAAGAGTTTTGAAAGTAAACAAGCCGAGTATAATCATTAAAGCTTTCACAAAGCTTATGTGACTAGAAATAGTTGTTTTAAGCCTTAACTTCACATTGAAAACGTGGGAAATCGAACAATAATGAAGTTTTACCCATTTTGACATAAATAATCAAACTAAGAGTTTTGAAAGTAAACAAGCCGAGTTTAATAATTGAGATGTCACAAAGCTTATTGTGACTAGAAATCGTTTTTTTAGCCTTAACTTCACGTAAGGAACGTGGGACATAGGACGATAATGAAGTTTTAACGATTTTGTATAAAATCGTAATTCAAATAGTCTTAAAATTTAACAGGACGAGCATAAACATATTTTATCTACAAACTCTTATTTTTAATAGAAATCATTTTTTTAATCCCTACCTTCACATTGAAAACGTGGGAAATCGAATTATAATGAAGTTTAACCCATTTTGACAAAAATAATCAAACTAAGAGTTTTGAAAGTAAACAAGCCGAGTATAATCATTAAAGCTTTCACAAAGCTTATTGTGACTAGAAATAGTTGTTTTAAGCCTTAACTTCACATTGAAAACATTGGAAATTGAACTATAATGATGTTTTACCCATTTTGACATAAATAATCAAACTAAGAGTTTTGAAAGTAGACAACCCGAGTAAAATCATTAAGATGTCACAAAGCTTATTGTGACTAGAAATCGTTATTTTTAGCCTTAACTTCAGGTAGGGAACGTGGGAAATAGGACGATAATGAAGTTTTACCGATTTTGTATAAAATCATAGTTCTAATAGTCTTAAAATTTAACAAGACGAGCATAAACATATTTTATCTACAAACGCTTATTTTTAATAGAAATCGTTGTTTTAAGCCTTAACTTCACATTGGAAACGTTGGAAATCGAACTATAACGAAGTCTTACCCATTTTGATACAAATAATAAAACTAAGATTTTTCAAAGTAAAAAGGCCGAGTATAATCATTAAAGCTTTCACAAAGCTTCATTATTGCTTATTGTGACTAGAAATAGTTGTTTTAAGCCTTAACTTCACATTGAAAACGTGGGAAATCGAACTATAATGAAGTTTTACCCATTTTGAAATAAATAATCAAACTAGGAGTTTTGAAAGTAAACAACCCGAGTAAAATCATTAAGAAATCACAAAGCTTATTGAGACTAGAAATCGTTGTTTTCAAATTTCTTAAGTTCACGTAGGGAATGTGGGACATAGGACGGTAATGAAGTTTTAATGATTTTGTATAAAATCGTAGTTCTAATAGTTTTAAAATTT
Source organism: Stephania japonica (assembly GCA_039657345.1). Classification (NCBI taxonomy): domain Eukaryota; kingdom Viridiplantae; phylum Streptophyta; class Magnoliopsida; order Ranunculales; family Menispermaceae; genus Stephania; species Stephania japonica. The sequence goes on along the minus strand of CM077558.1, from coordinate 27,140,964 downwards.
AACAAGACGAGTATAAATATATTTTATCAACAAACTCTTATTTTTAATATAAATCGTCGTTTTAAGCCTTAACTTCACATTGGAAACGTGGGAAATCGAAATAAATAGAAGTTTTACCCATTTTGACATAAATAATCAAACTAGGAGTTTTGAAAGTAAACAAGCCGAGTATAATCACTAAAGCTTTCACAAAGCTTATTGTGACTAGAAATAGTTGTTTTAAGCCTTAACTTCACATTGAAAACGTGGGAAATCGAACAATAATGATGTTTTACCCATTTTGACATAAATAATCAAACTAAGAGTTTTGAAAGTAAACAAGCCGAGTATAATCATTAAGATGTCACAAAGCTTATTGTGACTAGAAATCGTTTTTTTAGCCTTAATTCACGTAAGGAACGTGGGACATAGGACGATAATGAAGTTTTAACGATTTTGTATAAAATCGTAATTCTAATAGTCTTAAAATTTAACAAGACGAGCATAAACATATTTTATCTACAAACGCTTATTTTTAATAGAAATCGTTGTTTTAAGCCTTAACTTCACATTGGAAACGTTGGAAATCGAACTATAATGAAGTTTTACCCATTTTGACATAAATAATCAAACTAAGAGTTTTGAAAGTAGACAACCCGAGTAAAATCATTAAGATGTCACAAAGCTTATTGTGACTAGAAATCATTATTTTCAGCTTTAACTTCACGTAGGGAACGTGGGACATATGAGGATAATGAAGTTTTAACGATTTTGTATAAAATTATAGTTCTAATAGTTTTAAAATTTAACAAGAAGGGCAAAAACATATTTTATCTACAAACTCTTATTTTTAATAGAAATCGTTGTTTTAAGCCTTAACTTAACATTGGAAACGTTCGAAATCGAACTATAACGAAGTTTTACCCATTTTGATACAAATAATAAAACTAAGAGTTTTCAAAGTAAAAAAGCCGAGTATAATCATTAAAGCTTTCACAAAGCTTATTGTGACTAGAAATAGTTGTTTTAAGCCTTAACTTCACATTGAAAACGTGGGAAATCGAACTATAATGAAGTTTTACCCATTTTGACATAAATAATCAAACTAAGAGTTTTGAAAGTAAACAACCCGAGTAAAATCATTAAGATGTCACAAAGCTTATTGTGACTAGAAATCGTTGTTTTTAGCCTTAAGTTCACGTAGGGAAAGTGGGACATAGGACGATAATGAAGTTTTAATGATTTTGTATAAATTCGTAGTTCTAATAGTTTTAAAATTTAACAAGACGAGTATAAATATATTTTATCAACAAACGCTTATTTTTAATATAAATCGTCGTTTTAAGCCTTAACTTCACATTGGAAACGTGGGAAATCGAAATAAAATGAAGTTTTACCCATATTGACATAAATAATCAAACTAGGAGTTTTGAAAGTAAACAAGCCGAGTATAATCACTAAAGCTTTCACAAAACTTATTGTGACTAGAAATAGTTGTTTTAAGCCTTAACATCACATTGAAAACGTGGGAAATCGAACTATAATGAAGTTTTACCCATTTTGACATAAATAGCCAAACTAAGAGTTTTGAAAGTAAACAAGCCGAGTATAATCATTAAAGCTTTCACAAAGCTTATGTGACTAGAAATAGTTGTTTTAAGCCTTAACTTCACATTGAAAACGTGGGAAATCGAACAATAATGAAGTTTTACCCATTTTGACATAAATAATCAAACTAAGAGTTTTGAAAGTAAACAAGCCGAGTTTAATAATTGAGATGTCACAAAGCTTATTGTGACTAGAAATCGTTTTTTTAGCCTTAACTTCACGTAAGGAACGTGGGACATAGGACGATAATGAAGTTTTAACGATTTTGTATAAAATCGTAATTCAAATAGTCTTAAAATTTAACAGACGAGCATAAACATATTTTATCTACAAACTCTTATTTTTAATAGAAATCATTTTTTTAATCCCTACCTTCACATTGAAAACGTGGGAAATAAAATTATAATGAAGTTTAACCCATTTTGACAAAAATAATCAAACTAAGAGTTTTGAAAGTAAACAAGCCGAGTATAATCATTAAAGCTTTCACAAAGCTTATTGTGACTAGAAATAGTTGTTTTAAGCCTTAACTTCACATTGAAAACATTGGAAATTGAACTATAATGATGTTTTACCCATTTTGACATAAATAATCAAACTAAGAGTTTTGAAAGTAGACAACCCGAGTAAAATCATTAAGATGTCACAAAGCTTATTGTGACTAGAAATCGTTATTTTTAGCCTTAACTTCACGTAGGGAACGTGGGAAATAGGACGATAATGAAGTTTTACCGATTTTGTATAAAATCATAGTTCTAATAGTCTTAAAATTTAACAAGACGAGCATAAACATATTTTATCTACAAACGCTTATTTTTAATAGAAATCGTTGTTTTAAGCCTTAACTTCACATTGGAAACGTTGGAAATCGAACTATAACGAAGTCTTACCCATTTTGATACAAATAATAAAACTAAGAGTTTTCAAAGTTAAAAAGCCGAGTATAATCATTAAAGCTGTCACAAAGCTTATTTTGACTAGAAATAGTTGTTTTAAGCCTTAACTTCACATTGAAAACGTGGGAAATCGAACTATAATGAAGTTTTACCCATTTTGAAATAAATAATCAAACTAGGAGTTTTGAAAGTAAACAACCCGAGTAAAATCATTAAGAAATCACAAAGCTTATTGAGACTAGAAATCGTTGTTTTCAGCCTTAAAGTTCACGTAGGGAATGTGGGACATAGGACGGTAATGAAGTTTTAATGATTTTGTATAAAATCGTAGTTCTAATAGTTTTAAAATTTAACAAGACGAGTATAAATATATTTTATCAACAAACTCTTATTTTTAATATAAATCGTCGTTTTAAGCCTTAACTTCACATTGGAAACGTGGGAAATCGAAATAAATAGAAGTTTTACCCATTTTGACATAAATAATCAAACTAGGAGTTTTGAAAGTAAACAAGCCGAGTATAATCACTAAAGCTTTCACAAAGCTTATTGTGACTAGAAATAGTTGTTTTAAGCCTTAACTTCACATTGAAAACGTGGGAAATCGAACAATAATGATGTTTTACCCATTTTGACATAAATAATCAAACTAAGAGTTTTGAAAGTAAACAAGCCGAGTATAATCATTAAGATGTCACAAAGCTTATTGTGACTAGAAATCGTTTTTTAGCCTTAATTCAAGTGAGGAACGTGGGACATAGGACGATAATGAAGTTTTAACGATTTTGTATAAAATCGTAATTCTAATAGTCTTAAAATTTAACAAGACGAGCATAAACATATTTTATCTACAAACGCTTATTTTTAATAGAAATCGTTGTTTTAAGCCTTAACTTCACATTGGAAACGTTGGAAATCGAACTATAATGAAGTTTTACCCATTTTGACATAAATAATCAAACTAAGAGTTTTGAAAGTAGACAACCCGAGTAAAATCATTAAGATGTCACAAAGCTTATTGTGACTAGAAATCATTATTTTCAGCTTTAACTTCACGTAGGGAACGTGGGACATATGATGATAATGAAGTTTTAACGATTTTGTATAAAATTATAGTTCTAATAGTTTTAAAATTTAACAAGAAGGGCAAAAACATATTTTATCTACAAACTCTTATTTTTAATTGAAATCGTTGTTTTAAGCCTTAACTTCACATTGGAAACGTGGGAAATCGAAATAAAATGAAGTTTTACCCATATTGACATAAATAATCAAACTAAGAGTTTTGAAAGTAAACAAGCCGAGTATAATCATTAAAGCTTTCACAAAGCTTATTGTGACTAGAAATAGTTTTTTTAAGCCTTAACTTCACATCGAAAACGTGGGAAATCGAACTATAATGAAGTTTTACCCATTTTGACATAAATAATCAAACTAAGAGTTTTGAAAGTAAACAACCCGAGTAAAATCATTAAGATATCACAAAGCTTATTGAGACTAGAAATCGTTGTTTTCAGCCTTAAGTTCACGTAGGGAACGTGGGACATAGGACGCTAATGAAGTTTTAATGATTTTGTATAAAATCGTAGTTCTAATAGTTTTAAAATTTAACAAGACGAGTATAAATATATTTTATCAACAAACGCTTATTTTTAATATAAATCGTCGTTTTAAGCCTTAACTTCTCATTGGAAACGTGGGAAATCGAAATAAAATGAAGTTTTACCCATATTGACATAAATAATCAAACTAGGAGTTTTGAAAGTAAACAAGCCGAGTATAATCACTAAAGCTTTCACAAAACTTATTGTGACTAGAAATAGTTGTTTTAAGCCTTAACTTCACATTGAAAACGTGGGAAATCGAACTATAATGAAGTTTTACCCATTTTGACATAAATAGTCAAACTAAGAGTTTTGAAAGTAAACAAGCCGAGTATAATCATTAAAGCTTTCACAAAGCTTATCGTGACTAGAAATAGTTGTTTTAAGCCTTAACTTCACATTGAAAACGTGGGAAATCGAACAATAATGAAGTTTTACCCATTTTGACATAAATAATCAAACTAAGAGTTTTGAAAGTAAACAAGCCGAGTATAATAATTAAGATGTCACAAAGCTTATTGTGACTAGAAATCGTTTTTTTAGCCTTAACTTCACGTAGGGAACGTGGGACATAGGACGATAATGAAGTTTTAACGATTTTGTATAAAATCGTAATTCAAATAGTCTTAAAATTTAACAAGACGAGCATAAACATATTTTATCTACAAACTCTTATTTTTAATAGAAATCATTTTTTTAATCCCTACCTTCACATTGAAAACGTGGGAAATCGAATTATAATGAAGTTTAACCCATTTTGACAAAAATAATCAAACTAAGAGTTTTGAAAGTAAACAAGCCGAGTATAATCATTAAAGCTTTCACAAAGCTTATTGTGACTAGAAATAGTTGTTTTAAGCCTTAACTTCACATTGAAAACGTTGGAAATTGAACTATAATGATGTTTTACCCATTTTGACATAAATAATCAAACTAAGAGTTTTGAAAGTAGACAACCCGAGTAAAATCATTAAGATGTCACAAAGCTTATTGTGACTAGAAATCGTTATTTTTAGCCTTAACTTCAGTAGGGAACGTGGGAAATAGGACGATAATGAAGTTTTACCGATTTTGTATAAAATCATAGTTCTAATAGTCTTAAAATTTAACAAGACGAGCATAAACATATTTTATCTACAAATGCTTATTTTTAATAAAAATCGTTGATTTTAAGCCTTAACTTCACATTGGAAACGTTGGAAATCGAACTATAACGAAGTCTTACCCATTTTGATACAAATAATAAAACTAAGAGTTTTCAAAGTAAAAAAGCCGAGTATAATCATTAAAGCTTTCACAAAGCTTATTGTGACTAGAAATAGTTGTTTTAAGCCTTAACTTTACATTGAAAACGTGGGAAATCGAACTATAATGAAGTTTTACCCATTTTGAAATAAATAATCAAACTAGGAGTTTTGAAAGTAAACAACCCGAGTAAAATCATTAAGAAATCACAAAGCTTATTGAGACTAGAAATCGTTGTTTTCAGCCTTAAGTTCACGTAGGGAACGTGGGACATAGGACGCTAATGAAGTTTTAATGATTTTGTATAAAATCGTAGTTCTAATAGTTTTAAAATTTAACAAGACGAGTATAAATATATTTTATCAACAAACGCTTATTTTTAATATAAATCGTCGTTTTAAGCCTTAACTTCACATTGGAAACGTGGGAAATCGAAATAAAATGAAGTTTTACCCATTTTGACATAAATAATCAAACTAGGAGTTTTGAAAGTAAACAAGCCGAGTATAATCACTAAAGCTTTCACAAAGCTTATTGTGACTAGAAATAGTTGTTTTAAGCCTTAACTTCACATTGAAAACGTGGAAATCGAACAATAATGATGTTTTACCCATTTTGACATAAATAATCAAACTAAGAGTTTTGAAAGTAAACAAGCCGAGTATAATCATTAAGATGTCACATAGCTTATTGTGACTAGAAATCGTTTTTTTAGCCTTAATTCACGTAAGGAACGTGGGACATAGGACGATAATGAAGTTTTAACGATTTTGTATAAAATCGTAATTCTAATAGTCTTAAAATTTAACAAGACGAGCATAAACATATTTTATCTACAAACGCTTATTTTTAATAGAAATCGTTGTTTTAAGCCTTAACTTCACATTGGAAACGTTGGAAATCGAACTATAATGAAGTTTTACCCATTTTGATACAAATAATAAAACTAAGAGTTTTCAAAGTAAAAAAGCCGAGTATAATCATTAAAGCTTTCACAAAGCTTATTGTGACTAGAAATAGTTGTTTTAAGCCTTAACTTCACATCGAAAACATGGGAAATCGAACTAGAATGACGTTTTACCCATTTTGACATAAATAATCAAACTAAGAGTTTTGAAAGTAGACAACCCGAGTAAAATCATTAAGATGTCACAAAGCTTATTGTGACTAGAAATCGTTATTTTCAGCTTTAACTTCACGTAGGGAACGTGGGACATATGATGATAATGAAGTTTTAACGATTTTGTATAAAATTATAGTTCTAATAGTTTTAAAATTTAACAAGAAGGGCATAAACATATTTTATCTACAAACTCTTATTTTTAATTGAAATCGTTGTTTTAAGCCTTAACTTCACATTGGAAACGTGGGAAATTGAACTATAATGAAGTTTTACCCATTTTGACATAAATAATCAAACTAAGAGTTTTGAAAGTAAACAAGCCGAGTATAATCATTAAAGCTTTCACAAAGCTTATTGTGACTAGAAATAGTTGTTTTAAGCCTTAACTTCACATCGAAAACGTGGGAAATCGAACTATAATGAAGTTTTACCCATTTTGACATAAATAATCAAACTAGGAGTTTTGAAAGTAAACAACCAGGGTAAAATCATTAAGATATCACAAAGCTTATTGAGACTAGAAATCGTTGTTTTCAGCCTTAAGTTCACGTAGGGAACGTTGGACATAGGACGCTAATGAAGTTTTAATGATTTTGTATAAAATCGTAGTTCTAATAGTTTTAAAATTTAACAAGACGAGTATAAATATATTCTATCAACAAACGCTTATTTTTAATATAAATCGTTGTTTTAAGCCTTAACTTCACATTGGAAACGTGGGAAATCGAAATAAAATGAAGTTTTACCCATATTAACATAAATAATCAAACTAGGAGTTTTGAAAGTAAACAAGCCGGGTATAATCACTAAAGCTTTCACAAAGCTTATTGTGACTAGAAGTAGTTGTTTTAAGCCTTAACTTCACATTGAAAACGTGGGAAATCGAACTATAATGAAGTTTTACCCATTTTGACATAAATAACCAAACTAAGAGTTTTGAAAGTAAACAAGCCGAGTATAATCATTAAAGCTTTCACAAAGCTTATTGTGACTAGAAATAGTTGGTTTAAGCCTTAACTTCACATTGAAAACGTGGGAAATCGAACAATAATGAAGTTTTACCCATTTTGACATAAATAATCAAACTAAGAGTTTTGAAAGTAAACAAGCCGAGTTTAATAATTAAGATGTTACAAAGCTTATTGTGACTAGAAATCGTTTTTTTAGCCTTAACTTCACGTAAGGAACGTGGGACATAGGACGATAATGAAGTTTTAACGATTTTGTATAAAATCGTAATTCAAATAGTCTTAAAATTTAACAAGACGAGCATAAACATATTTTATCTACAAACTATTATTTTTAATAGAAATCATTTTTTTAATCCCTACTTCACATTGAAAACGTGGGAAATCGAATTATAATGAAGTTTAACCCATTTTGACAAAAATAATCAAACTAAGAGTTTTGAAAGTAAACAAGCCGAGTATAATCATTAAAGCTTTCACAAAGCTTATTGTGACTAGAAATAGTTGTTTTAAGCCTTAACTTCACATTGAAAACGTGGGAAATCGAACTATAATGAAGTTTTACCCATTTTGACATAAATAATCAAACTAAGAGTTTTGAAAGTAGAACAACCGAGTAAAATCATTAAGATGTGACAAAGCTTATTGTGACTAGAAATCGTTATTTTCAGCCTTAACTTCACGTAGGGAACGTGGGACATATGATGATAATGAAGTTTTAACGATTTTGTATAAAATTATAGTTCTAATAGTTTTAAAATTTAACAAGAAGGGCATAAACATATTTTATCTACAAACTCTTATTTTTAATTGAAAACGTTGTTTTAAGCCTTAACTTCACATTGGAAACGTGGGAAATTGAACTATAATGAAGTTTTACCCATTTTGACATAAATAATCAAACTAAGAGTTTTGAAAGTAAACAAGCCGAGTATAATCATTAAAGCTTTCACAAAGCTTATTGTGACTAGAAATAGTTGTTTTAAGCCTTAACTTCACATCGAAAACGTGGGAAATCGAACTATAATGAAGTTTTACCCATTTTGACATAAATAATCAAACTAGGAGTTTTGAAAGTAAACAACCCGAGTAAAATCATTAAGATATCACAAAGCTTATTGAGACTAGAAATCGTTTTTTCAGCCTTAAGTTCACGTAGGGAACGTGGGACATATGACGCTAATGAAGTTTTAATGATTTTGTATAAAATCGTAGTTCTAATAGTTTTAAAATTTAACAAGACGAGTATAAATATATTTTATCAACAAACGCTTATTTTTAATATAAATCGTCGTTTTAAGCCTTAACTTCTCATTGGAAACGTGGGAAATCGAAATAAAATGAAGTTTTACCCATATTGACATAAATAATCAAACTAGGAGTTTTGAAAGTAAACAAGCCGAGTATAATCACTAAAGCTTTCACAAAACTTATTGTGACTAGAAATAGTTGTTTTAAGCCTTAACTTCACGTTGAAAACGTGGGAAATCGAACTATAATGAAGTTTTACCCATTTTGACATAAATAGTCAAACTAAGAGTTTTGAAAAACAAGCCGAGTAAAATCATTAAAGCTTTCACAAAGCTTATCGTGACTAGAAATAGTTGTTTTAAGCCTTAACTTCACATTGAAAACGTGGGAAATCGAACAATAATGAAGTTTTACCCATTTTGACATAAATAATCAAACTAAGAGTTTTGAAAGTAAACAAGCCGAGTTTTATAATTAAGATGTCACAAAGCTTATTGTGACTAGAAATCGTTTTTTTAGCCTTAACTTCACGTAAGGAACGTGGGACATAGGACGATAATGAAGTTTTAACGATTTTGTATAAAATCGTAATTCAAATAGTCTTAAAATTTAACAAGACGAGCATAAACATATTTTATCTACAAACTCTTATTTTTAATAGAAATCATTTTTTTAATCCCTACCTTCACATTGAAAACGTGGAAATCGAATTATAATGAAGTTTAACCCATTTTGACAAAAATAATCAAACTAAGAGTTTTGAAAGTAAACAAGCCGAGTATAATCATTAAAGCTTTCACAAAGCTTATTGTGACTAGAAATAGTTGTTTTAAGCCTTAACTTCACATTGAAAACGTTGGAAATTGAACTATAATGATGTTTTACCCATTTTGACATAAATAATCAAACTAAGAGTTTTGAAAGTAGACAACCCGAGTAAAATCATTAAGATGTTACAAAGCTTATTGTGACTAGAAATCGTTATTTTTAGCCTTAACTTCAGTAGGGAACGTGGGAAATAGGATGATAATGAAGTTTTGCCGATTTTGTATAAAATCATAGTTCTAATAGTCTTAAAATTTAACAAGACGAGCATAAACATATTTTATCTACAAATGCTTATTTTTAATAGAAATCGTTGTTTTAAGCCTTAACTTCAAATTGGAAACGTTGGAAATCGAACTATAACGAAGTCTTACCCATTTTGATACAAATAATAAAACTAAGAGTTTTCAAAGTAAAAAAGCCGAGTATAATCATTAAAGCTTTCACAAAGCTTATTGTGACTAGAAATAGTTGTTTTAAGCCTTAACTTCACATTGAAAACGTGGGAAATCGAACTATAATGATGTTTTACCCATTTTGAAATAAATAATCAAACTAGAGTTTTGAAAGTAAACAACCCGAGTAAAATCATTAAGAAATCACAAAGCTTATTGAGACTAGAAATCGTTGTTTTCAGCCTTAAGTTCACGTAGGGAACGTGGGACATAGGACGCTAATGAAGTTTTAATGATTTTGTATAAAATCGTAGTTCTAATAGTTTTAAAATTTAACAAGACGAGTATAAATATATTTTATCAACAAACGCTTATTTTTAATATAAATCGTCGTTTTAAGCCTTAACTTCACATTGGAAACATGGGAAATCGAAATAAAATGAAGTTTTACCCATTTTGACATAAATAATCAAACTAGGAGTTTTGAAAGTAAATAAGCCGAGTATAATCACTAAAGCTTTCACAAAGCTTATTGTGACTAGAAATAGTTTTTTTAAGCCTTAACTTCACATTGAAAACGTGGGAAATCGAACAATAATGATGTTTTACCCATTTTGACATAAATAATCAAACTAAGAGTTTTGAAAGTAAACAAGCCGAGTATAATCATTAAGATGTCACAAAGCTTATTGTGACTAGAAATCGTTTTTTTAGCCTTAATTCACGTAAGGAACGTGGGACATAGGACGATAATGAAATTTTAACGATTTTGTATAAAATCGTAATTCTAATAGTCTTAAAATTTAACAAGACGAGCATAAACATATTTTATCTACAAACGCTTATTTTTAATAGAAATCGTTGTTTTAAGCCTTAACTTCACATTGGAAACGTTAGAAATCGAACTATAATGAAGTTTTACCCTTTTTGATACAAATAATAAAACTAAGAGTTTTCAAAGTAAAAAAGCCGAGTATAATCATTAAAGCTTTCACAAAGCTTATTGTGACTAGAAATAGTTGTTTTAAGCCTTAACTTCACATCGAAAACATGGGAAATCGAACTAGAATGACGTTTTACCCATTTTGACATAAATAATCAAACTAAGAGTTTTGAAAGTAGACAACCCGAGTAAAATCATTAAGATGTCACAAAGCTTATTGTGACTAGAAATCGTTATTTTCAGCTTTAACTTCACGTAGGGAACGTGGGACATATGATGATAATGAAGTTTTAACGATTTTGTATAAAATTATAGTTCTAATAGTTTTAAAATTTAACAAGAAGGGCATAAACATATTTTATCTACAAACTCTTATTTTTAATTGAAATCGTTGTTTTAAGCCTTAACTTCACATTGGAAACGTGGGAAATTGAACTATAATGAAGTTTTACCCATTTTGACATAAATAATCAAACTAAGAGTTTTGAAAGTAAACAAGCCGAGTATAATTACTAAAGCTTTCACAGAGCTTATTGTGACAAGAAATTGTTGTTTTAAGCCTTAACTTCACATCAAAAACATGGGAAATCGAACTAGAATGAAGTTTTACCCATTTTGACATAAATAATCAAACTAAGAGTTTTGAAAGTAGACAACCCGAGTAAAATCATTAAGATGTCACAAAGCTTATTGTGACTAGAAATCGTTATTTTCAGCCTTAACTTCAGGTAGGGAACGTGGGAAATAGGACGATAATGAAGTTTTAACGATTTTGTATAAAATCATATTTCTAATAGTCTTAAAATTTAACAAGACTAGCATAAACATATTTTATCTACAAACGCTTATTTTTAATAGAAATCGTTGTTTTAAGCCTTAACTTCACATTGAAAACGTTGGAAATCGAACTATAACGAAGTCTTACCCATTTTGATACAAATAATAAAACTAAGAGTTTTCAAAGTAAAAAAGCCGAGTATAATCATTAAAGCTTTCACAAAGCTTATTGTGACTAGAAATAGTTGTTTTAAGCCTTAACTTCACATTGAAAACGTGGGAAATCGAACTATAATGAAGTTTTACCCATTTTGACATAAATAATCAAACTAAGAGTTTTGAAAGTAAACAACCCGAGTAAAATCATTAAGATGTCACAAAGCTTATTGTGACAAGAAATCGTTGTTTTTAGCCTTAAGTTCATGTAGGAAACGTGGGACATAGGACGATAATGAAGTTTTAATGATTTTGTATAAATTCGTAGTTCTAATAGTTTTAAAATATTACAACACGAGTATAAATATATTTTATCTACAAACGCTTATTTCTAATATAAATCGTTGTTTTAAGCCTTAACTTCACATTGGAAACGTGGGAAATCGAAATATAATGAAGTTTTACCCATTTTGACATAAATAATCAAACTAGGAGTTTTGAAAGTAAACAAGCCGAGTATAATTACTAAAGCTTTCACAAAGCTTATTGTGACTAGAAATAGTTGTTTTAAGCATTAACTTCACATTGAAAACGTGGGAAATCGAACAATAATGAAGTTTTACCCATTTTGACATAAATAATCAAACTAAGAGTTTTGAAAGTAAACAAGCCGAGTATAATCATTAAGATGTCACAAAGCTTTTTGTGACTAGAAATCGGTTTTTTAGCCTTAATTCACGTAAGGAACGTGGGACATAGGACGATAATGAAATTTTAACGATTTTGTATAAAATCGTAATTCTAATAGTCTTAAAATTTAACAAGACGAGCATAAACATATTTTATCTACAAACGCTTATTTTTAATAGAAATCGTTGTTTTAAGCCTTAACTTCACATTGGAAACGTTGGAAATCGAACTATAATGAAGTTTTACCCTTTTTGATACAAATAATAAAACTAAGAGTTTTCAAAGTAAAAAAGCCGAGTTTAATCATTAAAGCTTTCACAAAGCTTATTGTGACTAGAAATAGTTGTTTTAAGCCTTAACTTCACATCGAAAACATGGGAAATCGAACTAGAATGACGTTTTACCCATTTTGACATAAATAATCAAACTAAGAGTTTTGAAAGTAGACAACCCGAGTAAAATCATTAAGATGTCACAAAGCTTATTGTGACTAGAAATCGTTATTTTCAGCTTTAACTTCACGTAGGGAACGTGGGACATATGATGATAATGAAGTTTTAACGATTTTGTATAAAATTATAGTTCTAATAGTTTTAAAATTTAACAAGAAGGGCATAAACATATTTTATCTACAAACTCTTATTTTTAATTGAAATCGTTGTTTTAAGCCTTAACTTCACATTGGAAACGTGGGAAATTGAACTATAATGAAGTTTTACCCATTTTGACATAAATAATCAAACTAAGAGTTTTGAAAGTAAACAAGCCGAGTATAATTACTAAAGCTTTCACAAGCTTATTGTGACTAGAAATTGTTGTTTTAAGCCTTAACTTCACATCGAAAACATGGGAAATCGAACTAGAATGAAGTTTTACCCATTTTGACATAAATAATCAAAATAAGAGTTTTGAAAGTAGACAACCCGAGTAAAATCATTAAGATGTCACAAAGCTTATTGTGACTAGAAATCGTTATTTTCAGCTTTAACTTCACGTAGGGAACGTGGGACATATGATGATAATGAAGTTTTAACGATTTTGTATAAAATTATAGTTCTAATAGTTTTAAAATTTAACAAGAAGGGCATAAACATATTTTATCTACAAACTCTTATTTTTAATTGAAATCGTTGTTTTAAGCCTTAACTTCACATTGGAAACGTGGGAAATTGAACTATAATGAAGTTTTACCCATTTTGACATAAATAATCAAACTAAGAGTTTTGAAAGTAAACAAGCCGAGTATAATTACTAAAGCTTTCACAGAGCTTATTGTGACTAGAAATTGTTGTTTTAAGCCTTAACTTCACATCGAAAACATGGGAAATCGAACTAGAATGAAGTTTTACCCATTTTGACATAAATAATCAAAATAAGAGTTTTGAAAGTAGACAACCCGAGTAAAATCATTAAGATGTCACAAAGCTTATTGTGACTAGAAATCGTTATTTTCAAATTTAACTTCACGGTAGGGAACGTGGGAAATAGGACGATAATGAAGTTTTAACGATTTTGTATAAAATCATATTTCTAATAGTCTTAAAATTTAACAAGACGAGCATAAACATATTTTATCTACAAACGCTTATTTTTAATAGAAATCGTTGTTTTAAGCCTTAACTTCACATTGAAAACGTTGGAAATCGAACTATAACGAAGTCTTACCCATTTTGATACAAATAATAAAACTAAGAGTTTTCAAAGTAAAAAAGCCGAGTATAATCATTAAAGCTTTCACAAAGCTTATTGTGACTAGAAATAGTTGTTTTAAGCCTTAACTTCACATTGAAAACGTGGGAAATCGAACTATAATGAAGTTTTACCCATTTTGACATAAATAATCAAACTAAGAGTTTTGAAAGTAAACAACCCAAGTAAAATCATTAAGATGTCACAAAGCTTATTGTGACAAGAAATCGTTGTTTTTAGCCTTAAGTTCAGGTAGAAAACGTGGGACATAGGACGATAATGAAGTTTTAATGATTTTGTATAAATTCATAGTTCTAATAGTTTTAAAATATTACAACACGAGTATAAATATATTTTATCTACAAACGCTTATTTCTAATATAAATCGTTGTTTTAAGCCTTAACTTCACATTGGAAACGTGGAAATCGAAATATAATGAAGTTTTACCCATTTTGACATAAATAATCAAACTAGGAGTTTTGAAAGTAAACAAGCCGAGTATAATTACTAAAGCTTTCACAAAGCTTATTGTGACTAGAAATAGTTGTTTTAAGCATTAACTTCACATTGAAAACGTGGGAAATCGAACAATAATGAAGTTTTACCCATTTTGACATAAATAATCAAACTAAGAGTTTTGAAAGTAAACAAGCCGAGTATAATCATTAAGATGTCACAAAGCTTTTTGTGACTAGAAATCGGTTTTTTAGCCTTAATTCACGTAAGGAACGTGGGACATAGGACGATAATGAAATTTTAACGATTTTGTATAAAATCGTAATTCTAATAGTCTTAAAATTTAACAAGACGAGCATAAACATATTTTATCTACAAACGCTTATTTTTAATAGAAATCGTTGTTTTAAGCCTTAACTTCACATTGGAAACGTTGGAAATCGAACTATAATGAAGTTTTACCCTTTTTGATACAAATAATAAAACTAAGAGTTTTCAAAGTAAAAAGCCGAGTTTAATCATTAAAGCTTTCACAAAGCTTATTGTGACTAGAAATAGTTGTTTTAAGCCTTAACTTCACATCGAAAACATGGGAAATCGAACTAGAATGACGTTTTACCCATTTTGACATAAATAATCAAACTAAGAGTTTTGAAAGTAGACAACCCGAGTAAAATCATTAAGATGTCACAAAGCTTATTGTGACTAGAAATCGTTATTTTCAGCTTTAACTTCACGTAGGGAACGTGGGACATATGATGATAATGAAGTTTTAACGATTTTGTATAAAATTATAGTTCTAATAGTTTTAAAATTTAACAAGAAGGGCATAAACATATTTTATCTACAAACTCTTATTTTTAATTGAAATCGTTGTTTTAAGCCTTAACTTCACATTGGAAACGTGGGAAATTGAACTATAATGAAGTTTTACCCATTTTGACATAAATAATCAAACTAAGAGTTTTGAAAGTAAACAAGCCGAGTATAATTACTAAAGCTTTCACAGAGCTTATTGTGACTAGAAATTGTTGTTTTAAGCCTTAACTTCACATCGAAAACATGGGAAATCGAACTAGAATGAAGTTTTACCCATTTTGACATAAATAATCAAAATAAGAGTTTTGAAAGTAGACAACCCGAGTAAAATCATTAAGATGTCACAAAGCTTATTGTGACTAGAAATCGTTATTTTCAGCTTTAACTTCACGTAGGGAACGTGGGACATATGATGATAATGAAGTTTTAACGATTTTGTATAAAATTATAGTTCTAATAGTTTTAAAATTTAACAAGAAGGGCATAAACATATTTTATCTACAAACTCTTATTTTTAATTGAAATCGTTGTTTTAAGCCTTAACTTCACATTGGAAACGTGGGAAATTGAACTATAATGAAGTTTTACCCATTTTGACATAAATAATCAAACTAAGAGTTTTGAAAGTAAACAAGCCGAGTATAATTACTAAAGCTTTCACAGAGCTTATTGTGACTAGAAATTGTTGTTTTAAGCCTTAACTTCACATCGAAAACATGGGAAATCGAACTAGAATGAAGTTTTACCCATTTTGACATAAATAATCAAAATAAGAGTTTTGAAAGTAGACAACCCGAGTAAAATCATTAAGATGTCACAAAGCTTATTGTGACTAGAAATCGTTATTTTCAGCCTTAACTTCAGGTAGGGAACGTGGGAAATAGGACGATAATGAAGTTTTAACGATTTTGTATAAAATCATATTTCTAATAGTCTTAAAATTTAACAAGACGAGCATAAACATATTTTATCTACAAACGCTTATTTTTAATAGAAATCGTTGTTTTAAGCCTTAACTTCACATTGAAAACGTTGGAAATCGAACTATAACGAAGTCTTACCCATTTTGATACAAATAATAAAACTAAGAGTTTTCAAAGTAAAAAAGCCGAGTATAATCATTAAAGCTTTCACAAAGCTTATTGTGACTAGAAATAGTTGTTTTAAGCCTTAACTTCACATTGAAAACGTGGGAAATCGAACTATAATGAAGTTTTACCCATTTTGACATAAATAATCAAACTAAGAGTTTTGAAAGTAAACAACCCAAGTAAAATCATTAAGATGTCACAAAGCTTATTGTGACAAGAAATCGTTGTTTTTAGCCTTAAGTTCAGGTAGAAAACGTGGGACATAGGACGATAATGAAGTTTTAATGATTTTGTATAAATTCGTAGTTCTAATAGTTTTAAAATATTACAACACGAGTATAAATATATTTTATCTACAAACGCTTATTTCTAATATAAATCGTTGTTTTAAGCCTTAACTTCACATTGGAAACGTGGGAAATCGAAATATAATGAAGTTTTACCCATTTTGACATAAATAATCAAACTAGAGTTTTGAAAGTAAACAAGCCGAGTATAATTACTAAAGCTTTCACAAAGCTTATTGTGACTAGAAATAGTTGTTTTAAGCATTAACTTCACATTGAAAATGTGGGAAATCGAACAATAAGGAAGTTTTACCCATTTTGACATAAATAATCAAACTAAGAGTTTTGAAAGTAAACAAGCCGAGTATAATCATTAAGATGTCACAAAGCTTTTTGTGACTAGAAATCGTTTTTTTAGCCTTAATTCACGTAAGGAACGTGGGAAATAGGATGATAATGAAGTTTTAACGATTTTGTATAAAATCATAGTTCTAATAGTCTTAAAATTTAACAAGACGAGCATAAACATATTTTATCTACAAACGCTTATTTTTAATATAAATCGTCGTTTTAAGCCTTAACTTCACATTGGAAACGTGGGAAATCGAAATTAAATGAAGTTTTACCCATATTGACATAAATAATAAAACTAAGAGTTTTCAAAGTAAAAAAGCCGAGTATAATCATTAAAGCTTTCACAAAGCTTATTGTGACTAGAAATAGTTGTTTTAAGCCTTAACTTCACATCGAAAACATGGGAAATCGAACTAGAATGAAGTTTTACCCATTTTGACATAAATAATCAAACTAAGAGTTTTGAAAGTAGACAACCCGAGTAAAATCATTAAGATGTCACAAAGCTTATTGTGACTAGAAATCGTTATTTTCAGCCTTAACTTCACGTAGGGAACGTGGGACATATGATGATAATGAAGTTTTAACGATTTTGTATAAAATTATAGTTCTAATAGTTTTAAAATTTAACAAGAAGGGCATAAACATATTTTATCTACAAACTCTTATTTTTAATTGAAAACGTTGTTTTAAGCCTTAACTTCACATTGGAAACGTGGGAAATTGAACTATAATGAAGTTTTACCCATTTTGACATAAATAATCAAACTAAGAGTTTTGAAAGTAAACAAGCCGAGTATAATCATTAAAGCTTTCACAAAGCTTATTGTGACTAGAAATAGTTGTTTTAAGCCTTAACTTCACATCGAAAACGTGGGAAATCGAACTATAATGAAGTTTTACCCATTTTGACATAAATAATCAAACTAGGAGTTTTGAAAGTAAACAACCGAGTAAAATCATTAAGATATCACAAAGCTTATTGAGACTATAAATCGTTGTTTTCAGCCTTAAGTTCACGTAGGGAACGTGGGACATAGGACGCTAATGAAGTTTTAATGATTTTGATTAAAATCGTAGTTCTAATAGTTTTAAAATTTAACAAGACGAGTATAAATATATTCTATCAACAAACGCTTATTTTTAATATAAATCGTCGTTTTAAGCCTTAACTTCACATTGGAAACGTGGAAATCGAAATAAAATGAAGTTTTACCCATATTAACATAAATAATCAAACTAGGAGTTTTGAAAGTAAACAAGCCGGTATAATCACTAAAGCTTTCACAAAGCTTATTGTGACTAGAAATAGTTGTTTTAAGCCTTAACTTCACATTGAAAACGTGGGAAATCGAACTATAATGAAGTTTTACCCATTTTGACATAAATAACCAAACTAAGAGTTTTGAAAGTAAACAAGCCGAGTATAATCATTAAAGCTTTCACAAAGCTTATTGTGACTAGAAATAGTTGGTTTAAGCCTTAACTTCACATTGAAAACGTGGGAAATCGAACAATAATGAAGTTTTACCCATTTTGACATAAATAATCAAACTAAGAGTTTTGAAATTAAACAAGCCGAGTTTAATAATTAAGATGTTACAAAGCTTATTGTGACTAGAAATCGTTTTTTTAGCCTTAACTTCACGTAAGGAACGTGGGACATAGGACGATAATGAAGTTTTAACGATTTTGTATAAAATCGTAATTCAAATAGTCTTAAAATTTAACAAGACGAGTATAAACATATTTTATCTACAAACTCTTATTTTTAATAGAAATCATTTTTTTAATCCCTACCTTCACATTGAAAACGTGGGAAATCGAATTATAATGAAGTTTAACCCATTTTGACAAAAATAATCAAACTAAGAATTTTGAAAGTAAACAAGCCGAGTATAATCATTAAAGCTTTCACAAAGCTTATTGTGACTAGAAATAGTTGTTTTAAGCCTTAACTTCACATTGAAAACGTGGGAAATCGAACTATAATGAAGTTTTACCCATTTTGACATAAATAATCAAACTAAGAGTTTTGAAAGTAGACAACCCGAGTAAAATCATTAAGATGTCACAAAGCTTATTGTGACTAGAAATCGTTATTTTCAGCCTTAACTTCACGTAGGGAACGTGGGACATATGATGATAATGAAGTTTTGACGATTTTGTATAAAATTATAGTTCTAATAGTTTTAAAATTTAACAAGAAGGGCATAAACATATTTTATCTACAAACTCTTATTTTTAATTGAAAACGTTGTTTTAAGCCTTAACTTCACATTGGAAACGTGGGAAATTGAACTATAATGAAGTTTTACCCATTTTGACATAAATAATCAAACTAAGAGTTTTGAAAGTAAACAAGCCGAGTATAATCATTAAAGCTTTCACAAAGCTTATTGTGACTAGAAATAGTTGTTTTAAGCCTTAACTTCACATCGAAAACGTGGGAAATCGAACTATAATGAAGTTTTACCCATTTTGACATAAATAATCAAACTAGGAGTTTTGAAAGTAAACAACCCGAGTAAAATCATTAAGATATCACAAAGCTTATTGAGACTAGAAATCGTTGTTTTCAGCCTTAAGTTCACGTAGGGAACGTGGGACACATGACGCTAATGAAGTTTTAATGATTTTGTATAAAATCGTAGTTCTAATAGTTTTAAAATTTAACAAGACGAGTATAAATATATTTTATCAACAAACGCTTATTTTTAATATAAATCGTCGTTTTAAGCCTTAACTTCACATTGGAAACGTGGGAAATCGAAATAAAATGAAGTTTTACCCATATTGACATAAATAATCAAACTAGGAGTTTTGAAAGTAAACAAGCCGAGTATAATCACTAAAGCTTTCACAAAACTTATTGTGACTAGAAATAGTTGTTTTAAGCCTTAACTTCACATTGAAAACGTGGGAAATCGAACTATAATGAAGTTTTACCCATTTTGACATAAATAGTCAAACTAAGAGTTTTGAAAGTAAACAAGCCGAGTATAATCATTAAAGCTTTCACAAAGCTTATCAGGACTAGAAATAGTTGTCTTAAGCCTTAACTTCACATTGAAAACGTGGGAAATCGAACAATAATGAAGTTTTACCCATTTTGACATAAATAATCAAACTAAGAGTTTTGAAAGTAAACAAGCCGAGTTTAATAATTAAGATGTCACAAAGCTTATTGTGACTAGAAATCGTTTTTTTAGCCTTAACTTCACGT
This sequence comes from Stephania japonica, assembly GCA_039657345.1. Taxonomy (NCBI): domain Eukaryota; kingdom Viridiplantae; phylum Streptophyta; class Magnoliopsida; order Ranunculales; family Menispermaceae; genus Stephania; species Stephania japonica. The sequence continues at coordinate 27,120,581 of CM077558.1, read as the reverse complement.
AAGGAACGTGGGACATAGGACGATAATGAAGTTTTAACGATTTTGTATAAAATCGTAATTCAAATAGTCTTAAAATTTAACAAGACGAGCATAAACATATTTTATCTACAAACTCTTATTTTTAATAGAAATCATTTTTTTAATCCCTACCTTCACCTTGAAAACGTGGGAAATCGAATTATAATGAAGTTTAACCCATTTTGACAAAAATAATCAAACTAAGAGTTTTGAAAGTAAACAAGCCGAGTATAATCATTAAAGCTTTCACAAAGCTTATTGTGACTAGAAATAGTTGTTTTAAGCCTTAACTTCACATTGAAAACGTTGGAAATTGAACTATAATGAAGTTTTACCCATTTTGACATAAATAATCAAACTAAGAGTTTTGAAAGTAAACAAGCCGAGTATAATCATTAAAGCTTTCACAAAGCTTATTGTGACTAGAAATAGTTGTTTTAAGCCTTAACTTCACATCGAAAACGTGGGAAATCGAACTATAATGAAGTTTTACCCATTTTGACATAAATAATCAAACTAGGAGTTTTGAAAGTAAACAACCCGGGTAAAATCATTAAGATATCACAAAGCTTATTGAGACTAGAAATCGTTGTTTTCAGCCTTAAGTTCACGTAGGGAACGTGGGACATAGGACGCTAATGAAGTTTTAATGATTTTGTATAAAATCGTAGTTCTAATAGTTTTAAAATTTAACAAGACGAGTATAAATATATTCTATCAACAAACGCTTATTTTTAATATAAATCGTCGTTTTAAGCCTTAACTTCACATTGGAAACGTGGGAAATCGAAATAAAATGAAGTTTTACCCATATTAACATAAATAATCAAACTAGGAGTTTTGAAAGTAAACAAGCCGAGTATAATCACTAAAGCTTTCACAAAGCTTATTGTGACTAGAAATAGTTGTTTTAAGCCTTAACTTCACATTGAAAACGTGGGAAATCGAACTATAATGAAGTTTTACCCATTTTGACATAAATAACCAAACTAAGAGTTTTGAAAGTAAACAAGCCGAGTATAATCATTAAAGCTTTCACAAAGCTTATTGTGACTAGAAATAGTTGGTTTAAGCCTTAACTTCACATTGAAAACGTGGGAAATCGAACAATAATGAAGTTTTACCCATTTTGACATAAATAATCAAACTAAGAGTTTTGAAAGTAAACAAGTCGAGTTTAATAATTAAGATGTCACAAAGCTTATTGTGACTAGAAATGGTTTTTTTAGCCTTAACTTCACGTAAGGAACGTGGGACATAGGACGATAATGAAGTTTTAACGATTTTGTATAAAATCGTAATTCAAATAGTCTTAAAATTTAACAAGACGAGCATAAACATATTTTATCTACAAACTCTTATTTTTAATAGAAATCATTTTTTTAATCCCTACCTTCACATTGAAAACGTGGGAAATCGAATTATAATGAAGTTTAACCCATTTTGACAAAAATAATCAAACTAAGAGTTTTGAAAGTAAACAAGCCGAGTATAATCATTAAAGCTTTCACAAAGCTTATTGTGACTAGAAATAGTTGTTTTAAGCCTTAACTTCACATTGAAAACGTGGGAAATCGAACTATAATGAAGTTTTACCCATTTTGACATAAATAATCAAACTAAGAGTTTTGAAAGTAAACAACCCAAGTAAAATTATTAAGATGTAACAAAGCTTATTGTGACTAGAAGTCGTTGTTTTTAGACTTAAGTTCATGTAGGAAACGTGGGACATAGGACGATAATGAAGTTTTAATGATTTTGTATAAATTCGTAGTTCTAATAGTTTTAAAATATTACAACACGAGTATAAATATATTTTATCTACAAACGCTTATTTTTAATATAAATCGTTGTTTTAAGCCTTAACTTCACATTGGAAACGTGGGAAATCGAAATATAATGAAGTTTTACCCATTTTGACATAAATAATCAAACTAGGAGTTTTGAAAGTAAACAAGCCGAGTATAATTACTAAAGCTTTCACAAAGCTTATTGTGACTAGAAATAGTTGTTTTAAGCATTAACTTCACATTGAAAACGTGGGAAATCGAACAATAATGAAGTTTTACCCATTTTGACATAAATAATCAAACTAAGAGTTTTGAAAGTAAACAAGCCGAGTATAATCATTAAGATGTCACAAAGCTTTTTGTGACTAGAAATCGTTTTTTTAGCCTTAATTCACGTAAGGAACGTGGGAAATAGGATGATAATGAAGTTTTAACGATTTTGTATAAAATCATAGTTCTAATAGTCTTAAAATTTAACAAGACGAGCATAAACATATTTTATCTACAAACGCTTATTTTTAATAGAAATCGTTGTTTTAAGCCTTAACTTCACATTGGAAACGTTGGAAATCGAACTATAACGAAGTCTTACCCATTTTGATACAAATAATAAAACTAAGAGTTTTCAAAGTAAAAAAGCCGAGTATAATCATTAAAGCTTTCACAAAGCTTATTGTGACTAGAAATAGTTGTTTTAAGCCTTAACTTCACATCGAAAACATGGGAAATCGAACTAGAATGAAGTTTTACCTATTTTGACATAAATAATCAAACTAAGAGTTTTGAAAGTAGACAACCCGAGTAAAATCATTAAGATGTCACAAAGCTTATTGTGACTAGAAATCGTTATTTTCAGCCTTAACTTCACGTAGGGAACGTGGGACATATGATGATAATGAAGTTTTAACGATTTTGTATAAAATTATAGTTCTATTAGTTTTAAAATTTAACAAGAAGGGCATAAACATATTTTATCTAAAAACTCTTATTTTTAATTGAAAACGTTGTTTTAAGCCTTAACTTCACATTGGAAACGTGGGAAATTGAACTATAATGAAGTTTTACCCATTTTGACATAAATAATCAAACTAAGAGTTTTGAAAGTAAACAAGCCGAGTATAATCATTAAAGCTTTCACAAAGCTTATTGTGACTAGAAATAGTTGTTTTAAGCCTTAACTTCACATCGAAAACGTGGGAAATCGAACTATAATGAAGTTTTACCCATTTTGACATAAATAATCAAACTAAGAGTTTTGAAAGTAAACAACCCGAGTAAAATCATTAAGATATCACAAAGCTTATTGAGACTAGAAATCGTTGTTTTCAGCCTTAAGTTCACGTAGGGAACGTGGGACATAGGACGCTAATGAAGTTTTAATGATTTTGTATAAAATCGTAGTTCTAATAGTTTTAAAATTTAACAAGACGAGTATAAATATATTTTATCAACAAACGCTTATTTTTAATATAAATCGTCGTTTTAAGCCTTAACTTCACATTGGAAACGTGGGAAATCGAAATAAAATGAAGTTTTACCCATATTGACATAAATAATCAAACTAGGAGTTTTGAAAGTAAACAAGCCGAGTAGTATAATCACTAAAGCTTTCACAAAACTTATTGTGACTAGAAATAGTTGTTTTAAGCCTTAACTTCACATTGAAAACGTGGGAAATCGAACTATAATGAAGTTTTACCCATTTTGACATAAATAGTCAAACTAAGAGTTTTGAAAGTAAACAAGCCGAGTATAATCATTAAAGCTTTCACAAAGCTTATCGTGACTAGAAATAGTTGTTTTAAGCCTTAACTTCACATTGAAAACGTGGGAAATCGAACAATAATGAAGTTTTACCCATTTTGACATAAATAATCAAACTAAGAGTTTTGAAAGTAAACAAGCCGAGTTTAATAATTAAGATGTCACAAAGCTTATTGTGACTAGAAATCGTTTTTTTAGCCTTAACTTCACGTAAGGAACGTGGGACATAGGACGATAATGAAGTTTTAACGATTTTGTATAAAATCGTAATTCAAATAGTCTTAAAATTTAACAAGACGAGCATAAACATATTTTATCTACAAACTCTTATTTTTAATAGAAATCATTTTTTTAATCCCTACCTTCACATTGAAAACGTGGGAAATCGAATTATAATGAAGTTTAACCCATTTTGACAAAAATAATCAAACTAAGAGTTTTGAAAGTAAACAAGCCGAGTATAATCATTAAAGCTTTCACAAAGCTTATTGTGACTAGAAATAGTTGTTTTAAGCCTTAACTTCACATTGAAAACGTGGGAAATCGAACTATAATGAAGTTTTACCCATTTTGACATAAATAATCAAACTAAGAGTTTTGAAAGTAAACAACCCAAGTAAAATTATTAAGATGTAACAAAGCTTATTGTGACTAGAAGTCGTTGTTTTTAGACTTAAGTTCATGTAGGAAACGTGGGACATAGGACGATAATGAAGTTTTAATGATTTTGTATAAATTCGTAGTTCTAATAGTTTTAAAATATTACAACACGAGTATAAATATATTTTATCTACAAACGCTTATTTTTAATATAAATCGTTGTTTTAAGCCTTAACTTCACATTGGAAACGTGGGAAATCGAAATATAATGAAGTTTTACCCATTTTGACATAAATAATCAAACTAGGAGTTTTGAAAGTAAACAAGCCGAGTATAATTACTAAAGCTTTCACAAAGCTTATTGTGACTAGAAATAGTTGTTTTAAGCATTAACTTCACATTGAAAACGTGGGAAATCGAACAATAATGAAGTTTTACCCATTTTGACATAAATAATCAAACTAAGAGTTTTGAAAGTAAACAAGCCGAGTATAATCATTAAGATGTCACAAAGCTTTTTGTGACTAGAAATCGTTTTTTTAGCCTTAATTCACGTAAGGAACGTGGGAAATAGGATGATAATGAAGTTTTAACGATTTTGTATAAAATCATAGTTCTAATAGTCTTAAAATTTAACAAGACGAGCATAAACATATTTTATCTACAAACGCTTATTTTTAATAGAAATCGTTGTTTTAAGCCTTAACTTCACATTGGAAACGTTGGAAATCGAACTATAACGAAGTCTTACCCATTTTGATACAAATAATAAAACTAAGAGTTTTCAAAGTAAAAAAGCCGAGTATAATCATTAAAGCTTTCACAAAGCTTATTGTGACTAGAAATAGTTGTTTTAAGCCTTAACTTCACATCGAAAACATGGGAAATCGAACTAGAATGAAGTTTTACCTATTTTGACATAAATAATCAAACTAAGAGTTTTGAAAGTAGACAACCCGAGTAAAATCATTAAGATGTCACAAAGCTTATTGTGACTAGAAATCGTTATTTTCAAATTTAACTTCACGTAGGGAACGTGGGACATATGATGATAATGAAGTTTTAACGATTTTGTATAAAATTATAGTTCTATTAGTTTTAAAATTTAACAAGAAGGGCATAAACATATTTTATCTACAAACTCTTATTTTTAATTGAAAACGTTGTTTTAAGCCTTAACTTCACATTGGAAACGTGGGAAATTGAACTATAATGAAGTTTTACCCATTTTGACATAAATAATCAAACTAAGAGTTTTGAAAGTAAACAAGCCGAGTATAATCATTAAAGCTTTCACAAAGCTTATTGTGACTAGAAATAGTTGTTTTAAGCCTTAACTTCACATCGAAAACGTGGGAAATCGAACTATAATGAAGTTTTACCCATTTTGACATAAATAATCAAACTAAGAGTTTTGAAAGTAAACAACCCGAGTAAAATCATTAAGATATCACAAAGCTTATTGAGACTAGAAATCGTTGTTTTCACCTTAAGTTCACGTAGGGAACGTGGGACATAGGACGCTAATGAAGTTTTAATGATTTTGTATAAAATCGTAGTTCTAATAGTTTTAAAATTTAACAAGACGAGTATAAATATATTTTATCAACAAACGCTTATTTTTAATATAAATCGTCGTTTTAAGCCTTAACTTCACATTGGAAACGTGGGAAATCGAAATAAAATGAAGTTTTACCCATATTGACATAAATAATCAAACTAGGAGTTTTGAAAGTAAACAAGCCGAGTATAATCACTAAAGCTTTCACAAAACTTATTGTGACTAGAAATAGTTGTTTTAAGCCTTAACTTCACATTGAAAACGTGGGAAATCGAACTATAATGAAGTTTTACCCATTTTGACATAAATAGTCAAACTAAGAGTTTTGAAAGTAAACAAGCCGAGTATAATCATTAAAGCTTTCACAAAGCTTATCGTGACTAGAAATAGTTGTTTTAAGCCTTAACTTCACATTGAAAACGTGGGAAATCGAACAATAATGAAGTTTTACCCATTTTGACATAAATAATCAAACTAAGAGTTTTGAAAGTAAACAAGCCGAGTTTAATAATTAAGATGTTACAAAGCTTATTGTGACTAGAAATCGTTTTTTTAGCCTTAACTTCACGTAAGGAACGTGGGACATAGGACGATAATGAAGTTTTAACGATTTTGTATAAAATCGTAATTCAAATAGTCTTAAAATTTAACAAGACGAGCATAAACATATTTTATCTACAAACTCTTATTTTTAATAGAAATCATTTTTTTAATCCCTACCTTCACATTGAAAACGTGGGAAATCGAATTATAATGAAGTTTAACCCATTTTGACAAAAATAATCAAACTAAGAGTTTTGAAAGTAAACAAGCCGAGTATAATCATTAAAGCTTTCACAAAGCTTATTGTGACTAGAAATAGTTGTTTTAAGCCTTAACTTCACATTGAAAACGTGGGAAATCGAACAATAATGATGTTTTACCCATTTTGACATAAATAATCAAACTAAGAGTTTTGAAAGTAAACAAGCCGAGTATAATCATTAAGATGTCACAAAGCTTATTGTGACTAGAAATCGTTTTTTTAGCCTTACTTCACGTAAGGAACGTGGGACATAGGACGATAATGAAGTTTTAACGATTTTGTATAAAATCGTAATTCTAATAGTCTTAAAATTTAACAAGATGAGCATAAACATATTTTATCTACAAACGCTTATTTTTAATAGAAATCGTTGTTTTAAGCCTTAACTTCACATTGGAAACGTTGGAAATCGAACTATAATGAAGTTTTACCCATTTTGATACAAATAATAAAACTAAGAGTTTTCAAAGTAAAAAAGCCGAGTATAATCATTAAAGCTTTCACAAAGCTTATTGTGACTAGAAATAGTTGTTTTAAGCCTTAACTTCACATCGAAAACATGGGAAATCGAACTAGAATGACGTTTTACCCATTTTGACATAAATAATCAAACTAAGAGTTTTGAAAGTAGACAACCCGAGTAAAATCATTAAGATGTCACAAAGCTTATTGTGACTAGAAATCGTTATTTTCAGCTTTAACTTCACGTAGGGAACGTGGGACATATGATTATAATGAAGTTTTAACGATTTTGTATAAAATTATAGTTCTAATAGTTTTAAAATTTAACAAGAAGGGCATAAACATATTTTATCTACAAACTCTTATTTTTAATTGAAATCGTTGTTTTAAGCCTTAACTTCACATTGGAAACGTGGGAAATTGAACTATAATGAAGTTTTACCCATTTTGACATAAATAATCAAACTAAGAGTTTTGAAAGTAAACAAGACGAGTATAATCATTAAAGCTTTCACAAAGCTTATTGTGACTAGAAATAGTTGTTTTAAGAAAACGTGGGAAATCGAACTATAATGAAGTTTTACCCATTTAGACATAAATAATCAAACTAGGAGTTTTGAAAGTAAACAACCCGGGTAAAATCATTAAGATATCACAAAGCTTATTGAGACTAGAAATCGTTGTTTTCAGCCTTAAGTTCACGTAGGGAACGTGGGACATAGGACGCTAATGAAGTTTTAATGATTTTGTATAAAATCGTAGTTCTAATAGTTTTAAAATTTAACAAGACGAGTATAAATATATTCTATCAACAAACGCTTATTTTTAATATAAATCGTCGTTTTAACACTACAAAAAAATCGCAAATCAGAAACGGAATTTTCCGTTTCTGATTTGCGAAAATTCCGTCTCTGAATGAAATCAGAAACGGAACAGAGACGGACACGTTCCCGTCTCTGAAAACGTCGTCGCTGATACGATCAGAAACGGAATATGGATTCCGTTTCTGATTAGAGACGGAATCGAGACGGCAATTATCCGTTTCTGATTAGAGACGGATTTAGAGACGGAACTTAGAAACGAACGACGAGACGAACAGAAATGGATTTTATTTCGAAATGGTACATTTGTACTTGCATTTGTCTCGATTCCGTTCTTGATTAGCAACGGAATCGAGACGGAATTAATAAATTTATGAATTCTATCTCGATTCCGTGTCTAATCGAGAACGGAATCGAGATCGGAATCGAGACGAATACACATAGTGTCCATCTCGATTCCGTCTCTAATTAAAACGGAATCGAGACGGATAATTCCGTTTCGATTCCGTTTCGATTCCGTTGTTAATTAGAGACGGAATCGAGAGACGAAATTAATATTTCCGTCTCGATCCGTTTGTGATTGATAGAAATATTTACGGAAAATTAGAGACGGAATAGCAACGGAAAATTTGAATTCCGTTGCTAATCCGTCTCTAATTTTCTGTTTTGTTTAAATATGGCACGTATACATAAGCCAATCGATTCTCCAACCTAAAAAATCAAAATACAACCCGATATGACATACTCCATCGCTTTGCACCCCTCCAACAACTCCTTGAGGGTGCTAACATCCCCCAAAGAAGCCAAATTGCGCATCCATACATCAAAAATAATAGCTAAAAATACTCAAAATTAATTTTTATTTCCATTTTCAATTAAAAATATACAAATCTACATTCCACTCGCAATATTATTATTCCATTAAGAGTTCAAAATAACAAAATCATCTACTATCATTTTATCAACTATATGCTCGTCTCAAGTTGAATATTCTATCAACTATTTGCTCGTCTCAAGTTGATGCGAATTGCTACAAATTAATTTGCTACAATGAACAGCGACATCAGTATATCACATCCACGGGACGTACAACAACGACCCACTAACTTCGATTTGTACAACCTATTGATAAATGCAGAGATCTTTATTGGCATTAAGCGTATCGGATGATGACGTTCGGGGATAATGGACGACATACCTTCATAGAAACGCCTAGTCGAACTCGCAACTCTTTCCAAGAGATTAATTTTTTCTAGTTGGATTTTCCGCCCATTCAATGACTTCACCACTGAAAGATCTTTCATCGATCAGCTATTCGAGATGGAGTTCGGAGGCAGCTGAAATGATGATATTGACATTGGACAAATGCTGAAAATTGAAGCATTGCGCGGTGGAGATGGTAAGAGTGTCTTGCTTATGGTTCGGTTGCATTGCGGCCATTCAAACACAACTTCGGAGTTGGTATGGTGAAGTCCTTCAAGCTTCTTTGTCGGGAAAATGTGAAGCTGCATCGTGAAGATTAAGGAGCCCTCACTTTGACGAAGGAATAGAGGTTATCCACAAGAAGTTTGCCAATGCGATAGGATGTTACAATTCAGCATTATCTTGTTGTTGGGAGAGCTCCTTGTCGGCGAAATGAAGAAGTCGTCGAGTCTTAGAATCATATCACAATGGAAGGGTAGCAATGTGCGTCTATCTAAGTAAGCGGGCTCACAGATCATCCATGAGAGAGCATGCAGCTCTGCAGCCAGAGATTCAAGAATCAAATGGGACTCTATCTCATGGTCTCTGACGTCAAGACTCATTTTACGGTTTTGTTTAGTATTACCTCTGGCAATCTTATCTTGAATTATATTGCTGCCTCCGTAGTAATCAACGAGACTAACTGAGAGGATGGAAGGCCGTTCTTCTTTCACACTGCTCCTTGGATCTTTCCTTACAGATGGGACTGCTTTTGACACCACAAATCCAGTCGATAGAGGAATCGCAGAGCCTTTGCTATGTAAAAGATGGGCGAGTTTCAATAGTGAACGTATAACAAAGCATGTTGAGAGTTCTTACAGATACTTCAGATGTGTCAACTCAGCAACAACTGTTGGAATCGACCTGTTGAGACCCTTTGAGGAAACATCACTGCCCATCAATAGCAAAACAAAACCAAGTTCATATCTCAACCAAAATCTTCATTTTCTAGATTGTTTGACATTTTTTGATAGAATTCCACAAAAGGGGTTCAATTATTGAAAGTGTGGAATATGAGATTGAAATCTTACATGCTAACGATGATGAATGATTTATCACTGATAGGCTCGCATTGCAGGCCTTCCCATTGAAGAGGAAGACATGGGTCTCCACTACAACTCGCCGGTGCTCCATTTTCTCGGGTTTCGAGACGCCAATTCATTCCTCAATTCCACCGCTTTGTCCACTGAAACAACACAACAGATTCAAATCAGGATCATCAAACACACACACACACACCAAAAAAAAAAAAAAAAAAAAAAAACCATAGCCAGTCTTCAATTATTTAAGCAATGCAACTCCTAAAAGCATAGGATCTAGAAAAACAAGCAAAATGAGTAGAAACTTACAGTCTGCTTGGTGAGTTCCTTGAACCAAACTGAAAACTTGAAAAATCTCATGAGCATTGCAGATGGGACCCAAGGAGGCTTCGGGCTCTTAACCATTGACATGTTAAGAGCTTCATTTGCGAACACGAGAGAACACAAGCTCCCTATAGTTGGTGGCGACGTCATTTCCCAAGATATATCAAATTTGTCAAATTGTTTCTTCCCATTAATCAAGTACATCAAACACCCTTTCCCAGTTTTAAGCCGAACCATTTAGTCCTATCGAATATGAAGTCAAACAGTGATGGAAGGAAGCTTGTAAGTCCAAGGAGAACACAACGCATGCCTTAGTTTTTATCTCGTTTACATGCAAAATTAGCTGAAATCAACAAATGGTACCGAAACAAAGGCTCACCTTTGCACAATTGATACTCCACATAATTTCTTGCAAAAATCAACTCCAGTATAAACCGATCTGAAGGACAAATAAAAATTGATTCAAGACAAGTTAAATGAACGATAGCCAGACGGGGAAAAAGAATCAAATTGTTGATGGAGCAAAATAGTTGCAAAGTCTAATTAGTCCAGCCAATTAAGCCAAAATATGTTCAAAACACAAGTGTCGGTTTACAGTAGAAAGCACAAAGCTCAATGAAAAATTAGATACCAAATATATGTTTGCGTCATTCCAAAGACACACACACACAATAGTACTTTGATTGCTAATTATTAATTACAAAAGCTTGAAGGATATTAGGACTTGAAAAATGTCCATCCAAAACTCTAGAGGTTCAAGAAGTTCCAAGACATGTTTCAATGGAACTGATATCAAGATAATTCCAAATTCAAGTATTTCAAGATATTCTCTGCTTTCTCAATTGGACAAACATGCATTCCGATCGGAGAATAACCAAAGACTAAATCACAATGATAGCCTAAAAACAAGTAATAAAAGAGAAAAACAACAAGATCACCTACAAGAGTAAGAAGAAAACTAGTATAACAACAATATGAGCATACTAGCATAGAAGGCTGAAAAAGTGTAACAACATAAATAATGCAAAGCATATGTTTTCTCAACATGCCCGTAGGAGTAACTACTTGCTTCTCCGTGAATGGCAAATGACCAAGACCATGCTCAACAACCTGAAATTATTAATTACAAGAAAGAAATAAAAAACGGAAACTATCCCCAGTTTGTAATAAGAAAAAATCTGACTGAGGGCGGAAAGGTACCAAACGAATAAGTCGATATGAATAAAAGACAAAGTCATGCTTTGATATTTCACGGTCCCTGATCAATGTATGCATCCCTCTTATCTATCATAAAATTACCCAATGTCAAGCAAAAAGAACTGAAAAGATAGAACTGTCGGAGGAGGATGAGAATCTTGGAGAACGAATTAAATTAAGACACAAAATCAAACAAACTGTTTCATTTATATACAGCTGCAAGTTACACATTGAGAGTCTCATGTTCGAATATCAGCCAGACTCCTCAACTAGTAACCATGGTATGACAAAATGAAGATCCGAACAGCAACCTGTAATAGTCAAATGTAAAACGTTAACGACATGAAAGATAGTTGCGGTTCAAGCGAATGAAGGTTGTCATCTGTTAAGCACATGATGTAGCTCCATCCAACAAAAGGAAGAACTAAGAAGGAATTTATATTAATCATAACATGATAACATAGACAGAGTAGGAAAACACACACACATATAAAACAAAACAAAAAGGAAAGCATACATTCATATGTTCATGGAATTCAATTTATAAAAGTTCAATAGTCTTGAAAACTGATAGGAATGACTTACAAGGAAGAGGAGTAGCAAGCAGATAAAGGGCCAATGGAGGAACGATTTATTTTACTTATCAATACCACAATATCCTGAAACCAAATTCAAAATAACAAAGATGCCAACTCAAACTTCAGAGGTAGAATTTAAAGAGAAAAACTTGGTTTAGAATGTACACAAATCCATCAACAACAAAAAAATGCAGCCATACCTAAAGTAGTAATCAATCTGTTTACGTACTTTCTTGCTCAAATTAGGTGAAGGGTCGGTCAAGTTCAGCGCCATTGGGGGCCTAGCTTGAGGAGCAATTCAGGTTCAATTTGCTGCAATTCAGGTTCTATTCAGATGCGTAAACCGAGAGACACAGAGAGAGAGATCGAGAGATCGAGAGACCGAGAGACAGAGAGACAGAGAGAGAGACAGAGAGATACCTAAAAATGAAGCCGAAGACGAAGACGAAGACGAAGACGAAGACGATTTCGATCCTTCGGCGGAGTGAGTGAACCCTAGACGAAGATGACGAAGAGGTCGAAGAGGTTGAAGAGAAGAGGCTGAAGAGCCTCTTTGAATGAGTTTTAGTGAGTGAGAGTGGGGCGACGGTTATGTTCTTAAGTCAACTTTCCATAGAGGTTTTCTAAACCTCTATGAATTAGTCCTATTAAAAGTCTTACATGTTTAATTCATAGGGGTTAATTAAAACCTCTATGAATTAAGTGTTATAGAAACCTTAATCATCTAATACATAGGGGTTACTCAAAAACCTCTATTAATTAAGTGTTATAAAAAGCCTAAATTGTTCTAGTGATATATCAACAAAAATTCAAAAGAGAAAGAAAAAATGTGAAACGAAAATTAGCCCAAACATTTATATATCCACGGAAAGTTGTCATGTATTACAAAAGCTCCAAAATTTGGAAGTATACACAAAAACCAACCAATCCTATCGTTCAACAAGAAAAAAAAAGAACACTCACAAAAGCAAAATAGAATAGCCAAGAGAAGATTCACCTCGATAAGCACCTAAGCCACCGGCCCAAAGCCTCCATAACCCCCACCAAGCTCACTTGCCTCCACTATACCCACCACGCCTACCTCCGAGACACGGAGTCCTATAAGGACCAAAATCACCACCACCAAAAAAAGAATGAGTTTAACATGCAAATGAAACAAATCGTCTACAACATGCTCATCGTCAAAAGCAATGAACCCATTCCCTCGAGAACGAAAGGAAAAACTAAAATCCGCCTATCCGAAAACGGAGAAAAAAAAAAAAGGAACTTCATCATCGGTACCCTCCACTACATCGAGCTTCAACAAACCACCATCGTCGCGGTACATTCATTGTCCATTTAATCTAAGCATTTGAAACAAACAACAAGTCAAGTACCTATGTATCACCAACCTGCTCATCTCTCGAGAGCCACGCTTACGTCTCACGCCCAACATTGTCCCCTTGTTGGGGTGGATCGGCCGGATCTATTTGCGGCGGCTGTTGCTGGTCATGAGGTGGCGGTGGTGGTGGCGGTGGTGGTGGTTGTTGCTGAGCTAGGCCTATTTCGTCCATGTCCATCCCAAGATGCTGATGCATGAAGTTCATAACCTTTCGTAGTTGCTCCGCAACGACATCGAACTCTGCCCGCGGCACCACATCCGGCGTCTGCGACGTGCTAGCACCAGGAGTTCCGTATCTCCTCTTCTTTCTCCCTACGGACCCGAGTCCGTAGACACGTCCTTTGGAACACTCACCCGCCACATTGAGGTACACCGCCTCATCATCCACCGATTGCTCCGGTGTAGCCTGGGTCAGCTCCTGACGTCTGCTCTGGAGCCTATCCTGCATATATGCACAACAAACAAAGTACATGATATGGGGTAAGTGAAAGACTTAATAATAATTTACATTTTTATTCTACACTTACATAGAACCGCTCTGATCTAGTATCGATGAATGTCGTCCTGTCGTGATTAACGGTGTGGAGATGCAAGTACAAATCATTCACCGACGGTGGCGTCTCGGATGAATCGGCTGCGTGCGGGACCAAGCATAGTGAACAAGAGTATAAATGTACGAAATATCCTAGATGTTAAAAAAAACTAACCAATCTTTCTTGGGTAGTCGCAAATGACACGGAACCACCACCGTGCTTCGAGGTCCGGTCCCGGGGCCTTCGACCTCGGTGTTCCTATTCTGCGTCGCTTGCCTAGACCTAGCACTGGAAGTCCTCGCTCTCCCGATCTTGCAAGTATCTCCTCCATGCCTCATCTGTAACATAAATTGGGCGCACCCGATTCTTCTTCAACTTGTGCATCAACGCGGTGTACCTTGTGCTGCGCAAGCTTTGTCGTACGCCGCTCGCACGAGATCCTCGGGAAGCGCATCATCCCATCTAAAAAATATCTACAAATTGGCGATTGCTATTGTTAGCACTTATTTGAGAAAATAGTATAAATCATAAGGCACATGGTAGTCTTGTTTACCTTCCATTGTCGCCGGTATTGGTCTTTATGATGAGGCGGTGCAGACTTCCAACAATACCCTTCAGGAATCATCCATCGTTTAAAAACTTTTGTCATCCTCCGTGCACAAAAGTGCGAAGGATGCAACTCCTGTGTTTCATGAACATGCATATCACCTTAACTACTTCTTCAATATTTGACATCCATATTGGAATTGACATATAAAAGTCAAACGCAAACTTACGTATCATTGGCAATCAGCGTGATAGGGATCCCCTGCACGCGAGGGGCCTCCATCCCTGGCCTCTGAGGTGGGCCCGGAGGGCCTGTCACCTCCAACTCTGCTCTTACGTCTTCCTCTCGGGATCTTTGCCGGTGATGCTTTGTGGGGGGTGCGGGCCTCGTGGGTAAAGGAGTCATTGACGTCGGAGAAGGTGTGGGGAAGTGTGTAGTAGGCATAGTCCTTGATGACGACGAAGATGGTACAGACGACCCCGACGGTATGGAAGGGGAAGGTGACGCTGCGGCTGTATCGTGCTCGAGAGACAGAAAGTCGGAATCGATAATGGAGGTATCGAACCACGACCTCGACCGCCACGACCTCTATGGACCCCTCGTGGCCCGACCACGAGGGCCGGTTGGTATTTCGCCGCCGGATGTCGGTGCCGCACCTATTCCGCTGGACGATGGCGTCCTAATGGCAAACCTCGACATCCCCTACGACCACGTCCGCCATGATACCTAACAATCCCGCCACGAGTAAAACATCGAGAAAAGAAGGGCATACAAAAAGTAGAAATTCAGTATATATTATTGGACTTAATAAGAACAAAATCCATGCAAATAAAAGTAACTACATTATTGGTCGTTGACGTATCATATACAAACTTTATTCGCTATCATCCGTTTCAAATTCACTCTCATGAGTAGAAGGTGATGATTCTTCTTCGATTCATCTTCACTATAAACTTCATCGCTTGGACCCGCTTCAACAATGAATCGAGTCCCGATCGGAACATCCAGTTGTTGATATCGGCGTCGCATCATCGACTACGCACGTGGTGGGCATCCCATCTTGGAAAGCAATCTCTGCCGAGCCCTGGTCATTATCGTCTTTGCTAGTTTCCTCGTCGGCCAATTTTGGTGACAAAGAACAAACTGCTAGCCATTCTTGTCGATCGTTCCGCATAGAAGGGTACGAAAGGTAGTAGACTTGAGTGGCTTGCATTGCCGATACAAATGGCTCGTAGTTGTTATATCGTCGACTTCGATGAACCTCTACCAATTGAAGTGTTGGGTGAGTCCTAACACCATGATTCGGTGTAGGGTCATACCATTCGCACTTAAACAAGACCACACGTTTGAGGCCGGTATACTCAATCTCCACAACCTCTTGCAGTACTCCATAATAGTTATGGGAAACATCAGCGTAGTTTGAACCCTTCACCAAACACCGCTGCTCTGCGTCGATCTATCAACGTCATATGTTGCGGAGTGGAACTTATACCCATTAACAAGGTAACCGGGGTAGACGGTACATGATCGACTAGGACCAACAGAAAGATCAACGAGCGTCTCGTCAACTATAGAATTCCGAGCCTATTCGTCAAAATTAGAGATGCAATATGACACATTAGTTATGGGAGAAACATTTGAATCTATAACGTACAAAAGTAATGCCCTTACATATGTTTGAAACCAAATGGGGAAGTTGTGCTCTAGACTACTATCAACTTGCGACTCCCCATTGCTTGAGTGATTTCATCGACGAATATCCTAGAAGAAATGAACGTGTAAGTCGGATGTATTTATAATGTATGAACAATGAATGTCTTGCATTAATGAAAGAAAGTGATGGACATACGAACGTAAGGAGCGATCTCTGGACAATTGAGCGGTATGTACGAATGAGCGGCATTATACTCTTTCTGTTAAGTACCGCTCCTTCGACTTGCCCATGGGTCGACCGGGATAAGTGAAAATCGAGAAATTGCCAACGAAGTTCGGTGTGGGCCCGAGACCGCCATCGTCGTTACGTGGCACTTTGTCATGCAACGTAAAGACGTGATCTTCGAAGTAGTAAGAACAAAAGGACGTGACCTCTTCTACCAAATAAGCATTACACATGGAGCCCTCAACCTTCGCTTTGTTTCGCACATTGTTCTTCAAATGTTTAAGGTACCTATATGAATGTTATAGGAAATGTTGATATAAAACCTATTGAATGGGAAAATAATATCAAGGGCTCAAGATAGTACCTCTCAAATGGATACATCCATCGAAATTGAACGGGACCGGCCGGACGGGCCTCGTAGGCCAAGTGGATTGGTAGGTGTTCCATAGAGTCAAATAAGCTTGGAGGAAAATTTTTTCCAACTTGCAAATGATTTTTGGTATTTCGACTCTAAGACCTCCATATCTTGAATCTTGACACATTTCGCGATAAGGGACCGGAAAAATAGGCTTAATTCGCTAATTGCAACCCAAACCGGGTTTGGGAGAAGTTCTTTGAATGCAATTGGTATCAACCGTTGCATGAATATATGACAATCATGGCTCTTCATGCCGAACATTCGCGAGTTTCTTTGGATCTACACATCGACCAAGATTCGATGCGTAACCATCGAGAAAACACAACTTTTTAACCCACTCGCACAATTTTTGTCTACTTGATGTATCAAGAGCATAGCACCCAAGGACGTAAGTATTTGTCGCCGAATCAATGTGTAGAGAAGGTCGGTGACAATATTCACGAATATCTTGCCTCGATTTTGCATTGTCCTTACTCTTGCCGGTACACACATAATAGTGTTGAAAATGTTGTCAAAAACATTTTTTTCGATGTGCATGACATCTAAGTTGTGGCGGATCAAGTTTGTCTTCCAATACGGCAAGTCCCAGAATATGCTTTTCTTCCTCCATCCCGAATTCTTAGCTATCCGCCCATTCACGAGATTCGGCGCCGATTTCATGTCACCTTCATCAAGCCAAACGATTCAATTTACGCCAAAATTTCTTCACCAGAGACATGAGCGAAGCGGATCATCGATTATGACCATTTTGCCTCTAATGAAATTTTTTTTGTCTTTCCTTAATGGTGATGACTTCTCAAGCAAGAAACGACGATGACAATCAAACCACGATGTCTTACCTCCATTTCGCAATTGAAATGCATTTGTATCCTCCATACAATATGGACAAGCGTACTTACCGTGTGTTGCTCCAACCGGACAACATGCTATATGCGGGGAAATCACTAACAGTCCATAAAAGGGCAACTCGCATGACAAAATTTGTCTTGGTGGAAACGTCGTATGTAACCACCCCATTGTTCCATAAATCTTGCAACTCTTTCACAAGCGGCTGAAGGAACACGTCGATTTTCTGCTTTGGGCTGGTCGGTCCAAGAACGATAACCGTTAAGAACATAAACTCAGATTTCATGCACATCGACGGTGGAAGGTTGTAAGGAGTCAATATCACGGGCCACGAAGAGTACGATTTCCGGAAATCCCAAATACTTGAAAACCATCGGTGCACAATCCTAAACGAACATTCGAACCTCGGCGGCAAAGTCTTTATTGACGTCATTAAAATGTCTCCAAGCAATCGAATCGAAACGTGTTGCATAACATCTTCGGCGATGAATGATCTCCATGCCATCGCATATGTTTTGCGGTTGACTCGACGCATACAATCGTTGCAACCGAGGGGCCCAAAGGGAAGTAGTACATTCTTTTGCAAGGGCGGTTTTTTGTGTTCCGACCACGACCTCGTCGATGTGCAACGTATCGTGATTTCCCACAAAATTTACATGACGTCAACTCGAGTCCACTCCCCAATAAATCATACATTGGTCCTCACAACAATCTATTTTCTCAACAGGTAGACCTAGACCTCGCATTAGTCTTTTAGTGGCATAAAAATTCTCAACCATTGAGTTGTCATTTGGCAAACAATCCTTCATGAGTTTAATGATTTCATTATACCCTCGTTCGAGATATATGATGTTCAGACTTGATCGCAAGTAATCTTGCCATTGCCGACAACGTTGTCATGGTTTCGCAACCAGGCCACAATTGTTCCCTACTTGCATCAATCATGTCATATAGTTGGCGTGCTTGGGGGTTTGGTGATTCTTCCATGACATTCCAATTGAAACTTGGACTGCCACGTTGTGTAGCATCTCGCGGTAAGGTGTCGGATCGTAGCCTCGAACATCAGCATCATCAATATGGCAATCCATTGCGTGAAAATTTTGCGGCCCTTCATCTCCGTTCTCACCATGTTCGTACCAACTGTGATATCCCCGGACAAATCCATACCTACATAGGTGGTGCTCAACCGTTTCGACGTCAGTGCGGAACAAGTCGACATTTCTTAAAATTGCACGGACATCTAATCTTCCGTTCACTTTGGTATGTAGGACAATGTTGTTTTGCAAATGATATGAATTCTTTAACCTTCGCCGCGAATTCAATTCGAACATAACCGTTGTCGAGCCGGTTGTACATCCGATCTCTGTTTATAGACGACATTCCTAGTCGAACGTAACCCTTGTCGAGCCGGTTGTCTATTCAAGTAATGAAATAATAATGAGTAAGATGATAAGAAGCCTCCAAAATGGAGAATATTGTAAATCGGAAATGCGATCTACACCATCTAAAGAGAAGAAATTGATAGCTTAGTGAAAGAACGAGGTTCGCACATTAAACTCATGGGTAGAGAATAAATTGACAAAGTTAGGAAGTCATTAATGAGTCATCACAATGTAAAGAGAAGGAATTGATTGAGTTATGTTGTTTATGTAAGAAGCTTGGGCATTATCAAAAGGATTGTTGTAAATGACTCATAATAAACATGTATAACATGTATTATAAGGGTTGGTTAGGTCCTGGACGAGTTTAAGGGTCGCTAACACAAAGGGATAAAATAATTTTTTTGAGTTCCCTGCGGTTAGCGCGCTAATTACGAATTAGCGCGCTAATTAGCTTACCATATATTTTTGACTGTTGGAAATCAAGCTTTACATTTGAATTTTTGATTTCCTGGATTCCTAACACGGCTATAAACGGTCATATTGGAATTCCTATCATGATAAAACCACCACAAACTTGGTTGTAACATAAGGGAGAAGAAACACATTTCAAAATTCAAGATCTACAAAGAGAAGAAATTTGAATTTTTAGAAGGAGCAATAGGAGATCTTTTTGGCTATTCTTAAGTCCTCAAATCCAGCACCTTTGAGGCTTACAAAGGAAATGCGATCTACACCATCTAAAGAGAAGAAATTGATAGCTAAGTGAAAGAACGAGGTTCGCACATTAAACTCATGGGTAGAGAATAAATTGACAAAGTTAGGAAGTCATTAATGAGTCATCACAATGTAAAGAGAAGGAATTGATTGAGTTATGTTGTTTATGTAAGAAGCTTGGGCATTATCAAAAGGATTGTTGTAAATGACTCATAATAAACATGTATAACATGTATTATAAGGGTTGGTTAGGTCCTGGACGAGTTTAAGGGTCGCTAACACAAAGGGATAAAATAATTTTTTTGAGTTCCATGGTTAGCGCGCTAATTACGAAATTAGCGCGCTAATTAGCCACTTGCCATATATTTTTGATTGTTGGAAATCAAGCTTTACATTTGAATTTTTGATTACCTGGATTCCTAACACGGCTATAAACGGTCATATTGGAATTCCTATCATGATAACCAACAACACCTAACTAATCAATCATCCATAGCAAGTGCATGAATATGAAATTACTAACTATAACATCAAACGACAAAGTAATTACCTCAGTACATGATTCTAATGTATTATAATGACTCTCATGACATGCTTTACCGATAAAATAAACATGGAATAACAACCAAATACGGATGACATGCTTTACCGATAAAATAAACATGGAATAACAACCAAATACGGAATCAATATAAATCTTGAATTGCTCAATTAAAAGGTTGAAATGAAATAGTACATATTAATAAACCTAAAAATAGAACAAGCATAACCTCAATAACTATGCATGTAAGAGAAGAAGCGAGAACAAAAACTTCTAAACCAAACAAAAGACACAACATTAACTTAATAGATCAAGTGAAGAACACCAACTAATGCACAATCAACCAAGGAACAAATCAAATCACTCAAGAACAGTTAAAATAAAACCTCATAAAGTAATAACAATTATAAGAACTGAACTCTTAAAATATGTCACATGATAAAGAGTTTGTTCCTTCACAGTTCATAAACAATAAGGTAGTACTATAACACGGCCAATTGCCAAGACGAATATACAAAAATAAAATGGATTCCATGACCATAATAGCTAAGACCTTTCAAGAAAATAAATTTTTCATTTAAATCCATTTATTAGACTAGTATAGCTGAGCCGCTAAGAAAACCTAGTATACACAATGGTCAGCCACATTATGTTCATTTCCTATATTTGAACATCAAGGCATATATATGACTGCCTTCCCTAGCGAGATATAGCTTCGAGTTCAAGTGAAAATCTATAACATATTTCATTCATGAGCATAATATTTGCAATGCTAACAAGTATTACGACTTTAATATTCCTGGATGCCGCATATAATGTACGTAGGAACACCGGACACCCCAAATATTTATTGATAGATGGAAATTTATGAAGTCTCCATGCTTAATTTAAATTGGAAAATCTCTCTAGATAAAATAGCTTCTTGCCTTCAACTCCGATGTTTACTAGAAGATCGAACTATCAAATGAACCATAGCGGAAACTTAAATAATTCTCATGTCACCCGACGGAATATTCCATTAATTTTTTAAATTAGATAAACAAGGGGACTAGAACGCCAACCTGACAGACGCAAATTTTTAGCGAAAACGGCCAAGCAGTTCAGTACTTCCTCAAAACCGTCACAAGGTGAATGATCTCTATGAAAGCTGAAGAGCTCTTGATCATGAGTGTTGCCTGCATTATAAAGAACAATAAAAAACAAATAAGAAATGAAGATTGTAGTAAGACTCCAAAACTACAAATTCCTTGCTAACCGGATCCGAATCGAGACCAGAGAGAGCGAGAGATATCGGCGATGAAGGAGGCCGGCGCGACGAGACGGAGAGACCGAGAGACGGCGAGACCGGGTAGCACGACCGGACGGAGAAACGGAGACCACCGCGACCGGACGGCCGAGAGCGAGCACCGAGAGAGACCAGCTCGCACGACCGGACGGAGAGAGACGAGACGATCGAACGGGATGGACGTGTGGGGACGAGACGATCGAACGGGATGGACGTGTGGGGACGAGACGATCGACCGGCGCGACGAGACGGAGAGACGGATTTAGGTTTTTGGGGTTTTTTCGTGGGAATGATTTGGGGATTTCGTGTTTTGTTGCGGGGGGTGGGGGGTGGGGTGCGGGAAGGAGAAGAGGCTGCCAGGATCAGAGAAAATACAAATCTCGAGGAATGATGAACGGCCATAAGAAATGAAGAATTTGGCGGGAATGGTGGCGCCAAATTTCAGAGACGGAATTTAATTCCGTCTCTAATTCCGTCTCTAACTATTACAATTAGAAACGGAATAAGTTCCGTTTCTAATTCCGTGTCTGATTTAGAAACGGAAATAAATTCCGTTTCTAATTCCGTTGCTGATTTGCTGTTTTTTTGTAGTGTAAGCCTTAACTTCACATTGGAAACGTGGGAAATCGAAATAAAATGAAGTTTTACCCATATTAACATAAATAATCAAACTAGGAGTTTTGAAAGTAAACAAGCCGAGTATAATCACTAAAGCTTTCACAAAACTTATTGTGACTAGAAATAGTTGTTTTAAGCCTTAACTTCACATTGAAAACGTGGGAAATCGAACTATAATGAAGTTTTACCCATTTTGACATAAATAACCAAACTAAGAGTTTTGAAAGTAAACAAGCCGAGTATAATCATTAAAGCTTTCACAAAGCTTATTGTGACTAGAAATAGTTGGTTTAAGCCTTAACTTCACATTGAAAACGTGGGAAATCGAACAATAATGAAGTTTTACCCATTTTGACATAAATAATCAAACTAAGAGTTTTGAAAGTAAACAAGCCGAGTTTAATAATTAAGATGTCACAAAGCTTTTTGTGACTAGAAATCGTTTTTTAGCCTTAACTTCACGTAAGGAACGTGGGACATAGGACGATAATGAAGTTTTAACGATTTTGTATAAAATCGTAATTCAAATAGTCTTAAAATTTAACAAGACGAGCATAAACATATTTTATCTACAAACTCTTATTTTTAATAGAAATCATTTTTTTAATCCCTACCTTCACATTGAAAACGTGGGAAATCGAATTATAATGAAGTTTAACCCATTTTGACAAAAATAATCAAACTAAGAGTTTTGAAAGTAAACAAGCCGAGTATAATCATTAAAGCTTTCACAAAGCTTATTGTGATTAGAAATAGTTGTTTTAAGCCTTAACTTCACATTGAAAACGTGGGAAATCGAACTATAATGAAGTTTTATCCATTTTGACATAAATAATCAAACTAAGAGTTTTGAAAGTAAACAACCCGAGTAAAATCATTAAGATGTAACAAAGCTTATTGTGACTAGAAATCGTTGTTTTTAGACTTAAGTTCATGTAGGAAACGTGGGACATAGGACGATAATGAAGTTTTAATGATTTTGTATAAATTCGTAGTTCTAATAGTTTTAAAATATTACAACACGAGTATAAATATATTTTATCTACAAACGCTTATTTTTAATATAAATCGTTGTTTTAAGCCTTAACTTCACATTGGAAACGTGGGAAATCGAAATATAATGAAGTTTTACCCATTTTGACATAAATAATCAAACTAGGAGTTTTGAAAGTAAACAAGCCGAGTATAATTACTAAAGCTTTCACAAAGCTTATTGTGACTAGAAATAGTTGTTTTAAGCATTAACTTCACATTGAAAACGTGGGAAATCGAACAATAATGAAGTTTTACCCATTTTGACATAAATAATCAAACTAAGAGTTTTGAAAGTAAACAAGCCGAGTATAATCATTAAGATGTCACAAAGCTTTTTGTGACTAGAAATCGTTTTTTTAGCCTTAATTCACGTAAGGAACGTGGGAAATAGGATGATAATGAAGTTTTAACGATTTTGTATAAAATCATAGTTCTAATAGTCTTAAAATTTAACAAGACGAGCATAAACATATTTTATCTACAAACGCTTATTTTTAATAGAAATCGTTGTTTTAAGCCTTAACTTCACATTGGAAACGTTGGAAATCGAACTATAACGAAGTCTTACCCATTTTGATACAAATAATAAAACTAAGAGTTTTCAAAGTAAAAAAGCCGAGTATAATCATTAAAGCTTTCACAAAGCTTATTGTGACTAGAAATAGTTGTTTTAAGCCTTAACTTCACATCGAAAACATGGGAAATCGAACTAGAATGAAGTTTTACCCATTTTGACATAAATAATCAAACTAAGAGTTTTGAAAGTAGACAACCCGAGTAAAATCATTAAGATGTCACAAAGCTTATTGTGACTAGAAATCGTTATTTTCAGCCTTAACTTCACGTAGGGAACGTGGGACATATGATGATAATGAAATTTTAACGATTTTGTATAAAATTATAGTTCTAATAGTTTTAAAATTTAACAAGAAGGGCATAAACATATTTTATCTACAAACTCTTATTTTTAATTGAAAACGTTGTTTTAAGCCTTAACTTCACATTGGAAACGTGGGAAATTGAACTATAATGAAGTTTTACCCATTTTGACATAAATAATCAAACTAAGAGTTTTGAAAGTAAACATGCCGAGTATAATCATTAAAGCTTTGTCAAAGCTTATTGTGACTAGAAATAGTTGTTTTAAGCCTTAACTTCACATCGAAAACGTGGGAAATCGAACTATAATGAAGTTTGACCCATTTTGACATAAATAATCAAACTAAGAGTTTTGAAAGTAAACAACCCGAGTAAAATCATTAAGATATCACAAAGCTTATTGAGACTAGAAATCGTTGTTTTCAGCCTTAAGTTCACGTAGGGAACGTGGGACATAGGACGCTAATGAAGTTTTAATGATTTTGTATAAAATCGTAGTTCTAATAGTTTTAAAATTTAACAAGACGAGTATAAATATATTTTATCAACAAACGCTTATTTTTAATATAAATCGTCGTTTTAAGCCTTAACTTCACATTGGAAACGTGGGAAATCGAAATAAAATGAAGTTTTACCCATATTGACATAAATAATCAAAGTAGGAGTTTTGAAAGTAAACAAGCCGAGTATAATCACTAAAGCTTTCACAAAACTTATTGTGACTAGAAATAGTTGTTTTAAGCCTTAACTTCACATTGAAAACGTGGGAAATCGAACAATAATGAAGTTTTACCCATTTTGACATAAATAATCAAACTAAGAGTTTTGAAAGTAAACAAGCCAAGTTTAATAATTAAGATGTCACAAAGCTTATTGTGACTAGAAATCGTTTTTTTAGCCTTAACTTCACGTAAGGAACGTGGGACATAGGACGATAATGAAGTTTTAACGATTTTGTATAAAATCGTAATTCAAATAGTCTTAAAATTTAATAGGACGAGCATAAACATATTTTATCTACAAATTCTAATTTTTAATAGAAATCATTTTTTTAATCCCTACCTTCACATTGAAAACGTGGGAAATCGAATTATAATGAAGTTTAACCCATTTTGACAAAAATAATCAAACTAAGAGTTTTGAAAGTAAACAAGCCGAGTATAATCATTAAAGCTTTCACAAAGCTTATTGTGACTAGAAATAGTTGTTTTAAGCCTTAACTTCACATTGAAAACATTGGAAATTGAACTATAATGATGTTTTACCCATTTTGACATAAATAATCAAACTAAGAGTTTTGAAAGTAGACAACCCGAGTAAAATCATTAAGATGTCACAAAGCTTATTGTGACTAGAAATCATTATTTTCAGCTTTAACTTCACGTAGGGAACGTGGGACATATGATGATAATGAAGTTTTAACGATTTTGTATAAAATTATAGTTCTAATAGTTTTAAAATTTAACAAGAAGGGCATAAACATATTTTATCTACAAACTCTTATTTTTAATTGAAATCGTTGTTTTAAGCCTTAACTTCACATTGGAAACGTGGGAAATCGAAATAAAATGAAGTTTTACCCATATTGACATAAATAATCAAACTAAGAGTTTTGAAAGTAAACAAGCCGAGTATAATCATTAAAGCTTTCACAAAGCTTATTGTGACTAGAAATAGTTGTTTTAAGCCTTAACTTCACATCGAAAACGTGGGAAATCGAACTATAATGAAGTTTTACCCATTTTGACATAAATAATCAAACTAAGAGTTTTGAAAGTAAACAACCCGAGTAAAATCATTAAGATATCACAAAGCTTATTGAGACTAGAAATCGTTGTTTTCAGCCTTAAGTTCACGTAGGGAACGTGGGACATAGGACGCTAATGAAGTTTTAATGATTTTGTATAAAATCGTAGTTCTAATAGTTTTAAAATTTAACAAGACGAGTATAAATATATTTTATCAACAAACGCTTATTTTTAATATAAATCGTCGTTTTAAGCCTTAACTTCACATTGGAAACGTGGGAAATCGAAATAAAATGAAGTTTTACCCATATTGACATAAATAATCAAACTAGGAGTTTTGAAAGTAAACAAGCCGAGTATAATCACTAAAGCTTTCACAAAACTTATTGTGACTAGAAATAGTTGTTTTAAGCCTTAACTTCACATTGAAAACGTGGGAAATCGAACTATAATGAAGTTTTACCCATTTTGACATAAATAGCCAAACTAAGAGTTTTGAAAGTAAACAAGCCGAGTATAATCATTAAAGCTTTCACAAAGCTTATTGTGACTAGAAATAGTTGTTTTAAGCCTTAACTTCACATTGAAAACGTGGGAAATCGAACAATAATGAAGTTTTACCCATTTTGACATAAATAATCAAACTAAGAGTTTTGAAAGTAAACAAGCCGAGTTTAATAATTAAGATGTCACAAAGCTTATTGTGACTAGAAATCGTTTTTTTAGCCTTAACTTCACGTAGGGAACGTGGGACATAGGACGATAATGAAGTTTTAACGATTTTGTATAAAATCGTAATTCAAATAGTCTTAAAATTTAACAAGACGAGCATAAACATATTTTATCTACAAACTCTTATTTTTAATAGAAATCATTTTTTTAATCCCTACCTTCACATTGAAAACGTGGGAAATCGAATTATAATGAAGTTTAACCCATTTTGACAAAAATAATCAAACTAAGAGTTTTGAAAGTAAACAAGCCGAGTATAATCATTAAAGCTTTCACAAAGCTTATTGTGACTAGAAATAGTTGTTTTAAGCCTTAACTTCACATTGAAAACGTGGGAAATCGAACTATAATGAAGTTTTACCCATTTTGACATAAATAATCAAACTAAGAGTTTTGAAAGTAAACAACCCGAGTAAAATCATTAAGATGTAACAAAGCTTATTGTGACTAGAAATCGTTGTTTTTAGACTTAAGTTCATGTAGGAAACGTGGGACATAGGACGATAATGAAGTTTTAATGATTTTGTATAAATTCGTAGTTCTAATAGTTTTAAAATATTACAACACGAGTATAAATATATTTTATCTACAAACGCTTATTTTTAATATAAATCGTTGTTTTAAGCCTTAACTTCACATTGGAAACGTGGGAAATCGAAATATAATGAAGTTTTACCCATTTTGACATAAATAATCAAACTAGGAGTTTTGAAAGTAAACAAGCCGAGTATAATTACTAAAGCTTTCACAAAGCTTATTGTGACTAGAAATAGTTGTTTTAAGCATTAACTTCACATTGAAAACGTGGGAAATCGAACAATAATGAAGTTTTACCCATTTTGACATAAATAATCAAACTAAGAGTTTTGAAAGTAAACAAGCGGAGTATAATCATTAAGATGTCACAAAGCTTTTTGTGACTAGAAATCGTTTTTTTAGCCTTAATTCACGTAAGGAACGTGGGAAATAGGATGATAATGAAGTTTTAACGATTTTGTATAAAATCATAGTTCTAATAGTCTTAAAATTTAACAAGACGAGCATAAACATATTTTATCTACAAACGCTTATTTTTAATAGAAATCGTTGTTCTAAGCCTTAACTTCACATTGGAAACGTTGGAAATCGAACTATAACGAAGTCTTACCCATTTTGATACAAATAATAAAACTAAGAGTTTTCAAAGTAAAAAAGCCGAGTATAATCATTAAAGCTTTCACAAAGCTTATTGTGACTAGAAATAGTTGTTTTAAGCCTTAACTTCACATCGAAAACATGGGAAATCGAACTAGAATGAAGTTTTACCCATTTTGACATAAATAATCAAACTAAGAGTTTTGAAAGTAGACAACCCGAGTAAAATCATTAAGATGTCACAAAGCTTATTGTGACTAGAAATCGTTATTTTCAGCCTTAACTTCACGTAGGGAACGTGGGACATATGATGATAATGAAGTTTTAACGATTTTGTATAAAATTATAGTTCTAATAGTTTTAAAATTTAACAAGAAGGGCATAAACATATTTTATCTACAAACTCTTATTTTTAATTGAAAACGTTGTTTTAAGCCTTAACTTCACATTGGAAACGTGGGAAATTGAACTATAATGAAGTTTTACGAATTTTGACATAAATAATCAAACTAAGAGTTTTGAAAGTAAACATGCCGAGTATAATCATTAAAGCTTTGTCAAAGCTTATTGTGACTAGAAATAGTTGTTTTAAGCCTTAACTTCACATCGAAAACGTGGGAAATCGAACTATAATGAAGTTTGACCCATTTTGACATAAATAATCAAACTAAGAGTTTTGAAAGTAAACAACCCGAGTAAAATCATTAAGATATCACAAAGCTTATTGAGACTAGAAATCGTTGTTTTCAGCCTTAAGTTCACGTAGGGAACGTGGGACATAGGACGCTAATGAAGTTTTAATGATTTTGTATAAAATCGTAGTTCTAATAGTTTTAAAATTTAACAAGACGAGTATAAATATATTTTATCAACAAACGCTTATTTTTAATATAAATCGTCGTTTTAAGCCTTAACTTCACATTGGAAACGTGGGAAATCGAAATAAAATGAAGTTTTACCCATATTGACATAAATAATCAAAGTAGGAGTTTTGAAAGTAAACAAGCCGAGTATAATCACTAAAGCTTTCACAAAACTTATTGTGACTAGAAATAGTTGTTTTAAGCCTTAACTTCACATTGAAAACGTGGGAAATCGAACAATAATGAAGTTTTACCCATTTTGACATAAATAATCAAACTAAGAGTTTTGAAAGTAAACAAGCCAAGTTTAATAATTAAGATGTCACAAAGCTTATTGTGACTAGAAATCGTTTTTTTAGCCTTAACTTCACGTAAGGAACGTGGGACATAGGACGATAATGAAGTTTTAACGATTTTGTATAAAATCGTAATTCAAATAGTCTTAAAATTTAACAGGACGAGCATAAACATATTTTATCTACAAATTCTAATTTTTAATAGAAATCATTTTTTTAATCCCTACCTTCACATTGAAAACGTGGGAAATCGAATTATAATGAAGTTTAACCCATTTTGACAAAAATAATCAAACTAAGAGTTTTGAAAGTAAACAAGCCGAGTATAATCATTAAAGCTTTCACAAAGCTTATTGTGACTAGAAATAGTTGTTTTAAGCCTTAACTTCACATTGAAAACATTGGAAATTGAACTATAATGATGTTTTACCTATTTTGACATAAATAATCAAACTAAGAGTTTTGAAAGTAGACAACCCGAGTAAAATCATTAAGATGTCACAAAGCTTATTGTGACTAGAAATCATTATTTTCAGCTTTAACTTCACGTAGGGAACGTGGGACATATGATGATAATGAAGTTTTAACGATTTTGTATAAAATTATAGTTCTAATAGTTTTAAAATTTAACAAGAAGGGCATAAACATATTTTATCTACAAACTCTTATTTTTAATTGAAATCGTTGTTTTAAGCCTTAACTTCACATTGGAAACGTGGGAAATCGAAATAAAATGAAGTTTTACCCATATTGACATAAATAATCAAACTAAGAGTTTTGAAAGTAAACAAGCCGAGTATAATCATTAAAGCTTTCACAAAGCTTATTGTGACTAGAAATAGTTGTTTTAAGCCTTAACTTCACATCGAAAACGTGGGAAATCGAACTATAATGAAGTTTTACCCATTTTGACATAAATAATCAAACTAAGAGTTTTGAAAGTAAACAACCCGAGTAAAATCATTAAGATATCACAAAGCTTATTGAGACTAGAAATCGTTGTTTTCAGCCTTAAGTTCACGTAGGGAACGTGGGACATAGGACGCTAATGAAGTTTTAATGATTTTGTATAAATCGTAGTTCTAATAGTTTTAAAATTTAACAAGACGAGTATAAATATATTTTATCAACAAACGCTTATTTTTAATATAAATCGTCGTTTTAAGCCTTAACTTCACATTGGAAACGTGGGAAATCGAAATAAAATGAAGTTTTACCCATATTGACATAAATAATCAAACTAGGAGTTTTGAAAGTAAACAAGCCGAGTATAATCACTAAAGCTTTCACAAAACTTATTGTGACTAGAAATAGTTGTTTTAAGCCTTAACTTCACATTGAAAACGTGGGAAATCGAACTATAATGAAGTTTTACCCATTTTGACATAAATAGCCAAACTAAGAGTTTTGAAAGTAAACAAGCCGAGTATAATCATTAAAGCTTTCACAAAGCTTATTGTGACTAGAAATAGTTGTTTTAAGCCTTAACTTCACAATGAAAACGTGGGAAATCGAACAATAATGAAGTTTTACCCATTTTGACATAAATAATCAAACTAAGAGTTTTGAAAGTAAACAAGCCGAGTTTAATAATTAAGATGTCACAAAGCTTATTGTGACTAGAAATCGTTTTTTTAGCCTTAACTTCACGTAGGGAACGTGGGACATAGGACGATAATGAAGTTTTAACGATTTTGTATAAAATCGTAATTCAAATAGTCTTAAAATTTAACAGGACGAGCATAAACATATTTTATCTACAAACTCTTATTTTTAATAGAAATCATTTTTTAATCCCTACCTTCACATTGAAAACGTGGGAAATCGAATTATAATGAAGTTTAACCCATTTTGACAAAAATAATCAAACTAAGAGTTTTGAAAGTAAACAAGCCGAGTATAATCATTAAAGCTTTCACAAAGCTTATTGTGACTAGAAATAGTTGTTTTAAGCCTTAACTTCACATTGAAAACATTGGAAATTGAACTATAATGATGTTTTACCCATTTTGACATAAATA
This sequence comes from Stephania japonica, assembly GCA_039657345.1. NCBI lineage: Eukaryota > Viridiplantae > Streptophyta > Magnoliopsida > Ranunculales > Menispermaceae > Stephania > Stephania japonica. The sequence goes on along the minus strand of CM077558.1, from coordinate 27,089,527 downwards.
ATCAAACTAAGAGTTTTTAAAGTAGACAACCCGAGTAAAATCATTAAGATGTCACAAAGCTTATTGTGACTAGAAATCGTTATTTTTAGCCTTAACTTCAGGTAGGGAACGTGGGAAATAGGACGATAATGAAGTTTTACCGATTTTGTATAAAATCATAGTTCTAATAGTCTTAAAATTTAACAAGACGAGCATAAACATATTTTATCTACAAACACTTATTTTTAATAGAAATCGTTGTTTTAAGCCTTAACTTCACATTGGAAACGTTGGAAATCGAACTATAACGAAGTCTTACCCATTTTGATACAAATAATAAAACTAAGATTTTGCAAAGTAAAAAAGCCGAGTATAATCATTAAAGCTTTCACAAAGCTTATTGTGACTAGAAATAGTTGTTTTAAGCCTTAACTTCACATTGAAAACGTGGGAAATCGAACTATAATGAAGTTTTACCCATTTTGAAATAAATAATCAAACTAGGAGTTTTGAAAGTAAACAACCCGAGTAAAATCATTAAGAAATCACAAAGCTTATTGAGACTAGAAATCGTTGTTTTCAGCCTTAAGTTCACATAGGGAACGTGGGACATAGGACGGTAATGAAGTTTTAATGATTTTGTATAAAATCGTAGTTCTAATAGTTTTAAAATTTAACAAGACGAGTATAAATATATTTTATCAACAAACGCTTATTTTTAATATAAATCGTCGTTTTAAGCCTTAACTTCACATTGGAAACGTGGGAAATCGAAATAAAATGAAGTTTTACCCATTTTGACATAAATAATCAAACTAGGAGTTTTGAAAGTAAACAAGCCGAGTATAATCACTAAAGCTTTCACAAAGCTTATTGTGACTAGAAATAGTTGTTTTAAGCCTTAACTTCACATTGAAAACGTGGGAAATCGAACAATAATGATGTTTACCCATTTTGACATAAATAATCAAACTAAGAGTTTTGAAAGTAAACAAGCCGAGTATAATCATTAAGATGTCACAAAGCTTATTGTGACTAGAAATCGTTTTTTTAGCCTTAATTCACGTAAGGAACGTGGGACATAGGACGATAATGAAGTTTTAACGATTTTGTATAAAATCGTAATTCAAATAGTCTTAAAATTTAACAAGACGAGCATAAACATATTTTATCTACAAACTCTTATTTTTAATAGAAATCATTTTTTTAATCCCTACCTTCACATTGAAAACGTGGGAAATCAAATTATAATGAAGTTTAACCCATTTTGACAAAAATAATCAAACTAAGAGTTTTGAAAGTAAAAAAGCCGAGTATAATCATTAAAGCTTTCACAAAGCTTATTGTGACTAGAAATAGTTGTTTTAAGCCTTAACTTCACTTTGAAAACGTGGGAAATCGAACAATAATGAAGTTTTACCCATTTTGACATAAATAATCAAAATAGGAGTTTTGAAAGTAAACAACCCGGGTAAAATCATTAAGATATCACAAAGCTTATTGAGACTAGAAATCATTGTTTTCAGCCTTAAGTTCACGTAGGGAACGTGGGACATAGGACGCTAATGAAGTTTTAATGATTTTGTATAAAATCGTAGTTCTAATAGTTTTAAAATTTAACAAGACGAGTATAAATATATTCTATCAACAAACGCTTATTTTTAATATAAATCGTCATTTTAAGCCTTAACTTCACATTGGAAACGTGGGAAATCGAAATAAAATGAAGTTTTACCCATATTAACATAAATAATCAAACTAGGAGTTTTGAAAGTAAACAAGCCGAGTATAATCACTAAAGCTTTCACAAAGCTTATTGTGACTAGAAATAGTTGTTTTAAGCCTTAACTTCACATTGAAAATGTGGGAAATCGAACTATAATGAAGTTTTACCCATTTTGACATAAATAACCAAACTAAGAGTTTTGAAAGTAAACAAGCCGAGTATAATCATTAAAGCTTTCACAAAGCTTATTGTGACTAGAAATAGTTGGTTTAAGCCTTAACTTCACATTGAAAACGTGGGAAATCGAACAATAATGAAGTTTTACCCATTTTGACATAAATAATCAAACTAAGAGTTTTGAAAGTAAACAAGCCGAGTTTAATAATTAAGATGTCACAAAGCTTATTGTGACTAGAAATCGTTTTTTTAGCCTTAACTTCACGTAAGGAACGTGGGACATAGGACGATAATGAAGTTTTAACGATTTTGTATAAAATCGTAATTCAAATAGTCTTAAAATTTAACAAGACGAGCATAAACATATTTTATCTACAAACTCTTATTTTCAATAGAAATCATTTTTTTAATCCCTACCTTCATATTGAAAACGTGGGAAATCGAATTATAATGAAGTTTAACTCATTTTGACAAATAATCAAACTAAGAGTTTTGAAAGTAAACAAGCCGAGTATAATCATTAAAGCTTTCACAAAGCTTATTGTGACTAGAAATAGTTGTTTTAAGCCTTAACTTCACATCGAAAACATGGGAAATCGAACTAGAATGAAGTTTTACCCATTTTGACATAAATAATCAAACTAAGAGTTTTGAAAGTAGACAACCCAAGTAAAATCATTAAGATGTCACAAAGCTTATTGTGACTAGAAATCGTTATTTTCAGCTTTAACTTCACGTAGGGAACGTGGGACATATGATGATAATGTAGTTTTAACGATTTTGTATAAAATTATAGTTCTAATAGTTTTAAAATTTAACAAGAAGGGCATAAACATATTTTATCTACAAACTCTTATTTTTAATTGAAATCGTTGTTTTAAGCCTTAACTTCACATTGGAAACGTGGGAAATTGAACTATAATGAAGTTTTACCCATTTTGACATAAATAATCAAACTAAGAGTTTTGAAAGTAAACAAGGCGAGTATAATTACTAAAGCTTTCGCAAAGCTTATTGTGACTAGAAATAGTTGTTTTAAGCCTTAACTTCACATCAAAAACGTGGGAAATCGAACTATAATGAACTTTTACCCATTTTGACATAAATAATCAAACTAGGAGTTTTGAAAGTAAACAACCCGGGTAAAATCATTAAGATATCACAAAGCTTATTGAGACTAGAAATCGTTGTTTTCAGCCTTAAGTTCACGTAGGGAACGTGGGACATAGGACGCTAATGAAGTTTTAATGATTTTGTATAAAATCGTAGTTCTAATAGTTTTAAAATTTAACAAGACGAGTATAAATATATTCTATCATCAAACGCTTATTTTTAATATAAATCGTCATTTAAAGCTTAACTTCACATTGGAAACGTGGGAAATCGAAATAAAATGAAGTTTTACCCATATGAACATAAATAATCAAACTAGGAGTTTTGAAAGTAAACAAGCCGAGTATAATCACTAAAGCTTTCACAAAGCTTATTGTGACTAGAAATAGTTGTTTTAAGCCTTAACTTCACATTGAAAACGTGGGAAATCGAACTATAATGAAGTTTTACCCATTTTGACATAAATAACCAAACTAAGAGTTTTGAATGTAAACAAGCCGAGTATAATCATTAAAGCTTTCACAAAGCTTATTGTGACTAGAAATAGTTGGTTTAAGCCTTAACTTCACATTGAAAACGTGGGAAATCGAACAATAATGAAGTTTTACCCATTTTGACATAAATAATCAAACTAAGAGTTTTGAAAGTAAACAAGCCGAGTTTAATAATTAAGATGTCACAAAGCTTATTGTGACTAGAAACCGTTTTTTTAGCCATAACTTCACGTAAGGAACGTGGGACATAGGACGATAATGAAGTTTTAACGATTTTGTATAAAATCGTAATTCAAATAGTCTTAAAATTTAACAAGACGAGCATAAACATATTTTATCTACAAACTCTTATTTTTAATAGAAATCATTTTTTTAATCCCTACCTTCACATTGAAAACGTGGGAAATCGAATTATAATGAAGTTTAACCCTTTTTGACAAAAATAATCAAACTAAGAGTTTTGAAAGTAAACAAGCCGAGTATAATCATTAAAGCTTTCACAAAGCTTATTGTGACTAGAAATAGTTGTTTTAAGCCTTAACTTCACATCGAAAACGTTGGAAATTGAACTATAATGATGTTTTACCCATTTTGACATAAATAATCAAACTAAGAGTTTTGAAAGTAGACAACCCGAGTAAAATCATTAAGATGTCACAAAGCTTATTGTGACTAGAAATCGTTATTTTCAGCCTTAACTTCAGGTAGGGAACGTGGGAAATAGGACGATAATGAAGTTTTAACGATTTTGTATAAAATCATATTACTAATAGTCTTAAAATTTAACAAGACGAGCATAAACATATTTTATCTGCAAACGCATATTTTTAATATAAATCGTTGTTTTAAGCCTTAACTTCACATTGGAAACGTGGGAAATCGAAATATAATGAAGTTTTACCCATTTTGACATAAATAATCAAACTAGGAGTTTTGAAAGTAAACAAGCCGAGTATAATTACTAAAGCTTTCACAAAGCTTATTGTGACTAGAAATTGTTGTTTTAAGCCTTAACTTCACATCGAAAACATGGGAAATCGAACTAGAATGAAGTTTTACCCATTTTGACATAAATAATCAAACTAAGAGTTTTGAAAGTAGACAACCCGAGTAAAATCATTAAGATGTCACAAAGCTTATTGTGACTAGAAATCGTTATTATCAGCCTTAACTTCAGGTAGGGAACGTGGGAAATAGGATGATAATGAAGTTTTAACGATTTTGTATAAAATCATATTTCTAATAGTCTTAAAATTTAACAAGACGAGCATAAACATATTTTATCTACAAACGCTTATTTTTAATAGAAATCGTTGTTTTAAGCCTTAACTTCACATTGGAAACGTTGGAAATCGAACTATAACGAAGTCTTACCCATTTTGATACAAATTAATAAAACTAAGAGTTTTCAAACTAAAAAAGCCGAGTATAATCATTAAAGCTTTCACAAAGCTTATTGTGACTAGAAATAGTTGTTTTAAGCCTTAACTTCACATTGAAAACATGGGAAATCGAACTATAATGAAGTTTTACCCATTTTGACATAAATAATCAAACTAAGAGTTTTGAAAGTAAACAACCCGAGTAAAATCATTAAGATGTCACAAAGCTTATTGTGACTAGAAATCGTTGTTTTTAGCCTTAAGTTCATGTAGGGAAAGTGGGACATAGGACGATAATGAAGTTTTAATGATTTTGTATAAATTCGTAGTTCTAATAGTTTTAAAATTTAACAAGACGAGTATAAATATATTCTATGTACAAACGCTTATTTTTAATATAAATCGTTGTTTTAAGCCTTAACTTCACATTGGAATCGTGGGAAATCGAAATATAATGAAGTTTTACCCATTTTGACATAAATAATCAAACTAGGAGTTTTGAAAGTAAACAAGCCGAGTATAATTACTAAAGCTTTCACAAAGCTTATTGTGACTAGAAATTGTTGTTTTAAGCCTTAACTTCACATCGAAAACATGGGAAATCGAACTAGAATGAAGTTTTACCCATTTTGACATAAATAATCAAACTAAGAGTTTTGAAAGTAGACAACCCGAGTAAAATCATTAAGATGTCACAAAGCTTATTGTGACTAGAAATCGTTATTTTCAGCCTTAACTTCAGGTAGGGAACGTGGGAAATAGGACGATAATGAAGTTTTAACGATTTTGTAAAAAATCATATTTCTAATAGTCTTAAAATTTAACAAGACGAGCATAAACATATTTTATCTACAAACGCTTATTTTTAATAGAAATCGTTGTTTTAAGCCTTAACTTCACATTGGAAACGTTGGAAATCGAACTATAACGAAGTCTTACCCATTTTGATACAAATAATAAAACTAAGAGTTTTCAAAGTAAAAAAGCCGAGTATAATCATTAAAGCTTTCACAAAGCTTATTGTGACTAGAAATAGTTGTTTTAAGCCTTAACTTCACATTGAAAACGTGGGAAATCGAACTATAATGAAGTTTTACCCATTTTGACATAAATAATCAAACTAAGAGTTTTGAAAGTAAACAACCCGAGTAAAATCATTAAGATATCACAAAGCTTATTGAGACTAGAAATCATTGTTTTCAGCCTTAAGTTCACGTAGGGAACGAGGGACATAGGACGCTAATGAAGTTTTAATGATTTTGTATAAAATCGTAGTTCTAATAGTTTTAAAATTTAACAAGACGAGTATAAATATATTTTATCAACAAACGCTTATTTTTAATATAAATCGTCGTTTTAAGCCTTAACTTCACATTGGAAACGTGGGAAATCGAAATAAAATGAAGTTTTACCCATATTGACATAAATAATCAAACTAGGAGTTTTGAAAGTAAACAAGCCGAGTATAATCACTAAAGCTTTCACAAAACTTATTGTGACTAGAAATAGTTGTTTTAAGCCTTAACATCACATTGAAAACGTGGGAAATCGAACTATAATGAAGTTTTACCCATTTTGACATAAATAGCCAAACTAAGAGTTTTGACAGTAAACAAGCCGAGTATAATCTTTAAAGCTTTCACAAAGCTTATTGTGACTAGAAATAGTTATTTTAAGCCTTAACTTAACATTGAAAACGTGGGAAATCGAAAAATAATGAAGTTTTACCCATTTTGACATAAATAATCAAACTAAGAGTTTTGAAAGTAAACAAGCCGAGTTTAATAATTAAGATGTCACAAAACTTATTGTGACTAGAAATCGTTTTTTTAGCCTTAACTTCACGTAAGGAACGTGGGACATAGGACGATAATGAAGTTTTAACGATTTTGTATAAAATCGTAATTCAAATAGTCTTAAAATTTAACAGGACGAGCATAAACATATTTTATCTACAAACTCTTATTTTTAATAGAAATCATTTTTTTAATCCCTACCTTCACATTGAAAACGTGGGAAATCGAATTATAATGAAGTTTAACCCATTTTGACAAAAATAATCAAACTAAGAGTTTTGAAAGTAAACAAGTCGAGTATAATCATTAAAGCTTTCACAAAGCTTATTGTGACTAGAAATAGTTGTTTTAAGCCTTAACTTCACATTGAAAATGTTGGAAATTGAACTATAATGATGTTTTACCCATTTTGACATAAATAATCAAACTAAGAGTTTTGAAAGTAGACAACCCGAGTAAAATCATTAAGATGTCACAAAGCTTATTGTGACTAGAAATCGTTATTTTTAGCCTTAACTTCAGGTAGGGAACGTGGGAAATAGGACGATAATGAAGTTTTACCGATTTTGTATAAAATCATAGTTCTAATAGTCTTAAAATTTAACAAGACGAGAATAAACGTATTTTATCTACAAACGCTTATTTTTAATAGAAATCGTTGTTTTAAGCCTTAACTTCACATTGGAAACGTTGGAAATCGAACTATAACGAAGTCTTACCCATTTTGATACAAATAATAAAACTAAGAGTTTTCAAAGTAAAAAAGCCGAGTATAATCATTAAAGCTTTCACAAAGCCTATTGTGACTAGAAATAGTTGTTTTAAGCCTTAACTTCACATTGAAAACGTGGGAAATCGAACTATAATGAAGTTTTACCCATTTTGAAATAAATAATCAAACTAGGAGTTTTGAAAGTAAACAACCCGAGTAAAATCATTAAGAAATCACAAAGCTTATTGAGACTAGAAATCGTTGTTTTCAGCCTTAAGTTCACGTAGGGAACGTGGGACATAGGACGCTAATGAAGTTTTAATGATTTTGTATAAAATCGTAGTTCTAATAGTTTTAAAATTTAACAAGACGAGTATAAATATATTTTATCAACAAACGCTTATTTTTAATATAAATCGTCGTTTTAAGCCTTAACTTCACATTGGAAACGTGGGAAATCGAAATAAAATGAAGTTTTACCCGTTTTGACATAAATAATCAAACTAGGAGTTTTAAAAGTAAACAAGCCGAGTATAATCACTAAAGCTTTCACAAAGCTTATTGTGACTAGAAATAGTTGTTTTAAGCCTTAACTTCACATTGAAAACGTGGGAAATCGAACAATAATGATGTTTTACCCATTTTGACATAAATAATCAAACTAAGAGTTTTGAAAGTAAACAAGCCGACTATAATCATTAAGATGTCACAAAGCTTATTGTGACTAGAAATCGTTTTTTTAGCCTTAATTCACGTAAGGAACGTGGGACATAGGACGATAATGAAGTTTTAACGATTTTGTATAAAATCGTAATTCTAATAGTCTTAAAATTTAACAAGACGAGCATAAACATATTTTATCTAGAAACGCTTATTTTTAATAGAAATCGTTGTTTTAAGCCTTAACTTCACATTGGAAACGTTGGAAATCGAACTATAATGAAGTTTTACCTATTTTGATACAAATAATAAAACTAAGAGTTTTCAAAGTAAAAAAGCCGAGTATAATCTTTAAAGCTTTCACAAAGCTTATTGTGACTAGAAATAGTTGTTTTAAGCCTTAACTTCACATCGAAAACATGGGAAATCGAACTAGAATGAAGTTTTACCCATTTTGACATAAATAATCAAACTAAGAGTTTTGAAAGTAGACAACCTGAGTAAAATCATTAAGATGTCACAAAGCTTATTGTGACTAGAAATCGTTATTTTCAGCTTTAACTTCACGTAGGGAACGTGGGACATATGATGATAATGAAGTTTTAACGATTTTGTATAAAATTATAGTTCTAATAGTTTTAAAATTTAACAAGAAGGGCCTAAACATATTTTATCTACAAACTCTTATTTTTAATTGAAATCGTTGTTTTAAGCCTTAACTTCACATTGGAAACGTGGGAAATTGAACTATAATGAAGTTTTACCCATTTTGACATAAATAATCAAACTAAGAGTTTTGAAAGTAAACAAGCCGGGTATAATCATTAAAGCTTTCACAAAGCTTATTGTGACTAGAAATAGTTGTTTTAAGCCTTAACTTCACATCGAAAACGTGGAAAATCGAACTATAATGAAGTTTTACCCATTTTGACATAAATAATCAAACTAGGAGTTTTGAAAGTAAACAACCCGGGTAAAATCATTAAGATATCACAAAGCTTATTGAGACTAGAAATCGTTGTTTTCAGCCTTAAGTTCACGTAGGGAACGTGGGACATAGGACGCTAATGAAGTTTTAATGATTTTGTATAAAATCGTAGTTCTAATAGTTTTAAAATTTAACAAGACGAGTATAAATATATTCTATTAACAAACGCTTATTTTTAATATAAATTGTCGTTTTAAGCCTTAACTTCACATTGGAAACGTGGGAAATCGAAATAAAATGAAGTTTTACCCATATTAACATAAATAATCAAACTAGGAGTTTTGAAAGTAAACAAGCCGAGTATAATCACTAAAGCTTTCACAAAGCTTATTGTGACTAGAAATAGTTGTTTTAAGCCTTAACTTCACATTGAAAACGTGGGAAATCGAACTATAATGAAGTTTTACCCATTTTGACATAAATAACCAAACTAAGAGTTTTGAAAGTAAACAAGCCGAGTATAATCATTAAAGCTTTCACAAAGCTTATTGTGACTAGAAATAGTTGGTTTAAGCCTTAACTTCACATTGAAAACGTGGGAAATCGAACAATAATGAAGTTTTACCCATTTTGACATAAATAATCAAACTAAGAGTTTTGAAAGTAAACAAGCCGAGTTTAATAATTAAGATGTCACAAAGCTTTTTGTGACTAGAAATCGTTTTTTAGCCTTAACTTCACGTAAGGAACGTGGGACATAGGACGATAATGAAGTTTTAACGATTTTGTATAAAATCGTAATTCAAATAGTCTTAAAATTTAACAAGACGAGCATAAACATATTTTATCTACAAACTCTTATTTTTAATAGAAATCATTTTTTTAATCCCTACCTTCACATTGAAAACGTGGGAAATCGAATTATAATGAAGTTTAACCCATTTTGACAAAAATAATCAAACTAAGAGTTTTGAAAATAAACAAGCCGAGTATAATCATTAAAGCTTTCACAAAGCTTATTGTGACTAGAAATAGTTGTTTTAAGCCTTAACTTCACATCGAAAACGTTGGAAATTGAACTATAATGATGTTTTACCCATTTTGACATAAATAATCAAACTAAGAGTTTTGAAAGTAGACAACCCGAGTAAAATCATTAAGATGTCACAAAGCTTATTGTGACTAGAAATCGTTATTTTCAGCCTTAACTTCAGGTAGGGAACGTGGGAAATAGGACGATAATGAAGTTTTAACGATTTTGTATAAAATCATATTTCTAATAGTCTTAAAATTTAACAAGACGAGTATAAACATATTTTATCTACAAACACTTATTTTTAATAGAAATCGTTGTTTTAAGCCTAAACTTCACATTGGAAACGTTGGAAATCGAACTATAACGAAGTCTTCTCCATTTTGATACAAATAATAAAACTAAGAGTTTTCAAAGTAAAAAAGCCGAGTATAATCATTAAAGCTTTCACAAAGCTTATTGTGACTAGAAATAGTTGTTTTAAGCCTTAACTTCACATTGAAAACGTGGGAAATCGAACTATAATGAAGTTTTACCCATTTTGACATAAATAATCAAACTAAGAGTTTTGAAAGTAAACAACCCGAGTAAAATCATTAAGATGTCACAAAGCTTATTGTGACTAGAAATCGTTGTTTTTAGCCTTAAGTTCATGTAGGGAAAGTGGGACATAGGACGATAATGAAGTTTTAATGATTTTGTATAAATTCGTAGTTCTAATAGTTTTAAAATTTAACAAGACGAGTATAAATATATTCTATCTACAAACGCTTATTTTTAATATAAATCGTTGTTTTAAGCCTTAACTTCACATTGGAAACGTGAGAAATCGAAATATAATGAAGTTTTACCCATTTTGACATAAATAATCAAACTAGGAGTTTTGAAAGTAAACAAGCCGAGTATAATTACTAAAGCTTTCACAAAGTTTATTGTGACTAGAAATTGTTGTTTTAAGCCTTAACTTCACATCGAAAACATGGGAAATCGAACTAGAATGAAGTTTTACCCATTTTGACATAAATAATCAAACTAAGAGTTTTGAAAGTAGACAACCCGAGTAAAATCATTAAGATGTCACAAAGCTTATTGTGACTAGAAATCGTTATTTTCAGCCTTAACTTCAGGTAGGGAACGTGGGAAATAGGACGATAATGAAGTTTTACCGATTTTGTATAAAATCATATTTCTAATAGTCTTAAAATTTAACAAGACGAGCATAAACATATTTTATCTACAAACACTTATTTTTAATAGAAATCGTTGTTTTAAGCCTTAACTTCACATTGGAAACGTTGGAAATCGAACTATAACGAAGTCTTCTCCATTTTGATACAAATAATAAAACTAAGAGTTTTCAAAGTAAAAAAGCCGAGTATAATCATTAAAGCTTTCACAAAGCTTATTGTGACTAGAAATAGTTGTTTTAAGCCTTAACTTCACTTCGAAAACGTGGAAAATCGAACTATAATGAAGTTTTACCCATTTTGACATAAATAATCAAACTAGGAGTTTTGAAAGTAAACAACCCGGGTAAAATCATTAAGATATCACAAAGCTTATTGAGACTAGAAATCGTTGTTTTCAGCCTTAAGTTCACGTAGGGAACGTGGGACATAGGACGCTAATGAAGTTTTAATGATTTTGTATAAAATCGTAGTTCTAATAGTTTTAAAATTTAACAAGACGAGTATAAATATATTCTATCAACAAACGCTTGTTTTTAATATAAATTGTCGTTTTAAGCCTTAACTTCACATTGGAAACGTGGGAAATCGAAATAAAATGAAGTTTTACCCATATTAACATAAATAATCAAACTAGGAGTTTTGAAAGTAAACAAGCCGAGTATAATCACTAAAGCTTTCACAAAGCTTATTGTGACTAGAAATAGTTGTTTTAAGCCTTAACTTCACATTGAAAACGTGGGAAATCGAACTATAATGAAGTTTTACCCATTTTGACATAAATAACCAAACTAAGAGTTTTGAAAGTAAACAAGCCGAGTATAATCATTAAAGCTTTCACAAAGCTTATTGTGACTAGAAATAGTTGGTTTAAGCCTTAACTTCACATTGAAAATGTGGGAAATCGAACAATAATGAAGTTTTACCCATTTTGACATAAATAATCAAACTAAGAGTTTTGAAAGTAAACAAGCCGAGTTTAATAATTAAGATGTCACAAAGCTTATTGTGACTAGAAATCGTTTTTTTAGCCTTAACTTCACGTAAGGAACGTGGGACATAGGACGATAATGAAGTTTTAACGATTTTGTATAAAATCGTAATTCAAATAGTCTTAAAATTTAACAAGACGAGCATAAACATATTTTATCTACAAACTCTTATTTTTAATAGAAATCATTTTTTTAATCCCTACCTTCACATTGAAAACGTGGGAAATCGAATTATAATGAAGTTTAACCCATTTTGACAAAAATAATCAAACTAAGAGTTTTGAAAGTAAACAAGCCGAGTATAATCATTAAAGCTTTCACAAAGCTTATTGTGACTAGAAATAGTTGTTTTAAGCCTTAACTTCACATCGAAAACGTTGGAAATTGAACTATAATGATGTTTTACCCATTTTGACATAAATAATTAAACTAAGAGTTTTGAAAGTAGACAACCCGAGTAAAATCATTAAGATGTCACAAAGCTTATTGTGACTAGAAATCGTTATTTTCAGCCTTAACTTCAGGTAGGGAACGTGGGAAATAGGACGATAATGAAGTTTTAACGATTTTGTATAAAATCATATTTCTAATAGTCTTAAAATTTAACAAGACGAGTATAAACATATTTTATCTACAAACACTTATTTTTAATAGAAATCGTTGTTTTAAGCCTAAACTTCACATTGGAAACGTTGGAAATCGAACTATAACGAAGTCTTCTCCATTTTGATACAAATAATAAAACTAAGAGTTTTCAAAGTAAAAAAGCCGAGTATAATCATTAAAGCTTTCACAAAGCTTATTGTGACTAGAAATAGTTGTTTTAAGCCTTAACTTCACATTGAAAACGTGGGAAATCGAACTATAATGAAGTTTTACCCATTTTGACATAAATAATCAAACTAAGAGTTTTGAAAGTAAACAACCCGAGTAAAATCATTAAGATGTCACAAAGCTTATTGTGACTAGAAATCATTGTTTTTAGCCTTAAGTTCATGTAGGAAAGTGGGACATAGGACGATAATGAAGTTTTAATGATTTTGTATAAATTCGTAGTTCTAATAGTTTTAAAATTTAACAAGACGAGTATAAATATATTCTATCTACAAACGCTTATTTTTAATATAAATCGTTGTTTTAAGCCTTAACTTCACATTGGAAACGTGAAAATCGAAATATAATGAAGTTTTACCCATTTTGACATAAATAATCAAACTAGGAGTTTTGAAAGTAAACAAGCCGAGTATAATTACTAAAGCTTTCACAAAGTTTATTGTGACTAGAAATTGTTGTTTTAAGCCTTAACTTCACATCGAAAACATGGGAAATCGAACTAGAATGAAGTTTTACCCATTTTGACATAAATAATCAAACTAAGAGTTTTGAAAGTAGACAACCCGAGTAAAATCATTAAGATGTCACAAAGCTTATTGTGACTAGAAATCGTTATTTTCAGCCTTAACTTCAGGTAGGGAACGTGGGAAATAGGACGATAATGAAGTTTTAACGATTTTGTATAAAATCATATTTCTAATAGTCTTAAAATTTAACAAGACGAGCATAAACATATTTTATCTACAAACACTTATTTTTAATAGAAATCGTTGTTTTAAGCCTTAACTTCACATTGGAAACGTTGGAAATCGAACTATAACGAAGTCTTCTCCATTTTGATACAAATAATAAAACTAAGAGTTTTCAAAGTAAAAAAGCCGAGTATAATCATTAAAGCTTTCACAAAGCTTATTGTGACTAGAAATAGTTGTTTTAAGCCTTAACTTCACTTGAAAACGTGGAAAATCGAACTATAATGAAGTTTTACCCATTTTGACATAAATAATCAAACTAGGAGTTTTGAAAGTAAACAACCCGGGTAAAATCATTAAGATATCACAAAGCTTATTGAGACTAGAAATCGTTGTTTTCAGCCTTAAGTTCACGTAGGGAACGTGGGACATAGGACGCTAATGAAGTTTTAATGATTTTGTATAAAATCGTAGTTCTAATAGTTTTAAAATTTAACAAGACGAGTATAAATATATTCTATCAACAAACGCTTATTTTTAATATAAATTGTCGTTTTAAGCCTTAACTTCACATTGGAAACGTGGGAAATCGAAATAAAATGAAGTTTTACCCATATTAACATAAATAATCAAACTAGGAGTTTTGAAAGTAAACAAGCCGAGTATAATCACTAAAGCTTTCACAAAGCTTATTGTGACTAGAAATAGTTGTTTTAAGCCTTAACTTCACATTGAAAACGTGGGAAATCGAACTATAATGAAGTTTTACCCATTTTGACATAAATAACCAAACTAAGAGTTTTGAAAGTAAACAAGCCGAGTATAATCATTAAAGCTTTCACAAAGCTTATTGTGACTAGAAATAGTTGGTTTAAGCCTTAACTTCACATTGAAAATGTGGGAAATCGAACAATAATGAAGTTTTACCCATTTTGACATAAATAATCAAACTAAGAGTTTTGAAAGTAAACAAGCCGAGTTTAATAATTAAGATGTCACAAAGCTTATTGTGACTAGAAATCGTTATTTTCAGCCTTAACTTCACGTAGGGAACGTGGGGAATAGGACGATAATGAAGTTTTAACGATTTTATATAAAATCATATTTCTAATAGTCTTAAAATTTAACAAGACGAGCATAAACATATTTTATCTACAAACGCTTATTTTTAATAGAAATCGTTGTTTTAAGCCTTAACTTCACATTGGAAACGTTGGAAATCGAACTATAACGAAGTTTTACCCATTTTGATACAAATAATAAAACTAAGAGTTTTCAAAGTAAAAAAGCCGAGTATAATCATTAAAGCTTTCACAAAGCTTATTGTGACTAGAAATAGTTGTTTTAAGCCTTAACTTCACATTGAAAACGTGGGAAATCGAACTATAATGAAGTTTTACCCATTTTGACATAAATAATCAAACTAAGAGTTTTGAAAGTAGACAACCCGAGTAAAATCATTAAGATGTCACTAAGTTTATTGTGACTAGAAATCGTTATTTTCAGCCTTAACTTCAGGTAGGGAACGTGGGAAATAGGACGATAATGAAGTTTTAACGATTTTGTATAAAATCATATTTCTAATAGTCTTAAAATTTAACAAGACGAGCATAAACATATTTTATCTACAAACGCTTATTTTTAATAGAAATCGTTGTTTTAAGCCTTAACTTCACATTGGAAACGTTGGAAATCGAAATATAATGAAGTCTTACCCATTTTGATACAAATAATAAAACTAAGAGTTTTCAAAGTAAAAAAGCCGAGTATAATCATTAAAGCTTTCACAAAGCTTATTGTGACTAGAAATAGTTGTTTTATGCCTTAACTTCACATTGAAAATGTGGGAAATCGAACTATAATGAAGTTTTATCCATTTTGACATAAATAATCAAACTAAGAGTTTTCAAAGTAAACAACCCGAGTAAAATCATTAAGATGTCACAAAGCTTATTGTGACTAGAAATCGTTGTTTTTAGCCTTAAGTTCATGTAGGAAACGTGGGACATAGGACGATAATGAAGTTTTAATGATTTTGTATAAATTCGTGGTTCTAATAGTTTTAAAATTTAACAAGACAAGTATAAATATATTCTATCTACAAACGCTTATTTTTAATATAAATCGTTGTTTTAAGCCTTAACTTCACATTGAAAACGTGGGAAATCGAAATATAATGAAGTTTTACCCATTTTGACATAAATAATCAAACTAGAAGTTTTGAAAGTAAACAAGCCGAGTATAATTACTAAAGCTTTCACAAAGTTTATTGTGACTAGAAATTGTTGTTTTAAGCCTTAACTTCACATCGAAAACATGGAAAATCGAACTAGAATGAAGTTGTACCCATTTTGACATAAATAATCAAACTAAGAGTTTTGAAAGTAGACAACCCGAGTAAAATCATTAAGATGTCACAAAGCTTATTGTGACTAGAAATCGTTATTTTCAGCCTTAACTTCAGGTAGGGAACGTTGGAAATAAGACGATAATGAAGTTTTAACGATTTTGTATAAAATCATATTTCAAATAGTCTTAAAATTTAACAAGACGAGCATAAACATATTTTTATCTACAAACGCTTATTTTTAATAGAAATCGTTGTTTTAAGCCTTAACTTCACATTGGAAACGTTGGAAATCGAACTATAACGAAGTCTTACCCATTTTGATACAAATAATAAAACTAAGAGTTTTCAAAGTAAAAAAGCCGAGTATAATCATTAAAGCTTTCACAAAGCTTATTGTGACCAGAAATAGTTGTTTTATGCCTTAACTTCACATTGAAAATGTGGGAAATCGAACTATAATGACGTTTTACCCATTTTGACATAAATAATCAAACTAAGAGTTTTCAAGGTAAACAACCCGAGTAAAATCATTAAGATGTCACAAAGCTTATTGTGACTAGAAATCGTTGTTTTTAGCCTTAAGTTCATGTAGGAAACATGGGACATAGGACGATAATGAAGTTTTAATGATTTTGTATAAATTCGTAGTTCTAATAGTTTTAAAATTTAACAAGACAAGTATAAATATATTCAATCTACAAACGCTTATTTTTAATATAAATCGTTGTTTTAAGCCTTAACTTCACATTGGAAACGTGGGAAATCGAAATATAATGAATTTTTACCCATTTTGACATAAATAATCAAACTAGGAGTTTTGAAAGTAAACAAGCCGAGTATAATTACTAAAGCTATCACAAAGCTTATTGTGACTAGAAATAGTTGTTTTAAGCATTAACTTCACATTGAAAACGTGGGAAATCGAACAATAATGAAGTTTTACCCATTTTGACATAAATAATCAAACTAAGAGTTTTGAAAGTAAACAACCCGAGTATAATCATTAAGATGTCACAAAGCTTTTTGTGACTAGAAATCGTTTTTTTAGCCTTAATTCACGTAAGGAACGTGGGAAATAGGATGATAATGAAGTTTTAACGATTTTGTATAAAATCATAGTTCTAATAGTCTTAAAATTTAACAAGACGAGCATAAACATATTTTATCTACAAACGCTTATTTTTAATAGAAATCGTTGTTTTAAGCCTTAACTTCACATTGGAAACGTTGGAAATCGAACTATAATGAAGTTTTACCCATTTTGATACAAATAATCAAACTAAGAGTTTTGAAAGTAAAAAGCCGAGTATAATCATTAAAGCTTTCACAAAGCTTATTGTGACTAGAAATAGTTGTTTTAAGCCTTAACTTCACATTGAAAACGTGGGAAATCGAACAATAATGAAGTTTTACCCATTTTGACATAAATAATCAAACTAAGAGTTTTGAAAGTAAACAAGCTTAGTATAATCATTAAGATGTCACAAAGCTTATTGTGACTAGAAATCATTTTTTTAGCCTTAACTTCAAGTAAGGAACGTGGGACATAGGACGATAATGAAGTTTTAACGATTTTGTATAAAATCATAATTCTAATAGTCATAAAATTTAACTAGACGAGCATAAACATATTTTATCAACAAACGCTTATTTTTAATAGAAATCGTTGTTTTAAACCTTAACTTCACATTGGAAACGTTGGAAATCGAACGATAATGAAGTTTTACCCATTTTGATACAAATAATAAAACTAAGAGTTTTCAAAGTAAAAATGCCGAGTATAATCACTAAAGCTTTCACAAAGCTTATTGTGACTAGAAATAGTTGTTTTAAGCCTTAACTTCACATTGAAAACGTCGGAAATCGAACTATAATGAAGTTTTACCCATTTTGACATAAATAATCAAACTAAGAGTTTTGAAAGTAGATAACCCGAGTAAAATCATTAAGATGTCACTAAGCTTATTGTGACTAGAAATCGTTATTTTCAGCCTTAACTTCACGTAGGGAACGTGGAAAATAGGACGATAATGAAATTTTAACGATTTTGTATAAAATCATAGTTCTAATAGTCTTAAAATTTAACAAGACGAGCATAAACATATTTTATCTACAAACGCTTATTTTTAATAGAAATCGTTGCTTTAAGCCTTAACATCAAATTGGAAACGTTGCAAAATGAACTATAATGAAGTTTTATCCATTTTGACATAAATAATCAAACTAGGAGTTTTGAAAGTAAACAAGCCGAGTATAATCATTAACGCTTTCACAAAGCTTATTGTGACTAGAAATAGTTCTTTTAAGCCTTAACTTCACATTGAAAACGTGGGAAATCGAACTATAATGAAGTTTTACCCATTTTGACATAAATAACCAAACTAAGAGTTTTGAAAGTAAACAAGCCGAGTATAATCATTAAAGCTTTCACAAAGCTTATTGTGACTAGAAATAGTTGTTTTAAGCCTTAACTTCACATTGAAAACGTGAGAAATCGAACTATAATGAAGTTTTACCCATTTTGAAATAAATAATCAAACTAGGAGTTTTGAAAGTAAACAACCCGAGTAAAATCATTAAGATATCACAAAGCTTATTGAGACTAGAAATCGTTGTTTTCAGCCTTAAGTTCACGTAGGGAACGTGGGACATAGGACGCTAATGAAGTTTTAATGATTTTGTATAAAATCATAGTTCTAATAGTTTTAAAATTTAACAAGACGAGTATAAATATATTTTATCAACAAACGCTTATTTTTAATATAAATCGTCGTTTTAAGCCTTAACTTCACATTGGAAACGTGGGAAATCGAAATAAAATGAAGTTTTACCCATTTTGAAATAAATAATCAAACTAGGAGTTTTGAAAGTAAACAAGCCGAGTATAATCACTAAAGCTTTCACAAAGCTTATTGTGACTAGAAATAGTTGTTTTAAGCCTTAACTTCACATTGAAAATGTGGGAAATCGAACAATAATGAAGTTTTACCCATTTTGACATAAATAATCAAACTAAGAGTTTTGAAAGTAAACAAGCCGAGTATAATCATTAAGATGTCACAAAGCTTATTGTGACTAGAAATCGTTTTTTTAGCCTTAATTCACGTAAGGAACGTGGGACATAGGACGATAATAAAGTTTTAACGATTTTGTATAAAATCGTAATTCTAATAGTCTTAAAATTTAACAAGACGAGTATAAACATATTTTATCTACAAACGCTTATTTTTAATAGAAATCGTTGTTTTAAGCCTTAACTTCACATTGGAAACGTTGGAAATCGAACTATAATGAAGTTTTACCCATTTTGATACAAATAATAAAACTAAGAGGTTTCAAAGTAAAAAAGCCAAGTATAATCATTAAAGCTTTCACAAAGCTTATTGTGACTAGAAATAGTTGTTTTAAGCCTTAACTTCACATCGAAAACATGGGAAATCAAACTAGAATGAAGTTTTACCCATTTTGACATAAATAATCAAACTAAGAGTTTTGAAAGTAGACAACCCGAGTAAAATCATTAAGATGTCACAAAGCTTATTGTGACTAGAAATCGTTATTTTCAGCCTTAACTTCACGTAGGGAACGTGGGACATATGATGATAATGAAGTTTTAACAATTTTGTATAAAATTATAGTTCTAATAGTTTTAAAATTTAACAAGAAGGGCATAAACATATTTTATCAACAAACTCTTATTTTTAATAGAAATCGTTGTTTTAAGCCTTAACTTCACATTGGAAACGTGGGAAATTGAACTATAATGAAGTTTTACCCATTTTGACATAAATAATCAAACTAAGAGTTTTGAAAGTAAACAACCCGAGTATAATCATTAAAGCTTTCACAAAGCTTATTGTGACTAGAAATAGTTGTTTTAAGCCTTAACTTCACATCGAAAACGTGGGAAATTGAACTATAATGAAGTTTTACCCATTTTGACATAAAAAACCAAACTAAGAGTTTTGAAAGTAAACAAGCCGAGTATAATCATTAAAGCTTTCACAAAGCTTATTGTGACTAGAAATAGTTGTTTTAAGCCTTAACTTCACATTGAAAACGTGGGAAAACGAACTATAATGAAGTTTTACCCATTTTGAAATAAATAATCAAACTAGGAGTTTTGAAAGTAAACAACCCGAGTAAAATCATTAAGATATCACAAAGCTTATTGAGACTAGAAATCGTTGTTTTCAGCCTTAAGTTCACGTAGGGAACGTGGGACATAGGACGCTAATGAAGTTTTAATGATTTTGTATAAAATCGTAGTTCTAATAGTTTTAAAATTTAACAAGACGAGTATAAATATATTTTATCAACAAACGCTTATTTTTAATATAAATCGTCGTTTTCAGCCTTAACTTCACATTGGAAACGTGGAAAATCGAAATAAAATGAAGTTTTACGCATATTGACATAAATAATCAAACTAGAAGTTTTGAAAGTAAACAAGCCGAGTATAATCACTAAAGCTTTCACAAAGCTTATTGTGACTAGAAATAGTTGTTTTAAGCATTAACTTCACATTGAAAACGTGGGAAATCGAACAATAATGAAGTTTTACCCATTTTGACATAAATAATCAAACTAAGAGTTTTGAAAGTAAACAAGCCGAGTATAATCATTAAAGATGTCACAAAGCTTATTGTGACTAGAAATATTGTTTTAAGAACTAGAAATCGTTTTTTTTTGAAATAAATAATCAAACTAGGAGTTTTGAAAGTAAACAGCCTTATTAAGATATCACAAAGCTTATTGAGACTAGAAATCGTTGTTTTCACGTTCACGTAGGGAACGTGGGACATAGGATGCTAATGAAGTTTTAACGATTTTGTATAAAATAGTAATTCTAATAGTTTTAAAATTTAACAAGACGAGCATAAACATATTTTATCTACAAACGCTTATTTTTAATAGAAATCGTTGTTTTAAACCTAACTTCACATTGGAAACGTTGGAAATCGAAATAAAATGAAGTTTTACCCATTTTGATACAAATAATAAAACTAAGAGTTTTGAAAGTAAAAAGCCGAGTATAATCATTAAAGCTTTCACAAAGCTTATTGTGACTAGAAATAGTTGTTTTAAGCCTTAACTTCACATTGAAAACGTGGGAAATCGAACTATAATGAAGTTTTACCCATTTTGACATAAATAATCAAACTAAGAGTTTTGAAAGTAAACAACCGAGTAAAATCATTAAGATGTCACAAAGCTTATTGTGACTAGAAATCGTTGTTTTTAGCCTTAAGTTCATGTAGGGAACGCGTGGGACATAGGACGATAATGAAGTTTTAATGATTTTGTATAAAATCGTAATTCTAATAGTTTTAAAATTTAACAAGACGAATATAAATATATTTTATCTACAAACGCTTATTTTTAATATAAATCGTTGTTTTAAGCCTTAACTTCACATTGGAAACGTTGGAAATCAAAATATAATGAAGTTTTACCCATTTTGACATAAATAATCAAACTAAGAGTTTTGAAAGTAAACAAGCCGAGTATAATCATTAAAGCTTTCACAAAGCTTATTGTGACTAGAAATAGTTGTGTTAAGCCTTAACTTCACATTGAAAACGTGGGAAATCGAACAATAATGAAGTTTTACCCATTTTGACATAAATAATCAAACTAAGAGTTTTGAAAGTAAACAAGTCGAGTATAATCATTAAGATGTCACAAAGCTTATTGTGACTAGAAATCGTTTTTTTAGCCTTAATTCACGTAAGGAACGTGGGACATAGGACGATAATGAAGTTTTAACGATTTTGTATAAAATCGTAATTCTAATAGTCTTAAAATTTAACAAGACGAGTATAAACATATTTTATCTACAAACGCTTATTTTTAATAGAAATCGTTGTTTTAAGCCTTAACTTCACATTGGAAACGTTGGAAATCGAACTATAATGAAGTTTTACCCATTTTGATACAAATAATAAAACTAAGAGGTTTCAAAGTAAAAAAGCCAAGTATAATCATTAAAGCTTTCACAAAGCTTATTGTGACTAGAAATAGTTGTTTTAAGCCTTAACTTCACATTGAAAACATGGGAAATCGAACAAGAATGAAGTTTTACCCATTTTGACATAATAATCAAACTAAGAGTTTTGAAAGTAAACAACCCGAGTAAAATCATTAAGATGTCACAAAGCTTATTGTGACTAGAAATCGTTATTTTCAGCCTTAACTTCACGTAGGAACGTGGGACATATGATGATAATGAAGTTTTAACGATTTTGTATAAAATTATAGTTCTAATAGTTTTAAAATTTAACAAGAAGGGCATAAACATATTTTATCTACAAACTCTTATTTTTAATAGAAATCGTTGTTTTAAGCCTTAACTTCACATTGGAAACGTGGGAAATTGAACTATAATGAGTTTTACCCATTTTGACATAAATAATCAAACTAAGAGTTTTGAAAGTAAACAACCCGAGTATAATCATTAAAGCTTTCACAAAGCTTATTGTGACTAGAAATAGTTGTTTTAAGCCTTAACTTCACATCGAAAACGTGGGAAATCGAACTATAATGAAGTTTTACCCATTTTGACATAAATAACCAAACTAAGAGTTTTGAAAGTAAACAAGCCGAGTATAATCATTAAAGCTTTCACAAAGCTTATTGTGACTAGAAATAGTTGTTTTAAGCCTTAACTTCACATTGAAAACGTGGGAAAACAAACTATAATGAAGTTTTACCCATTTTGAAATAAATAATCAAACTAGGAATTTTGAAAGTAAACAACCCGAGTAAAATCATTAAGATATCACAAAGCTTATTGAGACTAGAAATCGTTGTTTTCACCTTAAGTTCACGTAGGGAACGTGGGACATAGGACGCTAATGAAGTTTTAATGATTTTGTATAAAATCATAGTTCTAATAGTTTTAAAATTTAACAAGACGAGTATAAATATATTTTATCAACAAACGCTTATTTTTAATATAAATCGTTGTTTTAAGCCTTAACTTCACATTGGAAACGTGGAAAATCGAAATAAAATGAAGTTTTACGCATATTGACATAAATAATCAAACTAGGAGTTTTGAAAGTAAACAAGCCGAGTATAATCACTAAAGCTTTCACAAAGCTTATTGTGACTAGAAATAGTTGTTTTAAGCATTAACTTCACATTGAAAACGTGAGAAATCGAACAATAATGATGTTTTACCCATTTTGACATAAATAATCAAACTAAGAGTTTTGAAAGTAAACAAGCCGAGTATAATCATTAAGATGTCACAAAGCTTATTGTGACTAGAAATCGTTTTTTTAGCCTTCACGTAAGGAACGTGGGACATAGGACAATAATGAAGTTTTAACAATTTTGTATAAAATAGTAATTCTAATAGTCTTAAAATTTAACAAGACGAGCATAAACATATTTTATCTACAAACGCTTATTTTTAATAGAAATCGTTGTTTTAAACCGTAACTTCACATTGGAAACGTTGGAAATCGAACTATAATGAAGTTTTACCCATTTTGATACAAATAATAAAACTAAGAGTTTTCAAAGTAAAAAAGCCGAGTATAATCATTAAAGCTTTCACAAAGCTTATTGTGACTAGAAATAGTTGTTTTAAGCCTTAACTTCACATTGAAAACGTGGGAAATCAAACAATAATGAAGTTTTACCCATTTTGACATAAATAATCAAACTAAGAGTTTTGAAAGTAAACAAGCTGAGTATAATCATTAAGATGTCACAAAGCTTATTGTGACTAGAAATCGTTTTTTTAGCCTTAACTTCACGTAAGGAACGTGGGACATAGGACGATAATGAAGTTTTAACGATTTTGTATAAAATCGTAATTCTAATAGTCATAAAATTTAACTAGACGAGCATAAACATATTTTATCAACAAACGCTTATTTTTAATAGAAATCGTTGTTTTAACCTTAACTTCACATTGGAAACGTTGGAAATCGAACGATAATGAAGTTTTACCCATTTTGATACAAATAATAAAACTAAGAGTTTTCAAAGTAAAAATGCCAAGTATAATCACTAAAGCTTTCACAAAGCTTATTGTGACTAGAAATAGTTGTTTTAAGCCTTAACTTCACATTGAAAACGTCGAAAATCGAACTATAATGAAGTTTTACCCATTTTGACATAAATAATCAAACTAAGAGTTTTGAAAGTAGACAACCCGAGTAAAATCATTAAGATGTCACTAAGCTTATTGTGACTAGAAATCGTTATTTTCAGCCTTAACTTCAGGTAGGGAACGTGGGAAATAGGACGATAATGAAGTTTTAATGATTTTGTATAAAATCATATTTCTAATAGTCTTAAAATTTAACAAGACGAGCATAAACATATTTTATCTACAAACGCTTATTTTTAATAGAAATCGTTGTTTTAAGCCTTAACTTTCACATTGGAAACGTTGGAAATCGAACTATAACGAAGTCTTACCCATTTTGATACAAATAATAAAACTAAGAGTTTTCAAAGTAAAAAAGCCGAGTATAATCATTAAAGCTTTCACAAAGCTTATTGTGACTAGAAATAGTTGTTTTAAGCCTTAACTTCACATTGAAAACGTGGGAAATCGAACTATAATGAAGTTTTACCCATTTTGACATAAATAATCAAACTAAGAGTTTTGAAAGTAAACAACCCGAGTAAAATCATTAAGATGTCACAAAGCTTATTGTGACTAGAAATCGTTGTTTTTAGCCTTAAGTTCATGTAGGGAACGTGGGACATAGGACGATAATGAAGTTTTAATGATTTTGTATAAATTCGTAGTTCTAATAGTTTTAAAATTTTACAACACTAGTATAAATATATTTTATCTACAAACGCTTATTTTTAATATAAATCGTTGTTTTAAGCCTTAACTTCACATTGGAAACGTGGGAAATCAAAATATAATGAAGTTTTACCCATTTTGACATAAATAATCAAACTAGGAGTTTTGAAAGTAAACAAGCCGAGTATAATTACTAAAGCTTTCACAAAGCTTATTGTGACTAGAAATAGTTGTTTTAAGCCTTAACTTCACATTGAAAACGTGGAAAATCGAACAATAATGAAGTTTTACCCATTTTGACATAAATAATCAAACTAAGAGTTTTGAAAGTAAACAAGTCGAGTATAATCATTAAGATGTCACAAAGCTTATTGTGACTAGAAATCATTTTTTAGCCTTAATTCACGTAAGGAACGTGGGACATAGGACGATAATGAAGTTTTAACGATTTTGTATAAAATCGTAATTCTAATAGTCTTAAAATTTAACAAGACGAGCATAAACATATTTTATCTACAAACGCTTATTTTTAATAGAAATCGTTGTTTTAAGCCTTAACTTCACATTGGAAACGTTGGAAATCGAACTATAATGAAGTTTTACCCATTTTGATACAAATAATAAAACTAAGAGTTTTCAAAGTAAAAAAGCCAAGTATAATCATTAAAGCTTTCACAAAGCTTATTGTGACTAGAAATAATTGTTTTAAGCCTTAACTTCACATTGAAAACATGGAAATCGAACTATAATGAAGTTTTACCCATTTTGACATAAATAATCAAACTAAGAGTTTTGAAAGTAGACAACCCGAGTAAAATCATTAAGATGTCACAAAGCTTATTGTGACTAGAAATCGTTATTTTCAGCCTTAACTTCACGTAGGGAACGTGGGACATATGATGATAATGAAGTTTTAACGATTTTGTATAAAATTATAGTTCTAATAGTTTTAAAATTTAACAAGAAGGGCATAAACATATTTTATCTACAAACTCTTATTTTTAATAGAAATCGTTGTTTTAAGCCTTAACTTCACATTGGAAACGTTGGAAATTGAACTATAATGAAGTTTTACCCATTTTGACATAAATAATCAAACTAAGAGTTTTGAAAGTAAACAAGCCGAGTATAATCATTAAAGCTTTCACAAAGCTTATTGTGACTAGAAATAGTTGTTTTAAGCCTTAACTTCACATTGAAAATGTGGGAAATCGAACTATAATGAAGTTTTACCCATTTTGACATAAATAACCAAACTAAGAGTTTTGAAAGTAAACAAGCCAAGTATAATCATTAAAGCTTTCACAAAGCTTATTGTGACTAGAAATAGTTGTTTTAAGCCTTAACTTCACATTGAAAACGTGGGAAAACGAACTATAATGAAGTTTTACCCATTTTGAAATAAATAATCAAACTAGGAGTTTTGAAAGTAAACAACCCGAGTAAAATCATTAAGATATCACAAAGCTTATTGAGACTAGAAATCGTTGTTTTCAACCTTAAGTTCACGTAGGGAACGTGGGACATAGGACGCTAATGAAGTTTTAATGATTTTGTATAAAATCGTAGTTCTAATAGTTTTAAAATTTAACAAGACGAGTATAAATATATTTTATCAACAAACGCTTATTTTTAATATAAATCGTCGTTTTCAGCCTTAACTTCACATTGGAAACGTGGAAAATCGAAATAAAATGAAGTTTTACGCATATTGACATAAATAATCAAACTAGGAGTTTTGAAAGTAAACAAGCCGAGTATAATCACTAAAGCTTTCACAAAGCTTATTGTGACTAGAAATAGTTGTTTTAAGCCTTAACTTTACATTGAAAACGTGGGAAATCGAATAATAATGATGTTTTACCCATTTTGACATAAATAATCAAACTAAGAGTTTTGAAAGTAAACAAGCCGAGTATAATCATTAAAATGTCACAAAGCTTATTGTGACTAGAAATCGTTTTTTTAGCCTTAATTCACGTAAGGAACGTGGGACATAGGACGATAATGAAGTTTTAACGATTTTGTATAAAATCGTAATTCTAATAGTCTTAAAATTTAACAAGACGAGCATAAACATATTTTATCTACAAACGCTTATTTTTAATAGAAATCGTTGTTTTAAACCGTAACTTCACATTGGAAACGTTGGAAATCGAACTATAATGAAGTTTTACCCATTTTGATACAAATAATAAAACTAAGAGTTTTCAAAGTAAAAAAGTCGAGTATAATCATTAAAGCTTTCACAAAGCTTATTGTGACTAGAAATAGTTGTTTTAAGCCTTAACTTCACATTGAAAGCATGGGAAATCGAACTATAATGAAGTTTACCCATTTTGACATAAATAATCAAACTAAGAGTTTTGAAAGTAAACAACCCGAGTAAAATCATTAAGATGTCACAAAGCTTATTGTGACTAGAAATCGTTTTTTTTCAGCCTTAACTTCACGTAGGAACGTGGGACATAGGATGATAATGAAGTTTTAACGATTTTGTATAAAATCGTATAGTTCTAATAGTTTTAAAATTTAACAAGACGAGCATAAATATATTTTATCAACAAACGCTTATTTTTAATAGAAATCGTTGTTTTAAGCCTTAACTTCACATTGGAAACGTTGGAAATTGAAATAATGAAGTTTTACCCATTTTGATATAAATAATCAAACTAAGAGTTTTGAAAGTAAAAAGCCAAGTATAATCACTAAAGCTTTCACAAAACTTATTGTGACTAGAAATAGTTGTTTTAAGCCTTAACTTCACATTGAAAACGTGGGAAATCGAACTATAATGAAGTTTTACCCATTTTAAATAGCCAAACTATAAATAATCAAACTAAAGCTTTCAGAAAGTTTTGAAAAATAGTTGTTTTAAGCCTTAACTTCACATTGAAAACGTGGGAAATCGAACAATAATGAAGTTTTACCCATTTTGACATAAATAATCAAACTAAGAGTTTTGAAAGTAAACAAGCCGAATTTAATAATTAAATGTCACAAAGCTTATTGTGACTAGAAATCGTTTTTTAGCCTTAACTTCACGTAGGGAACGTGGGACATAGGACGATAATGAAGTTTTAACGATTTTGTATAAAATCATAATTCTAATAGTCTTAAAATTTAACAAGACGAGCATAAACATATTTTATCTACAAACGCTTATTTTTAATAGAAATCGTTGTTTTAAGCCTTAACTTCACATTGGAAACGTTGGAAATCGAACTATAATGAAGTTTACCCATTTTGATACAAATAATAAAACTAAGAGTTTTCAAAGTAAAAAAGCCGAGTATAATCATTAAAGCTTTCACAAAGCTTATTGTGACTAGAAATAGTTGTTTTAAGCCTTAACTTCACATTGAAAACGTGGGAAATCGAACTATAATGAAGTTTTACCCATTTTGACATAAATAATCAAACTAAGAGTTTTGAAAGTAGACTACCCGAGTAAAATCATTAAGATGTCACTAAGCTTATTGTGACTAGAAATCGTTATTTTCAGCCTTAACTTCACGTAGGGAACGTGGAAAATAGGACGATAATGAAGTTTTAACGATTTTGTATAAAATCATAGTTCTAATAGTCTTAAAATTTAACAAGACGAGCATAAACATATTTTATCTACAAACGCTTATTTTTAATAGAAATCGTTGCTTTAAGCCTTAGCATCAAATTGGAAACGTTGCAAAATGAACTATGATGAAGTTTTATCCATTTTGCCATAAATAATCAAACTAGGAGTTTTGAAAGTAAACAAGCCGAGTATAATCATTAACGCTTTCACAAAGCTTATTGTGACTAGAAATAGTTCTTTTAAGCCTTAACTTCACATTGAAAACGTGGGAAATCGAACTATAATGAAGTTTTACCCATTTTGACATAAATAACCAAACTAAGAGTTTTGAAAGTAAACAAGCCGAGTATAATCATTAAAGCTTTCACAAAGCTTATTGTGACTAGAAATAGTTGTTTTAAGCCTTAACTTCACATTGAAAACGTAGGAAATCGAACTATAATGAAGTTTTACCCATTTTGAAATAAATAATCAAACTAGGAGTTTTGAAAGTAAACAACCCGAGTAAAATCATTAAGATATCACAAAGCTTATTGAGAATAGAAATCATTGTTTTCAGCCTTAAGTTCACGTAGGGAACGTGGGACATAGGACGCTAATGAAGTTTTAATGATTTTGTATAAAATCGTAGTTCTAATAGTTTTAAAATTTAACAAGACGAGTATAAATATATTTTATCAACAAACGCTTATTTTTAATATAAATCGTCATTTTAAGCCTTAACTTCACATTGGAAACGTGGGAAATCGAAATAAAATGAAGTTTTACCCATTTTGACATAAATAATCAAACTAGGAGTTTTGAAAGTAAACAAGCCGAGTATAATCACTAAAGCTTTCACAAAGCTTATTGTGACTAGAAATAGTTGTTTTAAGCCTTAACTTCACATTGAAAACGTGGGAAATCGAACAATAATGAAGTTTTACCCATTTTGACATAAATAATCAAACTAAGAGTTTTGAAAGTAAACAAGCCGAGTATAATCATTAAGATGTCACAAAGCTTATTGTGACTAGAAATCGTTTTTTAGCCTTAATTCACGTAAAGAACGTGGGACATAGGACGATAATGAAGTTTTAACGATTTTGTATAAAATCGTAATTCTAATAGTCTTAAAATTTAACAAGACGAGCATAAACATATTTTATCTACAAACGCTTATTTTTAATAGAAATCGTTGTTTTAAGCCTTAACTTCACATTGGAAACGTTGGAAATCGAACTATAATGAAGTTTTACCCATTTTGATACAAATAATAAAACTAAGAGGTTTCAAAGTAAAAAAGCCAAGTATAATCATTAAAGCTTTCACAAAGCTTATTGTGACTAGAAATAGTTGTTTTAAGCCTTAACTTCACATCGAAAACATGGGAAATCGAACTAGAATGAAGTTTTACCCATTTTGACATAAATAATCAAACTAAGAGTTTTGAAAGTAGACAACCCGAGTAAAATCATTAAGATGTCACAAAGCTTATTGTGACTAGAAATCGTTATTTTCAGCTTTAACTTCACGTAGGGAACGTGGGACATATGATGATAATGAAGTTTTAACGATTTTGTAAAAAATTATAGTTCTAATAGTTTTAAAATTTAACAAGAAGGGCATAGACATATTTTATCTACAAACTCTTATTTTTAATAGAAATCGTTGTTTTAAGCCTTAACTTCACATTGGAAACGTGAGAAATTGAACTATAATGAAGTTTTACCCATTTTGACATAAATAATCAAACTAAGAGTTTTGAAAGTAAACAACCCGAGTATAATCATTAAAGCTTTCCCAAAGCTTATTGAGACTAGAAATCGCTTATTCACGTAGGGAACGTACATAGAAATAGTTTTAATGTTTTAAAAATCCTAATAGTTTTAAAATTTAACAAGACAATATAAATATATTTTATCAACAAACGCTTGTTTTTAATATAAATCGTCGATTTAAGCCTTAACTTCACATTGGAAACGTAAATAAAATGAAGTTTTACCCATTTTGAAATAAATAATCAAACTAGGTGTTTTGAAAGTAAACAAGCCGAGTATAATCACTAATGCTTTCACAAAGCTTATTGTGACTAGAAATAGTTCTTTTAAGCCTTAAATTCACATTGAAAACGTGGGAAATCGAACAATAATGAAGTTTTACCCATTTTGAAATAAATAATCAAACTAGGAGTTTTGAAAGTAAACAACCCGAGTAAAATCATTAAGATATCACAAAGCTTATTGAGACTAGAAATCGTTGTTTTCAGCTTCACGTAGGGAACGTGGGACATAGGACGCTATTGAAGTTTTAATGATTTTGTATAAAATCGTAGTTCTAATAGTTTAAAAATTTAACAAGACGAGTATAAATATATTTTATCAACAAACGCTTATTTTTAATATAAATCGTCGTTTTAAGCCTTAACTTCACATTGGAAACGTGGGAAATCGAAATAAAATGAAGTTTTACCCATTTTGACATAAATAATCAAACTAGGAGTTTTGAAAGTAAACAAGCCGAGTATAATCACTAAAGCTTTCACAAAGCTTATTGTGACTAGAAATAGTTGTTTTAAGCCTTAACTTCACATTGAAAACGTGGGAAATCGAACAATAATGAAGTTTTACCCATTTTGACATAAATAATCAAACTAAGAGTTTTGAAAGTAAACAAGCCGAGTATAATCATTAAGATGTCACAAAGCTTATTGTGACTAGAAATCGTTTTTTAGCCTTAATTCACGTAAGGAACGTGGGACATAGGACGATAATGAAGTTTTAACGATTTTGTATAAAATCGTAATTCTAATAGTCTTAAAATTTAACAAGACGAGTATAAACATATTTTATCTACAAACGCTTATTTTTAATAGAAATCGTTGTTTTAAGCCTTAACTTCACATTGGAAATGTTGGAAATCGAACTATAATGAAGTTTTACCCATTTTGATACAAATAATAAAACTAAGAGTTTTCAAAGTAAAAAAGCCAAGTATAATCATTAAAGCTTTCACAAAGCTTATTGTGACTAGAAATAGTTGTTTTAAGCCTTAACTTCACATTGAAAACATGGGAAATCGAACTAGAATGAAGTTTTACCCATTTTGACATAAATAATCAAACTAAGAGTTTTGAAAGTAAACAACCCGAGTATAATCATTAAGATGTCACAAAGCTTATTGTGACTAGAAATCATTTTTTTAGCCTTAACTTCACGTAGGAACGTGGGACATATGATGATAATGAAGTTTTAACGATTTTGTATAAAATTATAGTTCTAATAGTTTTAAAATTTAACAAGAAGAGCATAAACATATTTTATCTACAAACTCTTATTTTTAATAGAAATCGTTGTTTTAAACCTTAACTTCACATTGGAAACGTTGGAAATCGAACTATAATGAAGTTTTACCCATTTTGACATAAATAATCAAACTAAGAGTTTTGAAAGTAAAAATGCCAAGTATAATCATTAAAGCTTTCACAAAGCTTATTGTGACTAGAAATAGTTGTTTTAAGCCTTAACTTCACATTGAAAACGTGGGAAAAATTGAACTATAATGAAGTTTTACCCATTTTGACATAAATAATCAAACTAAGAGTTTTGAAAGTAAACAACCCGAGTAAAATCATTAAAGATGTCACAAAGCTTTATTGTGACTAGAAATAGTTGTTTTAAGCCTTAACTTCACGTAGGGAACGTGGAAAATAGAACGATAATGAAGTTTTAACCCATTTTGTATAAAATCATAGTTCTAATAGTCTTAAAATTTAACAAGACGAGCATAAACATATTTTATCTACAAACGCTTTTTTGATAGAAATCGTTGTTTTAAGCCTTAACTTCACATTGGAAACGTTGGGAAAATGAACTATAATGAAGTTTTATCCATTTTGACATAAATAATCAAACTAGGAGTTTTGAAAGTAAACAAGCCGAGTAAAATCATTAGGATCATTATTGAGACTAGAAATCGTTGTTTTCAGCCTTAAGTTCACGTATTGTGACTAGAAATAGTTTTAATGATTTTGTATTTAAGCCTTAACTTTTAAATTTAAAACGCGGGAAAATCAAACTATAATGAAATGTTTTACCCATTTTGACATAAATAACCAATTGACTAAGAGTTTTGAAAGTAAACAAGCCGAGTATAATCATTAAAGCTTTCACAAAGCTTATTGTGACTAGAAATAGTTGTTTTAAGCCTTAACTTCACATTGAAAATGTGGGAAATCGAACTATAACGAAGTTTTACCCATTTTGAAATAAATAATCAAACTAGGAGTTTTGAAAGTAAACAACCCGAGTAAAATCATTAAGATATCACAAAGCTTATTGAGACTAGAAATTGTTGTTTTCAGCCTTAAGTTCACGTAGGGAACGTGGGACATAGGACGCTAATGAAGTTTTAATGATTTTGTATAAAATCGTAGTTCTAATAGTTTTAAAATTTAACAAGACGAGTATAAATATATTTTATCAACAAACGCTTATTTTTAATATAAATCGTCGTTTTAAGCCTTAACTTCACATTGGAAACGTGGAAATCGAAATAAAATGAAGTTTTACCCATTTTCAAATAAATAATCAAACTAGGAGTTTTGAAAGTAAACAAGCCGAGTATAATCATTAAAGCTTTCACAAAGCTTATTGTGACTAGAAATAGTTGTTTTAAGCCTTAACTTCACATTGAAAACGTGGGAAATCGAACAATAATGAAGTTTTACCCATTTTGACATAAATAATCAAACTAAGAGTTTTGAAAGTAAACAAGCCGAGTATAATCATTAAGATGTCACAAAGCTTATTGTGACTAGAAATCGTTTTTTTAGCCTTAACTTCACGTAAGGAACGTGGGACATAGGACGATAATGAAGTTTTAACGATTTTGTATAAAATAGTAATTCTAATAGTCTTAAAATTTAACAAGACGAGCATAAACATATTTTATCTACAAACGCTTATTTTTAATAGAAATCGTTGTTTTAAACCTTAACTTCACATTGGAAACGTTGGAAATCGAACTATAATGAAGTTTTACCCATTTTGATACAAATAATAAAACTAAGAGTTTTCAAAGTAAAAAAGCCAAGTATAATCATTAAAGCTTTCACAAAGCTTATTGTGACTAGAAATAGTTGTTTTAAGCCTTAACTTCACATTGAAAACGTGGGAAATCGAACTATAATGAAGTTTTACCCATTTTGACATAAATAATCAAACTAAGAGTTTTGAAAGTAAACAACCCGAGTAAAATCATTAAGATGTCACAAAGCTTATTGTGACTAGAAATCGTTGTTTTTAGCCTTAACTTCACGTAGGGAACGTGGGACATAGATGATAATGAAGTTTTAACGATTTTGTATAAAATTATAGTTCTAATAGTTTTAAAATTTAACAAGAAGTATAAACATATTTTATCTACAAACTCTTATTTTTAATATAAATCGTTGTTTTAAGCCTTAACTTCACATTGGAAACGTGGGAAATCAAACTATAATGAAGTTTTACCCATTTTGACATAAATAATCAAACTAAGAGTTTTGAAAGTAAACAACCCGAGTTTAATCATTAATGCTTTCACAAAGCTTATTGTGACTAGAAATAGTTGTTTTAAGCCTAAAGAAAACATGGGAAATTGAACTATAATGAAGTTTTACCCATTTTAACATAAATAACCAAACTAAGAGTTTTGAAAGTAAACAAGTGAGTATAATCATTAAAGCTTTCACAAAGCTTATTGTGACTAGAAATAGTTGTTTTAAGCATTAACTTCACATTGAAAACGTGGGAAATCGAACAATAATGAAGTTTTACCCATTTTGACATAAATAATCAAACTAAGAGTTTTGAAAGTAAACAAGTCGAGTATAAATCATTAAGATGTCACAAAGCTTTTTGTGACTAGAAATCGTTTTTTCAGCCTTAATTCACGTAGGGAACGTGGGAATAGGATGATAATGAAGTTTTAACGATTTTGTATAAAATCATAGTTCTAATAGTCTTAAAATTTAACAAGACGAGTATAAACATATTTTATCTACAAACGCTTATTTTTAATAGAAATTGTTGTTTTAAGCCTTAACTTCACATTGGAAACGTTTGAAATCGAACTATAACGAAGTCTTACCCATTTTGATACAAATAATAAAACTATGAGTTTTCAAAGTAAAAAAGCCGAGTATAATCATTAAAGCTTTCACAAAGCTTATTGTGACTAGAAATAGTAGTTTTAAGCCTTAACTTCACATTGAAAACGTGGGAAATCGAACTATAATGAAGTTTTACCCATTTTGACATAAATAATCAAACTAAGAGTTTTGAAAGTAAACAAGCCGAGTATAATCATTAAGATGTCACAAAGCTTATTGTGACTAGAAATCATTTTTTTAGCCTTAACTTCACTTAAGGAACGTGGGACATAGGACGATAATGAAGTTTTAACGATTTTGTATAAAATAGTAATTCTAATAGTCTTAAAATTTAACAAGACGAGCATAAACATATTTTATCTACAAACGCTTATTTTTAATAGAAATCGTTGTTTTAAACCGTAACTTCACATTGGAAACGTTGAAAATCGAACTATAATGAAGTTTTACCCATTTTGATACAAATAATAAAACTAAGAGTTTTCAAAGTAAAAAAGCCGAGTATAATCATTAAAGCTTTCACAAAGCTTATTGTGACTAGAAATAGTTGTTTTAAGCCTTAACTTCACATTGAAAACGTGGGAAATCGAACAATAATGAAGTTTTACCCATTTTGACATAAATAATCAAACTAAGAGTTTTGAAAGTAAACAAGCTAAGTATAATCATTAAGATGTCACAAAGCTTATTGTGACTAGAAATCGTTTTTTTAGCCTTAACTTCACGTAAGGAACGTGGGACATAGGACGATAATGAAGTTTTAACGATTTTGTATAAAATCGTAATTCTAATAGTCATAAAATTTAACTAGACGAGCATAAACATATTTTATCAACAAACGCTTATTTTTAATAGAAATTGTTGTTTTAAACCTTAACTTCACATTGGAAACGTTGGGAATCGAACGATAATGAAGTTTTACCCATTTTGATACAAAGAATAAAACAAAGAGATTTCAATGTAAAAATGCCAAGTATAATCACTAAAGCTTTCACAAAGCATATTGTGACTAGAAATAGTTGTTTTAAGCCTTAACTTCACATTGAAAACGTCAAAAATCGAACTATAATGAAGTTTTACCCATTTAGACATAAATAATCAAACTAAGAGTTTTGTAAGTAGACAACCCGAGTAAAATCATTAAGATGTCACTAAGCTTATTGTGACTAGAAATCGTTATTTTCAGCCTTAACTTCACGTAGGGAACATGGAAAATAGGACGATAATGAAGTTTTAACGATTTTGTATAAAATCATAGTTCTAATAGTCTTAAAATTTAACAAGACGAGCATAAACATATTTTATCTACAAACGCTTATTTTTAATAGAAATCGTTGCTTTAAGCCTTAACATCAAATTGGAAACGTTGCAAAATGAACTATGATGAAGTTTTATCCATTTTGACATAAATAATCAAACTAGGAGTTTTGAAAGTAAACAAGCCGAGTATAATCATTAACGCTTTCACAAAGCTTATTGTGACTAGAAATAGTTCTTTTAAGCCTTAACTTCACATTGAAAATGTGGGAAATCGAACTATAATGAAGTTTTACCCATTTTGACATAAATATCCAAACTAAGAGTTTTGAAAGTAAACAAGCTGAGTATAATCATTAAAGCTTTCACAAAGCTTATTGTGACTAGAAATAGTTGTTTTAAGCCTTAACTTCACATTGAAAACGTAGGAAATCGAACTATAATGAAGTTTTACCCATTTTGAAATAAATAATCAAACTAGGAGTTTTGAAAGTAAACAACCCGAGTAAAATCATTAAGATATCACAAAGCTTATTGAGACTAGAAATCGTTGTTTTCAGCCTTAAGTTCACGTAGGGAACGTGGGACATAGGACGCTAATGAAGTTTTAATGATTTTGTATAAAATCGTAGTTCTAATAGTTTTAAAATTTAACAAGACGAGTATAAATATATTTTATCAACAAACGCTTATTTTTAATATAAATCGTCGTTTTAAGCCTTAACTTCACATTGGAAACGTGGGAAATCGAAATAAAATGAAGTTTTACCCATTTTGATATAAATAATCAAACTAAGAGTTTTGAAAGTAAACAAGCCGAGTATAATCATTAAAGCTTTCACAAAGCTTATTGTGACTAAAAATAGTTGTTTTAAGCCTTAACTTCAAATCGAAAACGTGGGAATTCGAACTATAATGAAGTTTTACCCATTTTGACATAAATAACCAAACTAAGAGTTTTGAAAGTAAACAAGCCGAGTATAATCATTAAAGCTTTCACAAAGCTTGTTGTGACTAGAAATAGTTGTTTTAAGCCTTAACTTCACATTGAAAACATTGGAAATCGAACTAGAATGAAGTTTTACCCATTTTGACATAAATAATCAAACTAAGAGTTTTGAAAGTAGACAACCCGAGTAAAATCATTAAGATGTCACAAAGCTTATTGTCACTAGAAATCGTTATTTTTAGCCTTAACTTCACGTATGGAACGTGGGACATATGATGATAATGAAGTTTTAACAATTTTGTATAAAATTATAGTTCTAATAGTTTTAAAATTTAACAAGAAGGGCATAAACATATTTTATCTACAAACTCTTATTTTTAATAGAAATCGTTGTTTTAAGCCTTAACTTCACATTGGAAACGTGGGAAATTGAACTATAATGAAGTTTTACCCATTTTGACATAAATAATCAAACTAAGAGTTTTGAAAGTAAACAAGCCGAGTATAAGCATTAAAGCTTTCACAAAGCTTATTGTGACTAGAAATAGTTGTTTTAAGCCTTAACTTCACATCGAAAACGTGGGAAATTGAACTATAATGAAGTTTTACCCATTTTGACATAAATAACCAAACTAAGAGTTTTGAAAGTAAACAAGCCGAGTATAATCATTAAAGCTTTCACAAAGCTTATTGTGACTAGAAATAGTTGTTTTAAGCCTTAACATCACATTGAAAACGTGGGAAATCGAACTATAATGAAGTTTTACCCATTTTGAAATAAATAATCAAACTAGGAGTTTTGAAAGTAAACAACCCGAGTAAAATCATTAAGATATCACAAAGCTTATTGAGACTAGAAATCGTTGTTTTCAGCCTTAAGTTCACCTAGGGAACGTGGGACATAGGACGCTAATGAAGTTTTAATGATTTTGTATAAAATCGTAGTTCTAATAGTTTTAAAATTTAACAAGACGAGTATAAATATATTTTATCAACAAATGCCTTATTTTTAATATAAATCGTCGTTTTAAGCTTTAACTTCACATTGGAAACGTGGGAAATCGAAATAAAATGAAGTTTTACCCATATTGACATAAATAATCAAACTAGGAGTT
Organism: Stephania japonica; assembly: GCA_039657345.1. Classification (NCBI taxonomy): domain Eukaryota; kingdom Viridiplantae; phylum Streptophyta; class Magnoliopsida; order Ranunculales; family Menispermaceae; genus Stephania; species Stephania japonica. The sequence continues at coordinate 27,051,662 of CM077558.1, read as the reverse complement.
TTGAAAGTAAACAAGACGAGTATAATCACTAAAGCTTTCACAAAGCTTATTGTGACTAGAAATAGTTGTTTTAAGCCTTAACTTCACATTGAAAACGTGGGAAATCGAACAATAATGAAGTTTTACCCATTTTGACATAAATAATCAAACTAAGAGTTTTGAAAGTAAACAAGCCGAGTATAATCATTAAGATGTCACAAAGCTTATTGTGACTAGAAATCGTTTTTTTAGCCTTAATTCACGTAAGGAACGTGGGACATAGGACGATAATGAAGTTTTAACGATTTTGTATAAAATCGTAATTCTAATAGTCTTAAAATTTAACAAGACGAGCATAAACATATTTTATCTACAAACGCTTATTTTTAATAGAAATCGTTGTTTTAAGCCTTAACTTCACATTGGAAACGTTGGAAATCGAACTATAATGAAGTTTTACCCATTTTGATACAAATAATAAAACTAAGAGTTTTCAAAGTAAAAAAGCCGAGTATAATCATTAAAGCTTTCACAAAGCTTATTGTGACTAGAAATAGTTGTTTTAAGCCTTAACTTCACATCGAAAACATGGGAAATCGAACTAGAATGAAGTTTTACCCATTTTGACATAAATAATCAAACTAAGAGTTTTGAAAGTAGACAACCCGAGTAAAATCATTAAGATGTCACAAAGCTTATTGTGACTAGAAATCGTTATTTTCAGCCTTAACTTCACGTAGGGAACGTGGGACATATAATGATAATGAAGTTTTAACAATTTTGTATAAAATTATAGTTCTAATAGTTTTAAAATTTAACAAGAAGGGCATAAAAATATTTTATCTACAAACTCTTATTTTTAATAGAAATCGTTGTTTTAAGCCTTAACTTCACATTGGAAACGTGGGAAATTGAACTATAATGAAGTTTTACCCATTTTGACATAAATAATCAAACTAAGAGTTTTGAAAGTAAACAAGCCGAGTATAATCATTAAAGCTTTCACAAAGCTTATTGTGACTAGAAATAGTTGTTTTAAGCCTTAACTATAAAGAAGTTTTACCCATTTTGATATAAATAATCAAGCTAAGAGTTGGGAAAGCAAACAAGCTGAGTATAATCATTGTGCTTTCACAAAGCTAATTGTGACTAGAAATCGTTTTTTGAGCCTTAACTTCACGTTGGGAACATGGGAAATAGGACGATAATGAAGTTTCAACGATTTTGTATAAAATCATAATTCTAAGACTTTTAAATTTAACAAGATGAGCATTAATATATTTTATCTACAAACGCATATTTTGAAGAGAAATCGTTATTTTAAGCCCTAACTTCACATTGGGAATGTGGGAAATTGAACAATAATGAAGGTTTACCCATTTTGATGCAAATAATCAAACTAAGAGTTTTGGAAGTAAGCGAGCCGAGTATAATCATTAAGTTATCACAAAGCTTATTGTGACTAGATATCGTTGTTTTAAGCCTTAACTTCACGTAGGGAACGTGGGAAATAGGACAATAATGAAGTTTCAACGATTTTGTATAAAATCATAATTCTAAGAGTTTTAAAATTTAACAAGCCGAGCATAGAGATGTTTTATCTACAAACGATTATTTTAAATAGAAAACGTTGTTTTAAGCATTAACTTCACATTGGGAACGTCTGAAATTGAACTATAATGAGGTTTTACCCATTTTGATACAAATAATCAAACTAAGAGTTTTTAAAGTAAACAAACCGAGTATAATCATTGTGCTGTCACAAAGCTTATTGTGACTAGAAATCGTTGTTTTGAGGATTAACTTCACGTAAGGAATATGGAAAATAGGACGATAATGAAGTTTCAACGATTTTGTATAAAATCATAATTCTAAGAGTTTAAAAATTAACATGCTTAGCATAAACATATTTTTTCTACAAACGCTTATTTTTAATAGAAATCATTGTTTTAAGCCTTAACTTCACATTGGAAACGTGGGAAATCGAACAATAATGAAGTTTTACACATTTTGATTCAAATAATCAAGCTAAGAGTTTTGAAAGTAAACTAGCCAAGTATAATCATTAAGCTATCACAAAGTTTATTGTGACTAGAAATCGTTGTTTTGAGGATTAACTTCACGTTAGGATTATGGGAAATAGGACGATAATGAAGTTTCAACGATTTTGTATAAAATCATAATTCTAAAAGTTTTAAAATTTAACAAGCCAGCATAAACATATTTTATGTACAAACACTACAACATTTATGTGTTTTAATAACAGAACCATTGATAACGGTTTGAGAAAATCGTCATGAAAGATAGGAATAGATAACGGTAGCCGTTATTATAGTTATTATATATATACCAAAATAAACACGTCTTCAACAACTTTCGACTCTCCCCTCGACCTCTGCCACTTCAAGTCGACTCTCACTGCTTGGTGCTCGCTCTCACAGTTCGACTCTCCCGCGAGACCTCTCCCTCTCGCTCTCACAGGTCGACTCTCCCTCTCACGAATCTCTCTCTCGAACCGTAACTTCTCTCTCGCGAATCTCTCTCTCTCTCAAACCCTAACTTCACGATCTGCGATACCTTCTCGATCAGATCTCAGCGACTCAAGGCATCTTCGCTTTCGCTCTTCGAATTTGTGGTTTTCGTTTTGCTTTCTAGATTTTTTTGTGTGAATTAGGGTTTGTGTACTGGATGATGTTGGGGTTAATGAAGAGCAAGCACCAAGCAGTAGCAGCAGAGGCTATTTCAGGCCACCTTTCCTATCCATCTTCATTTCTTGCATTCATTCAGACGACCAATGCTGCTGATTTGGGTTTTTAAACCCTAAGCCCTAATCTGTGCACAACGCTCACTTTATAGTTGGCAGTTGCTCGATCTGATTCTCAAAGCCAATTTTTGTTTGCATTTTCAATTGATTTGCTTATTGAATCGTCGGTCCATCAGTTTATTCGCAATGATTGGCAGATCTTTGTTGTTTGGGTGAGTTTTTGGTTCTAATTGTTAGTTTATGGTGAACAGAATCCATAGAGCTTGCACGGTGTTAGGCGACCATGGCGGCGAAGGCATGTCTCTCTGGGAAGCCCTACCGACGGTCGCTGTCGTCGGAGGCCAGGTACCTAGATAGGTTTTCAATTCCATTCTCTCCATTGATTCTTCTGTTCAGGTACCTAGAAGGACGTTCAAATGTGAAGTTTCTCCAAGGCCTAAAGAGTGCAAGGGTTTTAGCTCTCAAGGGGATTGAGGTATGTGTAATTTCTGCTTGTAGAAGTAGCTCACTGAGATTTGTTACAACTTGTACTTGTGATCCCTTGGTTTTTAATTATGTAGTGATTAATCATCTTAGATATACATAGAATTTGCTTAAGGCTTATGTTGGAGAATAAATGGAATCCCGCTAAGTAATCCCATTTGAACTATCACTAATGTTTTAGGATATTGATAGTGACTATATATTTCAAGAACTAAAATTTGAAGGAAGAGCTGAATCCCAGAAGACCATTTATTGCTATGTTAGTCAACTCTTGAAAATATAATTTTTTTTTTCTATTATTTGGATTCATTGCTTGGGAAAATACTTATCACTTGGTAGAGTCTCTCCTAATTTAGAATTGGGTGTTTGCTCAGGATAAGATTTTTCATTGAAGCTCGCAATGCATTAGGACGCATATAACATTTGGAATCAGTTTCAACCATTTAAATATTTAGTGGTTACCAATTTATGCGAAGCTTTTGTTCTTTAGCTTTGTGTTATCTTTTTTTCAAAACCTTTGCTTCGCAGTACCATACGTTAAAATTTATTATTTGAATTACATTACGAGTTTCTAGGAATTTTGTTTAGAAATACAAGCTGGTATTTGGGTTAACAACTTGGTTGAAATAAACTTATTCTCATTGGTTCCACATCAATTTTTATATCTCGTCCCTTTCTATTCTTTTCTTTTGTTGCTCATTTTTCTTTGTCTAATTTTGCAATTGCCTTTACTTACTTAATCTCATTGGTACGCTTGACTTTACAAAACTTATAAACTCAGCATGCATCCGTTGTAGATAAATGTTAATATATATAATGTATCATACCCCATTTTGAAGTCTTACTAGATTTCAAGCCTATGAATCTTTGTGTATCATTCAACTGATATTAATTGTTGTGCATTGTATTTAGTCGAGCATAAAGATTGTATTCTGGTTCTTTGGTAAATCTGACTCCAAGAGTCATATCTGTCAAGCCAAATGAGAATGATCGAGATCAAATTTTCCACTTTATTTAAGTTTACTTAATAATTACTAATTTAGGTTAAGTTATTTGGTTTAGTTGGTGTCGTGCTTTAGCATTTCATTTTTAAAATTATGTTGAAAGTCCTAGAGGTTTTTTTTTTTTTTTTTTTTTAGATACAAGTGCTTGTGATTGGGATCAAGAGTTTGCTTGAAATAAATAAACAGTCATATAATGCTTGTCTTATAAGGCATACATTTTTTGGCATGAAATGGTCGATGAATTATTAAGTGATCTGCTGGATTTTCTAATCTCATTCTACTTTTATTATCCTTCCTCAGTTGTGGCAATATCTTTTAGCCTTTTACCACTTGAGAAGTGTTTGAATCTATTCACTAGCACTTCACATGTGAATGAATTGCAACTTTCACTGATGCTTCTTCTAAATATCCAACTGCTTGCTTGGAATTGTGAATGGCTATTATGAGCTAATTGCTTATGGTGTTTCATAATGTCATTTTGGTCTTTTAAGAATTTTTTTTAATGTTTTCTTTGTTATTTGTTCGATGTGGAATTAAAATAGTTCGAGTTGCTTATTTTTTACTTCGTTGTTTTTCAAGCATGTTACATAGCCGTTAGTCTTCCTTTTTCTTCAATTTTATTATAGTTTTTGAACCTGCACATAATTTTATTAGTGGATATTTTATTTGTGGATATTTTTACACAGGGAACCTGCACAAAATGAGAGCAAGCATGGAACTCAAGTGTGTGGCGGCTCATAGCAGGTTTCTTGAGTTATAAGATTTCAGTATGGTTTGTATAAAAAAAAAAGAAAACAAATTTCAGTGTGGCTGCAGAATTGTTTGGGGAGTGTCCTGAATCATGTTTTGTTGGTTATAAGGCCTCCAGAGAGGGTACTGATGATCGGACACATCGACAAATCTTTCATTAATTTTGTCTAAAGAATTAAAATATTAAGTGTGTCACTCAGGTGTTGAGATTGTTTTGTTCTTTATGCAAAGTGTAAAATATACATTAGAACCCTACTTATAGTCTGCTTCACATGCAGGTTCTGGAGGAAGCAACTCCTAATTGCTACTTGGTGAAACTAAGAAGTACCAAAAGCTGCGAAAAAGCTCGAATCTGATGTGGGGCCTTTGTTAGCCTTGCCAGTGAGGACGGCTCGTGGTGTTGTCAATAGGCTCTCCTCAGGCCCAGAGGTTCAGAAGCTGTGTGCTTCTGCTGTGGAATCACCTGATTCAATCCTCTCTTGCAGTGTCTCTTGTCCATCATCTAATGCAAAGATGCAAGGTACTTCACAGATAAATTTTATTTTTTAAAATATGGAAAGTTAATTGGTTATGATACAGATTACTTTGGTGCTATTTCTGCAATTGAGGAAAGACTGAGAGGTTTTACAAGCACTCCAACTCAGCATTAATTTGTTTAAAACTTTACTGGAAATTCATTTGTTCAGCGCTCTCTTCTGTTATAGGTTTACGGAACTTGCACAATGGAATTTGTCTTCACCTATCATCTTAATTATCACTGGAAATGAAGAGAGGAAGTTTAATTAAGAGAAGTAAACCTTCAAAGATGCAATCTTGATTTCTCTCTCAAGGTCTATTGACTCTATTTAAATGTAGCTCAGAGTGCAGGAATTAATGGCAGAAACATATCAAGTAAATGTAGCAGTTAAGTAGTAGGTGCATGGAGATGATAAAAGACTCTTCAAATCTTATTTAAAGAAATCCGTAGAGGATACTTAGGAACTTGAAAGAATATATTAATGAGCCAATATTGCATTTATAGCAAGTACAGCTCCCTAAGACATGAACTGGAGATTTATATAAAAGGAATACTCTTTATATTTTCAAGTTGTCTAATACTCTTTATTCAATTAGCATGCACCATTAAAAGTCAATCATACTGTCTCTTGGGACTTTGAAATGCCAGTTCATATGGAGAGGTCCTGCATTGAAAACATTTTTTGTATTTAATTTTTGAAGCATGTAAGTCAATTTTTTCCATGGGTTTTGCAGGAAAAGTTCAATGCTAAATCTGTTATAGTGATGTCACTATTCTTTGCCCTCACCACTCCAGTTGGAGTTGCAAAGTTGAGCAAGGAATGTTACTCACAAGGAGGAGGAGCTCACTGCTTAATTAATTGCACATTTTGGTTTTGAGTTTGTGTTATATGTTGAAACTTAGAAGATGAATGGATCATTGATATCTGTTGCAAAACCTCTGTTGCAGTTCATGGGTGTGAAATCTGTAAGTGATTTCTCTGTTTTTATTTATTTTTATTTTTTTCTTTTTCCAATGTGATTCATTTTGCATCATTGAATACTAGCACTACAATATGCATCTGAAGCATCCGAAGCACCTATTCATTGCTAACTGTCCACTTCTACAATGCGATGGTCTAGACATAATCCAAGATCTTGTGTTTCTTCCGAAAAACGTGCTGCGAGACAATATGCATTTGAAGCATCTATTCATTGCTAACTGTCCACTTCTACAATGCGATGGTATTTTCTTTACAAAAAATAACAACGAGCTCCCACTCCTTTCTTGTCTCAAGTTAGTAGTAATCTTACACTAGCTTCAATAACTTCGCATTTCTTTAATGTCACGCTGAATATTTGCAACAGGATGAGGATGAGGTTGAGAGAAGACTGCAACAGGAAAAGGGTAAAGATAAGGTTCAGGTAATTTATTTTTTTAGTTCCATTCAGTTTTGATATTATTTAATGAAGGATTTTAATGATGTAATTCTGTTTGTGCATTACTGATTGTTGTTATGGCCTTTTTCTGTTGTAGTGGATAGACATGTATGCAAAATGTGGAAGCTTGGAAGACGCCATTTCTGCGTTTGAGAATATGAGATTTAAGGATGCACAGGCTTGGTCAACCATTATTGTTGCTTGTGCAATTCATGGTCAGGGCCCCAAGGCTATGTCAGTATTTTAAGAATATGAAGGCTTCACAAGTTCAACCAGACGCCGTTACTTTGCTTGGTCTTTTATATGCATGCAATCATTCGACAGGCGGGGATGATTGTTGTGTCTAGCGAGGGAAAGGTGGCCTATGGATTTAATAGCAACTCATCTTCTGCTATCAGGCTACAACAAGCTACAACAAGCTACACCAAGCTGCTTTCTTTCACCTGGACTGGACTGCTACACCCCCATCCCAAGGTCTCTCTCCTCTTCCTTCCCCATACTCTATCTATATAAGCTCTTTTTTCAGTTTCTTCTTCTTTCCTTTCCCCTCCCTCCCTCCCTTCCTCCCTCCCTCCCTCCCTCCCTCCCTCCACCTCCAATTACTTCTTTTTAACCCACCCCACCCTCTTCACTTTTTTACTCTTGTTTTTATTGTTCTTCTCATCATTCTTTGTAGGCTTTAAGAGAACTAATTTACACAGAGAAAGAGAAAGAGACAGAGCAATAGAGAAGCAGAGCATTTCATCACCAACAATAATTCTACCTCTGCTCTTCTTGATCACAGGTACCCATATTTTCTTTTCTTGTTTTTGATATGTTAATGAAGCCAATTGTCACAGCTGCCCTATTTTTGTTTTTCAAAAGCTGTTCATCTCTCTATTGGTGTTGTTTTGTTCTTTTTAAAGCTTTCAATAACAGAATTTCCCGCGAAATATTCTGAAACTCGCAATCAGAGAGTTCAAATCATTTATTAGCAGTTCAGTTTTGATGTTTTTGTCAGTTGGGTGTATCTAGTTTTTGCCATTTTGGATTGATTTCAGTCTGTTCTATTCTGGGTATCATTTATTTTAATTTATGTATTTTGCAAATCAGATTGTCTCAGGAAGCTCAATAGAGACAGACAAAGAGGTCTTACTACAGCTGAAATCACACCTAATAGACCAGAACAAGGTGAACTCAGGTCGATACTCGGCGTGGAACGACAGTTCTTCGTCGCCTTGTGACTGGCCGGAAATCACTTGTCTTTGGAGAGAGTCATCGTAATCAATCTCTCAAACTGCAACTTATCGAGCAACATTTCTGGGTTTAGCAATTTCTCTCGGTTAACACAGCTAGACAGCTTGGATTTCTCGCAGAACACGATTGGGGCGGAATCTGACCGATCTTAGCCGGTGCAAAAGAACTCAGTGCTGAATCTGTCGCGAGAATTTGATTGGAGGGGGCTGAACTTAGCTGGATTGAACAATCTCAGCTAGACACTTTGAGAAGCGATTGAGTGAACTGTTATTACAGTTTGTAAAGGTTATGATTCAGAATTTGGGAATTTTGAGATTGTGTATTCTAATTTTGTTTTGTTTCTTTTCTTCCAAGACAACTAAGTGTGGCATCTACTTCTTATAAAAGTTCAAATGAATAACTGTGATCTAATTTTATGTGTAGTAGTGGTGATGGTTTATATATGTTGCAGGGAAAAAATTATTTTGCAGGAAAATAACTATTTTGCAGGAAAATAACGGTTATTTTTTTAAAAAAAATTTGAAAACCCTTTCGTGACGGTTTTAAACCGTCACAAAAGCCCACAAATCCCATTCAATATTTTAGATAAGATGACGGTTTTATACCGTCACAAAAGGCCTTGACCTTTTGTGACGTCTCATAATATGACGGACGTCGTGACGGTTTAAAACCGTTACGAAAGCCTTTTGTGACGGTTTTAAACCGTCACAAAAGGTTATTTCTGTTGTAGTGAAATGCTTATTTTTAATAGAAATCATTGTTTTAAGCCTTAACTTCACATTGGAAACGTGGAAAATCGAACTATAATGAAGTTTTACCCATTTTGATACAAATAATCAAGCTAAGAGTTTTGAAAGCAAACAAGCCGATTATAATTATTGTGCTGTCACAAAGCTAATTGTGACTAGAAGTCATTGTTTTGAGCATTAACTTCACGTAGGGAACTTGGGAAATAGGATGATAATGAAGTTTCAACGATTTTATATAAAATAATAATTCTTAGAGTTTTAAAATTTAAAAAGCCGAGCATAAACATATATTGTCTACAAACGCTTATTTCGAATACAAATCGTTGTTTTAAGCCGTAACTTCACATTGGGAACGTGGGAAATCGAACTATATTGAAGTTTTACCCATTTTCATACAAATAATCAAACTAAGAGTTTTGAAGGTAAACAAACCGAATATAATCATTAAGCTGTCACAAAACTTATTGTGACTAGAAATCGTTGTTTTGAGCCTTGACATCACATAGGGAACGTATGAAATAGGACGATAATGAAGTTATAACGATTTTGTATAAAATCATATTTCTAAGAGTTTTAAAATTTAACAAGCCGAGCATAAACATATTTTATCTACAAACACTTATTTTGAATAGAAATCATTGTTTTAAGCCTTAACTTCACATTAGAAACGTGGGAAATCAAACTATAGCGAAGTTTTACCCATTTTGATACAAATAATCAAGCTAAGAGTTTTGAAAGCAAACAAGCTGAGTACAATCATTGTACTGTCACAAAGCTAATTGTGACTGGAAATCGTTGTTTTGAGCCTTAACTTTACGTAGGGAACATGGGAAATAAGGCGATAATGAAGTTTCAACGATTTTGTATAAAATCATAATTATATGAGTTTTAAAATTTAACAAGCCGAGCATAAACATGTTTTATCTATAAACACTTATTTTGAAAAGAAATCGTTGTTTTAAGCATTAACTTCACATTGGGAACGTGAGAAATCGAACTATAATGAAGGTTTACCTATTTTGATGTAAATAGTCAAACTAAGAGTATGGAAAATAAACAAGCCGAGTATAATCATTAAACTATCACAAAGCTTATTGTAACTAGAAATCGTTGTTTTGAGCCATAACTTCACGTAGGGAATGTGGGAAATATGACGATAATGAAGTTTCAAGGATTTTGTATAAAATCATAATTCTTAGAGTTTTAAAATTTAACAAGCCGAGCATAAACATTTTTTATCTACAAACGTTTATTTTGAATAGAAACCGTTGTTTTAAGCATTAACTTCACATTGGGAATGTGAGAAATCAAACTATAATGAAGGTTTACCCCCCTTTTGATGCAAATAATCAAACTAAGAGTTTTGAAAGTAAACAAGCCAAGTATAATCATTAAGCTATCACAATGTTTATAGTGACTAGAAATCATTGTTTTGAGCCATAACTTCATGTAGGGAACATGGAAATTTGGACGATAATGAAGTATCAATAATTTTGTATATCATGATTCTAAGAATTTTAAAATTTAACAAGCCGAGCATAAAAATATTTTATCTACAAACGCTTATTTTGAATAGAAATCCTTGTTTTAAGCATTAACTTCACATTGGAAACGTGAGAAATCGAACTATATTGAAATTTTACCCTTTGTCATACAAATAATCAAACTAAGAGTTTTGAAAGTAAATAAGTCGAGTATAATCATTGTGCTTTCATAAAGCAAATTGTGACTAGAAATCGTTGTTTTGAGCCATAACTTCACGTAGGGAACGTGGGAAATAGGACGATAATGAAGTTTCAACGATTTTGTGTAAAATCATAATTCTATGAGTTTTAAAATTTAACAAGCTGAGCATAAATATATTTTATCTACAAATGCTTATTTCGAATACAAATCGTTGTTTTAAGCCTTAACTTCACATTGGAAACGTGGGAAATCGAACTATAATTAAGGTTTACCCATTTTGATGCGAATAATCAAACTAAGAGTTTTGAAAGTAAACAAGCCGAGTATAATGATTAAGCTATCACAAAGTTTGTTGTGACTAGATATCGTCGTTTTGAGCAATAACTTCACGTAGTGAATATGAGAAATAGGACGATAATGAAGTTTCAATGATTTTGTATAAAATTATAATTCTAAGAGTTTTAAAATTTAAGAAGCCGAGCATAAACATATTTTATCTGCAAATGCTTATTTCGAATACAAATCGTTGTTTTAAGCCTTAACTTCACATTGGAAACGTAGAAAATTGAATTATAATGAAGGTTTACCCATTTTGATGCAAATAATCAAACTAAGAATTTTGAAAATAAACAAGCCGAGTATAATCATTAAGCTATCACAAAGTTTATTGTGACTAGAAATCGTTGTTTTGAGCCATAACTTCACGTAGGGAATATGGGAAATAGGACGATAATGAAGTTTCAACGATTTTTTATAAAATCATAATTCTAAGAGTTTTAAAATTTAACAAGCCTAGCATAAACATATTTTAACTGCAAACGCTTATTTTGAATAGAAATCGTTGTTTTAAGCATTAACTTCACATTAGGAACGTGGAAAATTGAACTATAATGAAGGTTTACCCATTTTTATGCAAATAATCAAACTAAGAGTTTTAAAAGTAAACAAGTCGAATATAATCATTAATCTATCACAAAGTTTATTGTGACTAGAAATCGTTGTTTTGAGCCATAACTTCACGTAGTGAACGTGGGAAATAGGACGATAATGAAGTTTAAACGATTTTGTATAAAATCATAATTCTATGACTTTTAAAATTTAACAAGCCGAGCATAAACATGTTTTATCTGCAAACGCTTATTTTGAATAGAAATCGTTCTTTTAAGCATTACCTTCACATTGGGAACGTGAGAAATCGAACTATAATGAAGGTTTACCCATTTTGTTGCAAATAATCAAACTAAGAGTTTTTAAAATAAACAAGCTGAGTATAATCATTAAGCTATCACAAAGCATTGTAACTAGAAATCGTTGTTTTGAGCCATAACTTCACGTCGGGAACGTGGGAAATATGACGATAATGAAGTTTCAAGGATTTTGTATAAAATCATAATTCTTAGAGTTTTAAAATTTAACAAGCCGAGCATAAATATTTTTTATCTACAAACGCTTATTTTGAATCGAACTATAATGAAGGTTTACCCCTTTTGATGCAAATAATCAAACTAAGTGTTTTGAAAGTAAACAAGCCGAGTATAATCATTAAGCTTTCACAAAGCTTATTGTAAACAGAAATCGTTGTTTTAAGCCATAACTTCACGTAGGGAACGTGAGAAATGGAAGATATTGAAGTTATAACGATTTTGTACAAAATCATAATTCTAAGAGTTTTAAAATTTAATAAGCCGAGCATAAACGTATTTTATCTACAAACGCTTATTTCGAATACAAATCGTTGTTTTAAGCCTTAACTTCACATTGGAAACGTGGGAAATCGAATTATAATGAAGATTTACCCATTTTGATGCAAATAATCAAACTAAGAGTTTTAAAAGTAAACAAACCGAGTATAATCATTAAGCTATCACAAAGTTTATTGACTAGAAATCGTTGTTTTGAGCCATAACTTCACGTAGGGAATATGAGAAATAGGACGATAATGAAGTTTCAACGATTTTGTATAAAATCATAATTCTAAGAGTTTTCAAATTTAACAAGTCGAGAATAAACATATTTTATCTAGATACGTTTATTTGAATAGAAAACCTTGTTTTAAGCATTAACTTCATATTGGGAACGTGGGAAATCGAACTATAATGAAGGTTTACCCATTTTGATGCAAATAATCAAACTAAGAGCTTTGAAAGTAAACTAGCCGAGTATAATCATTAAGCTATCACAAAGTTTATTGTGACTATAAATCGTTGTTTTGAGGCTTAACTTCACGTAGGAAATGTGGGAAATAGGACGATAATGAAGTTTCAACGATTTTGTATAAAATCTTAATTCTAAGCATTTTAAAATTTAACAATCCATGCATAAACATGTTTTATCTACAAACGCTTATTTTGAAGAGAAATCGTTATTTTAAGCCTTAACTTCACATTGGAAACGTGGGAGATCGAGCTATAATTAAGTTCTACCCATTTTGATACAAATAACCAAACTAAGAGTTTTGAAAGTAAACAAGCCGAGTATAACATTGTGCTGTAAAAAAGTTAATTGTGACTAGAAATCGTTGTTTTAAGCCTTAACTTCACATAGGGAACGTGGGAAATAGGACGATAATGAAGTTTCCACGATTTTGTATAAATTCATAATTCTATGAGTTTTAAAATTTAACAAGCCGAGCATAAACATGTTTTATTTTAACAAACGCTTATTTTGAAGAGAAATCGTTGTTTTAAGCATTAACTTCACATTGGGAACGTGTGAAATCGAACTATAATCAAGGTTTACCCATTTTGATGCAAATAATCAAACTAAGAGTTTTGAAAATAAACAAGCCGAGTATAATCATTAAGCTATCACAAAGCTTATTGTAACTAGAAATCGTTGTTTTGAGCCATAACTTCACGTAGGGAACGTGGGAAATAGGACAATAATGAAGTTTCCACGATTTTGTATAAAATCATAATTCTATTAGTTTTAAAATTTAACAAGCCGAGCATAAACATGTTTTATCTACAAACACTTATTGTGAAGAGAAATCGTTGTTTTAAGCCTTAACTTCACATTGAAAACGTGGGAGATCGAGCTATAATTAAGTTCTACCCATTTTGATACAAATAACCAAACTTAAAATTTTGAAAGTAAACAAGCCGAGTATAATCATTGTGCTGACATAAAGCTAATTGTGACTAGAAATCGTTGTTTGAGCCTTAACTTCACGTAGGGAAGGTGGGAAATAGTACGATAATGAAGTTTCTACGATTTTGTATAAAATTATAACTCTAAGTGTTTTCAAATTTAACAAGCTGAGCATAAATATATTTTATCTATAAATGCTTATTTTGAATAGAAATCATTGTTTTAAGCCTAAGTCTCACATTGGGAACGTGTGAAATCGAACTATGATGAGGTTTTACCCATTTTGATACAAATAATCAAACTAAGAGTTTTGAAAGTAAACAAACCGAGCATAATCATTGTGCTGTCACAAAGCTTATTATGACTAGAAATCGTTGTTTTGAGCCGTAACTTCACGTTGGGAATATGGGAAATAGGACGATAATGAAGTTTCAACGATTTTGTATAAAATCATAATTCCAAGAGTTTTAAAATTTAACAAGCCGAGCATAAACATATTTTATCTACAAACGCTTATTTTGAATAGAAATCATTGTTTTAAGCCTTAACTACACATTGGGAACGTGGGAAATCGAAGTATATTGAAGTTTTACCCTTTTTCATACTAATAATCAAACTAAGAGTTTTGAAAGTAAACAAGCCGAATATAATCATTAAGTTGTCACAAAGCTTATTGTGACTAGAAATCGTTGTTTTGAGCCTTAACTTCACGTAGGGAACGTGTGAAATAGGACGATAATGAAGTTATAACGATTTTGTATAAAATCATAATTCTAAGAGTTTTAAAATTTAACAAACCGAGCATAAACATATTTTATCTACAAACACTTATTTCGAATACAAATCGTTGTTTTAAGCCTTAACCTCACATTGGAAAATGTGAAATCGAATTATAATGAAGGTTTACCCATTTTGATGCAAATAATCAGACTAAAAGTTTTGAAAGTAAACAATCCGAGTATAGTCATTAAGCTATCACGAAGTTTATTGTGACTAGAAATCGTTGTTTGAACTATAACTTCACGTAGGGAATATGGGAAATAGGACGATAATAATGTTTCAACGATTTTGTATAAAATCATAATTCCAAGAGTTTTAAAATTTAACAAGCCGAGCATAAACATATTTTATCTACAAACGCTTATTTTGAATAAAATCATTGTTTTAAGCCTTAACTACACATTGGGAACGTGGGAAATCGAAGTATATTGAAGTTTTACCCTTTTTCATACTAATAATCAAACTAAGAGTTTTGAAAGTAAACAAGCCAAATATAATCATTAAGCTATCACAAAGCATATTGTGACTAGAAATCGTTATTTTGAGCCTTAACATCACGTAGGGAACGTGGGAAATAGGACGATAATGAAGTTTCAGTGATTTTGAATAAAATAATAATTCTAAGAGTTTTAAAATTTAACAAGCCGAGCATAAACATATTTTGTCTACAAACGCTTATTTCGAATACAAATCGTTGTTTTAAGCCTGTAACTTCACATTGGGAACGTGGAAATCGAACTATATTGAAGTTTTTCCCTTTTTCATACAAATAATCAAACTAAGAGTTTTGAAAGTAAACAAGCCGAATTTAATCATTAAGCTGTCAATAAGCTTATTGTGACTAGAAATCGTTGTTTTGAGCCTTAAGTTCACGTAGGGAACGTATGAAATAGGACGATAAGGAAGTTATAACAATTTTGTATAAAATCATAATTCTAAGAGTTTTAAAATTTAACAAGCCGAGCATAAACATATTTTAACTACAAACGCCTATTTCAATAGATATCCTTGTTTTGGGCATTAACTTCACATTGGGAACGTGGGAAATCGAACTATAATGAAGGTTTACCCATTTTGATGCAAATAATCAAACTAAGAGTTTTGAAAGTAAACTAGCATAGTATAATCATTAAGCTACCACAAAGTTTATTGTGACTAGAAATCGTTGTTTTGAGCCATAACTTCACGTAGGGAACGTGGGAAATAGGAAGATAATGAAGTTTCATCGATTTTGCATAAAATCATAATTCTAAGAGTTTTAAAATTTAACAATCCCAGCATAAACATATTTTATCTGCAAACGCCTATTTTGAATAGAAATCATTGTTTTAAGCCTTAACTTCACATTGGAAACGTGGGAAATCGAGCTATAATTAAGTTTTACCCATTTTAATACAAATAATCAAATTAAGAGTTTTGAAAGTACACAAGCCGAGTATAATCACTGTGCTGTCATAAAGCTAATTATGACTAGAAATCGTTGTTTTAAGCCTTAACTTCACGTAGGGAACGTGGGAAATAGGACGATAATGAAGTTTCTACGATTTTGTATAAAATCATAACTCTATGAGTTTTAAAATTTAACAAGCCAAGCATAAACATGTTTTATCTACAAACGCTTATTTTGAAGAGAAATCGTTGTTCTAAGCCGTAACTTCACATTGGAAATGTGGGAGATCGAGCTATAATTAAGTTCTACAGATTTTGATACAAATAACCAAACTAAGAGTTTTGAAAGGAAACAAGCCGAGTATAAACATTGTGCTGTCATAAAGCTAATTGTGTTAGAAATCGTTGTTTTGAGCCTTAACTTCACGTAGGGAACGTGGGAAATAGGACGATAATGAAGTTTCAACGATTTTGTATAAAATCATAATTCTAAGTGTTTTCAAATTTAACAAGCTGAGCATAAATATATTTTATCTATAAACGCTTATTTTGAGTAGAAATCATTGTTTTAAGCCTTAGCCTCACATTGGAAACGTGGGAAATCGAATATAATGAGGTTTTACCCATTTTGAAACAAATAATCAAACTAAGAGTTTTCAAAGTAAACAAACCGAGCATAATCATTGCGCTATCAAAAAGCTTATTGTGACTAGAAAATGTTGTTTTGAGGCTTAACTTCATGTAGGAAATGTGGAAAATAGGACGATAATGAAGTTCAACGATTTTGTATAAAATATTAATTCTAAGAGATTTAAAATTTAACAATCCGAGCATAAACATATTTTATCTACAAACGCCAATTTTGAATAAAAATCGTTGTTTTAAGCCTTAACTTCACATTGAAAACGTGGGAAATCGAGCTATAGTGAAGGTTTACCCATTTTGATGCAAATAATCAAACTAAGAGTTTTGAAAATAAACAAGCCGAGTATAATCATTAAGCTATCACAAAGCTTATTGTAAATAGAAATCGTTGTTTTGAGCCATAACTTCACGTAGGGAACGTGGGAAATAGGACGATATTGAAGTTTCAACGATTTTGTATAAAATCATAATTCTAAGAGTTTTAAAATTTAACAAGCCGAGCATAAACATATTTTCTCTACAAACGCTTACTTCGAATACAAATCGTTGTTTTTAGCCGTAACTTCACATTGGAAACGTGGGAAATCAAACTATATTGAAGTTTTACCCTTTTTCATACAAATAATCAAACTAAGAGTTTTGAAAGTAAACAAGCCGAATATAATCATTAAGCTGTCACAAAGCTTATTGTGACTAGAAATCGTTGTTTTGATCCTTAACTTCACGTAAGGAACGTGTGAAATAGGACGATAATGAAGTTATAACGATTTTTTATAAAATCATAATTCTAAGAGTTTTAAAATTTAACAAGCCGAGCATAAACATATTTTATCTACAAACGCTTATTTCGAATAAAAAACATTGTTTTAAGCCTTAACTTCACATTGGAAATGTGGGAAATCGAATTATAATGAAGGTTTACCCATTTTGATGGAAATAATCAAACTAAGAGTTTTAAAAGTAAACAAGCCGAATATAATCATTAAGCTATCACAAAGCATATTGTGACTAGAAATCGTTGTTTTGAGCCTTAACTTCACATAGGGAACGTGGGAAATAGGACGATAATGAAGTTTCCACGATTTTGTATAAAATCATAATTCAATGAGTTTTAAAATTTAAAAAGCCAAGCATAAACATATTTAATCTACAACCGCTTATTTTGAAGAGAAATCATTGTTTTAAGCCTTAACTTCACATTGGAAAAGTGGGAAATTGAACTATAATGAAGTTTTACTCATTTTGATACAAATAATCAAGCTAAAAGTTTTGAAAGCAAATAAGCCGAGTATAATCATTGTGCTTTCACAAAGCTAATTGTGACTAGAAATCATTGTTTTGAGCATTAACTTCACGTAGGGAACGTTGGAAATATGACGATAATGAAGTTTCAACGATTTTCTATAAAATAATAATTCTAGAAATTTTAAAATTTAACAAGCCGAGCATAAATATATTTTGTCTACAAACGCTTATTTCGAATACAAATCGTTGTTTTAAGCCGTAACTTCACATTGGGAACGTGGGAAATCGAACTATATTGAATTTTTACCCTTTTTCATACAAATAATCAAACTAAGAGTTTTGAAAGTAAACTAGCCCAGTATAATCCTTAAGCTATCACAAAGTTTATTGTGACTAGAAATCGTTATTTTGAGCCATAACTTCACGTAGGGAACGTGGGAAATAGGACGATAATGAAGTTTCAATAATTTTGTATAAAATCATAATTCTAAGAGTTTTAAAATTTAACAATCCGAGCATAAACATATTTTATCTACAAACGCCTATTTTGAATAAAAATTATTGTTTTAAGCCTTAACTTCACATTGGAAACGTGGGAAATCAAACTATAATAAAGTTTTACCCATTTTGATACAAATAATCAAACTAAGTGTTTTGAAAGTAAACAAGCCGAGTATAATCATTGTGCTGTCATAAAGTTAATTGTGATTAGATATCATTTTTTTAAGCCTTAACTTCAGGTAGGGAACGTGGGAAATAGGACGATAATCAAGTCTCAACGATTTAGTATAAAATCATAATTCTATGAGTTTTAAAATTTAACAAGCCGAGCATAAACATGTTTTCTCTACAAACGTTTATTTTGAATAGAAATCGTTGTATTTAGCCATAACTTCACGTAAGTTTTACCCATTTTGAATAATCAAACTAAGAGTTTTGAAAGTAAACAAGCGATAATCATTGTTTCAACAATTTGACTAGAAATAAAAACTCATAATTAGGACGATAATGTTTCAAAGATTTTATAAAATTTAATTCAAGCCAAGAGCATAAATATATTTTATCTACAAACGCTTATTTTGAATAGAAATCGTTGTTTTAAGCTTTAACTCACATTGGGAACGTGGGAAATCAAACTATAATGAGGTTTTACCCATTTTGATACAAATAATCAAACTTAGAGTTTTGAAAGTAAACAAACCGAGTATAATCATTGTGCTGTCACAAAGCTTATTGTGACTAGAAATCGTTGTTTTGAGGCTTAACTTCATGTAAGGAATATGGGAAATAGGACGATAATGAAGTTTCAACGATTTTGTATAAAATCATAATTCTAAGAGTTTTAAAATTTAACAAGCCGAGAATAAACATATTGTATCTACAAACGCTTATTTTGAATAGAAATCATTGTTTTAAGCCTTAACTTCACATTGGGAACGTGGGAAATCGAACTATGATGAAGTTTTACCCATTTTGATACAAATAATAAAGCTAAGAGTATTGAAAGCAAACAAGCCGAGTATAATCATTGTGCTGTCACAAAGCTAATTGTGACTAGAAATAGTTGTTTTGAGCCTTAACTTCACGTAGGGAACGTGGGAAATAGGACGATAATGAAGTTTCAAATATTTTGTATAAAATCATAATTCTATGAGTTTTTAAATTTAACAAGCCGAGCATAAACATGTTTTAGTTAAAAACGCTTATTTTGAATAGAAATCGTTGTTTTAAACATTAACTTCACATTTGGAACGTGAGAAATCGAACTATAATGAAGGTTTACCCATTTTGATATAAATAATTAAACTATGAGTTTTGAAAGTAAACAAGACGAGTATAATCATTAAGCTCTCACAAAGTTTATTGTGACTAGAAATCGTTGTTTTGAGCCATAACTTCACGTAGGGAATATGGGAAATAGAACGATAATGAAGTTTCAACGACTTTGTATAAAATGTTCTAAGAGTTTTCAAATTTAACGTGCCGAGAATAAACATATTTTATCTACAAACGCTTATTTGAATAGAAATCCTTGTTTTAAGCATTAACTTCACATTAGGAACGTGGGAAATCGAACTATAATGAAGGTTTACCCATTTTATAGCAAATAATCAAACTAAGAGTTTTGAAAATAAATTAGCCGAGTATAATCATTAAGCTATCACAAAGTTTATTGTGATAACTAAGTTTCAACGTAGGGAAATCGGTTTTTTAAGCCATAACTTCACGTAGGGAACGTGGGAAATTGGACGATAATAAAGTTTCAACGATTTTGTATAAAATCATAATTCCAAGAATTTTTAAATTTAAAGCCGAGAAAAACATATTTTATCTACAAACGCTTATTTTGAATAGAAATCGTTGTTTTAAGCCTTAACTTCACATTGGAAACGCGAAAAATCGAACTATAATGAAGTTTTACCCATTTTGATACAAATAATCAAACTAAGAGTTTTGAAAGTAAACAAGCGAGTATAATCATTGTGCTGTCATAAAGCTAATTGTGACTAGAAATCGTTGTTTTGAGCCTTAACTTCACGTAGGGAACGTGGAAATAGATGATAATGAAGTTTCAACGATTTTGTATAAAATCATAATTCTAAGAGTTTTAAAATTTAACAAGCCGAGCATAAACATGTTTTAACTAAAAACGCTTATTTTGAATAGAAATCGTTGTTTAAAGCATTAACTTCACATTGGGAACGTGAGAAATCGAACTATAATGAAGGTTTACCCATTTTGATACAAATAATCAAACTAAGAGTTTTAAAGATAAACAAGCCGAGTATAATCATTGTGTTGTCAGAAAGCTAATTGTGACTTGAAATCGGTGTTTTGAGCCTTAACTTCACGTAGGCAACGTGGGAAATAGGACGATAATGAAGTTTCAACGATTTTGTATGAAATCATAATTCTAAGAGTTTTAAATTTAACAAGCCATGCATAAACATTTTTTATTTACAAACGCTTATTTAGAATACAAATCATTGTTTTAAGCCTTAACATCACATTGGAAACGTGGGAAATCGAATTTTAATGAAGTTTTACCCATTTTGATGCAAATAATCAAACTAAGAGTTTTGAAAGTAAACAAGCCGAGTATAATCATTAAGCTATGACAAAGGTTATTGTGACTAGAAGTCGTTGTTTTGAGCCATAACTTCACGTAGGGAATATGAGAAATAGGACGATAATGAAGTTTCAACGATTTTGTATAAAATCATAATTCTAAGAGTTTTCAAATTTAACGAGCCAAGAATAAACATATTTTATCTACAAACGCTTATTTGAATAGAAATCCTTGTTTTAAGCATTAACTTCACATTGGGAATGTGGGAAATCGAACTACAATGAAGGTTTACCCATTTTGATGCAAATAATCAAACTAAGAGTTTTGAAAGTAAACAAGCCGAGTATAATCATTAAGCTATCACAAAGTTTATTGTGACTACAAATCGTTGTTTTGAGCCATAACTTCACGTAGGGAATATAGGAAATAGGACGATAATGAAGTTTCAACGATTTTTTATAAAATCATAATTCTAAGAGTTTTTAAATTTAACGAGCCGAGAATAAACATATTTTATCTACAAACGCTTATTTGAATAGAAATCCTTGTTTTAAGCATTAATTTCACATTGGGAACGTGGGAAATCGATCTATACTGAAGTTTTACCCACTTTGATACAAATAATCAAACTAAAAGTTTTGAAAGTAAACAAGCCGAGTATAATCATTGTGCTGTCATAAAGCTAATTGTGACTAGAAATCGTTGTTTTGAGCCTTAACTTCACGTAGGGAACGAGGTAAATAGGACGATAATGAAGTTTCAAAGATTTTATGTAAAATCATAATTCTAATTGTTTTAAAATTTAACAAGCCGAGCATAAACCTGTTTTAACTACAAACGCTTATTTTGAATAGAAATCGTTGTTTTAAGTATTAACTTTACATTGGGAACGTGAGAAATTGAACTATAATGAAACTTTACCCATTTTGATGCAAATAATCAAACTAAGAGTTTTAAAGATAAACAAGCCGAGTATAATCATTGTGTTGTCAGAAAGCTAATTGTTACAAGAAATCGTTGTTTTGAGCCTTAACTTCACGCAGGGAATGTGGGAAATAGGACGATAATGAAGTTTCAACGATTTTGTATAAAATCATAATTCAAAGAGTTTACAAATTTAACGAGCCGAGACATAAACATATTTTATCTACAAACGCTTATTTGAATAGAAATCCTTGTTTTAAGCAGTAACTTCACATTGGGAACGTGGGAAATCGAACTATAATGAAGGTTTACCCATTTTAACATAAATAATGAAACTAAGTGTTTTGAAAGTAAACAAGCCGAGTATAATCATTAAGCTATCACAAACTTTATCGTGAGTAGAAATCGTTGTTTCGAGCCAAAACATCGAGTAGGGAACGTGGAAAATAGGACGATAATGAAGTTTCAACGATTTTAAATAAAATCATAATTCTAAGAGTTTTAAAATTTAACAAGCCGAACATAAACATGTTTTATCATAAAATGCTTAATTTGGATAGAAACCGTGGTTTTAAGCATTAACTTCACATTGGAAACGTGGGAAATCGAACTATAATGAAGTTTTACAGATTTTGATACAAATAATCAAACTGAGAGTTTTGAAAGTAAACAAGCCGAGTATAATCATTGTGCTGTCATAAAGCTAATTGTGACTAGAAATCTTTGTTTTGAGCCATAGCTTTACGTCGAGAACGTGGGAAATTGGACGATAATGAAGTTTCAACGATTTTGTATAAAATCATAATTCTAAGAATTTTAAATTTTAACAAGCCGAGCAAAACATATTTTATCCACAAACGCTTATTTTGAATAGAAATCGTTGTTTTCAGCCTTAACTTCACATTGGAAACTTGGGAAAGCGAACTATAATGAAGTTTTACCCATTTTGATACAAATAATCAAACTAAAAGTTTTGAAAGTAAACAAGTCGAGTATAATCATTGTGCTGTCATAAAGCTAATTGTGACTAGAAATCGTTGTTTTGAGCCTTAACTTCACGTAGGGAACGAGGGAAATAGGACGATAATGAAGTTTCGATGATTTTGTATAAAATCATAATTCTAAGAGTTTTAAAATCTAACAAGCCGAGCAAAAACCTGTTTTAACTACAAATGCTTATTTTGAATAGAAATCGTTGTTTTAAGCATTAACTTCACATTGGGAATGTGAGAAATCGAACTATAATGATGCTTTACCCATTTTCATGCAAATAATCAAACTAAGAGTTTTAAAGATAAATAAGCTGAGTATAATCATTGTGTTGTCAGAAAGCTAATTGTGACTAGAAATTGTTGTTTTGAGCCTTAACTTCACGTAGGGAACGTGGGAAATAGGATGATAATGAAGTTTCAACGATTTTGTATAAAATCATAATTCTAAGAGTTCTAAATTTAACAAGCCGAGCATAAACATATTTTTATCTACAAACGTATATTTCGAATACAAATCATTGTTTTAAGCCTTAACTTCACATTGGAAACGTGGGAAATCGAATTTTAAAGAAGGTTTACCTATTTTGATGCAAATAATCAAACTAAGAGTTTTGAAAGTAAACAAGGCGAGTATAATCATTAAGCTATCACAAAGTTTATTGTGACTAGAAATCGTTGTTTTTAGCCATAACTTCACGTAGGGAATATGGGAAATAGGACGATAATAAAGTTTCAACGATTTTGTATAAAATCATAATTCTAAGAGTTTTCAAATTTAACGAGCTGAGAATAAACATATTTTATCTACAAATGCTTATTTGAATAGAAATCCTTGTTTTAAGCATTAACTTCACATTGGGAACGTGGGAAATCGAACTATAATGAAGGTTTACCCATTTTAACGCAAATAATCAAACTAAGAGTTTTGAAAGTAAACTAGCCGAGTATAATCATTAAGCTATCACAAAGTTTATTGTGACTTGAAATCGTTGTTTTGAGCCATAACTTCACGTAGGGAACGTGGGAAATTAGATGATAATGAAGTTTCAACGATTTTGTATAAAATCATAATTCTAATAATTTAAAATTTTAACAAGCCGAGCAAAACATATTTTATCTACAAACGCTTATTTTGAAAAATCATTGTTTAAGCGTTAACTTGACATTGGAAACGTGGAAAATCAAACTATAATGAAATTTACCCATTTTGATACAAATAATCAAACTAAGAGTTTTGAAAGTAAACAAACTGAGTATAATCATTGTGTTGTCACAAAGCTTATTGTGACTAGAAATCGATGTTTTTAGGCTTAACTTCACTTAAGGAATATGGGAAATAGTACGATAATGAAGTTTCAACGATTTTGTATAAAATCATAATTCTAAGAGTTTTAAAATTTAACAAGCCGAGCATAAACATAATTTACCTGCAAACGCTTATTTTGAATAGAAATCATTGTTTTAAGCCTTAACTTCACATTGGAAACGTGGGAAATCGAACTATAATGAAGTTTTACCCATTTTGATACAAATAATCAAACTAAGAGTTTTGAAAGTAAACAAGTCCAGTATAATCATTGTGCTGTCATAAAGCTAATTGTGACTAGAAATCGTTGTTTTGAGCCATAACTTCACGTAGGGAACGTGGGAAATAGGACGATAATGAAGTTTAAACGATTTTGTATAAAATCATAATTCTAAGAGTTTTCAAATTTAACAAGCCGAGCATAAACATGTTTTATCTACAAATGCTTATTTTGAATAGAAATCATTGTTTTAAGCATTAACTTCACATTGCGAACGTGGGAAATCGAACTATAATGAAGGTTTACCCATTTTGATGCAAATAATCAAACTAAGAGTTTTAAAGATAAACAAGCCGAGTATAATCATTGTGTTGTCCGAAAGCTAATTGTGACTAGAAATCGTTGTTTTGATCCTTAACTTCACGTAGGGAACGTGGGAAATAGGAGATAATGAAGTTTCAACGATTTTGTATAAAATCATAATTCTAAGAGTTTTAAATTTAACAAGCCTAGCATAAACATATATTAACTGCAAACGATTATTTTGAATAGAAATCGTTGTTTTAAGCACTAACTTTACATTAGGAACGTGGGAAATCGAACTATAATGAAGGTTTACCCATTTTTATGCAAAGTTTATTGTGACTAGAAATCGTTTTTTTGAGCCATAACTTCACGTAGGGAATGTGGGAAATAGGACGATAATGAAGTTTCAACGATTTTGTATAAAATCATAATTCTAAGAGTTTTCAAATTTAACGAACCGAGAATAAATATATTTTATCAACAAACGCTTATTTGAATAGAAATTCTTGTTTGAAGCATTAACTTCACATTGGAAACGTGGGAAATCGAACTATAATGAAGGTTTGCACATTTTAACGCAAATAATCAAACTAAGAGTTTTGAAAGTAAATTAGCCGAGTATAATCATTAAGCTATCAAAAAGTTTATTGTAACTAGAAATCGTTGTTTTGAGCCATAACTTCACGTAGGGAACGTGGGAAATTGGACCATAATGAAGTTTCAACGATTTTGTATAAAATCATAATTCCAAGAATTTTAAAATTTAAAGCCGAGCAAAACATATTTTATCTAAAAACGATTATTTTGAATAGAAATCGTTGTTTTAAGCCTTAACTTCACATTGGAAACGTGAGAAATCAAACTATAATGAAGTTTTACCCATTTAGATACAAATAATAAAACTAAGAGTTTTGAAAGTAAACAAGGCGAGTATAATCATTGTGTTGCCATAAAGCTAATTGTGACTAGAAATCGTTGTTTTGAGCCTTAACTTCACGTAGGGAACGTGGGAAATAGGACGATAATGAAATTTCAACGATTTTGTATAAAATAATAATTATAAGATTTTAAAATTTTAACAAGCCGAGCATAAACATGTTTTAACAACAAATGCTTATTTTGAATAGAAATCGTACTTTTAAGTATTAACTTCACATTGGGAACGTGAGAAATCGAACTATAATGAAGGTTTAACCATTTTGATGCAAATAATCAAACTAAGAGTTTTAAAGATAAACAAGCCGAGTATAATCATTGTGTTGTCAGAAAGCTAATTGTAACTAGAAATCGTTGTTTTGAGCCTTAACTTCACGTAGGGAACGTGGGAAATAGGACGATAATGAAGTTTAAATGATTTTGTATAAAATCATAATTCTAAGAGTTTTAAATTTAACAAGCCGAGCATAAACATATTTTATCTACAAACGCTTATTTCGAATACAAATCGTTGTTTTAAGCCTTAACTTCACATTGGAAACGTGGGAAATCGAATTTCAATGAAGGTTTACACATTTTGATGCAAATAATCAAACTAAGAGTTTTGAAAGTAAACAAGTCGAGTATAATCTTTAAGCTATCACAAAGTTTATATTGATTAGAAATCATTGTTTTGAGTCATAACTTCACGTAAGGAATATGGAAAATAGGACGATAATGAAGTTTCAACAATTTTGTATAAAATCATAATTCTAAGAGTTTTAAAATTTAACAAGCCGAGCATAAACATGTTTTATCTAAAAATGCTTATTTTGAATAGAAATCGTTGTTTTAAGCATTAACTTCACATTTTGAATGTGAGAAATCGAACTATAATGAAGGTTTACCCATTTTGATGCAAATAATCAAACTAAGAGTTTTGAAAGTAAACAAGACAAGTATAATCATTAAGCTATCACAAAGTTTATTGTGACTAGAAATCGTTGTTTTGAGCCGTAACTTCACGTAGGGAATATGGGAAATAGAACGATAATAAAGTTTCAACGACTTTGTATAAAATCATAATTCTAAGAGGTTTCAAATTTAACGAGCCGAGAATTAACATATTTTATCTACAAACGCTTATTTGAATAGAAATCCTTGTTTTAAGCATTAACTTCACATTAGAAACGTGGGAAATCGAACTATAATGAAGGTTTACCCATTTTAATGCAAATAATCAAATTAAGAGTTTTGAAAGTAAACTAGCCGAGTATAATCATTAAGCGATCACAAAGTTTATTGTGACTAAGAAATCGTTATTTTGAGCCATAACTTCACGTAGAGAACGTGGAAAATCGGACGATAATTAAGTTTCAACGATTTTGTATAAAATCATAATTCTTAGAATTTTAAAATTTAACAAGCCGAGCAAAACATATTTTATCTACAAACGCTTATTTTGAATAGAAATCGTTGTTTTAGCCTTAACTTTACTTTGGAAACGTGCGAAATCGAACTATAATGAAGTTTTACCAATTTTGATACAAATAATCAAAGTAAGAGTTTTGAAAGTAAACAAGCCAAGTATAATCATTGTGCTGTCGTAAAGCTAATTGTGACTAGAAATCGTTGTTTTGAGCCTTAACTTCACGTAGGGAACGTGGGAAATAGGACGATAATGAGGTTTCATTGATTTTCTATAAAATCATAATTCTAAGTGTTTTAAAATTTAACAAGCTGAGCATAAATATATTTTATCTACAAACGCTTATTTTGAATAGAAATCGTTGTTTTAAGCCTTAACCTCACATTGGGAACGTGGGAAATTGAACTATAGCGAGGTTTTACCCAATTTGATACAATTAATCAAACTAAGAGTTTTAAAAGTAAACAAACCGAGTATAATCATTGTGCTGTCACAAAAGCTTATTGTGACTAGAAATCGTTGTTTTGAGGCTTAACTTCACGTAAGAAATATGGGAAATAGGACGATAATGAAGTTTCAACGATTTTGTATAAAATCATAATTCTAAGAGGTTTAAAATTTAACAAGCCGAGCATAAACAGGTTTTATCTAAAAACACTTATTTTGAATAGAAATCGTTGTTTTAAGCATTAACTTCACATTGGGAACGTGAGAAATCTAACTATAATGAAGGTTTACCCATTTTGATGCAAATAATCAAACTAAGAGTTTTGAAAGTAAACAAGACGAGTATAATCATTAATCTATCACAAAGTTTATTGTGACTAGAAATCGTTGTTTTGATCCATAACTTCACGTAGGGAACATAAACGATAATGAAGTTTCAACGAATTTGTATAAAATAATAATTCTAAGAGTTTTCAAATTTAAAAAGCTGAGAATAAACATATTTTATCTACAAACGCTTATTTGAATAGAAATCCTTGTTTTAAGCATTAACTTCACATTGGGAACGTGGGAAATTGAACTATAATGAAGGTTTACCCATTTTAATGCAAATAATCAAACTAAGAGTTTTGAAAGTAAACAAGCCGAGTATAATCATTAAGCTGTCACAAAGCTTATTATAAATAGAAATCACTGTTTTGAGCCAAAACTTCACGTAGGGAACGTGGGAAATAGGACGATAATGGAGTTTCAACGATTTTTTATAAAATCATAATTCTTTGAGTTTTAGAATTTAACAAGCCGAGTGTAAACATGTTTTATCTACAAACACTTATTTTAAATAGAAATCGTTGTTTTAATCATTAACTTCACATTGGGAACGTGATAAATTGAACTATAATGAAGTTTACCCATTTTGATGCAAATAATCAAACTAAGAGTTTTGAAAGCAAACAAGCCGAGTATAATCATTAAGCTATCACAAAGTTTATTGTGACTAGAAATCGTTGTTTTGAGGCTTAACTTCATGTAAGGAATATGGGAAATAGGACGATAATGAAGTTTCAACGATTTTGTAGAAAATCATCATTCTAAGAGTTTTAATATTTAACAAGCTGAGCACAAACATATTTTACCTACAAACGCTTATTTTCAATAGGCATCATTGTTTTAAGCCTTAACTTCACATTGGAAACATGGAAAATCAAACTATAATGATGTTTTACCCATTTTGATACAAATAATCAAGCTAAAAGTTTTGAAAGCAAACATGCCGAGTATGATCATAGTGCTGTCACAAAGCTAATTGTGACTAGAAATCGTTGTTTTACCCATTTTGATTCAAATAATCAAACTAAGAGTTTTGAAAGTAAACAAGCCATGTATAATCATTGTGTTGTCAGAAAGCTAATTGTGACTAGAAATCGTTGTTTTGAGCTTTAACTTCACGTAGGGAACGTGGGAAATAGGACGATAATGAAGTTTCAACGATTTTGTATAAAATCATAATTCTAAAAGTTTTAAAATTTAACAAGCCGAGCATAAACATATTTTAACTACAAACGCTTATGTTGAATAAAAATCGTTGTTTTAAGCATTAACTTCACATTGGGAACGTTGAAAATTGAACTATAATGAAGGTTTACCCATTTTGATGCAAATAATCAAACTAAGAGTTTTGAAAGTAAACAAGCCGAGTATAATCATTAAGCTATCACAAAGTTTATTGTGACTAGAAATTGTTGTTTTGAGCCATAACTTCACGTAGGGAATATGGGAAATAGGACGATAATGAAGTTTCAACGATTTTGTATAAAATCATAATTCTAAGAGTTTTAAAATTTAATGAGCCGAGCATAAACATCTTTTATCTACAAACGCTTATTTTGAATAGAAATCTTTGTTTTAAGTATTAACTTCACATTAGGAACGAGGAAAATCAAACTATATTGAAGTTTTCTCCTTTTTCATACAAATAATCAAACTAAGAGTTTTGAAAGTAAACAAGCCAAGTATTATCATTGTGTTCTCAGAAAGCTAATTGTGACTAGAAATCGTTGTTTTGAGCTTTAACTTCACGTAGGGAACGTGGGAAATAGGACGATAATGAAGTTTCAACGATTTTACATAAAATCATAATTCTAAGAGTTTTAAAATTTAACAAGCCGAGCATAAACATATTTTATCTACACACGCTTATTTCGAATAGAAATCGTTGTTTTAAGCCTTAACTTCATATTGAGAACGTGAGAAATCGAACTATAATG
Source organism: Stephania japonica (assembly GCA_039657345.1). NCBI lineage: Eukaryota > Viridiplantae > Streptophyta > Magnoliopsida > Ranunculales > Menispermaceae > Stephania > Stephania japonica. Next base: position 27,022,051 of record CM077558.1, on the reverse strand, counting down.
AAGGTTGACCCATTTTGAAGGAAATAATCAAAGTAAGAGTTTTGAAAGTAAGCAAGCCGAGTATAATCCTTAAGCTATCACAAAGTTTTTTGTGATTAGAAATCGTTGTTTTGAGCCATAACTTCACGTAAGGAACGTGAAAAATTGGACGATAATGAAGTTTCAACGATTTTGCATAAAATCATAATTCTAAGAGTTTTAAAATTTAACAAGTCGAGCATAAACATATTTTATCTACAAACGCTTATTTTGAATTGAAATCGTTGTTTAAGCCTTAACTTCACATTGAAAACGTGGGAAATCGAACTATAATGACGTTTTACCCATTTTGATACAAATAATCAAACTAAGAGTTCTAAAAGAAAACAAGCCGAGTATAATCATTGTGTTGTCAGAAAGCTAATTTTGACTAGAAATCGTTGTTTTGAGCTTTAACTTCACATAGGGAAACTGGGAAATAGGACGATACTGAAGTTTCAACGGTTTTGTATAAAATCATAATTCTAAGTGTTTAAAATTTAACAAGTCGAGCATAAACATATTTTAACTACAAACGCTTATGTTGAATAGAAATCGTTGTTTTAAGCATTAACTTCATATTGGGAACGTGGGAAATTGAACTATAATGAAGGTTTACCCATTTAGATGCAAATAATCAAACTAAGTGTTTTGAAAGTAAACTAGCCGAGTATAATCATTAAGCTATCACAAAGTTTATTGTGACTAGAAATCGTTGTTTTAAGCCATAACTTCACGTAGGGAATATAGGAAATAGAACGATAATGAAGTTTCAATGATTTTGTATAAAATTATAATTCTATGAGTTTTAAAATTTAACGAGCTGAGCATAAACATCTTTTATCTACAAACGCTTATTTTGAATAGAAATCTTTGTTTTAAGTATTAACTTCACATTAGGAACGAGGAAAATCAAACTATATTGAAGTTTTCCCCTTTTTCATACAAATAATCAAACTAAGAGTTTTGAAAGTAAACAAGTCGAATATAATCATTAAGCTGTCACAAAGCTTATTGTGACTAGAAATCGTTGTTTTGAGCCTAAACTTAACGTAGGGAACGTATGAAATAGGACGATAATGAAGTTATAACAATTTTGTATAAAATCATAATTCTCAGAGTTTTAAAATTTAACAAGCCGAGCATAAACATGTTTTATATACAAATGCTTATTTTGAATAGAAATCGTTGTTTTAAGCACTAACTTCACATTGGGAACGTGTGAAATCAAACTATAATGAAGGTTTACCCATTTTGATGCAAATAATCAAACTAAGAGTTTTGAAAGTAAACAAGCCGAGCATAATCATTAAGCTATCACAAAGTTTATTGTGACTTGAAATCGTTGTTTTGAGCCATAACTTCACGTAGGGAACGTGGGAAATAGACCGATAATGAAGTTTCAACGATTTTGCATAAAATCATAACTCTAAGATTTTTAAAATTTAACAAGCCGAGCATAAACATATTTTATCTACACACTCTTATTTTGAATAGAAATCGTTGTTTTAAGCCTTAACTTCACATTGGAAACCTGAGAAATCGAGCTATAATGAAGGTTTAACCATTTTGAAGGAAATAATCAAATTAAGAGTTTTGAAAGTAGGCTAGCCGAGTATAATCATTAAGCTATCACAAAGTTTATTGTGACTAGAAATCGTTGTTTTAAGCCATAACTTCACATAGGGAACGTGGTAAATTGGACGATAATGAAGTTTCAATGATTTTGCATAAAATCATAATTCTAATTGTTTTAAAATTTAACAAGCTGAGCATAAATATATTTTATCTACAAACGCTTATTTTGAATAGAAATCGTTGTTTTAAGCCTTAACCTCACATTGGGAGCGTGGGAAATAGAATTATAATGAAGGTTTACCCATTTTGATGCAAATAATCAAACTAAGAGCATTGAAAGTAAACAAGTCGAATATAATCATTAAGTTATCACAAAGTTTATTGTGACTAGAAATTGTTGTTTTGAGCCATAACTTCACGTAGGGAACGTGGGAAATAGGACGATAATGAAGTTTCAACGATTTTGTATAAAATCGTAATTCTAAGAGTTTTCAAATTTAACGTGCCAAGAATAAACATGTTTTATCTACAAACGCTTATTTTGAATAGAAATCGTTTTTTTAAGCCTTAACTTCACATTGGGAACGTGAGAAATTGAACTATAATGAAGGTTTAACCATTTTGAAGGAAATAATCAAATTAAGAGTTTTGAAAGTAAGCTAGCCGAGTATAATCATTAAGCTGTCACAAAGTTTATTGTGACTAGAAATCGTTGTTTTGAGCCATAACTTCACGTAGGGAACGTGGGAAATAGGACGATAATGAAGTTTCAACGATTTTGTATAAAATCGTAATTCTAAGAGTTTTCAAATTTAACGAGCCTAGAATAAACATGTTTTATCTACAAACGCTTTTTGAATAGAAATCGTTGTTTTAAGCCATAACTTCACATTGGGAACGTGAGAAATTGAACTATAATGAAGGTTTAACCATTTTGAAGGAAATAATCAAATTAAGAGTTTTGAAAGTAAGCTAGCCGAGTATAATCATTAAGCTATCACAAAGTTTATTGTGACTAGAAATCGTTATTTTGAGCCATAACTTCACATAGGGAACGTGGGAAATAGGACGATAGTAAAGTTTCAACGATTCTGTATAAATTCATAATTCTAAGAGTTTTAAATTTTACAAGTCGAGCATCAATATATTTTATCTACACACCCTTATTTTGAATAGAAATCGTTGTTTTAAGCCTTAACATCACATTGGGAACGTGAAAAATCGAACTATAATGACGGATTACCCATTTTGATGCTAATAATCAAACTAAGAGTTTTGAAAGTAAACAAAGCCGAGTATAATCATTAAGCTATCACAAAGTTTATTGTGACTAGAAATCATTGTTTTGAGCCATAACTTCACGTAGGGAACGTGGGAAATAGGACGATAATGAAGTTTCAATGATTTTGTATAAAATCGAAATTCTAAGAGTTTTCAAATTTAACGAGCCTAGAACAAACATATTTTATCTACCAACGCTTATTTTGAATAGAAACCATTGTTTTAAGCATTAACTTCACATTGGGAACGTGAGAAATCGAACTATAATGAAGGTTTACCCATTTTGATACAAATAATCAAACTAAGAGTTTTGAAAGTAAATAAGCCGAGTATAATCATTAAGCTATCACAAAGTTTAATGTGACTTGAAATCGTTGTTTTGAGCCTTAACTTCTCTTAGGGAACGTGGGAAATAGGACGATAATGAAGTTTCAACGATTCTGTATAAAATCATAATTCTAAGAGTTTTAAATTTAACAAGCCGAGCATCAATATATTTTATCTACAAACGCTTATTTTGAATAGAAATCGTTGTTTTAAGCCTTAACTTCACATTGGAAACGTGAGAAATTGAACTATAATGAAGTTTTACCCATTTTGATACAAATAATCAAACTAAGAGTTTTGAAAGTAAACAAGCCGAGTATAATCATTAAGCTATCACAAAGTTTATTGTGACTAGAAATCATTGTTTTGAGCCTTAACTTCACGTAGGGAACGTGGGAAATAGGACGATAATGAAGTTTCAACGATTCTGTATAAAATCATAATTCTAAGAGTTTTAAATTTAACAAGCCTAGCATCAATATATTTTATCTACAAACGCTTATTTTGAATAGAAATCGTTGTTTTAAGCCTTAACTTCACATTGGGAATGTGGAAAATCGAACTATAATGAAGCTTTACCCATTTTGATGTCATTGTGCTGTCACAAAGCTTATTGTGACTAGAAATCGTGCTTTTGAGGCTTAACTTCACGTAAGGAATATGGAAAATAGGACGATAATGACGTTTCAACGATTTTGTATAAAATCATAATTGTAAGAGTTTTAAAATTTAACATGCCGAGCATAAACATATTTTATCTACAAACGCTTATTTCGAATACAAGTCGTTGTTTTAAGCTGTAACTTCACATTGGGAACGTGGGAAATCGAACTATATTAAAGTTTTACCCTTTTTCATACAAATAATCAAACTAAGAGTTTTGAAAGTAAACAAGCCGAATATAATCATTAAGCTGTCACAAAGCTTATTGTGACTAGAAATCGTTGTTTTGGGCCTTAACTTCACGTAGGGAACATATGAAATAGGACGATAAAGGAGTTATAACTATATTGTATAAAATCATAATTCTAAGAGTTTTAAAATTTAACAATTCGAGCATAAACATATTTTAACTACAAACGCTTGCTTGAATAGAAATCCTTGTTTCAAGCAATAACTTCACATTGGGAACGTGGGAAATCAAACTATGATGAAGGTTTACCCATTTTGATGCAAATAATCAAACTAAGAGTTTTGAAAGTAAACTAGCCTAGTATAAATATTAAGCTATCACAAAGTTTATTGTGACTAAAAATCGGTTTTTTGAGCCATAACTTCACGTAGGGAACGTGGGAAATAGGACGATAATGAAGTTTCAACGATTTTTCATAAAATCATAATTCTAAGAGTTTTAAAATTTAACAAGCCGAGCATAAACATATTTTATCTACAAACGCTTATTCCGAATACAGATCGTTGTTTTAAGCCGTAACTTCACATTGGGAACGTGGGAAATTGAACTATATTGAAGTTTTACCTTTTTTCATACAAATAATCAAACTAAGAGTTTTGAAAGTAAGCAAACTGAGTATAATCATTGTGTTGTCACAAAGCTTATTGTGACTAGAAATCATTGTTTTGAGGCTTAACTTCAAATAAGGAATGTGGGAAATAGGACGATAATGAAGTTTCAATGATTTTGTATAAAATCATAATTCCAAGTGTTTTAAAATTTAACAAGCTGAGCATAAATATCTTTTATCTATAAATGCTTATTTTGAATAGAAATCGTTGTTTTAAGCCTTAACCTCACTTGGGGAACGTGGGAAATCGAACTATAATAAAGTTTTGCCCATTTTGATACAAATAATCAAACTAAGAGTTTTGAAAGTAAACAAACCGAGTATAATCATTGTGCTGTCACAAAGCTTATTGTGACTAGAAATCGTGGTTTTGAGGCTTAACTTCACGAAAGGAATATGGGAAATAGGACGATAATGAAGTTTCAACGATTTTGTATAAAATCATAATTCTATGACTTTTAAAATTTAACAAGCCGAGCATAAACATATTTTATCTACAAACACTTATTTTGAATAGAAATCTTTGTTTTAGGCCTTACTTCACATTGGGAACGTGGAAAATCGAACTATAATGAAGGTTTACCCATTTTGATGCAAATAATCAAACTAAAAGCTTTGAAAGTAAACAAGCCGATTATAATAATTAAGCTATCACAAAGCTTATTGTGACTAGAAATCATTGTTTTGGTCCATAACTTCACGTAGGGAACGTGGGAAATAGGACGATAATGAAGTTTCAACGATTTTGTATAAAATAATAATTCTAAGAGTTTTAAAATTTAACAAGCCGAGCATAAACATGTTTTATCTACAAACGCTTATTTTGAATAGAAATCGTTGTTTCAAGCATTAACTTCACATTGGGAACGTGAGAAATCGAACTATAATGAAGCTTTACCCATTTTGATGCAAATAATCAAACTAAGAGTTTTGAAAGTGAACAAGCCGAGTAAAATCATTAAGCTATCACAAAGTTTATTATGACTAGAAATCGTTGTTTTGAGCCATAACTTCACGTAGGGAACGTGGGAAATAGGACAATAATGAAGTTTCAACAATTTTATATAAAATAATAATTCTAAGAGTTTTCAAATTAAACGAGCCGAGAATAAACATGTTTTGTATACAAACGCTTATTTTAAATAGAAACCGTTATTTTGAGCCATAACTTCACGTAGGGAACGTGGGAAATAGGACAATAATGAAGTTTCAAAAATTTTGTATAAAATCATAATTCTAAGAGTTTTCAAATTAAACGAGCCGAGAATAAACATGTTTTATATACAAACGCTTATTTTGAATAGAAACCGTTGTTTTAAGCATTAACTTCACATTGGGAACGTGGAAAATCGAACTATAAGGAAGGTTTACCCATTTTGATGCAAAAAATCAAACTAAGAGTTTTGAATGTAAACAAGCCGAGTATAATCATTAAGCTATCACAAAGTTTATTGTGACTAGAAATCGTTGTTTTGAGCCATAACTTCACGTAGGAAACGTGGGAAATTGGACGATAATGATGTTTCAACGATTTTGTATAAAATCATAATTCCAAGAGTTTTAAAATTTAACAAGCCGAGCATAAACATATTTTATCTACAAATGCTTATTTTGAATAGAAATCGTTGTTTTACGCCTTAACTTCACATTGGAAATGCAGGAAATCGAACTATAATGAAGTTTTACCCATTTTGATACAAATAATCAAACTAAGAGTTTTGAAAGTAAACAAGCCGAGTATAATCATTGTGTTGTCATAAAGCTAATTGTGACTTGAAATCGTTGTTTTCAGCCTTAACTTCACGTAGGGAACGTGGGAAATAGGACGATAATGAAGTTTCAACGATTTTGTATAAAATCATAATTCTTAGAGTTTTCAAATTTAACGTGCCAAGAATAAACATATTTTTTCTACAAACGCTTATTTTGAATAGAAATCGTTGTTTTAAGCCATAACCTCACATTGGGAACGTGGGAAATCGAACTATAATGAAGTTTTACCCATTTTGATACAAATAATCAAACTAAGAGTTTTGAAAGTAAACAAACTGAGTATAATCATTGTGCTGTCACAAAGCTTATTGTGACTAGAAATCGTGGTTTTGAGGCTTAACTTCACGTAATGAATATGGGAAATAGGACGATAATGAACTTTCAACGATTCTGTATAAAATCATAATTCTAAGAGTTTTAAATTTAACAAGCCGAGCATCAATATATTTTATCTACACACGCTTATTTTGAATAGAAATCGTTGTTTTAAGCCTTAACTTCACATTGGGAACGTGGAAAATCGAACTATAATGATAGTTTACCCATTTTGATGCAAATAATCAAACTAAGAGTTTTGAAAGTAAACATGCCGATTATAATCATTAAGCAATCACAAAGTTTATTGTGACGAGAAATCGTTTTTTTGAGCCATAACTTCACGTAGGGAACGTGGGAGATAGGACGATAATGAAGTTTCAACGATTTTGTATAAAATCATATTTCTCAGAGTTTTAAATTTAAAAAGCCAAGCATCAATATATTTTATCTACGAACGCTTATTTTGAATAGAAATCGTTGTTTTAAGCCTTAACTTCACATTGGAAACGTGAGAAATCGAACTATAATGAAGTTTTACCCATTTTGAAACAAATAATAAAACTAAGAATTTAAAAAGTAAACAAGCCGAGTATAATCATTGTGCTGTCACAAAGCTTATTGTGACTAGAAATCGTTGTTTTGAGCCATAACTTAACATAGCAAACATGGGAAATAGAACGATAATGAAGTTTCAACGATTCATTATAAAATCAAAATTCTAAAAGTTTTAAATTTAACAAGCCGAGCATCAATATATTTTATTTACAAACGCTTATTTTGAATAGAAATCGTTGTTTTAAGCCTTAACTTCACATTGGGAACGTGGGAAATCGAACTATAATGAAGGTTTACCCATTTTGATGCAAATAATCAAACTAAGAGTTTTGAAAGTAAACAAGCCGAGTATAATCATTAAGCTATCACATACTTTATTGTGACTAGAAATCGTTGTTTTGAGCCATAACTTCACGTAGGAAACGTGGGAAATTGGACGATAATAAAGTTTCAACGATTTTTTATAAAATCATAATTCTAGGAGTTTTCAAATTTAACGAGCCGAGAATAAACATGTTTTATCTACAAACACTTATTTTGAATAGAAACCGTTGTTTTAAGCATTAACTTCACATTGGGAACGTGGGAAATCGAACTATAAGGTTTACCCATTTTTATGCAAATAATCAAACTAAGAGTTTTGAAAGTAAACAAGCGAGTATAATCGTTAAGCTATCACAAAGTTTATTGTGACTAGAAATCGTTGTTTTAAGCCATAACTTCACGTAAGGAACTTGGGAAATTGGACGATAATGATGTTTCAACGATTTTGTATAAAATCATAATTCTAAGAGTTTTAAAATTTAACAAGCCGAGCATAAACATATTTTATCTACAAATGCTTATTTTGAATAGAAATCGTTGTTTTACGCCTTAACTTCACATTGGAAATGCAGGAAATCGAACTATAATGAAGTTTTACCCATTTTGATACATATAATCAAACTAAGAGTTTTGAAAGTAAACAAGCCGAGTATAATCATTGTGCTGTCATAAAGCTAATTGTGACTTGAAATCGTTGTTTTCAGCCTTAACTTCACGTAGGGAACATGGGAAATAGGACGATAATGAAGTTTCAACGATTTTGTATAAAATCATAATTCTTAGAGTTTTCTAATTTAACGTGCCAAGAATAAACATGTTTTATCTACAAACGCTTATTTTGAATAGAAATCGTTGTTTTAAGCCATAACCTCACATTGGGAACGTGGAAAATCGAACTATAATGAAGTTTTACCCATTTTGATACAAATATTCAAACTAAGAGTTTTGAAAGTAAACAAACTGAGTATAATCATTGTGCTGTCACAAAGCTTATTGTGACTAGAAATCGTGGTTTTGAGGCTTAACTTCACGTAATGAATATGGGAAATAAGATGATAATGAAGTTTCAACGATTCTGTATAAAAACATAATTCTAAGAGTTTTAAATTTAACAAGCCGAGCATCAATATATTTTATCTACACACGCTTATTTTGAATAGAAATAGTTGTTTTAAGCCTTAACTTCACATTGGGAACGTGGAAAATCGAACTATAATGAAGGTTTACCCATTTTGATGCAAATAATCAAACTAAGAGTTTTGAAAATAAACATGCCGATTATAATCATTAAGCAATCACAAAGTTTATTGTGACGAGAAATCGTTGTTTTGAGCCATAACTTCACGTAGGGAACGTGGGAAATAGGACGATAATGAAGTTTCAACGATTTTGTATAAAATCATATTTCTCAAATTTTTAAATTTAACAAGCCAAGCATCAATATATTTTATCTACGAACGCTTATTTTGAATAGAAATCGTTGTTTTAAGCCTTAACTTCACATTGGAAACGTGGGAAATCGAACTATAATGAAGTTTTACCCATTTTGATTCAAATAATAATACTAAGAATTTTAAAAGTAAACAAGCCGAGTATAATCATTGTGCTGTGACAAAGCTTATTGTGACTAGAAATAGTTGTCTTGAGCCATAACTTCACGTAGCAAACGTGGGAAATAGGACGATAATGAAGTTTCAACGATTCTTTATAAAATCAAAATTCTAAGAGTTTTAAATTTAACAAGCCGAGCATCAATATATTTTATTTACAAACGCTTATTTTGAATAGAAATCGTTGTTTTAAGCCTTAACTTCACATTGGTAACGTGGGAAATCGAACTATAATGAAGCTTTACCCATTTTGATGCAAATAATCAAACTAAGAGTTTTGAAAGTAAACAAGCCGAGTATAATCATTAAGCTATCACATACTTTATTGTGACTAGAAATCGTTGTTTTGAGCCATAACTTCACGTAGGGAACGTGGGAAATTAGACGATAATAAAGTTTCAACGATTTTTTATAAAATCATAATTCTAGGAGTTTTCAAATTTAACGAGCCGAGAATAAACATGTTTTATCTACAAACACTTATTTTGAATAGAAACCGTTGTTTTAAGCATTAACTTCGCATTGCGAATGTGGGAAATCGAACTATAATGAAGGTTAACCCATTTTGATGCAAATAATCAAACCAAGACTTTTGAAAGTAAACAAGCCGAGTATTATCATTGAGCCATCACAAAGTTTATTGTGACTAGAAATTGTTGTTTTGAGCCTTAACATCACGTAGGGAACGTGGAAAATTGGACGATAATGAAGTTTCAACGATTTTGTATAAAATCATAATTCTAAGAGTTTTAAAATTTAACAAGCCGAGCATAAACATATTTTATCTGCAAACGCTTATTTTGAATAGAAATCGTTGTTTTAGGCCTTACTTCATATTGGGAACGTGGGAAATCGAAATATAATTAAGGTTTACCCATTTTGATGCAAATAATCAAACAAAAAGTTTTGAAAGTAAACAAGTCGAGTATAATCATTAAGCTATCACAAAGCTTATTATGACTAGAAATCGTTGTTTTGTGCCATAACTTTACGTAGGGAACGTGGAAATAGGACAATAATAAAGTTTCAACGATTTTGTATAAAATCATAATTCTAAGAGTTTTTAAATTTAACATGCAGAGCAAAAACATGTTTTATCTACAAACGCTAATTTTGAATAGAAATCATTGTTTTAAGCATTAACTTCACATTGGTAACGTGAGAAATCGAACTATAATGAAGCTTTACCAATTTTGATGCTAATAATCAAACTAAGAGTTTTGAAAGTAAACAAGCCAGGCATAATCATTAAGCTATCAAAAAGTTTATTGTGACTTGAATTCGTTGTTTTGAGCCATAACTTCACGTAGGGAACGTTGGAAATAGGACGATAATGAAGTTTCAACAATTTTTTATAAAATCATAATTCTAAGAGTTTTCAAATTTAACGAGCTGAGAATAAACATGTTTTATCTACAAACGCTAATTTTGAATAGAAACCGTTGTTTTAAGCGGTAACTTCACATTAGGAACGTGGGAAATCGAACTATAATGAAGGTTTACCCATTTTGATGCAAATAATCAAACTAAGAATTTTGAAAGTAAACAAGCCGAGCATAATCATTAAGCTATTACAAAGTTTTTTGTAACTAGAAATCGTTGTTTTGAGCCATAACTTCACGTAGGGAACGTGGGAAATAGGACGATAGTGAAGTTTCAACGATTCTGTATAAAATCATAATTCCAAGAGTTTTAAATTTAACAAGCCGAGCATCAATATATTTTATCTACAAACGCATATTTTGAATAGAAATCGTTGTTTTAAGACTTAACTTCTCATTGTGAACGTGGGAAATCGAACTATAATGAAGGTTTACCCATTTTGATGCAAATAATCAAACTAAGAATTTTGAAGGTAAACAAGCCGAGCAAAATCTGATAGCTATCACAAAGTTTATTGTGACTAGAAATCATTGTTTTGTGCCATAACTTCACGTAGGGAACGTGGAAAAATTGGACGATAATGAAGTTTCAACGATTTTGTATAAAATCATAATTCTAAAAGTTTTAAAATTTAACAAGCCGAGCATAAACATGTTTTTATCTACAAATGCTTATTTTGAATAGAAATCCTTGTTTTAAGCATTAACTTCGCATTGGGAACGTGGGAAATCGAACTATAATGAAGGTTTACCCATTTTGATGCAAATAATCAAACTAAGAGTTTTGAAAGTAAACAAACCGAGCATAATCATTAAGCTATCACAATGTTTAAAGTGACTTTAAATCGTTGTTTTGAGCCTTAACTTCTCGTAGGGAACATGAGAAATAGGACGATAATGAAGTTTCAACGATTGTGTATAAAATCATAATTCTAAGAGTTTTAAATTTAACAAGCCGAGCATCAATATATTTTATCTAATAAGCTTATTTTGAATAGAAATCGTTGTTTTAAACCTTAACTTCTGATTGGGAACGTGAGAAATCGAACTATAATGAAGTTTTACCCATTTTGATGCAAATAATCAAACTAAGAGTTTTGAAAGTAAATAAGCCGAGTATAATCATTAAGCTATCACAAAGCTTATTGTGACTAGAAATCGTTGTTTTGAGCCATAACTTTACGTTGGGAACGTGGGAAATAGGACAATAATGAAGTTTCAACGATTTTGTATAAAATCATAATTCTAAGAGTTTTAAAATTTAACAAGCCGAGCATAAACATGTTTTATCTACAAACGCTAATTTTGAATAGAAATCGTTGTTTTAAGCATTAACTTCACATAGGTAATGTGAGAAATCGAACTATAATGAAGTTTTATCCATTTTGATGCTAATAATCAAACTAAGAGTTTTGAAAGTAAACAAGCCGAGCATAATCATTAAGCTATCACAAAGTTTATTGTGACTTGAAATCATTGTTTTGAGCCATAACTTCACGTAGGGAACGTTGGAAATAGGATGATAATAAAGTTTCAACGATTTTTTATAAAATCATAATTCTAAGAGTTTTCAAATTTAACGAGCCGAGAATAATCATGTTTTATCTACAAACGCTTATTTTGAATAGAAACCGTTGTTTTAAGCGGTAACTTCACATTAGGAAAGTGGGAAATTGAACTATAATGAAGGTTTACCCATTTTGTTGCAAATAATCAAACTAAGAATTTTGAAAGTAAACAAGCCGAGCATAATCATTAAGCTATTACAAAGTTTATTGTGACTAGAAATCGTTGTTTTGAGCCATAACTTCACGTAGGGAACGTGGGAAATAGGACGATAATGAAGTTTCAACTATTCTGTATAAAATCATAATTCCAAGAGTTTAAAATTTAACAAGCCGAGCATCAATATATTTTATCTACAAACACTTATTTTGAATAGAAATCGTTGTTTTAAGCCTTAACTTCTCATTGGGAACGTGGGAAATCGAACTATAATGAAGGTTTACCCATTTTGATGCAAATAATCAAACTAAGAATTTTGAAGGTAAACAAGCCAAGCATAATCTGATAGCTATCACAAAGTTTATTGTGACTAGAAATCATTGTTTTGAGCCATAACTTCACGTAGGGAACGTGGAAAATTGGACGATAATGAAGTTTCAACGATTTTGTATAAAATCATAATTCTAAAAGTTTTAAAATTTAACAAGCCGAGCATAAACATATTTTATCTACAAACGCTTATTTTGAATAGAAATCGTTGTTTTAAGCATTAACTTTGCATTGGGAACGTGGGAAATCGAACTATAATGAAGGTTTACCCATTTTGATGCAAATAATCAAACTAAGAGTTTTGAAAGTAAACATGCTGAGCATAATAATTAAGCTATCACAATATTTAAAGTGACTTGAAATCGTTGTTTTGAGCCTTAACTTCTCGTAGGGAACATGAGAAATAGGACGATAATGAAGTTTCAACGATTCTGTATAAAATCATAATTCTAGGAGTTTTAAATTTAACAAGCCGAACATCAATATATTTTATCTACAAAAGCTTATTTTGAATATAAATCGTTATTTTAAGCCTTAACTTCTCATTGGGAACGTGGGAAATCGAACTATAATGAAGTAAACAAGCCGAGTATAATCATTGTGCTGTCACAAAGCTTATTGTGACTAGAAATCGTGCTTTTGAGGCTTAACTTCACGTATGGAATATGGGAAATAAGACGATAATGAAGTTTCAACGATTTTGTATAAAATCATAATTCTAAGAGTTTTCAAATTTAACAAGCCGAGAATAAACATATTTTATCTACAAACGCTTATTTTGAATAGAAATCGTTGTTTTAAGCCTTAACTTCTCATTGGGAACGTGGGAAATCGAACTATAATGAAGGGTTACCCATTTTGATGCAAATAGTCAAACTTAGAATTTTGAAAGTAAACAAGTCGAACATAATCATTAAGCTATCACAAAGTTTATTGTGACTAGAAATCGTTGTTTTGAGCCATAACTTCACGTAGGGAACGTGGGAAATAGGACGATAACGAAGTTTCAACGATTTTGTAAAATATCATAATTCTAAGAGTTTTAAAATTTAACGAGCCGAGCATAAACATATTTTATCTAGAAACGCTTATTTTGAATAGAAATCGTTATTTTAAGCCTTAACTTCACATTGGAAACGTGGGAAATCGAACTATAATAAATTTTACCCATTTTGATACAAATAATCAAACTAAGAGTTTTGGAAGTAAACAAGCCGAGTATAATCATTAAGGTATTACAAAGTTTATTGTGACTAGAAATCGTTGTTTTGAGCCATAACTTCACGTAGGGAATATGGGAAATAGTATGATAATGAAGTTTCAACGATTTTGTATAAAATCATAATTCTAAGAGTTTTAAAATTTAACATGTCTAGCATAAACATATTTTAACTACAAACGCTTATTTTGAATAGAAATAGTTGTTTTAAGCCTTAACTTAACATTGAAAACGTGGGAAATCGAACTATAATGAAGTTTTACCCATTTTGATGCAAATAATCAAACTAAGAGTTTTGAAAGTAAACAAGCCGATTATAATCTTTAAGCTATCACAATGGTTATTGTGACTAGAAATTGTTGTTTTGAGCCATAACTTCACGTCGAGAACGTAAGAAATAGGACGATAGTGAAGTTTCAACGATTCTGTATAAAATCATAATTCTAAGAGTTTTAAATTTAACAAGCCGAGCATCAATATATTTTATCTACAAACGCTTATTTTGAATAGAAATCGTTGTTTTAAGCATTAACTTCACATTGGGAACGTGAGAAATCGAACAATAATAAAGGTTTACCTATTTTGATGCAAATAATCAAACTAAGAGTTTTGAAAGTGAACAATCCGAGTATAATCATTAAGCTATCACAAAGTTTATGTGACTAGAAATCAATGTTTTGAGCCATAACTTCACATAGGGAACGTGGGAAATAGGACGATAATGAAGTTTCAACGATTTTGTATAAAATCATAATTCTAAGAGTTTTCAAATTTAACGAGCCGAGAATAAACTTGTTTTATCTACAAACGCTTATTTTGAATAGAAACCGTTGTTTTAAGCATTAACTTCACATTGGGAACGTGAAAAATCGAACTATAATGAAGGTTTACCAATTTTTATGCAAATAATCAAACTAAGAATTTTGAAAGTAAACAAGCCGAGCATAAATCATTTAGCTATCACAAAGTTTTTTGTGACTAGAAATTGTTGTTTTGAGCCATAACTTCACGTAGGGAACGTTGGAAATTGGACGATAATGAAGTTTCAACAATTTTGTATAAAATCATAATTCTAAGAGTTTTAAAATTTAACAAGCCGAGCATAAACATGTTTTATCTACAAACGCTTATTTTGAATAGAAATCGTTGTTTTAAGCATTAACTCCGCATTGGAAACGTGGGAAATTGAACTATATAGCAGGTTTACCCATTTTGATGCAAATAATCAAACTAAGAGTTTTGAAAGTAAACAAGCCGAGCATAATCATTAACTATCGAAAAGTTTAAAGTGACTTGAAATCGTTGTTTTGAGCCTTAACTTCTCATAGGAAACGTGGGAAACAGGACGAGAATGAAGTTTCAACGATTCTGTATAAAATCATAATTCCAAGAGTTTTAAATTTAACAAGCCGAGCATCAATATATTTTATCTACAAACGCTTATTTTGAATACAAATCGTTGTTTTAAGCCTTAACTTCACATTGGAAACATGGGAAATCGAACTATAATGAAGTTTTACCCATTTTGATACAAATAAGCAAACTAAGAGTTTTGAAAGTAAATAAGCCGAGTATCATCATTGAGCTATCACAAAGTTTATTGTGACTAGAAATCGTTATTTTGAGCATTAACTTCACGTAGGGAACGTGGGAAATAGGACAATAATGAAGTTTCAACAATTTTGTTTAAAATTATAATTCCAAGTGTTTAAATTTAACAAGCCGAGCAACAACATATTTTTATCTACAAACGCTTATTTTGAATAGAAATCCTTATTTTAAGCCTTAACTTCACATTGGGAACGGGGGAAATCGAACTAGAATGAAGGTTTACCCATTTTGATGCAAATAATCAAACTAAGAGTTTTGAAAGTAAACAAGCTGAGTATAATCATTGTGCTGCCACAATTTATTGTGACTAGAAATCGTGCTTTTGAGGCTTAACTTCACGTAAGGAATATGGGAAATAGGACGATAATGAAGTTTCAACGATTTTGTATAAAATCGTAATTCTAAGAGTTTTAAAATTTAACAAGCCGAGCATAAAACATATTTTATCTACAAATGCTTATGTTGAATAGAAATAATTGTTTTAAGCCTTAACTTCACATTGGAAACGTGGGAAATCGAACTATAATGAAGTTTTACCCATTATGATATAAGTAATCAAGCTAAGAGTTTTAAAAGCAAACAAGCCGAGTATAATCATTGTGCTATCACAAAGCTAACTGTGACTAGAAATCGTTGTTTTGAGCCTTAACTTCACGTAGGGAACGTGGGAAATAGGATGATAATGAAGTTTCAATGATTTTGTATAAAATCATAATTCTAAGAGTTTCAAATTTAACAAGCCAAGCATCAATATATTTTATCTACAAACGCTTATTTTGAATAGAAATCGTTGTTTTAAGCCTTAACTTCACATTGGGAGCGTGGAAAATCGAACTATAATGAAGGTTTACCCATTTTGATGCAAATAATCAAACTAAGAGTTTTGAAAGTGAACAAGCCGAGTAT
This sequence comes from Stephania japonica, assembly GCA_039657345.1. NCBI lineage: Eukaryota > Viridiplantae > Streptophyta > Magnoliopsida > Ranunculales > Menispermaceae > Stephania > Stephania japonica. Next base: position 27,005,571 of record CM077558.1, on the reverse strand, counting down.
AATCATTAAGCTATCACAAAGTTTTCTGTGACTAGAAATCGTTGTTTTGAGCCATGTACATATTTTATCTAAAAAACGCTTATTTTGAATAGAAATCGTTTTTTTAAGCCTTAACTTCACATTGGAATCGTGGGAAATCGAACTATAATGAACTATAATAAAACAAATTGTGACTAGAAATCGTTGTTTTGAGCTTTAACTTCACGTAGGGAATGTGGGAAATAGGACGATAATGAAGTTTCAACGATTTTGTATAAAATTATAATTCTAAAAGTCTTCAAATTTTACGAGCCGAGAATAAACATGTTTTATCTACAAACGCTTATTTTGAATAGAAACCGTTGTTTTAAGCATTAATTTCACATTGGGAAAATGGGAAATCGAACTATAACGAAGGTTTAGCCATTTTGATGCAAATAATCAAACTAAGAGTTTTGAAAGTAAACAAGCTGAGTATAATCATTAAGCTATCACAAAGTTTATTGTGACTAGAAATCGTAATTTTGAGCCATAACTTCATGTAGGGAACGTGGGAAATAGGACGATAATAAAGTTTCAACGATTTTGTATAAAATCTTAATTCTAAGAGTTTTAAAATTTAACAAGCCGAGCATAAACATGTTTTATCTACAAACACTTATTTTGAATAGAAATCGTTGTTTTAAGCCTTAACTTCACATTGGAAACGTGGGAAATCGAACTAGAATGAAGGTTTACCCATTTTGATGCAAATAATCAAACTAAGAGTTTTGAAAGTAAACAAGCCGAGTATAATCATTGTGCTGTCACAAAGCTTTTGTGACTAGAAATCGTGCTTTTGAGGCTTAACTTCACGTAAGGAATATGGGAAATGGGATGATAATGAAGTTTCAATGATTTTATATAAAATCATAATTCAAAGAATTTTAAAATTTAACAAGCCGAGCAAAAATATATTTTATTTACAAACGCCTATTTTGAATAGAAATCGTTGTTTTAAGCCTTAACTTCACATTGGGAACGTGAGAAATCAAACTATAATGAAGGTTTACCCATATTGATGCAAATAATCAAACTAAGAGTTTTGAAAGTAAACAAGCCGAGTATAATCATTAAGCTATCACAAAGTTTATTGTGACTAGAAATCGTTGTTTTGAGCCATAACTTCACGTAGGGAACGTGGGAAATAGGACGATAATGAAATTCAACGATTTTGTATAAAATCATAATTCTAAGAGTTTTCAAATTTAACGAGCCGAGAATAAACATGTTTTATCTACAAACGCTAATTTGAAAAGAAATTCTTGTTTTAGGCATTAACTTCACATTGGGAACGTGGGAAATCTAACTATAATGAAGTTTTACCCATTTTGATACAAATAATCAAACTAAGAATTTTGAAGGTAAACAAGCCGAGTATAATCATTGTGCTGTCACAAAGCTTATTGTGACTAGAAATCGTTGTTTTGAGCCATAACTTCACGTAGGGAACGTGGGAAATAGGACGATAATGAAGTTTCAACGATTCTGTATAAAATAATAATTCTAAGAGTTTTAAATTTAACAAGCCGGGCATCAATATATTTTATCTACAAACGCTTATTTTGAATAGAAATCGTTGTTTTAAGCATTAACTTCACATTGGAAACGTGGAAAATCGAACTATAATGAAGTTTTACCCATTTTGATACAAATAATCAAACAAAGAGTTTTGAAAGTAGACAAACCGAGTATAATCATTGTGCTGTCACAAAGGTTATTGTGACTAGAAATCGTGGTTTTGAGGCTTAACTTCACGTAAGGAAGATGGGAAATAGGACGATAATGAAGTTTCAACGATTTTGTATAAAATCGTAATTCTAAGAGTTTTAAATTTAACAAGCCGAGCATCAATATATTTTATCTACAAACGCTTATTTTGAATAGAAAACGTTGTTTTAAGCCTTAACTTGACATTGGGAACGTGGGAAATCATACTATAATGAAGGTTTACCCATTTTGATGCAAATAATCAAATTAAGAGTTTTGAAAGTAAACAAGCCGAGTATAATCATTAAGCTATCACAAAGTTTATTGTGACTAGAAATCATTGTTTTGAGCCATAACTTCACATAGGGAATATGGGAAATAGGACAATAATGAAGTTTCAATGATTTTTTATAAAATCATAATTCTAAGAGTTTTCAAATTTAACGAGCCGATAATAAACATGTTTTATCTACAAACGCTTATTTTGAATAGAAACCATTGTTTTAAGCATTAACTTCACATTGGGAACATGGAAAATTGAACTATAATGAAGTTTTACCCATTTTGTTACAAATAATCAAACTAAGAGTTTTGAAAGTAAACAAACCGAGTATAATCATTGTGCTGTCATAAAGCTAATTGTGACTAGAAATCGTTGTTTTGAGCCTTAACTTCACGTAGGGAACGTGGGAAAATGGACGATAATGAAGTTTCAACGATTTTGTATAAAATCATAAATCTAAGATTTTTCAAATTTAGCGAGCCGAGAATAAACATGTTTTATCTACAAACGCTTATTTTGAATAGAAACCGTTGTTTTAAGCATTAACTTCACATTGGGAACGTGGGAAATCGAACCATAATGAAGGTTTACTCATTTTGAAGCAAATAATCAAACTAAGAGTTTTGCAAGTAAAAAAGCCGAGTATTATCATTAAGCTATCACAAAGTTTATTGTGACTAGAAATCGTTGTTTTGAGCCTTAACTTCACGTAAGAACGTGGGAAATGGGATGATAATGAAGTTTCAACGATTTTGTATAAAACCATAATTCTAAGAGTTTTAAATTTAACAAGCCGAGCATCAATATATTTTATCTACAAACGCTTATTTTGAATAGAAATCGTTGTTTTAAGCCTTAACTTCACATTGGGAACTTGGGAAATCGAACAATAATGAAGGTTTACCCATTTTGATGCAAATAATCTAACTAAGAGTTTTAAAAGTAAACGAGCCGAGTATAATAATTAAGCTATCACAAAGTTTATTTTGACTAGAAATCGTTCTTTTGAGCCATAACTTCACGTAGGAACGTGGGAAATAGGACAATAATGAAGTTTCAACAATTTTGTATAAAAACATAATTCTAAGCGTTTTCAAATATAACAAGCCGAGAATAAACTTGTTTTATCTACAAACGCTTATTTTGAATAGAAACCATTGTTTTAAGCATTAACTTCACATTGGGAACGTGGGAAATCGATCTATATGGAAGGTTTACCCATTTTGATGCAAGTAATCAAACTAAGAGTTTCGAAAGTAAACAAGGCGAGTATAATCGTTAAGCTATAACAAAGTTTATTGTAACTAGAAATCGTTGTTTTGAGCCAAAACTTCACGTAGGGAACGTGGGAAATAGGACGATAATGAAGTTTCAACGATTTTGTATAAAATCATAATTCTAAGAGTTTTCAAATTTCACGAGCCGAGAATAAACATGTTTTATCTACAAATGCTTATTTTGAATAGAAACCGTTGTTTTAAGCAATAACTTCACATTGGGAACGTTGGAAATCGAACCATAATGAAGGTTTACCCATTTTGACACAAATAATCAAACTACGAGTTTTGAAAGTAAAAAAGCCGAGTATTATCACTAAGCTATCACAAAGTTTATTGTGACTAGAAATCGTTGTTTTGAGCCTTAACTTCACGTAGGGAACGTGGGAAATAGGGCGATAATGAAGTTTCAACGATTTTGTATAAAATCATAATTCTAAGAGTTTTAAATTTAACAAGCCGAGCATCAATATATTTTATCTACAAACGCTTATTTTGAATAGAAATCGTTGTTTTAAGCCTTAACTTCACATTGGGAACTTGGAAAATCTAACTATAATGAAGGTTTACCCATTTTGATGCAAATAATCAAACTAAGAGTTTTAAAAGTAAACGAGCCAGTATAATAATTAAGCTATCACAAAGTTTATTTTGACTAGAAATCGTTGTTTTGAGCCATAACTTCACGTAGGGAACGTGGGAAATAGGACAATAATGAAGTTTCAACAATTTTGTATATAGATATAATTCTAAGAGTTTTCAAATTTAACAAGCCGAGAATAAACTAGTTTTATCTACAAACGCTTATTTTGAATAGAAACCGTTGTTTTAAGCCTTAACTTCACATTGGAAACGTGGGAAATCGAACTATAATGAAGTTTTACCCATTTTGATACAAACAATAAAACTATGAGTTTTGAAAGTAAACAAGCCGAGTATAATCAATGTGCTGTAATAAAGCTAATTGTGAATAGAAATCGTTGTTTTGAGCCTTAGCTTCACGTAGGGAACGTGGGAAATAGGACGATAATGAAGTTTTAACGATTTTGTATAAAATCATAATTCTAAGAGTTTTAAATCTAACAAGCCGAGCATCAATATATTTTATCTACAAACGCTTATTTTGAATAGAAATCGTTGTTTTAAGTCTTAACTTCACATCGGGAACGTGGAAAATCGAACTATAATGAAGGTTTACCCATTTTGATGCAAATAATCGAACTAAGAGTTTTGAAAGCAAACAAGCCGAGTATAATCATTGTGCTGTCACAAAGCTAATTTTGAGTAGTAATCGTTGTTTTGAGCCTTAACTTCACGTAGGGAACGTGGGAAATTGGACGATAATGAAGTTTCAACGATTTTGTATAAAATCATAATTCTAAGAGTTTTAAATTAACAAGCTGAGAATCAATATATTTTATCTACAAACGCTTATTTTGAATAGAAATCGTTGTTTTAAGCCTTAACTTCACATTGAAAACGTGGGAAATCGAACTATATTGAAGTTTTACCCATTTTGATACAAATAATCAAAATAAGAGTTTTGAAAGTAAACAAGCCGAGTATAATCATTGTGCTGTCATAAAGCTAATTGTGACTAGAAATCGTTGTTTTGAGCCTTAACTTCACGTAGGGAACGTGGGAAATAGGATGATAATAAAGTTTCAACGATTTTATATAAAATCATAATTCTAAGTGTTTTAAAATCTAACAAGCTAAGCATAAATATATTTTGTCTACAAACGCTTATTTTGAATAGAAATCGTTATTTTAAGCCTTAACCTCACATTGGGAACATGGAAAGTCGAACTATAATGAAGTTTTACCCATTTTGATACAAATAATCAAACAAAGAGTTTCGAAAGTAAACAAACCGAGTATAATAATTGTGCTGTCACAAAGCTTATTGTGACTAGAAATCGTTGTTTTGAGGCTTAACTTCACGTAAGGAATATGGGAAATAGGACGATAATGAAGTTTCAACGATTTTGTAAAAAATCGTAATTCTAAGAGTTTTAAATTTAACAAGCCGAGCATCAATATATTTTATCTACAAACACTTATTTTGAATAGAGAACGTTGTTTTAAGCCTTAACTTGACATTGGGAACGTGGGAAATCATACTATAATGAAGGTTTACCCATTTTGATACAAATAATCAAATTAAGAGTTTTGAAAGTAAACAAGCCGAGTATAATCATTAAGCTATCACAAAGTTTATTGTGACTAGAAATCATTGTTTTGAGCCATAACTTCACATAGAGAACGTAGGAAATATGACAATAATGAAGTTTCAATGATTTTTTATAAAATCATAATTCTAAGAGTTTTCAAATTTAACGAGCCGATAATAAACATGTTTTATCTACAAACGCTTATTTTGAATAGAAACCGTTGTTTTAAGCATTAACTTCACATTGGGAACACGGAAAATTGAACTATAATGAAGTTTTACCCATTTTGTTACAAATAATCAAACTAAGAGTTTTGAAAGTAAACAAACCGAGTATAATCATTGTGCTGTCATAAAGCTAATTGTGACTAGAAATCGTTGTTTTTAGCCTTAACTTCACGTAGGGAACGTGGGAAAATGGACGATAATGAAGTTTCAACGATTTTGTATAAAATCATAAATCTAAGATTTTTCAAATTTAGCGAGCCGAGAATAAACATGTTTTATCTACAAACGCTTATTTTGAATAGAAACCGTTGTTTTAAGCATTAACTTCACATTGGGAACGTGGGAAATCGAACCATAATGAAGGTTTACTCATTTTGAAGCAAATAATCAAACTAAGAGTTTTGCAAGTAAAAAAGCCGAGTATTATCATTAAGCTATCACAAAGTTTATTGTGACTAGAAATCGTTGTTTTGAGCCTTAACTTCACGTAGAGAACGTGGGAAATGGGATGATAATGAAGTTTCAACGATTTTGTATAAAACCATAATTCTAAGAGTTTTAAATTTAACAAGCCGAGCATCAATATATTTTATCTACAAACGCTTATTTTGAATAGAAATCGTTGTTTTAAGCCTTAACTTCACATTGGGAACTTGGGAAATCGAACAATAATGAAGGTTTACCCATTTTGATGCAAATAATCTAACTAAGAGTTTTAAAAGTAAACGAGCCGAGTATAATAATTAAGCTATCACAAAGTTTATTTTGACTAGAAATCGTTCTTTTGAGCCATAACTTCACGTAGGGAACGTGGGAAATAGGACAATAATGAAGTTTCAACAATTTTGTATAAAAACATAATTCTAAGCGTTTTCAAATATAACAAGCCGAGAATAAACTTGTTTTATCTACCAACGCTTATTTTGAATAGAAACCATTGTTTTAAGCATTAACTTCACATTGGGAACGTGGGAAATCGATCTATATGGAAGGTTTACCCATTTTGATGCAAATAATCAAACTAAGAGTTTCGAAAGTAAACAAGCCGAGTATAATCGTTAAGCTATAACAAAGTTTATTGTAACTAGAAATCGTTGTTTTGAGCCAAAACTTCACGTAGGGAACGTGGGAAATAGGACGATAATGAAGTTTCAACGATTTTGTATAAAATCATAATTCTAAGAGTTTTCAAATTTCACGAGCCGAGAATAAACATGTTTTATCTACAAATGCTTATTTTGAATAGAAACCGTTGTTTTAAGCAATAACTTCACATTGGGAACGTGGGAAATCGAACCATAATGAAGGTTTACCCATTTTGACACAAATAATCAAACTACGAGTTTTGAAAGTAAAAAAGCCGAGTATTATCACTAAGCTATCACAAAGTTTATTGTGACTAGAAATCGTTGTTTTGAGCCTTAACTTCACGTAGGGAACGTGGGAAATAGGGCGATAATGAAGTTTCAACGATTTTTTATAAAATCATAATTCTAAGAGTTTTAAATTTAACAAGATGAGCATCAATATATTTTATCTACAAACGCTTATTTTGAATAGAAATCGTTGTTTTAAGCCTTAACTTCACATTGGGAACTTGGAAAATCTAACTATAATGAAGGTTTACCCATTTTGATGCAAATAATCAAACTAAGAGTTTTAAAAGTAAACGAGCCGAGTATAATAATTAAGCTATCACAAAGTTTATTTTGACTAGAAATCGTTGTTTTGAGCCATAACTTCACGTAGGGAACGTGGGAAATAAGACAATAATGAAGTTTCAACAATTTTGTATATAGATATAATTCTAAGAGTTTTCAAATTTAACAAGCCGAGAATAAACTTGTTTTATCTACAAACGCTTATTTTGATTAGAAAGCGTTGTTTTAAGCCTTAACTTCACATTGAAAACGTGGGAAATCGAACTATAATGAAGTTTTACCCATTTTGATACAAACAATAAAACTATGAGTTTTGAAAGTAAACAAGCCGAGTATAATCAATGTGCTGTAATAAAGCTAATTGTGAATAGAAATCGTTGTTTTGAGCCTTAGCTTCACGTAGGGAACGTGGGAAATAGGACGATAATGAAGTTTTAACGATTTTGTATAAAATCATAATTCTAAGAGTTTTAAATCTAACAAGCCGAGCATCAATATATTTTATCTACAAACGCTTATTTTGAATAGAAATCGTTGTTTTAAGTCTTAACTTCACATTGGGAACGTGGAAAATCGAACTATAATGAAGGTTTACCCATTTTGATGCAAATAATCGAACTAAGAGTTTTGAAAGCAAACAAGCCGAGTATAATCATTGTGCTGTCACAAAGCTAATTTTGAGTAGAAATCGTTGTTTTGAGCCTTAACTTCACGTAGGGAACGTGGGAAATTGGACGATAATGAAGTTTCAACGATTTTGTATAAAATCATAATTCTAAGAGTTTTAAATTAACAAGCTGAGCATCAATATATTTTATCTACAAACGCTTATTTTGAATAGAAATCGCTGTTTTAAGCCTTAACTTCACATTGAAAACGTGGGAAATCGAACTATATTGAAGTTTTACCCATTTTGATACAAATAATCAAAATAAGAGTTTTGAAAGTAAACAAGCCGAGTATAATCATTGTGCTGTCATAAAGCTAATTGTGACTAGAAATCGTTGTTTTGAGCCTTAACTTCACGTAGGAAAAGTGGGAAATAGGATGATAATAAAGTTTCAACGATTTTATATAAAATCATAATTCTAAGTGTTTTAAAATCTTACAAGCTAAGCATAAATATATTTTGTCTACAAACGCTTATTTTGAATAGAAATCGTTGTTTTAAGCCTTAACCTCACATTGGGAACATGGAAAGTCAAACTATAATGAAGTTTTACCCATTTTGATACAAATAATCAAACTAAGAGTTTCGAAAGTAAACAAACCGAGTATAATAATTGTGCTGTCACAAAGCTTATTGTGACTAGAAATCGTTGTTTTGAGGCTTAACTTCACGTAAGGAATATGGGAAATAGGACGATAATGAAGTTTCAACGATTTTGTATAAAATCGTAATTCTAAGAGTTTTAAATTTAACAAGCCGAGCATCAATATATTTTATCTACAAACGCTTATTTTGAATAGAAAACGTTGTTTTAAGCCTTAACTTGACATTGGGAACGTGGGAAATCATACTATAATGAAGGTTTACCCATTTTGATGCAAATAATCAAATTAAGAGTTTTGAAAGTAAACAAGCCGAGTATAATCATTAAGCTATCACAAAGTTTATTGTGACTAGAAATCATTGTTTTGAGCCATAACTTCACATAGGGAACGTGGGAAATAGGACAATAATGAAGTTTCAATGATTTTTTATAAAATCATAATTCTAAGAGTTTTCAAATTTAACGAGCCGATAATAAACATGTTTTATCTACAAACGCTTATTTTGAATAGAAACCGTTGTTTTAAGCATTAACTTCACATTGGGAACACGGAAAATTGAACTATAATGAAGTTTTACCCATTTTGATACAAATAATCAAACTAAGAGTTTTGAAAGTAAACAAACCGAGTATAATCATTGTGCTGTCATAAAGCTAATTGTGACTAGAAATCGTTGTTTTGAGCCTTAACTTCACGTAGGGAACGTTGGAAAATGGACGATTATGAAGTTTCAACGATTTTGTATAAAATCATAAATCTAAGATTTTTCAAATTTAGCGAGCCAAGAATAAACATGTTTTATCTACAAACGCTTATTTTGAATAGAAACCGTTGTTTTAAGCATTAACTTCACATTGGGAACGTGAGAAATCGAACCATAATGAAGGTTTACTCATTTTGAAGCAAATAATCAAACTAAGAGTTTTGCAAGTAAAAAAGCCGAGTATTATCATTAAGCTATCACAAAGTTTATTGTGACTAGAAATCGTTGTTTTGAGCCTTAACTTCACGTAGAGAACGTGGGAAATGGGATTATAATGAAGTTTCAACGATTTTGTATAAAGCCATAATTCTAAGAGTTTTAAATTTAACAAGCCGAGCATCAATATATTTTATCTACAAACGCTTATTTTGAATAGAAATCGTTGTTTTATGCCTTAACTTCACATTGGGAACTTGGGAAATCGAACAATAATGAAGGTTTACCCATTTTGATGCAAATAATCTAACTAAGAGTTTTAAAAGTAAACGAGCCGAGTATAATAATTTAGCTATCAAAAAGTTTATTTTGACTAGAAATCGTTGTTTTGAGCCATAACTTCACGTAGGGAACGTGGGAAATAGGACAATAATGAAGTTTCAACAATTTTGTATAAAAACATAATTCTAAGCGTTTTCAAATATAACAAGCCGAGAATAAACTTGTTTTATCTACAAACGCTTATTTTGAATAGAAACCATTGTTTTAAGCATTAACTTCACATTGGGAACGTGGGAAATCGAACTATATGGAAGGTTTACCCATTTTGATACAAATAATCAAACTAAGAGTTTTGAAAGTAAACAAGCCGAGTATAATCATTAAGCTATAACAAAGTTTATTGTAACTAGAAATCGTTGTTTTGAGCCAAAACTTCACGTAGGGAACGTGGGAAATAGGACGATAATGAAGTTTCAACGATTTTGTATAAAATCATAATTCTAAGAGATTTCAAATTTCACGAGCCGAGAATAAACATGTTTTATCTACAAATGCTTATTTTGAATAGAAACCGTTGTTTTAAGCAATAACTTCACATTGGGAACGTGGGAAATCGAACCATAATGAAGGTTTACCCATTTTGACACAAATAATCAAACTACGAGTTTTGAAAGTAAAAAAGTCGAGTATTATCACTAAGCTATCACAAGTTTATTGTGACTAGAAATCGTTGTTTTGAGCCTTAACTTCACGTAGGGAACGTGGGAAATAGGGCGATAATGAAGTTTCAACGATTTTGTAAAAAATCATAATTCTAAGAGTTTTAAATTTAACAAGCCGAGCATCAATATATTTTATCTACAAACGCTTATTTTGAATAGAAATCGTTGTTTTAAGCCTTAACTTCACATTGGGAACTTGGAAAATCTAACTATAATGAAGGTTTACCCATTTTGATGCAAATAATCAAACTAAGAGTTTTAAAAGTAAACGAGCCGAGTATAATAATTAAGCTATCACAAAGTTTATTTTGACTAGAAATCGTTGTTTTGAGCCATAACTTCACGTAGGGAACGTGGGAAATAGGACAATAATGAAGTTTCAACAATTTTGTATATAGATATAATTCTAAGAGTTTTCAAATTTAACAAGCCGAGAATAAACATGTTTTATCTACAAACGCTTATTTTGAATAGAAACCGTTGTTTTAAGCCTTAACTTCACATTGGAAACGTGGGATATCGAACTATAATGAAGTTTTACCCATTTTGATACAAACAATAAAACTATGAGTTTTGAAAGTAAACAAGCCGAGCATAATCAATGTGCTGTAATAAAGCTAATTGTGAATAGAAATCGTTGTTTTGAGCCTTAGCTTCACAAAGGAAACGTGGGAAATAGGACGATAATGAAGTTTTAACGATTTTGTATAAAATCATAATTCTAAGAGTTTTAAATCTAACAAGCCGTGCATCAATATATTTTATCTACAAACGCTTATTTTGAATAGAAATCGTTGTTTTAAGTCTTAACTTCACATTGGGAACGTGGAAAATCGAACTATAATGAAGGTTTACCCATTTTGATGCAAATAATCGAACTAAGAGTTTTGAAAGCAAACAAGCCGAGTATAATCGTTGTGCTGTCACAAAGCTAATTTTGAGTAGAAATCGTTGTTTTGAGCCTTAACTTCACGTAGGGAACGTGGGAAATTGGACGATAATGAAGTTTCAACGATTTTGTATAAAATCATAATTCTAAGAGTTTTAAATTAACAAGCTGAGCATCAATATATTTTATCTACAAACGCTTATTTTGAATAGAAATCGTTGTTTTAAGCCTTAACTTCACATTGAAAACGTGGGAAATCGAACTATATTGAAGTTTTACCCATTTTGATGCAAATAATCGAACTAAGAGTTTTGAAAGCAAACAAGCCGAGTATAATCGTTGTGCTGTCACAAAGCTAATTTTGAGTAGAAATCGTTGTTTTGAGCCTTAACTTCACGTAGGGAACGTGGGAAATTGGACGATAATGAAGTTTCAACGATTTTGTATAAAATCATAATTCTAAGAGTTTTAAATTAAAAATAACAAGAGTTTTAAATTAACAGCATCATATATTTTTCTACAAACGCTTATTTTGAATAGAAATCGCTGTTTTAAGCCTTAACTTCACATTGAAAACGTGGGAAATCGAACTATATTGAAGTTTTACCCATTTTGATACAAATAATCAAAATAAGAGTTTTGAAAGTAAACAAGCCAAGTATAATCATTGTGCTGTCATAAAGCTAATTGTGACTAGAAATCGTTGTTTTGAGCCTTAACTTCACGTAGGGAACGTGAGAAATAGGATGATAATAAAGTTTCAACGATTTTATATAAAATCATAATTCTAAGTGTTTTAAAATCTTACAAGCTAAGCATAAATATATTTTGTCTACAAACGCTTATTTTGAATAGAAATCGTTGTTTTAAGCCTTAACCTCACATTGGGAACATGGAAAGTCGAACTATAATGAAGTTTTACCCATTTTGATACAAATAATGAAACTAAGAGTTTCGAAAGAAAACAAACCGAGTATAATAATTGTGCTGTCACAAAGCTTATTGTGACTAGAAATCGTTGTTTTGACGCTTAACTTCACGTAAGGAATATGAGAAATAGGACGATAATGAAGTTTCAACGATTTTGTATAAAATCATAATTCTAAGAGTTTTAAATTTAACAAGCCGAGCATCAATATATTTTATCTACAAACGCTTATTTTGAATAGAAAACGTTGTTTTAAGCCTTAACTTGACATTGGGAACGTGGGAAATCATACTATAATGAAGGTTTACCCATTTTGATGCAAATAATCAAATTAAGAGTTTTGAAAGTAAACAAGCCGAGTATAATCATTAAGCTATCACAAAGTTTATTGTGACTAGAAATCATTGTTTTGAGCCATAACTTCACATAGGGAACGTGGGAAATAGGACAATAATGAAGTTTCAATGATTTTTTATAAAATCATAATTCTAAGAGTTTTCAAATTTAACAAGCCGATAATAAACATGTTTTATCTACAAACGCTTATTTTGAATAGAAACCGTTGTTTTAAGCATTAACTTCACATTGGGAACACGGAAAATTGAACTATAATGAAGTTTTACCCATTTTGATACAAATAATCAAACTAAGAGTTTTGCAAGTAAAAAACCGAGTATTATCATTAAGCTATCACAAAGTTTATTGTGACTAGAAATCGTTGTTTTGAGCCTTAACTTCACGTAGAGAACGTGGGAAATGGGATGATAATGAAGTTTCAACGATTTTGTATAAAACCATAATTCTAAGAGTTTTAAATTTAACAAGCCGAGCATCAATATATTTTATCTACAAACGCTTATTTTGAATAGAAATCGTTGTTTTAAGCCTTAACTTCACATTGGGAACTTGGGAAATCGAACAATAATGAAGGTTTACCCATTTTGATGCAAATAATCTAACTAAGAGTTTTAAAAGTAAACGAGCCGAGTATAATAATTTAGCTATCACAAAGTTTATTTTGACTAGAAATCGTTGTTTTGAGCCATAACTTCACGTAGGGAACGTGGGAAATAGGACAATAATGAAGTTTCAACAATTTTGTATAAAAACATAATTCTAAGCGTTTTCAAATATAACAAGCCGAGAATAAACTAGTTTTATCTACAAACGCTTATTTTGAATAGAAACCATTGTTTTAAGCATTAACTTCACATTGGGAACGTGGGAAATCGAACTATATGGAAGGTTTACCCATTTTGATGCAAATAATCAAACTAAGAGTTTTGAAAGTAAACAAGCCGAGTATAATCATTAAGCTATAACAAAGTTTATTGTAACAAGAAATCGTTGTTTTGAGCCAAAACTTCACGTAGGGAACGTGGGAAATAGGACGATAATGAAGTTTCAACGATTTTGTATAAAATCATAATTCTAAGAGTTTTCAAATTTCACGAGCCGATAATAAACATGTTTTATCTACAAACGCTTATTTTGAATAGAAACCGTTGTTTTAAGCATTAACTTCACATTGGGAACACGGAAAATTAAACTATAATGAAGTTTTACCCATTTTGTTACAAATAATCAAACTAAGAGTTTTGAAAGTAAACAAACCGAGTATAATCATTGTGCTGTCATAAAGCTAATTGTGACTAGAAATCGTTGTTTTGAGCCTTAACTTCACGTAGGGAACGTGGGAAAATGGACGATAATGAAGTTTCAACGATTTTGTATAAAATCATAAATCTAAGATTTTTCAAATTTAGCGAGCCGAGAATAAACATGTTTTATCTACAAACGCTTATTTTGAATAGAAACCGTTGTTTTAAGCATTAACTTCACATTGGGAACGTGGGAAATCGAACCATAATGAAGGTTTACTCATTTTGAAGCAAATAATCAAACTAAGAGTTTTGAAAGTAAAAAAGCGAGTATTATCATTAAGCTATCACAAAGTTTATTGTGACTAGAAATCGTTGTTTTGAGCCTTAACTTCACGTAGAGAACGTGGGAAATGGGATGATAATGAAGTTTCAACGATTTTGTATAAAACCATAATTCTAAGAGTTTTAAATTTAACAAGCCGAGCATCAATATATTTTATCTACAAACGCTTATTTTGAATAGAAATCGTTGTTTTAAGCCTTAACTTCACATTGGGAACTTGGAAATCGAACTATAATGAAGGTTTACCCATTTTGATGCAAATAATCAAACTAAGAGTTTTAAAAGTAAACGAGCCGAGTATAATAATTAAGCTTTCACAAAGTTTATTTTGACTAGAAATCGTTGTTTTGAGCCATAACTTCACGTAGGGACGTGGGAAATAAGACAATAATGAAGTTTCAACAATTTTGTATATAGATATAATTCTAAGAGTTTTCAAATTTAACAAGCCGAGAATAAACTTGTTTTATCTACAAACGCTTATTTTGAATAGAAATCGTTGTTTTAAGCCTTAACTTCACATTGGGAACTTGAAAATCTAACTATAATGAAGGTTTACCCATTTTGATGCAAATAATCAAACTAAGAGTTTTAAAAGTAAACGAGCCGAGTATAATAATTAAGCTATCACAAAGTTTATTTTGACTAGAAATCGTTGTTTTGAGCCATAACTTCACGTAGGGAACGTGGGAAATAAGACAATAATGAAGTTTCAACAATTTTGTATATAAATATAATTCTAAGAGTTTTCAAATTTAACAAGCCGAGAATAAACTTGTTTTATCTACAAACGCTTATTTTGAATAGAAATCGTTGTTTTAAGCATTAACTTCACATTGGGAACTTGGAAAATCTAACTATAATGAAGGTTTACCCATTTTGATGCAAATAATCAAATTAAGAGTTTTGAAAGTAAACAAACCGAGTATAATCATTGTGCTGTCATAAAGCTAATTGTGACTAGAAATCGTTGTTTTGAGCCTTAACTTCACCTAGGGAACGTGTGAAATAAGACGATAATGAAGTTTCAACGATTTTGTATAAAATCATAATTCTAAGAGTTTTCAAATTTAATGAGCTGAGAATAAACATGTTTTATCTACAAACGCTTATTATGAATAGAAACCGTTGTTTTAAGCATTAACTTCACATTGGGAACGTAAGAAATCGAACTATAAGGAAGGTTTATCCATTTTGATGCAAATAATCAAACTAAGAGTTTTGAAAGTAAACAAGCCGAGTATAATCATTAAGCTATCACAAAGCTGATTGTGACTAGAAATCGTTGTTTTGAGCCATAAATTCACTTAAGGAACGTGGAAAATTGGACGATAATGAAGTTTCAACGATTTTGTATAAAATCATAATTCTAAGAGTTTTAAATTTAACAAGCCGAGCATCAATATATTTTATCTACAAATGCATATTTTGAATAGAAATCGTTGTTTTAAGCCTTAACTTCTTCACATTGGAAACGTGGGAAATTGAACTACAATGAAGTTTTACCCATTTTGATTCAAATAATCAAACTAAGAGTTTTGAAAGTAAACAAGCCAAGTATAATCATTGTGCTGTTTTAAAGCTAATTGTGACTAGAAATCGTTGTTTTGAGCCTTAACTTCACGTAGGGAATTTGAGAAATAGGACGATAATGAAGTTTCAAAGATTTTGTATAAAATCATAATTCTAAGTGTTTTAAAATTTAACAAGCTGAGCATAAATATATTTTATCTACAAACGATAATTTTGAATAGAAATCGTTGTTTTAAAATTAACTTCACATTGAGAACGTGGAAAATCGAACTATAATGAAGGTTTATCCATTTTGATGCAAATAATCAAACTAAGAGTTTTGAAAGTAAACAAACCGAGTATAATCATTAAGCTATCACAAAGTTTATTGTGACTATAAATCGTTGTTTTGAGCCAAATCATTAAGATGTCACAAAGACGATTGTGACTAGAAATCGTTGTTTTCAGCCTTAACTTCACGTAGGGAACGTGGGACATAGGACGTTAATGAAGTTTTAATGATTTTGTATAAAATAATAGTTCTAATAGTTTTAAAATTTAACAAGACGAGCATAAACATATATTATCTACAAACGCTTATTTTTAATAGAAATCGTTGTTTTAAGCCTTAACTTCACATTGGAAACGTGGGAAATCGAACTATAATGAAGTTTTACCCATTTTGACATAAATAATTAAACTAAGAGTCTTGAAAGTAAACAAGCCGAGTTTAATCATTAAAGCTTTCACAAAGCTTATTGTGACTAGAAATAGTTGTTTTAAGCCTTAACTTCAAATTGAAAACGTAGGAAATCGAACAATAATGAACTTTTACCCATTTTGACATATATAATCAAACTAAGAGTTTTGAAAGTAAACAACCCGAGTAAAATCATTAAGATGTCACAAAGCTTATTGTGACTAGAAATCGTTGTTTTCAGCCTTAACTTCACGTAGGGAACGTGGGACATAGGACGATAATGAAGTTTTAACGATTTTGTATAAAATTATAGTTCTAATAGTTTTAAAATTTAACAAGACGAGGATAAACATATACTATCTATAAACGCTTATTTTTAATAGAAATCGTTGTTTTAAGCCTTAACTTCACATTGAAAAAATGAGAAATCGAACTATAATGATGTTTTACCCATTTTGACATAAATAATCAAACTAAGAGTTTTGAAAGTAAACAAGCCGAGTATAATCATTAAAGCTTTCACAAAGCTTATTGTGACTAGAGATAGTTATTTTAAGCCTTAACTTCACATTGAAAACGTGGGAAATCGAACTATAATGAAGTTTTACCCATTTTGACATAAATAATCAAACTAAAAGTTTTGAAAGTAAACAAGCCAAGTATAATCATTAAGATGTCACAAAGCTTATTGTGACTAGAAATCGTTGTTTTTAGCCTTAACTTCACGTAACGAATGTGGGACATAGGACGATAATGAGGTTTTAACGATTATGTATAAAATCATAATTCTAATAGTCTTAAAATTTAACAAGACGAGCATAAACATATTTTATCTACAAACGCTTATTTTTAATAGAAATCGTTGTTTTAAGCCTTAACTTCACATTGGAAACGTGGGAAATCGAACTATAATGAAGTTTTACCCATTTTGACTTAAATAATCAAACTAAGAGTTTTGAAAGTAAACAAGCGAGTATAATCATTAAAGCTTTCACAAAGCTTATTGTGACTAGAAATAGTTGTTTTAAGCCTTAACTTCACATTGAAAACGTGGGAAATCGAACTATAATGAAGTTTTACCCATTTTGACATAAATAATCAAAGTAAAAGTTTTGAAAGTAAACAAGCCGAGTATAATCATTAAGATGTCACAAACCTTTTTTGACTAGAAATCGTTATTTTTAGCCTTAGCTTCACGTATGGAACGTGGGACATAGGGCGATAATGAAGTTATAAAGATTTTGTATAAAATCGTAATTCTAATAGTCTCAAAATTTAACAAGACGAGTACAAACATATTTTATCTACAAACGCTTATTTTTAATAGAAATCGTTGTTTTAAGCCTCAACTTCACATTGGAAACGTTGGAAATCTAACTATAATGAAGTTTTACCCATTTTGATACAAATAATGAAACTAAGAGTTTTCAAAGTAAAAAAGCCGAGTATAATCATTAAAGCTTTCACAAAGCTTATTGTGACTAGAAATAGTTGTTTTAAGCCTTAACTTCACATTGAAAACGTGGAGAATGGAACAATAATGAAGTTTTACCCATTTTGACAAAAATAATCAAACTAAGAGTTTCGAAAGTAGACAACACGAGTAAAATCATTAAGATGTCACAAAGCTTATTGTGACCAAAAATCGTTGTTTTCAGCCTTAACTTCATGTAGGGAACGTGGGACAAAGGACGATGATGTAGTTTTAACGATTTTGTATAAAATCGTAATTCTAATAGTCTTAAAATTTAACAAGACGAGCATAAACATATTTGATCTACAAATGCTTAATTTTAATAGAAATCGCTGTTATAAGCCTTAACTTCAAATTGGAAACGTTGGAAATCGAATTATAATCAAGTTTTAACCATTTTGATAGAAATAATGAAACTAAAAGTTTTGAAAGTAAACAAGCCGAGTATAATCATTAAAGCTTTCATAAAGCTTATTGTGACTAGAAATAGTTGTTCTAAGCCTTAACTTCACATTGAAAACGTTGGAAATCGAACAATAATGAACTTTTACCCATTTTGACATATATAATATAACTAAGACTTTTGAAAGCAAACAACCCGAGTAAAATCATTAAGATGTCACAAAGCTTATTGTGACTAGAAATCGTTGTTTTCAGCCTTAACTTCACGTAGGGAACGTGGGACATAGGACGATAATGAAGTTTTAACGATTTTCTATAAAATCATAGTTCTAATAGTTTTAAAATTTAACAAGACGAGCATAAACATATTTTATCTACAAATGCCTATTTTTAATAGAAATTGTTGTTTTAAGCCTTAACTTCACATTGGAAACGTAGGAAATCGAACTATAATGAAGTTTTAGCCACTTTGACATAAATAATCAAACTAAGAGTTTTGAAAGTAAACAAGCCGAGTATAATCATTAAAGCTTATTGTTACTAGAAATAGTTGTTTTAAGCCTATGTCCCACGTTCCCTACGTGAAGTTAAGGCTGAAAACAACGATTTCTAGTCACAATAAGCTTTGTGACATTTTAATGATTTTACTTGGGTTGTTTACTTTCAAAACTGTTAGTTTGATTATTTATGTCAAAATGGGTAAAACTTCATTATAGTTCGACTTCCCACGTTTTCAATGTAAAGTTAAGGCTTAAAACAACTATTTCTAGTCATAATAAACTTTGTAAAAGCTTTACTGATTATACTCGGCTTTTTTACTTTGAAAACTCTTAGATTCATTATTTGTATCAAAATGGGTAAAACTTTATTATAGTTCAATTTCCAACGTTTCGAATGTGAAGTTAAGGCTTAAAACAACGATTTCTATTAAAAATAAGCGTTTGTAGATAAAATATGTTTATACTCGTCTTGTTAAATTTTAACACTATTAGAATTATGATTTTATACAAAATCGTTAAAACTTCATTATCGTCCTATGTCCCACGTTCCTTACGTGAAGTTAAGGCTAAAAACAACGATTTCTTGTCACAATAAGTTTTGTGATATATTAATGATTATACTCGGCTTGTTTACTTTCAAAACTCTTAGTTTGATTATTTATGTCCAAATAGGTAAAACTTCATTATAGTTCGATTTCCCACGTTTTCAATGTGAAGTTAAGCCTTATAACAACTATCTCTAGTCACAATAAGCTTTGTGAAAGCTTTAATGATTATACTCGGCTTTTTTACTTTCAAAACTCTTAATTTGATTATTTATGCCAAAATGGGTAAAACTTCATTATAGTTCGATTTCCCACGTTTCCAATGTGAAGTTAAGGCTTAAAACAACGATTTCTATTAAAAATAAGAGTTTGTAGATAAAATATGTTTATACTCGTCTTGTTAAATTTTAAGACTATTAGAATTATGATTTTATACAAAATCGTTAAAACTTCATTATCGTCCTATGTCCCACGTTCCCTACGTGAAGTTAAGGCTGAAAACAACGATTTCTAGTCACAATAAGCTTTGTGACATCTTAATGATTATACTCGGCTTGTTTACTTTCAAAACTCTTAGTTTGATTATTTATGTCAAAATGGGTAAAACTTCATTATAGTTTTCGATTTCCTAGTCACAATAAGTTTTGTGAAGGCTTTAATGATTTTCAATGTGAAAACTTAAGGCTTAAAACAACAATTTCTATTAAAAATAAGCGTTTGTAGATAAAATATGTTTATGCTCATCATGTTAAATTTTAAAACAAATAGAACTATGATTTTATACAAAATCGTTAAAACTTCATTATCGTCCTATATCCCATGTTCCCTACGTGAAGTTAAGGCTGAAAACAACGATTTCTTGTCACAATAAACTTTGTGACATCTTAATGATTATACTCGGCTTGTTTACTTTAAAAACTCTTATTTTGATTATTTATGTCAAAATGGGTAAAACTTCATTATAGTTCAATTTCCCACGTTTTCATTGTGAAGTTAAGGCTTAAAACAACTATCTCTAGTCACAATAAGTTTTGTGAAGGCTTTATTGATTATACTCGCTTTTTTACTTTCAAAACTCTTACTTGATTATTTATGTCAAAATGGGTAAAACTTCGTTATAGTTCGATTTCCCACCTTTCCAATGTGAAGTTAAGGCTTAAAACAACGATTTCTATTAAAAATAAGCGTTTGTAGATAAAATATGTTTATACTCGTCTTGTTAAATTTTAAGACTATTAGAATTTTTATTTTATACAAAATCGTTAAAACTTCATTATCGTCCTATGTCCCACGTTCCCTACGTGAAGTTAAGTCACAATAAAACATCAACGATTTCTAGTCACAATAAGCTTTGTGACATCTTAATGATTATACTCGGCTTGTTTAGTTCAAAACTCTTAGTTTGATTATTTATGTCAAAATGGGTAAAAGTTCATTATAGTTCAATTTCCCACGTTTTCAATGTGAAGTTAAGGCTTAAAACAACTATCTCTAGTCACAATAAGCTTTGTGAAAGCTTTAATGATTATACTCGGAAACTTTTTTTTCCACTTTCAAAACTCTTAGTTTGATTATTTATGTAGAAATGGATAAAACTTCATTATAGTTCGATTTCCCACGTTTTCAATGTGAAGTTAAGGCTTAAAACAACTATTTCTAGTCACAATAAGCTTTGTGACATCTTAATGATTATACTCGGCTTGTTTACTTTCAAAACTCTTAGTTTGATTATTTATGTCAAAATGGGTAAAACTTCATTATAGTTCGATTTCCCACGTTTTCAATGTGAAGTTAAGGCTTAAAATAACTATTTCTAGTCACAATAAGCTTTGTGAAAGCTTTAATGATTATACTCGGCTTGTTTATTTTCAAAACTCCTAGTTTGATTATTTATGTCAAAATGGGTAAAACTTCATTATAGTTCAATTTCCCACGTTTCCAATGTGAAGTTAAGGTTTAAAACAACGATCTCTATTAAAAATAAGCGTTTGTAGATAAAATATGTTTATGCTCGTCTTGTTAAATTTTAAAACTATTAGAACTATAATTTTATATAAAATCGTTAAAACTTCATTGTCGTCCTATGTCCCACGTTTCCTACGTGAAGTTAAGGTTGAAAATAACGATTTCTAGTCACAATAAGCTTTGTGACATCTTAATGATTATACTTGGCTTGTTTACTTTCAAAACTCTTAGTTTGATTATTTATGTCAAAATGGGTAAAACTTCATTATAGTTCGATTTCCCACGTTTTCAATGTGAAGTTAAGGTTTAAAACAACTATTTCTAGTCACAATAAGCTTTGTGAAAGCTTTAATGATTATACTCGGCTTGTTTACTTTCAAAACTCTTAGTTTGATTAATTATGTCAAAATGGGTAAAACTTCATTATAGTTCGATTTCCAACGTTTCCAATGTGAAGTTAAGGCTTAAAACAACGATTTCTATTCGAAATAAGTGTTTGTAGATAAAATATGTTTATTCTCGGCTTGTTAAATTTTAAAACTCATATAATTATGATTTTATACAAAATCGTTGAAACTTAATTATCGACCTATTTCCACGCTCCCTACTGGAAGTTAAGGCTAAAAACAATGATTTCTAGTCACAATAAGCTTTGTGACATCTTAATGATTATACTCGGCTTGTTTACTTTCAAAACTCTTAGTTTGATTATTTTTGTCAAAATGGATAAAACTTCATTATAGTTCGATTTCCCACGTTTTCAATGTGAAGTTAAGGCTTAAAGGCTTAAAACAACTATTTCTAGTCACAATAAGCTTTGTGACATCTTTAATGATTATACTCGGCTTGTTTACTTTCAAAACTCCTAGTTTGATTATTTATGTCAAAATGGGTAAAACTTCATTGTAGTTCGATTTCCCACGTTTTCAATGTGAAGTTAAGGCTTAAAAAACTATTTCTAGTCCAAATAAGCTTTGTGAAAGCTTTAATGATTATACTCGGCTTGTTTATTTTCAAAACTCCTAGTTTGATTATTTATGTCAAAATGGGTAAAACTTCATTATAGTTCAATTTCCCACGTTTCCAATGTGAAGTTAAGGTTTAAAACAACGATCTCTATTAAAAATAAGCGTTGGTAGATAAAATATGTTTATGCTCGTCTTGTTAAATTTTAAAACTATTAGAACTCCGATTTTACACAAAATCGTTAAAACTTCATTATCGTCCTATGTCCCACGTTCCCTACGTGAAGTTAAGGCTGAAAATAACGATTTCTAGTAACAATAAGCTTTGTAACATCCTAATAATTTTATTCGGATTGTTTACTTTCAAAACTCTTAGTTTGATTATATAGGTCAAAATGGGTAAAAGTTCATTATTGTTCGATTTCTAACGTTTTCAATGTGAAGTTAAGGATAAAAACAACTATTTCTAGTCACAATAAGCTTTGTGAAAGCTTTAATGATTAAACTCGGCTTGTTTACTTTGAAAATTCTTAATTTGTTTATTTGTATCAAAATGGGTAAAAGATCATTATAGTTCAATTTCCAACGTTTCCAATGTGAAGTTAAGGTTTAAAACAACGATTTCTATTAAAAATAAGCGTTTTTAGATAAAATATGTTTATGCTCGTCTTGTTAAATTTTAAAACTATTAGAACTATGATTTTATACAAAATCGTTAAAACTTCATTATCGTCCTATGTCCCACGTTCCCTACGAGAAGTTAAGGCTAAAAACAACGATTTCTAGTCACAATAAGCTTTGTGACATCTTAATGAGTTTACTCGGGTTGTCTACTTTAAAAACTCTTAGTTTGATTATTTATGTCAAAATGGGTAAAACTTCATTATAGTTCAATTTCCCACGTTTTCAATGTGAAGTTAAGGCTTAAAACAACTATCTCTAGTCACAATAAGCTTTGTGAAAGCTTTAATGATTATACTCGGCTCTTTTACTTTCAAAACTCTTAGTTTGAATATTTATGTCAAAATGGGTAAAACATCATTATAGTTCGATTTCCCACCTTTTCAATGTGAAGTTAAGGCTTAAAATTACTATTTCTAGTCACAATAAGCTTTGTGAAAGCTTTAATAATTATACTCGGCTTGTTTACTTTCAAAACTCTTATTTTGTTTATTTATGTCAAAATGGGTAAAACTTCATTATAGTTCGATTTCCCACGTTTTCAATGTGAAGTTAAGGCTTAAAACAACTATTTCTAGTCACAATAAGCTTTGTAACATCTTAATAATTATACTCGGCTTGTTTACTTTCAAAACAATTAGTTTGATTATTTATGTCAAAATGGGTAAAACTTCATTATAGTTCGATTTCCCACGTTTTCAATGTGAAGTTAAGGCTTAAAAAACTATTTCTAGTCCCAATAAGCTTTGTGAAAGCTTTAATGATTATACTCGGCTTGTTTATTTTCAAAACTCCTAGTTTGATTATATATGTCAAAATGGGTAAAACTTCATTATAGTTCAATTTCCCACGTTTCCAATGTGAAGTTAAGGTTTAAAACAACGATCTCTATTAAAAATAAGCGTTTGTAGATAAAATATGTTTATGCTCGTCTTGTTAAATTTTAAAACTATTAGAACTCCGATTTTACACAAAATCGTTAAAACTTCATTATTGTCCTATGTCCCACGTTCCCTACGTGAAGTTAAGGCTGAAAATAACGATTTCTAGTAACAATAAGCTTTGTAACATCCTAATGATTTTATTCGGCTTGTTTACTTTCAAAACTCTTAGTTTGATTATATATGTCAAAATGGGTAAAAGATCATTATTGTTCGATTTCTAACGTTTTCAATGTGAAGTTAAGGATAAAAACAACTATTTCTAGTCACAATAAGCTTTGTGAAAGCTTTAATGATTAAACTCGGCTTGTTTACTTTGAAAATTTTTAATTTTATTATTTGTATCAAAATGGGTAAAAGATCTTTATAGTTCAATTTCCAACGTTTCCAATGTGAAGTTAAGGTTTAAAACAATGATTTCTATTAAAAATAAGCGTTTTTAGATAAAATATGTTTATGCTCGTCTTGTTAAATTTTAAAACTATTAGAACTATGATTTTATACAAAATCGTTAAAACTTCATTATCGTCCTATGTCCCACGTTCCCTACGAGAAGTTAAGGCTAAAAACAACGATTTCTAGTCACAATAAGCTTTGTGACATCTTAATGAGTTTACTCGGGTTGTCTACTTTCAAAACTCTTAGTTTGATTATTTATATCAAAATGGGTAAAACTTCATTATAGTTCGATTTCCCACGTTTTCAATGTGAAGTTAAGGCTTAAAATTACTATTTCTAGTCACAATAAGCTTTGTGAAAGCTTTAATGATTATACTCGGCTTGTTAACTTTCAAAACGCTTATTTTGATTATTTATGTCAAAATGGGTAAAACTTCATTATAGTTCGATTTCCAACGTTTCCAATGTGAAGTTAAGGCTAAAACAACGATTTCTATTCAAAATAAGCGTTTGTAGATAAAATATATTTATTCTCGGCTTGTTAAATTTTAAAACTCATATAATTATGATTTTATAGAAAATCGTTGAAACTTAATTATCGACCTATTTCCACGCTCCATACGGGAAGTTAAGGCTAAAAACAATTATTTCAAGTCACAATAAGCTTTGTGACATCTTAATGATTATACTCGGCTTGTTTACTTTCAAAACTCTTAGTTTGATTATTTATGTTAAAATAGATAAAACTTCATTATAGTTCGATTTCCCACGTTTTCAATGTGAAGTTAAGGCTTAAAACAACTATTTCTAGTCACAATAAGCTTTGTAGCATCTTAATGATTATACTCGGCTTGTTTACTTTCAAAACTCTTAGTTTGATTATTTATGTCAAAATGGGTAAAACTTCATTATAGTTCGATTTCCCACGTTTTCAATGTGAAGTTAAGGCTTAAAAAACTATTTCTAGTCCCAATAAGCTTTGTGAAAGCTTTAATGATTATACTCGGCTTGTTTATTTTCAAAACTCCTAGTTTGATTATTTATGTCAAAATGGGTAAAACTTCATTATAGTTCAATTTTCCACGTTTCCAATGTGAAGTTAAGGTTTAAAACAACGATCTCTATTAAAAATAAGCGTTGGTAGATAAAATATGTTTATGCTCGTCTTGTTAAATTTTAAAACTATTAGAACTATGATTTTATACAAAATCGTTAAAACTTCATTATCATCCTATGTCCCACGTTCCCTACGTGAAGTTAAGGCTGAAAATAACGATTTCTAGTCACAATAAGCTTTGTAACATCCTAAAGATTTTATTCGGCTTGTTACTTTCAAAACTCTTAGTTTGATTATATATGTCAAAATGGGTAAAAGTTCATTATTGTTCGATTTCCAACGTTTTCAATGTGAAGTTAAGGCTTAAAACAACTATTTCTAGTCACAATAAGCTTTGTAACATCTTAATGATTATACTCGGCTTGTTTACTTTCAAAACTCTTAGTTTGATTATTTATGTCCCAATGGGTAAAACTTCATTATAGTTCGATTTCCCAGGTTTTCAATGTGAAGTTAAGGCTTAAAACAACTATTTCTAGTCACAATAAGCTTTGTGAAAGCTTTAATGATTATACTCGGCTTGTTTATTTTCAAAACTCCTAGTTTTATTATTTATGTCAAAATGGGTAAAACTTCATTATAGTTCAATTTCCCACGTTTCCAATTTGAAGTTAATGTTTAAAACAACGATCTCTATTAAAAATAAGCGTTTGTAGATAAAATATGTTTATGCTCGTCTTGTTAAATTTTAAAACTATTAGAACTATAATTTTATACAAAATCGTTAAAACTTCATTATCGTCCTATGTCCCACGTTCCCTACGTGAAGTTAAGGCTGAAAACAATGATTTCTAGTCTTAATAAGCTTTGTAACATCCTAATGATTTTATTCGGCTTGTTTACTTTCAAAACTCTTAGTTTGATTATATATTTCAAAATGGGTAAAAGTTCATTATTGTTCGATTTCCAACGTTTTCAATGTGAAGTTAAGGCTAAAAACAACTATTTCTAGTCACAATAAGCTTTGTGAAAGCTTTAATGATTAAACTCGGATTGTTTACTTTGAAAACTCTTAGTTTGATTATTTGTATCAAAATGGGTAAAAGATCATTATAGTTGAATTTCCAACGTTTCCAATGTGAAGTTAAGGCTTAAAACAACGATTTCTATTTAAAATAAGCGTTTGTGAATAAAATATGTTTATTCTCGGCTTGTTAAATTTTAAAACTCATATAATTATGATTTTATACAAAATCGTTGAAACTTAATTATCGACCTATTTCCACGTTCCCTACGGGAAGTTAAGGCTGAAAACAATAATTTCAAGTCACAATAAGCTTTGTGACATCTTAATGATTATACTCGGCTTGTTTACTTTCAAAACTCTTAGTTTGATTATTTATGTCAAAATGGGTAAAACTTCATTATAGTTCGATTTCCCACGTTTTCAATGTGAAGTTAAGGCTTAAAACAACTATTTCTAGTCACAATAAGCTTTGTGAAAGCTTTAATGATTATACTCGGCTTGTTTATTTTCAAAACTCCTAGTTTGATTATTTATGTCAAAATGGGTAAAACTTCATTATAGTTCAATTTCCCACGTTTCCAATGTGAAGTTAAGATTTAAAACAACGATCTCTATTAAAAATAAGTGTTTGTAGATAAAATATGTTTATGCTCGTCTTTTTAAATTTTAAAACTATTAGAACTATAATTTTATACAAAATCGTTAAAACTTCATTATCGTCCTATGTCCCACGTTCCCTACGTAAAGTTAAGGCTGAAAACAATGATTTCTAGTCACAATAAGCTTTGTAACATCCTAATGATTATACTCGGCTTTTTTACTTTCAAAACTCTTAGTTTGATTATTTATGTCAAAATGGGTAAAACTTCATTATAGTTCGATTTCCAACGTTTCCAATGTGAAGTTAAGGCTTAAAACAACGATTTCTATTCAAAATAAGCGTTTGTAGATAAAATATGTTTATTCTCGTTTGTTAAATTTTAAAACTCATTATAATTATGATTTTATACAAAATCATTAAAACTTCATTATCGACCTATTTCCACGCTCCATACGTGAAGTTAAGGCTGAAAACAATGATTTCTAGTCACAATAAGCTTTGTACATCCTAATGATTTGATTCGGCTTGTTTACTTTCAAAACTCTTAGTTTGATTATTATTTCAAAATGGGTAAAAGTTCATTATAGTTCGATTTCCAACGTTTTAATGTGTGAGTTAAGGCTTAAAACAACTATTTCTAGTCACAATAAGCTTTGTGAAAGCTTTAATGATTATACTCGGCTTGTTTACTTTCAAAACTCTTAGTTTGATTATTTATGTCAAAATGGGTAAAACTTCATTATAGTTCAATATAATTTCCCAACGATTTCTATTTAAAATAAGCGTTTTGGATAAAATGAAGTTAAGGCTTTTTAAAACAATATTATGATTTTATACAAAATCGTTGAAACTTAATTATCGACCTATCACAATAAGCTTTTTCTAGTCAAATAAGCTTTGTGACATCTTGATTATACTCGGCTTGTTTATTTTCAAAACTCTAGTTTGATTATTTTGTCAAAATGGGTAAAACTTCATTATAGTTCAATTTCCCACGTTTTTTGTGAATGTGAAGTTAAGGCTTAAAACAACGATTTCTAGTCAAAATAAGCTTTGTAATAAAAATGATTTATGCTCGTTTTTTTAAATTTTAAACTATTAGAACTATAATTTTGTACAAAATCGTTAAAACTTCATTATCGTTCGATTGTCCCACGTTTTCAATGTGAAGTTAAGGCTTAAAACAACTATTTCTAGTCACAATAAGCTTTGTAAAGCTTAATGATTATACTCGGCTTGTTTACTTTCAAAACTCTTAGTTTGATTATTTATGTCAAAATGGGTAAAACTTCATTATAGTTCGATTTCCAACGTTTCCAATGTGAAGTTAAGGCTTAAAACAACGATTTCTATTCAAAATAAGCGTTTGTAGATAAAATATGTTTATTCTCGGCTTGTTAAATTTTAAAACTCATATAATTATGATTTTATACAAAATCGTTGAAACTTAATTATCGACCTATTTCCACGCTCCATACGGAAGTTAAGGCTTTGAAAACAATGATTTCTAGTCACAATAAGCTTTGTGACATCTTAATGATTATACTCGGCTTGTTTACTTTCAAAACTCTTAGTTTGATTATTTTTGTTAAAATGGATAAAAAGTTCATTATAGTTCGATTTCCCACGTTTTCAATGTGAAGTTAAGGCTTAAAACAACTATTTCTAGTCACAATAAGCTTTGTAACATCTTAATGATTATACTCGGCTTGTTTACTTTCAAAACTCTTAGTTTGATTATTTATGTCAAAATGGGTAAAACTTCATTATAGTTCGATTTCCCACGTTTTCAATGTGAAGTTAAGGCTTAAAACAACTATTTCTAGTCACAATAAGCTTTGTGAAAGCTTTAATGATTATACTCGGCTTGTTTATTTTCAAAACTCCTAGTTTGATTATTTATGTCAAAATGGGTAAAACTTCATTATAGTTCAATTTCCCACGTTTCCAATGTGAAGTTAAGGTTTAAAATAACGATCTCTATTAAAAATAAGCGTTGGTAGATAAAATATGTTTATGCTCGTCTTGTTAAATTTTAAAACTATTAGAACTATGATTTTATACAAAATCGTTAAAACTTCATTATCATCCTATGTCCCACGTTCCCTACGTGAAGTTAAGGTTGAAAATAACGATTTCTAGTCACAATAAGCTTTGTAACATCCTAATGATTTTATTCGGCTTGTTTACTTTCAAAACTCTTAGTTTGATTATATATGTCAAAATGGGTAAAAGTTCATTATTGTTCGATTTCCAACGTTTTCAATGTGAAGTTAAGGATAAAAACAACTATTTCTAGTCACAATAAGCTTTGTGAAAGCTTTAATGATTAAATTCGGCTTGTTTACTTTGAAAATTCTTAGTTTGATTATTTATGTCAAAATGGCTAAAAGATCATTATAGTTCAATTTCCAACGTTTCCAATGTGAAGTTAAGGTTTAAAACAACGATCTCTATTAAAAATAAGCGTTTTTAGATAAAATATGTTTATGCTCGTTTTTTTTAAATTTTAAAACTATTAGAACTATTATTTTATACAAAATCGTTAAAACTTCATTATCGTCCTATGTCCCACGTTCCCTACGTGAAGTTAAGGCTTAAAACAACGATTTCTAGTCACAATAAACTTTGTAACATCCTAATGATTTTATTCGGCTTGTTTACTTTCAAAACTCTTAGTTTGATTATATATTTCAAAATGGGTAAAAGTTCATTATTGTTCGATTTCCAACATTTTCAATGTGAAGTTAAGGCTAAAAACAACTATTTCTAGTCACAATAAGCTTTGTGAAAGCTTTAATGATTAAACTCGGCTTGTTTACTTTGAAAACTCTTAGTTTGATTATTTGTATCAAAATGGGTAAAAGATCATTATAGTTCAATTTCCAACGTTTTCAATGTGAAGTTAAGGCTTAAAACAACGATTTCTATTTAAAATAAGCGTTTGTGGATAAAATATGTTTATTCTCGGCTTGTTAAATTTTAAAACTCATATAATTATGATTTTATACAAAATCGTTGAAACTTAATTATCGACCTATTTCCACGTTCCCTACGGAAGTTAAGGCTGAAAACAATAGTTTCTAGTCACAATAAGCTTTGTGACATCTTAATGATTATACTCGGCTTGTTTACTTTCAAAACTCTTAGTTTGATTATTTATGTCAAAATGGGTAAAACTTCATTATAGTTCGATTTCCAACGTTTTCAATGTGAAGTTAAGGCTTAAAACAACTATTTCTAGTCACAATAAGCTTTGTGAAAGCTTTAATGATTATACTCGGCTTGTTTATTTTCAAAACTCTAGTTTGATTATTTATGTCAAAATGGGTAAAACTTCATTATAGTTCAATTTCCACGCTTTCCAATGTGAAGTTAAGGTTTAAAACAACGATCTCTATTAAAAATAAGCTTTGTAGATAAAATATGTTTATGCTCGTCTTGTTAAATTTTAAAACTATTAGAACTATTATTTTATACAAAATCGTTAAAACTTCATTATCGTCCTATGTCCCACGTTCCCTACGTGAAGTTAAGGCTGAAAACAACGATTTCTAGTCACAATAAGCTTTGTAACATCTTAATGATTATACTTCGGCTTGTTTACTTTCAAAACTCTTAGTTTGATTATTTATGTCAAAATGGGTAAAACTTCATTATAGTTCGATTTCCAACGTTTCAATGTGAAGTTAAGGCTTAAAACAACTATTTCTATTCAAAATAAGCTTTGTGAAATTTAATGATTATATTCTTAGCTTGTTTAAATTTTAAAACTCATATAATTTGATTTTATACAAAATGGGTAAAACTTAATTATAGTTCAATTTCCACGCTTTCCAATGTGAAGTTAAGGGTTAAAACAATGATTTCTAGTCAAATAAGCTTTGTGATAAAATTAATGATTATACTCGGCTTGTTTAATTTTCAAAACTCTTAGTTTGATTATTTTTGTTAAAATGGATAAAAAGTTCATTATAGTTCGATTTCCCACGTTTTCAATGTGAAGTTAAGGCTTAAAACAACTATTTCTAGTCACAATAAGCTTTGTAACATCTTAATGATTATACTCGGCTTGTTTACTTTCAAAACTCTTAGTTTGATTATTTATGTCAAAATGGGTAAAACTTCATTATAATTCGATTTCCCACTTTTTCAATGTGAAGTTAAGGCTTAAAATTACTATTTCTAGTCACAATAAGCTTTGTGAAAGCTTTAATGATTATACTCGGCTTGTTTACTTTCAAAACTCTTATTTTGATTATTTATGTCAAAATGGGTAAAACTTCATTATAGTTCGATTTCCAACGTTTCCAATGTGAAGTTAAGGCTTAAAACAACGATTTCTATTCAAAATAAGCGTTTGTAGATAAAATATGTTTATTCTCGGCTTGTTAAATTTTAAAACTCATATAATTATGATTTTATACAAAATCGTTGAAACTTAATTATCGACCTATTTCCACGCTCCATACGGAAGTTAAGGCTGAAAACAATGATTTCTAGTCACAATAAGCTTTGTGACTTCTTAATGATTATACTCGGCTTGTTTACTTTCAAAACTCTTAGTTTGATTATTTTTGTTAAAATGGATAAAAAGTTCATTATAGTTCGATTTCCCACGTTTTCAATGTGAAGTTAAGGCTTAAAACAATGATTTCTAGTCACAATAAGCTTTGTAACATCATAATGATTATACTCGGCTTGTTTACTTTCAAAACTCTTAGTTTGATTATTTATTTCAAAATGGGTAAAACTTCATTATAGTTCGATTTCCCACGTTTTCAATGTGAAGTTAAGGCTTAAAACAACTATTTCTATTCACAATAAGCTTTGTGAAAGCTTTAATGATTATACTCGGCTTGTTTATTTTCAAAACTCCTAGTTTGATTATTTATGTCAAAATGGGTAAAACTTCATTATAGTTCAATTTCCCACGTTTCCAATGTGAAGTTAAGGTTTAAAATAACGATCTCTATTAAAAATAAGCGTTGGTAGATAAAATATGTTTATGCTCGTCTTGTTAAATTTTAAAACTATTAGAACTATGATTTTATACAAAATTGTTAAAACTTCATTATCATCCTATGTCCCACGTTCCCTACGTGAAGTTAAGGTTGAAAATAACGATTTCTAGTCACAATAAGCTTTGTAACATCCTAATGATTTTATTCGGCTTGTTTACTTTCAAAACTCTTAGTTTGATTATATATGTCAAAATGGGTAAAAGTTCATTATTGTTCGATTTCCAACGTTTTCAATGTGAAGTTAAGGATAAAAACAACTATTTCTAGTCACAATAAGCTTTGTGAAAGCTTTAATGATTAAATTCGGCTTGTTTACTTTGAAAATTCTTAGTTTGATTATTTATGTCAAAATGGCTAAAAGATCATTATAGTTCAATTTCCAACGTTTCCAATGTGAAGTTAAGGTTTAAAACAACGATCTCTATTAAAAATAAGCGTTTTTAGATAAAATATGTTTATGCTCATTTTGTTAAATTTTAAAACTATTAGAACTATTATTTTATACAAAATCGTTAAAACTTCATTATCGCCTATGTCCCACGTTCCCTACGTGAAGTTAAGGCTGAAAACAACGATTTCTAGTCACAATAAACTTTGTAACATCCTAATGATTTTATTCGGCTTGTTTACTTTCAAAACTCTTAGTTTGATTATATATTTCAAAATGGGTAAAAGTTCATTATTGTTCGATTTCCAACATTTTCAATGTGAAGTTAAGGCTAAAAACAACTATTTCTAGTCATAATAAGCTTTGTGAAAGCTTTAATGATTAAACTCGGCTTGTTTACTTTGAAAACTCTTAGTTTGATTATTTGTATCAAAATGGGTAAAAGATCATTATAGTTCAATTTCCAACGTTTTCAATGTGAAGTTAAGGCTTAAAACAACGATTTCTATTTAAAATAAGCGTTTGTGGATAAAATATGTTTATTCTCGGCTTGTTAAATTTTAAAACTCATATAATTATGATTTTATACAAAATCGTTGAAACTTAATTATCGACCTATTTCCACGTTCCCTACGGAAGTTAAGGCTGAAAACAATAGTTTCTAGTCACAATAAGCTTTGTGACATCTTAATGATTATACTCGGCTTGTTTACTTTCAAAACTCTTAGTTTGATTATTTATGTCAAAATGGGTAAAACTTCATTATAGTTCGATTTCCCACGTTTTCAATGTGAAGTTAAGGCTTAAAACAACTATTTCTAGTCACAATAAGCTTTGTGAAAGCTTTAATGATTATACTCGGCTTGTTTATTTTCAAAACTCCTAGTTTGATTATTTATGTCAAAATGGGTAAAACTTCATTATAGTTCAATTTCCCACGTTTCCAATGTGAAGTTAAGATTTAAAACAACGATCTCTATTAAAAATAAGTGTTTGTAGATAAAATATGTTTATGCTCGTCTTGTTAAATTTTAAAACTATTAGAACTATAATTTTATACAAAATCGTTAAAACTTCATTATCGTCCTATGTCCCACGTTCCCTACGTGAAGTTAAGGCTGAAAACAACGATTTCTAGTCACAATAAGCTTTGTAACATCCTAATGATTATACTCGGCTTGTTTACTTTCAAAACTCTTAGTTTGATTATTTATGTCAAAATGGGTAAAACTTCATTATAGTTCGATTTCCAACGTTTCCAATGTGAAGTTAAGGCTTAAAACAACGATTTCTATTCAAAATAAGCGTTTGTAGATAAAATATGTTTATTCTCAGCTTGTTAAATTTTAAAACTCATATAATTATGATTTTATACAAAATCGTTGAAACTTAATTATCGACCTATTTCCACGCTCCATACGGGAAGTTAAGGGTGAAAACAATGATTTCTAGTCACAATAAGCTTTGTGACATCTTAATGATTATACTCGGCTTGTTTACTTTCAAAACTTTTAGTTTGATTATTTTTGTTAAAATGGATAAAAAGTTCATTATAGTTCGATTTCCCACGTTTTCAATGTGAAGTTAAGGCTTAAAACAACTATTTCTAGTCACAATAAGCTTTGTAACATCTTAATGATTATACTCGGCTTGTTTACTTTCAAAACTCTTAGTTTGATTATTTATGTCAAAATGGGTAAAACTTCATTATAATTCGATTTCCCACGTTTTCAATGTGAAGTTAAGGCTTAAAATTACTATTTCTAGTCACAATAAGCTTTGTGAAAGCTTTAATGATTATACTCGGCTTGTTTACTTTCAAAACTCTTATTTTGATTATTTATGTCAAAATGGGTAAAACTTCATTATAGTTCGATTTCCAACGTTTCCAATGTGAAGTTAAGGCTTAAAACAACGATTTCTATTCAAAATAAGCGTTTGTAGATAAAATATGTTTATTCTCGCTTGTTAAATTTTAAAACTCATATAATTATGATTTTATACAAAATCGTTGAAACTTAATTATCGACCTATTTCCACGCTCCATACGGGAAGTTAAGGCTGAAAACAATGATTTCTAGTCACAATAAGCTTTGTGACTTCTTAATGATTATACTCGGCTTGTTTACTTTCAAAACTCTTAGTTTGATTATTTTTGTTAAAATGGATAAAAAGTTCATTATAGTTCGATTTCCCACGTTTTCAATGTGAAGTTAAGGGTGAAAACAATGATTTCTAGTCACAATAAGCTTTGTAACATCATAATGATTATACTCGGCTTGTTTACTTTCAAAACTCTTAGTTTGATTATTTATTTCAAAATGGGTAAAACTTCATTATAGTTCGATTTCCCACGTTTTCAATGTGAAGTTAAGGCTTAAAACAACTATTTCTAGTCACAATAAGCTTTGTGAAAGCTTTAATGATTATACTCGGCTTGTTTATTTTCAAAACTCCTAGTTTGATTATTTATGTCAAAATGGGTAAAACTTCATTATAGTTCAATTTCCCACGTTTCCAATGTGAAGTTAAGGTTTAAAATAACGATCTCTATTAAAAATAAGCGTTGGTAGATAAAATATGTTTATGCTCGTCTTGTTAAATTTTAAAACTATTAGAACTATGATTTTATACAAAATCGTTAAAACTTCATTATCATCCTATGTCCCACGTTCCCTACGTGAAGTTAAGGTTGAAAATAACGATTTCTAGTCACAATAAGCTTTGTAACATCCTAATGATTTTATTCGGCTTGTTTACTTTCAAAACTCTTAGTTTGATTATATATGTCAAAATGGGTAAAAGTTCATTATTGTTCGATTTCCAACGTTTTCAATGTGAAGTTAAGGATAAAAACAACTATTTCTAGTCACAATAAGCTTTGTGAAAGCTTTAATGATTAAATTCGGCTTGTTTACTTTTAAAATTCTTAGTTTGATTATTTATGTCAAAATGGCTAAAAGATCATTATAGTTCAATTTTCAACGTTTCCAATGTGAAGTTAAGGTTTAAAACAACGATCTCTATTAAAAATAAGCGTTTTTAGATAAAATATGTTTATGCTCATTTTGTTAAATTTTAAAACTATTAGAACTATTATTTTATACAAAATCGTTAAAACTTCATTATCGCCCTATGTCCCACGTTTCTACGTGAAGTTAAGGCTTAAAACAACGATTTCTAGTCACAATAAACTTTGTAACATCCTAATGATTTTATTCGGCTTGTTTACTTTCAAAACTCTTAGTTTGATTATATATTTCAAAATGGGTAAAAGTTCATTATTGTTCGATTTCCAACATTTTCAATGTGAAGTTAAGGCTAAAAACAACTATTTCTAGTCACAATAAGCTTTGTGAAAGCTTTAATGATTAAACTCGGCTTGTTTACTTTGAAAACTCTTAGTTTGATTATTTGTATCAAAATGGGTAAAAGATCATTATAGTTCAATTTCCAACGTTTTCAATGTGAAGTTAAGGCTTAAAACAACGATTTCTATTTAAAATAAGCGTTTGTGGATAAAATATGTTTATTCTCGGCTTGTTAAATTTTAAAACTCATATAATTATGATTTTATACAAAATCGTTGAAACTTAATTATCGACCTATTTCCACGTTTTCCCTACGGGAAGTTAAGGCTGAAAACAATAGTTTCTAGTCACAATAAGCTTTGTGACATCTTAATGATTATACTCGGCTTGTTTACTTTCAAAACTCTTAGTTTGATTATTTATGTCAAAATGGGTAAAACTTCATTATAGTTCGATTTCCCACGTTTTCAATGTGAAGTTAAGGCTTAAAACAACTATTTCTAGTCACAATAAGCTTTGTGAAAGCTTTAATGATTATACTCGGCTTGTTTATTTTCAAAACTCCTAGTTTGATTATTTATGTCAAAATGGGTAAAACTTCATTATAGTTCAATTTCCCACGTTTCCAATGTGAAGTTAAGATTTAAAACAACGATCTCTATTAAAAATAAGTGTTTGTAGATAAAATATGTTTATGCTCGTCTTGTTAAATTTTAAAACTATTAGAACTATAATTTTATACAAAATCGTTAAAACTTCATTATCGTCCTATGTCCCACGTTCCCTACGTGAAGTTAAGGCTTGAAAACAACGATTTCTAGTCACAATAAGCTTTGTAACATCCTAATGATTATACTCGGCTTGTTTACTTTCAAAACTCTTAGTTTGATTATTTATGTCAAAATGGGTAAAACTTCATTATAGTTCGATTTCCAACGTTTCCAATGTGAAGTTAAGGCTTAAAACAACGATTTCTATTCAAAATAAGCGTTTGTAGATAAAATATGTTTATTCTCAGCTTGTTAAATTTTAAAACTCATATAATTATGATTTTATACAAAATCGTTGAAACTTAATTATCGACCTATTTCCACGCTCCATACGGGAAGTTAAGGGTGAAAACAATGATTTCTAGTCACAATAAGCTTTGTGACATCTTAATGATTATACTCGGCTTGTTTACTTTCAAAACTTTAGTTTGATTATTTTTGTTAAAATGGATAAAAAGTTCATTATAGTTCGATTTCCCACGTTTTCAATGTGAAGTTAAGGCTTAAAACAACTATTTCTAGTCACAATAAGCTTTGTAACATCTTAATGATTATACTCGGCTTGTTTACTTTCAAAACTCTTAGTTTGATTATTTATGTCAAAATGGGTAAAACTTCATTATAATTCGATTTCCCACGTTTTCAATGTGAAGTTAAGGCTTAAAATTACTATTTCTAGTCACAATAAGCTTTGTGAAAGCTTTAATGATTATACTCGGCTTGTTTACTTTCAAAACTCTTATTTTGATTATTTATGTCAAAATGGGTAAAACTTCATTATAGTTCGATTTCCAACGTTTCCAATGTGAAGTTAAGGCTTAAAACAACGATTTCTATTCAAAATAAGCGTTTGTAGATAAAATATGTTTATTCTCGGCTTGTTAAATTTTAAAACTCATATAATTATGATTTTATACAAAATCGTTGAAACTTAATTATCGACCTATTTCCACGCTCCATACGGGAAGTTAAGGCTGAAAACAATGATTTCTAGTCACAATAAGCTTTGTGACATCTTAATGATTATACTCGGCTTGTTTACTTTCAAAACTCTTAGTTTGATTATTTTTGTTAAAATGGATAAAAAGTTCATTATAGTTCGATTTCCCACGTTTTCAATGTGAAGTTAAGGGTGAAAACAATGATTTCTAGTCACAATAAGCTTTGTAACATCATAATGATTATACTCGGCTTGTTTACTTTCAAAACTCTTAGTTTGATTATTTATGTCAAAATGGGTAAAACTTCATTATAGTTCGATTTCCCACGTTTTCAATGTGAAGTTAAGGCTTAAAACAACTATTTCTAGTCACAATAAGCTTTGTGAAAGCTTTAATGATTATACTCGGCTTGTTTATTTTCAAAACTCCTAGTTTGTTTATTTATGTAAAAATGGGTAAAACTTCATTATAGTTCAATTTCCCACGTTTCCAATGTGAAGTTAAGGTTTAAAATAAAGATCTCTATTAATAATAAGCGTTGGTAGATAAAATATGTTTATGCTCGTCTTGTTAAATTTTAAAACTATTAGAACTATGATTTTATACAAAATCGTTAAAACTTCATTATCATCCTATGTCCCACGTTCCCTACGTGAAGTTAAGGTTGAAAATAACGATTTCTAGTCACAATAAGCTTTGTAACATCCTAATGATTTTATTCGGCTTGTTTACTTTCAAAACTCTTAGTTTGATTATATATGTCAAAATGGGTAAAAGTTCATTATTGTTCGATTTCCAACGTTTTCAATGTGAAGTTAAGGATAAAAACAACTATTTCTAGTCACAATAAGCTTTGTGAAAGCTTTAATGATTAAATTCGGCTTGTTTACTTTGAAAATTCTTAGTTTGATTATTTATGTCAAAATGGCTAAAAGATCATTATAGTTCAATTTTCAACATTTCCAATGTGAAGTTATGGTTTAAAACAACGATCTCTATTAAAAATAAGCGTTTTTAGATAAAATATGTTTATGCTCATTTTGTTAAATTTTAAAACTATTAGAACTATTATTTTATACAAAATCGTTAAAACTTCATTATCGTCCTATGTCCCACGTTTCCTACGTGAAGTTAAGGCTTAAGGCTGAAAACAACGATTTCTAGTCACAATAAACTTTGTAACATCCTAATGATTTTATTCGGCTTGTTTACTTTCAAAACTCTTAGTTTGATTATATATTTCAAAATGGGTAAAAGTTCATTATTGTTCGATTTCCAACATTTTCAATGTGAAGTTAAGGCTAAAAACAACTATTTCTAGTCATAATAAGCTTTGTGAAAGCTTTAATGATTAAACTCGGCTTGTTTACTTTGAAAACTCTTAGTTTGATTATTTGTATCAAAATGGGTAAAAGATCATTATAGTTCAATTTCCAACGTTTTCAATGTAAAGTTAAGGCTTAAAACAACGATTTCTATTTAAAATAAGCGTTTGTGATAAAATATGTTTATTCTCGGCTTGTTAAATTTTAAAACTCATATAATTATGATTTTATACAAAATCGTTGAAACTTAATTATCGACCTATTTCCACGTTCCCTACGGAAGTTAAGGCTGAAAACAATAGTTTCTAGTCACAATAAGCTTTGTGACATCTTAATGATTATACTCGGCTTGTTTACTTTCAAAACTCTTAGTTTGATTATTTATGTCAAAATGGGTAAAACTTCATTATAGTTCGATTTCCCACGTTTTCAATGTGAAGTTAAGGCTTAAAACAACTATTTCTAGTCACAATAAGCTTTGTGAAAGCTTTAATGATTATACTCGGCTTGTTTATTTTCAAAACTCCTAGTTTGATTATTTATGTCAAAATGGGTAAAACTTTATTATAGTTCAATTTCCCACGTTTCCAATGTGAAGTTAAGATTTAAAACAACGATCTCTATTAAAAATAAGTGTTTGTAGATAAAATATGTTTATGCTCGTCTTGTTAAATTTTAAAACTATTAGAACTATAATTTTATACAAAATCGTTAAAACTTCATTATCGTCCTATGTCCCACGTTCCCTACGTGAAGTTAAGGCTGAAAACAACGATTTCTAGTCACAATAAGCTTTGTAACATCCTAATGATTATACTCGGCTTGTTTACTTTCAAAACTCTTAGTTTTATTATTTATGTCAAAATGGGTAAAACTTCATTATAGTTCGATTTCCAACGTTTCCAATGTGAAGTTAAGGCTTAAAATAACGATTTCTATTCAAAATAAGCGTTTGTAGATAAAATATGTTTATTCTCAGCTTGTTAAATTTTAAAACTCATATAATTATGATTTTATACAAAATCGTTGAAACTTAATTATCGACCTATTTCCACGCTCCATACGGGAAGTTAAGGGTGAAAACAATGATTTCTAGTCACAATAAGCTTTGTGACATCTTAATGATTATACTCGGCTTGTTTACTTTCAAAACTTTTAGTTTGATTATTTTTGTTAAAATGAATAAAAAGTTCATTATAGTTCGATTTCCCACGTTTTCAATGTGAAGTTAAGGCTTAAAACAACTATTTCTAGTCACAATAAGCTTTGTAACATCTTAATGATTATACTCGGCTTGTTTACTTTCAAAACTCTTAGTTTGATTATTTATGTCAAAATGGGTAAAACTTCATTATAATTCGATTTCCCACGTTTTCAATGTGAAGTTAAGGCTTAAAATTACTATTTCTAGTCACAATAAGCTTTGTGAAAGCTTTAATGATTATACTCGGCTTGTTTACTTTCAAAACTCTTATTTTGATTATTTATGTCAAAATGGGTAAAACTTCATTATAGTTCGATTTCCAACGTTTCCAATGTGAAGTTAAGGCTTAAAACAACGATTTCTATTCAAAATAAGCGTTTGTAGATAAAATATGTTTATTCTCGGCTTGTTAAATTTTAAAACTCATATAATTATGATTTTATACAAAATCGTTGAAACTTAATTATCGACCTATTTCCACGCTCCATACGGGAAGTTAAGGCTGAAAACAATGATTTCTAGTCACAATAAGCTTTGTGACTTCTTAATGATTATACTCGGCTTGTTTACTTTCAAAACTCTTAGTTTGATTATTTTTGTTAAAATGGATAAAAAGTTCATTATAGTTCGATTTCCCACGTTTTCAATGTGAAGTTAAGGGTGAAAACAATGATTTCTAGTCACAATAAGCTTTGTAACATCATAATGATTATACTCGGCTTGTTTACTTTCAAAACTCTTAGTTTGATTATTTATTTCAAAATGGGTAAAACTTCATTATAGTTCGATTTCCCACGTTTTCAATGTGAAGTTAAGGCTTAAAACAACTATTTCTAGTCACAATAAGCTTTGTGAAAGCTTTAATGATTATACTCGGCTTGTTTATTTTCAAAACTCCTAGTTTGATTATTTATGTCAAAATGGGTAAAACTTCATTATAGTTCAATTTCCCACGTTTCCAATGTGAAGTTAAGGTTTAAAATAACGATCTCTATTAAAAATAAGCGTTGGTAGATAAAATATGTTTATGCTCGTCTTGTTAAATTTTAAAACTATTAGAACTATGATTTTATACAAAATTGTTAAAACTTCATTATCATCCTATGTCCCACGTTCCCTACGTGAAAGTTAAGGTTGAAAATAACGATTTCTAGTCACAATAAGCTTTGTAACATCCTAATGATTTTATTCGGCTTGTTTACTTTCAAAACTCTTAGTTTGATTATATATGTCAAAATGGGTAAAAGTTCATTATTGTTCGATTTCCAACGTTTTCAATGTGAAGTTAAGGATAAAAACAACTATTTCTAGTCACAATAAGCTTTGTGAAAGCTTTAATGATTAAATTCGGCTTGTTTACTTTGAAAATTCTTAGTTTGATTATTTATGTCAAAATGGCTAAAAGATCATTATATAACAATTTCCAACATTTCCAATGTGAAGTTAAGGTTTAAAACAACGATCTCTATTAAAAATAAGCGTTTTTAGATAAAATATGTTTATGCTCATTTTGTTAAATTTTAAAACTATTAGAACTATTATTTTATACAAAATCGTTAAAACTTCATTATCGTCCTATGTCCCACGTTCCCTACGTGAAGTTAAGGCTGAAAACAACGATTTCTAGTCACAATAAACTTTGTAACATCCTAATGATTTTATTCGGCTTGTTTACTTTCAAAACTCTTAGTTTGATTATATATTTCAAAATGGGTAAAAGTTCATTATTGTTCGATTTCCAACATTTTCAATGTGAAGTTAAGGCTAAAAACAACTATTTCTAGTCATAATAAGCTTTGTGAAAGCTTTAATGATTAAACTCGGCTTGTTTACTTTGAAAACTCTTAGTTTGATTATTTGTATCAAAATGGGTAAAAGATCATTATAGTTCAATTTCCAACGTTTTCAATGTAAGTTAAGGCTTAAAACAACGATTTCTATTTAAAATAAGCGTTTGTGGATAAAATATGTTTATTCTCGGCTTGTTAAATTTTAAAACTCATATAATTATGATTTTATACAAAATCGTTGAAACTTAATTATCGACCTATTTCCACGTTCCCTACGGAAGTTAAGGCTGAAAACAATAGTTTCTAGTCACAATAAGCTTTGTGACATCTTAATGATTATACTCGGCTTGTTTACTTTCAAAACTCTTAGTTTGATTATTTATGTCAAAATGGGTAAAACTTCATTATAGTTCGATTTCCCACGTTTTCAATGTGAAGTTAAGGCTTAAAACAACTATTTCTAGTCACAATA
Source organism: Stephania japonica (assembly GCA_039657345.1). Taxonomy (NCBI): domain Eukaryota; kingdom Viridiplantae; phylum Streptophyta; class Magnoliopsida; order Ranunculales; family Menispermaceae; genus Stephania; species Stephania japonica. Next base: position 26,963,265 of record CM077558.1, on the reverse strand, counting down.
AGCTTTGTGAAAGCTTTAATGATTATACTCGGCTTGTTTATTTTCAAAACTCCTAGTTTGATTATTTATGTCAAAATGGGTAAAACTTTATTATAGTTCAATTTCCCACGTTTCCAATGTGAAGTTAAGATTTAAAACAACGATCTCTATTAAAAATAAGTGTTTGTAGATAAAATATGTTTATGCTCGTCTTGTTAAATTTTAAAACTATTAGAACTATAATTTTATACAAAATCGTTAAAACTTCATTATCGTCCTATGTCCCACGTTCCCTACGTGAAGTTAAGGCTGAAAACAACGATTTCTAGTCACAATAAGCTTTGTAACATCCTAATGATTATACTCGGCTTGTTTACTTTCAAAACTCTTAGTTTTATTATTTATGTCAAAATGGGTAAAACTTCATTATAGTTCGATTTCCAACGTTTCCAATGTGAAGTTAAGGCTTAAAACAACGATTTCTATTCAAAATAAGCGTTTGTAGATAAAATATGTTTATTCTCAGCTTGTTAAATTTTAAAACTCATATAATTATGATTTTATACAAAATCGTTGAAACTTAATTATCGACCTATTTCCACGCTCCATACGGGAAGTTAAGGGTGAAAACAATGATTTCTAGTCACAATAAGCTTTGTGACATCTTAATGATTATACTCGGCTTGTTTACTTTCAAAACTCTTAGTTTGATTATTTTTGTTAAAATGGATAAAAAGTTCATTATAGTTCGATTTCCCACGTTTTCAATGTGAAGTTAAGGCTTAAAACAACTATTTCTAGTCACAATAAGCTTTGTAACATCTTAATGATTATACTCGGCTTGTTTACTTTCAAAACTCTTAGTTTGATTATTTATGTCAAAATGGGTAAAACTTCATTATAATTCGATTTCCCACGTTTTCAATGTGAAGTTAAGGCTTAAAACCTATTTCTAGTCACAATAAGCTTTGTGAAAGCTTTAATGATTATACTCGGCTTGTTTACTTTCAAAACTCTTATTTTGATTATTTATGTCAAAATGGGTAAAACTTCATTATAGTTCGATTTCCAACGTTTCCAATGTGAAGTTAAGGCTTAAAACAACGATTTCTATTCAAAATAAGCGTTTGTAGATAAAATATGTTTATTCTCGGCTTGTTAAATTTTAAAACTCATATAATTATGATTTTATACAAAATCGTTGAAACTTAATTATCGACCTATTTCCACGCTCCATACGGGAAGTTAAGGCTTGAAAACAATGATTTCTAGTCACAATAAGCTTTGTGACTTCTTAATGATTATACTCGGCTTGTTTACTTTCAAAACTCTTAGTTTGATTATTTTTGTTAAAATGGATAAAAAGTTCATTATAGTTCGATTTCCCACGTTTTCAATGTGAAGTTAAGGGTGAAAACAATGATTTCTAGTCACAATAAGCTTTGTAACATCATAATGATTATACTCGGCTTGTTTACTTTCAAAACTCTTAGTTTGATTATTTATGTCAAAATGGGTAAAACTTCATTATAGTTCGATTTCCCACGTTTTCAATGTGAAGTTAAGGCTTAAAACAACTATTTCTAGTCACAATAAGCTTTGTGAAAGCTTTAATGATTATACTCGGCTTGTTTATTTTCAAAACTCCTAGTTTGATTATTTATGTCAAAATGGGTAAAACTTCATTATAGTTCAATTTCCCACGTTTCCAATGTGAAGTTAAGGTTTAAAACAACGATCTCTATTAAAAATAAGCGTTTGTAGATAAAATATGTTTATGCTCGTCTTGTTAAATTTTAAAACTATTAGAACTATGATTTTATACAAAATCGTTAAAACTTCATTATCGTCTTATGTCCCACGTTCCCTACGTGAAGTTAAGGCTGAAAACAACGATTTCTAGTCACAATAAGCTTAGTAACATCCTAATGATTTTATTCGGCTTGTTTACTTTCAAAACGCTTAGTTTGATTATATATGTCAAAATGGGTAAAAATTCATTATTGTTCGATTTCCAACGTTTTCAATGTGAAGTTAAGGATAAAAACAACTATTTCTAGTCACAATAAGCTTTGTGAAAGCTTTAATGATTAAACTCCGCTTGTTTACTTTGAAAATTCTTAATTTGATTATTTGTATCAAAATGGGTAAAAGATCATTATAGTTCAATTTCCAACGTTTCCAATGTGAAGTTAAGGTTTAAAACAACGATTTCTATTAAAAATAAGCGTTTTTAGATAAAATATGTTTATGCTCGTCTTGTTAAATTTTAAAACTATTAGAACTATGATTTTATACAAAATCGTTAAAACTTCATTATCGTCCTATGTCCCACGTTCCCTACGAAGTTAAGGCTAAAAACAACGATTTCTAGTCACAATAAGCTTTGTGACATCTTAATGATTTACTCGGGTTGTTTACTTTCAAAACTCTTAGTTTGATTATTTATGTCAAAATGGGTAAAACTTCATTATAGTTCAATTTCCCACGTTTTCAATATGAAGTTAAGGCTTAAAACAACTATCTCTAGTCACAATAAGCTTTGTGAATGCTTTAATGATTATATTCAGCTCTTTTACTTTCAAAACTCTTAGTTTGAATATTTATGTCAAAATGGGTAAAACTTCGTTATAGTTCGATTTCCCACCTTTTCAATGTGAAGTTAAGGCTTAAAATTACTATTTCTAGTCACAATAAGCTTTGTGAAAGCTTTAATGATTATACTCGGCTTGTTTACTTTCAAAACTCTTATTTTGCTTATTTATGTCAAAATGGGTAAAACTTCATTATAGTTCGATTTCCAACGTTTTCAATGTGAAGTTAAGGCTTAAAACAACTATTTCTAGTCACAATAAGCTTTGTAACATCTTAATGATTATACTCGGCTTGTTTACTTTCAAAACTCTTAGTTTGATTATTTATGTCAAAATGGGTAAAACTTCATTATAGTTCGATTTCCCACGTTTTCAATGTGAAGTTAAGGCTTAAAAAACTATTTCTAGTCCCAATAAGCTTTGTGAAAGCTTTAATGATTATACTCGGCTTGTTTATTTTCAAAACTCCTAGTTTGATTATTTATGTCAAAATGGGTAAAACTTCATTATAGTTCAATTTCCCACGTTTCCAATGTGAAGTTAAGGTTTAAAACAACGATCTCTATTAAAAATAAGCGTTTGTAGATAAAATATGTTTATGCTCGTCTTGTTAAATTTTAAAACTATTAGAACTCCGATTTTACACAAAATCGTTAAAACTTCATTATCGTCCTATGTCCCACGTTCCCTACGTGAAGTTGAAGTTAAGGCTGAAAATAACGATTTCTAGTCACAATAAGCTTTGTAACATCCTAATGATTTTATTCGGCTTGTTTACTTTCAAAACTCTTAGTTTGATTATATATTTCAAAATGGGTAAAAGTTCATTATTGTTCGATTTCCAACGTTTTCAATGTGAAGTTAAGGCTAAAAACAACTATTTCTAGTCACAATAAGCTTTGTGAAAGCTTTAATGATTAAACTCGGCTTGTTTACTTTGAAAATTTTAATTTTATTATTTGTATCAAAATGGGTAAAAGATCTTTATAGTTCAATTTCCAACGTTTCCAATGTGAAGTTAAGGTTTAAAACAACGATTTCTATTAAAAATAAGCGTTTTTAGATAAAATATGTTTATGCTCGTCTTGTTAAATTTTAAAACTATTAGAACTATGATTTTATACAAAATCGTTAAAACTTCATTATCGTCCTATGTCCCACGTTCCCTACGAAAGTTAAGGCTAAAAACAACGATTTCTAGTCACAATAAGCTTTGTGACATCTTAATGATTTACTCGGGTTGTTTACTTTCAAAACTCTTAGTTTGATTATTTATATCAAAATGGGTAAAACTTCATTATAGTTCGATTTCCCACGTTTTCAATGTGAAGTTAAGGCTTAAAATTACTATTTCTAGTACAATAAGCTTTGTGAAAGCTTTAATGATTATACTCGGCTTGTTAACTTTCAAAACTCTTATTTTGATTATTTATGTCAAAATGGGTAAAACTTCATTATAGTTCGATTTCCAACGTTTCCAATGTGAAGTTAAGGCTTAAAACAACGATTTCTATTCAAAATAAGCGTTTGTAGATAAAATATGTTTATTCTCGGCTTGTTAAATTTTAAAACTCATATAATTATGATTTTATACAAAATCATTGAAACTTAATTATCGACCTATTTCCACGCTCCATACGTGAAGTTAAGGCTGAAAACAATGATTTCTAGTCACAATAAGCTTTGTGACATCTTAATGATTATACTCGGCTTGTTTACTTTCAAAACTCTTAGTTTGATTATTTTTGTTAAAATGGATAAAAAGTTCATTATAGTTCGATTTCCCACGTTTTCAATGTGAAGTTAAGGCTTAAAACAACTATTTCTAGTCACAATAAGCTTTGTAACATCTTAATGATTATACTCGGCTTGTTTACTTTCAAAACTCTTAGTTTGATTATTTATGTCAAAATGGGTAAAACTTCATTATAGTTCGATTTCCCACGTTTTCAATGTGAAGTTAAGGCTTAAAAAACTATTTCTAGTCCCAATATAAGCTTTGTGAAAGCTTTAATGATTATACTCGGCTTGTTTATTTTCAAAACTCCTAGTTTGATTATTTGTATCAAAATGGGTAAAAGATCATTATAGTTCAATTTCCATGTTTCCAATGTGAAGTTAAGGTTTAAAACAACGATCTCTATTAAAAATAAGCGTTGGTAGATAACATATGTTTATGCTCGTCTTGTTAAATTTTAAAACTATCAGAACTATGATTTTATACAAAATCGTTAAAACTTGATTATCATCCAATGTCCCACGTTCCCTACGTGAAGTTAAGGCTTGAAAATAACGATTTCTAGTCACAATAAGGTTTGTAACATCCTAATGATTTTATTCGGCTTGTTACTTTCAAAACTCTTAGTTTGAATATATATGTCAAAATGGGTAAAAGTTCATTATTGTTCGATTTCCAACGTTTTCAGTGTGAAGTTAAGGCTTAAAACAACTATTTCTAGTCACAATAAGCTTTGTAACATCTTAATGATTATACTCGGCTTGTTTACTTTCAAAACTCTTAGTTTGATTATTTATGTCCCAATGGGTAAAACTTCATTATAGTTCGATTTCCCAGGTTTTCAATGTGAAGTTAAGGCTTAAAACAACTATTTCTAGTCACAATAAGCTTTGTGAATGCTTTAATGATTATACTCGGCTTGTTTATTTTCAAAACTCTAGTTTTATTATTTATGTCAAAAAGGGTAAAACTTCATTATAGTTCAATTTCCCACGTTTCCAATTTGAAGTTAATGTTTAAAACAACCATCTCTATTAAAAATAAGCGTTTGTAGATAAAATATGTTTATGCTCGTCTTGTTAAATTTTAAAACTATTAGAACTATAATTTTATACAAAATCGTTAAAACTTCATTATCGTCCTATGTCCCACGTTCCCTACGTGAAGTTAAGGCTGAAAACAATGATTTCTAGTCTTAATAAGCTTTGTAACATCCCAATGATTTTATTCGGCTTGTTTACTTTCAAAACTCTTAGTTTGATTATATATTTCAAAATGGGTAAAAGTTCATTATTGTTCGATTTCCAACGTTTTCAATGTGAAGTTAAGGCTAAAAACAACTATTTCTAGTCACAATAAGCTTTGTGAAAGCTTTAATGATTAAACTCGGATTGTTTACTTTGAAAACTCTTAGTTTGATTATTTGTATCAAAATGGGTAAAAGATCATTATAGTTCAATTTCCAACGTTTCCAATGTGAAGTTAAGGCTTAAAACAACGATTTCTATTTAAAATAAGCGTTTGTGATAAAATATGTTTATTCTCGGCTTGTTAAATTTTAAAACTCATATAATTATGATTTTATACAAAATCGTTGAAACTTAATTATCGACCTATTTCCGTTCCCTACGGGAAGTTAAGGCTGAAAACAATAATTTCTAGTCACAATAAGCTTTGTGACATCTTAATGATTATACTCGGCTTGTTTACTTTCAAAACTCTTAGTTTGATTATTTATGTCAAAATGGGTAAAACTTCATTATAGTTCGATTTCCCACGTTTTCAATGTGAAGTTAAGGCTTAAAACAACTATTTCTAGTCACAATAAGCTTTGTGAAAGCTTTAATGATTATACTCGGCTTGTTTATTTTCAAAACTCCTAGTTTGATTATTTATGTCAAAATGGGTAAAACTTCATTATAGTTCAATTTCCCACGTTTCCAATGTGAAGTTAAGATTTAAAACAACGATCTCTATTGAAAATAAGTGTTTGTAGATAAAATATGTTTATGCTCGTCTTTTTAAATTTTAAAACTATTAGAACTATAATTTTGTACAAAATCATTAAAACTTCATTATCGTCCTATGTCCCACGTTCCCTACGTAAAGTTAAGGCTGAAAACAATGATTTCTAGTCACAATAAGCTTTGTAACGTCCTAATGATTATACTCGGCTTTTTACTTTCAAAACTCTTAGTTTGATTATTTATGTCAAAATGGGTAAAACTTCATTATGGTTCGATTTCCAACGTTTCCAATGTGAAGTTAAGGCTTAAAACAACGATTTCTATTCAAAATAAGCGTTTGTAGATAAAATATGTTTATTCTCAGCTTGTTAAATTTTAAAACTCATATAATTATGATTTTATACAAAATCATTGAAACTTAATTATCGACCTATTTCCACGCTCCATACGGGAAGTTAAGGCTGAAAACAATGATTTCTAGTCACAATAAGCTTTGTGACATATTAATGATTATACTCGGCTTGTTTACTTTCAAAACTCTTAGTTTGATTATTTTTGTTAAAATGGATAAAAAGTTCATTATAGTTCGATTTCCCACGTTTTCAATGTGAAGTTTAAGGCTTAAAACAACTATTTCTAGTCACAATAAGCTTTGTAACATCTTAATGATTATACTCGGCTTGTTTACTTTCAAAACTCTTAGTTTGATTATTTATGTCAAAATGGGTAAAACTTCATTATAGTTCGATTTCCCACGTTTTCAATGTGAAGTTAAGGCTTAAAACAACTATTTCTAGTCACAATAAGCTTTGTGAAAGCTTTAATGATTATACTCGGCTTGTTTATTTTCAAAACTCCTAGTTTGATTATTTATGTCAAAATGGGTAAAACTTCATTATAGTTCAATTTCCCACGTTTCCAATGTGAAGTTAAGATTTAAAACAACGATCTCTATTGAAAATAAGTGTTTGTAGATAAAATATGTTTATGCTCGTCTTTTTAAATTTTAAAACTATTAGAACTATAATTTTGTACAAAATCGTTAAAACTTCATTATCGTCCTATGTCCCACGTTCCCTACGTAAAGTTAAGGCTGAAAACAATGATTTCTAGTCACAATAAGCTTTGTAACATCCTTAATGATTATACTCGGCTTTTTTACTTTCAAAACTCTTAGTTTGATTATTTATGTCAAAATGGGTAAAACTTCATTATGGTTCGATTTCCAACGTTTCCAATGTGAAGTTAAGCCTTAAAACAACGATTTCTATTCAAAATAAGCGTTTGTAGATAAAATATGTTTATTCTCGGCTTGTTAAATTTTAAAACTCATATAATTATGATTTTATACAAAATCATTGAAACTTAATTATCGACCTATTTCCACGCTCCATACGGGAAGTTAAGGCTGAAAACAATGATTTCTAGTCACAATAAGCTTTGTGACATATTAATGATTATACTCGGCTTGTTTACTTTCAAAACTCTTAGTTTGATTATTTTTGTTAAAATGGATAAAAAGTTCATTATAGTTCGATTTCCCACGTTTTCAATGTGAAGTTTAAGGCTTAAAACAACTATTTCTAGTCACAATAAGCTTTGTAACATCTTAATGATTATACTCGGCTTGTTTACTTTCAAAACTCTTAGTTTGATTATTTATGTCAAAATGGGTAAAACTTCATTATAGTTCGATTTCCCACGTTTTCAATGTGAAGTTAAGTCTTAAAAAACTATTTCTAGTCCCAATAAGCTTTGTGAAAGCTTTAATGATTATACTCGGCTTGTTTATTTTCAAAACTCCTAGTTTGATTATTTATGTCAATATGGGTAAAACTTCATTATAGTTCAATTTCCCACGTTTCCAATGTGAAGTTAAGGTTTAAAATAACGATCTCTATTAAAAATAAGCGTTGGTAGATAAAATATGTTTATGCTCGTCTTGTTAAATTTTAAAACTATTAGAACTATGATTTTATACAAAATTGTTAAAACTTCATTATCATCCTATGTCCCACGTTCCCTACGTGAAGTTAAGGTTGAAAATAACGATTTCTAGTCACAATAAGCTTTGTAACATCCTAATGATTTTATTCGGCTTGTTTACTTTCAAAACACTTAGTTTGAGTATATATGTCAAAATGGGTAAAAGTTCATTATTGTTCGATTTCCAACGTTTTCAATGTGAAGTTAAGGATAAAAACAACTATTTCTAGTCACAATAAGCTTTGTGAAAGCTTTAATGATTAAATTCGGCTTGTTTACTTTGAAAATTCTTAGTTTGATTATTTATGTCAAAATGGCTAAAAGATCATTATAGTTCAATTTTCAACATTTCCAATGTGAAGTTATGGTTTAAAACAACGATCTCTATTAAAAATAAGCGTTTTTAGATAAAATATGTTTATGCTCATTTTGTTAAATTTTAAAACTATTAGAACTATTATTTTATACAAAATCGTTAAAACTTCATTATCGCCCTATGTCCCACGTACCCTACGTGAAGTTAAGGCTGAAAACAACGATTTCTAGTCACAATAAACTTTGTAACATCCTAATGATTTTATTCGGCTTGTTTACTTTCAAAACTCTTAGTTTGATTATATATTTCAAAATGGGTAAAAGTTCATTATTGTTCGATTTCCAACATTTTCAATGTGAAGTTAAGGCTAAAAACAACTATTTCTAGTCATAATAAGCTTTGTGAAAGCTTTAATGATTAAACTCGGCTTGTTTACTTTGAAAACTCTTAGTTTGATTATTTGTATCAAAATGGGTAAAAGATCATTATAGTTCAATTTCCAACGTTTTCAATGTAAAGTTAAGGCTTAAAACAACGATTTCTATTTAAAATAAGCGTTTGTGGATAAAATATGTTTATTCTCGGCTTGTTAAATTTTAAAACTCATATAATTATGATTTTATACAAAATCGTTGAAACTTAATTATCGACCTATTTCCACGTTCCCTACGGAAGTTAAGGCTGAAAACAATAGTTTCTAGTCACAATAAGCTTTGCGACATCTTAATGATTATACTCGGCTTGTTTACTTTCAAAACTCTTAGTTTGATTATTTATGTCAAAATGGGTAAAACTTCATTATAGTTCGATTTCCCACGTTTTCAATGTGAAGTTAAGGCTTAAAACAACTATTTCTAGTCACAATAAGCTTTGTGAAAGCTTTAATGATTATACTCGGCTTGTTTATTTTCAAAACTCCTAGTTTGATTATTTATGTCAAAATGGGTAAAACTTTATTATAGTTCAATTTCCCACGTTTCCAATGTGAAGTTAAGATTTAAAACAACGATCTCTATTAAAAATAAGTGTTTGTAGATAAAATATGTTTATGCTCGTCTTGTTAAATTTTAAAACTATTAGAACTATAATTTTATACAAAATCGTTAAAACTTCATTATCGTCCTATGTCCCACGTTCCCTACGTGAAGTTAAGGCTGAAAACAACGATTTCTAGTCACAATAAGCTTTGTAACATCCTAATGATTATACTCGGCTTGTTTACTTTCAAAACTCTTAGTTTTATTATTTATGTCAAAATGGGTAAAACTTCATTATAGTTCGATTTCCAACGTTTCCAATGTGAAGTTAAGGCTTAAAATAACGATTTCTATTCAAAATAAGCGTTTGTAGATAAAATATGTTTATTCTCGCTTGTTAAATTTTAAAACTCATATAATTATGATTTTATACAAAATCGTTGAAACTTAATTATCGACCTATTTCCACGCTCCATACGGAAGTTAAGGGTGAAAACAATGATTTCTAGTCACAATAAGCTTTGTGACATCTTAATGATTATACTCGGCTTGTTTACTTTCAAAACTTTTAGTTTGATTATTTTTGTTAAAATGAATAAAAAGTTCATTATAGTTCGATTTCCCACGTTTTCAATGTGAAGTTAAGGCTTAAAACAACTATTTCTAGTCACAATAAGCTTTGTAACATCTTAATGATTATACTCGGCTTGTTTACTTTCAAAACTCTTAGTTTGATTATTTATGTCAAAATGGGTAAAACTTCATTATAATTCGATTTCCCACGTTTTCAATGTGAAGTTAAGGCTTAAAATTACTATTTCTAGCCACAATAAGCTTTGTGAAAGCTTTAATGATTATACTCGGCTTGTTTACTTTCAAAACTCTTATTTTGATTATTTATGTCAAAATGGGTAAAACTTCATTATAGTTCGATTTCCAACGTTTCCAATGTGAAGTTAAGGCTTAAAACAACGATTTCTATTCAAAATAAGCGTTTGTAGATAAAATATGTTTATTCTCGGCTTGTTAAATTTTAAAACTCATATAATTATGATTTTATACAAAATCGTTGAAACTTAATTATCGACCTATTTCCACGCTCCATACGGGAAGTTAAGGCTGAAAACAATGATTTCTAGTCACAATAAGCTTTGTGACTTCTTAATGATTATACTCGGCTTGTTTACTTTCAAAACTCTTAGTTTGATTATTTTTGTTAAAATGGATAAAAAGTTCATTATAGTTCGATTTCCCACGTTTTCAATGTGAAGTTAAGGGTGAAAACAATGATTTCTAGTCACAATAAGCTTTGTAACATCATAATGATTATACTCGGCTTGTTTACTTTCAAAACTCTTAGTTTGATTATTTATTTCAAAATGGGTAAAACTTCATTATAGTTCGATTTCCCACGTTTTCAATGTGAAGTTAAGGCTTAAAACAACTATTTCTATTCACAATAAGCTTTGTGAAAGCTTTAATGATTATACTCGGCTTGTTTATTTTCAAAACTCCTAGTTTGATTATTTATGTCAAAATGGGTAAAACTTCATTATAGTTCAATTTCCCACGTTTCCAATGTGAAGTTAAGGTTTAAAATAACGATCTCTATTAAAAATAAGCGTTGGTAGATAAAATATGTTTATGCTCGTCTTGTTAAATTTTAAAACTATTAGAACTATGATTTTATACAAAATCGTTAAAACTTCATTATCCTCCTATGTCCCACGTTCCCTACGTGAAGTTAAGGTTGAAAATAACGATTTCTAGTCACAATAAGCTTTGTAACATCCTAATGATTTTATTCGGCTTGTTTACTTTCAAAACTCTTAGTTTGATTATATATGTCAAAATGGGTAAAAGTTCATTATTGTTCGATTTCCAACGTTTTCAATGTGAAGTTAAGGATAAAAACAACTATTTCTAGTCACAATAAGCTTTGTGAAAGCTTTAATGATTAAATTCGGCTTGTTTACTTTTAAAATTCTTAGTTTGATTATTTATGTCAAAATGGCTAAAAGATCATTATAGTTCAATTTCCAACGTTTCCAATGTGAAGTTAAGGTTTAAAACAACGATCTCTATTAAAAATAAGCGTTTTTAGATAAAATATGTTTATGCTCGTTTTTTTTAAATTTTAAAACTATTAGAACTATTATTTTATACAAAATCGTTAAAACTTCATTATCGTCCTATGTCCCACGTTCCCTACGTGAAGTTAAGGCTGAAAACAACGATTTCTAGTCACAATAAACTTTGTAACATCCTAATGATTTTATTCGGCTTGTTTACTTTCAAAACTCTTAGTTTGATTATATATTTCAAAATGGGTAAAAGTTCATTATTGTTCGATTTCCAACATTTTCAATGTGAAGTTAAGGCTAAAAACAACTATTTCTAGTCACAATAAGCTTTGTGAAAGCTTTAATGATTAAACTCGGCTTGTTTACTTTGAAAACTCTTAGTTTGATTATTTGTATCAAAATGGGTAAAAGATCATTATAGTTCAATTTCCAACGTTTTCAATGTGAAGTTAAGGCTTAAAACAACGATTTCTATTTAAAATAAGCGTTTGTGGATAAAATATGTTTATTCTCGGCTTGTTAAATTTTAAAACTCATATAATTATGATTTTATACAAAATCGTTGAAACTTAATTATCGACCTATTTCCACGTTCCCTACGGAAGTTAAGGCTGAAAACAATAATTTCTAGTCACAATAAGCTTTGTGACATCTTAATGATTATACTCGGCTTGTTTACTTTCAAAACTCTTAGTTTGATTATTTATGTCAAAATGGGTAAAACTTCATTATAGTTCGATTTCCCACGTTTTCAATGTGAAGTTAAGGCTTAAAACAACTATTTCTAGTCACAATAAGCTTTGTGAAAGCTTTAATGATTATACTCGGCTTGTTTATTTTCAAAACTCCTAGTTTGATTATTTATGTCAAAATGGGTAAAACTTCATTATAGTTCAATTTCCCACGTTTCCAATGTGAAGTTAAGGTTTAAAACAACGATCTCTATTAAAAATAAGCGTTTGTAGATAAAATATGTTTATGCTCGTCTTGTTAAATTTTAAAACTATTAGAACTATGATTTTATACAAAATCGTTAAAACTTCATTATCGTCCTATGTCCCACGTTCCCTACGTGAAGTTAAGGTTGAAAACAACGATTTCTAGTCACAATAAGCTTTGTAACATCCTAATGATTTTATTCGGCTTGTTTACTTTCAAAACTCTTAGTTTGATTATTTATGTCAAAATGGGTAAAACTTCATTATAGTTCGATTTCCAACATTTTCAATGTGAAGTTAAGGCTTAAAACAACTATTTCTAGTCACAATAAGCTTTGTGAAAGCTTTAATGATTAAATTCGGCTTGTTTACTTTTAAAACTCTTAATTTGATTATTTATGTCAAAATGGCTAAAACTCATTATAGTTCAATTTCCAACGTTTCCAATGTGAAGTTAAGGTTTAAAACAACGATTTCTATTAAAAATAAGCGTTTGTAGATAAAATATGTTTACTCGCTCGTTTTTTTAAATTTTAAAACTATTAGAACTATTATTTTATACAAAATCGTTAAAACTTCATTATCGTCCTATGTCCCACGTTCCCTACGTGAAGTTAAGGCTTAAAACAACGATTTCTAGTCACAATAAGCTTTGTAACATCTTAATGATTTTATTCGGGTTGTTTACTTTCAAAACTCTTAGTTTGATTATGTATGTCAAAATGGGTAAAAGTTCATTATTGTTCGATTTCCAACGTTTTCAATGTGAAGTTAAGGCTAAAAACAACTATTTCTAGTCACAATAAGCTTTGTGAAAGCTTTAATGATTAAACTCGGCTTGTTTACTTTGAAAACTCTTAGTTTGATTATTTGTAAAAATGGGTAAAACTCATTATAGTTCAATTTCCAACGTTTTCAATGTGAAGTTAAGGCTTAAAACAACGATTTCTATTCAAAATAAGCGTTTGTAGATAAAATATGTTTATTCTCGGCTTGTTAAATTTTAAAACTCATATAATTATGATTTTATACAAAATCGTTGAAACTTAATTATCGACCTATTTCCACGTTCCTACGGGAAGTTAAGGCTGAAAACAATAGATTTCTAGTCACAATAAGCTTTGTGACATCTTAATGATTATACTCGGCTTGTTTACTTTCAAAACTCTTAGTTTGATTATTTATGTCAAAATGGGTAAAACTTCATTATAGTTCCCACGTTTTCATTTCCTAGTCACGCTTTTCAATGTGAAGTTAAGGCTTAAAACAACTATTTCTATTCACAATAAGCTTTTGTGAAAGCTTTAATGATTATACTCGGCTTGTTTATTTTCAAAACTCCTAGTTTGATTATTTATGTCAAAATGGGTAAAACTTCATTATAGTTCAATTTCCCACGTTTCCAATGTGAAGTTAAGGTTTAAAATAACGATCTCTATTAAAAATAAGCGTTGGTAGATAAAATATGTTTATGCTCGTCTTGTTAAATTTTAAAACTATTAGAACTATGATTTTATACAAAATCGTTAAAACTTCATTATCCTCCTTTGTCCCACGTTCCCTACGTGAAGTTAAGGTTGAAAATAACGATTTCTAGTCACAATAAGCTTTGTAACATCCTAATGATTTTATTCGGCTTGTTTACTTTCAAAACTCTTAGTTTGATTATATATGTCAAAATGGGTAAAAGTTCATTATTGTTCGATTTCCAACATTTTCAATGTGAAGTTAAGGATAAAAACAACTATTTCTAGTCACAATAAGCTTTGTGAAAGCTTTAATGATTAAATTCGGCTTGTTTACTTTTAAAATTCTTAGTTTGATTATTTATGTCAAAATGGCTAAAAGATCATTATAGTTCAATTTCCAACGTTTCCAATGTGAAGTTAAGGTTTAAAACAACGATCTCTATTAAAAATAAGCGTTTTTAGATAAAATATGTTTATGCTCGTTTTTTAAATTTTAAAACTATTAGAACTATTATTTCATACAAAATCGTTAAAACTTCATTATCGTCCTATGTCCCACGTTCCCTACGTGAAGTTAAGGCTGAAAACAACGATTTCTAGTCACAATAAACTTTGTAACATCCTAATGATTTTATTCGGCTTGTTTACTTTCAAAACTCTTAGTTTGATTATATATTTCAAAATGGGTAAAAGTTCATTATTGTTCGATTTCCAACATTTTCAATGTGAAGTTAAGGCTAAAAACAACTATTTCTAGTCACAATAAGCTTTGTGAAAGCTTTAATGATTAAACTCGGCTTGTTTACTTTGAAAACTCTTAGTTTGATTATTTGTAACAAAATGGGTAAAAGATCATTATAGTTCAATTTCCAACGTTTTCAATGTGAAGTTAAGGCTTAAAACAACGATTTTTCTATTTAAAATAAGCGTTTGTGGATAAAATATGTTTATTCTCGGCTTGTTAAATTTTAAAACTCATATAATTATGATTTTATAACAAAATCGTTGAAACTTAATTATCGACCTATTTCCACGTTCCTACGGAAGTTAAGGCTGAAAACAATAGTTTCTAGTCACAATAAGCTTTGTGACATCTTAATGATTATACTCGGCTTGTTTACTTTCAAAACTCTTAGTTTGATTATTTATGTCAAAATGGGTAAAACTTCATTATAGTTCGATTTCCCACGTTTTCAATGTGAAGTTAAGGCTTAAAACAACTATTTCTAGTCACAATAAGCTTTGTGAAAGCTTTAATGATTATACTCGGCTTGTTTATTTTCAAAACTCCTAGTTTGATTATTTATGTCAAAATGGGTAAAACTTTATTATAGTTCAATTTCCCACGTTTCCAATGTGAAGTTAAGATTTAAAACAACGATCTCTATTAAAAATAAGTGTTTGTAGATAAAATATGTTTATGCTCGTCTTGTTAAATTTTAAAACTATTAGAACTATAATTTTATACAAAATCGTTAAAACTTCATTATCGTCCTATGTCCCACGTTCCCTACGTGAAGTTAAGGCTGAAAACAACGATTTCTAGTCACAATAAGCTTTGTAACATCCTAATGATTATACTCGGCTTGTTTACTTTCAAAACTCTTAGTTTTATTATTTATGTCAAAATGGGTAAAACTTCATTATAGTTCGATTTCCAACGTTTCCAATGTGAAGTTAAGGCTTAAAATAACGATTTCTATTCAAAATAAGCGTTTGTAGATAAAATATGTTTATTCTCAGCTTGTTAAATTTTAAAACTCATATAATTATGATTTTATACAAAATCGTTGAAACTTAATTATCGACCTATTTCCACGCTCCATACGGGAAGTTAAGGGTGAAAACAATGATTTCTAGTCACAATAAGCTTTGTGACATCTTAATGATTATACTCGGCTTGTTTACTTTCAAAACTCTTAGTTTGATTATTTTCGTTAAAATGGATAAAAAGTTCATTATAGTTCGATTTCCCACGTTTTCAATGTGAAGTTAAGGCTTAAAACAACTATTTCTAGTCACAATAAGCTTTGTAACATCTTAATGATTATACTCGGCTTGTTTACTTTCAAAACTCTTAGTTTGATTATTTATGTCAAAATGGGTAAAACTTCATTATAGTTCGATTTCCCACGTTTTCAATGTGAAGTTAAGGCTTAAAACAACTATTTCTAGTCACAATAAGCTTTGTGAAAGCTTTAATGATTATACTCGGCTTGTTTATTTTCAAAACTCCTAGTTTGATTATTTATGTCAAAATGGGTAAAACTTCATTATAGTTCAATTTCCCACGTTTCCAATGTGAAGTTAAGATTTAAAACAACGATCTCTATTGAAAATAAGTGTTTGTAGATAAAATATGTTTATGCTCGTCTTTTTTAAATTTTAAAACTATTAGAACTATAATTTTGTACAAAATCGTTAAAACTTCATTATCGTCCTATGTCCCACGTTCCCTACGTAAAGTTAAGGCTGAAAACAATGATTTCTAGTCACAATAAGCTTTGTAACATCCTTAATGATTATACTCGGCTTTTTTACTTTCAAAACTCTTAGTTTGATTATTTATGTCAAAATGGGTAAAACTTCATTATGGTTCGATTTCCAACGTTTCCAATGTGAAGTTAAGGCTTAAAACAACGATTTCTATTCAAAATAAGCGTTTGTAGATAAAATATGTTTATTCTCGGCTTGTTAAATTTTAAAACTCATATAATTATGATTTTATACAAAATCATTGAAACTTAATTATCGACCTATTTCCACGCTCCATACGGGAAGTTAAGGCTGAAAACAATGATTTCTAGTCACAATAAGCTTTGTGACATATTAATGATTATACTCGGCTTGTTTACTTTCAAAACTCTTAGTTTGATTATTTTTGTTAAAATGGATAAAAAGTTCATTATAGTTCGATTTCCCACGTTTTCAATGTGAAGTTAAGGCTTAAAACAACTATTTCTAGTCACAATAAGCTTTGTAACATCTTAATGATTATACTCGGCTTGTTTACTTTCAAAACTCTTAGTTTGATTATTTATGTCAAAATGGGTAAAACTTCATTATAGTTCGATTTCCCACGTTTTCAATGTGAAGTTAAGGCTTAAAAAACTATTTCTAGTCCCAATAAGCTTTGTGAAAGCTTTAATGATTATACTCGGCTTGTTTATTTTCAAAACTCCTAGTTTGATTATTTATGTCAAAATGGGTAAAACTTCATTATAGTTCAATTTCCCACGTTTCCAATGTGAAGTTAAGGTTTAAAATAACGATCTCTATTAAAAATAAGCGTTGGTAGATAAAATATGTTTATGCTCGTCTTGTTAAATTTTAAAACTATTAGAACTATGATTTTATACAAAATTGTTAAAACTTCATTATCATCCTATGTCCCACGTTCCCTACGTGAAGTTAAGGTTGAAAATAACGATTTCTAGTCACAATAAGCTTTGTAACATCCTAATGATTTTATTCGGCTTGTTTACTTTCAAAACACTTAGTTTGAGTATATATGTCAAAATGGGTAAAAGTTCATTATTGTTCGATTTCCAACGTTTTCAATGTGAAGTTAAGGATAAAAACAACTATTTCTAGTCACAATAAGCTTTGTGAAAGCTTTAATGATTAAATTCGGCTTGTTTACTTTGAAAATTCTTAGTTTGATTATTTATGTCAAAATGGCTAAAAGATCATTATAGTTCAATTTTCAACATTTCCAATGTGAAGTTATGGTTTAAAACAACGATCTCTATTAAAAATAAGCGTTTTTAGATAAAATATGTTTATGCTCATTTTGTTAAATTTTAAAACTATTAGAACTATTATTTTATACAAAATCGTTAAAACTTCATTATCGCCTATGTCCCACGTTCCCTACGTGAAGTTAAGGCTGAAAACAACGATTTCTAGTCACAATAAACTTTGTAACATCCTAATGATTTTATTCGGCTTGTTTACTTTCAAAACTCTTAGTTTGATTATATATTTCAAAATGGGTAAAAGTTCATTATTGTTCGATTTCCAACATTTTCAATGTGAAGTTAAGGCTAAAAACAACTATTTCTAGTCATAATAAGCTTTGTGAAAGCTTTAATGATTAAACTCGGCTTGTTTACTTTGAAAACTCTTAGTTTGATTATTTGTATCAAAATGGGTAAAAGATCATTATAGTTCAATTTCCAACGTTTTCAATGTAAAGTTAAGGCTTAAAACAACGATTTCTATTTAAAATAAGCGTTTGTGGATAAAATATGTTTATTCTCGGCTTGTTAAATTTTAAAACTCATATAATTATGATTTTATACAAAATCGTTGAAACTTAATTATCGACCTATTTCCACGTTCCCTACGGGAAGTTAAGGCTGAAAACAATAGTTTCTAGTCACAATAAGCTTTGTGACATCTTAATGATTATACTCGGCTTGTTTACTTTCAAAACTCTTAGTTTGATTATTTATGTCAAAATGGGTAAAACTTCATTATAGTTCGATTTCCCACGTTTTCAATGTGAAGTTAAGGCTTAAAACAACTATTTCTAGTCACAATAAGCTTTGTGAAAGCTTTAATGATTATACTCGGCTTGTTTATTTTCAAAACTCCTAGTTTGATTATTTATGTCAAAATGGGTAAAACTTTATTATAGTTCAATTTCCCACGTTTCCAATGTGAAGTTAAGATTTAAAACAACGATCTCTATTAAAAATAAGTGTTTGTAGATAAAATATGTTTATGCTCGTCTTGTTAAATTTTAAAACTATTAGAACTATAATTTTATACAAAATCGTTAAAACTTCATTATCGTCCTATGTCCCACGTTCCCTACGTGAAGTTAAGGCTGAAAACAACGATTTCTAGTCACAATAAGCTTTGTAACATCCTAATGATTATACTCGGCTTGTTTACTTTCAAAACTCTTAGTTTTATTATTTATGTCAAAATGGGTAAAACTTCATTATAGTTCGATTTCCAACGTTTCCAATGTGAAGTTAAGGCTTAAAATAACGATTTCTATTCAAAATAAGCGTTTGTAGATAAAATATGTTTATTCTCAGCTTGTTAAATTTTAAAACTCATATAATTATGATTTTATACAAAATCGTTGAAACTTAATTATCGACCTATTTCCACGCTCCATACGGGAAGTTAAGGGTGAAAACAATGATTTCTAGTCACAATAAGCTTTGTGACATCTTAATGATTATACTCGGCTTGTTTACTTTCAAAACTTTTAGTTTGATTATTTTTGTTAAAATGAATAAAAAGTTCATTATAGTTCGATTTCCCACGTTTTCAATGTGAAGTTAAGGCTTAAAACAACTATTTCTAGTCACAATAAGCTTTGTAACATCTTAATGATTATACTCGGCTTGTTTACTTTCAAAACTCTTAGTTTGATTATTTATGTCAAAATGGGTAAAACTTCATTATAATTCGATTTCCCACGTTTTCAATGTGAAGTTAAGGCTTAAAATTACTATTTCTAGCACAATAAGCTTTGTGAAAGCTTTAATGATTATACTCGGCTTGTTTACTTTCAAAACTCTTATTTTGATTATTTATGTCAAAATGGGTAAAACTTCATTATAGTTCGATTTCCAACGTTTCCAATGTGAAGTTAAGGCTTAAAACAACGATTTCTATTCAAAATAAGCGTTTGTAGATAAAATATGTTTATTCTCGGCTTGTTAAATTTTAAAACTCATATAATTATGATTTTATACAAAATCGTTGAAACTTAATTATCGACCTATTTCCACGCTCCATACGGAAGTTAAGGCTGAAAACAATGATTTCTAGTCACAATAAGCTTTGTGACTTCTTAATGATTATACTCGGCTTGTTTACTTTCAAAACTCTTAGTTTGATTATTTTTGTTAAAATGGATAAAAAGTTCATTATAGTTCGATTCCCACGTTTTCAATGTGAAGTTAAGGGTGAAAACAATGATTTCTAGTCACAATAAGCTTTGTAACATCATAATGATTATACTCGGCTTGTTTACTTTCAAAACTCTTAGTTTGATTATTTATTTCAAAATGGGTAAAACTTCATTATAGTTCGATTTCCCACGTTTTCAATGTGAAGTTAAGGCTTAAAACAACTATTTCTATTCACAATAAGCTTTGTGAAAGCTTTAATGATTATACTCGGCTTGTTTATTTTCAAAACTCCTAGTTTGATTATTTATGTCAAAATGGGTAAAACTTCATTATAGTTTAATTTCCCACGTTTCCAATGTGAAGTTAAGGTTTAAAATAACGATCTCTATTAAAAATAAGCGTTGGTAGATAAAATATGTTTATGCTCGTCTTGTTAAATTTTAAAACTATTAGAACTATGATTTTATACAAAATCGTTAAAACTTCATTATCCTCCTATGTCCCACGTTCCCTACGTGAAGTTAAGTTGAAAATAACGATTTCTAGTCACAATAAGCTTTGTAACATCCTAATGATTTTATTCGGCTTGTTTACTTTCAAAACTCTTAGTTTGATTATATATGTCAAAATGGGTAAAAGTTCATTATTGTTCGATTTCCAACATTTTCAATGTGAAGTTAAGGATAAAAACAACTATTTCTAGTCACAATAAGCTTTGTGAAAGCTTTAATGATTAAATTCGGCTTGTTTACTTTTAAAATTCTTAATTTGATTATTTATGTCAAAATGGCTAAAAGATCATTATAGTTCAATTTCCAACGTTTCCAATGTGAAGTTAAGGTTTAAAACAACGATCTCTATTAAAAATAAGCGTTTTTAGATAAAATATGTTTATGCTCGTTTTTTTAAATTTTAAAACTATTAGAACTATTATTTCATACAAAATCGTTAAAACTTCATTATCGTCCTATGTCCCACGTTCCCTACGTGAAGTTAAGGCTGAAAACAACGATTTCTAGTCACAATAAACTTTGTAACATCCTAATGATTTTATTCGGCTTGTTTACTTTCAAAACTCTTAGTTTGATTATATATTTCAAAATGGGTAAAAGTTCATTATTGTTCGATTTCCAACATTTTCAATTTGAAGTTAAGGCTAAAAACAACTATTTCTAGTCACAATAAGCTTTGTGAAAGCTTTAATGATTAAACTCGGCTTGTTTACTTTGAAAACTCTTAGTTTGATTATTTGTAACAAAATGGGTAAAAGATCATTATAGTTCAATTTCCAACGTTTTCAATGTGAAGTTAAGGCTTAAAACAACGATTTCTATTTAAAATAAGCGTTTGTGGATAAAATATGTTTATTCTCGGCTTGTTAAATTTTAAAACTCATATAATTATGATTTTATACAAAATCGTTGAAACTTAATTATCGACCTATTTCCACGTTCCCTACGGGAAGTTAAGGCTGAAAACAATAGTTTCTAGTCACAATAAGCTTTGTGACATCTTAATGATTATACTCGGCTTGTTTACTTTCAAAACTCTTAGTTTGATTATTTATGTCAAAATGGGTAAAACTTCATTATAGTTCGATTTCCCACGTTTTCAATGTGAAGTTAAGGCTTAAAACAACTATTTCTATTCACAATAAGCTTTGTGAAAGCTTTAATGATTATACTCGGCTTGTTTATTTTCAAAACTCCTGGTTTGATTATTTATGTCAAAATGGGTAAAACTTCATTATAGTTCAATTTCCCACGTTTCCAATGTGAAGTTAAGGTTTAAAATAACGATCTCTATTAAAAATAAGCGTTTGTAGATAAAATATGTTTATGCTCGTCTTGTTAAATTTTAAAACTATTAGAACTATGATTTTACACAAAATCGTTAAAACTTCATTATCCTCCTATGTCCCACGTTCCCTACGTGAAGTTAAGGTTGAAAATAACGATTTCTAGTCACAATAAGCTTTGTAACATCCTAATGATTTTATTCGGCTTGTTTACTTTCAAAACTCTTAGTTTGATTATATATGTCAAAATGGGTAAAAGTTCATTATTGTTCGATTTCCAACATTTTCAATGTGAAGTTAAGGATAAAAACAACTATTTCTAGTCACAATAAGCTTTGTGAAAGCTTTAATGATTAAATTCGGCTTGTTTACTTTTAAAATTCTTAATTTGATTATTTATGTCAAAATGGCTAAAAGATCATTATAGTTCAATTTCCAACGTTTCCAATGTGAAGTTAAGGTTTAAAACAACGATTTCTATTAAAAATAAGCGTTTTTAGATAAAATATGTTTATGCTCGCTCGTTTTTTAAATTTTAAAACTATTAGAACTATTATTTCATACAAAATCGTTAAAACTTCATTATCGTCCTATGTCCCACGTTCCCTACGTGAAGTTAAGGCTGAAAACAACGATTTCTAGTCACAATAAACTTTGTAACATCTTAATGATTTTATTCGGCTTGTTTACTTTCAAAACTCTTAGTTTGATTATATATTTCAAAATGGGTAAAAGTTCATTATTGTTCGATTTCCAACATTTTCAATTTGAAGTTAAGGCTAAAAACAACTATTTCTAGTCACAATAAGCTTTGTGAAAGCTTTAATGATTAAACTCGGCTTGTTTACTTTGAAAACTCTTAGTTTGATTATTTGTAACAAAATGGGTAAAAGATCATTATAGTTCAATTTCCAACGTTTTCAATGTGAAGTTAAGGCTTAAAACAACGATTTCTATTTAAAATAAGCGTTTGTGGATAAAATATGTTTATTCTCGGCTTGTTAAATTTTAAAACTCATATAATTATGATTTTATACAAAATCGTTGAAACTTAATTATCGACCTATTTCCACGTTCCTACGGAAGTTAAGGCTGAAAACAATAGTTTCTAGTCACAATAAGCTTTGTGACATCTTAATGATTATACTCGGCTTGTTTACTTTCAAAACTCTTAGTTTGATTATTTATGTCAAAATGGGTAAAACTTCATTATAGTTCGATTTCCCACGTTTTCAATGTGAAGTTAAGGCTTAAAACAACTATTTCTATTCACAATAAGCTTTGTGAAAGCTTTAATGATTATACTCGGCTTGTTTATTTTCAAAACTCCTGGTTTGATTATTTATGTCAAAATGGGTAAAACTTCATTATAGTTCAATTTCCCACGTTTCCAATGTGAAGTTAAGGTTTAAAATAACGATCTCTATTAAAAATAAGCGTTGGTAGATAAAATATGTTTATGCTCGTCTTGTTAAATTTTAAAACTATTAGAACTATGATTTTACACAAAATCGTTAAAACTTCATTATCCTCCTATGTCCCACGTTCCCTACGTGAAGTTAAGGTTGAAAATAACGATTTCTAGTCACAATAAGCTTTGTAACATCCTAATGATTTTATTCGGCTTGTTTACTTTCAAAACTCTTAGTTTGATTATATATGTCAAAATGGGTAAAAGTTCATTATTGTTCGATTTCCAACATTTTCAATGTGAAGTTAAGGATAAAAACAACTATTTGTAGTCACAATAAGCTTTGTGAAAGCTTTAATGATTAAATTCGGCTTGTTTACTTTTAAAATTCTTAATTTGATTATTTATGTCAAAATGGCTAAAAGATCATTATAGTTCAATTTCCAACGTTTCCAATGTGAAGTTAAGGTTTAAAACAACGATCTCTATTAAAAATAAGCGTTTTTAGATAAAATATGTTTATGCTCGTTTTTTAAATTTTAAAACTATTAGAACTATTATTTCATACAAAATCGTTAAAACTTCATTATCGTCCTATGTCCCACGTTCCCTACGTGAAGTTAAGGCTGAAAACAACGATTTCTAGTCACAATAAACTTTGTAACATCCTAATGATTTTATTCGGCTTGTTTACTTTCAAAACTCTTAGTTTGATTATATATTTCAAAATGGGTAAAAGTTCATTATTGTTCGATTTCCAACATTTTCAATGTGAAGTTAAGGCTAAAAACAACTATTTCTAGTCACAATAAGCTTTGTGAAAGCTTTAATGATTAAACTCGGCTTGTTTACTTTGAAAACTCTTAGTTTGATTATTTGTAACAAAATGGGTAAAAGATCATTATAGTTCAATTTCCAACGTTTTCAATGTGAAGTTAAGGCTTAAAACAACGATTTCTATTTAAAATAAGCGTTTGTGGATAAAATATGTTTATTCTCGGCTTGTTAAATTTTAAAACTCATATAATTATGATTTTAAACAAAATCGTTGAAACTTAATTATCGACCTATTTCCACGTTCCCTACGGAAGTTAAGGCTGAAAACAATAGTTTCTAGTCACAATAAGCTTTGTGACATCTTAATGATTATACTCGGCTTGTTTACTTTCAAAACTCTTAGTTTGATTATTTATGTCAAAATGGGTAAAACTTCATTATAGTTCGATTTCCCACGTTTTCAATGTGAAGTTAAGGCTTAAAACAACTATTTCTAGTCACAATAAGCTTTGTGAAAGCTTTAATGATTATACTCGGCTTGTTTATTTTCAAAACTCCTAGTTTGATTATTTATGTCAAAATGGGTAAAACTTTATTATAGTTCAATTTCCCACGTTTCCAATGTGAAGTTAAGATTTAAAACAACGATCTCTATTAAAAATAAGTGTTTGTAGACAAAATATGTTTATGCTCGTCTTGTTAAATTTTAAAACTATTAGAACTATAATTTTATACAAAATCGTTAAAACTTCATTATCGTCCTATGTCGCACGTTCCCTACGTGAAGTTAAGGCTGAAAACAACGATTTCTAGTCACAATAAGCTTTGTAACATCCTAATGATTATACTCGGCTAGTTTACTTTCAAAACTCTTAGTTTTATTATTTATGTCAAAATGGGTAAAACTTCATTATAGTTCGATTTCCAACGTTTCCAATGTGAAGTTAAGGCTTAAAATAACGATTTCTATTCAAAATAAGCGTTTGTAGATAAAATATGTTTATTCTCACTTGTTAAATTTTAAAACTCATATAATTATGATTTTATACAAAATCGTTGAAACTTAATTATCGACCTATTTCCACGCTCCATACGGGAAGTTAAGGGTGAAAACAATGATTTCTAGTCACAATAAGCTTTGTGACATCTTAATGATTATACTCGGCTTGTTTACTTTCAAAACTCTTAGTTTGATTATTTTCGTTAAAATGGATAAAAAGTTCATTATAGTTCGATTTCCCACGTTTTCAATGTGAAGTTAAGGCTTAAAACAACTATTTCTAGTCACAATAAGCTTTGTAACATCTTAATGATTATACTCGGCTTGTTTACTTTCAAAACTCTTAGTTTGATTATTTATGTCAAAATGGGTAAAACTTCATTATAATTCGATTTCCCACGTTTTTAATGTGAAGTTAAGGCTTAAAATTACTACTTCTAGCCACAATAAGCTTTGTGAAAGCTTTAATGATTATACTTGGCTTGTTTACTTTCAAAACTCTTATTTTGATTATTTATGTCAAAATGGGTAAAACTTCAATATAGTTCGATTTCCAACGTTTCCAATGTGAAGTTAAGGCTTAAAACAACGATTTCTATTCAAAATAAGCGTTTGTAGATAAAATATGTTTATTCTCGACTTGTTAAATTTTAAAACTCATATAATAATGATTTTATACAAAATCGTTGAAACTTAATTATCGACCTATTTCCACGCTCCATACGGGAAGTTAAGGCTGAAAACAATGATTTCTTGTCACAATAAGCTTTGTGACTTCTTAATGATTATACTCGGCTTGTTTACTTTCAAAACTCTTAGTTTGATTATTTTTTTTAAAATGGATAAAAAGTTCATTATAGTTCGATTTCCCACGTTTTCAACGTGAAGTTAAGGGTGAAAACAATGATTTCTAGTCACAATAAGCTTTGTAACATCATAATGATTATACTCGGCTTGTTTACTTTCAAAACTCTTAGTTTGATTATTTATTTCAAAATGGGTAAAACTTCATTATAGTTCGATTTCCCACGTTTTCAATGTGAAGTTAAGGCTTAAAACAACTATTTCTAGTCACAATAAGCTTTGTGAAAGCTTTAATGATTATACTCGGCTTGTTTATTTTCAAAACTCCTAGTTTGATTATTTATGTCAAAATGGGTAAAACTTCATTATAGTTCAATTTCCCACGTTTCCAATGTGAAGTTAAGGTTTAAAATAACGATCTCTATTAAAAATAAGCGTTGGTAGATAAAATATGTTTATGTTCGTCTTGTTAAATTTTAAAACTATTAGAACTATGATTTTATACAAAATCGTTAAAACTTCATTATCCTCCTATGTCCCACGTTCCCTACGTGAAGTTAAGGTTGAAAATAACGATTTCTAGTCACAATAAGCTTTGTAACATCCTAATGATTTTATTCGGCTTGTTTACTTTCAAAACTCTTAGTTTGATTATATATGTCAAAATGGGTAAAAGTTCATTATTGTTCGATTTCCAACATTTTCAATGTGAAGTTAAGGATAAAAACAACTATTTCTAGTCACAATAAGCTTTGTGAAAGCTTTAATGATTAAATTCGGCTTGTTTACTTTTAAAATTCTTAGTTTGATTATTTATGTCAAAACGGCTAAAAGATCATTATAGTTCAATTTCCAACGTTTCCAATGTCAAGTTAAGGTTTAAAACAACGATCTCTATTAAAAATAAGCGTTTTTAGATAAAATATGTTTATGCTCGTTTTTTAAATTTTAAAACTATTAGAACTATTATTTCATACAAAATCGTTAAAACTTCATTATCGTCCTATGTCCCAAGTTCCCTACGTGAAGTTAAGGCTTTGAAAACAACGATTTCTAGTCACAATAAACTTTGTAACATCCTAATGATTTTATTCGGCTTGTTTACTTTCAAAACTCTTAGTTTGATTATATATTTCAAAATGGGTAAAAGTTCATTATTGTTCGATTTCCAACATTTTCAATTTGAAGTTAAGGCTAAAAACAACTATTTCTAGTCACAATAAGCTTTGTGAAAGCTTTAATGATTAAACTCGGCTTGTTTACTTTGAAAACTCTTAGTTTGATTATTTGTATCAAAATGGGTAAAAGATCATTATAGTTCAATTTCCAACATTTTCAATGTGAAGTTAAGGCTTAAAACAACGATTTCTATTTAAAATAAGCGTTTGTGGATAAAATATGTTTATTCTCGGCTTGTTAAATTTTAAAACTCATATAATTATGATTTTAAACAAAATCGTTGAAACTTAATTATCGACCTATTTCCACGCTCCCTACGGGAAGTTAAGGCTGAAAACAATAGTTTCTAGTCACAATAAGCTTTGTGACATCTTAATGATTATACTCGGCTTGTTTACTTTCAAAACTCTTAGTTTGATTATTTATGTCAAAATGGGTAAAACTTCATTATAGTTCGATTTCCCACGTTTTCAATATGAAGTTAAGGCTTAAAACAACTATTTCTAGTCACAATAAGCTTTGTGAAAGCTTTAATGATTATACTCAGCTTGTTTATTTTCAAAACTCCTAGTTTGATTATTTATGTCAAAATGGGTAAAACTTTATTATAGTTCAATTTCCCACGTTTCCAATGTGAAGTTAAGATTTAAAACAACGATCTCTATTAAAAATATGTGTTTGTAGACAAAATATGTTTATGCTCGTCTTGTAAAATTTTAAAACTATTAGAACTATAATTTTATACAAAATCGTTAAAACTTCATTATCGTCCTATGTCCCACGTTCCCTACGTGAAGTTAAGGCTGAAAACAACGATTTCTAGTCACAATAAGTTTTGTAACATCCTAATGATTTTATTCGGCTTGTTACTTTCAAAACTCTTAGTTTGATTATATATGTCAAAATGGGTAAAACTTCATTATAATTCGATTTCCCACGTTTTCAATGTGAAGTTAAGGCTTAAAATTACTTTTTCTAGTCACAATAAGCTTTGTGAAAGCTTTAATGATTATACTCGGCTTGTTTACTTTCAAAACTCTTATTTTGATTATTTATGTCAAAATGGGTAAAACTTCATTATAGTTCGATTTCCAACGTTTCCAATGTGAAATTAAGGCTTAAAACAACGATTTCTATTCAAAATAAGCGTTTGTAGATAAAATATGTTTATTCTCGGCTTTTTAATTTTAAAACTCATATAATTATGATTTTATACAAAATCGTTGAAACTTAATTATCGACCTATTTCCACGCTCCATACGGGAAGTTAAGGCTGAAAACAATGATTTCTAGTCACAATAAGCTTTGTGACTTCTTAATGATTATACTCGGCTTGTTTACTTTCAAAACTCTTAGTTTGATTATTTTTGTTAAAATGGATAAAAAGTTCATTATAGTTCGATTTCCCACGTTTTCAATGTGAAGTTAAGGGTGAAAACAATGATTTCTAGTCACAATAAGCTTTGTAACATCATAATGATTATACTCGGCTTGTTTACTTTCAAAACTCTTAGTTTGATTATTTATTTCAAAATGGGTAAAACTTCATTATAGTTCGATTTCCCACGTTTTCAATGTGAAGTTAAGGCTTAAAACAACTATTTCTAGTCACAATAAGCTTTGTGAAAGCTTTAATGATTATACTCGGCTTGTTTATTTTCAAAACTCCTAGTTTGATTATTTATGTCAAAATGGGTAAAACTTCATTATAGTTCAATTTCCCACGTTTCCAATGTGAAGTTAAGGTTTAAAATAACGATCTCTATTAAAAATAAGCGTTGGTAGATAAAATATGTTTATGCTCGTCTTGTTAAATTTTAAAACTATTAGAACTATGTTTTTACAAAATCGTTAAAACTTCATTATCCTCCTATGTCCCACGTTCCCTACGTGAAGTTAAGGTTGAAAATAACGATTTCTAGTCACAATAAGCTTTGTAACATCCTAATGATTTTATTCGGCTTGTTTACTTTCAAAACTCTTAGTTTGATTATATATGTCAAAATGGGTAAAAGTTCATTATTGTTCGATTTCCAACATTTTCAATGTGAAGTTAAGGATAAAAACAACTATTTCTAGTCACAATAAGCTTTGTGAAAGCTTTAATGATTAAATTCTCGCTTGTTTACTTTTAAAATTCTTAGTTTGATTATTTATGTCAAAATGGCTAAAAGATCATTATAGTTCAATTTCCAACGTTTCCAATGTGAAGTTAAGGTTTAAAACAACGATCTCTATTAAAAATAAGCGTTTTTAGATAAAATATGTTTATGCTCGTTTTTTAAATTTTAAAACTATTAGAACTATTATTTCATACAAAATCGTTAAAACTTCATTATCGTACTATGTCCCACGTTCCCTACGTGAAGTTAAGGCTGAAAACAACGATTTCTAGTCACAATAAACTTTGTAACATCCTAATGATTTTATTCGGCTTGTTTACTTTCAAAACTCTTAGTTTGATTATATATTTCAAAATGGGTAAAAGTTCATTATTGTTCGATTTCCAACATTTTCAATTTGAAGTTAAGGCTAAAAACAACTATTTCTAGTCACAATAAGCTTTGTGAAAGCTTTAATGATTAAACTCGGCTTGTTTACTTTGAAAACTCTTAGTTTGATTATTTGTAACAAAATGGGTAAAAGATCATTATAGTTCAATTTCCAACGTTTTCAATGTGAAGTTAAGGCTTAAAACAACGATTTCTATTTAAAATAAGCGTTTGTGGATAAAATATGTTTATTCTCGGCTTGTTAAATTTTAAAACTCATATAATTATGATTTTATACAAAATCGTTGAAACTTAATTATCGACCAATTTCCACGTTCCCTACGGGAAGTTAAGGCTGAAAACAATAGTTTCTAGTCACAATAAGCTTTGTGACATCTTAATGATTATACTCGGCTTGTTTACTTTCAAAACTCTTAGTTTGATTATTTATGTCAAAATGTCTAAAACTTCATTATAGTTCGATTTCCAACGTTTCCAATGTGAAGTTAAGGCTAAAACAACGATTTCTATTCAAAATAAGCGTTTGTAGATAAAATATATTTATTCTCGGCTTGTTAAATTTTAAAACTCATATAATTATGATTTTATAGAATATCGTTGAAACTTAATTATCGACCTATTTCCACGCTCCATACGTGAAGTTAAGGCTTAAAACAATTATTTCAAGTCACAATAAGCTTTGTGACATCTTAATGATTATACTCGGCTTTTTTACTTTCAAAACTCTTAGTTTGATTATTTTTGTTAAAATAGATAAAACTTCATTATAGTTCGATTTCCCACGTTTTCAATGTGAAGTTAAGGCTTAAAACAACTATTTCTAGTCACAATAAGCTTTGTAGCATCTTAATGATTATACTCGGCTTGTTTACTTTCAAAACTCTTAGTTTGATTATTTATGTCAAAATGGGTAAAACTTCATTATAGTTCGATTTCCCAGGTTTTCAATGTGAAGTTAAGGCTTAAAAAACTATTTCTAGTCCCAATATGCTTTGTGAAAGCTTTAATGATTATACTCGGCTTGTTTATTTTCAAAACTCCTAGTTTGATTATTTATGTCAAAATGGGTAAAACTTCATTATAGTTTAATTTTCCACATTTCCAATGTGAAGTTAAGGTTTAAAACAACGATCTCTATTAAAAATAAGCGTTTGTAGATAAAATATGTTTATGCTCGTCATGTTAAATTTTAAAAATATTAGAACTCCGATTTTACACAAAATCGTTAAAACTTCATTATCGTCCTATGTCCCACGTTCCCTACGTGAAGTTAAGGCTGAAAATAACGATTTCTAGTAACAATAAGCTTTGTAACATCGTAATGATTTTATTCGGCTTGTTTACTTTCAAAACTCTTAGTTTGATTATATATGTCAAAATGGGTAAAAGATCATTATTGTTTGATTTCTAACGTTTTCAATGTGAAGTTAAGGATAAAAACAACTATTTCTAGTCACAATAAGCTTTGTGAAAGCTTTAATGATTAAACTCGGCTTCTTTACTTTGAAAATTTTTAATTTTATTATTTGTATCAAAATGGGTAAAAGATCTTTATAGTTCAATTTCCAACGTTTCCAATGTGAAGTTAAGGTTTAAAACAACGATTTCTATTAAAAATAAGCGTTTTTAGATAAAATATGTTCATGCTCGTCTTGTTAAATTTTAAAACTATTAGAACAATGATTTTATAAAAAATCGTTAAAACTTCATTATCGTCCTATGTCCCACGTTCCCTACGAGAAGTTAAGGCTAAAAACAACGATTTCTAGTCACAATAAGCTTTGTGACATCTTAATGAGTTTACTCGGGTTGTCTACTTTCAAAACTCTTAGTTTGATTATTTATATCAAAATGGGTAAAACTTCATTATAGTTCGATTTCCCACGTTTTCAATGTGAAGTTAAGGCTTAAAATTACTATTTCTAGTCACAATAAGCTTTGTGAAAGCTTTAATGATTATACTCGGCTTGTTTAACTTTCAAAACTCTTATTTTGATTATTTATGTTAAAATGGGTAAAACTTCATTATAGTTCGATTTCCAACGTTTCCAATGTGAAGTTAAGGCTTAAAACAACGATTTCTATTCAAAATAAGCGTTTGTAGATAAAATATGTTTATTCTCGACTTGTTAAATTTTAAAACTCATATAATTATGATTTTATACAAAATCATTGAAACTTAATTATCGACCTATTTCCACGCTCCATACGGGAAGTTAAGGCTGAAAACAATGATTTCTAGTCACAATAAGCTTTGTGACATCTTAATGATTATACTCGGCTTGTTTACTTTCAAAACTCTTAGTTTGATTATTTTTCTTAAAATGGATAAAAAGTTCATTATAGTTCGATTTCCCACGTTTTCAATGTGAAGTTAAGGCTTAAAACAACTATTTCTAGTCACAATAAGCTTTGTAACATCTTAATGATTATACTCGGCTTGTTTACTTTCAAAACTCTTAGTTTGATTATTTATGTCAAAATGGGTAAAACTTCCTTATAGTTCGATTTCCCACGTTTTCAATGTGAAGTTAAGGCTTAAAAAACTATTTCTAGTCCCAATATGCTTTGTGAAAGCTTTAATGATTATACTCGGCTTGTTTATTTTCAAAACTCCTAGTTTGATTATTTATGTCAAAATGGGTAAAACTTCATTATAGTTCAATTTTCCACGTTTCCAATGTGAAGTTAAGGTTTAAAACAACGATCTCTATTAAAAATAAGCGTTGGTAGATAACATATGTTTATGCTCGTCTTGTTAAATTTTAAAACTATCAGAACTATGATTTTATACAAAATCGTTAAAACTTGATTATCATCCAATGTCCCACGTTCCCTACGTGAAGTTAAGGCTGAAAATAACGATTTCTAGTCACAATAAGGTTTGTAACATCCTAATGATTTTATTCGGCTTGTTACTTTCAAAACTCTTAGTTTGAATATATATGTCAAAATGGGTAAAAGTTCATTATTGTTCGATTTCCAACGTTTTCAATGTGAAGTTAAGGCTTAAAAACAACTATTTCTAGTCACAATAAGCTTTGTAACATCTTAATGATTATACTCGGCTTGTTTACTTTCAAAACTCTTAGGTTGATTATTTATGTCCCAATGGGTAAAACTTCATTATAGTTCGATTTCCCAGTTTTCAATGTGAAGTTAAGGCTTAAAACAACTATTTCTAGTCACAATAAGCTTTGTGAAAGCTTTAATGATTATACTCGGCTTGTTTATTTTCAAAACTCCTAGTTTTATTATTTATGTCAAAAAGGGTAAAACTTCATTATAGTTCAATTTCCCACGTTTCCAA
Source organism: Stephania japonica (assembly GCA_039657345.1). NCBI lineage: Eukaryota > Viridiplantae > Streptophyta > Magnoliopsida > Ranunculales > Menispermaceae > Stephania > Stephania japonica. The sequence continues at coordinate 26,930,546 of CM077558.1, read as the reverse complement.
TTTGAAGTTAATGTTTAAAACAACCATCTCTATTAAAAATAAGCGTTTGTAGATAAAATATGTTTATGCTCGTCTTGTTAAATTTTAAAACTATTAGAACTATAATTTTATACAAAATCGTTAAAACTTCATTATCGTCCTATGTCCCACGTTCCCTACGTGAAGTTAAGGCTGAAAACAATGATTTCTAGTCTTAATAAGCTTTGTAACATCCCAATGATTTTATTCGGCTTGTTTACTTTCAAAACTCTTAGTTTGATTATATATTTCAAAATGGGTAAAAGTTCATTATTGTTCGATTTCCAATGTTTTCATGTGAAGTTAAGGCTAAAAACAACTATTTCTAGTCACAATAAGCTTTGTGAAAGCTTTAATGATTAAACTCGGATTGTTTACTTTGAAAACTCTTAGTTTGATTATTTGTATCAAAATGGGTAAAGATCATTATAGTTCAATTTCCAACGTTTCCAATGTGAAGTTAAGGCTTAAAACAACGATTTCTATTTAAAATAAGCGTTTGTGAATAAAACATGTTTATTCTCGGCATGTTAAATTTTAAAACTCATATAATTATGATTTTATACAAAATCGTTGAAACTTAATTATCGACCTATTTCCACGCTCCATACGGGAAGTTAAGGGTGAAAACAATGATTTCTAGTCACAATAAGCTTTGTGACATCTTAATGATTATACTCGGCTTGTTTACTTTCAAAACTCTTAGTTTGATTATTTTCGTTAAAATGGATAAAAAGTTCATTATAGTTCGATTTCCCACGTTTTCAATGTGAAGTTAAGGCTTAAAACAACTATTTCTAGTCACAATAAGCTTTGTAACATCTTAATGATTATACTCGGCTTGTTTACTTTCAAAACTCTTAGTTTGATTATTTATGTCAAAATGGGTAAAACTTCATTATAATTCGATTTCCCACGTTTTCAATGTGAAGTTAAGGCTTAAAATTACTATTTCTAGTCACAATAAGCTTTGTGAAAGCTTTAATGATTATACTCGGCTTGTTTACTTTCAAAACTCTTATTTTGATTATTTATGTCAAAATGGGTAAAACTTCAATATAGTTCGATTTCCATCGTTTCCAATGTGAAGTTAAGGCTTAAAACAACGATTTCTATTCAAAATAAGCGTTTGTAGATAAAATATGTTTATTCTCGGCTTGTTAAATTTTAAAACTCATATAATTATGATTTTATACAAAATCGTTGAAACTTAATTATCGACCTATTTCCACGCTCCATACGGGAAGTTAAGGCTTTGAAAACAATGATTTCTAGTCACAATAAGCTTTGTGACTTCTTAATTATTATACTCGGCTTGTTTACTTTCAAAACTCTTAGTTTGATTATTTTTGTTAAAATGGATAAAAAGTTCATTATAGTTCGATTTCCCACGTTTTCAATGTGAAGTTAAGGGTGAAAACAATGATTTCTAGTCACAATAAGCTTTGTAACATCATAATGATTATACTCGGCTTGTTTACTTTCAAAACTCTTAGTTTGATTATTTATTTCAAAATGGGTAAAACTTCATTATAGTTCAATTTTCCACGTTTTCAATGTGAAGTTAAGGCTTAAAACAACTATTTCTAGTCACAATAAGCTTTGTGAAAGCTTTGATGATTATACTCGGCTTGTTTATTTTCAAAACTCCTAGTTTGATTATTTATGTCAAAATGGGTAAAACTTCATTATAGTTCAATTTCCCACGTTTCCAATGTGAAGTTAAGGTTTAAAATAACGATCTCTATTAAAAATAAGCGTTGGTAGATAAAATACGTTTATGCTCCTCTTGTGAAATTTTAAAACTATTAGAACTATGATTTTACACAAAATCGTTAAAACTTCATTATCCTCCTATGTCCCACGTTCCCTACGTGAAGTTAAGGTTGAAAATAACGATTTCTAGTCACAATAAGCTTTGTAACATACTAATGATTTTATTCGGCTTGTTTACTTTCAAAACTCTTAGTTTGATTATATATGTCAAAATGGGTAAAAGTTCATTATTGTTCAATTTCCAACATTTTCAATGTGAAGTTAAGGATAAAAACAACTATTTCTAGTCACAATAAGCTTTGTGAAAGCTTTAATGATTAAATTCGGCTTGTTTACTTTTAAAATTCTTAGTTTGATTATTTATGTCAAAATGGCTAAAAGATCATTATAGTTCAATTTCCAACGTTTCCAATGTGAAGTTAAGGTTTAAAACAACGATCTCTATTAAAAATAAGCGTTTTTAGATAAAATATGTTTATGCTCATTTTTTAAATTTTAAAACTATTAGAACTATTATTTCATACAAAATCGTTAAAACTTCATTATCGTCCTATGTCCCACGTTCCCTACGTGAAGTTAAGGCTGAAAACAACGATTTCTAGTCACAATAAACTTTGTAACATCCTAATGATTTTATTCGGCTTGTTTACTTTCAAAACTTTTAGTTTGATTATATATTTCAAAATGGGTAAAAGTTCATTATTGTTCGATTTCCAACATTTTCAATTTGAAGTTAAGGCTAAAAACAACTATTTCTAGTCACAATAAGCTTTGTGAAAGCTTTAATGATTAAACTCGGCTTGTTTACTTTGAAAACTCTTTGTTCGATTATTTGTAACAAAATGGGTAAAATATCATTATAGTTCAATTTCCAACGTTTTCAATGTGAAGTTAAGGCTTAAAACAACGATTTCTATTTAAAATAAATAAGCGTTTGTGGATAAAATATGTTTATTCTCGGCATGTTAAATTTTAAAACTCATATAATTATGATTTTATACAAAATCGTTGAAACTTAATTATCGACCAATTTCCACGTTCCCTACGGGAAGTTAAGGCTGAAAACAATAGTTTCTAGTCACAATAAGCTTTGTGACATCTTAATGATTATACTCGGCTTGTTTACTTTCAAAACTCTTAGTTTGATTATTTATGTCAAAATGGGTAAAACTTCATTATAGTTCGATTTCCCACGTTTTCAATGTGAAGTTAAGGCTTAAAACAACTATTTCTAGTCACAATTAGCTTTGTGAAAGCTTTAATGATTATACTCGGCTTGTTTATTTTCAAAACTCCTAGTTTGATTATTATGTCAAAATGGGTAAAACTTCATTATAGTTCAATTTCCCACGTTTCCAATGTGAAGTTAAGATTTAAAACAACGATCTCTATTAAAAATAAGTGTTTGTAGATAAAATATGTTTATGCTCGTCTTGTTAAATTTTAAAACTATTAGAACTATAATATTATACAAAATCGTTAAAACTTCATTATCGTCCTATGTCCCACGTTCCCTACGTGAAGTTAAGGCTGAAAACAACGATTTCTAGTCACAATAAGCTTTGTAACATCCTAATGATTATACTCGGCTTGTTTACTTTCAAAACTCTTAGTTTGATTATTTATGTCAAAATGGGTAAAACTTCATTATAGTTCGATTTCCAACGTTTCCAATGTGAAGTTAAGGCTTAAAACAACGATTTCTATTCAAAATAAGCGTTTGTAGATAAAATATGTTTATTCTCACTTGTTAAATTTTAAAACTCATATAATTATGATTTTATACAAAATCGTTGAAACTTAATTATCGACCTATTTCCACGCTCCATACGGGAAGTTAAGGGTGAAAACAATGATTTCTAGTCACAATAAGCTTTGTGACATCTTAATGATTATACTCGGCTTGTTTACTTTCAAAACTCTTAGTTTGATTATTTTCGTTAAAATGGATAAAACTTCATTATAGTTCGATTTCCCACGTTTTCAATGTTAAGTTAAGGCTTAAAACAACTATTTTTAATCACGATAAGCTTTGTAACATCTTAATGATTATACTCGGTTTGTTTACTTTCAAAACTCTTAGTTTGATTATTTATGTCAAAATGGGTAGAACTTCATTATAATTCGATTTCCCACGTTTTCAATGTGAAGTTAAGGCATAAAATTATTATTTCTAGTCACAATAAGCTTTGTGAAAGCTTTAATGATTATACTCGGCTTGTTTATTTTCAAAACTCCTAGTTTGATTATTTATGTCAAAATGGGTAAAACTTCATTATAGTTCAATTTCCCACGTTTCCAATGTGAAATTAAGGTTTAAAATAACGATCTCTATTAAAAATAAGCGTTGGTAGATAAAATATGTTTATGCTCGTCTTATTAAATTTTAAAACTATTAGAACTATGATTTTACACAAAATCGTTAAAACTTCATTATCCTCCTATGTCCCACGTTCCCTACGTGAAGTTAAGGTTGAAAATAACGATTTCTAGTCACAATAAGCTTTGTAACATCCTAATGATTTTATTCGGCTTGTTTACTTTCAAAACTCTTAGTTTGATTATATATTTCAAAATGGGTAAAAGTTCATTATTGTTCGATTTCCAACATTTTCAATTTGAAGTTAAGGCTAAAAACAACTATTTCTAGTCACAATAAGCTTTGTGAAAGCTTTAGTGATTAAACTCGGCTTGTTTACTTTGAAAACTCTTTGTTTGATTATTTGTAACAAAATGGGTAAAATATCATTATAGTTCAATTTCCAACGTTTTCAATGTGAAGTTAAGGCTTAAAACAACGATTTCTATTTAAAATAAGCGTTTGTGGATAAAATATGTTTATTCTCGGCATGTTAAATTTTAAAACTCATATAATTATGATTTTATACAAAATCGTTGAAACTTAATTATCGACCAATTTCCACGTTCCCTACGGGAAGTTAAGGCTGAAAACAATAGTTTCTAGTCACAATAAGCTTTGTGACATCTTAATGATTATACTCGGCTTGTTTACTTTCAAAACTCTTAGTTTGATTATTTATGTCAAAATGGGTAAAACTTCATTATAGTTCGATTTCCCACGTTTTCAATGTGAAGTTAAGGCTTAAAACAACTATTTCTAGTCACAATTAGCTTTGTGAAAGCTTTAATGATTATACTCGGCTTGTTTATTTTCAAAACTCCTAGTTTGATTGTTTATGTCAAAATGGGTAAAACTTCATTATAGTTCAATTTCCCACGTTTCCAATGTGAAGTTAAGATTTAAAACAACGATCTCTATTAAAAATAAGTGTTTGTAGATAAAATATGTTTATGCTCGTCTTGTTAAATTTTAAAACTATTAGAACTATAATATTATACAAAATCGTTAAAACTTCATTATCGTCCTATGTCCCACGTTCCCTACGTGAAGTTAAGGCTGAAAACAACGATTTCTAGTCACAATAAGCTTTGTAACATCCTAATGATTATACTCGGCTTGTTTACTTTCAAAACTCTTAGTTTGATTATTTATGTCAAAATGGGTAAAACTTCATTATAGTTCGATTTCCAACGTTTCCAATGTGAAGTTAAGGCTTAAAACAACGATTTCTATTCAAAATAAGCGTTTGTAGATAAAATATGTTTATTCTCAGCTTGTTAAATTTTAAAACTCATATAATTATGATTTTATACAAAATCGTTGAAACTTAATTATCGACCTATTTCCACGCTCCATACGGAAGTTAAGGGTGAAAACAATGATTTCTAGTCACAATAAGCTTTGTGACATCTTAATGATTATACTCGGCTTGTTTACTTTCAAAACTCTTAGTTTGATTATTTTCGTTAAAATGGATAAAAAGTTCATTATAGTTCGATTTCCCACGTTTTCAATGTTAAGTTAAGGCTTAAAACAACTATTTTTAATCACGATAAGCTTTGTAACATCTTAATGATTATACTCGGTTTGTTTACTTTCAAAACTCTTAGTTTGATTATTTATGTCAAAATGGGTAAACTTCATTATAATTCGATTTCCCACGTTTTCAATGTGAAGTTAAGGCATAAAATTATTATTTCTAGTCACAATAAGCTTTGTGAAAGCTTTAATGATTATACTCGGCTTGTTTATTTTCAAAACTCCTAGTTTGATTATTTATGTCAAAATGGGTAAAACTTCATTATAGTTCAATTTCCCACGTTTCCAATGTGAAATTAAGGTTTAAAATAACGATCTCTATTAAAAATAAGCGTTGGTAGATAAAATATGTTTATGCTCGTCTTATTAAATTTTAAAACTATTAGAACTATGATTTTACACAAAATCGTTAAAACTTCATTATCCTCCTATGTCCCACGTTCCTACGTGAAGTTAAGGTTGAAAATAACGATTTCTAGTCACAATAAGCTTTGTAACATCCTAATGATTTTATTCGGCTTGTTTACTTTCAAAACTCTTAGTTTGATTATATATGTCAAAATGGGTAAAAGTTCATTATTGTTCGATTTCCAACATTTTCAATGTGAAGTTAAGGATAAAAACAACTATTTCTAGTCACAATAAGCTTTGTGAAAGCTTTAATGATTAAATTCGGCTTGTTTACTTTTAAAATTCTTAGTTTGATTATTTATGTCAAAATGGCTAAAAGATCATTATAGTTCAATTTCCAACGTTTCCAATGTGAAGTTAAGGTTTAAAACAACGATCTCTATTAAAAATAAGCGTTTTTAGATAAAATATGTTTATGCTCGTTTTTTAAATTTTAAAACTATTCGAACTATTATTTCATACAAAATCGTTAAAACTTCATTATCGTACTATGTCCCACGTTCCCTACGTGAAGTTAAGGCTGAAAACAACGATTTCTAGTCACAATAAACTTTGTAACATCCTAATGATTTTATTCGGCTTGTTTACTTTCAAAACTCTTAGTTTGATTATATATTTCAAAATGGGTAAAAGTTCATTATTGTTCGATTTCCAACATTTTCAATTTGAAGTTAAGGCTAAAAACAACTATTTCTAGTCACAATAAGCTTTGTGAAAGCTTTAATGATTAAACTCGGCTTGTTTACTTTGAAAACTCTTAGTTTGATTATTTGTAACAAAATGGGTAAAAGATCATTATAGTTCAATTTCCAACGTTTTCAATGTGAAGTTAAGGCTTAAAACAACGATTTCTATTTAAAATAAGCGTTTGTGGATAAAATATGTTTATTCTCGGCTTGTTAAATTTTAAAACTCATATAATTATGATTTTATACAAAATCGTTGAAACTTAATTATCGACCAATTTCCACGTTCCCTACGGAAGTTAAGGCTGAAAACAATAGTTTCTAGTCACAATAAGCTTTGTGACATCTTAATGATTATACTCAGCTTGTTTACTTACAAAACTCTTAGTTTGATTATTTATGTCAAAATGGGTAAAACTTCATTATAGTTCGATTTCCAACGTTTCCAATGTGAAGTTAAGGCTTAAAATTACTATTTCTAGCCACAATAAGCTTTGTGAAAGCTTTAATGATTATACTCGGCTTGTTTACTTTCAAAACTCTTATTTTGATTATTTATGTCAAAATGGGTAAAACTTCATTATAGTTCGATTTCCAACGTTTCCAATGTGAAGTTAAGGCATAAAACAACGATTTCTATTCAAAATAAGCGTTTGTAGATAAAATATGTTTATTCTCGGCTTGTTAAATTTTAAAACTCATATGATTATGATTTTATACAAAATCGTTGAAACTTAATTATCGACCTATTTCCACGCTCCCATACGGAAGTTAAGGCTGAAAACAATGATTTCTAGTCACAATAAGCTTTGTGACTTCTTAATGATTATACTCGGCTTGTTTACTTTCAAAACTCTTAGTTTGATTATTTTTGTTAAAATGGATAAAAAGTTCATTATAGTTCGATTTCCCACGTTTTCAATGTGAAGTTAAGGGTGAAAACAATGATTTCTAGTCACAATAAGCTTTGTAACATCATAATGATTATACTCGGCTTGTTTACTTTCAAAACTCTTAGTTTGATTATTTATTTCAAAATGGGTAAAACTTCATTATAGTTCGATTTCCCACGTTTTCAATGTGAAGTTAAGGCTTAAAACAACTATTTCTATTCACAATAAGCTTTGTGAAAGCTTTAATGATTATACTCGGCTTGTTTATTTTCAAAACTCCTAGTTTGATTATTTATGTCAAAATGGGTAAAACTTCATTATAGTTCAATTTCCCACGTTTCCAATGTGAAGTTAAGGTTTAAAATAACGATCTCTATTAAAAATAAGCGTTGGTAGATAAAATATGTTTATGCTCGTCTTGTTAAATTTTAAAACTATTAGAACTATGATTTTACACAAAATCGTTAAAACTTCATTATCCTCCTATGTCCCACGTTCCCTACGTGAAGTTAAGGTTGAAAATAACGATTTCTAGTCACAATAAGCTTTGTAACATCCTAATGATTTTATTCGGCTTGTTTACTTTCAAAACTCTTAGTTTGATTATATATGTCAAAATGGGTAAAAGTTCATTATTGTTCGATTTCCAACATTTTCAATGTGAAGTTAAGGATAAAAATAACTATTTCTAGTCACAATAAGCTTTGTGAAAGCTTTAATGATTAAATTCGGCTTGTTTACTTTTAAAATTCTTAATTTGATTATTTATGTCAAAATGGCTAAAAGATCATTATAGTTCAATTTCCAACGTTTCCAATGTGAAGTTAAGGTTTAAAACAACGATCTCTATTAAAAATAAGCGTTTTTAGATAAAATATGTTTACGCTCGTTTTTTTAAATTTTAAAACTATTAGAACTATTATTTCATACAAAATCGTTAAAACTTCCTTATCGTCCTATGTCCCACGTTCCCTACGTGAAGTTAAGGCTGAAAACAACGATTTCTAGTCACAATAAACTTTGTAACATCCTAATGATTTTATTCGGCTTGTTTACTTTCAAAACTCTTAGTTTGATTATATATTTCAAAATGGGCAAAAGTTCATTATTGTTCGATTTCCAACATTTTCAATTTGAAGTTAAGGCTAAAAACAACTATTTCTAGTCACAATAAGCTTTGTGAAAGCTTTAATGATTAAACTCGGCTTGTTTACTTTGAAAACTCTTAGTTTGATTATTTGTAACAAAATGGGTAAAAGATCATTATAGTTCAATTTTCAACGTTTTCAATGTGAAGTTAAGGCTTAAAACAACGATTTCTATTTAAAATAAGCGTTTGTGGATAAAATATGTTTATTCTCGGCTTGTTAAATTTTAAAACTCATATAATTATGATTTTAAACAAAATCGTTGAAACTTAATTATCGACCTATTTCCACGTTCCCTACGGGAAGTTAAGGCTGAAAACAATAGTTTCTAGTCACAATAAGCTTTGTGACATCTTAATGATTATACTCGGCTTGTTTACTTTCAAAACTCTTAGTTTGATTATTTATGTCAAAATGGGTAAAACTTCATTATAGTTCGATTTCCCACGTTTTCAATGTGAAGTTAAGGCTTAAAACAACTATTTCTAGTCACAATAAGCTTTGTGAAAGCTTTAATGATTATACTCGGCTTGTTTATTTTCAAAACTCCTAGTTTGATTATTTATGTCAAAATGGGTAAAACTTTATTATAGTTCAATTTCCCACGTTTCCAATGTGAAGTTAAGATTTAAAACAACGATCTCTATTAAAAATAAGTGTTTGTAGACAAAATATGTTTATGCTCGTCTTGTTAAATTTTAAAACTATTAGAACTATAATTTTATACAAAATCGTTAAAACTTCATTATCGTCCTATGTCCCACGTTCCCTACGTGAAGTTAAGGCTGAAAACAACGATTTCTAGTCACAATAAGCTTTGTAACATCCTAATGATTATACTCGGCTTGTTTACTTTCAAAACTCTTAGGTTGATTATTTATGTCCCAATGGGTAAAACTTCATTATAGTTCGATTTCCCAGGTTTTCAATGTGAAGTTAAGGCTTAAAACAACTATTTCCAGTCACAATAAGCTTTGTGAAAGCTTTAATGATTATACTCGGCTTGTTTACTTTCAAAACTCTTATTTTGATTATTTATGTCAAAATGGGTAAAACTTCATTATAGTTCGATTTCCAACGTTTTCAATGTGAAGTTAAGGCTTAAAACAACTATTTCTAGTCACAATAAGCTTTGTAACATCTTAATGATTATACTCGGCTTGTTTACTTTCAAAACTCTTAGGTTGATTATTTATGTCCCAATGGGTAAAACTTCATTATAGTTCGATTTCCCAGGTTTTCAATGTGAAGTTAAGGCTTAAAACAACTATTTCCAGTCACAATAAGCTTTGTGAAAGCTTTAATGATTATACTCGGCTTGTTTATTTTCAAAACTCCTAGTTTTATTATTTATGTCAAAATGGGTAAAACTTCATTATAGTTCAATTTCCCACGTTTCCAATTTGAAGTTAATGTTTAAAACAACGATCTCTATTAAAAATAAGCGTTTGTAGATAAAATATGTTTATGCTCGTCTTGTTAAATTTTAAAACTATTAGAACTATAATTTTATACAAAATCGTTAAAACTTCATTATCGTCCTATGTCCCACGTTCCCTACGTGAAGTTAAGGCTGAAAACAACGATTTCTAGTCACAATAAGCTTTGTAACATCCTAATGATTATACTCGGCTTGTTTACTTTCAAAACTCTTAGTTTTATTATTTATGTCAAAATGGGTAAAACTTCATTATAGTTCGATTTCCAACGTTTCCAATGTGAAGTTAAGGCTTAAAATAACGATTTCTATTCAAAATAAGCGTTTGTAGATAAAATATGTTTATTCTCACTTGTTAAATTTTAAAACTCATATAATTATGATTTTATACAAAATCGTTGAAACTTAATTATCGACCTATTTCCACGCTCCATACGGGAAGTTAAGGGTGAAAACAATAATTTCTAGTCACAATAAGCTTTGTGACATCTTAATGATTATACTCGGCTTGTTTACTTTCAAAACTCTTAGTTTGATTATTTTCGTTAAAATGGATAAAAAGTTCATTATAGTTCGATTTCCCACGTTTTCAATGTGAAGTTAAGGCTTAAAACAACTATTTCTAGTCACAATAAGCTTTGTAACATCTTAATGATTATACTCGGCTTGTTTACTTTCAAAACTCTTAGTTTGATTATTTATGTCAAAATGGGTAAAACTTCATTATAATTCGATTTCCCACGTTTTTAATGTGAAGTTAAGGCTTAAAATTACTATTTCTAGCCACAATAAGCTTTGTGAAAGCTTTAATGATTATACTTGGCTTGTTTACTTTCAAAACTCTTATTTTGATTATTTATGTCAAAATGGGTAAAACTTCAATATAGTTCGATTTCCAACGTTTCCAATGTGAAGTTAAGGCTTAAAACAACGATTTCTATTCAAAATAAGCGTTTGTAGATAAAATATGTTTATTCTCGGCTTGTTAAATTTTAAAACTCATATAATAATGATTTTATACAAAATCGTTGAAACTTAATTATCGACCTATTTCCACGCTCCATACGGAAGTTAAGGCTGAAAACAATGATTTCTTGTCACAATAAGCTTTGTGACTTCTTAATGATTATACTCGGCTTGTTTACTTTCAAAACTCTTAGTTTGATTATTTTTGTTAAAATGGATAAAAAGTTCATTATAGTTCGATTTCCCACGTTTTCAACGTGAAGTTAAGGGTGAAAACAATGATTTCTAGTCACAATAAGCTTTGTAACATCATAATGATTATACTCGGCTTGTTTACTTTCAAAACTCTTAGTTTGATTATTTATTTCAAAATGGGTAAAACTTCATTATAGTTCGATTTCCCACGTTTTCAATGTGAAGTTAAGGCTTAAAACAACTATTTCTAGTCACAATAAGCTTTGTGAAAGCTTTAATGATTATACTCGGCTTGCTTATTTTCAAAACTCCTAGTTTGATTATTTATGTCAAAATGGGTAAAACTTCATTATAGTTCAATTTCCCACATTTCCAATGTGAAGTTAAGGTTTAAAATAACGATCTCTATTAAAAATAAGCGTTGGTAGGTAAAATATGTTTATGTTCGTCTTGTTAAATTTTAAAACTATTAGAACTATGATTTTACACAAAATCGTTAAAACTTCATTATCCTCCTATGTCCCACGTTCCTACGTGAAGTTAAGGTTGAAAATAACGATTTCTAGTCACAATAAGCTTTGTAACATCCTAATGATTTTATTCGGCTTGTTTACTTTCAAAACTCTTAGTTTGATTATATATGTCAAAATGGGTAAAAGTTCATTATTGTTCGATTTCCAACATTTTCAATGTGAAGTTAAGGATAAAAACAACTATTTCTAGTCACAATAAGCTTTGTGAAAGCTTTAATGATTAAATTCGGCTTGTTTACTTTTAAAATTCTTAGTTTGATTATTTATGTCAAAATGGCTAAAAGATCATTATAGTTCAATTTCCAACGTTTCCAATGTGAAGTTAAGGTTTAAAACAACGATCTCTATTAAAAATAAGCGTTTTTAGATAAAATATGTTTATGCTCGTTTTTTTAAATTTTAAAACTATTAGAACTATTATTTCATACAAAATCGTTAAAACTTCATTATCGTCCTATTTCCCAAGTTCCCTACGTGAAGTTAAGGCTGAAAACAACGATTTCTAGTCACAATAAACTTTGTAACATCCTAATGATTTTATTCGGCTTGTTTACTTTCAAAACTCTTAGTTTGATTATATATTTCAAAATGGGCAAAAGTTCATTATTGTTCGATTTCCAACATTTTCAATTTGAAGTTAAGGCTAAAAACAACTATTTCTAGTCACAATAAGCTTTGTGAAAGCTTCAATGATTAAACTCGGCTTGTTTACTTTGAAAACTCTTAGTTTGATTATTTGTAACAAAAGGGGTAAAAGATCATTATAGTTCAATTTCCAACATTTTCAATGTGAAGTTAAGGCTTAAAACAACGATTTCTATTTAAAATAAGCGTTTGTGGATAAAATATGTTTATTCTCGGCTTGTTAAATTTTAAAACTCATATAATTATGATTTTAAACAAAATCGTTGAAACTTAATTATCGACCTATTTCCACGTTCCCTACGGAAGTTAAGGCTGAAAACAATAGTTTCTAGTCACAATAAGCTTTGTGACATCTTAATGATTATACTCGGCTTGTTTACTTTCAAAACTCTTAGTTTGATTATTTATGTCAAAATGGGTAAAACTTCATTATAGTTCGATTTCCCACGTTTTCAATGTGAAGTTAAGGCTTAAAACAACTATTTCTAGTCACAATAAGCTTTGTGAAAGCTTTAATGATTATACTCAGCTTGTTTATTTTCAAAACTCCTAGTTTGATTATTTATGTCAAAATGGGTAAAACTTTATTATAGTTCAATTTCCCACGTTTCCAATGTGAAGTTAAGATTTAAAACAACGACCTCTATTAAAAATAAGTGTTTGTAGACAAAATATGTTTATGCTCGTCTTGTAAAATTTTAAAACTATTAGAACTATAATTTTATACAAAATCGTTAAAACTTCATTATCGTCCTATGTCCCACGTTCCCTACGTGAAGTTAAGGCTGAAAACAACGATTTCTAGTCACAATAAGTTTTGTAACATCCTAATGATTATACTCGACTTGTTTACTTTCAAAACTCTTAGTTTTATTATTTATGTCAAAATGGGTAAAACTTCATTATAGTTCGATTTCCCACGTTTTCAATGTGAAGTTAAGGCTTAAAACAACTATTTCTAGTCACAATAAGCTTTGTGAAAGCTTTAATGATTATACTCGGCTTGTTTATTTTCAAAACTCCTAGTTTGATTATTTATGTCAAAATGGGTAAAACTTCATTATAGTTCAATTTCCCACGTTTCCAATGTGAAGTTAAGATTTAAAACAACGATCTCTATTAAAAATAAGTGTTTGTAGATAAAATATGTTTATGCTCGTCTTGTTAAATTTTAAAACTATTAGAACTATAATATTATACAAAATCGTTAAAACTTCATTATCGTTCTATGTCCCACATTCCCTACGTGAAGTTAAGGCTGAAAACAACGATTTCTAGTCACAATAAGCTTTGTAACATCCTAATGATTATACTCGGCTTGTTTACTTTCAAAACTCTTAGTTTGATTATTTATGTCAAAATGGGTAAAACTTCATTATAGTTCGATTTCCAACGTTTCCAATGTGAAGTTAAGGCTTAAAACAACGATTTCTATTCAAAATAAGCATTTGTAGATAAAATATGTTTATTCTCAGCTTGTTAAATTTTAAAACTCATATAATTATGATTTTATACAAAATCGTTGAAACTTAATTATCGACCTATTTCCACGCTCTATACGGGAAGTTAAGGGTGAAAACAATGATTTCTAGTCACAATAAGCTTTGTGACATCTTAATGATTATACTCGGCTTGTTTACTTTCAACCTCTTAGTTTGATTATTTTCGTTAAAATGGATAAAAAGTTCAATATAGTTCGATTTCCCACGTTTTCAATGTTAAGTTAAGGCTTAAAACAACTATTTCTAATCACAATAAGCTTTGTAACATCATAATGATTATACTCGCTTGTTTACTTTCAAAACTCTTAGTTTGATTATTTATTTCAAAATGGGTAAAACTTCATTATAATTCGATTTCCCACGTTTTCAATGTGAAGTTAAGGCTTAAAATTACTATTTCTAGTCACAATAAGCTTTGTGAAAGCTTTAATGATTATACTCGGCTTTTTTACTTTCAAAACTCTTATTTTGATTATTTATGTCAAAATGGGTAAAACTTCAATATAGTTCGATTTCCATCGTTTCCAATGTGAAGTTAAGGCTTGAAACAACGATTTCTATTCAAAATAAGCGTTTGTAGATAAAATATGTTTATTCTCGGCTTGTTAAATTTTAAAACTCATATAATTATGATTTTATACAAAATCGTTGAAACTTAATTATCGACCTATTTCCACGCTCCATACGGGAAGTTAAGGCTGAAAACAATGATTTCTAGTCACAATAAGCTTTGTGACTTCTTAATTATTATACTCGGCTTGTTTACTTTCAAAACTCTTAGTTTGATTATTTTTGTTAAAATGGATAAAAAGTTCATTATAGTTCGATTTCCCACGTTTTCAATGTGAAGTTAAGGGTGAAAACAATGATTTCTAGTCACAATAAGCTTTGTAACATCATAATGATTATACTCGGCTTGTTTACTTTCAAAACTCTTAGTTTGATTATTTATTTCAAAATGGGTAAAACTTCATTATAGTTCAATTTTCCACGTTTTCAATGTGAAGTTAAGGCTTAAAACAACTATTTCTAGTCACAATAAGCTTTGTGAAAGCTTTGATGATTATACTCGGCTTGTTTATTTTCAAAACTCCTAGTTTGATTATTTATGTCAAAATGGGTAAAACTTCATTATAGTTCAATTTCCCACGTTTCCAATGTGAAGTTAAGGTTTAAAATAACGATCTCTATTAAAAATAAGCGTTGGTAGATAAAATATGTTTATGCTCGTCTTGTTAAATTTTAAAACTATTAGAACTATGATTTTACACAAAATCGTTAAAACTTCATTATCCTCCTATGTCCCACGTTCCCTACGTGAAGTTAAGGTTGAAAATAACGATTTCTAGTCACAATAAGCTTTGTAACATCCTAATGATTTTATTCGGCTTGTTTACTTTCAAAACTCTTAGTTTGATTATATATGTCAAAATGGGTAAAAGTTCATTATTGTTCGATTTCCAACATTTTCAATGTGAAGTTAAGGATAAAAATAACTATTTCTAGTCACAATAAGCTTTGTGAAAGCTTTAATGATTAAATTCGGCTTGTTTACTTTTAAAATTCTTAATTTGATTATTTATGTCAAAATGGCTAAAAGATCATTATAGTTCAATTTCCAACGTTTCCAATGTGAAGTTAAGGTTTAAAACAACGATCTCTATTAAAAATAAGCGTTTTTAGATAAAATATGTTTACGCTCGTTTTTTTAAATTTTAAAACTATTAGAACTATTATTTCATACAAAATCGTTAAAACTTCCTTATCGTCCTATGTCCCACGTTCCCTACGTGAAGTTAAGGCTGAAAACAACGATTTCTAGTCACAATAAACTTTGTAACATCCTAATGATTTTATTCGGCTTGTTTACTTTCAAAACTCTTAGTTTGATTATATATTTCAAAATGGGCAAAAGTTCATTATTGTTCGATTTCCAACATTTTCAATTTGAAGTTAAGGCTAAAAACAACTATTTCTAGTCACAATAAGCTTTGTGAAAGCTTTAATGATTAAACTCGGCTTGTTTACTTTGAAAACTCTTAGTTTGATTATTTGTAACAAAATGGGTAAAAGATCATTATAGTTCAATTTTCAACGTTTTCAATGTGAAGTTAAGGCTTAAAACAACGATTTCTACTTAAAATAAGCGTTTGTGGATAAAATATGTTTATTCTCGGCTTGTTAAATTTTAAAACTCATATAATTATGATTTTAAACAAAATCGTTGAAACTTAATTATCGACCTATTTCCACGTTCCCTACGGGAAGTTAAGGCTGAAAACAATAGTTTCTAGTCAAAATAAGCTTTGTGACATCTTAATGATTATACTCGGCTTGTTTACTTTCAAAACTCTTAGTTTGATTATTTATGTCAAAATGGGTAAAACTTCATTATAGTTCGATTTCCCACGTTTTCAATGTGAAGTTAAGGCTTAAAACAACTATTTCTAGTCACAATAAGCTTTGTGAAAGCTTTAATGATTATACTCGGCTTGTTTATTTTCAAAACTCCTAGTTTGATTATTTATGTCAAAATGGGTAAAACTTTATTATAGTTCAATTTCCCACGTTTCCAATGTGAAGTTAAGATTTAAAACAACGATCTCTATTAAAAATAAGTGTTTGTAGACAAAATATGTTTATGCTCGTCTTGTTAAATTTTAAAACTATTAGAACTATAATTTTATACAAAATCGTTAAAACTTCATTATCGTCCTATGTCCCACGTTCCCTACGTGAAGTTAAGGCTGAAAACAACGATTTCTAGTCACAATAAGCTTTGTAACATCCTAATGATTATACTCGGCTTGTTTACTTTCAAAACTCTTAGTTTTATTATTTATGTCAAAATAGGTAAAACTTCATTATAGTTCGATTTCCAACGTTTCCAATGTGAAGTTAAGGCTAAAACAACGATTTCTATTCAAAATAAGCGTTTGTAGATAAAATATATTTATTCTCGGCTTGTTAAATTTTAAAACTCATATAATTATGATTTTATAGAATATCGTTGAAACTTAATTATCGACCTATTTCCACGCTCCATACGGGAAGTTAAGGCTGAAAACAATTATTTCAAGTCACAATAAGCTTTGTGACATCTTAATGATTATACTCGGCTTGTTTACTTTCAAAACTCTTAGTTTGATTATTTTTGTTAAAATAGATAAAACTTCATTATAGTTCGATTTCCCACGTTTTCAATGTGAAGTTAAGGCTTAAAACAACTATTTCTAGTCACAATAAGCTTTGTAGCATCTTAATGATTATACTCGGCTTGTTTACTTTCAAAACTCTTAGTTTGATTATTTATGTCAAAATGGGTAAAACTTCATTATAGTTCGATTTCCCAGTTTTCAATGTGAAGTTAAGGCTTAAAAAACTATTTCTAGTCCCAATATGCTTTGTGAAAGCTTTAATGATTATACTCGGCTTGTTTATTTTCAAAACTCCTAGTTTGATTATTTATGTCAAAATGGGTAAAACTTCATTATAGTTTAATTTTCCACATTTCCAATGTGAAGTTAAGGTTTAAAACAACGATCTCTATTAAAAATAAGCGTTTGTAGATAAAATATGTTTATGCTCGTCATGTTAAATTTTAAAAATATTAGAACTCCGATTTTACACAAAATCGTTAAAACTTCATTATCGTCCTATGTCCCACGTTCCCTACGTGAAGTTAAGGCTGAAAATAACGATTTCTAGTAACAATAAGCTTTGTAACATCGTAATGATTTTATTCGGCTTGTTTACTTTCAAAACTCTTAGTTTGATTATATATGTCAAAATGGGTAAAAGATCATTATTGTTTGATTTCTAACGTTTTCAATGTGAAGTTAAGGATAAAAACAACTATTTCTAGTCACAATAAGCTTTGTGAAAGCTTTAATGATTAAACTCGGCTTCTTTACTTTGAAAATTTTTAATTTTATTATTTGTATCAAAATGGGTAAAAGATCTTTATAGTTCAATTTCCAACGTTTCCAATGTGAAGTTAAGGTTTAAAACAACGATTTCTATTAAAAATAAGCGTTTTTAGATAAAATATGTTAATGCTCGTCTTGTTAAATTTTAAAACTATTAGAACAATGATTTTATACAAAATCGTTAAAACTTCATTATCGTCCTATGTCCCACGTTCCCTACGAGAAGTTAAGGCTAAAAACAACGATTTCTAGTCACAATAAGCTTTGTGACATCTTAATGAGTTTACTCGGGTTGTCTACTTTCAAAACTCTTAGTTTGATTATTTATATCAAAATGGGTAAAACTTCATTATAGTTCGATTTCCCACGTTTTCAATGTGAAGTTAAGGCTTAAAATTACTATTTCTAGTCACAATAAGCTTTGTGAAAGCTTTAATGATTATACTCAGCTTGTTAACTTTCAAAACTCTTATTTTGATTATTTATGTTAAAATGGGTAAAACTTCATTATAGTTCGATTTCCAACGTTTCCAATGTGAAGTTAAGGCTTAAAACAACGATTTCTATTCAAAATAAGCGTTTGTAGATAAAATATGTTTATTCTCGACTTGTTAAATTTTAAAACTCATATAATTATGATTTTATACAAAATCATTGAAACTTAATTATCGACCTATTTCCACGCTCCATACGGGAAGTTAAGGCTGAAAACAATGATTTCTAGTCACAATAAGCTTTGTGACATCTTAATGATTATACTCGGCTTGTTTACTTTCAAAACTCTTAGTTTGATTATTTTTCTTAAAATGGATAAAAAGTTCATTATAGTTCGATTTCCCACGTTTTCAATGTGAAGTTAAGGCTTAAAACAACTATTTCTAGTCACAATAAGCTTTGTAACATCTTAATGATTATACTCGGCTTGTTTACTTTCAAAACTCTTAGTTTGATTATTTATGTCAAAATGGGTAAAACTTCCTTATAGTTCGATTTCCCACGTTTTCAATGTGAAGTTAAGGCTTAAAAAACTATTTCTAGTCCCAATATGCTTTGTGAAAGCTTTAATGATTATACTCGGCTTGTTTATTTTCAAAACTCCTAGTTTGATTATTTATGTCAAAATGGGTAAAACTTCATTATAGTTCAATTTTCCACGTTTCCAATGTGAAGCTAAGGTTTAAAACAACGATCTCTATTAAAAATAAGCGTTGGTAGATAAAATATGTTTATGCTCGTCTTGTTAAATTTTAAAACTATTAGAACTATGATTTTATACAAAATCGTTAAAACTTGATTATCATCCTATGTCCCACGTTCCCTACGTGAAGTTAAGGCTGAAAATAACGATTTCTAGTCACAATAAGCTTTGTAACATCCTAATGATTTTATTCGGCTTGTTACTTTCAAAACTCTTAGTTTGATTATATATGTCAAAATGGGTAAAAGTTCATTATTGTTCGATTTCCAACGTTTTCAATGTGAAGTTAAGGCTTAAAACAACTATTTCTAGTCACAATAAGCTTTGTAACATCTTAATGATTATACTCGGCTTGTTTACTTTCAAAACTCTTAGGTTGATTATTTATGTCCCAATGGGTAAAACTTCATTATAGTTCGATTTCCCAGGTTTTCAATGTGAAGTTAAGGCTTAAAACAACTATTTCCAGTCACAATAAGCTTTGTGAAAGCTTTAATGATTATACTCGGCTTGTTTATTTTCAAAACTCCTAGTTTTATTATTTATGTCAAAATGGGTAAAACTTCATTATAGTTCAATTTCCCACGTTTCCAATTTGAAGTTAATGTTTAAAACAACGATCTCTATTAAAAATAAGCGTTTGTAGATAAAATATGTTTATGCTCGTCTTGTTAAATTTTAAAACTATTAGAACTATAATTTTATACAAAATCGTTAATACTTCATTATCGTCCTATGTCCCACGTTCCTACGTGAAGTTAAGGCTGAAAACAATGATTTCTAGTCTTAATAAGCTTTGTAACATCCCAATGATTTTATTCGGCTTGTTTACTTTCAAAACTCTTAGTTTGATTATATATTTCAAAATGGGTAAAAGTTCATTATTGTTCGATTTCCAATGTTTTCATTGTGAAGTTAAGGCTAAAAACAACTATTTCTAGTCACAATAAGCTTTGTGAAAGCTTTAATGATTAAACTCGGATTGTTTACTTTGAAAACTCTTAGTTTGATTATTTGTATCAAAATGGGTAAAGATCATTATAGTTCAATTTCCAACGTTTCCAATGTGAAGTTAAGGCTTAAAACAACGATTTCTATTTAAAATAAGCGTTTGTGAATAAAACATGTTTATTCTCGGCATGTTAAATTTTAAAACTCATATAATTATGATTTTATACAAAATCGTTGAAACTTAATTATCGACCTATTTCCACGCTCCATACGGGAAGTTAAGGGTGAAAACAATGATTTCTAGTCACAATAAGCTTTGTGACATCTTAATGATTATACTCGGCTTGTTTACTTTCAAAACTCTTAGTTTGATTATTTTCGTTAAAATGGATAAAAAGTTCATTATAGTTCGATTTCCCACGTTTTCAATGTGAAGTTAAGGCTTAAAACAACTATTTCTAGTCACAATAAGCTTTGTAACATCTTAATGATTATACTCGGCTTGTTTACTTTCAAAACTCTTAGTTTGATTATTTATGTCAAAATGGGTAAAACTTCATTATAATTCGATTTCCCACGTTTTCAATGTGAAGTTAAGGCTTAAAATTACTATTTCCAGTCACAATAAGCTTTGTGAAAGCTTTAATGATTATACTCGGCTTTTTTACTTTCAAAACTCTTATTTTGATTATTTATGTCAAAATGGGTAAAACTTCAATATAGTTCGATTTCCATCGTTTCCAATGTGAAGTTAAGGCTTGAAACAACGATTTCTATTCAAAATAAGCGTTTGTAGATAAAATATATTTATTCTCGGCTTGTTAAATTTTAAAACTCATATAATTATGATTTTATACAAAATCGTTGAAACTTAATTATCGACCTATTTCCACGCTCCATACGGGAAGTTAAGGCTGAAAACAATGATTTCTAGTCACAATAAGCTTTGTGACTTCTTAATTATTATACTCGGCTTGTTTACTTTCAAAACTCTTAGTTTGATTATTTTTGTTAAAATGGATAAAAAGTTCATTATAGTTCGATTTCCCAATGTTTTCAATGTGAAGTTAAGGGTGAAAACAATGATTTCTAGTCACAATAAGCTTTGTAACATCATAATGATTATACTCGGCTTGTTTACTTTCAAAACTCTTAGTTTGATTATTTATTTCAAAATGGGTAAAACTTCATTATAGTTCAATTTTCTACGTTTTCAATGTGAAGTTAAGGCTTAAAACAACTATTTCTAGTCACAATAAGCTTTGTGAAAGCTTTGATGATTATACTCGGCTTGTTTATTTTCAAAACTCCTAGTTTGATTATTTATGTCAAAATGGGTAAAACTTCATTATAGTTCAATTTCCCACGTTTCCAATGTGAAGTTAAGGTTTAAAATAACGATCTCTATTAAAAATAAGCGTTGGTAGATAAAATATGTTTATGCTCCTCTTGTGAAATTTTAAAACTATTAGAACTATGATTTTACACAAAATCGTTAAAACTTCATTATCCTCCTATGTCCCACGTTCCCTACGTGAAGTTAAGGTTGAAAATAACGATTTCTAGTCACAATAAGCTTTGTAACATACTAATGATTTTATTCGGCTTGTTTACTTTCAAAACTCTTAGTTTGATTATATATGTCAAAATGGGTAAAAGTTCATTATTGTTCAATTTCCAACATTTTCAATGTGAAGTTAAGGATA
The DNA here is from genome assembly GCA_039657345.1 of Stephania japonica. Classification (NCBI taxonomy): domain Eukaryota; kingdom Viridiplantae; phylum Streptophyta; class Magnoliopsida; order Ranunculales; family Menispermaceae; genus Stephania; species Stephania japonica. The sequence goes on along the minus strand of CM077558.1, from coordinate 26,908,650 downwards.
AAAACAACTATTTCTAGTCACAATAAGCTTTGTGAAAGCTTTAATGATTAAATTCGGCTTGTTTACTTTTAAAATTCTTAGTTTGATTATTTATGTCAAAATGGCTAAAAGATCATTATAGTTCAATTTCCAACGTTTCCAATGTGAAGTTAAGGTTTAAAACAACGATCTCTATTAAAAATAAGCGTTTTTAGATAAAATATGTTTATGCTCATTTTTTTAAATTTTAAAACTATTAGAACTATTATTTCATACAAAATCGTTAAAACTTCATTATCGTCCTATGTCCCATGTTCCCTACGTGAAGTTAAGGCTGAAAACAACGATTTCTAGTCACAATAAACTTTGTAACATCCTAATGATTTTATTCGGCTTGTTTACTTTCAAAACTCTTAGTTTGATTATATATTTCAAAATGGGTAAAAGTTCATTATTGTTCGATTTCCAACATTTTCAATTTGAAGTTAAGGCTAAAAACAACTATTTCTAGTCACAATAAGCTTTGTGAAAGCTTTAGTGATTAAACTCGGCTTGTTTACTTTGAAAACTCTTTGTTTGATTATTTGTAACAAAATGGGTAAAATATCATTATAGTTCAATTTCCAACGTTTTGAATGTGAAGTTAAGGCTTAAAACAACGATTTCTATTTAAAATAAGCGTTTGTGGATAAAATATGTTTATTCTCGGCATGTTAAATTTTAAAACTCATATAATTATGATTTTATACAAAATCGTTGAAACTTAATTATCGACCAATTTCCACGTTCCCTACGGGAAATTAAGGCTGAAAACAATAGTTTCTAGTCACAATAAGCTTTGTGACATCTTAATGATTATACTCGGCTTGTTTACTTTCAAAACTCTTAGTTTGATTATTTATGTCAAAATGGGTAAAACTTCATTATAGTTCGATTTCCCACGTTTTCAATGTGAAGTTAAGGCTTAAAACAACTATTTCTAGTCACAATTAGCTTTGTGAAAGCTTTAATGATTATACTCGGCTTGTTTATTTTCAAAACTCCTAGTTTGATTGTTTATGTCAAAATGGGTAAAACTTCATTATAGTTCAATTTCCCACGTTTCCAATGTGAAGTTAAGATTTAAAACAACGATCTCTATTAAAAATAAGTGTTTGTAGATAAAATATGTTTATGCTCGTCTTGTTAAATTTTAAAACTATTAGAACTATAATATTATACAAAATCGTTAAAACTTCATTATCGTCCTATGTCCCACGTTCCCTACGTGAAGTTAAGGCTGAAAACAACGATTTCTAGTCACAATAAGCTTTGTAACATCCTAATGATTATACTCGGCTTGTTTACTTTCAAAACTCTTAGTTTGATTATTTATGTCAAAATGGGTAAAACTTCATTATAGTTCGATTTCCAACGTTTCCAATGTGAAGTTAAGGCTTAAAACAACGATTTCTATTCAAAATAAGCGTTTGTAGATAAAATATGTTTATTCTCAGCTTGTTAAATTTTAAAACTCATATAATTATGATTTTATACAAAATCGTTGAAACTTAATTATCGACCTATTTCCACGCTCCATACGGGAAGTTAAGGGTGAAAACAATGATTTCTAGTCACAATAAGCTTTGTGACATCTTAATGATTATACTCGGCTTGTTTACTTTCAAAACTCTTAGTTTGATTATTTTCGTTAAAATGGATAAAAAGTTCATTATAGTTCGATTTCCCACGTTTTCAATGTTAAGTTAAGGCTTAAAACAACTATTTTTAATCACGATAAGCTTTGTAACATCTTAATGATTATACTCGGTTTGTTTACTTTCAAAACTCTTAGTTTGATTATTTATGTCAAAATGGGTAGAACTTCATTATAATTCGATTTCCCACGTTTTCAATGTGAAGTTAAGGCATAAAATTATTATTTCTAGTCACAATAAGCTTTGTGAAAGCTTTAATGATTATACTCGGCTTGTTTATTTTCAAAACTCCTAGTTTGATTATTTATGTCAAAATGGGTAAAACTTCATTATAGTTCAATTTCCCACGTTTCCAATGTGAAATTAAGGTTTAAAATAACGATCTCTATTAAAAATAAGCGTTGGTAGATAAAATATGTTTATGCTCGTCTTATTAAATTTTAAAACTATTAGAACTATGATTTTACACAAAATCGTTAAAACTTCATTATCCTCCTATGTCCCACGTTCCCTACGTGAAGTTAAGGTTGAAAATAACGATTTCTAGTCACAATAAGCTTTGTAACATCCTAATGATTTTATTCGGCTTGTTTACTTTCAAAACTCTTAGTTTGATTATATATGTCAAAATGGGTAAAAGTTCATTATTGTTCGATTTCGAACATTTTCAATGTGAAGTTAAGGATAAAAACAACTATTTCTAGTCACAATAAGCTTTGTGAAAGCTTTAATGATTAAATTCGGCTTGTTTACTTTTAAAATTCTTAGTTTGATTATTTATGTCAAAATGGCTAAAAGATCATTATAGTTCAATTTCCAACGTTTCCAATGTGAAGTTAAGGTTTAAAACAACGATCTCTATTAAAAATAAGCGTTTTTAGATAAAATATGTTTATGCTCGTTTTTTTAAATTTTAAAACTATTCGAACTATTATTTCATACAAAATCGTTAAAACTTCATTATCGTACTATGTCCCACGTTCCCTACGTGAAGTTAAGGCTGAAAACAACGATTTCTAGTCACAATAAACTTTGTAACATCCTAATGATTTTATTCGGCTTGTTTACTTTCAAAACTCTTAGTTTGATTATATATTTCAAAATGGGTAAAAGTTCATTATTGTTCGATTTCCAACATTTTCAATTTGAAGTTAAGGCTAAAAACAACTATTTCTAGTCACAATAAGCTTTGTGAAAGCTTTAATGATTAAACTCGGCTTGTTTACTTTGAAAACTCTTAGTTTGATTATTTGTAACAAAATGGGTAAAAGATCATTATAGTTCAATTTCCAACGTTTTCAATGTGAAGTTAAGGCTTAAGACAACGATTTCTATTTAAAATAAGCGTTTGTGGATAAAATATGTTTATTCTCGGCTTGTTAAATTTTAAAACTCATATAATTATGATTTTATACAAAATCGTTGAAACTTAATTATCGACCAATTTCCACGTTCCCTACGGGAAGTTAAGACTGAAAACAATAGTTTCTAGTCACAATAAGCTTTGTGACATCTTAATGATTATACTCGGCTTGTTTACTTACAAAACTCTTAGTTTGATTATTTATGTCAAAATGGGTAAAACTTCATTATAGTTCGATTTCCAACGTTTCCAATGTGAAGTTAAGGCTTAAAATTACTATTTCTAGCCACAATAAGCTTTGTGAAAGCTTTAATGATTATACTCGGCTTGTTTACTTTCAAAACTCTTATTTTGATTATTTATGTCAAAATGGGTAAAACTTCATTATAGTTCGATTTCCAACGTTTCCAATGTGAAGTTAAGGCTTAAAACAACGATTTCTATTCAAAATAAGCGTTTGTAGATAAAATATGTTTATTCTCGGCTTGTTAAATTTTAAAACTCATATAATTATGATTTTATACAAAATCGTTGAAACTTAATTATCGACCTATTTCCACGCTCCATACGGGAAGTTAAGGCTGAAAACAATGATTTCTAGTCACAATAAGCTTTGTGACTTCTTAATGATTATACTCGGCTTGTTTACTTTCAAAACTCTTAGTTTGATTATTTTTGTTAAAATGGATAAAAAGTTCATTATAGTTCGATTTCCCACGTTTTCAATGTGAAGTTAAGGGTGAAAACAATGATTTCTAGTCACAATAAGCTTTGTAACATCATAATGATTATACTCGGCTTGTTTACTTTCAAAACTCTTAGTTTGATTATTTATTTCAAAATGGGTAAAACTTCATTATAGTTCGATTTCCCACGTTTTCAATGTGAAGTTAAGGCTTAAAACAACTATTTCTATTCACAATAAGCTTTGTGAAAGCTTTAATGATTATACTCGGCTTGTTTATTTTCAAAACTCCTAGTTTGATTATTTATGTCAAAATGGGTAAAACTTCATTATAGTTCAATTTCCCACGTTTCCAATGTGAAGTTAAGGTTTAAAATAACGATCTCTATTAAAAATAAGCGTTGGTAGATAAAATATGTTTATGCTCGTCTTGTTAAATTTTAAAACTATTAGAACTATGATTTTACACAAAATCGTTAAAACTTCATTATCCTCCTATGTCCCACGTTCCCTACGTGAAGTTAAGGTTGAAAATAACGATTTCTAGTCACAATAAGCTTTGTAACATCCTAATGATTTTATTCGGCTTGTTTACTTTCAAAACTCTTAGTTTGATTATATATGTCAAAATGGGTAAAAGTTCATTATTGTTCCATTTCCAACATTTTCAATGTGAAGTTAAGGATAAAAATAACTATTTCTAGTCACAATAAGCTTTGTGAAAGCTTTAATGATTTAATTCGGCTTGTTTACTTTTAAAATTCTTAATTTGATTATTTATGTCAAAATGGCTAAAAGATCATTATAGTTCAATTTCCAACGTTTCCAATGTGAAGTTAAGGTTTAAAACAACGATCTCTATTAAAAATAAGCGTTTTTAGATAAAATATGTTTACGCTCGTTTTTTAAATTTTAAAACTATTAGAACTATTATTTCATACAAAATCGTTAAAACTTCCTTATCGTCCTATGTCCCACGTTCCCTACGTGAAGTTAAGGCTGAAAACAACGATTTCTAGTCACAATAAACTTTGTAACATCCTAATGATTTTATTCGGCTTGTTTACTTTCAAAACTCTTAGTTTGATTATATATTTCAAAATGGGCAAAAGTTCATTATTGTTCGATTTCCAACATTTTCAATTTGAAGTTAAGGCTAAAAACAACTATTTCTAGTCACAATAAGCTTTGTGAAAGCTTTAATGATTAAACTCGGCTTGTTTACTTTGAAAACTCTTAGTTTGATTATTTGTAACAAAATGGGTAAAAGATCATTATAGTTCAATTTTCAACGTTTTCAATGTGAAGTTAAGGCTTAAAACAACAATTTCTATTTAAAATAAGCGTTTGTTGATAAAATATGTTTATTCTCGGCTTGTTAAATTTTAAAACTCATATAATTATGATTTTAAACAAAATCGTTGAAACTTAATTATCGACCTACTTCCACGTTCCCTACGGGAAGTTAAGGCTGAAAACAATAGTTTCTAGTCACAATAAGCTTTGTGACATCTTAATGATTATACTCGGCTTGTTTACTTTCAAAACTCTTAGTTTCATTATTTATGTCAAAATGGGTAAAACTTCATTATAGTTCGATTTCCCACGTTTTCAATGTGAAGTTAAGGCTTAAAACAACTATTTCTAGTCACAATAAGCTTTGTGAAAGCTTTAATGATTCTACTCGGCTTGTTTATTTTCAAAACTCCTAGTTTGATTATTTATGTCAAAATGGGTAAAACTTTATTATAGTTCAATTTCCCACGTTTCCAATGTGAAGTTAAGATTTAAAACAACGATCTCTATTAAAAATAAGTGTTTGTAGACAAAATATGTTTATGCTCGTCTTGTTAAATTTTAAAACTATTAGAACTATAATTTTATACAAAATCGTTAAAACTTCATTATCGTCCTATGTCCCACGTTCCCTACGTGAAGTTAAGGCTTAAAAACAACGATTTCTAGTCACAATAAGCTTTGTAACATCCTAATGATTATACTCGGCTTGTTTACTTTCAAAACTCTTAGTTTTATTATTTATGTCAAAATGGGTAAAACTTCATTATAGTTCGATTTGCAACGTTTCCAATGTGAAGTTAAGGCTTAAAATAACGATTTCTATTCAAAATAAGCGTTTGTAGATAAAATATGTTTATTCTCAGCTTGTTAAATTTTAAAACTCATATAATTATGATTTTATACAAAATCGTTGAAACTTAATTATCGACCTATTTCCACGCTCCATACGGGAAGTTAAGGGTGAAAACAATGATTTCTAGTCACAATAAGCTTTGTGACATCTTAATGATTATACTCGGCTTGTTTACTTTCAAAACTCTTAGTTTGATTATTTTCGTTAAAATGGATAAAAAGTTCATTATAGTTCGATTTCCCACGTTTTCAATGTGAAGTTAAGGCTTAAAACAACTATTTCTAGTCACAATAAGCTTTGTAACATCTTAATGATTATACTCGGCTTGTTTACTTTCAAAACTCTTAGTTTGATTATTTATGTCAAAATGGGTAAAACTTCATTATAATTCGATTTCCCACGTTTTTAATGTGAAGTTAAGGCTTAAAATTACTATTTCTAGCCACAATAAGCTTTGTGAAAGCTTTAATGATTATACTTGGCTTGTTTACTTTCAAAACTCTTATTTTGATTATTTATGTCAAAATGGGTAAAACTTCAATATAGTTCGATTTCCAACGTTTCCAATATGAAGTTAAGGCTTAAAACAACGATTTCTATTCAAAATAAGCGTTTGTAGATAAAATATGTTTATTCTCGCTTGTTAAATTTTAAAACTCATATAATAATGATTTTATACAAAATCGTTGAAACTTAATTATCGACCTATTTCCACGCTCCATACGGAAGTTAAGGCTGAAAACAATGATTTCTTGTCACAATAAGCTTTGTGACTTCTTAATGATTATACTCGGCTTGTTTACTTTCAAAACTCTTAGTTTGATTATTTTTGTTAAAATGGATAAAAAGTTCATTATAGTTCGATTTCCCACGTTTTCAACGTGAAGTTAAGGGTGAAAACAATGATTTCTAGTCACAATAAGCTTTGTAACATCATAATGATTATACTCGGCTTGTTTACTTTCAAAACTCTTAGTTTGATTATTTATTTCAAAATGGGTAAAACTTCATTATAGTTCGATTTCCCACGTTTTCAATGTGAAGTTAAGGCTTAAAACAACTATTTCTAGTCACAATAAGCTTTGTGAAAGCTTTAATGATTATACTCGGCTTGCTTATTTTCAAAACTCCTAGTTTGATTATTTATGTCAAAATGGGTAAAACTTCATTATAGTTCAATTTCCCACGTTTCCAATGTGAAGTTAAGGTTTAAAATAACGATCTCTATTAAAAATAAGCGTTGGTGGGTAAAATATGTTTATGTTCGTCTTGTTAAATTTTAAAACTATTAGAACTATGATTTTACACAAAATCGTTAAAACTTCATTATCCTCCTATGTCCCACGTTCCCTACGTGAAGTTAAGGTTGAAAATAACGATTTCTAGTCACAATAAGCTTTGTAACATCCTAATGATTTTATTCGGCTTGTTTACTTTCAAAACTCTTAGTTTGATTATATATGTCAAAATGGGTAAAAGTTCATTATTGTTCGATTTCCAACATTTTCAATGTGAAGTTAAGGATAAAAACAACTATTTCTAGTCACAATAAGCTTTGTGAAAGCTTTAATGATTAAATTCGGCTTGTTTACTTTTAAAATTCTTAGTTTGATTATTTATGTCAAAATGGCTAAAAGATCATTATAGTTCAATTTCCAACGTTTCCAATGTGAAGTTAAGGTTTAAAACAACGATCTCTATTAAAAATAAGCGTTTTTAGATAAAATATGTTTATGCTCGTTTTTTAAATTTTAAAACTATTAGAACTATTATTTCATACAAAATCGTTAAAACTTCATTATCGTCCTATGTCCCAAGTTCCCTACGTGAAGTTAAGGCTGAAAACAACGATTTCTAGTCACAATAAACTTTGTAACATCCTAATGATTTTATTCGGCTTGTTTACTTTCAAAACTCTTAGTTTGATTATATATTTCAAAATGGGCAAAAGTTCATTATTGTTCGATTTCCAACATTTTCAATTTGAAGTTAAGGCTAAAAACAACTATTTCTAGTCACAATAAGCTTTGTGAAAGCTTCAATGATTAAACTCGGCTTGTTTACTTTGAAAACTCTTAGTTTGATTATTTGTAACAAAAGGGGTAAAAGATCATTATAGTTCAATTTCCAACATTTTCAATGTGAAGTTAAGGCTTAAAACAACGATTTCTATTTAAAATAAGCGTTTGTGGATAAAATATGTTTATTCTCGGCTTGTTAAATTTTAAAACTCATATAATTATGATTTTAAACAAAATCGTTGAAACTTAATTATCGACCTATTTCCACGTTCCCTACGGGAAGTTAAGGCTGAAAACAATAGTTTCTAGTCACAATAAGCTCTGTGACATCTTAATGATTATACTCGGCTTGTTTACTTACAAAACTCTTAGTTTGATTATTTATGTCAAAATGGGTAAAACTTCATTATAGTTCGATTTCCCACGTTTTCAATGTGAAGTTAAGGCTTAAAACAACTATTTCTAGTCACAATAAGCTTTGTGAAAGCTTTAATGATTATACTCGGCTTGTTTATTTTCAAAACTCCTAGTTTGATTATTTATGTCAAAATGGGTAAAACTTTATTATAGTTCAATTTCCCACGTTTCCAATGTGAAGTTAAGATTTAAAACAACGATCTCTATTAAAAATAAGTGTTTGTAGACAAAATATGTTTATCCTCGTCTTGTTAAATTTTAAAACTATTAGAACTATAATTTTATACAAAATCGTTAAAACTTCATTATCGTCCTATGTCCCACGTTCCCTACGTGAAGTTAAGGCTGAAAACAACGATTTCTAGTCACAATAAGCTTTGTAACATCCTAATGATTATACTCGGCTCGTTTACTTTCAAAACTCTTAGTTTTATTATTTATGTCAAAATGGGTAAAACTTCATTATAGTTCGATTTCCAACGTTTCCAATGTGAAGTTAAGGCTTAAAATAACGATTTCTATTCAAAATAAGCGTTTGTAGATAAAATATGTTTATTCTCACTTGTTAAATTTTAAAACTCATATAATTATGATTTTATACAAAATCGTTGAAACTTAATTATCGACCTATTTCCACGCTCCATACGGGAAGTTAAGGGTGAAAACAATGATTTCTAGTCACAATAAGCTTTGTGACATCTTAATGATTATACTCGGCTTGTTTACTTTCAAAACTCTTAGTTTGATTATTTTCGTTAAAATGGATAAAAAGTTCATTATAGTTCGATTTCCCACGTTTTCAATGTGAAGTTAAGGCTTAAAACAACTATTTCTAGTCACAATAAGCTTTGTAACATCTTAATGATTATACTCGGCTTGTTTACTTTCAAAACTCTTAGTTTGATTATTTATGTCAAAATGGGTAAAACTTCATTATAATTCGATTTCCCACGTTTTTAATGTGAAGTTAAGGCTTAAAATTACTATTTCTAGCCACAATAAGCTTTGTGAAAGCTTTAATGATTATACTTGGCTTGTTTACTTTCAAAACTCTTATTTTGATTATTTATGTCAAAATGGGTAAAACTTCAATATAGTTCGATTTCCAACGTTTCCAATGTGAAGTTAAGGCTTAAAACAACGATTTCTATTCAAAATAAGCGTTTGTAGATAAAATATGTTTATTCTCGGCTTGTTAAATTTTAAGACTCATATAATAATGATTTTATACAAAATCGTTGAAACTTAATTATCGACCTATTTCCACGCTCCATACGGGAAGTTAAGGCTGAAAACAATGATTTCTTGTCACAATAAGCTTTGTGACTTCTTAATGATTATACTCGGCTTGTTTACTTTCAAAACTCTTAGTTTGATTATTTTTGTTAAAATGGATAAAAAGTTCATTATAGTTCGATTTCCCGCGTTTTCAACGTGAAGTTAAGGGTGAAAACAATGATTTCTAGTCACAATAAGCTTTGTAACATCATAATGATTATACTCGGCTTGTTTACTTTCAAAACTCTTAGTTTGATTATTTATTTCAAAATGGGTAAAACTTCATTATAGTTCGATTTCCCACGTTTTCAATGTGAAGTTAAGGCTTAAAACAACTATTTCTAGTCACAATAAGCTTTGTGAAAGCTTTAATGATTATACTCGGCTTGCTTATTTTCAAAACTCCTAGTTTGATTATTTATGTCAAAATGGGTAAAACTTCATTATAGTTCAATTTCCCACGTTTCCAATGTGAAGTTAAGGTTTAAAATAACGATCTCTATTAAAAATAAGCGTTGGTAGGTAAAATATGTTTATGTTCGTCTTGTTAAATTTTAAAACTATTAGAACTATGATTTTACACAAAATCGTTAAAACTTCATTATCCTCCTATGTCCCACGTTCCCTACGTGAAGTTAAGGTTGAAAATAACGATTTCTAGTCACAATAAGCTTTGTAACATCCTAATGATTTTATTCGGCTTGTTTACTTTCAAAACTCTTAGTTTGATTATATATGTCAAAATGGGTAAAAGTTCATTATTGTTCGATTTCCAACATTTTCAATGTGAAGTTAAGGATAAAAACAACTATTTCTAGTCACAATAAGCTTTGTGAAAGCTTTAATGATTAAATTCGCTTGTTTACTTTTAAAATTCTTAGTTTGATTATTTATGTCAAAATGGCTAAAAGATCATTATAGTTCAATTTCCAACGTTTCCAATGTGAAGTTAAGGTTTAAAACAACGATCTCTATTAAAAATAAGCGTTTTTAGATAAAATATGTTTATGCTCGTTTTTTAAATTTTAAAACTATTAGAACTATTATTTCATACAAAATCGTTAAAACTTCATTATCGTCCTATGTCCCAAGTTCCCTACGTGAAGTTAAGGCTGAAAACAACGATTTCTAGTCACAATAAACTTTGTAACATCCTAATGATTTTATTCGGCTTGTTTACTTTCAAAACTCTTAGTTTGATTATATATTTCAAAATGGGCAAAAGTTCATTATTGTTCGATTTCCAACATTTTCAATTTGAAGTTAAGGCTAAAAACAACTATTTCTAGTCACAATAAGCTTTGTGAAAGCTTCAATGATTAAACTCGGCTTGTTTACTTTGAAAACTCTTAGTTTGATTATTTGTAACAAAAGGGTAAAAGATCATTATAGTTCAATTTCCAACATTTTCAATGTGAAGTTAAGGCTTAAAACAACGATTTCTATTTAAAATAAGCGTTTGTGGATAAAATATGTTTATTCTCGGCTTGTTAAATTTTAAAACTCATATAATTATGATTTTAAACAAAATCGTTGAAACTTAATTATCGACCTATTTCCACGTTCCCTACGGAAGTTAAGGCTGAAAACAATAGTTTCTAGTCACAATAAGCTTTGTGACATCTTAATGATTATACTCGGCTTGTTTACTTTCAAAACTCTTAGTTTGATTATTTATGTCAAAATGGGTAAAACTTCATTATAGTTCGATTTCCCACGTTTTCAATGTGAAGTTAAGGCTTAAAACAACTATTTCTAGTCACAATAAGCTTTGTGAAAGCTTTAATGATTATACTCAGCTTGTTTATTTTCAAAACTCCTAGTTTGATTATTTATGTCAAAATGGGTAAAACTTTATTATAGTTCAATTTCCCACGTTTCCAATGTGAAGTTAAGATTTAAAACAACGATCTCTATTAAAAATAAGTGTTTGTAGACAAAATATGTTTATGCTCGTCTTGTAAAATTTTAAAACTATTAGAACTATAATTTTATACAAAATCGTTAAAACTTCATTATCGTCCTATGTCCCACGTTCCCTACGTGAAGTTAAGGCTGAAAACAACGATTTCTAGTCACAATAAGTTTTGTAACATCCTAATGATTATACTCGACTTGTTTACTTTCAAAACTCTTAGTTTTATTATTTATGTCAAAATGGGTAAAACTTCATTATAGTTCGATTTCCCACGTTTTCAATGTGAAGTTAAGGCTTAAAACAACTATTTCTAGTCACAATAAGCTTTGTGAAAGCTTTAATGATTATACTCGGCTTGTTTATTTTCAAAACTCCTAGTTTGATTATTTATGTCAAAATGGGTAAAACTTCATTATAGTTCAATTTCCCACGTTTCCAATGTGAAGTTAAGATTTAAAACAACGATCTCTATTAAAAATAAGTGTTTGTAGATAAAATATGTTTATGCTCGTCTTGTTAAATTTTAAAACTATTAGAACTATAATATTATACAAAATCGTTAAAACTTCATTATCGTTCTATGTCCCACATTCCCTACGTGAAGTTAAGGCTGAAAACAACGATTTCTAGTCACAATAAGCTTTGTAACATCCTAATGATTATACTCGGCTTGTTTACTTTCAAAACTCTTAGTTTGATTATTTATGTCAAAATGGGTAAAACTTCATTATAGTTCGATTTCCAACGTTTCCAATGTGAAGTTAAGGCTTAAAACAACGATTTCTATTCAAAAAAGCGTTTGTAGATAAAATATGTTTATTCTCACTTGTTAAATTTTAAAACTCATATAATTATGATTTTATACAAAATCGTTGAAACTTAATTATCGACCTATTTCCACGCTCTATACGGGAAGTTAAGGGTGAAAACAATGATTTCTAGTCACAATAAGCTTTGTGACATCTTAATGATTATACTCGGCTTGTTTACTTTCAACCTCTTAGTTTGATTATTTTCGTTAAAATGGATAAAAAGTTCAATATAGTTCGATTTCCCACGTTTTCAATGTTAAGTTAAGGCTTAAAACAACTATTTCTAATCACAATAAGCTTTGTAACATCATAATGATTATACTCGGCTTGTTTACTTTCAAAACTCTTAGTTTGATTATTTATTTCAAAATGGGTAAAACTTCATTATAATTCGATTTCCCACGTTTTCAATGTGAAGTTAAGGCTTAAAATTACTATTTCCAGTCACAATAAGCTTTGTGAAAGCTTTAATGATTATACTCGGCTTTTTTACTTTCAAAACTCTTATTTTGATTATTTATGTCAAAATGGGTAAAACTTCAATATAGTTCGATTTCCATCGTTTCCAATGTGAAGTTAAGGCTTGAAACAACGATTTCTATTCAAAATAAGCGTTTGTAGATAAAATATGTTTATTCTCGGCTTGTTAAATTTTAAAACTCATATAATTATGATTTTATACAAAATCGTTGAAACTTAATTATCGACCTATTTCCACGCTCCATACGGGAAGTTAAGGCTGAAAACAATGATTTCTAGTCACAATAAGCTTTGTGACTTCTTAATTATTATACTCGGCTTGTTTACTTTCAAAACTCTTAGTTTGATTATTTTTGTTAAAATGGATAAAAAGTTCATTATAGTTCGATTTCCCACGTTTTCAATGTGAAGTTAAGGGTGAAAACAATGATTTCTAGTCACAATAAGCTTTGTAACATCATAATGATTATACTCGGCTTGTTTACTTTCAAAACTCTTAGTTTGATTATTTATTTCAAAATGGGTAAAACTTCATTATAGTTCAATTTTCCACGTTTTCAATGGGAAGTTAAGGCTTAAAACAACTATTTCTAGTCACAATAAGCTTTGTGAAAGCTTTGATGATTATACTCGGCTTGTTTATTTTCAAAACTCCTAGTTTGATTATTTATGTCAAAATGGGTAAAACTTCATTATAGTTCAATTTCCCACGTTTCCAATGTGAAGTTAAGGTTTAAAATAACGATCTCTATTAAAAATAAGCGTTGGTAGATAAAATATGTTTATGCTCGTCTTGTTAAATTTTAAAACTATTAGAACTATGATTTTACACAAAATCGTTAAAACTTCATTATCCTCCTATGTCCCACGTTCCCTACGTGAAGTTAAGGTTGAAAATAACGATTTCTAGTCACAATAAGCTTTGTAACATCCTAATGATTTTATTCGGCTTGTTTACTTTCAAAACTCTTAGTTTGATTATATATGTCAAAATGGGTAAAAGTTCATTATTGTTCGATTTCCAACATTTTCAATGTGAAGTTAAGGATAAAAACAACTATTTCTAGTCACAATAAGCTTTGTGAAAGCTTTAATGATTAAATTCGGCTTGTTTACTTTTAAAATTCTTAGTTTGATTATTTATGTCAAAATGGCTAAAAGATCATTATAGTTCAATTTCCAACGTTTCCAATGTGAAGTTAAGGTTTAAAACAACGATCTCTATTAAAAATAAGCGTTTTTAGATAAAATATGTTTATGCTCGTTTTTTAAATTTTAAAACTATTCGAACTATTATTTCATACAAAATCGTTAAAACTTCATTATCGTACTATGTCCCACGTTCCCTACGTGAAGTTAAGGCTGAAAACAACGATTTCTAGTCACAATAAACTTTGTAACATCCTAATGATTTTATTCGGCTTGTTTACTTTCAAAACTCTTAGTTTGATTATATATTTCAAAATGGGTAAAAGTTCATTATTGTTCGATTTCCAACATTTTCAATTTGAAGTTAAGGCTAAAAACAACTATTTCTAGTCACAATAAGCTTTGTGAAAGCTTTAATGATTAAACTCGGCTTGTTTACTTTGAAAACTCTTAGTTTGATTATTTGTAACATAATGGGTAAAAGATCATTATAGTTCAATTTCCAACGTTTTCAATGTGAAGTTAAGGCTTAAAACAACGATTTCTATTTAAAATAAGCGTTTGTGGATAAAATATGTTTATTCTCGGCTTGTTAAATTTTAAAACTCATATAATTATGATTTTATACAAAATCGTTGAAACTTAATTATCGACCAATTTCCACGTTCCCTACGGGAAGTTAAGGCTGAAAACAATAGTTTCTAGTCACAATAAGCTTTGTGACATCTTAATGATTATACTCGGCTTGTTTACTTACAAAACTCTTAGTTTGATTATTTATGTCAAAATGGGTAAAACTTCATTATAGTTCGATTTCCAACGTTTCCAATGTAAAGTTAAGGCTAAAACAACGATTTCTATTCAAAATAAGCGTTTGTAGATAAAATATATTTATTCTCGGCTTGTTAAATTTTAAAACTCATATAATTATGATTTTATAGAATATCGTTGAAACTTAATTATCGACCTATTTCCACGCTCCATACGGGAAGTTAAGGCTGAAAACAATTATTTCAAGTCACAATAAGCTTTGTGACATCTTAATGATTATACTCGGCTTGTTTACTTTCAAAACTCTTAGTTTGATTATTTTTGTTAAAATAGATAAAACTTCATTATAGTTCGATTTCCCACGTTTTCAATGTGAAGTTAAGGCTTAAAACAACTATTTCTAGTCACAATAAGCTTTGTAGCATCTTAATGATTATACTCGGCTTGTTTACTTTCAAAACTCTTAGTTTGATTATTTATGTCAAAATGGGTAAAACTTCATTATAGTTCGATTTCCCACGTTTTCAATGTGAAGTTAAGGCTTAAAAAACTATTTCTAGTCCCAATATGCTTTGTGAAAGCTTTAATGATTATACTCGGCTTGTTTATTTTCAAAACTCCTAGTTTGATTATTTATGTCAAAATGGGTTAAACTTCATTATAGTTTAATTTTCCACATTTCCAATGTGAAGTTAAGGTTTAAAACAACGATCTCTATTAAAAATAAGCGTTTGTAGATAAAATATGTTTATGCTCGTCATGTTAAATTTTAAAAATATTAGAACTCCGATTTTACACAAAATCGTTAAAACTTCATTATCGTCCTATGTCCCACGTTCCCTACGTGAAGTTATGGCTGAAAATAACGATTTCTAGTAACAATAAGCTTTGTAACATCCTAATGATTTTATTCGGCTTGTTTACTTTCAAAACTCTTAGTTTGATTATATATGTCAAAATGGGTAAAAGATCATTATTGTTTGATTTCTAACGTTTTCAATGTGAAGTTAAGGATAAAAACAACTATTTCTAGTCACAATAAGCTTTGTGAAAGCTTTAATGATTAAACTCGGCTTCTTTACTTTGAAAATTTTTAATTTTATTATTTGTATCAAAATGGGTAAAAGATCTTTATAGTTCAATTTCCAACGTTTCCAATGTGAAGTTAAGGTTTAAAACAACGATTTCTATTAAAAATAAGCGTTTTTAGATAAAATATGTTCTTGGTCGTCTTGTTAAATTTTAAAACTATTAGAACAATGATTTTATACAAAATCGTTAAAACTTCATTATCGTCCTATGTCCCACGTTCCCTACGAGAAGTTAAGGCTAAAAACAACGATTTCTAGTCACAATAAGCTTTGTGACATCTTAATGAGTTTACTCGGGTTGTCTAATTTCAAAACTCTTAGTTTGATTATTTATATCAAAATGGGTAAAACTTCATTATAGTTCGATTTCCCACGTTTTCAATGTGAAGTTAAGGCTTAAAATTACTATTTCTAGTCACAATAAGCTTTGTGAAAGCTTTAATGATTATACTCGGCTTGTTAACTTTCAAAACTCTTATTTTGATTATTTATGTTAAAATGGGTAAAACTTCATTATAGTTCGATTTCCAACGTTTCCAATGTGAAGTTAAGGCTTAAAACAACGATTTCTATTCAAAATAAGCGTTTGTAGATAAAATATGTTTATTCTCGACTTGTTAAATTTTAAAACTCATATAATTATGATTTTATACAAAATCATTGAAACTTAATTATCGACCTATTTCCACGCTCCATACGGGAAGTTAAGGCTGAAAACAATGATTTCTAGTCACAATAAGCTTTGTGACATCTTAATGATTATACTCGGCTTGTTTACTTTCAAAACTCTTAGTTTGATTATTTTTCTTAAAATGGATAAAAAGTTCATTATAGTTCGATTTCCCACGTTTTCAATGTGAAGTTAAGGCTTAAAACAACTATTTCTAGTCACAATAAGCTTTGTAACATCTTAATGATTATACTCGGCTTGTTTACTTTCAAAACTCTTAGTTTGATTATTTATGTCAAAATGGGTAAAACTTCCTTATAGTTCGATTTCCCACGTTTTCAATGTGAAGTTAAGGCTTAAAAAACTATTTCTAGTCCCAATATGCTTTGTGAAAGCTTTAATGATTATACTCGGCTTGTTTATTTTCAAAACTCCTAGTTTGATTATTTATGTCAAAATGGGTAAAACTTCATTATAGTTCAATTTTCCACGTTTCCAATGTGAAGCTAAGGTTTAAAACAACGATCTCTATTAAAAATAAGCGTTGGTAGATAAAATATGTTTATGCTCGTCTTGTTAAATTTTAAAACTATTAGAACTATGATTTTATACAAAATCGTTAAAACTTGATTATCATCCTATGTCCCACGTTCCCTACGTGAAGTTAAGGCTGAAAATAACGATTTCTAGTCACAATAAGCTTTGTAACATCCTAATGATCTTATTCGGCTTGTTACTTTCAAAACTCTTAGTTTGATTATATATGTCAAAATGGGTAAAAGTTCATTATTGTTCGATTTCCAACGTTTTCAATGTGAAGTTAAAGGCTTAAAACAACTATTTCTAGTCACAATAAGCTTTGTAACATCTTAATGATTATACTCGGCTTGTTTACTTTCAAAACTCTTAGGTTGATTATTTATGTCCCAATGGGTAAAACTTCATTATAGTTCGATTTCCCAGTTTTTCAATGTGAAGTTAAGGCTTAAAACAACTATTTCAATCACAATAAGCTTTGTGAAAGCTTTAATGATTATACTCGGCTTGTTTATTTTCAAAACTCCTAGTTTTATTATTTATGTCAAAATGGGTAAAACTTCATTATAGTTCAATTTCCCACGTTTCCAATTTGAAGTTAATGTTTAAAACAACGATCTCTATTAAAAATAAGCGTTTGTAGATAAAATATGTTTATGCTCGTCTTGTTAAATTTTAAAACTATTAGAACTATAATTTTATACAAAATCGTTAATACTTCATTATCGTCCTATGTCCCACGTTCCCTACGTGAAGTTAAGGCTGAAAACAATGATTTCTAGTCTTAATAAGCTTTGTAACATCCCAATGATTTTATTCGGCTTGTTTACTTTCAAAACTCTTAGTTTGATTATATATTTCAAAATGGGTAAAAGTTCATTATTGTTCGATTTCCAATGTTTTCAATGTGAAGTTAAGGCTAAAAACAACTATTTCTAGTCACAATAAGCTTTGTGAAAGCTTTAATGATTAAACTCGGATTGTTTACTTTGAAAACTCTTAGTTTGATTATTTGTATCAAAATGGGTAGAAGATCATTATAGTTCAATTTCCAACGTTTCCAATGTGAAGTTAAGGCTTAAAACAACGATTTCTATTTAAAATAAGCGTTTGTGAATAAAACATGTTTATTCTCGGCATGTTAAATTTTAAAACTCATATAATTATGATTTTATACAAAATCGTTGAAACTTAATTATCGACCTATTTCCACGCTCCATACGGGAAGTTAAGGGTGAAAACAATGATTTCTAGTCACAATAAGCTTTGTGACATCTTAATGATTATACTCGGCTTGTTTACTTTCGAACCTCTTAGTTTGATTATTTTCGTTAAAATGGATAAAAAGTTCAATATAGTTCGATTTCCCACGTTTTCAATGTTAAGTTAAGGCTTAAAACAACTATTTCTAATCACAATAAGCTTTGTAACATCATAATGATTATACTCGGCTTGTTTACTTTCAAAACTCTTAGTTTGATTATTTATTTCAAAATGGGTAAAACTTCATTATAATTCGATTTCCCACGTTTTCAATGTGAAGTTAAGGCTTAAAATTACTATTTCCAGTCACAATAAGCTTTGTGAAAGCTTTAATGATTATACTCGGCTTTTTTACTTTCAAAACTCTTATTTTGATTATTTATGTCAAAATGGGTAAAACTTCAATATAGTTCGATTTCCATCGTTTCCAATGTGAAGTTAAGGCTTGAAACAACGATTTCTATTCAAAATAAGCGTTTGTAGATAAAATATGTTTATTCTCGGCTTGTTAAATTTTAAAACTCATATAATTATGATTTTATACAAAATCGTTGAAACTTAATTATCGACCTATTTCCACGCTCCATACGGGAAGTTAAGGCTGAAAACAATGATTTCTAGTCACAATAAGCTTTGTGACTTCTTAATTATTATACTCGGCTTGTTTACTTTCAAAACTCTTAGTTTGATTATTTTTGTTAAAATGGATAAAAAGTTCATTATAGTTCGATTTCCCACGTTTTCAATGTGAAGTTAAGGGTGAAAACAATGATTTCTAGTCACAATAAGCTTTGTAACATCATAATGATTATACTCGGCTTGTTTACTTTCAAAACTCTTAGTTTGATTATTTATTTCAAAATGGGTAAAACTTCATTATAGTTCAATTTTCCACGTTTTCAATGTGAAGTTAAGGCTTAAAACAACTATTTCTAGTCACAATAAGCTTTGTGAAAGCTTTGATGATTATACTCGGCTTGTTTATTTTCAAAACTCCTAGTTTGATTATTTATGTCAAAATGGGTAAAACTTCATTATAGTTCAATTTCCCACGTTTCCAATGTGAAGTTAAGGTTTAAAATAACGATCTCTATTAAAAATAAGCGTTGGTAGATAAAATATGTTTATGCTCGTCTTGTTAAATTTTAAAACTATTAGAACTATGATTTTACACAAAATCGTTAAAACTTCATTATCCTCCTATGTCCCACGTTCCCTACGTGAAGTTAAGGTTGAAAATAACGATTTCTAGTCACAATAAGCTTTGTAACATCCTAATGATTTTATTCGGCTTGTTTACTTTCAAAACTCTTAGTTTGATTATATATGTCAAAATGGGTAAAAGTTCATTATTGTTCGATTTCCAACATTTTCAATGTGAAGTTAAGGATAAAAATAACTATTTCTAGTCACAATAAGCTTTGTGAAAGCTTTAATGATTAAATTCGGCTTGTTTACTTTTAAAATTCTTAATTTGATTATTTATGTCAAAATGGCTAAAAGATCATTATAGTTCAATTTCCAACGTTTCCAATGTGAAGTTAAGGTTTAAAACAACGATCTCTATTAAAAATAAGCGTTTTTAGATAAAATATGTTTACGCTCGCTTTTTTAAATTTTAAAACTATTAGAACTATTATTTCATACAAAATCGTTAAAACTTCCTTATCGTCCTATGTCCCACGTTCCCTACGTGAAGTTAAGGCTGAAAACAACGATTTCTAGTCACAATAAACTTTGTAACATCCTAATGATTTTATTCGGCTTGTTTACTTTCAAAACTCTTAGTTTGATTATATATTTCAAAATGGGCAAAAGTTCATTATTGTTCGATTTCCAACATTTTCAATTTGAAGTTAAGGCTAAAAACAACTATTTCTAGTCACAATAAGCTTTGTGAAAGCTTTAATGATTAAACTCGGCTTGTTTACTTTGAAAACTCTTAGTTTGATTATTTGTAACAAAATGGGTAAAAGATCATTATAGTTCAATTTTCAACGTTTTCAATGTGAAGTTAAGGCTTAAAACAACGATTTCTATTTAAAATAAGCGTTTGTGGATAAAATATGTTTATTCTCGGCTTGTTAAATTTTAAAACTCATATAATTATGATTTTAAACAAAATCGTTGAAACTTAATTATCGACCTATTTCCACGTTCCCTACGGGAAGTTAAGGCTGAAAACAATAGTTTCTAGTCACAATAAGCTTTGTGACATCTTAATGATTATACTCGGCTTGTTTACTTTCAAAACTCTTAGTTTGATTATTTATGTCAAAATGGGTAAAACTTCATTATAGTTCGATTTCCCACGTTTTCAATGTGAAGTTAAGGCTTAAAACAACTATTTCTAGTCACAATAAGCTTTGTGAAAGCTTTAATGATTATACTCGGCTTGTTTATTTTCAAAACTCCTAGTTTGATTATTTATGTCAAAATGGGTAAAACTTTATTATAGTTCAATTTCCCACGTTTCCAATGTGAAGTTAATATTTAAAACAACGATCTCTATTAAAAATAAGTGTTTGTAGACAAAATATGTTTATGCTCGTCTTGTTAAATTTTAAAACTATTAGAACTATAATTTTATACAAAATCGTTAAAACTTCATTATCGTCCTATGTCCCACGTTCCCTACGTGAAGTTAAGGCTGAAAACAACGATTTCTAGTCACAATAAGCTTTGTAACATCCTAATGATTATACTCGGCTTGTTTACTTTCAAAACTCTTAGTTTTATTATTTATGTCAAAATGGGTAAAACTTCATTATAGTTCGATTTCCAACGTTTCCAATGTGAAGTTAAGGCTTAAAATAACGATTTCTATTCAAAATAAGCGTTTGTAGATAAAATATGTTTATTCTCACTTGTTAAATTTTAAAACTCATATAATTATGATTTTATACAAAATCGTTGAAACTTAATTATCGACCTATTTCCACGCTCCATACGGGAAGTTAAGGGTGAAAACAATGATTTCTAGTCACAATAAGCTTTGTGACATCTTAATGATTATACTCGGCTTGTTTACTTTCAAAACTCTTAGTTGATTATTTTCGTTAAAATGGATAAAAAGTTCATTATAGTTCGATTTCCCACGTTTTCAATGTGAAGTTAAGGCTTAAAACAACTATTTCTAGTCACAATAAGCTTTGTAACATCTTAATGATTATACTCGGCTTGTTTACTTTCAAAACTCTTAGTTTGATTATTTATGTCAAAATGGGTAAAACTTCATTATAATTCGATTTCCCACGTTTTTAATGTGAAGTTAAGGCTTAAAATTACTATTTCTAGCCACAATAAGCTTTGTGAAAGCTTTAATGATTATACTTGGCTTGTTTACTTTCAAAACTCTTATTTTGATTATTTATGTCAAAATGGGTAAAACTTCAATATAGTTCGATTTCCAACGTTTCCAATGTGAAGTTAAGGCTTAAAACAACGATTTCCATTCAAAATAAGCGTTTGTAGATAAAATATGTTTATTCTCGGCTTGTTAAATTTTAAGACTCATATAATAATGATTTTATACAAAATCGTTGAAACTTAATTATCGACCTATTTCCACGCTCCATACGGGAAGTTAAGGCTGAAAACAATGATTTCTTGTCACAATAAGCTTTGTGACTTCTTAATGATTATACTCGGCTTGTTTACTTTCAAAACTCTTAGTTTGATTATTTTTGTTAAAATGGATAAAAAGTTCATTATAGTTCGATTTCCCACGTTTTCAACGTGAAGTTAAGGGTGAAAACAATGATTTCTAGTCACAATAAGCTTTGTAACATCATAATGATTATACTCGGCTTGTTTACTTTCAAAACTCTTAGTTTGATTATTTATTTCAAAATGGGTAAAACTTCATTATAGTTCGATTTCCCACGTTTTCAATGTGAAGTTAAGGCTTAAAACAACTATTTCTAGTCACAATAAGCTTTGTGAAAGCTTTAATGATTATACTCGGCTTGCTTATTTTCAAAACTCCTAGTTTGATTATTTATGTCAAAATGGGTAAAACTTCATTATAGTTCAATTTCCCACGTTTCCAATGTGAAGTTAAGGTTTAAAATAACGATCTCTATTAAAAATAAGCGTTGGTAGGTAAAATATGTTTATGTTCGTCTTGTTAAATTTTAAAACTATTAGAACTATGATTTTACACAAAATCGTTAAAACTTCATTATCCTCCTATGTCCCACGTTCCTACGTGAAGTTAAGGTTGAAAATAACGATTTCTAGTCACAATAAGCTTTGTAACATCCTAATGATTTTATTCGGCTTGTTTACTTTCAAAACTCTTAGTTTGATTATATATGTCAAAATGGGTAAAAGTTCATTATTGTTCGATTTCCAACATTTTCAATGTGAAGTTAAGGATAAAAACAACTATTTCTAGTCACAATAAGCTTTGTGAAAGCTTTAATGATTAAATTCGGCTTGTTTACTTTTAAAATTCTTAGTTTGATTATTTATGTCAAAACGGCTAAAAGATCATTATAGTTCAATTTCCAACGTTTCCAATGTGAAGTTAAGGTTTAAAACAACGATCTCTATTAAAAATAAGCGTTTTTAGATAAAATATGTTTATGCTCGTTTTTTTAAATTTTAAAACTATTAGAACTATTATTTCATACAAAATCGTTAAAACTTCATTATCGTCCTATGTCCCAAGTTCCCTACGTGAAGTTAAGGCTTAAAACAACGATTTCTAGTCACAATAAACTTTGTAACATCCTAATGATTTTATTCGGCTTGTTTACTTTCAAAACTCTTAGTTTGATTATATATTTCAAAATGGGCAAAAGTTCATTATTGTTCGATTTCCAACATTTTCAATTTGAAGTTAAGGCTAAAAACAACTATTTCTAGTCACAATAAGCTTTGTGAAAGCTTCAATGATTAAACTCGGCTTGTTTACTTTAAAAACTCTTAGTTTGATTATTTGTAACAAAAGGGGTAAAAGATCATTATAGTTCAATTTCCAACATTTTCAATGTGAAGTTAAGGCTTAAAACAACGATTTCTATTTAAAATAAGCGTTTGTGGATAAAATATGTTTATTCTCGGCTTGTTAAATTTTAAAACTCATATAATTATGATTTTAAACAAAATCGTTGAAACTTAATTATCGACCTATTTCCACGTTCCCTACGGGAAGTTAAGGCTGAAAACAATAGTTTCTAGTCACAATAAGCTTTGTGACATCTTAATGATTATACTCGGCTTGTTTACTTTCAAAACTCTTAGTTTGATTATTTATGTCAAAATGGGTAAAACTTCATTATAGTTCGATTTCCCACGTTTTCAATGTGAAGTTAAGGCTTAAAACAACTATTTCTAGTCACAATAAGCTTTGTGAAAGCTTTAATGATTATACTCAGCTTGTTTATTTTCAAAACTCCAAGTTTGATTATTTATGTCAAAATGGGTAAAACTTTATTATAGTTCAATTTCCCACGTTTCCAATGTGAAGTTAAGATTTAAAACAACGATCTCTATTAAAAATAAGTGTTTGTAGACAAAATATGTTTATGCTCGTCTTGTAAAATTTTAAAACTATTAGAACTATAATTTTATACAAAATCGTTAAAACTTCATTATCGTCCTATGTCCCACGTTCCCTACGTGAAGTTAAGGCTGAAAACAACGATTTCTAGTCACAATAAGTTTTGTAACATCCTAATGATTATACTCGACTTGTTTACTTTCAAAACTCTTAGTTTTATTATTTATGTCAAAATGGGTAAAACTTCATTATAGTTCGATTTCCCACGTTTTCAATGTGAAGTTAAGGCTTAAAACAACTATTTCTAGTCACAATAAGCTTTGTGAAAGCTTTAATGATTATACTCGGCTTGTTTATTTTCAAAACTCCTAGTTTGATTATTTATGTCAAAATGGGTAAAACTTCATTATAGTTCAATTTCCCACGTTTCCAATGTGAAGTTAAGATTTAAAACAACGATCTCTATTAAAAATAAGTGTTTGTAGATAAAATATGTTTATGCTCGTCTTGTTAAATTTTAAAACTATTAGAACTATAATATTATACAAAATCGTTAAAACTTCATTATCGTTCTATGTCCCACATTCCCTACGTGAAGTTAAGGCTGAAAACAACGATTTCTAGTCACAATAAGCTTTGTAACATCCTAATGATTATACTCGGCTTGTTTACTTTCAAAACTCTTAGTTTGATTATTTATGTCAAAATGGGTAAAACTTCATTATAGTTCGATTTCCAACGTTTCCAATGTGAAGTTAAGGCTTAAAACAACGATTTCTATTCAAAATAAGCGTTTGTAGATAAAATATGTTTATTCTCAGCTTGTTAAATTTTAAAACTCATATAATTATGATTTTATACAAAATCGTTGAAACTTAATTATCGACCTATTTCCACGCTCTATACGGGAAGTTAAGGGTGAAAACAATGATTTCTAGTCACAATAAGCTTTGTGACATCTTAATGATTATACTCGGCTTGTTTACTTTCGAACCTCTTAGTTTGATTATTTTCGTTAAAATGGATAAAAAGTTCAATATAGTTCGATTTCCCACGTTTTCAATGTTAACTTAAGGCTTAAAACAACTATTTCTAATCACAATAAGCTTTGTAACATCATAATGATTATACTCGGCTTGTTTACTTTCAAAACTCTTAGTTTGATTATTTATTTCAAAATGGGTAAAACTTCATTATAATTCGATTTCCCACGTTTTCAATGTGAAGTTAAGGCTTAAAATTACTATTTCCAAGTCACAATAAGCTTTGTGAAAGCTTTAATGATTATACTCGGCTTTTTTACTTTCAAAACTCTTATTTTGATTATTTATGTCAAAATGGGTAAAACTTCAATATAGTTCGATTTCCATCGTTTCCAATGTGAAGTTAAGGCTTGAAACAACGATTTCTATTCAAAATAAGCGTTTGTAGATAAAATATGTTTATTCTCGGCTTGTTAAATTTTAAAACTCATATAATTATGATTTTATACAAAATCGTTGAAACTTAATTATGACCTATTTCCACGCTCCATACGGGAAGTTAAGGCTGAAAACAATGATTTCTAGTCACAATAAGCTTTGTGACTTCTTAATTATTATACTCGGCTTGTTTACTTTCAAAACTCTTAGTTTGATTATTTTTGTTAAAATGGATAAAAAGTTCATTATAGTTCGATTTCCCACGTTTTCAATGTGAAGTTAAGGGTGAAAACAATGATTTCTAGTCACAATAAGCTTTGTAACATCATAATGATTATACTCGGCTTGTTTACTTTCAAAACTCTTAGTTTGATTATTTATTTCAAAATGGGTAAAACTTCATTATAGTTCAATTTTCCACGTTTTCAATGTGAAGTTAAGGCTTAAAACAACTATTTCTAGTCACAATAAGCTTTGTGAAAGCTTTGATGATTATACTCGGCTTGTTTATTTTCAAAACTCCTAGTTTGATTATTTATGTCAAAATGGGTAAAACTTCATTATAGTTCAATTTCCCACGTTTCCAATGTGAAGTTAAGGTTTAAAATAACGATCTCTATTAAAAATAAGCGTTGGTAGATAAAATATGTTTATGCTCGTCTTGTTAAATTTTAAAACTATTAGAACTATGATTTTACACAAAATCGTTAAAACTTCATTATCCTCCTATGTCCCACGTTCCCTACGTGAAGTTAAGGTTGAAAATAACGATTTCTAGTCACAATAAGCTTTGTAACATCCTAATGATTTTATTCGGCTTGTTTACTTTCAAAACTCTTAGTTTGATTATATATGTCAAAATGGGTAAAAGTTCATTATTGTTCGATTTCCAACATTTTCAATGTGAAGTTAAGGATAAAAACAACTATTTCTAGTCACAATAAGCTTTGTGAAAGCTTTAATGATTAAATTCGGCTTGTTTACTTTTAAAATTCTTAGTTTGATTATTTATGTCAAAATGGCTAAAAGATCATTATAGTTCAATTTCCAACGTTTCCAATGTGAAGTTAAGGTTTAAAACAACGATCTCTATTAAAAATAAGCGTTTTTAGATAAAATATGTTTATGCTCGTTTTTTAAATTTTAAAACTATTCGAACTATTATTTCATACAAAATCGTTAAAACTTCATTATCGTACTATGTCCCACGTTCCCTACGTGAAGTTAAGGCTGAAAACAACGATTTCTAGTCACAATAAACTTTGTAACATCCTAATGATTTTATTCGGCTTGTTTACTTTCAAAACTCTTAGTTTGATTATATATTTCAAAATGGGTAAAAGTTCATTATTGTTCGATTTCCAACATTTTCAATTTGAAGTTAAGGCTAAAAATAACTATTTCTAGTCACAATAAGCTTTGTGAAAGCTTTAATGATTAAACTCGGCTTGTTTACTTTGAAAACTCTTAGTTTGATTATTTGTAACATAATGGGTAAAAGATCATTATAGTTCAATTTCCAACGTTTTCAATGTGAAGTTAAGGCTTAAAACAACGATTTCTATTTAAAATAAGCGTTTGTGGATAAAATATGTTTATTCTCGGCTTGTTAAATTTTAAAACTCATATAATTATGATTTTATACAAAATCGTTGAAACTTAATTATCGACCAATTTCCACGTTCCCAACGGGAAGTTAAGGCTGAAAACAATAGTTTCTAGTCACAATAAGCTTTGTGACATCTTAATGATTATACTCGGCTTGTTTACTTACAAAACTCTTAGTTTGATTATTTATGTCAAAATGGGTAAAACTTCATTATAGTTCGATTTCCAACGTTTCCAATGTAAAGTTAAGGCTAAAACAACGATTTCTATTCAAAATAAGCGTTTGTAGATAAAATATATTTATTCTCGGCTTGTTAAATTTTAAAACTCATATAATTATGATTTTATAGAATATCGTTGAAACTTAATTATCGACCTATTTCCACGCTCCATACGGAAGTTAAGGCTTTAAAAACAATTATTTCAAGTCACAATAAGCTTTGTGACATCTTAATGATTATACTCGGCTTGTTTACTTTCAAAACTCTTAGTTTGATTATTTTTGTTAAAATAGATAAAACTTCATTATAGTTCGATTTCCCACGTTTTCAATGTAAAGTTAAGGCTTAAAACAACTATTTCTAGTCACAATAAGCTTTGTAGCATCTTAATGATTATACTCGGCTTGTTTACTTTCAAAACTCTTAGTTTGATTATTTATGTCAAAATGGGTAAAACTTCATTATAGTTCGATTTCCCACGTTTTCAATGTGAAGTTAAGGCTTAAAAAACTATTTCTAGTCCCAATATGCTTTGTGAAAGCTTTAATGATTATACTCGGCTTGTTTATTTTCAAAACTCCTAGTTTGATTATTTATGTCAAAATGGGTTAAACTTCATTATAGTTTAATTTTCCACATTTCCAATGTGAAGTTAAGGTTTAAAACAACGATCTCTATTAAAAATAAGCGTTTGTAGATAAAATATGTTTATGCTCGTCATGTTAAATTTGAAAAATATTAGAACTCCGATTTTACACAAAATCGTTAAAACTTCATTATCGTCCTATGTCCCACGTTCCCTACGTGAAGTTATGGCTGAAAATAACGATTTCTAGTAACAATAAGCTTTGTAACATCCTAATGATTTTATTCGGCTTGTTTACTTTCAAAACTCTTAGTTTGATTATATATGTCAAAATGGGTAAAAGATCATTATTGTTTGATTTCTAACGTTTTCAATGTGAAGTTAAGGATAAAAACAACTATTTCTAGTCACAATAAGCTTTGTGAAAGCTTTAATGATTAAACTCGGCTTCTTTACTTTGAAAATTTTTAATTTTATTATTTGTATCAAAATGGGTAAAAGATCTTTATAGTTCAATTTCCAACGTTTCCAATGTGAAGTTAAGGTTTAAAACAACGATTTCTATTAAAAATAAGCGTTTTTAGATAAAATATGTTCATGGTCGTCTTGTTAAATTTTAAAACTATTAGAACAATGATTTTATACAAAATCGTTAAAACTTCATTATCGTCCTATGTCCCACGTTCCCTACGAAGTTAAGGCTAAAAACAACGATTTCTAGTCACAATAAGCTTTGTGACATCTTAATGAGTTTACTCGGGTTGTCTAATTTCAAAACTCTTAGTTTGATTATTTATATCAAAATGGGTAAAACTTCATTATAGTTCGATTTCCCACGTTTTCAATGTGAAGTTAAGGCTTAAAATTACTATTTCTAGTCACAATAAGCTTTGTGAAAGCTTTAATGATTATACTCGGCTTGTTAACTTTCAAAACTCTTATTTTGATTATTTATGTAAAATGGGTAAAACTTCATTATAGTTCGATTTCCAACGTTTCCAATGTGAAGTTAAGGCTTAAAACAACGATTTCTATTCAAAATAAGCGTTTGTAGATAAAATATGTTTATTCTCGACTTGTTAAATTTTAAAACTCATATAATTATGATTTTATACAAAATCATTGAAACTTAATTATCGACCTATTTCCACGCTCCATACGGGAAGTTAAGGCTGAAAAACAATGATTTCTAGTCACAATAAGCTTTGTGACATCTTAATGATTATACTCGGCTTGTTTACTTTCAAAACTCTTAGTTTGATTATTTTTCTTAAAATGGATAAAAAGTTCATTATAGTTCGATTTCCCACGTTTTCAATGTGAAGTTAAGGCTTAAAACAACTATTTCTAGTCACAATAAGCTTTGTAACATCTTAATGATTATACTCGGCTTGTTTACTTTCAAAACTCTTAGTTTGATTATTTATGTCAAAATGGGTAAAACTTCCTTATAGTTCGATTTCCCACGTTTTCAATGTGAAGTTAAGGCTTAAAAAACTATTTCTAGTCCCAATATGCTTTGTGAAAGCTTTAATGATTATACTCGGCTTGTTTATTTTCAAAACTCCTAGTTTGATTATTTATGTCAAAATGGGTAAAACTTCATTATAGTTCAATTTTCCACGTTTCCAATGTGAAGCTAAGGTTTAAAACAACGATCTCTATTAAAAATAAGCGTTGGTAGATAAAATATGTTTATGCTCGTCTTGTTAAATTTTAAAACTATTAGAACTATGATTTTATACAAAATCGTTAAAACTTGATTATCATCCTATGTCCCACGTTCCCTACGTGAAGTTAAGGCTGAAAATAACGATTTCTAGTCACAATAAGCTTTGTAACATCCTAATGATTTTATTCGGCTTGTTACTTTCAAAACTCTTAGTTTGATTATATATGTCAAAATGGGTAAAAGTTCATTATTGTTCGATTTCCAACGTTTTCAATGTGAAGTTAAGGCTTAAAACAACTATTTCTAGTCACAATAAGCTTTGTAACATCTTAATGATTATACTCGGCTTGTTTACTTTCAAAATTCTTAGGTTGATTATTTATGTCCCAATGGGTAAAACTTCATTATAGTTCGATTTCCCAGGTTTTCAATGTGAAGTTAAGGCTTAAAACAACTATTTCCAGTCACAATAAGCTTTGTGAAAGCTTTAATGATTATACTCGGCTTGTTTATTTTCAAAACTCCTAGTTTTATTATTTATGTCAAAATGGGTAAAACTTCATTATAGTTCAATTTCCCACGTTTCCAATTTGAAGTTAATGTTTAAAACAACGATCTCTATTAAAAATAAGCGTTTGTAGATAAAATATGTTTATGCTCGTCTTGTTAAATTTTAAAACTATTAGAACTATAATTTTATACAAAATCGTTAATACTTCATTATCGTCCTATGTCCCACGTTCCCTACGTGAAGTTAAGGCTGAAAACAATGATTTCTAGTCTTAATAAGCTTTGTAACATCCCAATGATTTTATTCGGCTTGTTTACTTTCAAAACTCTTAGTTTGATTATATATTTCAAAATGGGTAAAAGTTCATTATTGTTCGATTTCCAATGTTTTCAATGTGAAGTTAAGGCTAAAAACAACTATTTCTAGTCACAATAAGCTTTGTGAAAGCTTTAATGATTAAACTCGGATTGTTTACTTTGAAAACTCTTAGTTTGATTATTTGTATCAAAATGGGTAGAAGATCATTATAGTTCAATTTCCAACGTTTCCAATGTGAAGTTAAGGCTTAAAACAACGATTTCTATTTAAAATAAGCGTTTGTGAATAAAACATGTTTATTCTCGGCATGTTAAATTTTAAAACTCATATAATTATGATTTTATACAAAATCATTGAAACTTAATTATCGACCTATTTCCACGCTCCATACGGGAAGTTAAGGGTGAAAACAATGATTTCTAGTCACAATAAGCTTTGTGACATCTTAATGATTATACTCGGCTTGTTTACTTTCAAAACTCTTTGTTTGATTATTTTCGTTAAAATGGATAAAAAGTTCATTATAGTTCGATTTCCCACGTTTTCAATGTGAAGTTAAGGCTTAAAACAACTATTTCTAGTCACAATAAGCTTTGTAACATCTTAATGATTATACTCGGCTTGTTTACTTTCAAAACTCTTAGTTTGATTATTTATGTCAAAATGGGTAAAACTTCATTATAATTCGATTTCCCACGTTTTTAATGTGAAGTTAAGGCTTAAAATTACTATTTCTAGCCACAATAAGCTTTGTGAAAGCTTTAATGATTATACTTGGCTTGTTTACTTTCAAAACTCTTATTTTGATTATTTATGTCAAAATGGGTAAAACTTCAATATAGTTCGATTTCCAACGTTTCCAATGTGAAGTTAAGGCTTAAAACAACGATTTCTATTCAAAATAAGCGTTTGTAGATAAAATATGTTTATTCTCGGCTTGTTAAATTTTAAAACTCATATAATAATGATTTTATACAAAATCGTTGAAACTTAATTATCGACCTATTTCCACGCTCCATACGGGAAGTTAAGGGTGAAAACAATGATTTCTAGTCACAATAAGCTTTGTGACATCTTAATGATTATACTCGGCTTGTTTACTTTCAAAACTCTTAGTTTGATTATTTTTGTTAAAATGGATAAAAAGTTCATTATAGTTCGATTTCCCACGTTTTCAATGTGAAGTTAAGGCTTAAAACAACTATTTCTAGTCACAATAAGCTTTGTAACATCTTAATGATTATACTCGGCTTGTTTACTTTCAAAACTCTTAGTTTGATTATTTATGTCAAAATGGGTAAAACTTCATTATAATTCGATTTCCCACGTTTTCAATGTGAAGTTAAGGCTTAAAATTACTATTTCAGTCACAATAAGCTTTGTGAAAGCTTTAATGATTATACTCGGCTTTTTACTTTCAAAACTCTTGTTTTGATTATTTATGTCAAAATGGGTAAAACTTCAATATAGTTCGATTTCCATCGTTTCCAATGTGAAGTTAAGGCTTGAAACAACGATTTCTATTCAAAATAAGCGTTTGTAGATAAAATATGTTTATTCTCGGCTTGTTAAATTTTAAAACTCATATAATTATGATTTTATACAAAATCGTTGAAACCTAATTATCGACCTATTTCCACGCTCCATACGGGAAGTTAAAGCTGAAAACAATGATTTCTAGTCACAATAAGCTTTGTGACTTCTTAATTATTATACTCGGCTTGTTTACTTTCAAAACTCTTAGTTTGATTATTTTTGTTAAAATGGATAAAAAGTTCATTATAGTTCGATTTCCCACGTTTTCAATGTGAAGTTAAGGGTGAAAACAATGATTTCTAGTCACAATAAGCTTTGTAACATCATAATGATTATACTCGGCTTGTTTACTTTCAAAACTCTTAGTTTGATTATTTATTTCAAAATGGGTAAAACTTCATTATAGTTCAATTTTCCACGTTTTCAATGTGAAGTTAAGGCTTAAAACAACTATTTCTAGTCACAATAAGCTTTGTGAAAGCTTTGATGAT
This sequence comes from Stephania japonica, assembly GCA_039657345.1. Taxonomy (NCBI): domain Eukaryota; kingdom Viridiplantae; phylum Streptophyta; class Magnoliopsida; order Ranunculales; family Menispermaceae; genus Stephania; species Stephania japonica. The sequence continues at coordinate 26,876,494 of CM077558.1, read as the reverse complement.
TATACTCGGCTTGTTTATTTTCAAAACTCCTAGTTTGATTATTTATGTCAAAATGGGTAAAACTTCATTATAGTTCAATTTCCCACGTTTCCAATGTGAAGTTAAGGTTTAAAATAACGATCTCTATTAAAAATAAGCGTTGGTAGATAAAATATGTTTATGCTCCTCTTGTGAAATTTTAAAACTATTAGAACTATGATTTTACACAAAATCGTTAAAACTTCATTATCCTCCTATGTCCCACGTTCCCTACGTGAAGTTAAGGTTGAAAATAACGATTTCTAGTCACAATAAGCTTTGTAACATACTAATGATTTTATTCGGCTTGTTTACTTTCAAAACTCTTAGTTTGATTATATATGTCAAAATGGGTAAAAGTTCATTATTGTTCAATTTCCAACATTTTCAATGTGAAGTTAAGGATAAAAACAACTATTTCTAGTCACAATAAGCTTTGTGAAAGCTTTAATGATTAAATTCGGCTTGTTTACTTTTAAAATTCTTAGTTTGATTATTTATGTCAAAATGGCTAAAAGATCATTATAGTTCAATTTCCAACGTTTCCAATGTGAAGTTAAGGTTTAAAACAACGATCTCTATTAAAAATAAGCGTTTTTAGATAAAATATGTTTATGCTCATTTTTTTAAATTTTAAAACTATTAGAACTATTATTTCATACAAAATCGTTAAAACTTCATTATCGTCCTATGTCCCATGTTCCCTACGTGAAGTTAAGGCTGAAAACAACGATTTCTAGTCACAATAAACTTTGTAACATCCTAATGATTTTATTCGGCTTGTTTACTTTCAAAACTCTTAGTTTGATTATATATTTCAAAATGGGTAAAAGTTCATTATTGCTCGATTTCCAACATTTTCAATTTGAAGTTAAGGCTAAAAACAACTATTTCTAGTCACAATAAGCTTTGTGAAAGCTTTAGTGATTAAACTCGCTTGTTTACTTTGAAAACTCTTTGTTTGATTATTTGTAACAAAATGGGTAAAATATCATTATAGTTCAATTTCCAACGTTTTCAATGTGAAGTTAAGGCTTAAAACAACGATTTCTATTTAAAATAAGCGTTTGTGGATAAAATATGTTTATTCTCGGCATGTTAAATTTTAAAACTCATATAATTATGATTTTATACAAAATCGTTGAAACTTAATTATCGACCAATTTCCACGTTCCCTACGGGAAGTTAAGGCTGAAAACAATAGTTTCTAGTCACAATAAGCTTTGTGACATCTTAATGATTATACTCGGCTTGTTTACTTTCAAAACTCTTAGTTTGATTATTTATGTCAAAATGGGTAAAACTTCATTATAGTTCGATTTCCCACGTTTTCAATGTGAAGTTAAGGCTTAAAACAACTATTTCTAGTCACAATTAGCTTTGTGAAAGCTTTAATGATTCTACTCGGCTTGTTTATTTTCAAAACTCCTAGTTTGATTGTTTATGTCAAAATGGGTAAAACTTCATTATAGTTCAATTTCCCACGTTTCCAATGTGAAGTTAAAATTTAAAACAACGATCTCTATTAAAAATAAGTGTTTGTAGATAAAATATGTTTATGCTCGTCTTGTTAAATTTTAAAACTATTAGAACTATAATATTATACAAAATCGTTAAAACTTCATTATCGTCCTATGTCCCACGTTCCCTACGTGAAGTTAAGGCTGAAAACAACGATTTCTAGTCACAATAAGCTTTGTAACATCCTAATGATTATACTCGGCTTGTTTACTTTCAAAACTCTTAGTTTGATTATTTATGTCAAAATGGGTAAAACTTCATTATAGTTCGATTTCCAACGTTTCCAATGTGAAGTTAAGGCTTAAAACAACGATTTCTATTCAAAATAAGCGTTTGTAGATAAAATATGTTTATTCTCAGCTTGTTAAATTTTAAAACTCATATAATTATGATTTTATACAAAATCGTTGAAACTTAATTATCGACCTATTTCCACGCTCCATACGGGAAGTTAAGGGTGAAAACAATGATTTCTAGTCACAATAAGCTTTGTGACATCTTAATGATTATACTCGGCTTGTTTACTTTCAAAACTCTTAGTTTGATTATTTTCGTTAAAATGGATAAAAAGTTCATTATAGTTCGATTTCCCACGTTTTCAATGTTAAGTTAAGGCTTAAAACAACTATTTTTAATCACGATAAGCTTTGTAACATCTTAATGATTATACTCGGTTTGTTTACTTTCAAAACTCTTAGTTTGATTATTTATGTCAAAATGGGTAGAACTTCATTATAATTCGATTTCCCACGTTTTCAATGTGAAGTTAAGGCATAAAATTATTATTTCTAGTCACAATAAGCTTTGTGAAAGCTTTAATGATTATACTCGGCTTGTTTACTTTCAAAACTCTTATTTTGATTATTTATGTCAAAATGGGTAAAACTTCATTATAGTTCGATTTCCAACGTTTCCTATGTGAAGTTAAGACTTAAAACAACGATTTCTATTCAAAATAAGCGTTTGTAGATAAAATATGTTTATTCTCGGCTTTTTAATTTTAAAACTCATATAATTATGATTTTATACAAAATCGTTGAAACTTAATTATCGACCTATTTCCACGCTCCATACGGGAAGTTAAGGGTGAAAACAATGATTTCTAGTCACAATAAGCTTTTTGACATCTTAATGATTATACTCGGCTTGTTTACTTTCAAAACTCTTAGTTTGATTATTTTAGTTAAAATGGATAAAAAGTTCATTATAGTTCGATTTCCCACGTTTTCAATGTGAAGTTAAGGCTGAAAACAATGATTTCTAGTCACAATAAGCTTTGTAACATCTTAATGATTATACTCGGCTTGTTTACTTTCAAAACTCTTAGTTTCATTATTTATGTCAAAATGGGTAAAACTTCATTATAGTTCGATTTCCCACGTTTTCAATGTGAAGTTAAGGCTTAAAACAACTATTTCTAGTCCCAATAAGCTTTGTGAAAGCTTTAATGATTATACTCGGCTTGTTTATTTTCAAAACTCCTAGTTTGATTATTTATGTCAAAATGGGTATAACTTCATTATAGTTCAATTTCCCACATTTCCATTGTGAAGTTAAGGTTTAAAATAACGATATCTATTAAAAATATGCGTTGGTAGATAAAATATGTTTATGCTCGTCTTGTTAAATTTTAAAACTATTAGAACTATGATTTTATACAAAATCGTTAAAACTTCATTATCCTCTTATGTCCCACGTTCCCTACGTGAAGTTAAGGTTGAAAATAACGATTTCTAGTCACAATAAGCTTTGTGACATCCTAATGATTTTATTCGGCTTGTTTACTTTCAAAACTCTTAGTTTGATTATATATGTCAAAATGGGTAAAAGTTCATTATTGTTCGATTTCCAACGTTTTCAATGTGAAGTTAAGGATAAAAACAACTATTTCTAGTCACAATAAGCTTTGTGAAAGATTTAATGATTAAATTCGGCTTGTTCACTTTGAAAATTCTTAGTTTGATTATTTATGTCAAAATGGCTAAAAGATCATTACAGTTCAATTTCCAACGTTTCCTATGTGAAGTTAAGGTTTAAAACAACAATCTCTATTAAAAATAAGCGTTTTTAGATAAAATACGTTTATGCTCATTTTGTTAAATTTTAAAACTATTAGAACTATTATTTTATACAAAATCGTTAAAACTTCATTATCGTCCTATGTCCCACGTTCCCTACGTGAAGTTAAGGCTGAAAACAACGATTTCTAGTCACAATAAACTTCGTAACATCCTAATGATTTTATTCGGCTTGTTTACTTTCAAAACTCTTAGTTTGATTATATATTTCAAAATGGGTAAAAGTTCATTATTGTTCGATTTCCAACATTTTCAATGTGAAGTTAAGGCTAAAAACAACTATTTCTAGTCATAATAAGCTTTGTGAAAGCTTTAATGATTAAACTCGGCTTGTTTACTTTGAAAACTCTTAGTTTGATTATTTGTATCAAAATGGGTAAAAGATCATTATAGTTCAATTTCCAACGTTTTCAATGTGAAGTTAAGGCTTAAAACAACGATTTCTATTTAAAATAAGCGTTTGTGGATAAAATATGTTTATTCTCGCTTGTTAAATTTTAAAACTCATATAATTATGATTTTATACAAAATCGTTGAAACTTAATTATCGACCTATTTCCACGTTCCCTACGGGAAGTTAAGGCTAAAAACAATAGTTTCTAGTCACAATAAGCTTTGTGACATCTTAATGATTATACTCGGCTTGTTTACTTTCAAAACTCTTAGTTTGATTATTTATGTCAAAATGGGTAAAACTTCATTATAGTTCGATTTCCCACGTTTTCAATGTGAAGTTAAGGCTTAAAACAACTATTTCTAGTCACAATAAGCTTTGTGAAAGCTTTAATGATTATACTCAGCTTGTTTATTTTCAAAACTCCTAGTTTGATTATTTATGTCAAAATGGGTAAAACTTTATTATAGTTCAATTTCCCACGTTTCCAATGTGAAGTTAAGATTTAAAACAACGATCTTTATTAAAAATAAGTGTTTGTAGATAAAATATATTTATGCTCGTCTTGTTAAATTTTAAAACTATTAGAACTATAATTTTATACAAAATCGTTAAAACTTCATTATCGTCCTATGTCCCACGTTCCCTATGTGAAGTTAAGGCTGAAAACAACGATTTCTAGTCACAATAAGCTTTGTAACATCCTAATGATTATACTCGGCTTGTTTACTTTCAAAACTCTTAGTTTTGATATTTATGTCAAAATGGGTAAAACTTCATTATAGTTCGATTTCCAACGTTTCCAATGTGAAGTTAAGGCTTAAAACAACGATTTCTATTCAAAATAAGCGTTTGTAGATAAAATATGTTTATTCTCAGCTTGTTAAATTTTAAAACTCATATAATTATGATTTTATACAAAATCGTTGAAACTTAATTATCGACCTATTTCCACGCTCCATACGGGAAGTTAAGGGTGAAAACAATGATTTCTAGTCACAATAAGCTTTGTGACATCTTAATGATTATACTCGGCTTGTTTACTTTCAAAACTCTTAGTTTGATTATTTTTGTTAAAATGGATAAAAAGTTCGTTATAGTTCGATTTCCCACGTTTTCAATGTGAAGTTAAGGCTTAAAACAACTATTTCTAGTCCCAATAAGCTTTGTGAAAGCTTTAATGATTATACTCGGCTTGTTTATTTTCAAAACTCCTAGTTTGATTATATATGTCACGATGGGTAAAACTTCATTATAGTTCAATTTCCCACGTTTCCAATGTGAAGTTAAGATTTAAAACAACGATCTCTATTAAAAATAAGAGTTTGTAGATAAAATATGTTTATGCTCGTCTTGTTAAATTTTAAAACTATTAGAACTATAATTTTATACAAAATCGTTAAAACTTCATTATCGTCCTATGTCCCACGCTCCCTACGTGAAGTTAAGGCTGAAAACAACGATTTCTAGTCACAATAAGCTTTGTAACATCCTAATGATTATACTCGGCTTGTTTACTTTCAAAACTCTTAGTTTTATTATTTATGTCAAAATGGGTAAAACTTCATTATAGTTCGATTTCCAACGTTTCCAATGCGAAGTTAATGCTTAAAACAACTATTTCTAGTCACAATAAGCTTTGTAACATCTTAATAATTATACTCGGCTTGTTTACTTTCAAAACAATTAGTTTGATTATTTATGTCAAAATGGGTAAAACTTCATTATAGTTCGATTTCCCACGTTTTCAATGTGAAGTTAAGGCTTAAAAAACTATTTCTAGTCCCAATAAGCTTTGTGAAAGCTTTAATGATTATACTCGGCTTGCTTATTTTCAAAACTCCTAGTTTGATTATATATGTCAAAATGGGTAAAACTTCATTATAGTTCAATTTCCCACGTTTCCAATGTGAAGTTAAGGTCTAAAACAACGATCTCTATTAAAAATAAGCGTTTGTAGATAAAATATGTTTATGCTCGTCTTGTTAAATTTTAAAACTATTAGAACTATGATTTTATACAAAATTGTTAAAACTTCATTATCCTCCTATGTCCCACGTTCCCTACGTGAAGTTAAGGTTGAAAATAACGATTTCTAGTCACAATAAGCTTTGTAACATCCTAATGATTTTATTCGGCTTGTTTACTTTCAAAACTCTTAGTTTGAGTATATATGTCAAAATGGGTAAAAGTTCATTATTGTTCGATTTCCAACGTTTTCAATGTGAAGTTAAGGATAAAAACAACTATTTCTAGTCACAATAAGCTTTGTGAAAGCTTTAATGATTAAATTCGGCTTGTTTACTTTGAAAATTCTTAGTTTGATTATTTATGTCAAAATGGCTAAAAGATCATTATAGTTCAATTTTCAACATTTTCAATGTTAAGTTAAGGTTTAAAACAACGATCTCTATTAAAAATAAGTGTTTTTAGATAAAATATGTTTATGCTCATTTTGTTAAATTTTAAAACTATTAGAACTATTATTTTATACAAAATCGTTAAAACTTCATTATCGTCCTATGTCCCACGTTCCCTACGTGAAGTTAAGGCTGAAAACAACGATTTCTAGTCACAATAAACTTTGTAACATCCTAATGATTTTATTCGGCTTGTTTACTTTCAAAACTCTTAGTTTGATTATATATTTCAAAATGGGTAAAAGTTCATTATTGTTCGATTTCCAACATTTTCAATGTGAAGTTAAGGCTAAAAACAACTATTTCTAGTCATAATAAACTTTGTGAAAGCTTTAATGATTAAACTCGGCTTGTTTACTTTGAAAACTCTTAGTTTGATTATTTGTATCAAAATGGGTAAAAGATCATTATAGTTCAATTTCCAACGTTTTCAATGTAAAGTTAAGGCTTAAAACAACGATTTCTATTTAAAATAAGCGTTTGTGGATAAAATATGTTTATTCTCGGCTTGTTAAATTTTAAAACTCATATAATTATGATTTTATACAAAATCGTTGAAACTTAATTATCGACCTATTTCCACGTTCCCTACGGAAGTTAAGGCTGAAAACAATAGTTTCTAGTCACAATAAGCTTTGCGACATCTTAATGATTATACTCGGCTTGTTTACTTTCAAAACTCTTAGTTTGATTATTTATGTCAAAATGGGTAAAACTTCATTATAGTTCGATTTCCCACGTTTTCAATGTGAAGTTAAGGCTTAAAACAACTATTTCTAGTCACAATAAGCTTTGTGAAAGCTTTAATGATTATACTCGGCTTGTTTATTTTCAAAACTCCTAGTTTGATTATTTATGTCAAAATGGGTAAAACTTTATTATAGTTCAATTTCCCACGTTTCCAATGTGAAGTTAAGATTTAAAACAACGATCTCTATTAAAAATAAGTGTTTGTAGATAAAATATGTTTATGCTCGTCTTGTTAAATTTTAAAACTATTAGAACTATAATTTTATACAAAATCGTTAAAACTTCATTATCGTCCTATGTCCCACGTTCCCTACGTGAAGTTAAGGATGAAAACAATGATTTCTAGTCACAATAAGCTTTGTAACATCCTAATGATTATACTCGGCTTGTTTACTTTCAATACTCTTAGTTTTATTATTTATGTCAAAATGGGTAAAACTTCATTATAGTTCGATTTCCAACGTTTCCAATGTGAAGTTAAGGCTTAAAATAACGATTTCTATTCAAAATAAGCGTTTGTAGATAAAATATGTTTATTCTCAGCTTGTTAAATTTTAAAACTCATATAATTATGATTTTATACAAAATCGTTGAAACATAATTATCGACCTATTTCCACGCTCCATACGGAAGTTAAGGGTGAAAACAATGATTTCTAGTCACAAAATAAGCTTTGTGACATCTTAATGATTATACTCGGCTTGTTTACTTTCAAAACTCTTAGTTTGATTATTTTTGTTAAAATGGATAAAAAGTTCATTATAGTTCGATTTCCCACGTTTTCAATGTGAAGTTAAGGCTTAAAACAACTATTTCTAGTCACAATAAGCTTTGTAACATCTTAATGATTATACTCGGCTTGTTTACTTTCAAAACTCTTAGTTTGATTATTTATGTCAAAATGGGTAAAACTTCATTATAATTCGATTTCCCACGTTTTCAATGTGAAGTTAAGGCTTAAAATTACTATTTCTAGCCACAATAAGCTTTGTGAAAGCTTTAATGATTATACTCGGCTTGTTTACTTTCAAAACTCTTATTTTGATTATTTATGTCAAAATAGGTAAAACTTCAATATAGTTCGATTTCCAACTTTCCAATGTGAAGTTAAGGCTTAAAACAACGATTTCTATTCAAAATAAGCGTTTGTAGATAAAATATGTTTATTCTCGGCTTGTTAAATTTTAAAACTCATATAATTATGATTTTATACAAAATTGTTGAAACTTAATTATCGACCTATTTCCACGCTCCATACGGGAAGTTAAGGCTGAAAACAATGATTTCTAGTCACAATAAGCTTTGTGACTTCTTAATGATTATACTCGGCTTGTTTACTTTCAAAACTCTTAGTTTGATTATTTTTGTTAAAATGGATAAAAAGTTCATTATAGTTCGATTTCCCACGTTTTCAATGTGAAGTTAAGGGTGAAAACAATGATTTCTAGTCACAATAAGCTTTGTAACATCATAATGATTATACTCGGCTTGTTTACTTTCAAAACTCTTAGTTTGATTATTTATTTCAAAATGGGTAAAACTTCATTATAGTTCGATTTCCCACGTTTTCAATGTGAAGTTAAGGCTTAAAACAACTATTTCTAGTCACAATAAGCTTTGTGAAAGCTTTAATGATTATACTCGGCTTGTTTATTTTCAAAACTCCTAGTTTGATTATTTATGTCAAAATGGGTAAAACTTCATTATAGTTCGATTTCCCACGTTTTCAATGTGAAGTTAAGGCTTAAAAAACTATTTCTAGTCCCAATATGCTTTGTGAAAGCTTTAATGATTATACTCGGCTTGTTTATTTTCAAAACTCCTAGTTTGATTATTTATGTCAAAATGGGTAAAACTTTATTATAGTTCAATTTCCCACGTTTCCAATGTGAAGTTAAGATTTAAAACAACGATCTCTATTAAAAATAAGAGTTTGTAGATAAAATATGTTTATGCTCGTCTTGTTAAATTTTAAAACTATTAGAACTATAATTTTATACAAAATCGTTAAAACTTCATTATCGTCCTATGTCCCACGTTCCCTACGTGAAGTTAAGGCTGAAAACAACGATTTCTAGTCACAATAAGCTTTGTAACATCCTAATGATTATACTCGGCTTGTTTACTTTCAAAACTCTTAGTTTTATTATTTATGTCAAAATGGGTAAAACTTCATTATAGTTCGATTTCCAACGTTTCCAATGTGAAGTTAAGGCTTAAAACAACTATTTCTAGTTACAATATGCTTTGTAACATCTTAATAATTATACTCGGCTTGTTTACTTTCAAAACAATTAGTTTGATTATTTATGTCAAAATGGGTAAAACTTCATTATAGTTCGATTTCCCACGTTTTCAATGTGAAGTTAAGGCTTAAAAAACTATTTCTAGTCCCAATAAGCTTTGTGAAAGCTTTAATGATTATACTCGGCTTGCTTATTTTCAAAACTCCTAGTTTGATTATATATGTCAAAATGGGTAAAACTTCATTATAGTTCAATTTCCCACGTTTCCAATGTGAAGTTAAGGTTTAAAACAACGATCTCTATTAAAAATAAGCGTTTGTAGATAAAATATGTTTATGCTCGTCTTGTTAAATTTTAAAACTATTAGAACTCCGATTTTACACAAAATCGTTAAAACTTCATTATCGTCTTATGTCCCACGTTCCCTACTTGAAGTTAAGGCTGAAAATAACGATTTCTAGTAACAATAAGCTTTGTAACATCCTAATGATTTTATTCGGCTTGTTTACTTTCAAAACTCTTAGTTTGATTATATATGTCAAAATGGGTAAAAGATCATTATTGTTCGATTTCTAACGTTTTCAATGTGAAGTTAAGGATAAAAACAACTATTTCTAGTCACAATAAGCTTTGTGAAAGCTTTAATGATTAAACTCGGCTTGTTTACTTTGAAAATTCTTAATTTGTTTATTTGTATCAAAATGGGTAAAAGATCATTATAGTTCAATTTCCAACGTTTCCAATGTGAAGTTAAGGTTTAAAACAACGATTTCTATTAAAAATAAGCGTTTTTAGATAAAATATGTTTATGCTCGTCTTGTTAAATTTTAAAACTATTAGAACTATGATTTTATACAAAATCGTTAAAACTTCATTATCGTCCTATGTCCCACGTTCCCTACGAGAAGTTAAGGCTAAAAACAACTATTTCTAGTCACAATAAGCTTTGTGACATCTTAATGAGTTTACTCGAGTTGTCTACTTTAAAAACTCTTAGTTTGATTATTTATGTCAAAATGGGTAAAACTTCATTATAGTTCAATTTCCCACGTTTTCAATGTGAAGTTAAGGCTTAAAACAACTATCTCTAGTCACAATAAGCTTTGTGAATGCTTTAATGATTATACTCAGCTCTTTTACTTTCAAAACTCTTAGTTTGAATATTTATGTCAAAATGGGTAAAACTTCATTATAGTTCGATTTCCCACCTTTTCAATGTGAAGTTAAGGCTGAAAACAACGATTTCTAGTCACAATAAGCTTTGTAACATCCTAATGATTATACTCGGCTTGTTTACTTTCAAAACTCTTAGTTTTATTATTTATGTCAAAATGGGTAAAACTTCATTATAGTTCGATTTCCAACGTTTCCAATGTGAAGTTAAGGCTTAAAACAACTATTTCTAGTCACAATAAGCTTTGTAACATCTTAATAATTATACTCGGCTTGTTTACTTTCAAAACAATTAGTTTGATTATTTATGTCAAAATGGGTAAAACTTCATTATAGTTCGATTTCCCACGTTTTCAATGTGAAGTTAAGGCTTAAAAAACTATTTCTAGTCCCAATAAGCTTTGTGAAAGCTTTAATGATTATACTCGGCTTGCTTATTTTCAAAACTCCTAGTTTGATTATATATGTCAAAATGGGTAAAACTTCATTATAGTTCAATTTCCCACGTTTCCAATGTGAAGTTAAGGTTTAAAACAACGATCTCTATTAAAAATAAGCGTTTGTAGATAAAATATGTTTATGCTCGTCTTGTTAAATTTTAAAACTATTAGAACTCCGATTTTACACAAAATCGTTAAAACTTCATTATCGTCCTATGTCCCACGTTCCCTACTTGAAGTTAAGGCTGAAAATAACGATTTCTAGTAACAATAAGCTTTGTAACATCCTAATGATTTTATTCGGCTTGTTTACTTTCAAAACTCTTAGTTTGATTATATATGTCAAAATGGGTAAAAGATCATTATTGTTCGATTTCTAACGTTTTCAATGTGAAGTTAAGGATAAAAACAACTATTTCTAGTTACAATAAGCTTTGTGAAAGCTTTAATGATTAAACTCGGCTTGTTTACTTTGAAAATTCTTAATTTGTTTATTTGTATCAAAATGGGTAAAAGATCATTATAGTTCAATTTCCAACGTTTCCAATGTGAAGTTAAGGTTTAAAACAACGATTTCTATTAAAAATAAGCGTTTTTAGATAAAATATGTTTATGCTCGTCTTGTTAAATTTTAAAACTATTAGAACTATGATTTTATACAAAATCGTTAAAACTTCATTATCGTCCTATGTCCCACGTTCCCTACGAGAAGTTAAGGCTAAAAACAACGATTTCTAGTCACAATAAGCTTTGTGACATCTTAATGAGTTTACTCGGGTTGTCTACTTTAAAAACTCTTAGTTTGATTATTTATGTCAAAATGGGTAAAACTTCATTATAGTTCAATTTCCCACGTTTTCAATGTGAAGTTAAGGCTTAAAACAACTATCTCTAGTCACAATAAGCTTTGTGAATGCTTTAATGATTATACTCAGCTCTTTTACTTTCAAAACTCTTAGTTTGAATATTTATGTCAAAATGGGTAAAACTTCATTATAGTTCGATTTCTCACCTTTTCAATGTGAAGTTAAGGCTTAAAATTACTATTTCTAGTCACAATAAGCTTTGTGAAAGCTTTAATGATTATACTCGGCTTGTTTACTTTCAAAACTCTTATTTTGTTTATTTATGTCAAAATGGGTAAAACTTCATTATAGTTCGATTTCCAACGTTTTCAATGTGAAGTTAAGGCTTAAAACAACTATTTCTAGTCACAATAAGCTTTGTAACATCTTAATAATTATACTCGGCTTGTTTACTTTCAAAACAATTAGTTTGATTATTTATGTCAAAATGGGTAAAACTTCATTATAGTTCGATTTCCCACGTTTTCAATGTGAAGTTAAGGCTTAAAAAACTATTTCTAGTCCCAATAAGCTTTGTGAAAGCTTTAATGATTATACTCGGCTTGCTTATTTTCAAAACTCCTAGTTTGATTATATATGTCAAAATGGGTAAAACTTCATTATAGTTCAATTTCCCACGTTTCCAATGTGAAGTTAAGGTTTAAAACAACGATCTCTATTAAAAATAAGCGTTTGTAGATAAAATATGTTTATGCTCGTCTTGTTAAATTTTAAAACTATTAGAACTCCGATTTTACACAAAATCGTTAAAACTTCATTATCGTCCTATGTCCCACGTTCCCTACTTGAAGTTAAGGCTGAAAATAACGATTTCTAGTAACAATAAGCTTTGTAATATCCTAATGATTTTATTCGGCTTGTTTACTTTCAAAACTCTTAGTTTGATTATATATGTCAAAATGGATAAAAGATCATTATTGTTCGATTTCTAACGTTTTCAATGTGAAGTTAAGGATAAAAACAACTATTTCTAGTCACAATAAGCTTTGTGAAAGCTTTAATGATTAAACTCGGCTTGTTCGCTTTGAAAATTTTTAATTTTATTATTTGTATCAAAATGGGTAAAAGATCTTTATAGTTCAATTTCCAACGTTTCCAATGTGAAGTTAAGGTTTAAAACAACGATTTCTATTAAAAATAAGCGTTTTTAGATAAAATATGTTCATGCTCGTCTTGTTAAATTTTAAAACTATTAGAACTATGATTTTATACAAAATCGTTAAAACTTCATTATCGTCCTATGTCCCACGTTCCTACGAGAAGTTAAGGCTAAAAACAACGATTTCTAGTCACAATAAGCTTTGTGACATCTTAATGAGTTTACTCGGGTTGTCTACTTTCAAAACTCTTAGTTTGATTATTTATATCAAAATGGGTAAAACTTCATTATAGTTCGATTTCCCACGTTTTCAATGTGAAGTTAAGGCTTAAAATTACTATTTCTAGTCACAATAAGCTTTGTGAAAGCTTTAATGATTATACTCGGCTTGTTAACTTTCAAAACTCTTATTTTGATTATTTATGTCAAAATGGGTAAAACTTCATTATAGTTCGATTTCCAACGTTTCCAATGTGAAGTTAAGGCTTAAAACAACGATTTCTATTCAAAATAAGCGTTTGTAGATAAAATATGTTTATTCTCGGCTTGTTAAATTTTAAAACTCATATAATTATGATTTTATACAAAATCATTGAAACTTAATTATCGACCTATTTCCACGCTCCATACGGGTAGTTAAGGCTGAAAACAATAATTTCTAGTCACAATAAGCTTTGTGACATCTTAATGATTATACTCGGCTTGTTTACTTTCAAAACTCTTAGTTTGATTATTTTTGTTAAAATGGATAAAAAGTTCATTATAGTTCGATTTCCCACGTTTTCAATGTGAAGTTAAGGCTTAAAACAACTATTTCTAGTCACAATAAGCTTTGTAACATCTTAATGATTATACTCGGCTTGTTTACTTTCAAAACTCTTAGTTTGATTATTTATGTCAAAATGGGTAAAACTTCATTATAGTTCGATTTCCCACGTTTTCAATGTGAAGTTAAGGCTTAAAAAACTATTTCTAGTCCCAATATGCTTTGTGAAAGCTTTAATGATTATACTCGGCTTGTTTATTTTCAAAACTCCTAGTTTGATTATTTATGTCAAAATGGGTAAAACTTCATTATAGTATAATTTTCCACGTTTCCAATGTGAAGTTAAGGTTTAAAACAACGATCTCTATTAAAAATAAGCGTTGGTAGATAAAATATGTTTATGCTCGTCTTGTTAAATTTTAAAACTATTAGAATTATGATTTTATACAAAATCGTTAAAACTTGATTATCATCCTATGTCCCACGTTCCCCTACGTGAAGTTAAGGCTGAAAATTACGATTTCTAGTCACAATAAGCTTTGTAACATCCTAATGATTTTATTCGGCTTGTTACTTTCAAAACTCTTAGTTTGAATATATAAGTCAAAATGGGTAAAAGTTCATTATTGTTCGATTTCCAACGTTTTCAGTGAAGTTAAGGCTTAAAACAACTATTTCTAGTCACAATAAGCTTTGTAACATCTTAATGATTATACTCGGCTTGTTTACTTTCAAAACTCTTAGTTTGATTATTTATGTCCCAATGGGTAAAACTTCATTATAGTTCGATTTCCCAGGTTTTCAATGTGAAGTTAAGGCTTAAAACAACTATTTCTAGTCACAATAAGCTTTGTGAATGCTTTAATGATTATACTCGGCTTGTTTATTTTCAAAACTCCTAGTTTTATTATTTATGTCAAAAAGGGTAAAACTTCATTATAGTTCAATTTCCCACGTTTCCAATTTGAAGTTAATGTTTAAAACAACGATCTCTATTAAAAATAAGCGTTTGTAGATAAAATATGTTTATGCTCGTCTTGTTAAATTTTAAAACTATTAGAACTACAATTTTATACAAAATCGTTAAAACTTCATTATCGTCCTATGTCCCACATTCCCTACGTGAAGTTAAGGCTAAAAACAATGATTTCTAGTCTTAATAAGCTTTGTAACATCCCAATGATTTTATTCGGCTTGTTTACTTTCAAAACTCTTAGTTTGATTATATATTTCAAAATGGGTAAAAGTTCATTATTGTTCGATTTCCAACGTTTTCAATGTGAAGTTAAGGCTAAAAACAACTATTTCTTGTCACAATAAGCTTTGTGAAAGCTTTAATGATTAAACTCGGATTGTTTACTTTGAAAACTCTTAGTTTGATTATTTGTATCAAAATGGGTAGAAGATCATTATAGTTCAATTTCCAACGTTTCCAATGTGAAGTTAAGGCTTAAAACAACGATTTCTATTTAAAATAAGCGTTTGTGAATAAAATATGTTTATTCTCGGCTTGTTAAATTTTAAAACTCATATAATTATGATTTTATACAAAATTGTTGAAACTTAATTATCGACCTATTTCCACGTTCCCTACGGGAAGTTAAGGCTGAAAACAATAATTTCTAGTCACAATAAGCTTTGTGACATCTTAATGATTATACTCGGCTTGTTTACTTTCAAAACTCTTAGTTTGATTATTTATGTCAAAATGGGTAAAACTTCATTATAGTTCGATTTCCCACGTTTTCAATGTGAAGTTAAGGCTTAAAACAACTATTTCTAGTCACAATAAGCTTTGTGAAAGCTTTAATGATTATACTCGGCTTGTTTATTTTCAAAACTCCTAGTTTGATTATTTATGTCAAAATGGGTAAAACTTCATTATAGTTCAATTTCCCACGTTTCCAATGTGAAGTTAAGATTTAAAAAACGATCTCTATTGAAAATAAGTGTTTGTAGATAAAATATGTTTATGCTCGTCTTTTTAAATTTTAAAACTATTAGAACTATAATTTTGTACAAAATCGTTAAAACTTCATTATCGTCCTATGTCCCACGTTCCCTACATAAAGTTAAGGCTGAAAACAATGATTTCTAGTCACAATAAGCTTTGTAACATCCTAATGATTATACTTGGATTTTTTACTTTCAAAACTCTTAGTTTGATTATTTATGTCAAAATGGGTAAAACTTCATTATAGTTCGATTTCCAACGTTTCCAATGTGAAGTTAAGGCTTAAAACAACGATTTCTATTCAAAATAAGCGTTTGTAGATAAAATATGTTTATTCTCGGCTTGTTAAATTTTAAAACTCATATAATTATGATTTTACACAAAATCATTGAAACTTAATTATCGACCTATTTCCACGCTCCATACGGGAAGTTAAGGCTGAAAACAATGATTTCTAGTCACAATAAGCTTTGTGACATCTTAATGATTATACTCGGCTTGTTTACTTTCAAAACTCTTAGTTTGATTATTTTTGTTAAAATGGATAAAAAGTTCATTATAGTTTGATTTCCCACGTTTTCAATGTGAAGTTTAAGGCTTAAAACAACTATTTCTAGTCACAATAAGCTTTGTAACATCTTAATGATTATACTCGGCTTGTTTACTTTCAAAACTCTTAGTTTGATTATTTATGTCAAAATGGGTAAAACTTCATTATAGTTCGATTTCCCACGTTTTCAATGTGAAGTTAAGGCTTAAAAAACTATTTCTAGTCCCAATAAGCTTTGTGAAAGCTTTAATGATTATACTCGGCTTGTTTATTTTCAAAACTCCTAGTTTGATTATTTATGTCAATATGGGTAAAACTTCATTATAGTTCAATTTCCCACGTTTCCAATGTGAAGTTAAGGTTTAAAATAACGATCTCTATTAAAAATAAGCGTTGGTAGATAAAATATGTTTATGCTCGTCTTGTTAAATTTTAAAACTATTAGAACTATGATTTTATACAAAATTGTTAAAACTTCATTATCATCCTATGTCCCACATTCCCTACGTGAAGTTAAGGTTGAAAATAACGATTTCTAGTCACAATAAGCTTTGTAACATCCTAATGATTTTATTCGGCTTGTTTACTTTCAAAACTCTTAGTTTGAGTATATATGTCAAAATGGGTAAAAGTTCATTATTGTTCGATTTCCAACGTTTTCAATGTGAAGTTAAGGATAAAAACAACTATTTCTAGTCACAATAAGCTTTGTGAAAGCTTTAATGATTAAATTCGGCTTGTTTACTTTGAAAATTCTTAGTTTGATTATTTATGTCAAAATGGCTAAAAGATCGTTATAGTTCAATTTTCAACATTTCCAATGTGAAGTTAAGGTTTAAAACAACGATCTCTATTAAAAATAAGCGTTTTTAGATAAAATATGTTTATGCTCATTTTGTTAAATTTTAAAACTATTAGAACTATTATTTTATACAAAATCGTTAAAACTTCATTATCGTCCTATGTCCCACGTTCCCTACGTGAAGTTAAGGCTGAAAACAACGATTTCTAGTCACAATAAACTTTGTAACATCCTAATGATTTTATTCGGCTTGTTTACTTTCAAAACTCTTAGTTTGATTATATATTTCAAAATGGGTAAAAGTTCATTATTGTTCGATTTCCAACATTTTCAATGTGAAGTTAAGGCTAAATACAACTATTTCTAGTCATAATAAGCTTTGTGAAAGCTTTAATGATTAAACTCGGCTTGTTTACTTTGAAAACTCTTAGTTTGATTATTTGTATCAAAATGGGTAAAAGATCATTATAGTTCAATTTCCAACGTTTTCAATGTAAAGTTAAGGCTTAAAACAACGATTTCTATTTAAAATAAGCGTTTGTGGATAAAATATGTTTATTCTCGTCTTGTTAAATTTTAAAACTCATATAATTATGATTTTATACAAAATCGTTGAAACTTAATTATCGACCTATTTCCACGCTCCATACGGGTAGTTAAGGCTGAAAACAATAATTTCTAGTCACAATAAGCTTTGTGACATCTTAATGATTATACTCGGCTTGTTTACTTTCAAAACTCTTAGTTTGATTATTTTTGTTAAAATGGATAAAAAGTTCATTATAGTTCGATTTCCCACGTTTTCAATGTGAAGTTAAGGCTTAAAACAACTATTTCTAGTCACAATAAGCTTTGTAACATCTTAATGATTATACTCGGCTTGTTTACTTTCAAAACTCTTAGTTTGATTATTTATATCAAAATGGGTAAAACTTCATTATAGTTCGATTTCCCACGTTTTCAATGTGAAGTTAAGGCTTAAAAAACTATTTCTAGTCCCAATATGCTTTGTGAAAGCTTTAATGATTATACTCGGCTTGTTTATTTTCAAAACTCCTAGTTTGATTATTTATGTCAAAATGGGTAAAACTTCATTATAGTATAATTTTCCACGTTTCCAATGTGAAGTTAAGGTTTAAAACAACGATCTCTATTAAAAATAAGCGTTGGTAGATAAAATATGTTTATGCTCGTCTTGTTAAATTTTAAAACTATTAGAATTATGATTTTATACAAAATCGTTAAAACTTGATTATCATCCTATGTCCCACGTTCCCTACGTGAAGTTAAGGCTGAAAATAACGATTTCTAGTCACAATAAGCTTTGTAACATCCTAATGATTTTATTCGGCTTGTTACTTTCAAAACTCTTAGTTTGAATATATAAGTGAAAATGGGTAAAAGTTCATTATTGTTCGATTTCCAACGTTTTCAGAGTGAAGTTAAGGCTTAAAACAACTATTTCTAGTCACAATAAGCTTTGTAACATCTTAATGATTATACTCGGCTTGTTTACTTTCAAAACTCTTAGTTTGATTATTTATGTCCCAATGGGTAAAACTTCATTATAGTTCGATTTCCCAGGTTTTCAATGTGAAGTTAAGGCTTAAAACAACTATTTCTAGTCACAATAAGCTTTGTGAATGCTTTAATGATTATACTCGGCTTGTTTATTTTCAAAACTCCTAGTTTTATTATTTATGTCAAAAAGGGTAAAACTTCATTATAGTTCAATTTCCCACGTTTCCAATTTGAAGTTAATGTTTAAAACAACGATCTCTATTAAAAATAAGCGTTTGTAGATAAAATATGTTTATGCTCGTCTTGTTAAATTTTAAAACTATTAGAACTACAATTTTATACAAAATCGTTAAAACTTCATTATCGTCCTATGTCCCACATTCCCTACGTGAAGTTAAGGCTGAAAACAACGATTTCTAGTCACAATAAACTTTGTAACATCCTAATGATTTTATTCGGCTTGTTTACTTTCAAAACTCTTAGTTTGATTATATATTTCAAAATGGGTAAAAGTTCATTATTGTTCGATTTCAAACATTTTCAATGTGAAGTTAAGGCTAAAAACAACTATTTCTAGTCATAATAAACTTTGTGAAAGCTTTAATGATTAAACTCGGCTTGTTTACTTTGAAAACTCTTAGTTTGATTATTTGTATCAAAATGGGTAAAAGATCATTATAGTTCAATTTCCAACGTTTTCAATGTAAAGTTAAGGCTTAAAACAACGATTTCTATTTAAAATAAGCGTTTGTGGATAAAATATGTTTATTCTCGGCTTGTTAAATTTTAAAACTCATATAATTATGATTTTATACAAAATCGTTGAAACTTAATTATCGACCTATTTCCAATGTTCCCTACGGGAAGTTAAGGCTGAAAACAATAGTTTCTAGTCACAATAAGCTTTGCGACATCTTAATGATTATACTCGGCTTGTTTACTTTCAAAACTCTTAGTTTGATTATTTATGTCAAAATGGGTAAAACTTCATTATAGTTCGATTTCCCACGTTTTCAATGTGAAGTTAAGGCTTAAAACAACTATTTCTAGTCACAATAAGCTTTGTGAAAGCTTTAATGATTATACTCGGCTTGTTTATTTTCAAAACTCCTAGTTTGATTATTTATGTCAAAATGGGTAAAACTTTATTATAGTTCAATTTCCCACGTTTCCAATGTGAAGTTAAGATTTAAAACAACGATCTCTATTAAAAATAAGTGTTTGTAGATAAAATATGTTTATGCTCGTCTTGTTAAATTTTAAAACTATTAGAACTATAATTTTATACAAAATCGTTAAAACTTCATTATCGTCCTATGTCCCACGTTCCCTACGTGAAGTTAAGGATGAAAACAATGATTTCTAGTCACAATAAGCTTTGTAACATCCTAATGATTATACTCGGCTTGTTTACTTTCAATACTCTTAGTTTTATTATTTATGTCAAAATGGGTAAAACTTCATTATAGTTCGATTTCCAACGTTTCCAATGTGAAGTTAAGGCTTAAAATAACGATTTCTATTCAAAATAAGCGTTTGTAGATAAAATATGTTTATTCTCAGCTTGTTAAATTTTAAAACTCATATAATTATGATTTTATACAAAATCGTTGAAACATAATTATCGACCTATTTCCACGCTCCATACGGGAAGTTAAGGGTGAAAACAATGATTTCTAGTCACAGTAAGCTTTGTGACATCTTAATGATTATACTCGGCTTGTTTACTTTCAAAACTCTTAGTTTGATTATTTTTGTTAAAATGGATAAAAAGTTCATTATAGTTCGATTTCCCACGTTTTCAATGTGAAGTTAAGGCTTAAAACAACTATTTCTAGTCACAATAAGCTTTGTAACATCTTAATGATTATACTCGCTTGTTTACTTTCAAAACTCTTAGTTTGATTATTTATGTCAAAATGGGTAAAACTTCATTATAATTCGATTTCCCACGTTTTCAATGTGAAGTTAAGGCTTAAAATTACTATTTCTAGCCACAATAAGCTTTGTGAAAGCTTTAATGATTATACTCGGCTTGTTTACTTTCAAAACTCTTATTTTGATTATTTATGTCAAAATAGGTAAAACTTCAATATAGTTCGATTTCCAACTTTTCAATGTGAAGTTAAGGCTTAAAACAACGATTTCTATTCAAAATAAGCGTTTGTAGATAAAATATGTTTATTCTCGGCTTGTTAAATTTTAAAACTCATATAATTATGATTTTATACAAAATTGTTGAAACTTAATTATCGACCTATTTCCACGCTCCATACGGAAGTTAAGGCTGAAAACAATGATTTCTAGTCACAATAAGCTTTGTGACTTCTTAATGATTATACTCGGCTTGTTTACTTTCAAAACTCTTAGTTTGATTATTTTTGTTAAAATGGATAAAAAGTTCATTATAGTTCGATTTCCCACGTTTTCAATGTGAAGTTAAGGGTGAAAACAATGATTTCTAGTCACAATAAGCTTTGTAACATCATAATGATTATACTCGCTTGTTTACTTTCAAAACTCTTAGTTTGATTATTTATTTCAAAATGGGTAAAACTTCATTATAGTTCGATTTCCCACGTTTTCAATGTGAAGTTAAGGCTTAAAACAACTATTTCTAGTCACAATAAGCTTTGTGAAAGCTTTAATGATTATACTCGGCTTGTTTATTTTCAAAACTCCTAGTTTGATTATTTATGTCAAAATGGGTAAAACTTCATTATAGTTCGATTTCCCACGTTTTCAATGTGAAGTTAAGGCTTAAAAAACTATTTCTAGTCCCAATATGCTTTGTGAAAGCTTTAATGATTATACTCGGCTTGTTTATTTTCAAAACTCCTAGTTTGATTATTTATGTCAAAATGGGTAAAACTTTATTATAGTTCAATTTTCCACGTTTCCAATGTGAAGTTAAGATTTAAAACAACGATCTCAATTAAAAATAAGAGTTTGTAGATAAAATATGTTTATGCTCGTCTTGTTAAATTTTAAAACTATTAGAACTATAATTTTATACAAAATCGTTAAAACTTCATTATCGTCCTATGTCCCACGTTCCCTACGTGAAGTTAAGGCTGAAAACAACGATTTCTAGTCACAATAAGCTTTGTAACATCCTAATGATTATACTCGACTTGTTTACTTTCAAAACTCTTTGTTTTATTATTTATGTCAAAATGGGTAAAACTTCATTATAGTTCGATTTCCCACGTTTTCAATGTGAAGTTAAGGCTTAAAACAACTATTTCTAGTCACAATAAGCTTTGTGAAAGCTTTAATGATTATACTCGGCTTGTTTATTTTCAAAACTCCTAGTTTGATTATTTATGTCAAAATGGGTAAAACTTCATGATAGTTCAATTTCCCACGTTTCCAATGTGAAGTTAAGATTTAAAACAACGATCTCTATTAAAAATAAGTGTTTGTAGATAAAATATGTTTATGCTCGTCTTGTTAAATTTTAAAACTATTAGAACTATAATTTTATACAAAATCGTTAAAACTTCATTATCGTCCTATGTCCCACGTTCCCTACGTGAAGTTAAGGCGAAAACAATGATTTCTAGTCACAATAAGCTTTGTAACATCCTAATGATTATACTCGGCTTGTTTACTTTCAATACTCTTAGTTTTATTATTTATGTCAAAATGGGTAAAACTTCATTATAGTTCGATTTCCAACGTTTCCAATGTGAAGTTAAGGCTTAAAATAACGATTTCTATTCAAAATAAGCGTTTGTAGATAAAATATGTTTATTCTCACTTGTTAAATTTTAAAACTCATATAATTATGATTTTATACAAAATCGTTGAAACTTAATTATCGACCTATTTCCACGCTCCATACGGGAAGTTAAGGGTGAAAACAATGATTTCTAGTCACAGTAAGCTTTGTGACATCTTAATGATTATACTCGGCTTGTTTACTTTCAAAACTCTTAGTTTGATTATTTTTGTTAAAATGGAAAAAAAGTTCATTATAGTTCGATTTCCCACGTTTTCAATGTGAAGTTAAGGCTTAAAACAACTATTTCTAGTCACAATAAGCTTTGTAACATCTTAATGATTATACTCGGCTTGTTTACTTTCATAACTCTTAGTTTGATTATTTATGTCAAAATGGGTAAAACTTCATTATAATTCGATTTCCCACGTTTTCAATGTGAAGTTAAGGCTTAAAATCACTATTTCTAGCCACAATAAGCTTTGTGAAAGCTTTAATGATTATACTCGGCTTGTTTACTTTCAAAACTCTTATTTTGATTATTTATGTCAAAATGGGTAAAACTTCAATATAGTTCGATTTCCAACTTTCCAATGTGAAGTTAAGGCTTAAAACAACGATTTCTATTCAAAATAAGCGTTTGTAGATAAAATATGTTTATTCTCGGCTTGTTAAATTTTAAAACTCATATAATTATGATTTTATACAAAATCGTTGAAACTTAATTATCGACCTATTTCCACGCTCCATACGGGAAGTTAAGGCTGAAAACAATGATTTCTAGTCACAATAAGCTTTGTGACTTCTTAATGATTATACTCGGCTTGTTTACTTTCAAAACTCTTAGTTTGATTATTTTTGTTAAAATGGATAAAAAGTTCATTATAGTTCGATTTCCCACGTTTTCAATGTGAAGTTAAGGGTGAAAACAATGATTTCTAGTCACAATAAGCTTTGTAACATCATAATGATTATACTCGGCTTGTTTACTTTCAAAACTCTTAGTTTGATTATTTATTTCAAAATGGGTAAAACTTCATTATAGTTCGATTTCCCACGTTTTCAATGTGAAGTTAAGGCTTAAAACAACTATTTCTAGTCACAATAAGCTTTGTGAAAGCTTTAATGATTATACTCGGCTTGTTTATTTTCAAAACTCCTAGTTTGATTATTTATGTCAAAATGGGTAAAACTTCATTATAGTTCAATTTCCCACGTTTCCAATGTGAAGTTAAGGTTTAAAATAACGATCTCTATTAAAAATAAGCGTTGGTAGATAAAATATGTTTATGCTCGTCTTGTTAAATTTTAAAACTATTAGAACTATGATTTTACACAAAATCGTTAAAACTTCATTATCCTCCTATGTCCCACGTTCCCTACGTGAAGTTAAGGTTGAAAATAACGATTTCTAGTCACAATAAGCTTTGTAACATCCTAATGATTTTATTCGGCTTGTTTACTTTCAAAACTCTTAGTTTGATTATATATATCAAAATGGGTAAAAGTTCATTATTGTTTGATTTCCAACATTTTCAATGTGAAGTTAAGGCTAAAAACAACTATTTCTAGTCATAATAAGCTTTGTGAAAGCTTTAATGATTAAACTCGGCTTGTTTACTTTGAAAACTCTTAGTTTGATTATTTGTATCAAAATGGGTAAAAGATCATTATAGTTCAATTTCCAACGTTTTCAATGTAAAGTTAAGGCTTAAAACAACGATTTCTATTTAAAATAAGC
This sequence comes from Stephania japonica, assembly GCA_039657345.1. Taxonomy (NCBI): domain Eukaryota; kingdom Viridiplantae; phylum Streptophyta; class Magnoliopsida; order Ranunculales; family Menispermaceae; genus Stephania; species Stephania japonica. The sequence continues at coordinate 26,852,431 of CM077558.1, read as the reverse complement.
GTTTGTGGATAAAATATGTTTATTCTCGGCTTGTTAAATTTTAAAACTCATATAATTATGATTTTATACAAAATCGTTGAAACTTAATTATCGACCTATTTCCACGTTCCCTACGGGAAGTTAAGGCTGAAAACAATAGTTTCTAGTCACAATAAGCTTTGCGACATCTTAATGATTATACTCGGCTTGTTTACTTTCAAAACTCTTAGTTTGATTATTTATGTCAAAATGGGTAAAACTTCATTATAGTTCGATTTCCCACGTTTTCAATGTGAAGTTAAGGCTTAAAACAACTATTTCTAGTCACAATAAGCTTTGTGAAAGCTTTAATGATTATACTCGGCTTGTTTATTTTCGAAACTCCTAGTTTGATTATTTATGTCAAAATGGGTAAAACTTTATTATAGTTCAATTTCCCACGTCTCCAATGTGAAGTTAAGATTTAAAACAACGATCTCTATTAAAAATAAGAGTTTGTAGATAAAATATGTTTATGCTCGTCTTGTTAAATTTTAAAACTATTAGAACTATAATTTTATACAAAATCGTTAAAACTTCATTATCGTCCTATGTCCCACGTTCCCTACGTGAAGTTAAGGCTGAAAACAACGATTTCTAGTCACAATAAGCTTTGTAACATCCTAATGATTATACTCGGCTTGTTTACTTTCAAAACTCTTAGTTTTATTATTTATGTCAAAATGGGTAAAACTTCATTATAGTTCGATTTCCAACGTTTCCAATGTGAAGTTAAGGCTTAAAACAACTATTTCTAGTCACAATAAGCTTTGTGAAAGCTTTAATGATTATACTCGGCTTGTTTGTTTTCAAAACTCCTAGTTTGATTATTTATGTCAAAATGGGTAAAACTTCATTATAGTTCAATTTCCCACGTTTCCAATATGAAGTTAAGGTTTAAAATAACAATCTCTATTAAAAATAAGCGTTGGTAGATAAAATATGTTTATGCTCGTCTTGTTAAATTTTAAAACTATTAGAACTATGATTTTACACAAAATCGTTAAAACTTCATTATCCTCCTATGTCCCACGTTCCCTACGTGAAGTTAAGGTTGAAAATAACGATTTCTAGTCACAATAAGCTTTGTAACATCCTAATGATTTTATTCGGCTTGTTTACTTTCAAAACTCTTAGTTTGATTATATATGTCAAAATGGGTAAAAGTTCATTATTGTTCGATTTCGAACATTTTCAATGTGAAGTTAAGGCTAAAAACAACTATTTCTAGTCATAATAAGCTTTGTGAAAGCTTTAATGATTAAACTCGGCTTGTTTACTTTGAAAACTCTTAGTTTGATTATTTGTATCAAAATGGGTAAAAGATCATTATAGTTCAATTTCCAACGTTTTCAATGTAAAGTTAAGGCTTAAAACAACGATTTCTATTTAAAATAAGCGTTTGTGGATAAAATATGTTTATTCTCGGCTTGTTAAATTTTAGAACTCGTATAATTATGATTTTATACAAAATCGTTGAAACTTAATTATCGACCTATTTCCACGTTCCCTACGGGAAGTTAAGGCTGAAAACAATAGTTTCTAGTCACAATAAGCTTTGCGACATCTTAATGATTATACTCGGCTTGTTTACTTTCAAAACTCTTAGTTTGATTATTTATGTCAAAATGGGTAAAACTTCATTATAGTTCGATTTCCCACGTTTTCAATGTGAAGTTAAGGCTTAAAACAACTATTTCTAGTCACAATAAGCTTTGTGAAAGCTTTAATGATTATACTCGGCTTGTTTATTTTCGAAACTCCTAGTTTGATTATTTATGTCAAAATGGGTAAAACTTTATTATGGTTCAATTTCCCACGTTTCCAATGTGAAGTTAAGATTTAAAACAACGATCTCTATTAAAAATAAGAGTTTGTAGATAAAATATGTTTATGCTCGTCTTGTTAAATTTTAAAACTATTAGAACTATAATTTTATACAAAATCGTTAAAACTTCATTATCGTCCTATGTCCCACGTTCCTACGTGAAGTTAAGGCTGAAAACAACGATTTCTAGTCACAATAAGCTTTGTAACATCCTAATGATTATACTCGCTTGTTTACTTTCAAAACTCTTAGTTTTATTATTTATGTCAAAATGGGTAAAACTTCATTATAGTTCGATTTCCAACGTTTCCAATGTGAAGTTAAGGCTTAAAACAACTATTTCTAGTCACAATAAGCTTTATAACATCTTAATAATTATACTCTGGCTTGTTTACTTTCAAAACAATTAGTTTGATTATTTATGTCAAAATGGGTAAAACTTCATTATAGTTCGATTTCCCACGTTTTCAATGTGATGTTAAGGCTTAAAAAACTATTTCTAGTCCCAATAAGCTTCGTGAAAGCTTTAATGATTATACTCGGCTTGCTTATTTTCAAAACTCCTAGTTTGATTATATATGTCAAAATGGGTAAAACTTCATTATAGTTCAATTTCCCACGTTTCCAATGTGAAGTTAAGGTTTAAAACAACGATCTCTATTAAAAATAAGCGTTTGTAGATAAAATATGTTTATGCTCGTCTTGTTAAATTTTAAAACTATTAGAACTCCGATTTTACACAAAATCGTTAAAACTTCATTATCGTCCTATGTCCCACGTTCCCTACTTGAAGTTAAGGCTGAAAATAACGATTTCTAGTAACAATAAGCTTTGTAACATCCTAATGATTTTATTCGGCTTGTTTACTTTCAAAGCTCTTAGTTTGATTATATATGTCAAAATGGGTAAAAGATCATTATTGTTCGATTTCTAACATTTTCAATGTGAAGTTAAGGATAAAAACAACTATTTCTAGTCACAATAAGCTTTGTGAAAGCTTTAATGATTAAACTCGGCTTGTTTACTTTGAAAATTCTTAATTTGTTTATTTGTATCAAAATGGGTAAAAGATCATTATAGTTCAATTTCCAACGTTTCCAATGTGAAGTTAAGGTTTAAAACAACGATTTCTATTAAAAATAAGCGTTTTTAGATAAAATATGTTTATGCTCGTCTTGTTAAATTTTAAAACTATTAGAACTATGATTTTATACAAAATCATTAAAACTTCATTATCGTCCTATGTCCCACGTTCCCTACGAGAAGTTAAGGCTAAAAACAACGATTTCTAGTCACAATAAGCTTTGTGACATCTTAATGAGTTTACTCGGGTTGTCTACTTTAAAAACTCTTAGTTTGATTATTTATGTCAAAATGGGTAAAACTTCATTATAGTTCAATTTCCCACGTTTTCAATGTGAAGTTAAGGCTTAAAACAACTATCTCTAGTCACAATAAGCTTTGTGAATGCTTTAATGATTATACTCACTTTTTACTTTCAAAACTCTTAGTTTGAATATTTATGTCAAAATAGGTAAAACTTCATTATAGTTCGATTTCCCACCTTTTCAATGTGAAGTTAAGGCTTAAAATTACTATTTCTAGTCACAATAAGCTTTGTGAAAGCTTTAATGATTATACTCTAGCTTGTTTACTTTGAAAACTCTTATTTTGTTTATTTATGTCAAAATGGGTAAAACTTCATTATAGTTCGATTTCCAACGTTTTCAATGTGAAGTTAAGGCTTAAAACAACTATTTCTAGTCACAATAAGCTTTGTAACATCTTAATAATTATACTCGGCTTGTTTACTTTCAAAACAATTAGTTTGATTATTTATGTCAAAATGGGTAAAACTTCATTATAGTTCGATTTCCCACGTTTTCAATGTGAAGTTAAGGCTTAAAAAACTATTTCTAGTCCTAATAAGCTTTGTGAAAGCTTTAATGATTATACTCGGCTTGCTTATTTTCAAAACTCCTAGTTTGATTATATATGTCAAAATGGGTAAAACTTCATTATAGTTCAATTTCCCACGTTTCCAATGTGAAGTTAAGGTTTAAAACAACGATCTCTATTAAAAATAAGCGTTTGTAGATAAAATATGTTTATGCTCGTCTTGTTAAATTTTAAAACTATTAGAACTCCGATTTTACACAAAATCGTTAAAACTTCATTATCGTCCTATGTCCCACGTTCCCTACTTGAAGTTAAGGCTGAAAATAACGATTTCTAGTAACAATAAGCTTTGTAACATCCTAATGATTTTACTCGGCTTGTTTACTTTCAAAACTCTTAGTTTGATTATATATGTCAAAATGGGTAAAAGATCATTATTGTTCGATTTCTAACGTTTTCAATGTGAAGTTAAGGATAAAAACAACTATTTCTAGTCACAATAAGCTTTGTGAAAGCTTTAATGATTAAACTAGGCTTGTTTACTATGAAAATTTTTAATTTTATTATTTGTATCAAAATGGGTAAAAGATCTTTATAGTTCAATTTCCAACGTTTCCAATGTGAAGTTAAGGTTTAAAACAACGATTTCTATTAAAAATAAGCGTTTTTAGATAAAATATGTTCATGCTCGTCTTGTTAAATTTTAAAACTATTAGAACTATGATTTTATACAAAATCGTTAAAACTTCATTATCGTCCTATGTCCCACGTTCCCTACGAGAAGTTAAGGCTAAAAACAACGATTTCTAGTCACAATAAGCTTTGTGACATCTTAATGAGTTTACTCGGGTTGTCTACTTTCAAAACTCTTAGTTTGATTATTTATATCAAAATGGGTAAAACTTCATTATAGTTCGATTTCCCACGTTTTCAATGTGAAGTTAAGGCTTAAAATTACTATTTCTAGTCACAATAAGCTTTGTGAAAGTTTTAATGATTATACTCGGCTTGTTATCTTTCAAAACTCTTATTTTGATTATTTATGTCAAAATGGGTAAAACTTCTTTATAGTTCGATTTCCAACGTTTCCAATGTGAAGTTAAGGCTTAAAACAACGATTTCTATTCAAAATAAGCGTTTGTAGATAAAATATGTTTATTCTCGCTTGTTAAATTTTAAAACTCATATAATTATAATTTTATACAAAATCATTGAAACTTAATTATCGACCTATTTCCACGCACCATACGGGTTAGTTAAGGCTGAAAACAATGATTTCTAGTCACAATAAGCTTTGTGACATCTTAATGATTATACTCGGCTTGTTTACTTTCAAAACTCTTAGTTTGATTATTTTTGTTAAAATGGATAAAAAGTTCATTATAGTTCGATTTCCCACGTTTTCAATGTGAAGTTAAGGCTTAAAACAACTATTTCTAGTCACAATAAGCTTTGTAACATCTTAATGATTATACTCGGCTTGTTTACTTTCAAAACTCTTAGTTTGATTATTTATGTCAAAATGGGTAAAACTTCATTATAGTTCGATTTCCCACGTTTTCAATGTGAAGTTAAGGCTTAAAAAACTATTTCTAGTCCCAATATGCTTTGTGAAAGCTTTAATGATTATACTCGGCTTGTTTATTTTCAAAACTCCTAGTTTGATTATTTATGTCAAAATGGGTAAAACTTCATTATAGTATAATTTTCCACGTTTCCAATGTGAAGTTAAGGTTTAAAACAACGATCTCTATTAAAAATAAGCGTTGGTAGATAAAATATGTTTATGCTCGTCTTGTTAAATTTTAAAACTATTAGAACTATGATTTTATACAAAATCGTTAAAACTTGATTATCATCCTATGTCCCACGTTCCCTACGTGAAGTTAAGGATGAAAACAATGATTTCTAGTCTTAATAAGCTTTGTAACATCCCAATGATTTTATTCAGCTTGTTTACTTTCAAAACTCTTAGTTTGATTATATATTTCAAAATGGGTAAAAGTTCATTATTGTTCGATTTCCAGCGTTTTCAATGTGAAGTTAAGGCTAAAAACAACTATTTCTAGTCACAATAAGCTTTGTAACATCTTAATGATTATACTCGGCTTGTTTACTTTCAAAACTCTTAGTTTGATTATTTATGTCCCAATGGGTAAAACTTCATTATAGTTCGATTTCCCAGGTTTTCAATGTGAAGTTAAGGCTTAAAACAACTATTTCTAGTCACAATAAGCTTTGTGAATGCTTTAATGATTATACTCGGCTTGTTTATTTTCAAAACTCCTAGTTTTATTATTTATGTCAAAAAGGGTAAAACTTCATTATAGTTCAATTTCCCACGTTTCCAATTTGAAGTTAATGTTTAAAACAACGATCTCTATTAAAAATAAGCGTTTGTAGATAAAATATGTTTATGCTCGTCTTGTGAAATTTTAAAACTATTAGAACTACAATTTTATACAAAATCGTTAAAACTTCATTATCGTCCTATGTCCCACGTTTCCTACGTGAAGTTAAGGATGAAAACAATGATTTCTAGTCTTAATAAGCTTTGTAACATCCCAATGATTTTATTCGGCTTGTTTACTTTCAAAACTCTTAGTTTGATTATATATTTCAAAATGGGTAAAAGTTCATTATTGTTCGATTTCCAGCGTTTTCAATGTGAAGTTAAGGCTAAAAACAACTATTTCTAGTCACAATAAGCTTTGTGAAAGCTTTAATGATTAAACTCGGATTGTTTACTTTGAAAACTCTTAGTTTGATTATTTGTATCAAAATGGGTAGAAGATCATTATAGTTCAATTTCCAACGTTTCCAATGTGAAGTTAAGGCTTAAAACAATGATTTCTATTTAAAATAAGCATTTGTGAATAAAATATGTTTATTCTCGGCTTGTTAAATTTTAAAACTCATATAATTATGATTTTATACAAAATCGTTGAAACTTAATTATCGACCTATTTCCACGTTCCCTACAGGAAGTTAAGGCTGAAAACAATAATTTCTAGTCACAATAAGCTTTGTGACATCTTAATGATTATACTCGGCTTGTTTACTTTCAAAACTCTTAGTTTGATTATTTATGTCAAAATGGGTAAAACTTCATTATAGTTCGATTTCCCACGTTTTCAATGTGAAGTTAAGGCTTAAAACAACTATTTCTAGTCACAATAAGCTTTGTGAAAGCTTTAATGATTATACTCGCTTGTTTATTTTCAAAACTCCTAGTTTGATTATTTATGTCAAAATGGGTAAAACTTCATTATAGTTCAATTTCCAACGTTTCCAATGTGAAGTTAAGATTTAAAACAACGATCTCTATTGAAAATAAGTTTGTAGATAAAATATGTTTATGCTCGTCTTGTTAAATTTTAAAACTATTAGAACTATAATTTTATACAAAATCGTTAAAACTTCATTATCGTCCTATGTCCCACGTTCCCTACGTGAAGTTAAGGCTGAAAACAATGATTTCTAGTCACAATAAGCTTTGTAACATCCTAATGATTATACTCGGCTTGTTTACTTTCAATACTCTTAGTTTTATTATTTATGTCAAAATGGGTAAAACTTCATTATAGTTCGATTTCCAACGTTTCCAATGTGAAGTTAAGGCTTAAAATAACGATTTCTATTCAAAATAAGCGTTTGTAGATAAAATATGTTTATTCTCAGCTTGTTAAATTTTAAAACTCATATAATTATGATTTTATACAAAATCGTTGAAACTTAATTATCGACCTATTTCCACGCTCCATACGGAAGTTAAGGGTGAAAACAATGATTTCTAGTCACAAAATAAGCTTTGTGACATCTTAATGATTATACTCGGCTTGTTTACTTTCAAAACTCTTAGTTTGATTATTTTTGTTAAAATGGATAAAAAGTTCATTATAGTTCGATTTCCCACGTTTTCAATGTGAAGTTAAGGCTTAAAACAACTATTTCTAGTCACAATAAGCTTTGTAACATCTTAATGATTATACTCGGCTTGTTTACTTTCAAAACTCTTAGTTTGATTATTTATGTCAAAATGGGTAAAACTTCATTATAATTCGATTTCCCACGTTTTCAATGTGAAGTTAAGGCTTAAAATTACTATTTCTAGCCACAATAAGCTTTGTGAAAGCTTTAATGATTATACTCGGCTTGTTTACTTTCAAAACTCTTATTTTGATTATTTATGTCAAAATGGGTAAAACTTCAATATAGTTCGATTTCCAACTTTCCAATGTGAAGTTAAGGCTTAAAACAACGATTTCTATTCAAAATAAGCGTTTGTAGATAAAATATGTTTATTCTCGGCTTGTTAAATTTTAAAACTCATATAATTATGATTTTATACAAAATCGTTGAAACTTAATTATCGACCTATTTCCACGCTCCATACGGGAAGTTAAGGCTGAAAACAATGATTTCTAGTCACAATAAGCTTTGTGACTTCTTAATGATTATACTCGGCTTGTTTACTTTCAAAACTCTTAGTTTGATTATTTTTGTTAAAATGGATAAAAAGTTCATTATAGTTCGATTTCCCACGTTTTCAATGTGAAGTTAAGGGTGAAAACAATGATTTCTAGTCACAATAAGCTTTGTAACATCATAATGATTATACTCGGCTTGTTTACTTTCAAAACTCTTAGTTTGATTATTTATTTCAAAATGGGTAAAACTTCATTATAGTTCGATTTCCCACGTTTTCAATGTGAAGTTAAGGCTTAAAACAACTATTTCTAGTCACAATAAGCTTTGTGAAAGCTTTAATGATTATACTCGGCTTGTTTATTTTCAAAACTCCTAGTTTGATTATTTATGTCAAAATGGGTAAAACTTCATTATAGTTCAATTTCCCACGTTTCCAATGTGAAGTTAAGGTTTAAAATAACGATCTCTATTAAAAATAAGCGTTGGTAGATAAAATATGTTTATGCTCGTCTTGTTAAATTTTAAAACTATTAGAACTATGATTTTACACAAAATCGTTAAAACTTCATTATCCTCCTATGTCCCACGTTCCCTACGTGAAGTTAAGGTTGAAAATAACGATTTCTAGTCACAATAAGCTTTGTAACATCCTAATGATTTTATTCGGCTTGTTTACTTTCAAAACTCTTAGTTTGATTATATATGTCAAAATGGGTAAAAGTTCATTATTGTTCGATTTCGAACATTTTCAATGTGAAGTTAAGGCTAAAAACAACTATTTCTAGTCATAATAAGCTTTGTGAAAGCTTTAATGATTAAACTCGGCTTGTTTACTTTGAAAACTCTTAGTTTGATTATTTGTATCAAAATGGGTAAAAGATCATTATAGTTCAATTTCCAACGTTTTCAATGTAAAGTTAAGGCTTAAAACAACGATTTCTATTTAAAATAAGCGTTTGTGGATAAAATATGTTTATTCTCGGCTTGTTAAATTTTAAAACTCGTATAATTATGATTTTATACAAAATCGTTGAAACTTAATTATCGACCCATTTCCACGTTCCCTACGGGTAGTTAAGGCTGAAAACAATAGTTTCTAGTCACAATAAGCTTTGCGACATCTTAATGATTATACTCGGCTTGTTTACTTTCAAAACTCTTAGTTTGATTATTTATGTCAAAATGGGTAAAACTTCATTATAGTTCGATTTCCCACGTTTTCAATGTGAAGTTAAGGCTTAAAACAACTATTTCTAGTCACAATAAGCTTTGTGAAAGCTTTAATGATTATACTCGGCTTGTTTATTTTCGAAACTCCTAGTTTGATTATTTATGTCAAAATGGGTAAAACTTTATTATGGTTCAATTTCCCACGTTTCCAATGTGAAGTTAAGATTTAAAACAACGATCTCTATTAAAAATAAGAGTTTGTAGATAAAATATGTTTATGCTCGTCTTGTTAAATTTTAAAACTATTAGAACTATAATTTTATACAAAATCGTTAAAACTTCATTATCGTCCTATGTCCCACGTTCCCTACGTGAAGTTAAGGCTGAAAACAACGATTTCTAGTCACAATAAGCTTTGTAACATCCTAATGATTATACTCGGCTTGTTTACTTTCAAAACTCTTAGTTTTATTATTTATGTCAAAATGGGTAAAACATCATTATAGTTCGATTTCCAACGTTTCCAATGTGAAGTTAAGGCTTAAAATAACGATTTCTATTCAAAATAAGCGTTTGTAGATAAAATATGTTTATTCTTAGCTTGTTAAATTTTAAAACTCATATAATTATGATTTTATACAAAATCGTTGAAACTTAATTATCGACCTATTTCCACGTTCCCTACAGGAAGTTAAGGCTGAAAACAATAGTTTCTAGTCACAATAAGCTTTGCGACATCTTAATGATTATACTCGGCTTGTTTACTTTCAAAACTCTTAGTTTGATTATTTATGTCAAAATGGGTAAAACTTCATTATAATTCGATTTCCCACGTTTTCAATGTGAAGTTAAGGCTTAAAATTACTATTTCTAGCCACAATAAGCTTTGTGAAAGCTTTAATGATTATACTCGGCTTGTTTACTTTCAAAACTCTTATTTTGATTATTTATGTCAAAATGGGTAAAACTTCATTATAGTTCGATTTCCAACGTTTCCAATGTGAAGTTAAGGCTTAAAACAACGATTTCTATTCGAACTAAGCGTTTGTAGATAAAATATGTTTATTCTCGGCTTGTTAAATTTTAAAACTCATATAATTATGATTTTATACAAAATCGTTGAATCTTAATTATCGACCTATTTCCACGCTCCATACGGGAAGTTAAGGCTGAAAACAATGATTTCTAGTCACAATAAGCTTTGTGACTTCTTAATGATTATACTCGGCTTGTTTACTTTCAAAACTCTTAGTTTGATTATTTTTGTTAAAATGGATAAAAAGTTCATTATAGTTCGATTTCCCACGTTTTCAATGTGAAGTTAAGGGTGAAAACAATGATTTCTAGTCACAATAAGCTTTGTAACATCATAATGATTATACTCGGCTTGTTTACTTTCAAAACTCTTAGTTTGATTATTTATTTCAAAATGGGTAAAACTTCATTATAGTTCGATTTCCCACGTTTTCAATGTGAAGTTAAGGCTTAAAACAACTATTTCTATTCACAATAAGGTTTGTGAAAGCTTTAATGATTATACTTGGCTTGTTTATTTTCCAAACTCCTAGTTTGATTATTTATGTCAAAATGGGTAAAACTTCATTATAGTTCAATTTCCCACGTTTCCAATGTTAAGTTAAGGTTTAAAATAACGATCTCTATTAAAAATAAGCGTTGGTAGATAAAATATGTTTATGCTCGTCTTGTTAAATTTTAAAACTATTAGAACTATGATTTTACACAAAATCGTTAAAACTTCATTATCCTCCTATGTCCCACGTTCCCTACGTGAAGTTAAGGTTGAAAATAACGATTTCTAGTCACAATAAGCTTTGTAACATCCTAATGATTTTATTCGGCTTGTTTACTTTCAAAACTCTTAGTTTGATTATATATGTCAAAATGGGTAAAAGCTCATTATTGTTCGATTTCCAACATTTTCAATGTGAAGTTAAGGATAAAAACAACTATTTCTAGTCACAATAAGCTTTGTGAAAGCTTTAATGATTAAATTCGGCTTGTTTACTTTTAAAATTCTTAATTTGATTATTTATGTCAAAATGGCTAAAAGATCATTATAGTTCAATTTCCAACGTTTCCAATGTGAAGTTAAGGTTTAAAACAACGATCTCAATTAAAAATAAGCGTTTTTAGATAAAATGTGTTTACGCTCGTTTTTTTAAATTTTAAAACTATTAGAACTATTATTTCATACAAAATCGTTAAAACTTCATTATCGTCCTATGTCCCACGTTCCCTACGTGAAGTTAAGGCTGAAAACAACGATTTCTAGTCACAATAAACTTTGTAACATCCTAATGATTTTATTCGGCTTGTTTACTTTCAAAACTCTTAGTTTGATTATATATTTCAAAATGGGCAAAAGTTCATTATTGTTCGATTTCCAACATTTTCAATTTGAAGTTAAGGCTAAAAACAACTATTTCTAGTCACAATAAGCTTTGTGAAAGCTTTAATGATTAAACTCGGCTTGTTTACTTTGAAAACTCTTAGTTTGATTATTTGTAACAAAATGGGTAAAAGATCATTATAGTTCAATTTCCAACGTTTTCAATGTGAAGTTAAGGCTTAAAACAACGATTTCTATTTAAAATAAGCGTTTGTGGATAAAATATGTTTATTCTCGGCTTGTTAAATTTTAAAACTCATATAATTATGATTTTAAACAAAATCGTTGAAACTTAATTATCGACCTATTTCCACGTTCCCTACGAAGTTAAGGCTGAAAACAATAGTTTCTAGTCACAATAAGCTTTGTGACATCTTAATGATTATACTCGGCTTGTTTACTTTCAAAACTCTTAGTTTGATTATTTATGTCAAAATGGGTAAAACTTCATTATAGTTCGATTTCCCACGTTTTCAATGTGAAGTTAAGGCTTAAAACAACTATTTCTAGTCACAATAAGCTTTGTGAAAGCTTTAATGATTATACTCGGCTTGTTTATTTTCAAAACTCCTAGTTTGATTATTTATGTCAAAATGGGTAAAACTTTATTATAGTTCAATTTCCCACGTTTCCAATGTGAAGTTAAGATTTAAAACAACGATCTCTATTAAAAATAAGTGTATGTAGACAAAATATGTTTATGCTCGTCTTGTTAAATTTTAAAACTATTAGAACTATAATTTTATACAAAATCGTTAAAACTTCATTATTGTCCTATGTCCCACGTTCCCTACGTGAAGTTAAGGCTGAAAACAACGATTTCTAGTCACAATAAGCTTTGTAACATCCTAATGATTATACTCGGCTTGTTTACTTTCAAAACTCTTAGTTTTATTATTTATATCAAAATGGGTAAAACTTCATTATAGTTCGATTTCCAACGTTTCCAATGTGAAGTTAAGGCTTAAAATAACGATTTCTATTCAAAATAAGCGTTTGTAGATAAAATATGTTTATTCACAGCTTGTTAAATTTTAAAACTCATATAATTATGATTTTATACAAAATCGTTGAAACTTAATTATCGACCTATTTCCACGCTCCATACGGAAGTTAAGGGTGAAAACAATGATTTCTAGTCACAATAAGCTTTGTGACATCTTAATGATTATACTCGGCTTGTTTACTTTCAAAACTCTTAGTTTGATTATTTTTGTTAAAATGGATAAAAAGTTCATTATAGTTCGATTTCCCACGTTTTCAATGTGAAGTTAAGGGTGAAAACAATGATTTCTAGTCACAATAAGCTTTGTAACATCATAATGATTATACTCGGCTTGTTTACTTTCAAAACTCTTAGTTTGATTATTTATTTCAAAATGGGTAAAACTTCATTATAGTTCGATTTCCCACGTTTTCAATGTGAAGTTAAGGCTTAAAAAACTATTTCTAGTCCCAATAAGCTTTGTGAAAGCTTTAATGATTATACTCGGCTTGCTTATTTTCAAAACTCCTAGTTTGATTATATATGTCAAAATGGGTAAAACTTCATTATAGTTCAATTTCCCACGTTTCCAATGTGAAGTTAAGGTTTAAAACAACGATCTCTATTAAAAATAAGCGTTTGTAGATAAAATATGTTTATGCTCGTCTTGTTAAATTTTAAAACTATTAGAACTATGATTTTATACAAAATTGTTAAAACTTCATTATCCTCCTATGTCCCACGTTCCCTACGTGAAGTTAAGGTTGAAAATAACGATTTCTAGTCACAATAAACTTTGTAACATCCTAATGATTTTATTCGGCTTGTTTACTTTCAAAACTCTTAGTTTGATTATATATTTCAAAATGGGCAAAAGTTCATTATTGTTCGATTTCCAACATTTTCAATTTGAAGTTAAGGCTAAAAACAACTATTTCTAGTCACAATAAGCTTTGTGAAAGCTTTAATGATTAAACTCGGCTTGTTTACTTTGAAAACTCTTAGTTTGATTATTTGTAACAAAATGGGTAAAAGATCATTATAGTTCAATTTCCAACGTTTTCAATGTGAAGTTAAGGCTTAAAACAACGATTTCTATTTAAAATAAGCGTTTGTGGATAAAATATGTTTATTCTCGGCTTGTTAAATTTTAAAACTCATATAATTATGATTTTAAACAAAATCGTTGAAACTTAATTATCGACCTATTTCCACGTTCCCTACGGAAGTTAAGGCTGAAAACAATAGTTTCTAGTCACAATAAGCTTTGTGACATCTTAATGATTATACTCGGCTTGTTTACTTTCAAAACTCTTAGTTTGATTATTTATGTCAAAATGGGTAAAACTTCATTATAGTTCGATTTCCCACGTTTTCAATGTGAAGTTAAGGCTTAAAACAACTATTTCTAGTCACAATAAGCTTTGTGAAAGCTTTAATGATTATACTCGGCTTGTTTATTTTCAAAACTCCTAGTTTGATTATTTATGTCAAAATGGGTAAAACTTTATTATAGTTCAATTTCCCACGTTTCCAATGTGAAGTTAAGATTTAAAACAACGATCTTTATTAAAAATAAGTGTTTGTAGATAAAATATATTTATGCTCGTCTTGTTAAATTTTAAAACTATTAGAACTATAATTTTATACAAAATCGTTAAAACTTCATTATCGTCCTATGTCCCACGTTCCCTATGTGAAGTTAAGGCTGAAAACAACGATTTCTAGTCACAATAAGCTTTGTAACATCCTAATGATTATACTCGGCTTGTTTACTTTCAAAACTCTTAGTTTTGTTATTTATGTCAAAATGGGTAAAACTTCATTATAGTTCGATTTCCAACGTTTCCAATGTGAAGTTAAGGCTTAAAACAACGATTTCTATTCAAAATAAGCGTTTGTAGATAAAATATGTTTATTCTCAGCTTGTTAAATTTTAAAACTCATATAATTATGATTTTATACAAAATCGTTGAAACTTAATTATCGACCTATTTCCACGCTCCATACGGGAAGTTAAGGGTGAAAACAATGATTTCTAGTCACAATAAGCTTTGTGACATCTTAATGATTATACTCGGCTTGTTTACTTTCAAAACTCTTAGTTTGATTATTTTTGTTAAAATGGATAAAAAGTTCGTTATAGTTCGATTTTCCACGTTTTCAATGTGAAGTTAAGGCTTAAAACAACTATTTCTAGTCCCAATAAGCTTTGTGAAAGCTTTAATGATTATACTCGGCTTGTTTATTTTCAGAACTCCTAGTTTGATTATATATGTCACGATGGGTAAAACTTCATTATAGTTCAATTTCCCACATTTCCAATGTGAAGTTAAGATTTAAAACAACGATCTCTATTAAAAATAAGAGTTTGTAGATAAAATATGTTTATGCTCGTCTTGTTAAATTTTAAAACTATTTGAACTATAATTTTATACAAAATCGTTAAAACTTCATTATCGTCCTATGTCCCACGCTCCCTACGTGAAGTTAAGGCTGAAAACAACGATTTCTAGTCACAATAAGCTTTGTAACATCCTAATGATTATACTCGGCTTGTTTACTTTCAAAACTCTTAGTTTTATTATTTATGTCAAAATGGGTAAAACTTCATTATAGTTCGATTTCCAACGTTTCCAATGTGAAGTTAATGCTTAAAACAACTATTTCTAGTCACAATAAGCTTTGTAACATCTTAATAATTATACTCGGCTTGTTTACTTTCAAAACAATTAGTTTGATTATTTATGTCAAAATGGGTAAAACTTCATTATAGTTCGATTTCCCACGTTTTCAATGTGAAGTTAAGGCTTAAAAAACTATTTCTAGTCCCAATAAGCTTTGTGAAAGCTTTAATGATTATACTCGGCTTGCTTATTTTCAAAACTCCTAGTTTGATTATATATGTCAAAATGGGTAAAACTTCATTATAGTTCAATTTCCCACGTTTCCAATGTGAAGTTAAGGTCTAAAACAACGATCTCTATTAAAAATAAGCGTTTGTAGATAAAATATGTTTATGCTCGTCTTGTTAAATTTTAAAACTATTAGAACTATGATTTTATACAAAATTGTTAAAACTTCATTATCCTCCTATGTCCCACGTTCCCTACGTGAAGTTAAGGTTGAAAATAACGATTTCTAGTCACAATAAGCTTTGTAACATCCTAATGATTTTATTCGGCTTGTTTACTTTCAAAACTCTTAGTTTGAGTATATATGTCAAAATGGGTAAAAGTTCATTATTGTTCGATTTCCAACGTTTTCAATGTGAAGTTAAGGATAAAAACAACTATTTCTAGTCACAATAAGCTTTGTGAAAGCTTTAATGATTAAATTCGGCTTGTTTACTTTGAAAATTCTTAGTTTGATTATTTATGTCAAAATGGCTAAAAGATCATTATAGTTCAATTTTCAACATTTTCAATGTTAAGTTAAGGTTTAAAACAACGATCTCTATTAAAAATAAGCGTTTTAGATAAAATATGTTTATGCTCATTTTGTTAAATTTTAAAACTATTAGAACTATTATTTTATACAAAATCGTTAAAACTTCATTATCGTCCTATGTCCCACGTTCCCTACGTGAAGTTAAGGCTGAAAACAACGATTTCTAGTCACAATAAACTTTGTAACATCCTAATGATTTTATTCGGCTTGTTTACTTTCAAAACTCTTAGTTTGATTATATATTTCAAAATGGGTAAAAGTTCATTATTGTTCGATTTCCAACATTTTCAATGTGAAGTTAAGGCTAAAAACAACTATTTCTAGTCATAATAAACTTTGTGAAAGCTTTAATGATTAAACTCGGCTTGTTTACTTTGAAAACTCTTAGTTTGATTATTTGTATCAAAATGGGTAAAAGATCATTATAGTTCAATTTCCAACGTTTTCAATGTAAAGTTAAGGCTTAAAACAACGATTTCTATTTAAAATAAGCGTTTGTGGATAAAATATGTTTATTCTCGGCTTGTTAAATTTTAAAACTCATATAATTATGATTTTATACAAAATCGTTGAAACTTAATTATCGACCTATTTCCACGTTCCCTACGGAAGTTAAGGCTGAAAACAATAGTTTCTAGTCACAATAAGCTTTGCGACATCTTAATGATTATACTCGGCTTGTTTACTTTCAAAACTCTTAGTTTGATTATTTATGTCAAAATGGGTAAAACTTCATTATAGTTCGATTTCCCACGTTTTCAATGTGAAGTTAAGGCTTAAAACAACTATTTCTAGTCACAATAAGCTTTGTGAAAGCTTTAATGATTATACTCGGCTTGTTTATTTTCAAAACTCCTAGTTTGATTATTTATGTCAAAATGGGTAAAATTTTATTATAGTTCAATTTCCCACGTTTCCAATGTGAAGTTAAGATTTAAAACAACGATCTCTATTAAAAATAAGTGTTTGTAGATAAAATATGTTTATGCTCGTCTTGTTAAATTTTAAAACTATTAGAACTATAATTTTATACAAAATCGTTAAAACTTCATTATCGTCCTATGTCCCACGTTCCCTACGTGAAGTTAAGGATGAAAACAATGATTTCTAGTCACAATAAGCTTTGTAACATCCTAATGATTATACTCGGCTTGTTTACTTTCAATACTCTTAGTTTTATTATTTATGTCAAAATGGGTAAAACTTCATTATAGTTCGATTTCCAACGTTTCCAATGTGAAGTTAAGGCTTAAAATAACGATTTCTATTCAAAATAAGCGTTTGTAGATAAAATATGTTTATTCTCAGCTTGTTAAATTTTAAAACTCATATAATTATGATTTTATACAAAATCGTTGAAACATAATTATCGACCTATTTCCACGCTCCATACGGGAAGTTAAGGGTGAAAACAATGATTTCTAGTCACAAAAAGCTTTGTGACATCTTAATGATTATACTCGGCTTGTTTACTTTCAAAACTCTTAGTTTGATTATTTTTGTTAAAATGGATAAAAAGTTCATTATAGTTCGATTTCCCACGTTTTCAATGTGAAGTTAAGGCTTAAAACAACTATTTCTAGTCACAATAAGCTTTGTAACATCTTAATGATTATACTCGGCTTGTTTACTTTCAAAACTCTTAGTTTGATTATTTATGTCAAAATGGGTAAAACTTCATTATAATTCGATTTCCCACGTTTTCAATGTGAAGTTAAGGCTTAAAATTACTATTTCTAGCCACAATAAGCTTTGTGAAAGCTTTAATGATTATACTCGGCTTGTTTACTTTCAAAACTCTTATTTTGATTATTTATGTCAAAATAGGTAAAACTTCAATATAGTTCGATTTCCAACTTTCCAATGTGAAGTTAAGGCTTAAAACAACGATTTCTATTCAAAATAAGCGTTTGTAGATAAAATATGTTTATTCTCGGCTTGTTAAATTTTAAAACTCATATAATTATGATTTTATACAAAATTGTTGAAACTTAATTATCGACCTATTTCCACGCTCCATACGGGAAGTTAAGGCTGAAAACAATGATTTCTAGTCACAATAAGCTTTGTGACTTCTTAATGATTATACTCGGCTTGTTTACTTTCAAAACTCTTAGTTTGATTATTTTTGTTAAAATGGATAAAAAGTTCATTATAGTTCGATTTCCCACGTTTTCAATGTGAAGTTAAGGGTGAAAACAATGATTTCTAGTCACAATAAGCTTTGTAACATCATAATGATTATACTCGGCTTGTTTACTTTCAAAACTCTTAGTTTGATTATTTATTTCAAAATGGGTAAAACTTCATTGTAGTTCGATTTCCCACGTTTTCAATGTGAAGTTAAGGCTTAAAACAACTATTTCTAGTCACAATAAGCTTTGTGAAAGCTTTAATGATTATACTCGGCTTGTTTATTTTCAAAACTCCTAGTTTGATTATTTATGTCAAAATGGGTAAAACTTCATTATAGTTCGATTTCCCACGTTTTCAATGTGAAGTTAAGGCTTAAAAAACTATTTCTAGTCCCAATATGCTTTGTGAAAGCTTTAATGATTATACTCGGCTTGTTTATTTTCAAAACTCCTAGTTTGATTATTTATGTCAAAATGGGTAAAACTTTATTATAGTTCAATTTCCCACGTTTCCAATGTGAAGTTAAGATTTAAAACAACGATCTCTATTAAAAATAAGAGTTTGTAGATAAAATATGTTTATGCTCGTCTTGTTAAATTTTAAAACTATTAGAACTATAATTTTATACAAAATCGTTAAAACTTCATTATCGTCCTATGTCCCACGTTCCCTACGTGAAGTTAAGGCTGAAAACAACGATTTCTAGTCACAATAAGCTTTGTAACATCCTAATGATTATACTCGGCTTGTTTACTTTCAAAACTCTTAGTTTTATTATTTATGTCAAAATGGGTAAAACTTCATTATAGTTCGATTTCCAACGTTTCCAATGTGAAGTTAAGGCTTAAAACAACTATTTCTAGTTACAATAAGCTTTGTAACATCTTAATAATTATACTCGGCTTGTTTACTTTCAAAACAATTAGTTTGATTATTTATGTCAAAATGGGTAAAACTTCATTATAGTTCGATTTCCCACGTTTTCAATGTGAAGTTAAGGCTTAAAAAACTATTTCTAGTCCCAATAAGCTTTGTGAAAGCTTTAATGATTATACTCGGCTTGCTTATTTTCAAAACTCCTAGTTTGATTATATATGTCAAAATGGGTAAAACTTCATTATAGTTCAATTTCCCACGTTTCCAATGTGAAGTTAAGGTTTAAAACAACGATCTCTATTAAAAATAAGCGTTTGTAGATAAAATATGTTTATGCTCGTCTTGTTAAATTTTAAAACTATTAGAACTCCGATTTTACACAAAATCGTTAAAACTTCATTATCGTCTTATGTCCCACGTTCCCTACTTGAAGTTAAGGCTGAAAATAACGATTTCTAGTAACAATAAGCTTTGTAACATCCTAATGATTTTATTCGGCTTGTTTACTTTCAAAACTCTTAGTTTGATTATATATGTCAAAATGGGTAAAAGATCATTATTGTTCGATTTCTAACGTTTTCAATGTGAAGTTAAGGATAAAAACAACTATTTCTAGTCACAATAAGCTTTGTGAAAGCTTTAATGATTAAACTCGGCTTGTTTACTTTGAAAATTCTTAATTTGTTTATTTGTATCAAAATGGGTAAAAGATCATTATAGTTCAATTTCCAACGTTTCCAATGTGAAGTTAAGGTTTAAAACAACGATTTCTATTAAAAATAAGCGTTTTTAGATAAAATATGTTTATGCTCGTCTTGTTAAATTTTAAAACTATTAGAACTATGATTTTATACAAAATCGTTAAAACTTCATTATCGTCCTATGTCCCACGTTCCCTACGAGAAGTTAAGGCTAAAAACAACGATTTCTAGTCACAATAAGCTTTGTGACATCTTAATGAGTTTACTCGAGTTGTCTACTTTAAAAACTCTTAGTTTGATTATTTATGTCAAAATGGGTAAAACTTCATTATAGTTCAATTTCCCACGTTTTCAATGTGAAGTTAAGGCTTAAAACAACTATCTCTAGTCACAATAAGCTTTGTGAATGCTTTAATGATTATACTCAGCTCTTTTACTTTCAAAACTCTTAGTTTGAATATTTATGTCAAAATGGGTAAAACTTCATTATAGTTCGATTTCCCACCTTTTCAATGTGAAGTTAAGGCTTAAAACAACGATTTCTAGTCACAATAAGCTTTGTAACATCCTAATGATTATACTCGGCTTGTTTACTTTCAAAACTCTTAGTTTTATTATTTATGTCAAAATGGGTAAAACTTCATTATAGTTCGATTTCCAACGTTTCCAATGTGAAGTTAAGGCTTAAAACAACTATTTCTAGTCACAATAAGCTTTGTAACATCTTAATAATTATACTCGGCTTGTTTACTTTCAAAACAATTAGTTTGATTATTTATGTCAAAATGGGTAAAACTTCATTATAGTTCGATTTCCCACGTTTTCAATGTGAAGTTAAGGCTTAAAAAACTATTTCTAGTCCCAATAAGCTTTGTGAAAGCTTTAATGATTATACTCGGCTTGCTTATTTTCAAAACTCCTAGTTTGATTATATATGTCAAAATGGGTAAAACTTCATTATAGTTCAATTTCCCACGTTTCCAATGTGAAGTTAAGGTTTAAAACAACGATCTCTATTAAAAATAAGCGTTTGTAGATAAAATATGTTTATGCTCGTCTTGTTAAATTTTAAAACTATTAGAACTCCGATTTTACACAAAATCGTTAAAACTTCATTATCGTCCTATGTCCCACGTTCCCTACTTGAAGTTAAGGCTGAAAATAACGATTTCTAGTAACAATAAGCTTTGTAACATCCTAATGATTTTATTCGGCTTGTTTACTTTCAAAACTCTTAGTTTGATTATATATGTCAAAATGGGTAAAAGATCATTATTGTTCGATTTCTAATGTTTTCAATGTGAAGTTAAGGATAAAAACAACTATTTCTAGTTACAATAAGCTTTGTGAAAGCTTTAATGATTAAACTCGGCTTGTTTACTTTGAAAAT
Organism: Stephania japonica; assembly: GCA_039657345.1. Lineage (NCBI taxonomy): Eukaryota > Viridiplantae > Streptophyta > Magnoliopsida > Ranunculales > Menispermaceae > Stephania > Stephania japonica. The sequence continues at coordinate 26,831,137 of CM077558.1, read as the reverse complement.
TCTTAATTTGTTTATTTGTATCAAAATGGGTAAAAGATCATTATAGTTCAATTTCCAACGTTTCCAATGTGAAGTTAAGGTTTAAAACAACGATTTCTATTAAAAATAAGCGTTTTTAGATAAAATATGTTTATGCTCGTCTTGTTAAATTTTAAAACTATTAGAACTATGATTTTATACAAAATCGTTAAAACTTCATTATCGTCCTATGTCCCACGTTCCCTACGAGAAGTTAAGGCTAAAAACAACGATTTCTAGTCACAATAAGCTTTGTGACATCTTAATGAGTTTACTCGGGTTGTCTACTTTAAAAACTCTTAGTTTGATTATTTATGTCAAAATGGGTAAAACTTCATTATAGTTCAATTTCCCACGTTTTCAATGTGAAGTTAAGGCTTAAAACAACTATCTCTAGTCACAATAAGCTTTGTGAATGCTTTAATGATTATACTCGGCTTTTTTACTTTCAAAACTCTTAGTTTGAATATTTATGTCAAAATGGGTAAAACTTCATTATAGTTCGATTTCTCACCTTTTCAATGTGAAGTTAAGGCTTAAAATTACTATTTCTAGTCACAATAAGCTTTGTGAAAGCTTTAATGATTATACTCGGCTTGTTTACTTTCAAAACTCTTATTTTGTTTATTTATGTCAAAATGGGTAAAACTTCATTATAGTTCGATTTCCAACGTTTTCAATGTGAAGTTAAGGCTTAAAACAACTATTTCTAGTCACAATAAGCTTTGTAACATCTTAATAATTATACTCGGCTTGTTTACTTTCAAAACAATTAGTTTGATTATTTATGTCAAAATGGGTAAAACTTCATTATAGTTCGATTTCCCACGTTTTCAATGTGAAGTTAAGGCTTAAAAAACTATTTCTAGTCCCAATAAGCTTTGTGAAAACTTTAATGATTATACTCGGCTTGCTTATTTTCAAAACTCCTAGTTTGATTATATATGTCAAAATGGGTAAAACTTCATTATAGTTCAATTTCCCACGTTTCCAATGTGAAGTTAAGGTTTAAAACAACGATCTCTATTAAAAATAAGCGTTTGTAGATAAAATATGTTTATGCTCGTCTTGTTAAATTTTAAAACTATTAGAACTCCGATTTTACACAAAATCGTTAAAACTTCATTATCGTCCTATGTCCCACGTTCCCTACTTGAAGTTAAGGCTGAAAATAACGATTTCTAGTAACAATAAGCTTTGTAATATCCTAATGATTTTATTCGGCTTGTTTACTTTCAAAACTCTTAGTTTGATTATATATGTCAAAATGGATAAAAGATCATTATTGTTCGATTTCTAACGTTTTCAATGTGAAGTTAAGGATAAAAACAACTATTTCTAGTCACAATAAGCTTTGTGAAAGCTTTAATGATTAAACTCGGCTTGTTTGCTTTGAAAATTTTTAATTTTATTATTTGTATCAAAATGGGTAAAAGATCTTTATAGTTCAATTTCCAACGTTTCCAATGTGAAGTTAAGGTTTAAAACAACGATTTCTATTAAAAATAAGCGTTTTTAGATAAAATATGTTCATGCTCGTCTTGTTAAATTTTAAAACTATTAGAACTATGATTTTATACAAAATCGTTAAAACTTCATTATCGTCCTATGTCCCACGTTCCCTACGAGAAGTTAAGGCTAAAAACAACGATTTCTAGTCACAATAAGCTTTGTGACATCTTAATGAGTTTACTCGGGTTGTCTACTTTCAAAACTCTTAGTTTGATTATTTATATCAAAATGGGTAAAACTTCATTATAGTTCGATTTCCCACGTTTTCAATGTGAAGTTAAGGCTTAAAATTACTATTTCTAGTCACAATAAGCTTTGTGAAAGCTTTAATGATTATACTCGGCTTGTTAACTTTCAAAACTCTTATTTTGATTATTTATGTCAAAATGGGTAAAACTTCATTATAGTTCGATTTCCAACGTTTCCAATGTGAAGTTAAGGTTTAAAACAACGATTTCTATTCAAAATAAGCGTTTGTAGATAAAATATGTTTATTCTCGCTTGTTAAATTTTAAAACTCATATAATTATGATTTTATACAAAATCATTGAAACTTAATTATCGACCTATTTCCACGCTCCATACGGGTAGTTAAGGCTGAAAACAATAATTTCTAGTCACAATAAGCTTTGTGACATCTTAATGATTATACTCGGCTTGTTTACTTTCAAAACTCTTAGTTTGATTATTTTTGTTAAAATGGATAAAAAGTTCATTATAGTTCGATTTCCCACGTTTTCAATGTGAAGTTAAGGCTTAAAACAACTATTTCTAGTCACAATAAGCTTTGTAACATCTTAATGATTATACTCGGCTTGTTTACTTTCAAAACTCTTAGTTTGATTATTTATGTCAAAATGGGTAAAACTTCATTATAGTTCGATTTCCCACGTTTTCAATGTGAAGTTAAGGCTTAAAAAACTATTTCTAGTCCCAATATGCTTTGTGAAAGCTTTAATGATTATACTCGGCTTGTTTATTTTCAAAACTCCTAGTTTGATTATTTATGTCAAAATGGGTAAAACTTCATTATAGTATAATTTTCCACGTTTCCAATGTGAAGTTAAGGTTTAAAACAACGATCTCTATTAAAAATAAGCGTTGGTAGATAAAATATGTTTATGCTCGTCTTGTTAAATTTTAAAACTATTAGAATTATGATTTTATACAAAATCGTTAAAACTTGATTATCATCCTATGTCCCACGTTCCCTACGTGAAGTTAAGGCTGAAAATAACGATTTCTAGTCACAATAAGCTTTGTAACATCCTAATGATTTTATTCGGCTTGTTACTTTCAAAACTCTTAGTTTGAATATATAAGTCAAAATGGGTAAAAGTTCATTATTGTTCGATTTCCAACGTTTTCAGAGTGAAGTTAAGGCTTAAAACAACTATTTCTAGTCACAATAAGCTTTGTAACATCTTAATGATTATACTCGGCTTGTTTACTTTCAAAACTCTTAGTTTGATTATTTATGTCCCAATGGGTAAAACTTCATTATAGTTCGATTTCCCAGGTTTTCAATGTGAAGTTAAGGCTTAAAACAACTATTTCTAGTCACAATAAGCTTTGTGAATGCTTTAATGATTATACTCGGCTTGTTTATTTTCAAAACTCCTAGTTTTATTATTTATGTCAAAAAGGGTAAAACTTCATTATAGTTCAATTTCCCACGTTTCCAATTTGAAGTTAATGTTTAAAACAACGATCTCTATTAAAAATAAGCGTTTGTAGATAAAATATGTTTATGCTCGTCTTGTTAAATTTTAAAACTATTAGAACTACAATTTTATACAAAATCGTTAAAACTTCATTATCGTCCTATGTCCCACATTCCCTACGTGAAGTTAAGGCTAAAAACAATGATTTCTAGTCTTAATAAGCTTTGTAACATCCCAATGATTTTATTCGGCTTGTTTACTTTCAAAACTCTTAGTTTGATTATATATTTCAAAATGGGTAAAAGTTCATTATTGTTCGATTTCCAACGTTTTCAATGTGAAGTTAAGGCTAAAAACAACTATTTCTTGTCACAATAAGCTTTGTGAAAGCTTTAATGATTAAACTCGGATTGTTTACTTTGAAAACTCTTAGTTTGATTATTTGTATCAAAATGGGTAGAAGATCATTATAGTTCAATTTCCAACGTTTCCAATGTGAAGTTAAGGCTTAAAACAACGATTTCTATTTAAAATAAGCGTTTGTGAATAAAATATGTTTATTCTCGGCTTGTTAAATTTTAAAACTCATATAATTATGATTTTATACAAAATTGTTGAAACTTAATTATCGACCTATTTCCACGTTCCCTACGGAAGTTAAGGCTGAAAACAATAATTTCTAGTCACAATAAGCTTTGTGACATCTTAATGATTATACTCGGCTTGTTTACTTTCAAAACTCTTAGTTTGATTATTTATGTCAAAATGGGTAAAACTTCATTATAGTTCGATTTCCCACGTTTTCAATGTGAAGTTAAGGCTTAAAACAACTATTTCTAGTCACAATAAGCTTTGTGAAAGCTTTAATGATTATACTCGGCTTGTTTATTTTCAAAACTCCTAGTTTGATTATTTATGTCAAAATGGGTAAAACTTCATTATAGTTCAATTTCCCACGTTTCCAATGTGAAGTTAAGATTTAAAAAAACGATCTCTATTGAAAATAAGTGTTTGTAGATAAAATATGTTTATGCTCGTCTTTTTAAATTTTAAAACTATTAGAACTATAATTTTGTACAAAATCGTTAAAACTTCATTATCGTCCTATGTCCCACGTTCCCTACATAAAGTTAAGGCTGAAAACAATGATTTCTAGTCACAATAAGCTTTGTAACATCCTAATGATTATACTTGGATTTTTTACTTTCAAAACTCTTAGTTTGATTATTTATGTCAAAATGGGTAAAACTTCATTATAGTTCGATTTCCAACGTTTCCAATGTGAAGTTAAGGCTTAAAACAACGATTTCTATTCAAAATAAGCGTTTGTAGATAAAATATGTTTATTCTCGGCTTGTTAAATTTTAAAACTCATATAATTATGATTTTACACAAAATCATTGAAACTTAATTATCGACCTATTTCCACGCTCCATACGGGAAGTTAAGGCTGAAAACAATGATTTCTAGTCACAATAAGCTTTGTGACATCTTAATGATTATACTCGGCTTGTTTACTTTCAAAACTCTTAGTTTGATTATTTTTGTTAAAATGGATAAAAAGTTCATTATAGTTTGATTTCCCACGTTTTCAATGTGAAGTTTAAGGCTTAAAACAACTATTTCTAGTCACAATAAGCTTTGTAACATCTTAATGATTATACTCGGCTTGTTTACTTTCAAAACTCTTAGTTTGATTATTTATGTCAAAATGGGTAAAACTTCATTATAGTTCGATTTCCCACGCTTTTCAATGTGAAGTTAAGGCTTAAAAAACTATTTCTAGTCCCAATAAGCTTTGTGAAAGCTTTAATGATTATACTCGGCTTGTTTATTTTCAAAACTCCTAGTTTGATTATTTATGTCAATATGGGTAAAACTTCATTATAGTTCAATTTCCCACGTTTCCAATGTGAAGTTAAGGTTTAAAATAACGATCTCTATTAAAAATAAGCGTTGGTAGATAAAATATGTTTATGCTCGTCTTGTTAAATTTTAAAACTATTAGAACTATGATTTTATACAAAATTGTTAAAACTTCATTATCATCCTATGTCCCACATTCCCTACGTGAAGTTAAGGTTGAAAATAACGATTTCTAGTCACAATAAGCTTTGTAACATCCTAATGATTTTATTCGGCTTGTTTACTTTCAAAACTCTTAGTTTGAGTATATATGTCAAAATGGGTAAAAGTTCATTATTGTTCGATTTCCAACGTTTTCAATGTGAAGTTAAGGATAAAAACAACTATTTCTAGTCACAATAAGCTTTGTGAAAGCTTTAATGATTAAATTCGGCTTGTTTACTTTGAAAATTCTTAGTTTGATTATTTATGTCAAAATGGCTAAAAGATCATTATAGTTCAATTTTCAACATTTCCAATGTGAAGTTAAGGTTTAAAACAACGATCTCTATTAAAAATAAGCGTTTTTAGATAAAATATGTTTATGCTCATTTTGTTAAATTTTAAAACTATTAGAACTATTATTTTATACAAAATCGTTAAAACTTCATTATCGTCCTATGTCCCACGTTCCCTACGTGAAGTTAAGGCTGAAAACAACGATTTCTAGTCACAATAAACTTTGTAACATCCTAATGATTTTATTCGGCTTGTTTACTTTCAAAACTCTTAGTTTGATTATATATTTCAAAATGGGTAAAAGTTCATTATTGTTCGATTTCCAACATTTTCAATGTGAAGTTAAGGCTAAATACAACTATTTCTAGTCATAATAAGCTTTGTGAAAGCTTTAATGATTAAACTCGGCTTGTTTACTTTGAAAACTCTTAGTTTGATTATTTGTATCAAAATGGGTAAAAGATCATTATAGTTCAATTTCCAACGTTTTCAATGTAAAGTTAAGGCTTAAAACAACGATTTCTATTTAAAATAAGCGTTTGTGGATAAAATATGTTTATTCTCGGCTTGTTAAATTTTAAAACTCATATAATTATGATTTTATACAAAATCGTTGAAACTTAATTATCGACCTATTTCCACGCTCCATACGGGTAGTTAAGGCTGAAAACAATAATTTCTAGTCACAATAAGCTTTGTGACATCTTAATGATTATACTCGGCTTGTTTACTTTCAAAACTCTTAGTTTGATTATTTTTGTTAAAATGGATAAAAAGTTCATTATAGTTCGATTTCCCACGTTTTCAATGTGAAGTTAAGGCTTAAAACAACTATTTCTAGTCACAATAAGCTTTGTAACATCTTAATGATTATACTCGGCTTGTTTACTTTCAAAACTCTTAGTTTGATTATTTATGTCAAAATGGGTAAAACTTCATTATAGTTCGATTTCCCACGTTTTCAATGTGAAGTTAAGGCTTAAAAAACTATTTCTAGTCCCAATATGCTTTGTGAAAGCTTTAATGATTATACTCGGCTTGTTTATTTTCAAAACTCCTAGTTTGATTATTTATGTCAAAATGGGTAAAACTTCATTATAGTATAATTTTCCACGTTTCCAATGTGAAGTTAAGGTTTAAAACAACGATCTCTATTAAAAATAAGCGTTGGTAGATAAAATATGTTTATGCTCGTCTTGTTAAATTTTAAAACTATTAGAATTATGATTTTATACAAAATCGTTAAAACTTGATTATCATCCTATGTCCCACGTTCCCTACGTGAAGTTAAGGCTGAAAATAACGATTTCTAGTCACAATAAGCTTTGTAACATCCTAATGATTTTATTCGGCTTGTTACTTTCAAAACTCTTAGTTTGAATATATAAGTCAAAATGGGTAAAAGTTCATTATTGTTCGATTTCCAACGTTTTCAGTGAAGTTAAGGCTTAAAACAACTATTTCTAGTCACAATAAGCTTTGTAACATCTTAATGATTATACTCGGCTTGTTTACTTTCAAAACTCTTAGTTTGATTATTTATGTCCCAATGGGTAAAACTTCATTATAGTTCGATTTCCCAGGTTTTCAATGTGAAGTTAAGGCTTAAAACAACTATTTCTAGTCACAATAAGCTTTGTGAATGCTTTAATGATTATACTCGGCTTGTTTATTTTCAAAACTCCTAGTTTTATTATTTATGTCAAAAAGGGTAAAACTTCATTATAGTTCAATTTCCCACGTTTCCAATTTGAAGTTAATGTTTAAAACAACCATCTCTATTAAAAATAAGCGTTTGTAGATAAAATATGTTTATGCTCGTCTTGTTAAATTTTAAAACTATTAGAACTATAATTTTATACAAAATCGTTAAAACTTCATTATCGTCCTATGTCCCACGTTCCCTACGTGAAGTTAAGGCTGAAAACAACGATTTCTAGTCACAATAAACTTTGTAACATCCTAATGATTTTATTCGGCTTGTTTACTTTCAAAACTCTTAGTTTGATTATATATTTCAAAATGGGTAAAAGTTCATTATTGTTCGATTTCAAACATTTTCAATGTGAAGTTAAGGCTAAAAACAACTATTTCTAGTCATAATAAACTTTGTGAAAGCTTTAATGATTAAACTCGGCTTGTTTACTTTGAAAACTCTTAGTTTGATTATTTGTATCAAAATGCGTAAAAGATCATTATAGTTCAATTTCCAACGTTTTCAATGTAAAGTTAAGGCTTAAAACAACGATTTCTATTTAAAATAAGCGTTTGTGGATAAAATATGTTTATTCTCGGCTTGTTAAATTTTAAAACTCATATAATTATGATTTTATACAAAATCGTTGAAACTTAATTATCGACCTATTTCCACGTTCCCTACGGGAAGTTAAGGCTGAAAACAATAGTTTCTAGTCACAATAAGCTTTGCGACATCTTAATGATTATACTCGGCTTGTTTACTTTCAAAACTCTTAGTTTGATTATTTATGTCAAAATGGGTAAAACTTCATTATAGTTCGATTTCCCACGTTTTCAATGTGAAGTTAAGGCTTAAAACAACTATTTCTAGTCACAATAAGCTTTGTGAAAGCTTTAATGATTATACTCGGCTTGTTTATTTTCAAAACTCCTAGTTTGATTATTTATGTCAAAATGGGTAAAACTTTATTATAGTTCAATTTCCCACGTTTCCAATGTGAAGTTAAGATTTAAAACAACGATCTCTATTAAAAATAAGTGTTTGTAGATAAAATATGTTTATGCTCGTCTTGTTAAATTTTAAAACTATTAGAACTATAATTTTATACAAAATCGTTAAAACTTCATTATCGTCCTATGTCCCACGTTCCCTACGTGAAGTTAAGGATGAAAACAATGATTTCTAGTCACAATAAGCTTTGTAACATCCTAATGATTATACTCGGCTTGTTTACTTTCAATACTCTTAGTTTTATTATTTATGTCAAAATGGGTAAAACTTCATTATAGTTCGATTTCCAACGTTTCCAATGTGAAGTTAAGGCTTAAAATAACGATTTCTATTCAAAATAAGCGTTTGTAGATAAAATATGTTTATTCTCAGCTTGTTAAATTTTAAAACTCATATAATTATGATTTTATACAAAATCGTTGAAACATAATTATCGACCTATTTCCACGCTCCATACGGGAAGTTAAGGGTGAAAACAATGATTTCTAGTCACAAAAGCTTTGTGACATCTTAATGATTATACTCGGCTTGTTTACTTTCAAAACTCTTAGTTTGATTATTTTTGTTAAAATGGATAAAAAGTTCATTATAGTTCGATTTCCCACGTTTTCAATGTGAAGTTAAGGCTTAAAACAACTATTTCTAGTCACAATAAGCTTTGTAACATCTTAATGATTATACTCGGCTTGTTTACTTTCAAAACTCTTAGTTTGATTATTTATGTCAAAATGGGTAAAACTTCATTATAATTCGATTTCCCACGTTTTCAATGTGAAGTTAAGGCTTAAAATTACTATTTCTAGCCACAATAAGCTTTGTGAAAGCTTTAATGATTATACTCGGCTTGTTTACTTTCAAAACTCTTATTTTGATTATTTATGTCAAAATAGGTAAAACTTCAATATAGTTCGATTTCCAACTTTTCAATGTGAAGTTAAAGCTTAAAACAACGATTTCTATTCAAAATAAGCGTTTGTAGATAAAATATGTTTATTCTCGGCTTGTTAAATTTTAAAACTCATATAATTATGATTTTATACAAAATTGTTGAAACTTAATTATCGACCTATTTCCACGCTCCATACGGGAAGTTAAGGCTGAAAACAATGATTTCTAGTCACAATAAGCTTTGTGACTTCTTAATGATTATACTCGGCTTGTTTACTTTCAAAACTCTTAGTTTGATTATTTTTGTTAAAATGGATAAAAAGTTCATTATAGTTCGATTTCCCACGTTTTCAATGTGAAGTTAAGGGTGAAAACAATGATTTCTAGTCACAATAAGCTTTGTAACATCATAATGATTATACTCGGCTTGTTTACTTTCAAAACTCTTAGTTTGATTATTTATTTCAAAATGGGTAAAACTTCATTATAGTTCGATTTCCCACGTTTTCAATGTGAAGTTAAGGCTTAAAACAACTATTTCTAGTCACAATAAGCTTTGTGAAAGCTTTAATGATTATACTCGGCTTGTTTATTTTCAAAACTCCTAGTTTGATTATTTATGTCAAAATGGGTAAAAACTTCATTATAGTTCGATTTCCCACGTTTTCAATGTGAAGTTAAGGCTTAAAAAACTATTTCTAGTCCCAATATGCTTTGTGAAAGCTTTAATGATTATACTCGGCTTGTTTATTTTCAAAACTCCTAGTTTGATTATTTATGTCAAAATGGGTAAAACTTTATTATAGTTCAATTTTCCACGTTTCCAATGTGAAGTTAAGATTTAAAACAACGATCTCAATTAAAAATAAGAGTTTGTAGATAAAATATGTTTATGCTCGTCTTGTTAAATTTTAAAACTATTAGAACTATAATTTTATACAAAATCGTTAAAACTTCATTATCGTCCTATGTCCCACGTTCCCTACGTGAAGTTAAGGCTGAAAACAACGATTTCTAGTCACAATAAGCTTTGTAACATCCTAATGATTATACTCGACTTGTTTACTTTCAAAACTCTTTGTTTTATTATTTATGTCAAAATGGGTAAAACTTCATTATAGTTCGATTTCCCACGTTTTCAATGTGAAGTTAAGGCTTAAAACAACTATTTCTAGTCACAATAAGCTTTGTGAAAGCTTTAATGATTATACTCGGCTTGTTTATTTTCAAAACTCCTAGTTTGATTATTTATGTCAAAATGGGTAAAACTTCATTATAGTTCAATTTCCCACGTTTCCAATGTGAAGTTAAGATTTAAAACAACGATCTCTATTAAAAATAAGTGTTTGTAGATAAAATATGTTTATGCTCGTCTTGTTAAATTTTAAAACTATTAGAACTATAATTTTATACAAAATCGTTAAAACTTCATTATCGTCCTATGTCCCACGTTCCCTACGTGAAGTTAAGGCTGAAAACAATGATTTCTAGTCACAATAAGCTTTGTAACATCCTAATGATTATACTCGGCTTGTTTACTTTCAATACTCTTAGTTTTATTATTTATGTCAAAATGGGTAAAACTTCATTATAGTTCGATTTCCAACGTTTCCAATGTGAAGTTAAGGCTTAAAATAACGATTTCTATTCAAAATAAGCGTTTGTAGATAAAATATGTTTATTCTCACTTGTTAAATTTTAAAACTCATATAATTATGATTTTATACAAAATCGTTGAAACTTAATTATCGACCTATTTCCACGCTCCATACGGGAAGTTAAGGGTGAAAACAATGATTTCTAGTCACAGTAAGCTTTGTGACATCTTAATGATTATACTCGGCTTGTTTACTTTCAAAACTCTTAGTTTGATTATTTTTGTTAAAATGGAAAAAAAGTTCATTATAGTTCGATTTCCCACGTTTTCAATGTGAAGTTAAGGCTTAAAACAACTATTTCTAGTCACAATAAGCTTTGTAACATCTTAATGATTATACTCGGCTTGTTTACTTTCATAACTCTTAGTTTGATTATTTATGTCAAAATGGGTAAAACTTCATTATAATTCGATTTCCCACGTTTTCAATGTGAAGTTAAGGCTTAAAATCACTATTTCTAGCCACAATAAGTTGTGAAAGCTTTAATGATTATACTCGGCTTGTTTACTTTCAAAACTCTTATTTTGATTATTTATGTCAAAATGGGTAAAACTTCAATATAGTTCGATTTCCAACTTTCCAATGTGAAGTTAAGGCTTAAAACAACGATTTCTATTCAAAATAAGCGTTTGTAGATAAAATATGTTTATTCTCGGCTTGTTAAATTTTAAAACTCATATAATTATGATTTTATACAAAATCGTTGAAACTTAATTATCGACCTATTTCCACGCTCCATACGGAAGTTAAGGCTGAAAACAATGATTTCTAGTCACAATAAGCTTTGTGACTTCTTAATGATTATACTCGGCTTGTTTACTTTCAAAACTCTTAGTTTGATTATTTTTGTTAAAATGGATAAAAAGTTCATTATAGTTCGATTTCCCACGCTTTCAATGTGAAGTTAAGGGTGAAAACAATGATTTCTAGTCACAATAAGCTTTGTAACATCATAATGATTATACTCGGCTTGTTTACTTTCAAAACTCTTAGTTTGATTATTTATTTCAAAATGGGTAAAACTTCATTATAGTTCGATTTCCCACGTTTTCAATGTGAAGTTAAGGCTTAAAACAACTATTTCTAGTCACAATAAGCTTTGTGAAAGCTTTAATGATTATACTCGGCTTGTTTATTTTCAAAACTCCTAGTTTGATTATTTATGTCAAAATGGGTAAAACTTCATTATAGTTCAATTTCCCACGTTTCCAATGTGAAGTTAAGGTTTAAAATAACGATCTCTATTAAAAATAAGCGTTGGTAGATAAAATATGTTTATGCTCGTCTTGTTAAATTTTAAAACTATTAGAACTATGATTTTACACAAAATCGTTAAAACTTCATTATCCTCCTATGTCCCACGTTCCCTACGTGAAGTTAAGGTTGAAAATAACGATTTCTAGTCACAATAAGCTTTGTAACATCCTAATGATTTTATTCGGCTTGTTTACTTTCAAAACTCTTAGTTTGATTATATATGTCAAAATGGGTAAAAGTTCATTATTGTTTGATTTCCAACATTTTCAATGTGAAGTTAAGGCTAAAAACAACTATTTCTAGTCATAATAAGCTTTGTGAAAGCTTTAATGATTAAACTCGGCTTGTTTACTTTGAAAACTCTTAGTTTGATTATTTGTATCAAAATGGGTAAAAGATCATTATAGTTCAATTTCCAACGTTTTCAATGTAAAGTTAAGGCTTAAAACAACGATTTCTATTTAAAATAAGCGTTTGTGGATAAAATATGTTTATTCTCGGCTTGTTAAATTTTAAAACTCATATAATTATGATTTTATACAAAATCGTTGAAACTTAATTATCGACCTATTTCCACGTTCCTACGGAAGTTAAGGCTTTAAAACAATAGTTTCTAGTCACAATAAGCTTTGCGACATCTTAATGATTATACTCGGCTTGTTTACTTTCAAAACTCTTAGTTTGATTATTTATGTCAAAATGGGTAAAACTTCATTATAGTTCGATTTCCCACGTTTTCAATGTGAAGTTAAGGCTTAAAACAACTATTTCTAGTCACAATAAGCTTTGTGAAAGCTTTAATGATTATACTCGGCTTGTTTATTTTCTAAACTCCTAGTTTGATTATTTATGTCAAAATGGGTAAAACTTTATTATAGTTCAATTTCCCACGTTTCCAATGTGAAGTTAAGATTTAAAACAACGATCTCTATTAAAAATAAGAGTTTGTAGATAAAATATGTTTATGCTCGTCTTGTTAAATTTTAAAACTATTAGAACTATAATTTTATACAAAATCGTTAAAACTTCATTATCGTCCTATGTCCCACGTTCCCTACGTGAAGTTAAGGCTGAAAACAACGATTTCTAGTCACAATAAGCTTTGTAACATCCTAATGATTATACTCGGCTTGTTTACTTTCAAAACTCTTAGTTTTATTATTTATGTCAAAATGGGTAAAACTTCATTATAGTTCGATTTCCAACGTTTCCAATGTGAAGTTAAGGCTTAAAACAACTATTTCTAGTCACAATAAGCTTTGTGAAAGCTTTAATGATTATACTCGGCTTGTTTATTTTCAAAACTCCTAGTTTGATTATTTATGTCAAAATGGGTAAAACTTCATTATAGTTCAATTTCCCACGTTTCCAATATGAAGTTAAGGTTTAAAATAACAATCTCTATTAAAAATAAGCGTTGGTAGATAAAATATGTTTATGCTCGTCTTGTTAAATTTTAAAACTATTAGAACTATGATTTTACACAAAATCGTTAAAACTTCATTATCCTCCTATGTCCCACGTTCCCTACGTGAAGTTAAGGTTGAAAATAACGATTTCTAGTCACAATAAGCTTTGTAACATCCTAATGATTTTATTCGGCTTGTTTACTTTCAAAACTCTTAGTTTGATTATATATGTCAAAATGGGTAAAAGTTCATTATTGTTCGATTTCCATTTTCAATGTGAAGTTAAGGCTAAAAACAACTATTTCTAGTCATAATAAGCTTTGTGAAAGCTTTAATGATTAAACTCGGCTTGTTTACTTTGAAAACTCTTAGTTTGATTATTTGTATCAAAATGGGTAAAAGATCATTATAGTTCAATTTCCAACGTTTTCAATGTAAAGTTAAGGCTTAAAACAACGATTTCTATTTAAAATAAGCGTTTGTGGATAAAATATGTTTATTCTCGGCTTGTTAAATTTTAGAACTCGTATAATTATGATTTTATACAAAATCGTTGAAACTTAATTATCGACCTATTTCCACGTTCCCTACGGAAGTTAAGGCTGAAAACAATAGTTTCTAGTCACAATAAGCTTTGCGACATCTTAATGATTATACTCGGCTTGTTTACTTTCAAAACTCTTAGTTTGATTATTTATGTCAAAATGGGTAAAACTTCATTATAGTTCGATTTCCCACGTTTTCAATGTGAAGTTAAGGCTTAAAACAACTATTTCTAGTCACAATAAGCTTTGTGAAAGCTTTAATGATTATACTCGGCTTGTTTATTTTCGAAACTCCTAGTTTGATTATTTATGTCAAAATGGGTAAAACTTTATTATGGTTCAATTTCCCACGTTTCCAATGTGAAGTTAAGATTTAAAACAACGATCTCTATTAAAAATAAGAGTTTGTAGATAAAATATGTTTATGCTCGTCTTGTTAAATTTTAAAACTATTAGAACTATAATTTTATACAAAATCGTTAAAACTTCATTATCGTCCTATGTCCCACGTTCCCTACGTGAAGTTAAGGCTGAAAACAACGATTTCTAGTCACAATAAGCTTTGTAACATCCTAATGATTATACTCGGCTTGTTTACTTTCAAAACTCTTAGTTTTATTATTTATGTCAAAATGGGTAAAACTTCATTATAGTTCGATTTCCAACGTTTCCAATGTGAAGTTAAGGCTTAAAACAACTATTTCTAGTCACAATAAGCTTTATAACATCTTAATAATTATACTCGGCTTGTTTACTTTCAAAACAATTAGTTTGATTATTTATGTCAAAATGGGTAAAACTTCATTATAGTTCGATTTCCCACGTTTTCAATGTGATGTTAAGGCTTAAAAAACTATTTCTAGTCCCAATAAGCTTCGTGAAAGCTTTAATGATTATACTCGGCTTGCTTATTTTCAAAACTCCTAGTTTGATTATATATGTCAAAATGGGTAAAACTTCATTATAGTTCAATTTCCCACGTTTCCAATGTGAAGTTAAGGTTTAAAACAACGATCTCTATTAAAAATAAGCGTTTGTAGATAAAATATGTTTATGCTCGTCTTGTTAAATTTTAAAACTATTAGAACTCCGATTTTACACAAAATCGTTAAAACTTCATTATCGTCCTATGTCCCACGTTCCCTACTTGAAGTTAAGGCTGAAAATAACGATTTCTAGTAACAATAAGCTTTGTAACATCCTAATGATTTTATTCGGCTTGTTTACTTTCAAAGCTCTTAGTTTGATTATATATGTCAAAATGGGTAAAAGATCATTATTGTTCGATTTCTAACGTTTTCAATGTGAAGTTAAGGATAAAAACAACTATTTCTAGTCACAATAAGCTTTGTGAAAGCTTTAATGATTAAACTCGGCTTGTTTACTTTGAAAATTCTTAATTTGTTTATTTGTATCAAAATGGGTAAAAGATCATTATAGTTCAATTTCCAACGTTTCCAATGTGAAGTTAAGGTTTAAAACAACGATTTCTATTAAAAATAAGCGTTTTTAGATAAAATATGTTTATGCTCGTCTTGTTAAATTTTAAAACTATTAGAACTATGATTTTATACAAAATCATTAAAACTTCATTATCGTCCTATGTCCCACGTTCCCTACGAAGTTAAGGCTAAAAACAACGATTTCTAGTCACAATAAGCTTTGTGACATCTTAATGAGTTTACTCGGGTTGTCTACTTTAAAAACTCTTAGTTTGATTATTTATGTCAAAATGGGTAAAACTTCATTATAGTTCAATTTCCCACGCTTTTCAATGTGAAGTTAAGGCTTAAAACAACTATCTCTAGTCACAATAAGCTTTGTGAATGCTTTAATGATTATACTCAGCTCTTTTACTTTCAAAACTCTTAGTTTGAATATTTATGTCAAAATAGGTAAAACTTCATTATAGTTCGATTTCCCACCTTTTCAATGTGAAGTTAAGGCTTAAAATTACTATTTCTAGTCACAATAAGCTTTGTGAAAGCTTTAATGATTATACTCGGCTTGTTTACTTTGAAAACTCTTATTTTGTTTATTTATGTCAAAATGGGTAAAACTTCATTATAGTTCGATTTCCAACGTTTTCAATGTGAAGTTAAGGCTTAAAACAACTATTTCTAGTCACAATAAGCTTTGTAACATCTTAATAATTATACTCGGCTTGTTTACTTTCAAAACAATTAGTTTGATTATTTATGTCAAAATGGGTAAAACTTCATTATAGTTCGATTTCCCACGTTTTCAATGTGAAGTTAAGGCTTAAAAAACTATTTCTAGTCCCAATAAGCTTTGTGAAAGCTTTAATGATTATACTCGGCTTGCTTATTTTCAAAACTCCTAGTTTGATTATATATGTCAAAATGGGTAAAACTTCATTATAGTTCAATTTCCCACGTTTCCAATGTGAAGTTAAGGTTTAAAACAACGATCTCTATTAAAAATAAGCGTTTGTAGATAAAATATGTTTATGCTCGTCTTGTTAAATTTTAAAACTATTAGAACTCCGATTTTACACAAAATCGTTAAAACTTCATTATCGTCCTATGTCCCACGTTCCCTACTTGAAGTTAAGGCTGAAAATAACGATTTCTAGTAACAATAAGCTTTGTAACATCCTAATGATTTTACTCGGCTTGTTTACTTTCAAAACTCTTAGTTTGATTATATATGTCAAAATGGGTAAAAGATCATTATTGTTCGATTTCTAACGTTTTCAATGTGAAGTTAAGGATAAAAACAACTATTTCTAGTCACAATAAGCTTTGTGAAAGCTTTAATGATTAAACTAGGCTTGTTTACTATGAAAATTTTTAATTTTATTATTTGTATCAAAATGGGTAAAAGATCTTTATAGTTCAATTTCCAACGTTTCCAATGTGAAGTTAAGGTTTAAAACAACGATTTCTATTAAAAATAAGCGTTTTTAGATAAAATATGTTCATGCTCGTCTTGTTAAATTTTAAAACTATTAGAACTATGATTTTATACAAAATCGTTAAAACTTCATTATCGTCCTATGTCCCACGTTCCCTACGAGAAGTTAAGGCTAAAAACAACGATTTCTAGTCACAATAAGCTTTGTGACATCTTAATGAGTTTACTCGGGTTGTTTACTTTCAAAACTCTTAGTTTGATTATTTATATCAAAATGGGTAAAACTTCATTATAGTTCGATTTCCCACGTTTTCAATGTGAAGTTAAGGCTTAAAATTACTATTTCTAGTCACAATAAGCTTTGTGAAAGTTTTAATGATTATACTCGGCTTGTTATCTTTCAAAACTCTTATTTTGATTATTTATGTCAAAATGGGTAAAACTTCTTTATAGTTCGATTTCCAACGTTTCCAATGTGAAGTTAAGGCTTAAAACAACGATTTCTATTCAAAATAAGCGTTTGTAGATAAAATATGTTTATTCTCGGCTTGTTAAATTTTAAAACTCATATAATTATAATTTTATACAAAATCATTGAAACTTAATTATCGACCTATTTCCACGCACCATACGGGTAGTTAAGGCTGAAAACAATGATTTCTAGTCACAATAAGCTTTGTGACATCTTAATGATTATACTCGGCTTGTTTACTTTCAAAACTCTTAGTTTGATTATTTTTGTTAAAATGGATAAAAAGTTCATTATAGTTCGATTTCCCACGTTTTCAATGTGAAGTTAAGGCTTAAAACAACTATTTCTAGTCACAATAAGCTTTGTAACATCTTAATGATTATACTCGGCTTGTTTACTTTCAAAACTCTTAGTTTGATTATTTATGTCAAAATGGGTAAAACTTCATTATAGTTCGATTTCCCACGTTTTCAATGTGAAGTTAAGGCTTAAAAAACTATTTCTAGTCCCAATATGCTTTGTGAAAGCTTTAATGATTATACTCGGCTTGTTTATTTTCAAAACTCCTAGTTTGATTATTTATGTCAAAATGGGTAAAACTTCATTATAGTATAATTTTCCACGTTTCCAATGTGAAGTTAAGGTTTAAAACAACGATCTCTATTAAAAATAAGCGTTGGTAGATAAAATATGTTTATGCTCGTCTTGTTAAATTTTAAAACTATTAGAACTATGATTTTATACAAAATCGTTAAAACTTGATTATCATCCTATGTCCCACGTTCCCTACGTGAAGTTAAGGCTGAAAATAACGATTTCTAGTCACAATAAGCTTTGTAACATCCTAATGATTTTATTTGGCTTGTTACTTTCAAAACTCTTA
The DNA here is from genome assembly GCA_039657345.1 of Stephania japonica. Classification (NCBI taxonomy): domain Eukaryota; kingdom Viridiplantae; phylum Streptophyta; class Magnoliopsida; order Ranunculales; family Menispermaceae; genus Stephania; species Stephania japonica. The sequence continues at coordinate 26,812,880 of CM077558.1, read as the reverse complement.
GTTTGAATATATATGTCAAAATGGGTAAAAGTTCATTATTGTTCGATTTCCAACGTTTTCAGTGTGAAGTTAAGGCTTAAAACAACTATTTCTAGTCACAATAAGCTTTGTAACATCTTAATGATTATACTCGGCTTGTTTACTTTCAAAACTCTTAGTTTGATTATTTATGTCCCAATGGGTAAAACTTCATTATAGTTCGATTTCCCAGGTTTTCAATGTGAAGTTAAGGCTTAAAACAACTATTTCTAGTCACAATAAGCTTTGTGAATGCTTTAATGATTATACTCGGCTTGTTTATTTTCAAAACTCCTAGTTTTATTATTTATGTCAAAAAGGGTAAAACTTCATTATAGTTCAATTTCCCACGTTTCCAATTTGAAGTTAATGTTTAAAACAACGATCTCTATTAAAAATAAGCGTTTGTAGATAAAATATGTTTATGCTCGTCTTGTGAAATTTTAAAACTATTAGAACTACAATTTTATACAAAATCGTTAAAACTTCATTATCGTCCTATGTCCCACGTTCCCTACGTGAAGTTAAGGATGAAAACAATGATTTCTAGTCTTAATAAGCTTTGTAACATCCCAATGATTTTATTCGGCTTGTTTACTTTCAAAACTCTTAGTTTGATTATATATTTCAAAATGGGTAAAAGTTCATTATTGTTCGATTTCCAGCGTTTTCAATGTGAAGTTAAGGCTAAAAACAACTATTTCTAGTCACAATAAGCTTTGTGAAAGCTTTAATGATTAAACTCGGATTGTTTACTTTGAAAACTCTTAGTTTGATTATTTGTATCAAAATGGGTAGAAGATCATTATAGTTCAATTTCCAACGTTTCCAATGTGAAGTTAAGGCTTAAAACAATGATTTCTATTTAAAATAAGCGTTTGTGAATAAAATATGTTTATTCTCGGCTTGTTAAATTTTAAAACTCATATAATTATGATTTTATACAAAATCGTTGAAACTTAATTATCGACCTATTTCCACGTTCCCTACGGAAGTTAAGGCTGAAAACACAATAATTTCTAGTCACAATAAGCTTTGTGACATCTTAATGATTATACTCGGCTTGTTTACTTTCAAAACTCTTAGTTTGATTATTTATGTCAAAATGGGTAAAACTTCATTATAGTTCGATTTCCCACGTTTTCAATGTGAAGTTAAGGCTTAAAACAACTATTTCTAGTCACAATAAGCTTTGTGAAAGCTTTAATGATTATACTCGGCTTGTTTATTTTCAAAACTCCTAGTTTGATTATTTATGTCAAAATGGGTAAAACTTTATTATAGTTCAATTTCCCACGTTTCCAATGTGAAGTTAAGATTTAAAACAACGATCTCTATTAAAAATAAGAGTTTGTAGATAAAATATGTTTATGCTCGTCTTGTTAAATTTTAAAACTATTAGAACTATAATTATATACAAAATCGTTAAAACTTCATTATCGTCCTATGTCCCACGTTCCCTACGTGAAGTTAAGGCTTTGAAAACAACGATTTCTAGTCACAATAAGCTTTGTAACATCCTAATGATTATACTCGGCTTGTTTACTTTCAAAACTCTTAGTTTTATTATTTATGTCAAAATGGGTAAAACTTCATTATAGTTCGATTTCCAACGTTTCCAATGTGAAGTTAAGGCTTAAAATAACGATTTCTATTCAAAATAAGCGTTTGTAGATAAAATATGTTTATTCTTAGCTTGTTAAATTTTAAAACTCATATAATTATGATTTTATACAAAATCGTTGAAACTTAATTATCGACCTATTTCCACGTTCCCTACGGGAAGTTAAGGCTGAAAACAATAGTTTCTAGTCACAATAAGCTTTGCGACATCTTAATGGTTATACTCGGCTTGTTTACTTTCAAAACTCTTAGTTTGATTATTTATGTCAAAATGGGTAAAACTTCATTATAATTCGATTTCCCACGTTTTCAATGTGAAGTTAAGGCTTAAAATTACTATTTCTAGACACAATAAGCTTTGTGAAAGCTTTAATGATTATACTCGGCTTGTTTACTTTCAAAACTCTTATTTTGATTATTTATGTCAAAATGGGTAAAACTTCATTATAGTTCGATTTCCAACATTTCCAATGTGAAGTTAAGGCTTAAAACAACGATTTCTATTCAAACTAAGCGTTTGTAGATAAAATATGTTTATTCTCGGCTTGTTAAATTTTAAAACTCATATAATTATGATTTTATACAAAATCGTTGAATCTTAATTATCGACCTATTTCCACGCTCCATACGGGAAGTTAAGGCTGAAAACAATGATTTCTAGTCACAATAAGCTTTGTGACTTCTTAATGATTATACTCGGCTTGTTTACTTTCAAAACTCTTAGTTTGATTATTTTTGTTAAAATGGATAAAAAGTTCATTATAGTTCGATTTCCCACGTTTTCAATGTGAAGTTAAGGGTGAAAACAATGATTTCTAGTCACAATAAGCTTTGTAACATCATAATGATTATACTCGGCTTGTTTACTTTCAAAACTCTTAGTTTGATTATTTATTTCAAAATGGGTAAAACTTCATTATAGTTCGATTTCCCACGTTTTCAATGTGAAGTTAAGGCTTAAAACAACTATTTCTATTCACAATAAGGTTTGTGAAAGCTTTAATGATTATACTTGGCTTGTTTATTTTCCAAACTCCTAGTTTGATTATTTATGTCAAAATGGGTAAAACTTCATTATAGTTCAATTTCCCACGTTTCCAATGTGAAGTTAAGGTTTAAAATAACGATCTCTATTAAAAATAAGCGTTGGTAGATAAAATATGTTTATGCTCGTCTTGTTAAATTTTAAAACTATTAGAACTATGATTTTACACAAAATCGTTAAAACTTCATTATCCTCCTATGTCCCACGTTCCCTACGTGAAGTTAAGGTTGAAAATAACGATTTCTAGTCACAATAAGCTTTGTAACATCCTAATGATTTTATTCGGCTTGTTTACTTTCAAAACTCTTAGTTTGATTATATATGTCAAAATGGGTAAAAGCTCATTATTGTTCGATTTCCAACATTTTCAATGTGAAGTTAAGGATAAAAACAACTATTTCTAGTCACAATAAGCTTTGTGAAAGCTTTAATGATTAAATTCGGCTTGTTTACTTTTAAAATTCTTAATTTGATTATTTATGTCAAAATGGCTAAAAGATCATTATAGTTCAATTTCCAACGTTTCCAATGTGAAGTTAAGGTTTAAAACAACGATCTCTATTAAAAATAAGCGTTTTTAGATAAAATGTGTTTACGCTCGTTTTTTTTAAATTTTAAAACTATTAGAACTATTATTTCATACAAAATCGTTAAAACTTCATTATCGTCCTATGTCCCACGTTCCCTACGTGAAGTTAAGGCTGAAAACAACGATTTCTAGTCACAATAAACTTTGTAACATCCTAATGATTTTATTCGGCTTGTTTACTTTCAAAACTCTTAGTTTGATTATATATTTCAAAATGGGCAAAAGTTCATTATTGTTCGATTTCCAACATTTTCAATTTGAAGTTAAGGCTAAAAACAACTATTTCTAGTCACAATAAGCTTTGTGAAAGCTTTAATGATTAAACTCGGCTTGTTTACTTTGAAAACTCTTAGTTTGATTATTTGTAACAAAATGGGTAAAAGATCATTATAGTTCAATTTCCAACGTTTTCAATGTGAAGTTAAGGCTTAAAACAACGATTTCTATTTAAAATAAGCGTTTGTGGATAAAATATGTTTATTCTCGGCTTGTTAAATTTTAAAACTCATATAATTAAGATTTTAAACAAAATCGTTGAAACTTAATTATCGACCTATTTCCACGTTCCCTACGGGAAGTTAAGGCTGAAAACAATAGTTTCTAGTCACAATAAGCTTTGTGACATCTTAATGATTATACTCGGCTTGTTTACTTTCAAAACTCTTAGTTTGATTATTTATGTCAAAATGGGTAAAACTTCATTATAGTTCGATTTCCCACGTTTTCAATGTGAAGTTAAGGCTTAAAACAACTATTTCTAGTCACAATAAGCTTTGTGAAAGCTTTAATGATTATACTCGGCTTGTTTATTTTCAAAACTCCTAGTTTGATTATTTATGTCAAAATGGGTAAAACTTTATTATAGTTCAATTTCCCACGTTTCCAATGTGAAGTTAAGATTTAAAACAACGATCTCTATTAAAAATAAGTGTATGTAGACAAAATATGTTTATGCTCGTCTTGTTAAATTTTAAAACTATTAGAACTATCATTTTATACAAAATCGTTAAAACTTCATTATTGTCCTATGTCCCACGTTCCCTACGTGAAGTTAAGGCTGAAAACAACGATTTCTAGTCACAATAAGCTTTGTAACATCCTAATGATTATACTCGGCTTGTTTACTTTCAAAACTCTTAGTTTTATTATTTATATCAAAATGGGTAAAACTTCATTATAGTTCGATTTCCAACGTTTCCAATGTGAAGTTAAGGCTTAAAATAACGATTTCTATTCAAAATAAGCGTTTGTAGATAAAATATGTTTATTCTCAGCTTGTTAAATTTTAAAACTCATATAATTATGATTTTATACAAAATCGTTGAAACTTAATTATCGACCTATTTCCACGCTCCATACGGGAAGTTAAGGGTGAAAACAATGATTTCTAGTCACAATAAGCTTTGTGACATCTTAATGATTATACTCGGCTTGTTTACTTTCAAAACTCTTAGTTTGATTATTTTTGTTAAAATGGATAAAAAGTTCATTATAGTTCGATTTCCCACGTTTTCAATGTGAAGTTAAGGCTTAAAACAACTATTTCTAGTCACAATAAGCTTTGTAACATCTTAATGATTATACTCGGCTTGTTTACTTTCAAAACTCTTAGTTTGATTATTTATGTCAAAATGGGTAAAACTTCATTATAATTCGATTTCCCACGTTTTCAATGTGAAGTTAAGGCTTAAAATTACTATTTCTAGCCACAATAAGCTTTGTGAAAGCTTTAATGATTATACTCGGCTTGTTTACTTTCAAAACTCTTATTTTGATTATTTATGTCAAAATGGGTAAAACTTCAATATAGTTCGATTTTCAACGTTTCCAATGTGAAGTTAAGGCTTAAAACAACGATTTCTATTCAAAATAAGCGTTTGTAGATAAAATATGTTTATTCTCGGCTTGTTAAATTTTAAAACTCATATAATTATGATTTTATACAAAATCGTTGAAACTTAATTATCGACCTATTTCCACGCTCCATACGGGAAGTTAAGGCTGAAAACAATGATTTCTAGTCACAATAAGCTTTGTGACTTCTTAATGATTATACTCGGCTTGTTTACTTTCAAAACTCTTAGTTTGATTATTTTTGTTAAAATGGATAAAAAGTTCATTATAGTTCGATTTCCCACGTTTTCAATGTGAAGTTAAGGGTGAAAACAATGATTTCTAGTCACAATAAGCTTTGTAACATCATAATGATTATACTCGACTTGTTTACTTTCAAAACTCTTAGTTTGATTATTTATTTCAAAATGGGTAAAACTTCATTATAGTTCGATTTCCCACGTTTTCAATGTGAAGTTAAGGCTAAAAACAACTATTTCTAGTCACAATAAGCTTTGTGAAAGCTTTAATGATTATACTCGGCTTGCTTATTTTCAAAACTCCGAGTTTGATTATTTATGTCAAAATGGGTAAAACTTCATTATAGTTCAATTTCCCACGTTTCCAATGTGAAGTTAAGGTTTAAAATAACGATCTCTATTAAAAATAAGCGTTGGTAGGTAAAATATGTTTATGCTCGTCTTGTTAAATTTTAAAACTATTAGAACTATGATTTTACACAAAATCGTTAAAACTTCATTATCCTCCTATGTCCCACGTTCCCTACGTGAAGTTAAGGTTGAAAATAACGATTTCTAGTCACAATAAGCTTTGTAACATCCTAATGATTTTATTCGGCTTGTTTACTTTCAAAACTCTTAGTTTGATTATATATGTCAAAATGGGTAAAAGTTCATTATTGTTCGATTTCCAACATTTTCAATGTGAAGTTAAGGATAAAAACAACTATTTCTAGTCACAATAAGCTTTGTGAAAGCTTTAATGATTTAATTCGGCTTGTTTACTTTTAAAATTCTTAGTTTGATTATTTATGTCAAAACGGCTAAAAGATCATTATAGTTCAATTTCCAACGTTTCCAATGTGAAGTTAAGGTTTAAAACAACGATCTCTATTAAAAATAAGCGTTTTTAGATAAAATATGTTTATGCTCGTTTTTTTAAATTTTAAAACTATTAGAACTATTATTTCATACAAAATCGTTAAAACTTCATTATCGTCCTATGTCCCACGTTCCCTACGTGAAGTTAAGGCTTAAAACAACGATTTCTAGTCACAATAAACTTTGTAACATCCTAATGATTTTATTCGGCTTGTTTACTTTCAAAACTCTTAGTTTGATTATATATTTCAAAATGGGCAAAAGTTCATTATTGTTCGATTTCCAACATTTTCAATTTGAAGTTAAGGCTAAAAACAACTATTTCTAGTCACAATAAGCTTTGTGAAAGCTTCAATGATTAAACTCGGCTTGTTTACTTTGAAAACTCTTAGTTTGATTATTTGTAACAAAAGGGGTAAAAGATCATTATAGTTCAATTTCCAACATTTTCAATGTGAAGTTAAGGCTTAAAACAACGATTTCTATTTAAAATAAGCGTTTGTGGATAAAATATGTTTATTCTCGGCTTGTTAAATTTTAAAACTCATATAATTATGATTTTAAACAAAATCGTTGAAACTTAATTATCGACCTATTTCCACGTTCCCTACGGGAAGTTAAGGCTGAAAACAATAGTTTCTAGTCACAATAAGCTTTGTGACATCTTAATGATTATACTCGGCTTGTTTACTTTCAAAACTCTTAGTTTGATTATTTATGTCAAAATGGGTAAAACTTCATTATAGTTCGATTTCCCACGCTTTTCAATGTGAAGTTAAGGCTTAAAACAACTATTTCTAGTCACAATAAGCTTTGTGAAAGCTTTAATGATTATACTCAGCTTGTTTATTTTCAAAACTCCTAGTTTGATTATTTATGTCAAAATGGGTAAAACTTTATTATAGTTCAATTTCCAACGTTTCCAATGTGAAGTTAAGATTTAAAACAACGATCTCTATTAAAAATAAGTGTTTGTAGACAAAATATGTTTATGCTCGTCTTGTTAAATTTTAAAACTATTAGAACTATAATTTTATACAAAATCGTTAAAACTTCATTATCGTCCTATGTCCCACGTTCCCTACGTGAAGTTAAGGCTGAAAACAACGATTTCTAGTCACAATAAGCTTTGTAACATCCTAATGATTATACTCGACTTGTTTACTTTCAAAACTCTTTGTTTTATTATTTATGTCAAAATGGGTAAAACTTCATTATAGTTCGATTTCCCACGTTTTCAATGTGAAGTTAAGGCTTAAAACAACTATTTCTAGTCACAATAAGCTTTGTGAAAGCTTTAATGATTATACTCGGCTTGTTTATTTTCAAAACTCCTTGTTTGATTATTTATGTCAAAATGGGTAAAACTTCATTATAGTTCAATTTCCCACGTTTCCAATGTGAAGTTAAGATTTAAAACAACGATCTCTATTAAAAATAAGTGTTTGTAGATAAATATGTTTATGCTCGTCTTGTTAAATTTTAAAACTATTAGAACTATAATATTATACAAAATCGTTAAAACTTCATTATCGTTCTATGTCCCACATTCCCTACGTGAAGTTAAGGCTGAAAACAACGATTTCTAGTCACAATAAGCTTTGTAACATCCTAATGATTATACTCGGCTTGTTTACTTTCAAAACTCTTAGTTTGATTATTTATGTCAAAATAGGTAAATCTTCATTATAGTTCGATTTCCAACGTTTCCAATGTGACGTTAAGGCTTAAAACAACGATTTCTATTCAAAATAAGCGTTTGTAGATAAAATATGTTTATTCTCAGCTTGTTAAATTTTAAAACTCATATAATTATGATTTTATACAAAATCGTTGAAACTTAATTATCGACCTATTTCCACGCTCCATACGGAAGTTAAGGGTGAAAACAATGATTTCTAGTCACAATAAGCTTTGTGACATCTTAATGATTATACTCGGTTTGTTTACTTTCAAAACTCTTAGTTTGATTATTTTCGTTAAAATGGATAAAAAGTTCATTATAGTTCGATTTCCCACGTTTTCAATGTTAAGTTAAGGCTTAAAACAACTATTTCTAATCACAATAAGCTTTGTAACATCTTAATGATTATACTCGGCTTGTTTACTTTCAAAACTCTTAGTTTGATTATTTATGTCAAAATGGGTAAAACTTCATTATAATTCGATTTCCCACGTTTTCAATGTGAAGTTAAGGCTTTAAATTACTATTTCTAGTCACAATAAGCTTTGTGAAAGCTTTAATGATTATACTCGGCTTGTTTACTTTCAAAACTCTTATTTTGATTATTTATGTCAAAATGGGTAAAACTTCATTATAGTTCGATTTCCAACGTTTCCAATGTGAAATTAAGGCTTAAAACAACGATTTCTATTCAAAATAAGCGTTTGTAGATAAAATATGTTTATTCTCGGCTTTTTAATTTTAAAACTCATATAATTATGATTTTATACAAAATCGTTGAAACTTAATTATCGACCTATTTCCGCGCTCCATACGGGAAGTTAAGGCTGAAAACAATGATTTCTAGTCACAATAAGCTTTGTGACTTCTTAATGATTATACTCGGCTTGTTTACTTTCAAAACTCTTAGTTTGATTATTTTTGTTAAAATGGATAAAAAGTTCATTATAGTTCGATTTCCCACGTTTTCAATGTGAAGTTAAGGATGAAAACAATGATTTCTAGTCACAATAAGCTTTGTAACATCTTAATGATTATACTCGGCTTGTTTACTTTCAAATCTCTTAGTTTCATTATTTATGTCAAAATGGCTAAAACTTCATTATAGTTCGATTTCCCACGTTTTCAACGTGAAGTTAAGGCTCAAAACAACTATTTCTAGTCCCAATAAGCTTTGTGAAAGCTTTAATGATTATACACGGCTTGTTTATTTTCAAAACTCCTAGTTTGATTATTTATGTCAAAATGGGTAAAACTTCATTATAGTTCAATTTCCCATATTTCCATTGTGAAGTTAAGGTTTAAAATAACGATATCTATTAAAAATATGCGTTGGTAGATAAAATATGTTTATGCTCGTCTTGTTAAATTTTAAAACTATTAGAACTATGATTTTATACAAAATCGTTAAAACTTCATTATCCTCTTATGTCCCACGTTCCCTACGTGAAGTTAAGGGTGAAAATAACGATTTCTAGTCACAATAAGCTTTGTAACATCCTAATGATTTTATTCGGCTTGTTTACTTTCAAAACTATTAGTTTGATTATATATGTCAAAATGGGTAAAAGTTCATTATTGTTCGATTTCCAACGTTTTCAATGTGAAGTTAAGGATAAAAACAACTATTTCTAGTCACAATAAGCTTTGTGAAAGATTTAATGATTAAATTCGGCTTGTTCACTTTGAAAATTCTTAGTTTGATTATTTATGTCAAAATGGCTAAAAGATCATTACAGTTCAATTTCCAACGTTTCCAATGTGAAGTTAAGGTTTAAAACAACGATCTCTATTAAAAATAAGCGTTTTTAGATAAAATATGTTTATGCTCATTTTGTTAAATTTTAAAACTATTAGAACTATTATTTTATACAAAATCGTTAAAACTTCATTATCGTCCAATGTCCCACGTTCCCTACGTGAAGTTAAGGCTGAAAACAACGATTTCTAGTCACAATAAACTTTGTAACATCCTAATGATTTTATTCGGCTTGTTTACTTTCAAAACTCTTAGTTTGATTATATATTTCAAAATGGGTAAAAGTTCATTATTGTTCGATTTCCAACATTTTCAATGTGAAGTTAAGGCTAAAAACAACTATTTCTAGTCATAATAAGCTTTTGAAAGCTTTAATGATTAAACTCGGCTTGTTTACTTTGAAAACTCTTAGTTTGATTATTTGTATCAAAATGGGTAAAAGATCATTATAGTTCAATTTCTAACGTTTTCAATGTGAAGTTAAGGCTTAAAACAACGATTTCTATTTAAAATAAGCGTTTGTGGATAAAATATGTTTATTCTCGGCTTGTTAAATTTTAAAACTCATATAATTATGATTTTATACAAAATCGTTGAAACTTAATTATCGACCTATTTCCACGTTCCCTACGGGAAGTTAAGGCTGAAAACAATAGTTTCTAGTCACAATAAGCTTTGTGACATCTTAATGATTATACTCGGCTTGTTTACTTTCAAAACTCTTAGTTTGATTATTTATGTCAAAATGGGTAAAACTTCATTATAGTTCGATTTCCCACGTTTTCAATGTGAAGTTAAGGCTTAAAACAACTATTTCTAGTCACAATAAGCTTTGTGAAAGCTTTAATGATTATACTCGGCTTGTTTATTTTCAAAACTCCTAGTTTGATTATTTATGTCAAAATGGGTAAAACTTTATTATAGTTCAATTTCCCACGTTTCCAATGTGAAGTTAAGATTTAAAACAACGATCTTTATTAAAAATAAGTGTTTGTAGATAAAATATGTTTATGCTCGTCTTGTAAAATTTTAAAACTATTAGAACTATAATTTTATACAAAATCGTTAAAACTTCATTATCGTCCTATGTCCCACGTTCCCTACGTGAAGTTAAGGCTGAAAACAACGATTTCTAGTCACAATAAGCTTTGTAACATCCTAATGATTATACTCGGCTTGTTTAGTTTCAAAACTCTTAGTTTTATTATTTATATCAAAATGGGTAAAACTTCATTATAGTTCGATTTCCAACGTTTCCAATGTGAAGTTAAGGCTTAAAACAACGATTTCTATTCAAAATAAGCGTTTGTAGATAAAATATGTTTATTCTCAGCTTGTTATATTTTAAAACTCATATAATTATGATTTTATACAAAATCGTTGAAACTTAATTATCGACCTATTTCCACGCTCCATACGGGAAGTTAAGGGTGAAAACAATGATTTCTAGTCACAATAAGCTTTGTGACATCTTAATGATTATACTCGGCTTGTTTACTTTCAAAACTCTTAGTTTGATTATTTTTGTTAAAATGGATAAAAAGTTCATTATAGTTCGATTTCCCACGTTTTCAATGTGAAGTTAAGGCTTAAAACAACTATTTCTAATCCCAATAAGCTTTGTGAAAGCTTTAATGATTATACTCGGCTTGTTTATTTTCAAAACTCCTAGTTTGATTATATATGTCAAAATGGGTAAAACTTCATTATAGTTCAATTTCCCACGTTTCCAATGTGAAGTTAAGGTTTAAAACAACGATCTCTATTAAAAATAAGCGTTTGTAGATAAAATATGTTTATGCTCGTCTTGTTAAATTTTAAAACTATTAGAACTCCGATTTTACACAAAATCTTTAAAACTTCATTATCGTCCTATGTCCCACGTTCCCTACGTGAAGTTAAGGCTGAAAATAACGATTTCTAGTAACAATAAGCTTTGTAACATCCTAATAATTTTATTCGATTGTTTACCTTCAAAACTCTTAGTTTGATTATATAGTCAAAATGGGTAAAAGTTCATTATTGTTCGATTTCTAACGTTTTCAATATGAAGTTAAGGATAAAAACAACTATTTCTAGTCACAATAAGCTTTGTGAAAGCTTTAATGATTAAACTCGGCTTGTTTACTTTGAAAATTCTTAATTTGTTTATTTGTATCAAAATGGGTAAAAGATCATTATTGTTCAATTTCCAACGTTTCCAATGTGAAGTTAATGTTTAAAACAACGATTTCTATTAAAAATAAGCGTTTTTAGATAAAATATGTTTATGCTCGTCTATTTAAATTTTAAAACTATTAGAACTATGATTTTATACAAAATCGTTAAAACTTCATTATCGTCCTATGTCCCACGTTCCCTACGAGAAGTTAAGGCTAAAAACAACGATTTCTAGTCACAATAAGCTTTGTGACATCTTAATGAGTTTACTCGGGTTGTCTACTTTAAAAACTCTAAGTTAGATTATTTGTGTCAAAATGGGTAAAACTTCATTATAGTTCAATTTCCCACGTTTTCAATGTGAAGTAAAGGCTTAAAACAACTATCTCTAGTCACAATAAGCTTTGTGAAAGCTTTAATGATTATACTCTGCTCTTTTACTTTCAAAACTCTTAGTTTGAATATTTATGTCAAAATGGGTAAAACTTCATTATAGTTCGATTTCCCACCTTTTCAATGTGAAGTTAAGGCTTAAAATTACTATTTCTAGTCACAATAAGCTTTGTGAAAGCTTTAATGATTATACTCGGCTTGTTTAATTTCAAAACTCTTATTTTGTTTATTTATGTCAAAATGGGTAAAACTTCCTTATAGTTCGATTTCCCACGTTTTCAATGTGAAGTTAAGGCTTAAAACAACTATTTCTAGTCACAATAAGCTTTGTAACATCTTAATGAATTATACTCGGCTTGTTTACTTTCAAAACTTAGTTTGATTATTTATGTCAAAATGGGTAAAACTTCATTATAGTTCGATTTCCCACGTTTTCAATGTGAAGTTAAGGCTTAAAAAACTATTTCTAGTCCCAATAAGCTTTGTGAAAGCTTTAATGATTATACTCGGCTTGCTTATTTTCAAAACTCCTAGTTTGATTATATATGTCAAAATGGGTAAAATTTCATTATAGTTCAATTTCCCACGTTTCCAATGTGAAGTTAAGGTATAAAACAACGAGCTCTATTAAAAATAAGCATTTGTAGATAAAATATGTTTATGCTCGTCTTGTTAAATTTTAAAACTATTAGAACTATTATTTTATACAAAATCGTTAAAACTTCATTATCGTCCTATGTCCCACGTTCCCTACGTGAAGTTAAGGCTGAAAATAACGATTTCTAGTAACAATAAGCTTTGTAACATCCTAATGATTTTATTCGGCTTGTTTACTTTCAAAACTCTTAGTTTGATTATATATGTCAAAATGGGTAAAAGATCAGTATTGTTCGATTTCTAACGTTTTCAATGTGAAGTTAAGGATAAAAACAACTATTTCTAGTCACAATAAGCTTTGTGAAAGCTTTAATGATTAAACTCGGCTTGTTTACTTTGAAAATTTTTAATTTTATTATTTGTATCAAAATGGGTAAAAGATCTTTATAGTTCAATTTCCAACATTTCCAATGTGAAGTTAAGGTTTAAAACAACGATTTCTATTAAAAATAAGTGTTTTTAGATAAAATATGTTCATGCTCGTCTTGTTAAATTTTAAAACTATTAGAACTATGATTTTATACAAAATCGTTAAAACTTCATTATCGTCCTATGTCCCACGTTCCCTACGTGAAGTTAAGGCTAAAAACAACGATTTCTAGTCACAATAAGCTTTGTGACATCTTAATGATTTACTCGGGTTGTTTACTTTCAAAACTCTTAGTTTGATTATTTATATCAAAATGGGTAAAACTTCATTATAGTTCGATTTCCCACGTTTTCAATGTGAAGTTAAGGCTTAAAATTACTATTTCTAGTCACAATAAGCTTTGTGAAAGCTTTAATGATTATACTCGGCTTGTTTACTTTCAAAACTCTTATTTTGATTATTTATGTCAAAATGGGTAAAACTTCATTATAGTTCGATTTCCAACGTTTCCAATGTGAAGTTAAGGCTTAAAACAACGATTTCTATTCAAAATAAGCGTTTGTAGATAAAATATGTTTATTCTCGCTTGTTAAATTTTAAAACTCATATAATTATGATTTTATACAAAATCGTTGAAACTTAATTATCGACCTATTTCCACGCTCCATACGGGAAGTTAAGGCTGAAAACAATGATTTCTAGTCACAATAAGCTTTGTGACATCTTAATGATTATACTCGGCTTGTTTACTTTCAAAACTCTTAGTTTGATTATTTTTGTTAAAATGGATAAAAAGTTCATTATAGTTCGATTTCCCACGTTTTCAATGTGAAGTTATGGCTTAAAACAACTATTTCTAGTCACAATAAGCTTTGTAACATCGTAATGATTATACTCGGCTTGTTTACTTTCAAAACTCTTAGTTTCATTATTTATGTCAAAATGGGTAAAACTTCATTATAGTTCGATTTCCCACGTTTTCAATGTGAAGTTAAGGCTTAAAACAACTATTTCTAGTCCCAATAAGCTTTGTGAAAGCTTTAATGATTATACTCGGCTTGTTTATTTTCAAAACTCCTAGTTTGATTATTTATGTCAAAATGGGTAAAACTTCATTATAGTTCAATTTCCCACGTTTCCATTGTGAAGTTAAGGTTTAAAATAACGATATCTATTAAAAATATGCGTTGGTAGATAAAATATGTTTATGCTCGTCTTGTTAAATTTTAAAACTATTAGAACTATGATTTTATACAAAATCGTTAAAACTTCATTATCGTCCTATGTCCCACGTTCCCTACGTGAAGTTAAGGTTGAAAATAACGATTTCTAGTCACAATAAGCTTTGTAACATCCTAATGATTTTATTCGGCTTGTTTACTTTCAGAACTCTTAGTTTGACTATATATGTCAAAATGGGTAAAAGTTCATTATTGTTCGATTTCCAACGTTTTCAATGTGAAGTTAAGGATAAAAACAACTATTTCTAGTCACAATAAGCTTTGTGAATGCTTTAATGATTAAATTCGGCTTGTTTACTTTGAAAATTCTTAGTTTGATTATTTATGTCAAAATGGTTAAAAGATCATTATAGTTCAATTTCCAACATTTTCAATGTGAAGTTAAGGTTTAAAACAACGATCTCTATTAAAAATAAGCGTTTTTAGATAAAATATGTTTATGCTCGTTTTGTTAAATTTTAAAACTATTAGAACTATTATTTTATACAAAATCGTTAAAACTTCATTATCGTCCTATGTCCCACGTTCCCTACGTGAAGTTAAGGCTGAAAACAACGATTTCTAGTCACAATAAACTTTGTAACATCCTAATGATTTTATTCGGTTTGTTTACTTTCAAAACTCTTAGTTTGATTATATATTTCAAAATGGGTAAGAGTTCATTATTGTTCGATTTCCAACATTTTCAATGTGAAGTTAAGGCTAAAAACAACTATTTCTAGTCATAATAAGCTTTGTGAAAGCTTTAATGATTAAACTCGGCTTGTTTACTTTGAAAACTCTTAGTTTGATTATTTGTATCAAAATGGGTAAAAGATCATTATAGTTCAATTTCCAACGTTTTCAATGTGAAGTTAAGGCTTAAAACAACGATTTCTATTTAAAATAAGCGTTTGTGGATAAAATATGTTTATTCTCGGCTTGTTAAATTTTAAAACTCATATAATTATGATTTTATACAAAATCGTTGAAACTTAATTATCGACCTATTTCCACGTTCCCTACGGAAGTTAAGGCTGAAAACAATAGTTTCTAGTCACAATAAGCTTTGTGACATCTTAATGATTATACTCGGCTTGTTTACTTTCAAAACTCTTAGTTTGATTATTTATGTCAAAATGGGTAAAACTTCATTATAGTTCGATTTCCCACGTTTTCAATGTGAAGTTAAGGCTTAAAACAACTATTTCTAGTCACAATAAGCTTTGTGAAAGCTTTAATGATTATACTCGGCTTGTTTATTTTCAAAACTCCTAGTTTGATTATTTATGTCAAAATGGGTAAAACTTTATTATAGTTCAATTTCCCACGTTTCCAATGTGAAGTTAAGATTTAAAACAACGATCTCTATTAAAAATAAGTGTTTGTAGATAAAATATGTTTATGCTCGTCTTGTTAAATTTTAAAACTATTAGAACTATAATTTTATACAAAATCGTTAAAACTTCATTATCGTCCTATGTCCCACGTTCCCTACGTGAAGTTAAGGCTGAAAACAACGATTTCTAGTCACAATAAGCTTTGTAACATCCTAATGATTATACTCGGCTTGTTTACTTTCAAAACTCTTAGTTTTATTATTTATGTCAAAATGGGTAAAACTTCATTATAGTTCGATTTCCAACGTTTCCAATGTGAAGTTAAGGCTTAAAACAACGATTTCTATTCAAAATAAGCGTTTGTAGATAAAATATGTTTATTCTCGGCTTGTTAAATTTTAAAACTCATATAATTATGATTTTATACAAAATCGTTGAAACTTAATTATCGACCTATTTCCACGCTACATACGGGAAGTTAAGGGTGAAAACAATGATTTCTAGTCACAATAAGCTTTGTGACATCTTAATGATTATACTCGGCTTGTTTACTTTCAAAACTCTTAGTTTGATTATTTTTGTTAAAATGGATAAAAAGTTCATTATAGTTCGATTTCTCACGTTTTCAATGTGAAGTTAAGGTTTAAAACAACTATTTCTAGACACAATAAGCTTTGTAACATCTTAATGATTATACTCGGCTTGTTTACTTTCAAAACTCTTAGTTTGATTATTTATGTCAAAATGGGTAAAACTTCATTATAATTCGATTTCCCACGTTTTCAATGTGAAGTTAAGGCTTAAAATTACTATTTCTAGTCACAATAAGCTTTGTGAAAGCTTTAATGATTATACTCGGCTTGTTTACTTTCAAAACTCTTATTTTGATTATTTATGTCAAAATGGGTAAAACTTCAATATAGTTCGATTTCCAACGTTTCCAATGTGAAGTTAAGGCTTAAAACAACGATTTCTATTCAAAATAAGCGTTTGTAGATAAAATATGTTTATTCTCGGCTTGTTAAATTTTAAAACTCATATAATTATGATTTTATACAAAATCGTTGAAACTTAATTATCGACCTATTTCCACGCTCCATACGGGAAGTTAAGGCTGAAAACAATGATTTCTAGTCACAATAAGCTTTGTGACATCTTAATGATTATACTCCGCTTGTTTACTTTCAAAACTCTTAGTTTGATTATTTTTGTTAAAATGGATAAAAAGTTCATTATAGTTCGATTTCCCACGTTTTCAATGTGAAGTTAAGGGTGAAAACAATGATTTCTAGTCACAATAAGCTTTGTAACATCATAATGATTATACTCGGCTTGTTTACTTTCAAAACTCTTAGTTTGATTATTTATGTCAAAATGGGTAAAACTTCATTATAGTTCGATTTCCCACGTTTTCAATGTGAAGTTAAGGCTTAAAACAACTATTTCTAGTCCCAATAAGCTTTGTGAAAGCTTTAATGATTATACTCGGCTTGTTTATTTTCAAAACTCCTAGTTTGTTTATTTATGTAAAAATGGGTAAAACTTCATTATAGTTCAATTTCCCATGTTTCCAATGTGAAGTTAAGGTTTAAAATAACGATCTCTATTAAAAATAAGCGTTGGTAGATAAAATATGTTTATGCTCGTCTTGTTAAATTTTAAAACTATTAGAACTATGATTTTATACAAAATCGTTAAAACTTCATTATCCTCCTTTGTCCACGTTCCCTACGTGAAGTTAAGGTTGAAAATAACGATTTCTAGTCACAATAAGCTTTGTAACATCCTAATGATTTTATTCGGCTTGTTTACTTTCAAAACTCTTAGTTTGATTATATATGTCAAAATGGGTAAAAGTTCATTATTGTTCGATTTCCAACGTTTTCAATGTGAAGTTAAGGATAAAAACAACTATTTCTAGTCACAATAAGCTTTGTGAAAGCTTTAATGATTAAATTCCGGCTTGTTTACTTTGAAAATTCTTAGTTTGATTATTTATGTCAAAATGGCTAAAAGATCATTCTAGTTCAATTTCCAACGTTTCCAATGTGAAGTTAAGGTTTAAAACAACGATCTCTATTAAAAATAAGCGTTTTTAGATAAAATATGTTTATGCTCGTTTTGTTAAATTTTAAAACTATTAGAACTATTATTTCCTACAAAATCGTTAAAACTTCATTATCGTCCTATGTCCCACGTTCCCTACGTGAAGTTAAGGCTGAAAACAACGATTTCTAGTCACAATAAACTTTGTAACATCCTAATGATTTTATTCGGCTTGTTTACTTTCAAAACTCTTAGTTTGATTATATATTTCAAAATGGGTAAAAGTTCATTATTGTTCGATTTCCAACATTTTCAATTTGAAGTTAAGGCTAAAAACAACTATTTCTAGTCACAATAAGCTTTGTGAAAGCTTTAATGATTAAACTCGGCTTGTTTACTTTGAAAACTCTTAGTTTGATTATTTGTATCAAAATGGGTAAAAGATCATTATAGTTCAATTTCCAACGTTTTCAATGTGAAGTTAAGGCTTAAAACAACGATTTCTATTTAAAATAAGCGTTTGTGGATAAAATATGTTTATTCTCGGCTTGTTAAATTTTAAAACTCATATAATTATGATTTTATACAAAATCGTTGAAACTTAATTATCGACCTATTTCCACGTTCCCTACGGGAAGTTAAGGCTGAAAACAATAGTTTCTAGTCACAATAAGCTTTGTGACATCTTAATGATTATACTCGGCTTGTTTACTTTCAAAACTCTTAGTTTGATTATTTATGTCAAAATGGGTAAAACTTCATTATAGTTCGATTTCTCACGTTTTCAATGTGAAGTTAAGGCTTAAAACAACTATTTCTAGTCACAATAAGCTTTGTGAAAGCTTTAATGATTATACTCGGCTTGTTTATTTTCAAAACTCCTAGTTTGATTATTTATGTCAAAATGGGTAAAACTTCATTATAGTTCAATTTCCACGTTTCCAATGTGAAGTTAAGATTTAAAACAACGATCTCTATTAAAAATAAGTGTTTGTAGATAAAATATGTTTATGCTCGTCTTGTTAAATTTTAAAACTATTAGAACTATAATTTTATACAAAATCGTTAAAACTTCATTATCGTCCTATGTCCCACGTTCCCTACGTGAAGTTACGGCTGAAAACAACGATTTCTAGTCACAATAAGCTTTGTAACATCCTAATGATTATACTCGGCTTGTTTACTTTCAAAACTCTTAGTTTGATTATTTATGTCAAAATGGGTAAAACTTCATTATAGTTCGATTTCCAACGTTTCCAATGTGAAGTTAAGGCTTAAAACAACGATTTCTATTCAAAATAAGCGTTTGTAGATAAAATATGTTTATTCTCAGCTTGTTAAATTTTAAAACTCATATAATTATGATTTTATACAAAATCGTTGAAACTTAATTATCGACCTATTTCCACGCTCCATACGGAAGTTAAGGCTGAAAACAATGATTTCTAGTCACAATAAGCTTTGTGACATCTTAATGATTATACTCGGCTTGTTTACTTTCAAAACTCTTAGTTTGATTATTTTTGTTAAAATGGATAAAAAGTTCATTATAGTTCGATTTCCCACGTTTTCAATGTGAAGTTAAGGCTTAAAACAACTATTTCTAGTCACAATAAGCTTTGTAACATCTTAATGATTATACTCGGCTTGTTTACTTTCAAAACTCTTAGTTTGATTATTTATGTCAAAATGGGTAAAACTTCATTATAGTTCGATTTCCCACGTTTTCAATGTGAAGTTAAGGCTTAAAACAACTATTTCTAGTCCCAATAAGCTTTGTGAAAGCTTTAATGATTATACTCGGCTTGTTTATTTTCAAAACTCCTAGTTTGATTATTTATGTCAAAATGGGTAAAACTTCATTATAGTTCAATTTCCCACGTTTCCAATGTGAAGTTAAGGTTTAAAATAACGATCTCTATTAAAAATAAGCGTTGGTAGATAAAATATGTTTATGCTCGTCTTGTTAAATTTTAAAACTATTAGAACTATGATTTTATACAAAATCGTTAAAACTTCATTATCGTCCTATGTCCCACGTTCCCTACGTGAAGTTAAGGTTGAAAATAACGATTTCTAGTCACAATAAGCTTTGTAACATCCTAATGATTTTATTCGGCTTGTTTACTTTCAAAACTCTTAGTTTGATTATATATGTCAAAATGGGTAAAAGTTCATTATTGTTCGATTTCCAACGTTTTCAATGTGAAGTTAAGGATAAAAACAACTATTTCTAGTCACAATAAGCTTTGTGAAAGCTTTAATGATTAAATTCGGCTTGTTTACTTTGAAAATTCTTAGTTTGATTATTTATGTCAAAATGGCTAAAAGATCATTATAGTTCAATTTTCAACGTTTCCAATGTGAAGTTAAGGTTTAAAACAACGATCTCTATTAAAAATAAGCGTTTTTAGATAAAATATGTTTATGCTCGTTTTGTTAAATTTTAAAACTATTAGAACTATTATTTTATACAAAATCGTTAAAACTTCATTATCGTCCTATGTCCCACGTTCCCTACGTGAAGTTAAGGCTGAAAACAACGATTTCTAGTCACAATAAACTTTGTAACATCTTAATGATTTTATTCGGCTTGTTTACTTTCAAAACTCTTAGTTTGATTATATATTTCAAAATGGGTAAAAGTTCATTATTGTTCGATTTCCAACATTTTCAATGTGAAGTTAAGGCTAAAAACAACTATTTCTAGTCACAATAAGCTTTGTGAAAGCTTTAATGATTAAACTCGGCTTGTTTACTTTGAAAACTCTTAGTTTGATTATTTGTATCAAAATGGGTAAAAGATCATTATAGTTCAATTTCCAACGTTTTCAATGTGAAGTTAAGGCTTAAAACAACGATTTCTATTTAAAATAAGCGTTTGTGGATAAAATATGTTTATTCTCGGCTTGTTAAATTTTAAAACTCATATAATTATGATTTTATACAAAATCGTTGAAACTTAATTATCGACCTATTTCTACGTTCCCTACGGAAAGTTAAGGCTGAAAACAATAGTTTCTAGTCACAATAAGCTTTGTGACATCTTAATGATTATACTCGGCTTGTTTACTTTCAAAACTCTTAGTTTGATTATTTATGTCAAAATGGGTAAAACTTCATTATAGTTCGATTTCCCACGTTTTCAATGTGAAGTTAAGGCTTAAAACAACTATTTCTAGTCACAATAAGCTTTGTGAAAGCTTTAATGATTATACTCGGCTTGTTTATTTTCAAAACTCCTAGTTTGATTATTTATGTCAAAATAGGTAAAAATTCATTATAGTTCAATTTCCCACGTTTCCAATGTGAAGTTAAGATTTAAAACAACGATCTCTATTAAAAATAAGTGTTTGTAGATAAAATATGTTTATGCTCGTCTTGTTAAATTTTAAAACTATTAGAACTATAATTTTATACAAAATCGTTAAAACTTCATTATCGTCCTATGTCCCACGTTCCCTACGTGAAGTAAAGGCTGAAAACAACGATTTCTAGTCACAATAAGCTTTGTAACATCCTAATGATTATACTCGGCTTGTTTACTTTCAAAACTCTTAGTTTGATTATTTATGTCAAAATGGGTAAACCTTCATTATAGTTCGATTTCCAACGTTTCCAATGTGAAGTTAAGGCTTAAAACAACGATTTCTATTCAAAATAAGCGTTTGTAGATAAAATATGTTTATTCTCGGCTTGTTAAATTTTAAAACTCATATAATTATGATTTTATACAAAATCGTTGAAACTTAATTATCGACCTATTTCCACGCTCCATACGGGAAGTTAAGGGTGAAAACAATGATTTCTAGTCACAATAAGCTTTGTGACATCTTAATGATTATACTCGGCTTGTTTACTTTCAAAACTCTTAGTTTGATTATTTTTGTTAAAATGGATAAAAAGTTCATTATAGTTCGATTTCCCACGTTTTCAATGTGAAGTTAAGGCTTAAAACAACTATTTCTAGTCACAATAAGCTTTGTAACATCTTAATGATTATACTCGGCTTGTTTACTTTCAAAACTCTTAGTTTGATTATTTATGTCAAAATGGGTAAAACTTCATTATAATTCGATTTCCCACGTTTTCAATGTGAAGTTAAGGCTTAAAATTACTATTTCTAGTCACAATAAGCTTTGTGAAAGCTTTAATGATTATACTCGGCTTGTTTACTTTCAAAACTCTTATTTTGATTATTTATGTCAAAATGGGTAAAACTTCATTATAGTTCGATTTCCAACGTTTCCAATGTGAAGTTAAGGCTTAAAACAACGATTTCTATTCAAAATAAGCGTTTGTAGATAAAATATGTTTATTCTCGCTTGTTAAATTTTAAAACTCATATAATTATGATTTTATACAAAATCGTTGAAACTTAATTATCGACCTATTTCCACGCTCCATACGGGAAGTTAAGGCTGAAAACAATGATTTCTAGTCACAATAAGCTTTGTGACATCTTAATGATTATACTCGGCTTGTTTACTTTCAAAACTCTTAGTTTGATTATTTTTGTTAAAATGGATAAAAAGTTCATTATAGTTCGATTTCCCACGTTTTCAATGTGAAGTTAAGGCTGAAAACAATGATTTCTAGTCACAATAAGCTTTGTAACATCTTAATGATTATACTCGGCTTGTTTACTTTCAAAACTCTTAGTTTGATTATTTATGTCAAAATGGGTAAAACTTCATTATAGTTCGATTTCCCACGTTTTCAATGTGAAGTTAAGGCTTAAAAAACTATTTCTAGTCCCAATAAGCTTTGTGAAAGCTTTAATGATTATACTCGGCTTGTTTATTTTCAAAACTCCTAGTTTGATTATTTATGTCAAAATGGGTAAAACTTCATTATAGTTCAATTTCCCACGTTTCCAATGTGAAGTTAAGGTTTAAAACAACGATCTCTATTAAAAATAAGCGTTGGTAGATAAAATATGTTTATGCTCGTCTTGTTAAATTTTAAAACTATTAGAACTATGATTTTATACAAAATCGTTAAAACTTCATTATCCTCCTATGTCCCACGTTCCTACGTGACGTGAAGTTAAGGTTGAAAATAACGATTTCTAGTCACAATAAGCTTTGTAACATCTTAATGATTTTATTCGGGTTGTTTACTTTCAAAACTCTTAGTTTGATTATATATGTCAAAATGGGTAAAAGTTCATTATTGTTCGATTTCCAACGTTTTCAATGTGAAGTTAAGGCTAAAAAAAACTATTTCTAGTCACAATAAGCTTTGTGAAAGCTTTAATGATTAAATTCGGCTTGTTTACTTTGAAAATTCTTAGTTTGATTATTTATGTCAAAATGGCTAAAAGATCATTATTAGTTCAATTTCCAACGTTTCCAATGTGAAGTTAAGGTTTAAAACAACGATCTCTATTAAAAATAAGCATTTTTAGATAAAATATGTTTATGCTCCTTTTATTAAATTTTAAAACTATTAGAACTATTATTTTATACAAAATCGTTAAAACTTCATTATCGTCCTATGTCCCACGTTCCCTACGTGAAGTTAAGGCTGAAAACAACGATTTCTAGTCACAATAAGCTTTGTAACATCCTAATGAAATTATTCGGCTTGTTTACTTTCAAAACTCTTAGTTTGATTATATATTTCAAAATGGGTAAAAGTTCATTATAGTTCGATTTCCAACATTTTCAATGTGAAGTTAAGGCTAAAAACAACTATTTCTAGTCACAATAAGCTTTGTGAAAGCTTTAATGATTAAACTCGGCTTGTTTACTTTGAAAACTCTTAGTTTGATTATTTGTATCAAAATGGGTAAAAGATCATTATAGTTCAATTTCCAACGTTTCCAATGTGAAGTTAAGGCTTAAAACAACGATTTCTATTCAAAATAAGCGTTTGTAGATAAAATATGTTTATTCTCGGCTTGTTAAATTTTAAAACTCATATAATTATGATTTTATACAAAATCGTTGAAACTTAATTATCGACCTATTTCCACGTTCCCTACGGGAAGTTAAGGCTGAAAACAATAGATTTCTAGTCACAATAAGCTTTGTGACATCTTAATGATTATACTCGGCTTGTTTACTTTCAAAACTCTTAGTTTGATTATTTATGTCAAAATGGGTAAAACTTCATTATAGTTCGATTTCCCACGTTTTCAATGTGAAGTTAAGGCTTAAAACAACTATTTCTAGTCACAATAAGCTTTGTGAAAGCTTTAATGATTATACTCGGCTTGTTTACTTTCAAAACTCTTAGTTTGATTATTTATGTCAAAATGGGTAAAACTTCATTATAGTTCAATTTCCAACGTTTCCAATGTGAAGTTAAGGCTTAAAACAACGATTTCTATTAAAAATAAGTGTTTGTAGATAAAATATGTTTATTCTCGGCTTGTTTATTTTATACAAAATCGTTGAAACTTAATTATCGTTAAATCCACGCTCCATACGGAAGTTAAGGCTGAAAACAATTATTTCTAGTCACAATAAGCTTTGTGACATATTAATGATTATACTACTTTCAAAACTCTTAGTTTGATTATTTTTGTTAAAATGGATAAAACTTCATTATAGTTCCCATTTCCCACGTTTTCAATGTGAAGTTAAGGCTGAAAACAACGATTTCTAGTCACAATAAGCTTTGTAACATCTTAATGATTATACTCGGCTTGTTTACTTTCAAAACTCTTAGTTTGATTATTTATGTCAAAATGGGTAAAACTTCATTATAGTTCGATTTCCCACGTTTTCAATGTGAAGTTAAGGCTTAAAACAACTATTTCTAGTCCCAATAAGCTTTGTGAAAGCTTTAATGATTATACTCGGCTTGTTTATTTTCAAAACTCCTAGTTTGATTATTTATGTCAAAATGGGTAAAACTTAATTATAGTTCAATTTCCCACGTTTCCATTGTGAAGTTAAGGTTTAAAATAACGATATCTATTAAAAATAAGCGTTGGTAGATAAAATATGTTTATGCTCGTCTTGTTAAATTTTAAAACTATTAGAACTATGATTTTATACAAAATCGTTAAAACTTCATTATCCTCCTTTGCCCCACGTTCCCTACGTGAAGTTAAGGTTGAAAATAACGATTTCTAGTCACAATAAGCTTTGTAACATCCTAATGATTTTATTCGGCTTGTCTACTTTCAAAACTCTTAGTTTGATTATATATGTCAAAATGGGTAAAAGTTCATTATTGTTCGATTTCCAACGTTTTCAATGTGAAGTTAAGGATAAAAACAACTATTTCTAGTCACAATAAGCTTTGTGAAAGATTTAATGATTAAATTCGGCTTGTTTACTTTGAAAATTCTTAGTTTGATTATTTATGTCAAAATGGCTAAAAGATCATTACAGTTCAATTTCCAACGTTTCCAATGTGAAGTTAAGGTTTAAAACAACGTTCTCTATTAAAAATAAGCGTTTTTAGATAAAATATGTTTATGCTCATTTTGTTAAATTTTAAAACTATTAGAACTATTATTTTATACAAAATCGTTAAAACTTCATTATCGTCCTATGTCCCACGTTCCCTACATGAAGTTAAGGCTGAAAACAACGATTTCTAGTCACAATAAGCTTTGTAACATCCTAATGATTTTATTCAGCTTGTTTACTTTCAAAACTCTTAGTTTGATTATATATTTCAAAATGGGTAAAAGTTCATTATTGTTCGATTTCCAACATTTTCAATGTGAAGTTAAGGCTAAAAACAACTATTTCTAGTCACAATAAGCTTTGTGAAAGCTTTAATGATTAAACTCGGCTTGTTTACTTTGAAAACTATTAGTTTGATTATTTGTATCAAAATGGGTAAAAGATCATTATAGTTCAATTTTCAACGTTTTCAATGTGAAGTTAAGGCTTAAAACAACGATTTCTATTTAAAATAAGCGTTTGGGGATAAAATATGTTTATTCTCGGCTTGTTAAATTTTAAAACTCATATAATTATGATTTTATACAAAATCGTTGAAACTTAATTATCGACCTATTTCCACGCTCCTACGGGAAGTTAAGGCTGAAAACAATAGTTTCTAGTCACAATAAGCTTTGTGACATCTTAATGATTATACTCGGCTTGTTTACTTTCAAAACTCTTAGTTTGATTATTTATGTCAAAATGGGTAAAACTTCATTATAGTTCGATTTCCCACGTTTTCAATGTGAAGTTAAGGCTTAAAACAACTATTTCTAGTCACAATAAGCTTTGTGAAAGCTTTAATGATTATACTCGGCTTGTTTACTTTCAAAACTCTTAGTTTGATTATTTATGTCAAAATGGGTAAAACTTCATTATAGTTCAATTTCCACGTTTCCAATGTGAAGTTAAGATTTAAAACAACGATCTTTATTAAAAATAAGTGTTTGTAGATAAAATATGTTTATGCTCGGCTTAAATTTTAAAACTATTAGAACTATTTTTATACAAAATCGTTAAAACTTCATTATCGTCCTATGTCCCAATTCCCTAAGCTTTGTTTCTAGTCAAAGCTTTGTAACATCCTAATGATTATACTCGGCTTGTTTACTTTCAAAACTCTTAGTTTGATTATTTATGTCAAAATGGGTAAAACTTCATTATAGTTCGATTTCCAACGTTTCCAATGTGAAGTTAAGGCTTAAAACAACGATTTCTATTCAAAATAAGCGTTTGTAGATAAAATATGTTTATTCTCAGCTTGTTAAATTTTAAAACTCATATAATTATGATTTTATACAAAATCGTTGAAACTTAATTATCGATCGACCTATTTCCACGCTCCATACGGGAAGTTAAGGCTTTGAAAACAATGATTTCTAGTCACAATAAGCTTTGTGACATCTTAATGATTATACTCGGCTTGTTTACTTTCAAAACTCTTAGTTTGATTATTTTTGTTAAAATGGATAAAAAGTTCATTATAGTTCGATTTCCCACGTTTTCAATGTGAAGTTAAGGCTTAAAACAACTATTTCTAGTCACAATAAGCTTTGTAACATCTTAATGATTATACTCGGCTTGTTTACTTTCAAAACTCTTAGTTTGATTATTTATGTCAAAATGGGTAAAACTTCATTATAGTTCGATTTCCCACGTTTTCAATGTGAAGTTAAGGCTTAAAACAACTATTTCTAGTCCCAATAAGCTTTGTGAAAGCTTTAATGATTATACTCGGCTTGTTTATTTTCAAAACTCCTAGTTTGATTATTTATGTCAAAATGGGTAAAACTTCATTATAGTTCAATTTCCCACGTTTCCAATGTGAAGTTAAGGTTTAAAATAACGATCTCTATTAAAAATAAGCGTTGGTAGATAAAATATGTTTATGCTCGTCTTGTTAAATTTTAAAACTATTAGAACTATGATTTTATACAAAATCGTTAAAACTTCATTATCGTCCTATGTCCCACGTTCCCTACGTGAAGTTAAGGTTGAAAATAACGATTTCTAGTCACAATAAGCTTTGTAACATCCTAATGATTTTATTCGGCTTGTTTACTTTCAAAACTCTTAGTTTGATTATATATGTCAAAATGGGTAAAAGTTCATTATTGTTCGATTTCCAACGTTTTCAATGTGAAGTTAAGGATAAAAACAACTATTTCTAGTCACAATAAGCTTTGTGAAAGCTTTAATGATTAAATTCGGCTTGTTTACTTTGAAAATTCTTAGTTTGATTATTTATGTCAAAATGGCTAAAAGATCATTATAGTTCAATTTCCAACGTTTCCAATGTGAAGTTAAGGTTTAAAACAACGATCTCTATTAAAAATAAGCGTTTTTAGATAAAATATGTTTATGCTCGTTTTGTTAAATTTTAAAACTATTAGAACTATTATTTTATACAAAATCGTTAAAACTTCATTATCGTCCTATGTCCCACGTTCCCTACGTGAAGTTAAGGCTGAAAACAACGATTTCTAGTCACAATAAACTTTGTAACATCCTAATGATTTTATTCGGCTTGTTTACTTTCAAAACTCTTAGTTTGATTATATATTTCAAAATGGGTAAAAGTTCATTATTGTTCGATTTCCAACATTTTCAATGTGAAGTTAAGGCTAAAAACAACTATTTCTAGTCACAATAAGCTTTGTGAAAGCTTTAATGATTAAACTCGGCTTGTTTACTTTGAAAACTCTTAGTTTGATTATTTGTATCAAAATGGGTAAAAGATCATTATAGTTCAATTTCCAACGTTTTCAATGTGAAGTTAAGGCTTAAAACAACGATTTCTATTTAAAATAAGCGTTTGTGGATAAAATATGTTTATTCTCGGCTTGTTAAATTTTAAAACTCATATAATTATGATTTTATACAAAATCGTTGAAACTTAATTATCGACCTATTTCCACGTTCCCTACGGAAAGTTAAGGCTGAAAACAATAGTTTCTAGTCACAATAAGCTTTGTGACATCTTAATGATTATACTCGGCTTGTTTACTTTCAAAACTCTTAGTTTGATTATTTATGTCAAAATGGGTAAAACTTCATTATAGTTCGATTTCCCACGTTTTCAATGTGAAGTTAAGGCTTAAAACAACTATTTCTAGTCACAATAAGCTTTGTGAAAGCTTTAATGATTATACTCGGCTTGTTTATTTTCAAAACTCCTAGTTTGATTATTTATGTCAAAATGGGTGAAACTTTATTATAGTTCAATTTCCCACGTTTCCAATGTGAAGTTAAGATTTAAAACAACGATCTCTATTAAAAATAAGTGTTTGTAGATAAAATATGTTTATGCTCGTCTTGTTAAATTTTAAAACTATTAGAACTATAATTTTATACAAAATCGTTAAAACTTCATTATCGTCCTATGTCCCACGTTCCCTACGTGAAGTTAAGGCTGAAAACAACGATTTCTAGTCACAATAAGCTTTGTAACATCCTAATGATTATACTCGGCTTGTTTACTTTCAAAACTCTTAGTTTTATTATTTATGTCAAAATGGGTAAAACTTCATTATAGTTCGATTTCCAACGTTTCCAATGTGAAGTTAAGGCTTAAAACAACGATTTCTATTCAAAATAAGCGTTTGTAGATAAAATATGTTTATTCTCGGCTTGTTAAATTTTAAAACTCATATAATTATGATTTTATACAAAATCGTTGAAACTTAATTATCGACCTATTTCCACGCTACATACGGGAAGTTAAGGGTGAAAACAATGATTTCTAGTCACAATAAGCTTTGTGACATCTTAATGATTATACTCGGCTTGTTTACTTTCAAAACTCTTAGTTTGATTATTTTTGTTAAAATGGATAAAAAGTTCATTATAGTTCGATTTCCCACGTTTTCAATGTGAAGTTAAGGCTTAAAACAACTATTTCTAGTCACAATAAGCTTTGTAACATCTTAATGATTATACTCGGCTTGTTTACTTTCAAAACTCTTAGTTTGATTATTTATGTCAAAATGGGTAAAACTTCATTATAGTTCGATTTCCCACGTTTTCAATGTGAAGTTAAGGCTTAAAATTACTATTTCTAGTCACAATAAGCTTTGTGAAAGCTTTAATGATTATACTCGGCTTGTTTACTTTCAAAACTCTTATTTTGATTATTTATGTCAAAATGGGTAAAACTTCATTATAGTTCGATTTCCAACGTTTCCAATGTGAAGTTAAGGCTTAAAACAACGATTGCTATTCAAAATAAGCGTTTGTAGATAAAATATGTTTATTCTCGGCTTGTTAAATTTTAAAACTCATAAAATTATGATTTTATACAAAATCGTTGAAACTTAATTATCGACCTATTTCCACGCTCCATACGGAAGTTAAGGCTAAAACAATGATTTCTAGTCACAATAAGCTTTGTGACATCTTAATGATTATACTCCGCTTGTTTACTTTCAAAACTCTTAGTTTGATTATTTTTGTTAAAATGGATAAAAAGTTCATTATAGTTCGATTTCCCACGTTTTCAATGTGAAGTTAAGGGTGAAAACAATGATTTCTAGTCACAATAAGCTTTGTCACATCATAATGATTATACTCGGCTTGTTTACTTTCAAAACTCTTAGTTTGATTATTTATGTCAAAATGGGTAAAACTTCATTATAGTTCGATTTCCCACGTTTTCAATGTGAAGTTAAGGCTTAAAACAACTATTTCTAGTCCCAATAAGCTTTGTGAAAGCTTTAATGATTATACTCGGCTTGTTCATTTTCAAAACTCCTAGTTTGATTATTTATGTCAAAATGGGTAAAACTTCATTATAGTTCAATTTCCCATGTTTCCAATGTGAAGTTAAGGTTTAAAATAACGATCTCTATTAAAAATAAGCGTTGGTAGATAAAATATGTTTATGCTCGTCTTGTTAAATTTTAAAACTATTAGAACTATGACTTTATACAAAATCGTTAAAACTTCATTATCATCCTTTGTCCCACGTTCCCTACGTGAAGTTAAGGTTGAAAATAACGATTTCTAGTCACAATAAGCTTTGTAACATCCTAATGATTTTATTCGGCTTGTTTACTTTCAAAACTCTTAGTTTGATTATATATGTCAAAATGGGTAAAAGTTCATTATTGTTCGATTTCCAACGTTTTCAATGTGAAGTTAAGGATAAAAACAACTATTTCTAGTCACAATAAGCTTTGTGAAAGCTTTAATGATTAAATTCGGCTTGTTTACTTTGAAAATTCTTAGTTTGATTATTTATGTCAAAATGGCTAAAAGATCATTATAGTTCAATTTCCAACGTTTCCAATGTGAAGTTAAGGTTTAAAACAACGATCTCTATTAAAAATAAGCGTTTTTAGATAAAATATGTTTATGCTCGTTTTGTTAAATTTTAAAACTATTAGAACTATTATTTTATACAAAATCGTTAAAACTTCATTATCGTCCTATGTCCCACGTTCCCTACGTGAAGTTAAGGCTGAAAACAACGATTTCTAGTCACAATAAACTTTGTAACATCCTAATGATTTTATTCGGCTTGTTTACTTTCAAAACTCTTAGTTTGATTATATATTTCAAAATGGGTAAAAGTTCATTATTGTTCGATTTCCAACATTTTCAATGTGAAGTTAAGGCTAAAAACAACTATTTCTAGTCACAATAAGCTTTGTGAAAGCTTTAATGATTAAACTCGGCTTGTTTAGTTTGAAAACTCTTAGTTTGATTATTTGTATCAAAATGGGTAAAAGATCATTATAGTTCAATTTCCAACGTTTCAATGTGAAGTTAAGGCTTAAAACAACGATTTCTATTAAAAATAAGCGTTTGTAGATAAAATATGTTTATTCTCAGCTTGTTAAATTTTAAAACTCATATAATTATGATTTTATACAAAATCGTTGAAACTTAATTATCGACCTATTTCCACGTTCCCTACGGAAGTTAAGGCTGAAAACAATAGTTTCTAGTCACAATAAGCTTTGTGACATCTTAATGATTATACTCGGCTTGTTTACTTTCAAAACTCTTAGTTTGATTATTTATGTCAAAATGGGTAAAACTTCATTATAGTTCGATTTCCCACGTTTTCAATGTGAAGTTAAGGCTTAAAACAACTATTTCTAGTCACAATAAGCTTTGTGAAAGCTTTAATGATTATACTCGGCTTGTTTATTTTCAAAACTCCTAGTTTGATTATTTATGTCAAAATGGGTAAAACTTCATTATAGTTCAATTTCCCACGTTTCAAATGTGAAGTTAAGATTTAAAACAACGATCTCTATTAAAAATAAGTGTTTGTAGATAAAATATGTTTATGCTCGTCTTGTTAAATTTTAAAACTATTAGAACTATAATTTTATACAAAATCGTTAAAACTTCATTATCGTCCTATGTCCCACGTTCCCTACGTGAAGTTAAAACAACGGCTTAAAACAACGATTTCTAGTCACAATAAGCTTTGTAACATCCTAATGATTATACTCGGCTTGTTTACTTTCAAAACTCTTAGTTTGATTATTTATGTCAAAATGGGTAAAACTTCATTATAGTTCGATTTCCAACGTTTCCAATGTGAAGTTAAGGCTTAAAACAACGATTTCTATTCAAAATAAGCGTTTGTAGATAAAATATGTTTATTCTCAGCTTGTTAAATTTTAAAACTCATATAATTATGATTTTATACAAAATCATTGAAACTTAATTATCGACCTATTTCCACGCTCCATACGGGAAGTTAAGGCTGAAAACAATGATTTCTAGTCACAATAAGCTTTGTGACATCTTAATGATTATACTCGGCTTGTTTACTTTCAAAACTCTTAGTTTGATTATTTTTGTTAAAATGGATAAAAAGTTCATTATAGTTCGATTTCCCACGTTTTCAATGTTAAGTTAAGGCTTAAAACAACTATTTCTAGTCACAATAAGCTTTGTAACATCTTAATGATTATACTCGGCTTGTTTACTTTCAAAACTCTTAGTTTGATTATTTATGTCAAAATGGGTAAAACTTCATTATAGTTCGATTTCCCACGTTTTCAATGTGAAGTTAAGGCTTAAAATTACTATTTCTAGTCACAATAAGCTTTGTGAAAGCTTTAATGATTATACTCGGCTTGTTTACTTTCAAAACTCTTATTTTGATTATTTATGTCAAAATGGGTAAAACTTCATTATAGTTCGATTTCCAACGTTTCCAATGTGAAGTTAAGGCTTAAAACAACGATTTCTATTCAAAATAAGCGTTTGTAGATAAAATATGTTTATTCTCGGCTTGTTAAATTTTAAAACTCATATAATTATGATTTTATACAAAATCGTTGAAACTTAATTATCGACCTATTTCCACGCTCCATACGGGAAGTTAAGGCTGAAAACAATGATTTCTAGTCACAATAAGCTTTGTGACATCTTAATGATTATACTCGGCTTGTTTACTTTCAAAACTCTTAGTTTGATTATTTTTGTTAAAATGGATAAAACATTATAGTTCGATTTCCCACGTTTTCAATGTGAAGTTAAGGCTGAAAACAATGATTTCTAGTCACAATAAGCTTTGTAACATCTTAATGATTATACTCGGCTTGTTTACTTTTAAAACTCTTAGTTTGATTATTTATGTCAAAATGGGTAAAACTTCATTATAGTTCGATTTCCCACGTTTTCAATGTGAAGTTAAGGCTTAAAACAACTATTTCTAGTCCCAATAAGCTTTGTGAAAGCTTTAATGATTATACTCGGCTTGTTTATTTTCAAAACTCCTAGTTTGATTATTTATGTCAAAATGGGTAAAACTTCATTATAGTTCAATTTCCCACGTTTCCAATGTGAAGTTAAGGTTTAAAACAACGATCTCTATTAAAAATAAGCGTTGGTAGATAAAATATGTTTATGCTCGTCTTGTTAAATTTTAAAACTATTAGAACTATGATTTTATACAAAATCGTTAAAACTTCATTATCATCCTATGTCCCACGTTCCCTACGTGAAGTTAAGGTTGAAAATAACGATTTCTAGTCACAATAAGCTTTGTAACATCCTAATGATTTTATTCGGCTTGTTTACTTTCAAAACTCTTAGTTTGATTATATATGTCAAAATGGGTAAAAGTTCATTATTGTTCGATTTCCAACGTTTTCAATGTGAAGTTAAGGATAAAAACAACTATTTCTAGTCACAATAAGCTTTGTGAAAGCTTTAATGATTAAATTCGGCTTGTTTACTTTGAAAATTCTTAGTTTGATTATTTATGTCAAAATGGCTAAAAGATCATTATAGTTCAATTTCCAACGTTTCCAATGTGAAGTTAAGGTTTAAAACAACGATCTCTATTAAAAATAAGCGTTTTTAGATAAAATATGTTTATGCTCATTTTGTTAAATTTTAAAACTATTAGAACTATTATTTTATACAAAATCGTTAAAACTTCATTATCGTCTCATGTCCCACGTTCCCTACGTGAAGTTAAGGCTGAAAACAACGATTTCTAGTCACAATAAGCTTTGTAACATCCTAATGATTTTATTCGGCTTGTTTACTTTCAAAACTCTTAGTTTGATTATATATTTCAAAATGGGTAAAAGTTCATTATTGTTCGATTTCCAACGTTTTCAATGTGAAGTTAAGGCTAAAAACAACTATTTCTAGTCACAATAAGCTTTGTGAAAGCTTTAATGATTAAACTCGGCTTGTTTACTTTGAAAACTCTTAGTTTGATTATTTGTATCAAAATGGGTAAAAGATCATTATAGTTCGATTTCCAACGTTTCAATGTGAAGTTAAGGCTTAAAACAACGATTTCTATTCAAAATAAGCGTTTGTAGATAAAATATGTTTATTCTCGGCTTGTTAAATTTTAAAACTCATATAATTATGATTTTATACAAAATCGTTGAAACTTAATTATCGACCTATTTCCACGTTCCCTACGGGAAGTTAAGGCTGAAAACAATAGATTTCTAGTCACAATAAGCTTTGTGACATCTTAATGATTATACTCGGCTTGTTTACTTTCAAAACTCTTAGTTTGATTATTTATGTCAAAATGGGTAAAACTTCATTATAGTTCGATTTCCCACGTTTTCAATGTGAAGTTAAGGCTTAAAACAACTATTTCTAGTCACAATAAGCTTTGTGAAAGCTTTAATGATTATACTCGGCTTGTTTATTTTCAAAACTCCTAGTTTGATTATTTATGTCAAAATGGGTAAAACTTCATTATAGTTCAATTTCCCACGTTTCCAATGTGAAGTTAAGATTTAAAACAACGATCTCTATTAAAAATAAGTGTTTGTAGATAAAATATGTTTATGCTCGTCTTGTTAAATTTTAAAACTATTAGAACTATAATTTTATACAAAATCGTTAAAACTTCATTATCGTCCTATGTCCCACGTTCCCTACGTGAAGTTAAGGCTGAAAACAACGATTTCTAGTCACAATAAGCTTTGTAACATCCTAATGATTATACTCGGCTTGTTTACTTTCAAAACTCTTAGTTTGATTATTTATGTCAAAATGGGTAAAACTTCATTATAGTTCGATTTCCAACGTTTCCAATGTGAAGTTAAGGCTTAAAACAACGATTTCTATTCAAAATAAGCGTTTGTAGATAAAATATGTTTATTCTCGGCTTGTTAAATTTTAAAACTCATATAATTATGATTTTATACAAAATCGTTGAAACTTAATTATCGACCTATTTCCACGCTCCATACGGGAAGTTAAGGTGAAAACAATGATTTCTAGTCACAATAAGCTTTGTGACATCTTAATGATTATACTCGGCTTGTTTACTTTCAAAACTCTTAGTTTGATTATTTTTGTTAAAATGGATAAAACTTCATTATAGTTCGATTTCCCACGTTTTCAATGTGAAGTTAAGGCTTAAAACAACTATTTCTAGTTACAATAAGCTTTGTGAACATCTTAATGATTATACTCGGCTTGTTTACTTTCAAAACTCTTAGTTTGATTATTTATAACAAAATGGGTAAAACTTCATTATAATTCGATTTCCCACGTTTTCAATGTGAAGTTAAGGCTTAAAATTACTATTTCTAGTCATAATAAGCTTTGTGAAAGCTTTAATGATTATACTCGGCTTGTTTACTTTCAAAACTCTTATTTTGATTATTTATGTCAAAATGGGTAAAACTTCATTATAGTTCGATTTCCAACGTTTCCAATGTGAAGTTAAGGCTTAAAACAACAATTTCTATTCAAAATAAGCGTTTGTAGATAAAATATGTTTATTCTCGGCTTTTTAATTTTAAAACTCATATAATTATGATTTTATACAAAATCGTTGAAACTTAATTATCGACCTATTTCCACGCTCCATACGGGAAGTTAAGAAAACAATGATTTCTAGTCACAATAAGCTTTGTGACTTCTTAATGATTTTACTCGGCTTGTTTACTTTCAAAACTCTTAGTTTGATTATTTTTGTTAAAATGGATAAAAAGTTCATTATAGTTCGATTTCCCACGTTTTCAATGTGAAGTTAAGGCTTAAAAACAATGATTTCTAGTCACAATAAGCTTTGTAACATCTTAATGATTATACTCGGCTTGTTTTACTTTTAAACTCTTAGTTTGATTATTTATGTCAAAATGGGTAAAACTTCATTATAGTTCGATTTCCCACGTTTTCAATGTGAAGTTAAGGCTTAAAACAACTATTTCTAGTCCCAATAAGCTTTGTGAAAGCTTTAATGATTATACTCGGCTTGTTTATTTTCAAAACTCCTAGTTTGATTATTTATGTCAAAATGGGTAAAACTTCATTATAGTTCAATTTCCCACGTTTCCAATGTGAAGTTAAGGTTTAAAACAACGATCTCTATTAAAAATAAGCGTTGGTAGATAAAATATGTTTATGCTCGTCTTGTTAAATTTTAAAACTATTAGAACTATGATTTTATACAAAATCGTTAAAACTTCATTATCATCCTATGTTCCACGTTCCCTACGTGAAGTTAAGGCTGAAAATAACGATTTCTAGTCACAATAAGCTTTGTAACATCCTAATGATTTTATTCGGCTTGTTACTTTCAAAACTCTTAGTTTGATTATATATGTCAAAATGGGTAAAAGTTCATTATTGTTCGATTTCCAACGTTTTCAATGTGAAGTTAAGGATAAAAACAACTATTTCTTGTCACAATAAGCTTTGTGAAAGCTTTAATGATTAAATTCGGCTTGTTTACTTTGAAAATTCTTAGTTTGATTATTTATGTCAAAATGGCTAAAAGATCATTGTAGTTCAATTTCCAACGTTTCCAATGTGAAGTTAAGGTTTAAAACAACGATCTCTATTAAAAATAAGCGTTTTTAGATAAAATATGTTTATACTCGTCTTGTTAAATTTTAAAACTATTAGAACTATAATTTTATACAAAATCGTTAAAACTTCATTATCGTCCTATGTCCCACGTTCCCTACGTGAAGTTAAGGCTGAAAACAACGATTTCTAGTCACAATAAGCTTTGTAACATCCTAATGATTTTATTCGGCTTGTTTACTTTCAAAACTCTTAGTTTGATTATATATTTCAAAATGGGTAAAAGTTCATTATTGTTCGATTTCCAACGTTTTCAATGTGAAGTTAAGGCTAAAAACAACTATTTCTAGTCACAATAAGCTTTGTGAAAGCTTTAATGATTAAACTCGGCTTGTTTACTTTGAAAACTCTTAGTTTGATTATTTGTATCAAAATGGGTAAAAGATCATTATAGTTCAATTTCCAACGTTTCCAATGTGAAGTTAAGGCTTAAAACAACGATTTCTATTCAAAATAAGCGTTTGTAGATAAAATATGTTTATTCTCGGCTTGTTAAATTTTAAAACTCATATAATTATGATTTTATACAAAATCGTTGAAACTTAATTATCGACCTATTTCCACGTTCCCTACGGGAAGTTAAGGCTGAAAACAATATTTCTAGTCACAATAAGCTTTGTGACATCTTAATGATTATACTCGGCTTGTTTACTTTCAAAACTCTTAGTTTGATTATTTATGTCAAAATGGGTAAAACTTCATTATAGTTCGATTTCTCACGTTTTCAATGTGAAGTTAAGGCTTAAAACAACTATTTCTAGTCACAATAAGCTTTGTGAAAGCTTTAATGATTATACTCGGCTTGTTTATTTTCAAAACTCCTAGTTTGATTATTTATGTCAAAATGGGTAAAACTTCATTATAGTTCAATTTCCACGTTTCAAATGTGAAGTTAAGATTTAAAACAACGATCTCTATTAAAAATAAGTGTTTGTAGATAAAATATGTTTATGCTCGTCTTGTTAAATTTTAAAACTATTAGAACTATAATTTTATACAAAATCGTTAAAACTTCATTATCGTCCTATGTCCCACGTTCCCTACGTGAAGTTACTAGTTTGAAAACAACGATTTCTAGTCACAATAAGCTTTGTAACATCCTTTAATGATTATACTCGGCTTGTTTACTTTCAAAACTCTTAGTTTGATTATTTATGTCAAAATGGGTAAAACTTCATTATAGTTCGATTTCCAACGTTTCCAATGTGAAGTTAAGGCTTAAAACAACGATTTCTATTCAAAATAAGCGTTTGTAGATAAAATATGTTTATTCTCGGCTTGTTAAATTTTAAAACTCATATAATTATGATTTTATACAAAATCGTTGAAACTTAATTATCGACCTATTTCCACGCTCCATACGGGAAGTTAAGGGTGAAAACAATGATTTCTAGTCACAATAAGCTTTGTGACATCTTAATGATTATACTCGGCTTGTTTACTTTCAAAACTCTTAGTTTGATTATTTTTGTTAAAATGGGTAAAACTTCATTATAGTTCGATTTCCCACGTTTCAATGTGAAGTTAAGGCTTAAAACAACTATTTCTAGTCACAATAAGCTTTGTAACATCTTAATGATTATACTCGGCTTGTTTACTTTCAAAACTCTTAGTTTGATTATTTATGTCAAAATGGGTAAAACTTCATTATAGTTCGATTTCCCACGTTTTCAATGTGAAGTTAAGGCTTAAAATTACTATTTCTAGTCACAATAAGCTTTGTGAAAGCTTTAATGATTATACTCGGCTTGTTTACTTTCAAAACTCTTATTTTGATTATTTATGTCAAAATGGGTAAAACTTCATTATAGTTCGATTTCCAACGTTTCCAATGTGAAGTTAAGGCTTAAAACAACGATTTCTATTCAAAATAAGCGTTTGTAGATAAAATATGTTTATTCTCGGCTTGTTAAATTTTAAAACTCATATAATTATGATTTTATACAAAATCGTTGAAACTTAATTATCGACCTATTTCCACGCTCCATACGGAAGTTAAGGCTGAAAACAATGATTTCTAGTCACAATAAGCTTTGTGACATCTTAATGATTATACTCGGCTTGTTTACTTTCAAAACTCTTAGTTTGATTATTTTTGTTAAAATGGATAAAAAGTTCATTATAGTTCGATTTCCCACGTTTTCATGTGAAGTTAAGGCTTAAAACAATGATTTCTAGTCACAATAAGCTTTGTAACATCTTAATGATTATACTCGGCTTGTTTACTTTTAAAACTCTTAGTTTGATTATTTATGTCAAAATGGGTAAAACTTCATTATAGTTCGATTTCCCACGTTTTCAATGTGAAGTTAAGGCTTAAAACAACTATTTCTAGTCCCAATAAGCTTTGTGAAAGCTTTAATGATTATACTCGGCTTGTTTATTTTCAAAACTCCTAGTTTGATTATTTATGTCAAAATGGGTAAAACTTCATTATAGTTCAATTTCCCACGTTTCCAATGTGAAGTTAAGGTTTAAAACAACGATCTCTATTAAAAATAAGCGTTGGTAGATAAAATATGTTTATGCTCGTCTTGTTAAATTTTAAAACTATTAGAACTATGATTTTATACAAAATCGTTAAAACTTCATTATCATCCTATGTCCCACGTTCCCTATGTGAAGTTAAGGCTGAAAATAACGATTTCTAGTCTCAATAAGCTTTGTAACATCCTAATGATTTTATTCGCTTTGTTACTTTCAAAACTCTTAGTTTGATTATATATGTCAAAATGGGTAAAAGTTCATTATTGTTCGATTTCCAACGTTTTCAATGTGAAGTTAAGGATAAAAACAACTATTTCTTGTCACAATAAGCTTTGTGAAAGCTTTAATGATTAAATTCGGCTTGTTTACTTTGAAAATTCTTAGTTTGATTATTTATGTCAAAATGGCTAAAAGATCATTGTAGTTCAATTTCCAACGTTTCCAATGTGAAGTTAAGGTTTAAAACAACGATCTCTATTAAAAATAAGCGTTTTTAGATAAAATATGTTTATGCTCGTCTTGTTAAATTTTAAAACTATTAGAACTATAATTTTATACAAAATCGTTAAAACTTCATTATCGTTCTATGTCCCACGTTCCCTACGTGAAGTTAAGGCTGAAAACAACGATTTCTAGTCACAATAAGCTTTGTAACATCCTAATGATTTTATTCGGCTTGTTTACTTTCAAAACTCTTAGTTTGATTATATATTTCAAAATGGGTAAAAGTTCATTATTGTTCGATTTCCAACGTTTTCAATGTGAAGTTAAGGCTAAAAACAACTATTTCTAGTCACAATAAGCTTTGTGAAAGCTTTAATGATTAAACTCGGCTTGTTTACTTTGAAAACTCTTAGTTTGATTATTTGTATCAAAATGGGTAAAAGATCATTATAGTTCAATTTCCAACGTTTCAATGTGAAGTTAAGGCTTAAAACAACGATTTCTATTCAAAATAAGCGTTTGTAGATAAAATATGTTTATTCTCGGCTTGTTAAATTTTAAAACTCATATAATTATGATTTTATACAAAATCGTTGAAACTTAATTATCGACCTATTTCCACGTTCCTACGGAAGTTAAGGCTGAAAACAATAGTTTCTAGTCACAATAAGCTTTGTGACATCTTAATGATTATACTCGGCTTGTTTACTTTCAAAACTCTTAGTTTGATTATTTATGTCAAAATGGGTAAAACTTCATTATAGTTCGATTTCCCACGTTTTCAATGTGAAGTTAAGGCTTAAAACAACTATTTCTAGTCACAATAAGCTTTGTGAAAGCTTTAATGATTATACTCGGCTTGTTTATTTTCAAAACTCCTAGTTTGATTATTTATGTCAAAATGGGTAAAACTTCATTATAGTTCAATTTCCACGTTTCCAATGTGAAGTTAAGATTTAAAACAACGATCTCTATTAAAAATAAGTGTTTGTAGATAAAATATGTTTATGCTCGTCTTGTTAAATTTTATAACTATTAGAACTATAATTTTATACAAAATCGTTAAAACTTCATTATCGTCCTATGTCCCACGTTCCCTACGTGAAGTTACGGCTGAAAACAACGATTTCTAGTCACAATAAGCTTTGTAACATCCTAATGATTATACTCGGCTTGTTTACTTTCAAAACTCTTAGTTTGATTATTTATGTCAAAATGGGTAAAACTTCATTATAGTTCGATTTCCAACGTTTCCAATGTGAAGTTAAGGCTTAAAACAACGATTTCTATTCAAAATAAGCGTTTGTAGATAAAATATGTTTATTCTCGGCTTGTTAAATTTTAAAACTCATATAATTATGATTTTATACAAAATCATTGAAACTTAATTATCGACCTATTTCCACGCTCCATACGGGAAGTTAAGGCTGAAAACAATGATTTCTAGTCACAATAAGCTTTGTGACATCTTAATGATTATACTCGGCTTGTTTACTTTCAAAACTCTTAGTTTGATTATTTTTGTCAAAATGGATAAAACTTCATTATAGTTCGATTTCCCACGTTTTCAATGTGAAGTTAAGGCTTAAAACAACTATTTCTAGTCACAATAAGCTTTGTGACATCTTAATGATTATACTCGGCTTGTTTACTTTCAAAACTCTTAGTTTGATTATTTATGTCAAAATGGGTAAAACTTCATTATAGTTCGATTTCCCACGTTTTTCAATGTGAAGTTAAGGCTTAAAATAACTATTTCTAGTCACAATAAGCTTTGTGAAAGCTTTAATGATTATACTCGGCTTGTTTACTTTCAAAACTCTTATTTTGATTATTTATGTCAAAATGGGTAAAACTTCATTATAGTTCGATTTCCAACGTTTCCAATGTGAAGTTAAGGCTTAAAACAACGATTTCTATTCAAAATAAGCGTTTGTAGATAAAATATGTTTATTCTCGGCTTGTTAAATTTTAAAACTCATATAATTATGATTTTATACAAAATCGTTGAAACTTAATTATCGACCTATTTCCACGCTCCATACGGGAAGTTAAGGCTGAAAACAATGATTTCTAGTCACAATAAGCTTTGTGACATCTTAATGATTATACTCGGCTTGTTTACTTTCAAAACTCTTAGTTTGATTATTTTTGTTAAAATGGATAAAAAGTTCATTATAGTTCGATTTCCCACGTTTTCAATGTGAAGTTAAGGCTGAAAACAATGATTTCTAGTCACAATAAGCTTTGTAACATCTTAATGATTATACTCGGCTTGTTTACTTTTAAAACTCTTAGTTTGATTATTTATGTCAAAATGGGTAAAACTTCATTATAGTTCGATTTCCCACGTTTTCAATGTGAAGTTAAGGCTTAAAACAACTATTTCTAGTCCCAATAAGCTTTGTGAAAGCTTTAATGATTATACTCGGCTTGTTTATTTTCAAAACTCCTAGTTTGATTATTTATGTCAAAATGGGTAAAACTTCATTATAGTTCAATTTCCCACGTTTCCAATGTGAAGTTAAGGTTTAAAATAACGATCTCTATTAAAAATAAGCGTTGGTAGATAAAATATGTTTATGCTCGTCTTGTTAAATTTTAAAACTATTAGAACTATGATTTTATACAAAATCGTTAAAACTTCATTATCCTCCTTTGTCCCACGTTCCCTACGTGAAGTTAAGGCTTGAAAATAACGATTTCTAGTCACAATAAGCTTTGTAACATCCTAATGATTTTATTCGGCTTGTTACTTTCAAAACTCTTAGTTTGATTATATATGTCAAAATGGGTAAAAGTTCATTATTGTTCGATTTCCAACGTTTTCAATGTGAAGTTAAGGATAAAAACAACTATTTCTTGTCACAATAAGCTTTGTGAAAGCTTTAATGATTAAATTCGGCTTGTTTACTTTGAAAATTCTTAGTTTGATTATTTATGTCAAAATGGCTAAAAGATCATTGTAGTTCAATTTCCAACGTTTCCAATGTGAAGTTAAGGTTTAAAACAACGATCTCTATTAAAAATAAGCGTTTTTAGATAAAATATGTTTATGCTCATTTTGTTAAATTTTAAAACTATAGAACTATATTTTTATACAAAATCGTTAAAACTTCATTATCGTCCTATGTCCCACGTTCCCTACGTGAAGTTAAGGCTGAAAACAACGATTTCTAGTCACAATAAGCTTTGTAACATCCTAATGATTTTATTCGGCTTGTTTACTTTCAAAACTCTTAGTTTGATTATATATTTCAAAATGGGTAAAAGTTCATTATTGTTCGATTTCCAACGTTTTCAATGTGAAGTTAAGGCTAAAAACAACTATTTCTAGTCACAATAAGCTTTGTGAAAGCTTTAATGATTAAACTCGGCTTGTTTACTTTGAAAACTCTTAGTTTGATTATTTGTATCAAAATGGGTAAAAGATCATTATAGTTCAATTTTCAACGTTTCCAATGTGAAGTTAAGGCTTAAAACAACGATTTCTATTTAAAATAAGCGTTTGTAGATAAAATATGTTTATTCTCGGCTTGTTAAATTTTAAAACTCATATAATTATGATTTTATACAAAATCGTTGAAACTTAATTATCGACCTATTTCCACGTTCCCTACGGGAAGTTAAGGCTGAAAACAATGATTTCTAGTCACAATAAGCTTTGTGACATCTTAATGATTATACTCGGCTTGTTTACTTTCAAAACTCTTAGTTTGATTATTTATGTCAAAATGGGTAAAACTTCATTATAGTTCGATTTCCCACGTTTTCAATGTGAAGTTAAGGCTTAAAACAACTATTTCTAGTCACAATAAGCTTTGTGAAAGCTTTAATGATTATACTCGGCTTGTTTATTTTCAAAACTCTTAGTTTGATTATTTATGTCAAAATGGGTAAAACTTCATTATAGTTCAATTTCCACGTTTCCAATGTGAAGTTAAGATTTAAAACAACGATCTCTATTAAAAATAAGTGTTTGTAGATAAAATATGTTTATGCTCGTCTTGTTAAATTTTAAAACTATTAGAACTATAATTTTATACAAAATCGTTAAAACTTCATTATCGTCCTATGTCCCACGTTTACGTGAAGTTAAGGCTTAAAAACAACGATTTCTAGTCACAATAAGCTTTGTAACATCCTAATGATTATACTCGGCTTGTTTACTTTCAAAACTCTTAGTTTGATTATTTAT
This sequence comes from Stephania japonica, assembly GCA_039657345.1. Taxonomy (NCBI): domain Eukaryota; kingdom Viridiplantae; phylum Streptophyta; class Magnoliopsida; order Ranunculales; family Menispermaceae; genus Stephania; species Stephania japonica. The sequence goes on along the minus strand of CM077558.1, from coordinate 26,769,156 downwards.
GTCAAAATGGGTAAAACTTCATTATAGTTCGATTTCCAACGTTTCCAATGTGAAGTTAAGGCTTAAAACAACGATTTCTATTCAAAATAAGCGTTTGTAGATAAAATATGTTTATTCTCGGCTTGTTAAATTTTAAAACTCATATAATTATGATTTTATACAAAATCGTTGAAACTTAATTATCGACCTATTTCCACGCTCCATACGGGAAGTTAAGGCTGAAAACAATGATTTCTAGTCACAATAAGCTTTGTGACATCTTAATGATTATACTCGGCTTGTTTACTTTCAAAACTCTTAGTTTGATTATTTTTGTTAAAATGGATAAAACTTCATTATAGTTCGATTTCCCACGTTTTCAATGTGAAGTTAAGGCTTAAAACAACTATTTCTAGTCACAATAAGCTTTGTAACATCTTAATGATTATACTCGGCTTGTTTACTTTCAAAACTCTTAGTTTGATTATTTATGTCAAAATGGGTAAAACTTCATTATAGTTCGATTTCCCACGTTTTCAATGTGAAGTTAAGGCTTAAAATTACTATTTCTAGTCACAATAAGCTTTGTGAAAGCTTTAATGATTATACTCGGCTTGTTTACTTTCAAAACTCTTATTTTGATTATTTATGTCAAAATGGGTAAAACTTCATTATAGTTCGATTTCCAACGTTTCCAATGTGAAGTTAAGGCTTAAAACAACGATTTCTATTCAAAATAAGCGTTTGTAGATAAAATATGTTTATTCTCGGCTTGTTAAATTTTAAAACTCATATAATTATGATTTTATACAAAATCGTTGAAACTTAATTATCGACCTATTTCCACGCTCCATACGGGAAGTTAAGGCTGAAAACAATTATTTCAAGTCACAATAAGCTTTGTGACATATTAATGATTATACTCGGCTTGTTTACTTTCAAAACTCTTAGTTTGATTATTTTTGTTAAAATGGATAAAACTTCATTATAGTTCGATTTCCCACGTTTTCAATGTGAAGTTAAGGCTTAAAACAACGATTTCTAGTCACAATAAGCTTTGTAACATCTTAATGATTATACTCGGCTTGTTTACTTTTAAAACTCTTAGTTTGATTATTTATGTCAAAATGGGTAAAACTTCATTATAGTTCGATTTCCCACGTTTTCAATGTGAAGTTAAGGCTTAAAACAACTATTTCTAGTCCCAATAAGCTTTGTGAAAGCTTTAATGATTATACTCGGCTTGTTTATTTTCAAAACTCCTAGTTTGATTATTTATGTCAAAATGGGTAAAACTTCATTATAGTTCAATTTCCCACGTTTCCAATGTGAAGTTAAGGTTTAAAACAACGATCTCTATTAAAAATAAGCGTTTGTAGATAAAATATGTTTATGCTCGTCTTGTTAAATTTTAAAACTATTAGAACTATGATTTTATACAAAATCGTTAAAACTTCATTATCCTCCTATGTCCCACGTTCCCTACGTGAAGTTAAGGTTGAAAATAACGATTTCTAGTCACAATAAGCTTTGTAACATCCTAATGATTTTATTCTCGGCTTGTTTACTTTCAAAACTCTTAGTTTGATTATATACGTCAAAATGGGTAAAAGTTCATTATTGTTCGATTTCCAACGTTTTCAATGTGAAGTTAAGGATAAAAACAACTATTTCTAGTCACAATAAGCTTTGTGAAAGCTTTAATGATTAAATTCGGCTTGTTTACTTTGAAAATTCTTAGTTTGATTATTTATGTCAAAATGGCTAAAAGATCATTGTAGTTCAATTTCCAACGTTTCCAATGTGAAGTTAAGGTTTAAAACAACGATCTCTATTAAAAATAAGCGTTTTTAGATAAAATATGTTTATGCTCATCTTGTTAAATTTTAAAACTATTAGAACTATAATTTTATACAAAATCGTTAAAACTTCATTATCGTCCTATGTCCCACGTTCCCTACGTGAAGTTAAGGCTGAAAACAACGATTTCTAGTCACAATAAGCTTTGTAACATCCTAATGATTTTATTCGGCTTGTTTACTTTCAAAACTCTTAGTTTGATTATATATTTCAAAATGGGTAAAAGTTCATTATTGTTCGATTTCCAACGTTTTCAATGTGAAGTTAAGGCTAAAAACAACTATTTCTAGTCACAATAAGCTTTGTGAAAGCTTTAATGATTAAACTCGGCTTGTTTACTTTGAAAACTCTTAGTTTGATTATTTGTATCAAAATGGGTAAAAGATCATTATAGTTCAATTTCCAACGTTTCCAATGTGAAGTTAAGGCTTAAAACAACGATTTCTATTCAAAATAAGCGTTTGTAGATAAAATATGTTTATTCTCGGCTTGTTAAATTTTAAAACTCATATAATTATGATTTTATACAAAATCGTTGAAACTTAATTATCGACCTATTTCCACGTTCCCTACGGGAAGTTAAGGCTGAAAACAATGATTTCTAGTCACAATAAGCTTTGTGACATCTTAATGATTATACTCGGCTTGTTTACTTTCAAAACTCTTAGTTTGATTATTTATGTCAAAATGGGTAAAACTTCATTATAGTTCGATTTCCCACGTTTTCAATGTGAAGTTAAGGCTTAAAACAACTATTTCTAGTCACAATAAGCTTTGTGAAAGCTTTAATGATTATACTCGGCTTGTTTATTTTCAAAACTCTAGTTTGATCATTTATGTCAAAATGGGTAAAACTTCATTATAGTTCAATTTCCCACGTTTCCAATGTGAAGTTAAGGCTTAAAACAACGATCTTTATTAAAAATAAGCGTTTGTAGATAAAATATGTTTATGCTCGTCTTGTTAAATTTTAAAACTATTAGAACTATAATTTTATACAAAATCGTTAAAACTTCATTATCGCCTCTATGTCCCACGTTCCCTACGTGAGTTAAGGCCGAAAACAACGATTTCTAGTCACAATAAGCTTTGTAACATCCTAATGATTATACTCGGCTTGTTTACTTTCAAAACTCTTAGTTTGATTATTTATGTCAAAATGGGTAAAACTTCATTATAGTTCGATTTCCAACGTTTTCCAATGTGAAGTTAAGGCTTAAAACAACGATTTCTATTCAAAATAAGCGTTTGTAGATAAAATATGTTTATTCTCGATTATTTCTATTAAATTTTAAAACTCATATAATTATGATTTTATAAAAATCGTTGAAACTTAATTATCGACCTATTTCCACGCTCCATACAGGAAGTTAAGGCTGAAAACAATGATTTCTAGTCACAATAAGCTTTGTGACATCTTAATGATTATACTCGGCTTGTTTACTTTCAAAACTCTTAGTTTGATTATTTTTGTTAAAATGGATAAAAAGTTCATTATAGTTCGATTTCCCACGTTTTCAATGTGAAGTTAAGGCTGAAAACAATTATTTCAAGTCACAATAAGCTTTGTGACATCTTAATGATTATACTCGGCTTGTTTACTTTCAAAACTCTTAGTTTGATTATTTATGTCAAAATAGGTAAAACTTCAATATAGTTCAATTTCCCACGTTTTCAATGTGAAGTTAAGGCTTAAAACAACTATCTCTAGTCACAATAAGCTTTGTGAAAGCTTTAATGATTATACTCGGCTCTTTTACTTTCAAAACTCTTAGTTTGAATATTTATGTCAAAATGGGTAAAACTTCATTATAGTTCGATTTCCCACGTTTTCAATGTGAAGTTAAGGCTTAAAATTACTATTTCTAGTCACAATAAGCTTTGTGAAAGCTTTAATGATTATACTCGGCTTGTTTACTTTCAAAACTCTTATTTTGATTATTTATGTCAAAATGGGTAAAACTTCATTATAGTTCGATTTCCAACGTTTCCAATGTGAAGTTAAGGCTTAAAACAACGATTTCTATTCAAAATAAGCGTTTGTAGATAAAATATGTTTATTCTCGGCTTGTTAAATTTTAAAACTCATATAATTATGATTTTATACAAAATCGTTGAAACTTAATTATCGACCTATTTCCACGCTCCCTACGGAAGTTAAGGCTGAAAACAATGATTTCTAGTCACAATAAGCTTTGTGACATCTTAATGATTATACTCGGCTTGTTTACTTTCAAAACTCTTAGTTTGATTATTTTTGTCAAAATGGGTAAAACTTCATTATAGTTCGATTTCCCACGTTTTCAATGTGAAGTTAAGGCTTAAAACAACTATTTCTAGTCACAATAAGCTTTGTGACATCTTAATGATTATACTCGGCTTGTTTACTTTCAAAACTCTTAGTTTGATTATTTATGTCAAAATGGGTAAAACTTCATTATAGTTCGATTTCCCACGTTTTCAATGTGAAGTTAAGGCTTAAAAAACTATTTCTAGTCCCAATAAGCTTTGTGAAAGCTTTAATGATTATACTCGGCTTGTTTATTTTCAAAACTCCTAGTTTGATTATTTATGTCAAAATGGGTAAAACTTCATTATAGTTCAATTTCCCACGTTTCCAATGTGAAGTTAAGGTTTAAAACAACGATCTCTATTAAAAATAAGCGTTGGTAGATAAAATATGTTTATGCTCGTCTTGTTAAATTTTAAAACTATTAGAACTATGATTTTATACAAAATCGTTAAAACTTCATTATCATCCTATGTCCCACGTTCCCTACGTGAAGTTAAGGCTGAAAATAACGATTTCTAGTCTCTATAAGCTTTGTAACATCCTAATGATTTTTTTCGGCTTGTTACTTTCAAAACTCTTAGTTTGATTATATATGTCAAAATGGGTAAAAGTTCATTATTGTTCGATTTCCAACGTTTTCAATGTGAAGTTAAGGATAAAAACAACTATTTCTTGTCACAATAAGCTTTGTGAAAGCTTTAATGATTAAATTCGGCTTGTTTACTTTGAAAATTCTTAGTTTGATTATTTATGTCAAAATGGCTAAAAGATCATTGTAGTTCAATTTCCAACGTTTCCAATGTGAAGTTAAGGTTTAAAACAACGATCTCTATTAAAAATAAGCGTTTTTAGATAAAATATGTTTATACTCGTCTTGTTAAATTTTAAACTATTAGAAATATAATTTTATACAAAATCGTTAAAACTTCATTATCGTTCTATGTCCCACGTTCCCTACGTGAAGTTAAGGCTGAAAACAACGATTTCTAGTCACAATAAGCTTTGTAACATCCTAATGATTTTATTCGGCTTGTTTACTTTCAAAACTCTTAGTTTGATTATATATTTCAAAATGGGTAAAAGTTCATTATTGTTCGATTTCCAACGTTTTCAATGTGAAGTTAAGGCTAAAAACAACTATTTCTACTCACAATAAGCTTTGTGAAAGCTTTAACGATTAAACTCGGCTTGTTTACTTTGAAAACTCTTAGTTTGATTATTTCTATCAAAATGGGTAAAAGATCATTATAGTTAAAATTCCAACGTTTCCAATGTGAAGTTAAGGCTTAAAACAACGATTTCTATTCAAAATAAGTGTTTGTAGATAAAATATGTTTATTCTCGGCTTGTTAAATTTTAAAACTCATATAATTATGATTTTATACAAAATCGTTGAAACTTAATTACCGACCTATTTCCACGTTCCCTACGGGAAGTTACGGCTGAAAACAATGATTTCTAGTCACAATAAGCTTTGTGACATCTTAATGATTATACTAGGCTTGTTTACTTTCAAAACTCTTAGTTTGATTATTTTTGTTAAAAAGGATAAAACGTTAATTATAGTTCGATTTCCCACGTTTTCAATGTGAAGTTAAGGCATAAAATTACTATTTCTAGTCACAATAAGCTTTGTGAAAGCTTTAATGATTATACTCGGCTTGTTTACTTTCAAAACTCTTATTTTGATTATTTATGTCAAAATGGGTAAAACTTCATTATAGTTCGATTTCCAACGTTTCCAATGTGAAGTTAAGGCTTAAAACAACGATTTCTATTCAAAATAAGCGTTTGTAGATAAAATATGTTTATTCTCGGCTTGTTAAATTTTAAAACTCATATAATTACGATTTTATACAAAATCGTTGAAACTTAATTATCGACCTATTTCCACGCTCCATACGGGAAGTTAAGGCTGAAAACAATTATTTCAAGTCACAATAAGCTTTGTGACATCTTAATGATTATACTCGGCTTGTTTACTTTCAAAACTCTTAGTTTGATTATTTATGTCAAAATGGGTAAAACTTCATTATAGTTCGATTTCCCACGTTTTCAATGTGAAGTTAAGGCTTAAAACAACTATTTCTAGTCACAATAAGCTTTGTGACATCTTAATGATTATACTCGGCTTGTTTACTTTCAAAACTCTTAGTTTGATTATTTATGTCAAAATGGGTAAAACTTCATTATAGTTCGATTTCCCACGTTTTCAATGTGAAGTTAAGGCTTAAAAAACTATTTGTAGTCACAATAAGCATTGTGAAAGCTTTAATGATTATACTCGGCTTGTTTACTTTTCAAAACTCTTAGTTTGATTATTTATGTCAAAATGGGTAAAACTTCATTATAGTTCAATTTCCATGTTTCCAATGTGAAGTTAAGGCTTAAAACAACGATTTCTATTAAAAATAAGCGTTTGTAGATAAAATATGTTTATGCTCGTCTTGTTAAATTTTAAAACTATTAGAACTATGATTTTATACAAAATCGTTAAAACTTCATTATCATCCTATGTCCCACGTTCCCTACGTGAAGTTAGGATTATTTAAAAAATGGGTAAAACTTCATTATAGATTTTTCTAGTCTCAATGTGAAGTAAGCTTTGTAACATCTTAATGATTTTATTCGGCTTGTTTACTTTCAAAACTCTTAGTTTGATTATTTATGTCAAAATGGGTAAAACTTCATTATAGTTCGATTTCCAACGTTTTCAATGTGAAGTTAAGGCTTAAAACAACTATTTCTAGTCACAATAAGCTTTGTGAAAGCTTTAATGATTATACTCGGCTTGTTTACTTTCAAAACTCTTAGTTTGATTATTTATGTCAAAATGGGTAAAACTTCATTATAGTTCGATTTCCAACGTTTCCAATGTGAAGTTAAGGTTTAAAACAACGATCTCTATTAAAAATAAGCGTTTTAGATAAAATATGTTTATGATCGTCTTGTTAAATTTTAAAACTATTAGAACTATAATTTTATACAAAATCGTTAAAACTTCATTATCGTTCTTATGTCCCACGTTCCCTACGTGAAGTTAAGGCTGAAAACAACGATTTCTAGTCACAATTAATAAACTTTGTAACATCCTAATCATTTTATTCGGCTTGTTTACTTTCAAAACTCTTAGTTTGATTATATATTTCAAAATGGGTAAAAGTTCATTATTGTTCGATTTCCAACGTTTTCAATGTGAAGTTAAGGCTAAAAACAACTATTTCTAGTCACAATAAGCTTTGTGAAAGCTTTAATGATTAAACTCGGCTTGTTTACTTTGAAAACTCTTAGTTTGATTATTTCTATCAAAATGGGTAAAAGATCATTATAGTTCAATTTCCAACGTTTCCAATGTGAAGTTAAGGCTTAAAACAACGATTTCTATTCAAAATAAGTGTTTGTAGATAAAATATGTTTATTCTCGGCTTGTTAAATTTTAAAACTCATATAATTATGATTTTATACAAAATCGTTGAAACTTAATTATCGACCTATTTCCACGTTCCCTACGGGAAGTTAAGGCTGAAAACAATGATTTCTAGTCACAATAAGCTTTGTGACATCTTAATGATTATACTCGGCTTGTTTACTTTCAAAACTCTTAGTTTGATTATTTATGTCAAAATGGGTAAAACTTCATTATAGTTCGATTTCCCACGTTTTCAATGTGAAGTTAAGGCTTAAAATTACTATTTCTAGTCACAATAAGCTTTGTCACATCTTAATGATTATACTCGGCTTGTTTACTTTCAAAACTCTTAGTTTGATTATTTATGTCAAAATGGGTAAAACTTCAATATAGTTCGATTTCCAACGTTTCCAATGTGAAGTTAAGGCTTAAAACAACTATTTCTATTCAAAATAAGCTTTGTGAAAAATATGATTATACTCGGCTTGTTTATTTTAAAACTCCTAGTTTATGATTTTTATACAAAATGGGTAAAACTTCATTATAGTTCAATTTCCACGTTTCCATTTGAAGTTAAGGTTTAAAACAACGATTTCTATCAAAATAAGCTTTGTGATATCTTAATGATTATGATCGTCTTGTTAAATTTTAAAACTATTAGAACTTATTTATGTCAAAATCGGTAAAACTTCATTATAGTTCTTTTCCCACGTTTCCAATGTGTGAAGTTAAGGCTTAAAACAACGATTTCTAGTCTTAATAAGCTTTGTAACATCCTAATGATTTATTCGGCTTGTTTACTTTCAAAACTCTTAGTTTGATTATATATTTCAAAATGGGTAAAAGTTCATTATTGTTCGATTTCCAACGTTTTCAATGTGAAGTTAAGGCTAAAAACAACTATTTCTAGTCACAATAAGCTTTGTGAAAGCTTTAATGATTAAACTCGGCTTGTTTACTTTGAAAACTCTTAGTTTGATTATTTCTATCAAAATGGGTAAAAGATCATTATAGTTCAATTTCCAACGTTTCCAATGTGAAGTTAAGGCTTAAAACAACGATTTCTATTCAAAATAAGTGTTTGTAGATAAAATATGTTTATTCTCGGCTTGTTAAATTTTAAAACTCATATAATTATGATTTTATACAAAATCGTTGAAACTTAATTACCGACCTATTTCCACGTTCCCTACGGGAAGTTAAGGCTGAAAACAATGATTTCTAGTCACAATAAGCTTTGTGACATCTTAATGATTATACTCGGCTTGTTTACTTTCAAAACTCTTAGTTTGATTATTTATGTCAAAATGGGTAAAACTTCATTATAGTTCGATTTCCCACGTTTTCAATGTGAAGTTAAGGCTTAAAAATTTGTTTCTAGTCCCAATAAGCTTTGTGACATCTTAATGATTATACTCGGCTTGTTTACTTTCAAAACTCTTAGTTTGATTATTTATGTCCCAATGGGTAAAACTTCATTATAGTTCGATTTCCCAGGTTTTCAATGTGAAGTTAAGGCTTAAAACAACTATTTCTAGTCACAATAAGCTTTGTGAAAGCTTTAATGATTATACTCGGCTTGTTTATTTTCAAAACTCCTAGTTTGATTATTTATGTCAAAATGGGTAAAACTTCACTATAGTTCAATTTCCCACGTTTCCAATTTGAAGTTAAGGTTTAAAACAACGATCTCTATTAAAAATAAGCGTTTGTAGATAAAATATGCTTATGATCGTCTTGTTAAATTTTAAAACTATTAGAACTATAATTTTATACAAAATCGTTAAAACTTCATTATCGTCTTATGTCCCACGTTCCCTACGTGAAGTGAAGTTAAGGCTGAAAACAACGATTTCTAGTCTTAATAAGCTTTGTAACATCCTAATCATTTTATTCGGCTTGTTTACTTTCAAAACTCTTAGTTTGATTATATATTTCAAAATGGGTAAAAGTTCATTATTGTTCGATTTCCAACGTTTTCAATGTGAAGTTAAGGCTAAAAACAACTATTTCTAGTCACAATAAGCTTTGTGAAAGCTTTAATGATTAAACTCGGCTTGTTTACTTTGAAAACTCTTAGTTTGATTATTTCTATCAAAATGGGTAAAAGATCATTATAGTTCAATTTCCAACGTTTCCAATGTGAAGTTAAGGCTTAAAACAACGATTTCTATTCAAAATAAGTGTTTGTAGATAAAATATGTTTATTCTCGGCTTGTTAAATTTTAAAACTCATATAATTATGATTTTATACAAAATCGTTGAAACTTAATTACCGACCTATTTCCACGTTCCCTACGGGAAGTTAAGGCTGAAAACAATGATTTCTAGTCACAATAAGCTTTGTGACATCTTAATGATTATACTGCTTGTTTACTTTCAAAACTCTTAGTTTGATTATTTATGTCAAAATGGGTAAAACTTCATTATAGTTCGATTTCCCACGTTTTCAATGTGAAGTTAAGGCTTAAAACGACTGTTTCTAGTCCCAATAAGCTTTGTGACATCTTAATGATTATACTCGGCTTGTTTACTTTCAAAACTCTTAGTTTGATTATTTATGTCCCAATGGGTAAAACTTCATTATAGTTCGATTTCCCAGGTTTTCAATGTGAAGTTAAGGCTTAAAACAACTATTTCTAGTCACAATAAGCTTTGTGAAAGCTTTAATGATTATACTCGGCTTGTTTATTTTCAAAACTCCTAGTTTGATTATTTATGTCAAAATGGGTAAAACTTCACTATAGTTCAATTTCCCACGTTTCCAATTTGAAGTTAAGGTTTAAAACAACGATCTCTATTAAAAATAAGCGTTTGTAGATAAAATATGCTTATGATCGTCTTGTTAAATTTTAAAACTATTAGAACTATAATTTTATACAAAATCGTTAAAACTTCATTATCGTCTTATGTCCCACGTTCCCTACGTGAAGTTAAGGCTTTAAAAACAACGATTTCTAGTCTTAATAAGCTTTGTAACATCCTAATCATTTTATTCGGCTTGTTTACTTTCAAAACTCTTAGTTTGATTATATATTTCAAAATGGGTAAAAGTTCATTATTGTTCGATTTCCAACGTTTTCAATGTGAAGTTAAGGCTAAAAACAACTATTTCTAGTCACAATAAGCTTTGTGAAAGCTTTAATGATTAAACTCGGCTTGTTTACTTTGAAAACTCTTAGTTTGATTATTTCTATCAAAATGGGTAAAAGATCATTATAGTTCAATTTCCAACGTTTCCAATGTGAAGTTAAGGCTTAAAACAACGATTTCTATTCAAAATAAGTGTTTGTAGATAAAATATGTTTATTCTCGGCTTGTTAAATTTTAAAACTCATATAATTATGATTTTATACAAAATCGTTGAAACTTAATTACCGACCTATTTCCACGTTCCCTACGGAAGTTAAGGTTGAAAACAATGATTTCTAGTCACAATAAGCTTTGTGACATCTTAATGATTATACTCGGCTTGTTTACTTTCAAAACTCTTAGTTTGATTATTTATGTCAAAATGGGTAAAACTTATTATAGTTTTCGATTTCCCACAAAATGTGAAGTTAAGGCTTAAAACAACTTTTCTAGTCACAATAAGCTTTGTGACATCTTAATGATTATACTCTTTGGCTTGTTTACTTTCAAAACTCTTAGTTTGATTATTTATGTCAAAATGGGTAAAACTTCATTATAGTTCGATTTCCCACGTTTCCAATGTTCAAAATAAGTGTTTGTTAAGGCTTAAAAAAACTATTAGAATTTTATACAAAATCGTTAAAACTTCATTATCGTCCTAGAAAACAATCTAGTCACAATAAGCTTTGTGACATCTTAATGATTATACTCGGCTTGTTTACTTTCAAAACTCTTAGTTTGATTATTTATGTCCCAATGGGTAAAACTTCATTATAGTTCGATTTCCCAGGTTTTCAATGTGAAGTTAAGGCTTAAAACAACTATTTCTAGTCACAATAAGCTTTGTGAAAGCTTTAATGATTATACTCGGCTTGTTTATTTTCAAAACTCCTAGTTTGATTATTTATGTCAAAATGGGTAAAACTTCACTATAGTTCAATTTCCCACGTTTCCAATTTGAAGTTAAGGTTTAAAACAACGATCTCTATTAAAAATAAGCGTTTGTAGATAAAATATGCTTATGATCGTCTTGTTAAATTTTAAAACTATTAGAACTATAATTTTATACAAAATCGTTAAAACTTCATTATCGTCTTATGTCCCACGTTCCCTACGTGAAGTTAAGGCTGAAAAAACAACGATTTCTAGTCTTAATAAGCTTTGTAACATCCTAATCATTTTATTCGGCTTGTTTACTTTCAAAACTCTTAGTTTGATTATATATTTCAAAATGGGTAAAAGTTCATTATTGTTCGATTTCCAACGTTTTCAATGTGAAGTTAAGGCTAAAAACAACTATTTCTAGTCACAATAAGCTTTGTGAAAGCTTTAATGATTAAACTCGGCTTGTTTACTTTGAAAACTCTTAGTTTGATTATTTCTATCAAAATGGGTAAAAGATCATTATAGTTCAATTTCCAACGTTTCCAATGTGAAGTTAAGGCTTAAAACAACGATTTCTATTCAAAATAAGTGTTTGTAGATAAAATATGTTTATTCTCGGCTTGTTAAATTTTAAAACTCATATAATTATGATTTTATACAAAATCGTTGAAACTTAATTACCGACCTATTTCCACGTTCCCTACGGGAAGTTAAGGCTGAAAACAATGATTTCTAGTCACAATAAGCTTTGTGACATCTTAATGATTATACTCGGCTTGTTTACTTTCAAAACTCTTAGTTTGATTATTTATGTCAAAATGGGTAAAACTTCATTATAGTTCGATTTCCCACGTTTTCAATGTGAAGTTAAGGCTTAAAACAATCGTTTTCTAGTCCCAATAAGCTTTGTGACATCTTAATGATTATACTCGGCTTGTTTACTTTCAAAACTCTTAGTTTGATTATTTATGTCCCAATGGGTAAAACTTCATTATAGTTCGATTTCCCAGGTTTTCAATGTGAAGTTAAGGCTTAAAACAACTATTTCTAGTCACAATAAGCTTTGTGAAAGCTTTAATGATTATACTCGGCTTGTTTATTTTCAAAACTCCTAGTTTGATTATTTATGTCAAAATGGGTAAAACTTCACTATAGTTCAATTTCCCACGTTTCCAATTTGAAGTTAAGGTTTAAAACAACGATCTCTATTAAAAATAAGCGTTTGTAGATAAAATATGCTTATGATCGTCTTGTTAAATTTTAAAACTATTAGAACTATAATTTTATACAAAATCGTTAAAACTTCATTATCGTTCTTATGTCCCACGTTCCTACGTGAAGTTAAGGCTTAAAACAACGATTTCTAGTCTTAATAAGCTTTGTAACATCCTAATCATTTTATTCGGCTTGTTTACTTTCAAAACTCTTAGTTTGATTATATATTTCAAAATGGGTAAAAGTTCATTATTGTTCGATTTCCAACGTTTTCAATGTGAAGTTAAGGCTAAAAACAACTATTTCTAGTCACAATAAGCTTTGTGAAAGCTTTAATGATTAAACTCGGCTTGTTTACTTTGAAAACTCTTAGTTTGATTATTTCTATCAAAATGGGTAAAAGATCATTATAGTTCAATTTCCAACGTTTCCAATGTGAAGTTAAGGCTTAAAACAACGATTTCTATTCAAAATAAGTGTTTGTAGATAAAATATGTTTATTCTCGGCTTGTTAAATTTTAAAACTCATATAATTATGATTTTATACAAAATCGTTGAAACTTAATTACCGACCTATTTCCACGTTCCTACGGAAGTTAAGGCTGAAAACAATGATTTCTAGTCACAATAAGCTTTGTGACATCTTAATGATTATACTCGGCTTGTTTACTTTCAAAACTCTTAGTTTGATTATTTATGTCAAAATGGGTAAAACTTCATTATAGTTCGATTTCCCACGTTTTCAATGTGAAGTTAAGGCTTAAAACATCTATTTTCTAGTCCTAATAAGCTTTGTGACATCTTAATGATTATACTCGGCTTGTTTACTTTCAAAACTCTTAGTTTGATTATTTATGTCCCAATGGGTAAAACTTCATTATAGTTCGATTTCCCAGTTTTTTCAATGTGAAGTTAAGGCTTAAAACAACTATTTCTAGTCACAATAAGCTTTGTGAAAGCTTTAATGATTATACTCGGCTTGTTTATTTTCAAAACTCCTAGTTTGATTATTTATGTCAAAATGGGTAAAACTTCACTATAGTTCAATTTCCCACGTTTCCAATTTGAAGTTAAGGTTTAAAACAACGATCTCTATTAAAAATAAGCGTTTGTAGATAAAATATGCTTATGATCGTCTTGTTAAATTTTAAAACTATTAGAACTATAATTTTATACAAAATCGTTAAAACTTCATTATCGTCTTATGTCCCACGTTCCCTACGTGAAGTTAAGGCTGAAAACAACGATTTCTAGTCTTAATAAGCTTTGTAACATCCTAATCATTTTATTCGGCTTGTTTACTTTCAAAACTCTTAGTTTGATTATATATTTCAAAATGGGTAAAAGTTCATTATTGTTCGATTTCCAACGTTTTCAATGTGAAGTTAAGGCTAAAAACAACTATTTCTAGTCACAATAAGCTTTGTGAAAGCTTTAATGATTAAACTCGGCTTGTTTACTTTGAAAACTCTTAGTTTGATTATTTCTATCAAAATGGGTAAAAGATCATTATAGTTCAATTTCCAACGTTTCCAATGTGAAGTTAAGGCTTAAAACAACGATTTCTATTCAAAATAAGTGTTTGTAGATAAAATATGTTTATTCTCGGCTTGTTAAATTTTAAAACTCATATAATTATGATTTTATACAAAATCGTTGAAACTTAATTACCGACCTATTTCCACGTTCCCTACGGGAAGTTAAGGCTGAAAACAATGATTTCTAGTCACAATAAGCTTTGTGACATCTTAATGATTATACTCGGCTTGTTTACTTTCAAAACTCTTAGTTTGATTATTTATGTCAAAATGGGTAAAACTTCATTATAGTTCGATTTCCCACGTTTTCAATGTGAAGTTAAGGCTTAAAACGACTGTTTCTAGTCCCAATAAGCTTTGTGACATCTTAATGATTATACTCGGCTTGTTTACTTTCAAAACTCTTAGTTTGATTATTTATGTCCCAATGGGTAAAACTTCATTATAGTTCGATTTCCCAACGTTTTTCAATGTGAAGTTAAGGCTTAAAACAATGATTTCTAGTCACAATAAGCTTTGTGACATCTTTGTGATGATTATACTCTTTGTTTACTTTCAAAACTCTTAGTTTGATTATTTATGTCCCAATGGGTAAAACTTCATTATAGTTCGATTTCCCAGGTTTTCAATGTGAAGTTAAGGCTTAAAACAACTATTTCTAGTCACAATAAGCTTTGTGAAAGCTTTAATGATTATACTCGGCTTGTTTATTTTCAAAACTCCTAGTTTGATTATTTATGTCAAAATGGGTAAAACTTCACTATAGTTCAATTTCCCACGTTTCCAATTTGAAGTTAAGGTTTAAAACAACGATCTCTATTAAAAATAAGCGTTTGTAGATAAAATATGCTTATGATCGTCTTGTTAAATTTTAAAACTATTAGAACTATAATTTTATACAAAATCGTTAAAACTTCATTATCGTCTTATGTCCCACGTTCCCTACGTGAAGTTAAGGCTGAAAACAACGATTTCTAGTCTTAATAAGCTTTGTAACATCCTAATCATTTTATTCGGCTTGTTTACTTTCAAAACTCTTAGTTTGATTATATATTTCAAAATGGGTAAAAGTTCATTATTGTTCGATTTCCAACGTTTTCAAATGTGAAGTTAAGGCTAAAAACAACTATTTCTAGTCACAATAAGCTTTGTGAAAGCTTTAATGATTAAACTCGGCTTGTTTACTTTGAAAACTCTTAGTTTGATTATTTCTATCAAAATGGGTAAAAGATCATTATAGTTCAATTTCCAACGTTTCCAATGTGAAGTTAAGGCTTAAAACAACGATTTCTATTCAAAATAAGTGTTTGTAGATAAAATATGTTTATTCTCGGCTTGTTAAATTTTAAAACTCATATAATTATGATTTTATACAAAATCGTTGAAACTTAATTACCGACCTATTTCCACGTTCCCTACGGGAAGTTAAGGCTGAAAACAATGATTTCTAGTCACAATAAGCTTTGTGACATCTTAATGATTATACTCGGCTTGTTTACTTTCAAAACTCTTAGTTTGATTATTTATGTCAAAATGGGTAAAACTTCATTATAGTTCGATTTCCCACGTTTTCAATGTGAAGTTAAGGCTTAAAACGACTGTTTCTAGTCCCAATAAGCTTTGTGACATCTTAATGATTATACTCGGCTTGTTTACTTTCAAAACTCTTAGTTTGATTATTTATGTCCCAATGGGTAAAACTTCATTATAGTTCGATTTCCCAGGTTTTCAATGTGAAGTTAAGGCTTAAAACAACTATTTCTAGTCACAATAAGCTTTGTGAAAGCTTTAATGATTATACTCGGCTTGTTTATTTTCAAAACTCCTAGTTTGATTATTTATGTCAAAATGGGTAAAACTTCACTATAGTTCAATTTCCCACGTTTCCAATTTGAAGTTAAGGTTTAAAACAACGATCTCTATTAAAAATAAGCGTTTGTAGATAAAATATGCTTATGATCGTCTTGTTAAATTTTAAAACTATTAGAACTATAATTTTATACAAAATCGTTAAAACTTCATTATCGTCTTATGTCCCACGTTCCCTACGTGAAGTTAAGGCTGAAAACAACGATTTCTAGTCTTAATAAGCTTTGTAACATCTAATCATTTTATTCGGCTTGTTTACTTTCAAAACTCTTAGTTTGATTATATATTTCAAAATGGGTAAAAGTTCATTATTGTTCGATTTCCAACGTTTTCAATGTGAAGTTAAGGCTAAAAACAACTATTTCTAGTCACAATAAGCTTTGTGAAAGCTTTAATGATTAAACTCGGCTTGTTTACTTTGAAAACTCTTAGTTTGATTATTTCTATCAAAATGGGTAAAAGATCATTATAGTTCAATTTCCAACGTTTCCAATGTGAAGTTAAGGCTTAAAACAACGATTTCTATTCAAAATAAGCGTTTGTAGATAAAATATGTTTATTCTCGGCTTGTTAAATTTTAAAACTCATATAATTATGATTTTATACAAAATCGTTGAAACTTAATTATCGACCTATTTCCACGTTCCCTACGGGAAGTTAAGGCTGAAAACAATGATTTCTAGTCACAATAAGCTTTGTGACATCTTAATGATTATACTCGGCTTGTTTACTTTCAAAACTCTTAGTTTGATTATTTATGTCAAAATGGGTAAAACTTCATTATAGTTCGATTTCCCACGTTTTCAATGTGAAGTTAAGGCTTAAAACAACTATTTCTAGTCACAATAAGCTTTGTGAAAGCTTTAATGATTATACTCGGTTGTTTATTTTCAAAACTCTTAGTTTGATTATTTATGTCAAAATGGGTAAAACTTCATTATAGTTCAATTTCCCACGTTTCCAATGTGAAGTTAAGGCTTAAAACAACGATCTTATTAAAAATAAGTTTGTAGATAAAATATGTTTATGCTCGTCTTGTTAAATTTTAAAACTATTAGAACTATGATTTTATACAAAATCGTTAAAACTTCATTATCATTTTTCAATGTTCCCTTTCACGTGAAGTTAAGGCTTAAAACAACTATCTCTAGTCACAATAAGCTTTGTTAAAGCTTTAATGATTATACTCGGCTTGTTTACTTTCAAAACTCTTAGTTTGATTATTTATGTCAGAATGGGTAAAACTTCATTATAGTTCAATTTCCAACGTTTCCAATGTGAAGTTAAGGCTTAAAACAACGATTTCTATTCAAAATAAACGTTTGTAGAGAAAATATGTTTATTCTCGGCTTGTTAAATTTTAAAACTCATATAATTATGATTTTATACAAAATCGTTGAAACTTAATTATCGACCTATTTCCACGTTTCCTATGGGAAGTTATGGCTCAAAATAATGATTTCTAGTCACAATAAGCTTTGTGACATCTTAATGATTATACTCGGCTTGTTTACTTTCAAAACTCTTAGTTTGATTATTTTATGTCAAAATGGGTAAAACTTCATTATAGTTCGATTTCCCACGTTTTCAATGTGAAGTTAAGGCTTAAAACAACTATTTCTAGTCACAATAAGCTTTGTGACATCTTAATGATTATACTCGGCTTGTTTACTTTCAAAACTCTTAGTTTGATTATTTATGTCAAAATGGGTAAAACTTCATTATAGTTCGATTTCCACGTTTTCAATGTGAAGTTAAGGCTTAAAACAACTATTTCTAGTCACAATAAGCTTTGTGAAAGCTTTAATGATTATACTCGGCTTGTTTACTTTCAAAACTCTTAGTTTGATTATTTATGTCAAAATGGGTAAAACTTCATTATAGTTCAATTTCCAACGTTTCCAATGTGAAGTTAAGGCTTAAAACAACGATTTCTATTCAAAATAAGCGTTTGTAGATAAAATATGTTTATTCTCTCTTGTTAAATTTTAAAACTATTAGAATTATGATTTTATACAAAATCGTTAAACTTCATTATCGACTTATTTCCACGTTCCCTACGTGAAGTTAAGGCTGAAAACAACGATTTCTAGTCACAATAAGCTTTGTGACATCTTAATGATTATACTTCGGCTTGTTTACTTTCAAAACTCTTAGTTTGATTATTTATGTCAAAATGGGTAAAACTTCATTATAGTTCGATTTCCAACGTTTTCAATGTGAAGTTAAGGCTTAAAACAACTATTTCTAGTCACAATAAGCTTTGTGAAAGCTTTAATGATTATACTCGGCTTGTTTACTTTCAAAACTCTTAGTTTGATTATTTATATCAAAATGGGTAAAACTTCATTATAGTTCGATTTCCAACGTTTTCAATGTGAAGTTAAGGCTTAAAACAACTATTTCTAGTCAAATAAGCTTTGTGAAAGCTTTAATGATTATACTCTAAATTTATTTTCAAAACTCTAGTTTGATTATTTATGTCAAAATGGGTAAAACTTCATTATAGTTCAATTTCCCACGTTTTCCAATGTGAAGTTAAGGCTTAAAACAACGATTTCTATTAAAAATAAGCTTTGTAGATAAAATATGTTTATGCTCGTCTTGTTAAATTTTAAAACTATTAGAACTATGATTTTATACAAAATCGTTAAAACTTCATTATCATCCTATTTCCCACGTTCCAACGTGAAGTTAAGGCTTAAAAACGATTTCTAGTCACAATAAGCTTTGTGACATCTTAATGATTATACTCGGCTTGTTTACTTTCAAAACTCTTAGTTTGATTATTTATGTCAAAATGGGTAAAACTTCATTATAGTTCGATTTCCAACGTTTTCAATGTGAAGTTAAGGCTTAAAAACAACTATTTCTAGTCACAATAAGCTTTGTGAAAGCTTTAATGATTATACTCGGCTTGTTTACTTTCAAAACTCTTAGTTTGATTATTTATGTCAAAATGGGTAAAACTTCATTATAGTTCAATTTCCAACGTTTCCAATGTGAAGTTAAGGTTTAAAACAACGATCTCTATTAAAAATAAGCGTTTGTAGATAAAATATGTTTATGCTCGTCTTGTTAAATTTTAAAACTATTAGAACTATAATTTTATACAAAATCGTTAAAACTTCATTATCGTCTTATGTCCCACGTTCCCTACGTGAAGTTAAGGCTGAAAACAACGATTTCTAGTCACAATAAGCTTTGTAACATCCTAATCATTTTATTCGGCTTGTTTACTTTCAAAACTCTTAGTTTGATTATATATTTCAAAATGGGTAAAAGTTCATTATTGTTCGATTTCCAACGTTTTCAATGTGAAGTTAAGGCTAAAAACAACTATTTCTAGTCACAATAAGCTTTGTGAAAGCTTTAATGATTAAACTCGCTTGTTTACTTTGAAAACTCTTAGTTTGATTATTTCTATCAAAATGGGTAAAAGATCATTATAGTTCAATTTCCAACGTTTCCAATGTGAAGTTAAGGCTTAAAACAACGATTTCTATTCAAAATAAGTGTTTGTAGATAAAATATGTTTATTCTCGGCTTGTTAAATTTTAAAACTCATATAATTATGATTTTATACAAAATCGTTGAAACTTAATTACCGACCTATTTCCACGTTCCCTACGGAAGTTAAGGCTGAAAACAATGATTTCTAGTCACAATAAGCTTTGTGACATCTTAATGATTATACTCGGCTTGTTTACTTTCAAAACTCTTAGTTTGATTATTTATGTCAAAATGGGTAAAACTTCATTATAGTTCGATTTCCCACGTTTTCAATGTGAAGTTAAGGCTTAAAACGACTGTTTCTAGTCCTAATAAGCTTTGTGACATCTTAATGATTATACTCGGCTTGTTTACTTTCAAAACTCTTAGTTTGATTATTTATGTCCCAATGGGTAAAACTTCATTATAGTTCGATTTCCCAAGTTTTCAATGTGAAGTTAAGGCTTAAAACAACTATTTCTAGTCACAATAAGCTTTGTGAAAGCTTTAATGATTATACTCGGCTTGTTTATTTTCAAAACTCCTAGTTTGATTATTTATGTCAAAATGGGTAAAACTTCACTATAGTTCAATTTCCCACGTTTCCAATTTGAAGTTAAGGTTTAAAACAACGATCTCTATTAAAAATAAGCGTTTGTAGATAAAATATGCTTATGATCGTCTTGTTAAATTTTAAAACTATTAGAACTATAATTTTATACAAAATCGTTAAAACTTCATTATCGTCTTATGTCCCACGTTCCCTACGTGAAGTTAAGGCTGAAAACAACGATTTCTAGTCTTAATAAGCTTTGTAACATCCTAATCATTTTATTCGGCTTGTTTACTTTCAAAACTCTTAGTTTGATTATATATTTCAAAATGGGTAAAAGTTCATTATTGTTCGATTTCCAACGTTTTCAATGTGAAGTTAAGGCTAAAAACAACTATTTCTAGTCACAATAAGCTTTGTGAAAGCTTTAATGATTAAACTCGGCTTGTTTACTTTGAAAACTCTTAGTTTGATTATTTCTATCAAAATGGGTAAAAGATCATTATAGTTCAATTTCCAACGTTTCCAATGTGAAGTTAAGGCTTAAAACAACGATTTCTATTCAAAATAAGTGTTTGTAGATAAAATATGTTTATTCTCGGCTTGTTAAATTTTAAAACTCATATAATTATGATTTTATACAAAATCGTTGAAACTTAATTATCGACCTATTTCACGTTCCCTACGGGAAGTTATGGTTGAAAACAATGATTTCTAGTCACAATAAGCTTTGTGACATCTTAATGATTATACTCGGCTTGTTTACTTTCAAAACTCTTAGTTTGATTATTTATGTCAAAATGGGTAAAACTTCATTATAGTTCGATTTCCCACGTTTTCAATGTGAAGTTAAGGCTTAAAACGACTGTTTCTAGTCCCAATAAGCTTTGTGACATCTTAATGATTATACTCGGCTTGTTTACTTTCAAAACTCTTAGTTTGATTATTTATGTCCCAATGGGTAAAACTTCATTATAGTTCGATTTCCCAGTTTTCAATGTGAAGTTAAGGCTTAAAACAACTATTTCTAGTCACAATAAGCTTTGTGAAAGCTTTAATGATTATACTCGGCTTGTTTATTTTCAAAACTCCTAGTTTGATTATTTATGTCAAAATGGGTAAAACTTCACTATAGTTCAATTTCCCACGTTTCCAATTTGAAGTTAAGGTTTAAAACAACGATCTCTATTAAAAATAAGCGTTTGTAGATAAAATATGCTTATGATCGTCTTGTTAAATTTTAAAACTATTAGAACTATAATTTTATACAAAATCGTTAAAACTTCATTATCGTCTTATGTCCCACGTTCCCTACGTGAAGTTAAGGCTGAAAACAACGATTTCTAGTCTTAATAAGCTTTGTAACATCCTAATCATTTTATTCGGCTTGTTTACTTTCAAAACTCTTAGTTTGATTATATATTTCAAAATGGGTAAAAGTTCATTATTGTTCGATTTCCAACGTTTTCAATGTGAAGTTAAGGCTAAAAACAACTATTTCTAGTCACAATAAGCTTTGTGAAAGCTTTAATGATTAAACTCGGCTTGTTTACTTTGAAAACTCTTAGTTTGATTATTTCTATCAAAATGGGTAAAAGATCATTATAGTTCAATTTCCAACGTTTCCAATGTGAAGTTAAGGCTTAAAACAACGATTTCTATTCAAAATAAGTGTTTGTAGATAAAATATGTTTATTCTCGGCTTGTTAAATTTTAAAACTCATATAATTATGATTTTATACAAAATCGTTGAAACTTAATTATCGACCTATTTCCACGTTCCCTACGGGAAGTTAAGGCTGAAAACAATGATTTCTAGTCACAATAAGCTTTGTGACATCTTAATGATTATACTCGGCTTGTTTACTTTCAAAACTCTTAGTTTGATTATTTATGTCAAAATGGGTAAAACTTCATTATAGTTCGATTTCCCACGTTTTCAATGTGAAGTTAAGGCTTAAAACGATTTTTGTATCTTCTAGTCCCAATAAGCTTTGTGACATCTTAATGATTATACTCGGCTTGTTTACTTTCAAAACTCTTAGTTTGATTATTTATGTCCCAATGGGTAAAACTTCATTATAGTTCGATTTCCCAGGTTTTCAATGTGAAGTTAAGGCTTAAAACAACTATTTCTAGTCACAATAAGCTTTGTGAAAGCTTTAATGATTATACTTTACTTGTTTATTTTCAAAACTCCTAGTTTGATTATTTATGTCAAAATGGGTAAAACTTCACTATAGTTCAATTTCCCACGTTTCCAATTTGAAGTTAAGGTTTAAAACAACGATCTCTATTAAAAATAAGCGTTTGTAGATAAAATATGCTTATGATCGTCTTGTTAAATTTTAAAACTATTAGAACTATAATTTTATACAAAATCGTTAAAAC
Source organism: Stephania japonica (assembly GCA_039657345.1). Lineage (NCBI taxonomy): Eukaryota > Viridiplantae > Streptophyta > Magnoliopsida > Ranunculales > Menispermaceae > Stephania > Stephania japonica. The sequence goes on along the minus strand of CM077558.1, from coordinate 26,746,540 downwards.
TTCATTATCGTCTTATGTCCCACGTTCCCTACGTGAAGTTAAGGCTGAAAACAACGATTTCTAGTCTTAATAAGCTTTGTAACATCCTAATCATTTTATTCGGCTTGTTTACTTTCAAAACTCTTAGTTTGATTATATATTTCAAAATGGGTAAAAGTTCATTATTGTTCGATTTCCAACGTTTTCAATGTGAAGTTAAGGCTAAAAACAACTATTTCTAGTCACAATAAGCTTTGTGAAAGCTTTAATGATTAAACTCGGCTTGTTTACTTTGAAAACTCTTAGTTTGATTATTTCTATCAAAATGGGTAAAAGATCATTATAGTTCAATTTCCAACGTTTCCAATGTGAAGTTAAGGCTTAAAACAACGATTTCTATTCAAAATAAGTGTTTGTAGATAAAATATGTTTATTCTCGGCTTGTTAAATTTTAAAACTCATATAATTATGATTTTATACAAAATCGTTGAAACTTAATTATCGACCTATTTCCACGTTCCCTACGGAAGTTAAGGCTGAAAACAATGATTTCTAGTCACAATAAGCTTTGTGACATCTTAATGATTATACTCGGCTTGTTTACTTTCAAAACTCTTAGTTTGATTATTTATGTCAAAATGGGTAAAACTTCATTATAGTTCGATTTCCCACGTTTTCAATGTGAAGTTAAGGCTTAAAACAACTATTTTCTAGTCCAATAAGCTTTGTGACATCTTAATGATTATACTCGGCTTGTTTACTTTCAAAACTCTTAGTTTGATTATTTATGTCCCAATGGGTAAAATTTCATTATAGTTCGATTTCCCAGGTTTTCAATGTGAAGTTAAGGCTTAAAACAACTATTTCTAGTCACAATAAGCTTTGTGAAAGCTTTAATGATTATACTCGGCTTGTTTATTTTCAAAACTCCTAGTTTGATTATTTATGTCAAAATGGGTAAAACTTCACTATAGTTCAATTTCCCACGTTTCCAATTTGAAGTTAAGGTTTAAAACAACGATCTCTATTAAAAATAAGCGTTTGTAGATAAAATATGCTTATGATCGTCTTGTTAAATTTTAAAACTATTAGAACTATAATTTTATACAAAATCGTTAAAACTTCATTATCGTCTTATGTCCCACGTTCCCTACGTGAAGTTAAGGCTGAAAACAACGATTTCTAGTCTTAATAAGCTTTGTAACATCCTAATCATTTTATTCGGCTTGTTTACTTTCAAAACTCTTAGTTTGATTATATATTTCAAAATGGGTAAAAGTTCATTATTGTTCGATTTCCAACGCGTTTCAATGTGAAGTTAAGGCTAAAAACAACTATTTCTAGTCACAATAAGCTTTGTGAAAGCTTTAATGATTAAACTCGGCTTGTTTACTTTGAAAACTCTTAGTTTGATTATTTCTATCAAAATGGGTAAAAGATCATTATAGTTCAATTTCCAACGTTTCCAATGTGAAGTTAAGGCTTAAAACAACGATTTCTATTCAAAATAAGTGTTTGTAGATAAAATATGTTTATTCTCGGCTTGTTAAATTTTAAAACTCATATAATTATGATTTTATACAAAATCGTTGAAACTTAATTATCGACCTATTTCCACGTTCCCTACGGAAGTTAAGGCTGAAAACAATGATTTCTAGTCACAATAAGCTTTGTGACATCTTAATGATTATACTCGGCTTGTTTACTTTCAAAACTCTTAGTTTGATTATTTATGTCAAAATGGGTAAAACTTCATTATAGTTCGATTTCCCACGTTTTCAATGTGAAGTTAAGGCTTAAAACGACTATTTCTAGTCCCAATAAGCTTTGTGACATCTTAATGATTATACTTGGCTTGTTTACTTTCAAAACTCTTAGTTTGATTATTTATGTCCCAATGGGTAAAACTTCATTATAGTTCGATTTCCCAGGTTTTCAATGTGAAGTTAAGGCTTAAAACAACTATTTCTAGTCACAATAAGCTTTGTGAAAGCTTTTATGATTATACTCGGCTTGTTTATTTTCAAAACTCCTAGTTTGATTATTTATGTCAAAATGGGTAAAACTTCACTATAGTTCAATTTCCCACGTTTCCAATTTGAAGTTAAGGTTTAAAACAACGATCTCTATTAAAAATAAGCGTTTGTAGATAAAATATGTTTATGATCGTCTTGTTAAATTTTAAAACTATTAGAACTATAATTTTATACAAAATCGTTAAAACTTCATTATCGTCTTATGTCCCACGTTCCCTACGTGAAGTTAAGGCTGAAAACAACGATTTCTAGTCTTAATAAGCTTTGTAACATCCTAATCATTTTATTCGGCTTGTTTACTTTCAAAACTCTTAGTTTGATTATATATTTCAAAATGGGTAAAACTTCATTATTGTTCGATTTCCAACGTTTTCAATGTGAAGTTAAGGCTAAAAACAACTATTTCTAGTCACAATAAGCTTTGTGAAAGCTTTAATGATTAAACTCGGCTTGTTTACTTTGAAAACTCTTAGTTTGATTATTTCTATCAAAATGGGTAAAAGATCATTATAGTTCAATTTCCAACGTTTCCAATGTGAAGTTAAGGCTTAAAACAACGATTTCTATTCAAAATAAGTGTTTGTAGATAAAATATGTTTATTCTCGGCTTGTTAAATTTTAAAACTCATATAATTATGATTTTATACAAAATCGTTGAAACTTAATTATCGACCTATTTCCACGTTCCCTACGGGAAGTTAAGGCTGAAAACAATGATTTCTAGTCACAATAAGCTTTGTGACATCTTAATGATTATACTCGGCTTGTTTACTTTCAAAACTCTTAGTTTGATTATTTATGTCAAAATGGGTAAAACTTCATTATAGTTCGATTTCCCACGTTTTCAATGTGAAGTTAAGGCTTAAAACAACTATTTCTAGTCCCAATAAGCTTTGTGACATCTTAATGATTATACTCGGCTTGTTTACTTTCAAAACTCTTAGTTTGATTATTTATGTCCCAATGGGTAAAACTTCATTATAGTTCGATTTCCCAGGTTTTCAATGTGAAGTTAAGGCTTAAAACAACTATTTCTAGTCACAATAAGCTTTGTGAAAGCTTTAATGATTATACTCGGCTTGTTTATTTTCAAAACTCCTAGTTTGATTATTTATGTCAAAATGGGTAAAACTTCACTATAGTTCAATTTCCCACGTTTCCAATTTGAAGTTAAGGTTTAAAACAACGATCTCTATTAAAAATAAGCGTTTGTAGATAAAATATGCTTATGATCGTCTTGTTAAATTTTAAAACTATTAGAACTATAATTTTATACAAAATCGTTAAAACTTCATTATCGTCTTATGTCCCACGTTCCCTACGTGAAGTTAAGGCTGAAAACAACGATTTCTAGTCTTAATAAGCTTTGTAACATCCTAATCATTTTATTCGGCTTGTTTACTTTCAAAACTCTTAGTTTGATTATATATTTCAAAATGGGTAAAAGTTCATTATTGTTCGATTTCCAACGTTTTCAATGTGAAGTTAAGGCTAAAAACAACTATTTCTAGTCACAATAAGCTTTGTGAAAGCTTTAATGATTAAACTCGGCTTGTTTACTTTGAAAACTCTTAGTTTGATTATTTCTATCAAAATGGGTAAAAGATCATTATAGTTCAATTTCCAACGTTTCCAATGTGAAGTTAAGGCTTAAAACAACGATTTCTATTCAAAATAAGCGTTTGTGGATAAAATATGTTTATTCTCGGCTTGTTAAATTTTAAAACTCATATAATTATGATTTTATACAAAATCGTTGAAACTTAATTA